>OX377621.1:88396209-89838306 GCA_947397865.1 Polietes domitor | reverse complement strand
CTGGTTGCATAAAGCATGGATTTGAAAAAAGAATTTTTTTTTGATTTACTAGTTATAACCTTTCTTTACTGTTGTGCTCAGAAAATCCACAGAAAACGTGTAATTTTACAAAGTTCGAATCAAAAATGCGCCTTTCAAATCCCGCCCATTTGCATATGTCTAAGCAGGTTACAACTAAATAAACACACACAACAATATAGGAAGATCGTTGTAGAATATACTTAAAAAACTGGTTTTAATTTCGTATGGGAAGGGTCACGGCAACTTTCCGCCCATCTCGGTGTCGAAATACTCTAAAACCGGTTTTAATTTCAGATGGGAAGTGTCACGTCCACTTTCCGCCCATCTTTGCACAACTATTTACACTGGATCAACTCACACAAAATTTCAGCACTCTAGGTCTGTGACACCTACTGACAATATTCGATTATATGTTTTAACTTCGTATGTGAGGTACCACGCCCACTTTCCCAATACCGTCCATTTCTGGCACAACTACGCAGGTTTATGCTAGATGCACTTACACAAAATTACAGTAGGTGTAATTTTGGTTTTATCTTCATATGGGAGGTGCCACGCCCACTTTTGCATTACCGCCCATTTTAGGCGCAACTACGCACATTGATGCTAGATGCACTTACACAAAATTTGAGCACTATACGTGTCATAGAACTGACACTATTCGATAATATGTTTTAACTTCGTATGGGAGGTGGTACGCCCACTATTCCAATACCGCCCATTTTTGGCAGAACTACGCACATTGATGGTAGATGCACTTACACAAAATTTCAGCACTCTAGGTGTCATAGAACTGACAATATTCAATAATAGGTTTTAACTTCGTATGAGAGGTGCCACGCCCACTTTTCCAATACCGCCCATTTTTGGCACAACTATGCACATTGATGCTAGATGCACTTACACAAAATTACAGCACTCTAGGTGTCATAGAACTGACTATATTCAATAATAGGTTTTAACTTCGTATGGGAGGTGCCACGCCCACTTTTCCAATACCGCCCATTTTTGGCACAACTATGCGAATTGATGCTAGATGCACTTACACAAAATTTCAGCACTCTAGGTGTCATAGAACTGACAATATTCAATAATAGGTTTTAACTTCGTATGGGAGGTGCCACGCCCACTTTTCCAATACCGCCCCTTTTTGGCACAACTATGCGAATTGATGCTAGATGCACTTACACAAAATTTCAGCATTCTAGGTGTCATAGAACTGACAATATTCAATAATAGGTTTTAACTTCGTATGGGAGATGCCACGCCCACTTTTCCAATACCGCCCATTTTTGGCACAACTATGCGAATTGATGCTAGATGCACGTACACAAAATTTCAGCACTCTAGGTGTCATAGAACTGACAATATTCAATAATAGGTTTTAACTTCGTATGGGAGGTTCCACGCCCACTTTTCCAATACCGCCCATTTTTGGCACAACTATGCACATTGATGCTAGATGCACTTACACAAAATTACAGCACTCTAGGTGTCATAGAACTGACAATATTCGATAATAGGTTTTAACTTCGTATGGGAGGTGCCACGCCCACTTTTCCAATACCGCCCCTTTTTGGCACAACTATGCGAATTGATGCTAGATGCACGTACACAAAATTTCAGCACTCTAGGTGTCATAGAACTGACAATATTCAATAATAGGTTTTAACTTCGTATGGGAGGTTCCACGCCCACTTTTCCAATACCGCCCATTTTTGGCACAACTATGCACATTGATGCTAGATGCACTTACACAAAATTACAGCACTCTAGGTGTCATAGAACTGACAATATTCGATAATAGGTTTTAACTTCGTATGGGAGGTGCCACGCCCACTTTTCCAATACCGCCCCTTTTTGGCACAACTATGCACATTGATGGTATATGCACTTACACAAAATTTCAGCACTCTAGGTGTCATAGAACTGACAATATTCAATAATAGGTTTTAACTTCGTATGGGAGATGCCACGCCCACTTTTCCAATACCGCCCATTTTTGGCACAACTATGCGAATTGATGCTAGATGCACTTACACAAAATTTCAGCATTCTAGGTGTCATAGAACTGACAATATTCAATAATAGGTTTTAACTTCGTATGGGAGGTGCCACGCCCCTTTGTCCAATTGGTCAAATTTTTCCATTTCCTTGTATTGTCATCGAAAATGATTAGGTGTGCAAAATTTGAGCAAAATTGGTTGAGAAAAACCTTTCAAAAATTGATTTCAAATTTTGTGGCACACAAACATATATAGAAAGTAACCTTATATAAAGCATGGAAAAAAGATGGCCGTCTTGTGATGTGAAAATTGTGAAAATTGGTATCTTCACAAATTAATTTAACATGGAGTTGTCATTGGGGGGATGTCCTTTATTTTGAAAGACTTAAAAGATATATTTATACACTGAGTGTATTACACTCCACGAGAGTATTATGTCTTTGTGCATTTGTTTATTATACAGATCGGCTTAGAATCACTATCTGAATCGATGTGTCAATGTCCGTCTGTCCATCTATTGTTGTAAACAAATTACATTTCACAATTATATTGATCTTATATATGATCTTAACAAAAAATGGCACAAGTAAGTTTTGTGGATCAAGGACGAACGCAATTTAATTTGAGGCAAATCGGTTCGGATTTAGATATTGCCCCCATACAAATGTCGTTCCCAATTTGACATTTTCTGCTCTAGAACCCACATATTGCACCCGATTTACTTTAAATTAAACTAGAAACATATGCAGAATGTATGTAAGATCGGTTCAGACTTAGATACAGCCCACATACAAATGTCGCTCCCGATTTGACATTTGCAGCACTAGAAACTACATATTCTACCCTATTTTCTTTAAATTTGGCACAACATCTTATAATTTAACTAGAAACACCTATGCAGAAAGTGGGTAAGATCGGTCCAGATTTAGCCCCCATACAAATGTCGCTCACAATTTGACTTTTGCCGGTCTAGAAATCACATAATTTACCGGATTTTCTTTAAATTTGGCACAACAACTTATAATCAACAAAAAAAACCTATTGTGAAAGTGGGTAAGATCGATTCAAATTTAGATATAGGCCCAATATAAATGTTGCTTCCAAATGTTTAACCGATTTTTTCCAAACTATATGTATTATATTTCACATATTTTGTTCCAGGTTGCAATATAACCCCATACTAATGTCCTTTCCGCATTAAAATTTTTTGTCAAACACATATATTTACAGGATGCAAAAAACCTTCCCGTTTTCTCTTTTTTACCGAATTGAACTGTATTCGGTAATTGAACTGTAGAATGGGGTATTTGAACGATTTCGTTCAAATTGCACTAGAAACATACTTATATGGTGAAAATTGCGAGCAGAAAACCACCCGTCCATAAACCGAAAAAGTTAAATATATATATATATATAACAGATACAAATATTGAAAAAAAAAAATTATATAAATATATGAAATATTTTTATTATCTCAAGCCACGCTTATAAGGCAAGGCTACTAATACGTTTACACTGTATATATAAAATATTACTTCAAGTCAATTCAAAAAATAAATATTCTTATATTTATATTTTCAAAAAGATTAAATATTATAAATATATTGTAAATAGTTGGTGCTACAGTTGGTAGTATTTCCATTCTATTTTAATTTCAAAACTACAAATTTAGAAAATCCATTATCTCAAGTACATAGTGCAAAATAACCTAACTTCATGATTCAACCAATTTTTGCTGTAAAAGTAAAAATTACGAATTTGGAAAAACCTTTTTATTTTGCGTGTCTATGCAGTCGCGGCCATTTGGTTGGTACCATTTTCATCCCTTTTCCTATTTTAACCACTTATGTGTACGACTTTCTAAAATCTCTTTATATTACGTATCATTCTAGCTGTAGCCGTTTATTTGGTACTATTTTTATCCCAATTGTATCCCTTGAAAGTACGAATTTTGAAAAAAAAAATTTTATTTATATGTATGTATATTTCGAATTTCTTGACTCTAGCTGCGGTCATTTGGTTGGTACTATTTTTATCGCCTCTTTCCATTTTAACCCCGAAAAGTACGAATTTCGAAAAATTCGTTTATTTTACGAATCTACGCAATCAGAGGAATGTATACAGCAAATTTCATTATTCTAGATGCGGACGGACGGACGTACATGGCTAGATCGTCTTAGAATTTTATGACGATCAAGAATATATATACTTTATAGGATATCGGGTGTTGAATATTGAGATTATTGTTGAAGGTTGAAAAAATATTGGGGGGTTGGTCATAGGTTTGGCTCCCCTAGGGGCCTCTTTGGGGCAGTTAGAGCAGTGGGAGCAAATTTTATAAAAAAAATTGTCTTTGCGTGGGATCCTCCTATGGGGTGGTTAGGTGAAGGGGGTACATCAGTCATTATGGTGAGCCTTATATATTTTTGTAGATATTTTTGACGGGCCCACACGGAATGTACACATTGAATTTCGTGTTACGGAATGGCAAACCTAGTATACCCCTTCCGAGTAGAACTCGCAACCAGCGGGCAACTCTTTCAACCAACCCTAACCTAACCTATACCCCCATAATGGAGGAGGAGGGTATAAAAGAATACACCTGCATCGGAGTTTTGAAAGTTTACGAATTGTGCAATTTTATAGGTGGCGAATATTTCCCCCTTTGCACATTCTTATGATGAATCGGCATAGGAAACCTTGTTAACCTTCACTTTTAAAGTATAATATGTGTTCATCAATATTACTTAAAACACTACGAGAAACATTTTAACACTCTAGCTCCTCAATGTGCGGGTCTTTTTGGTCCACTTTTCGAAGAAGGGTAAAAACCTCCCCATAAAATTTCATTCAGTCCCTGAATACAACAAAACAAACCTTAAATGTTAGAAATAAGTCAAAATTTAATATTCGTTTAGGGCTAATTTTGCACTTTTTCCGAATTGGTTCTAAACTGTCCCACAAAACTGACTTTTATGGGGTGTAAACGGAAAAATACTCTACGCCAAATTTCACTGTAAGGGCTACAACAAAAATAAAACAACTAAAAAGGCGTTAGATTCGACCGGTCGAATCTTATGCACCCTCCACCATGGATTGCATTCCTCAGAACTAACGGCAGAATAAAGGCAAAAAGGAAAATTATGATTTTTTGCTAATAGCAATATTTGTTAAAAAATCTGTGATGTTTCATTATTATAATGTGAAATGAAATTAATTAATTAATTGATTTAAAGGCCTTGTCCACTTATAGGGCGTGTCTACAAATATAGTCTATATTACTTGATAGCCTTTGACTATATAAATCTATATCAAGGCAATACTTCTGAAATGCAAAGTACGAATTTCGAGTTCCATTATCTTTTAGGTTCACATACACCTAATTTTTAGATTCGAGCTACATCCGTTTGGTACCAACTTGATCTTTTTTACCCCATTGTATCCCTAAAAGTACGAATTTGGAGATTGATTGGTACAATTTTTATCCCCTTTTGCTCCGTTTTACCAAAAGTACAAGTTCAAAAAAGAACAATATGTTGCATATCTACACAAGCAGAGGAAAGTACACGCCGAACTTTATGATTATCTACCTGCAGTCATTTGATCGGAACCAATTGTATCCCTATTTGACCCTAAAAGTACGAGTATCGAAAGATCGTATTATATTTTAAATGTAGCTGCAGCCATTTTGTCGGTACCAAATCTCGAATGTTGAAAAACACTTTATTTTTCGTGTTCATGATATTGGAGGGATGTACACACAGAATTTCATTATTTTAGCTACAGTCGTTTTGTTGGTACAATTTTGATTAAAAGTAAAAAGTTGGAAAATAAAAACATTTATTTGATTTAAACTGGGATATTGTCCTGGCTCAAGACCATTTTGCATTTATATTTAATAGAATGCAAATTTATTTACAATTGGCATGGCGACATTTATTACTTGGCTGCAGACTACCACTATCATGATTTCCACCCTGTCCAAAGGTTTCGTTCAGGTGGCTTCGCAGCGACTTTTCTACATCAAACCCGGCCTCTTTAAGGAAATGATTGTCACAAACGGACGAGAAGCACACCTCACTTGCCGATTTTGCGTTTATCGCACCAAGTAATAAAGTACACATACCATCTTACAGTCTGCAGCCAAGTAAAAAATTTCACCATGTCAAAGATGCAAAATGTTCTTGAGCCAGGACAATATCCCAGTTCAAATCAAATATTGATTACATACCAAAACAAGAAGGGAAAGGCTAAAGTCGGGCGGGGCCGACTCTATGATACACTCCACTTTCTATCCGAATATAATTCAATTCGGTGAAAAAGTGAAAACGGGAAGGTTTTTTGTATCCTGTAAATGTATGTGTTTCACAAAAAATGTTAAATCGGAAAGGACATTTGCATGAGGATGTATTGAAACCTGGAACGAAATAGGTGAAATATAAAGTGTATAGTTTGGCCAAAATCGGCTAAACTTTTGGGAGCAATATTTGTATTTGGGCTATATTTAAATCTGAACCGATCTTACTTACTTTCACCATAGGTCTGTTTAGTTGGACTATAAGATGTTGTGCCAATTTTAAAGAAAATCGTGTCCAATATGTGGTTTCTATAGCGCAAAAGTCAAATCGGGAGCGACATTTGTATGAGGGCTATATCTAAATCTGAACCGAACTAGCTCGCTTTAGCCACAGCTGTTTCTAGTTAGATTATAAGAAGTTGTGCCAAATTTTAAGAAAATCGAGCACAATATGTGGCTTTTAAAGCGGCAAAAGTCAAATCGGGAGCGACATTTGTATGGGGGCTATATCTAAATCTGAACTGATCTTACACAATTTCAGCATAGGTGTTGTTATAAAATGTTGTGCCAAATTTAAAGAAAATTGAGTACAATATGTTGTTTCTAGAGCAGAAAATGACAAATCGGGAGCGTCATTTGTATGGGGGCTATATCTAAATCTGAACCGATCTTACCCAATTTCTGCATAGGTGTTTCTAGTTGGATTATAAGATGTTGTGCCAAATTTAAAGAAAATCGAGTACAATATGTGGTTTCTAGAGCGGAAAAGTCAAATCGGGAACGACATTTGTATGGGGGCTATATCTAAATCTGAACCGATTTGACCTATTTTCACCGTAGATGTTCCTAGTTTAAATATAATATGTTTTGCCAAATCTGAAGACAATCTGATACAATACGTGGTTTCTAGAGCGGAAAAAGTCAAATCGGGAGCGAAATTTGTATGGGGGCTATATATAAATCTGAACTGATCTAACACATTTTTACCACAGGTGTTTCTAGTTGAAATATAAGATGGTTTGCCAATTTTAAAGAAAATCTTTTGTATTATGTGGTATCTAGAGTGAAAAGAGTTAAATCTGGAGTGAAATTCGTATGGGGGCTATATCTAAATCTGATCCGATTTTCTTCAAATTAAATAGCGTTCGTCCTTGTCCCGAAAAACTTCATTTTGCAAAGTAAATCGACTTAAAAAGTGATTCTAAGTCGATCGGTATAATTAACAATGGGTTTATCTCGTTTTCTTTTGGGTGTTACAAACAAATGCACAAAGTCATTATACTCTCGTGGAGTGTATAAAAATACAAACGAAAAAAACTAAAACAAATGAGCGTTGGCACGGCAGTAGTATTACTTTAAAAATCTTCGCGGAATAAGTTCAATATGTTTAGGTTGGAATCAAATATTAACGGGACAAGAAATTAAGTAAAATCAAGTAAAAAGGTGTTCGTTTTTTAAATGAAAAAATCGATTTACCTTATCGACAACGGCATTCTTTTTTGCTAGATACAACGTCTTAAAGAATCGTGCTACAATTTGAGTAAATTAAAAAAAATCGGCAGAGAAATCCCAGTTGCAAAGCAAGCTGAGCTGCAAATGCTGCACTTTATTAAAATTCCAGGTACGATGTCATCAAAATTAAGTTCCATCCTTGCATTAAATACATTCATAAATTGCACTTACATGAGTACATCCTTCCGCACATGTCAAAAAACATAATTAAATAAATTCACAGATAATTGGGAAAACATTCGCTTACACAAGCCGATGCTATTCATTGATATCATTAACAAGCGACAGTGCCCAACGATGGTCTGCTTCGCCTCAAGATAGGATCATTTGATCATATTACATTTTTGGCTTGCAAAATTCCAATTCTTTATTAAGGACATACCCCGTCAATCATATAAATGTGAACGAACGGTTGGAGAATGTTGTGTTTTAATTAAAATAATTACAAAAATATTCGGCATTTTGAGTTTGGTGGTGTTATATGACATACATGTGTTAACATGTCGTAATTAAGTTGACTTTCTCCCCATGAAGACGAGGTTAATTCCAAAAAATGTGACAGTCTTTAAGTACTAAACATAAACCTACACATAGCCCGTCCAAAAGAAATACAGGTGGCGATTTTACGACATACTCGTACACAACATCGTGATGATGAAAATGATAAAAAAGCAAACGAAAAATTGGTTTACATTCAACAGTATTAGTAAATGTGGCAGTATTTTTCTCGGATGGTTAACTGATGAAAGTGTTATTTTGACATAATTACAACGAACACCAAACGGGCATCCGTTATGAGCTCATGAAACGCCATAAATTAAAAAGGTGTCCTCTATTCGCGCAGAGTCGGTCTCCGCCCGAAGGGCTTGACCACTGTTTATATGGTGATATGTATCTTTATAACATCATAAAACCTCAAGTGCTGAGCAGTTATCCCCTGCCCCGCAAAGGGAATGAATAATTTCTGTTGAAATGCTTTTACTTTTTCGGCGGCGCAATCCCCTTTTAAATCGGTTGCCTTGTTAATCATGCGCACGTAAGATGGACAAATGTTGTTTCATAAATTATCAAGAATATTTTTGTTATTAATATTACCTACCTTAGGGTGCAAGTTGTATTACATTTGTAAGAAAGTTTCCAACACTGATCTGAATCTGTAATTAGTCAGCAGTTTGAAAAATTGTTTGTATGTGTCGTGGCAGGGTGTTAAGTTCGGCTTGGCCTACTTTTATAGACACTCCACCATCAAGTCCATTCCACGGTATTTGTGACACATTGGAGGCTGTTATCTTATCGTCGAAGTTCAGTAACATATTAGGAAAATTATGATATTTTTAAAATTACCACGAATACTTATGTTAATTGTTTTAAGTAAATTGCTGTCTTTCATTACTAAAATATTGAACAAATTGTAGTTATTTTAAATTTATTAACGAGAGATAGCTATCGACTATACACGAAAAAACATTGCTGCGCTTACTGCCCTGAAATGGATTGGATTGTTAAAGAGGATCTGTAAAAAGTTCCAGCAAAAAAAATTGGAAGTACTTCCGAAGGACGCACATTTTGATCGAATCTCAAAATGCAAATGTGCATTTTTCTCGCTTTTGTGGAAGTTCTTTTTAACAACTTTCAACAAAGTCGATAATACGTAACAGTTTAGGAATGACATTTTCACAAGTCAATGGAAACGATATTTTAGTATTGGGTCACAGAGGTAAGGTTAACACCCTGAAGTTCTCGGGTTCGAATCGAGGATTTTTTTATTACTTTTATAAATAAACAATTTTTAATTTTGTATAATTTTAATAATTTAATCATTTTTGCTTACAAAAAGCAAATTTATTGCTTAATTAATGTACGACAAATATTTAATTTTTTATTAATCACACTGTCCAACAAAATAAGACTTTTTGAATGGAACAGAATAGCAATCCTATAATTCTGAAAGGGCTTGTTGAGTAGATCATTTTTGTAGAATAAACTTATAGTCCAGCTGATCTGAGTTTATTTTTATCGCGGGTCAAAGTTTTAATTTTTTGCTCGAAGGGAGCATTACGTTAACCGAAAAAATTTTTATAAGTTGATGTATGAGATATAATAATAATAAGAATTAATTATCAGAACTATATAGTGGAATTTCACGAGGATCATTTTTGTAGAATATATTAACACTTTAACTCCTCTCCGAGTTCAATTTGACCTTTTTTGAGAAAATCAAGAACAGTCCTTTCAAATAGGACATTTAAGGATTAGAATATTCTAGGAATATGTTTGCCGGGAAATTTCAGTTGGGGTCTCCGAAGAAACCAAAGTTGTAAATAATGATCTTCCCGCTTAAATAGCAAAATTACACGCCAGCTTATACAGATTTTTCCAACAAGAGGTGTTATTTTGAATCACCCGGTATTTCGGTGGCTGTCACTTTTGAAGCTTTTATTCTTTGACATTTGACAAGTAGAAACTATACCATTACTAACAAGTAAAAACGGCGTTAAGTTCGGCCGGGCCGAACTTTATATACCCTCCACCATGGATTGCATTCCACAGAGGTTGTCGGTTTTCGTAGAAGTGCAGTAATATTGCAGGAAAATATAATTTTTTTAATATAGCCAAACCAAATACAAATATTGAAAAAATAATTTTATAAATAAATATAATATTTTAATTATTTCAATCCACGCTTATAAGGTAATGCTACCAATACGTCAATACAAAAAAATAAATATTCTTATATTTATATTTTCAAAAATATTTTCAAAGCCAAAAATATTGGTAGATAGTGGGTGCTACAGTTGGTTGTATTTCCATTCTATTTTAATTCCAAAAGTACAAATTTTGAAAATCCATTATCAGACGTACATAGTGCAAAATAACCTAACTTCATGATTAAAAAAATGTTTGCCGTAAAGGAAAAAATACGAATTTGGAAAAAAACTTTTTATTTTGCGTGTCTATGCAGTCAGAGGAATGTATACACCGAATTCCATGATTCCAGCTGCGCCCATTTGGTTGGTACCATTTTTACCCCCTTGACGTTTCTACGCAATAAGAATTTCATCATTCTAGCTGTAATCGTTTAGTTGGTACTATTTTTATCCCTCTGTACCATTGCAACCTTGAAATTTGTCTATTTTCCGTGTCTACGCAGTCAGAGGAATGTATACTCCGAATTGCATGTCTCTAGCTGCGGTCATCTGATTGGTAATGTTTGTATCCCCTTTTTTCATGTTAACCCCAAAAAGTACGAATTTCGAAAAATCAGTTTATTTCCGTGGCTACACACTCAGAGGAATGTATACTTCGAATTTCCAGACTCTAGCTGCGGTCATTAGATTAGTGCTATTTTATCCCCTTTTTTCATTTTAACCCCAAAAAGTACGAATTTTGAAAAATCCGAGTATTTTACTTATCTATGCAATCAGAGGAATGTATACACCGAATTTCATTATTCTAGGTACAGCCGTGTAGTTGGTACCGTTTTTATCCCTCTATTCCTATTTTACCCCTTAAAAGTACGAATTTGGAAAAAATACTTTTATATTATGTATCTACTAAATTAGAGGAATGTACACACCGAATTTCGTGTTTCTAACTGTTATCGTTTAATATGTACCATTTTTATCCCTTTTTTGCCACATTTCACCCCCTACAAATAAGAATCACTTTATGGTGCAAGTTTTTGCTGTAAGGGGAATGCGCATACCAAATATCAAGCAAATATAAACAGACATATTCAAAAACCAGTAAGGAAAGGCTAAAGTCGGGCGGGGCCGACTCTATGATACACTCCACTTTCAATCCGAATACAATTCAATTCGGTGAAAAAGTGAAAACGGGAAGGTTTTTTGTATCCAGTAAATGTATGTGTCTGACAAAAAAATTTATATCGGAAAGGACATTTGTATGAGGATATATATAGTTTGGCCAAAATCGGTTAAACTTATGGGAGCAACATTTGAAATTGGGCTATATCTAAATCTGAACCGATCTTACCCAATTTTTGCATACGTGTTTCTAGTTCGAATATAAGATGTTCTGCAAAATTTAAAGAAAATCGAGCACAATATGTGGCTTTTAAAGCGGCAAAAGTCAAATCGGGAGCGACATTTGTATGGGGGCTATATCTAAATCTGAACCGATCTTACCCAATTTCTGCATAGGTGTTTCTAGTAAGATTATAAGATGTTGTGCCAAATTTTAAGAAAATCGAGTACAATATGTGGTTTCTACAGAGGAAAATGTCAAATCGGGAACGACATTTGTATGGGGGCTATATCTAAATCTGAACCGATTTGACCTATTTTCACCATAGATGTTCTTAGTTTAAATATAAGATGTTTTGCCAAATCTGAAGACAATCTGATACAATATGTGGTTTCTAGAGCGGAAAAAGTCAAATCGGGAGCGAAATTTGTATGGGAGCTATATATAAATCTGAACCGATCTGTCCGATATTCACCATGGGAGTTTCTAGTGGGAATATAAGATGTTTTACCAAATCTGAAGACAATCTGATACAATATGTGGCTTCTAGAGCGGAAAAAGTCAAATCGGGAGCGAAATTTGTATGGGAGCTATATATAAATCTCAACCGATCTGACCGATATTCACCATGGGTGTTTCTAGTGGAAATATAAGATGTTTTACCAAATCTGAAGACAATCTGATACATTATGTGTTCTCTAGAGCGGAAAAAGTATAATCGGGAGAGAAATTTGTATGGGAGCTATATATAAGTCTGAACCGATCTGTCCGATATTCACCATGGGAGTTTCTAGTGGGAATATAAGATGGTTTTACAAAATCTGAAGACAATCTGATACAATATGTGGTTTCTAGAGCGGAAAAAGTCAAATCGGGAGCGAAATTTGTATGGGAGCTATATATAAATCTGAACCGATCTGTCCGATATTCACCATGGGAGTTTCTAGTGGGAATATAAGATGTTTTACCAAATCTGAAGACAATCTGATACAATATGTGGTTTCTAGAGCGGAAAAAGTCAAATCGGGAGCGAAATTTGTATGGGAGTTATATATAAATCTGAACCGATCTAACACATTTTTACCACAGGTGTTTCTAGTTACAATATAAGATGGTTTGCCAATTTTAAAGAAAATCTGTTGTAATATGTGGTATCTAGAGTGAAAAGAGTCAAATCGGGAGTGAAATTCGTATGGGGGCTATATCTAAATCTGAACCGATTTTCTTCAAATTAAATAGCGTTCGTCCTTATCCCGAAAAACGTCGTTGTGCAAAGTTTCATTTGGTTCTGTCTACAATTGCGACCTGTATCGTGATTACAAGAATAGATGGACGGACGGACGGACGGACAGACAGACAGACGGACATTGCTAAATCGACTCAGAAAGTGATTCTAAGACGATCGGTATAATTAACAATGGGTCTATCTCGTTTCCTTTTGGGTGTTACAAACAAATGCACAAAGACATAATACTCTCGTGGAGTGTATAAACATGCTTAAATACGCTAAAATATTAGGGATTATTATGGGTATTTTTAGTGCTTGTGAGGGAAAAATTTTTCCCTTTTGGGCCGATTTCGCCCCATTTCAATCCCAACCGATCTACGACTATAAGACGCATTTATGGAAAATTTGAACGTACTAGCTCCTTTCGTTTAGATGCTAGCGTGCTTTCAACAGACGGACAGACGGACGGACGGACGGACGGACGGACATGGCTAGATCGTCTTAGAATTTTATGACGATCAAGAATATATATACTTTATAGAGTCTCAGGTCGATATTTCAAGGTGTTACAAACGGAATGACAAAGTTAGTATACCCCCATCCTGGAGGTGGAGGGTATAAAAATGGAACGATACAAGCTTCAACAACGCATTGAAAATAGTGAAAATCTTGCAGTCACAGTTCGCAAAACTAAAGCGTTTTTGGATCGTCGTGAAGCACCTTGTCAGACCGCAATACAGAAATTGGTGGAAAATTAAAGATGTTGGGACAAGTTAGTGATGTGAAGAATAAAACCCGTGCACGTCGCTCAAGAGCAACTGAGATTATTGCTGATGTAGCCAAAAGTGTTGAAGAAAACCCAGGTTGGTCCATTCCTCGTTGTTCTTTGGAATTGGGCATTCCACAAACATCTTTATATCATATTTTGCATAAAGACTTGGGTCTTAAGGCTTATAAAGTTCAGTTAACACAAGAACTCAAGCCGTCCGATCATCAAAAACAAGATGAATGAAAATGATCCGGAATTCCATCGAAAAATCGTCTTGACTGATGAGACCCATTTTCACCTCGGTGGCGACGTCAAAAGGCAATATTGTCGTATCTGGGGCTCGGAAAACCCAAGAGTTATTGTTGAGAAGCCTCTCCATCCTCATCGTGTGACTGTTTGGTGCGGTTTATGGTCCGGCGGGGTCATTGGAGCTTATTTTTTCGAACATGAGGTTGGATCAACAGTTACGGTGAATGGATTGCGCTATCGAGAGATGATTAAAGATTTTTCTATGGTCGTATTTGGATGGTATTGATCTGGACAACGTTTACTTTTAACACGACGGCGTTAAGTGCCACACAAGCAACGAAACCATTGCTCTTTTACGGGAAAAGTTTCCGGACCGTGTTATCTCTCGAAGAGGTGATCACAATTGGCCACCTAGATCTTGTGATTTAACACCTTGCGATTTCTTCCTTTGGGACCACGTGAAAGATAAGGTCTACACCAACAGCCTAGCGTCGACCTCAATACCTCATTCGTGAGGCTATCGAGGACATAGGGCAGCCACTTTGCAATTTGGTTTTGAAAAATTTCATGAAAAGGATATGGTCGTGGTGGCCATTTGGCTGATTTTGTTTTTCATTATTAACCTGTTTATTATGAAATAAACATCCGGTCATTTATCTCAAAAAATTGAATTTTTCTTTGAATGCCAAAATAAAACCTCTTGTTGGAAAACTCTGTACAACAAAATTACTGGGGTTAAAATTGGTCCATGTTGTTTTGGAAAATCGATTTTTTCGACAAAAAAATATGGGTATTTCGGTGAGCACGTTAAACTAACTAGTAAATCAAAAAAATTTTTTTTTTCAAATCCATGCTTTATGCAAGCAGAATTCTATTGGGCCTAGAAATTCTTTTTTAGTTATCTTTTGTAGAAGGAAAAATTACTGCGTTATCAGGAGCAGAAATAATAGATTTTTAATTTGTGGTTTGTATGGGAGGTACCACGCCCCTTTGTCCATTCCCGCTCATATTTGCAGCAGCACTTAAAAAATGCACACCAAACCGACGTACCAAATTTTGTTCAAATACCGTTATCAGGAGCAGAAATAATAGATTTTTAATTTGTGGTTTGTATGGGAGGTACCACGCCCCTTTGTCCAATTGGTCAAATTTTTCCATTTCCTTGTATTGTCATCGAAAGTGTGCAAAATTTGAGCAAAATTGGTTGAGAAAAAAGCTTTCAAAAATTGATTTCAAATTTTGTGGCACACAAACATATATAGAAAGTAACCTTATATAAAGCATGGAAAAATACAAATTGTTCCAAAAATGCTGTTGGACAGTGTTATTAATACAACATAATACCAGTAAAATTAAATATATTTAATTTATTAATTACAATTTAATTTAATATTAATTTTTGTTATATATAAATTCATACTAAATAAATATTGGTTAGTTCCTCTGCATCACTTTAACATAACTTTTAAGTCTTTCAAAATAAAGGACATCTCAATGTTACATTCATTGGTGGAGATCCCAATATTCACCACTTCAGAATCACAAAATGAACGTATTTTTCACTTCTTTGGGTGCTCTCTAATAGCTGGGTTATATTGGTCCAAAATCATTATTATTTTTTTAACAAGTAAGAAAAGGTGACGTAGGGCATGGCCGACTTCACTTCTTACGCCATTGTAATTCAATCAGGGAGTATCAAGAACCGATGATATCTTCTTCCACATTGTAAGTTTCCAGCTGAAATATAACTTGTTCTTTTAAAATATGTGTTTTCTAAAGAAGAAAAAGTAAAATCGGCGACATATGTATGAATGAATCCTATATAAATCTGAAACGATTTGAAACTATATATTTCTTGTTAAAATATAGGTGTTATGCCAAATTAGATGAAAATCTGTCAAAAAATATGGTTTTGAGAGCGGAAAACGTCAAATCGGGAGCGAAATATATAAAATAGCTATATTTAAATCTGAACCGATATAACCCGTATTCAAAATAGATACAATATAATGTATTGTGCCAAATTTGATCAAAATCGGTTGAATTATGTGGTTTCTAGTGCAGAAAAAGTCAAAGCGATGAAAGAAAAGCGAAATTTGTATTTGTATGTATATAAATCTGAACCGATCTAACCCACTTTCATCACAGTTGATTTTAGTTGTAGTATAATGTGTTGTGCCAAATTTCAACAAAATTGGTTAAAATGTGAAAAACAGACAGAAACAGTCAAATCAGAGCGGAAAAAGTCAAATCGGGAGAGACATTTGTATGGGAGCTATATATAAATCTGAACCGATTTACATTTGCAGCAGAAATATTTCTAGTTTAAATATAAGGTATTGTGTTGTTGTATTTATATTTAATTCTGAACCGATTTGCTTCAACTTAAATAGCGCTCATCCTTGATCGACAAAACTAACTTGTGCCAATTTTTGTTAAGGTCGGACTATAAGTGTGACATACCCATCGTTTATTACACAGATCGACGTAGAATCACTTTCTGAGTCTATTTAGCAATGTCCACTAGAGCGTACCAGGTTACAAGTAAAAAAAAAAAGTTCGCCGTACACCTTCGAATATGAAGTATTATTGAAAGGTAGTTTCAAAAAATTTTTTTTTATTTTTTTATGCCGAACGTAGTGGTCGCGCTTTTACATTTTTCTATATAACTTCTGCATTTATAAACGGATTTTAAAGTGTGATACATCGATGTTTTTGTCCGATTTTTTTGTCTTTGAAGTCATTGAGCTCAAACATGATTCATGATTTTATGCGAGCTTTAATTTTCGATTATTAGAGTGGTACATTAGGGTAGTAGCAACTGAGAAATGATGGGTAAGTACCAGAAGGGGGTGCTTGAGCTCAATGACTTCAAAGACAAAAAAATCGGCCTCGTCGAGACAAAAACATCGATGTATCACACTTTAAAATCCGTTTATAAATACAAGTTATATAGAAAAATGTAAAAGCGCGACCCCTACGTTCGGCATAAAAAAATAAAAATTTTTTTTTTGAAACTACCTTTCAATAATACTTCATATTCGAAGGTGTACGGCGAACTTTTTTTTTTGAGGTACGCCCTAATGTCCACCTGTCTGCCAGTCTGTCCATCTATTCTTGTAATCAAAGTTCAGGTCGCAATTGCAGCCAGAACCAAACGAAACTTTGCACAACGAAGTTTATCGGGATAAGGACGAACGCTATTTAATTTGAACAAAATCGGTTCAGATTTAGATATATCCCGCATACGAATTTCACTCCCGGTTTGACTGTTTTTACCCTAGACACCACATATTTGAACAGATTTTCTTCAAAATTGGCAAAACCTCTTATATTTCATCTAGAAACACCCATGGCGAAATTAGGTCAGATCGGTTAAGATTTATATATACCTCCCATAAAAATTTCGCTCTCAATTTGAGTTCTTACGCTCTAGCAACCACATATTTTATCAGATTGTCTTTAAATTTGGCAAAACATCTTATGTTTAATCTAGGAACACGAATGGTGAAAAAAGTCAAATCGGTTCAGATTTATATATATCTCCCATACAAATTTCGCTCTCAATTTGACTTTTTCCGCTCTAGAAACCACATATTTTAACAGATTTTCTTCAAATTTGCAAAATATCTTATATTTCCACTAGAAACACCCAGGGTGAATGAGTCAGATCGGTTCAGATTTATGCTCCCGGAGTGATTTTTACGACCCAGATACCACGTATTTTAACCGAATTTCTTCAAATTGAGCATAACACGTTATATTTCAACTGGAAGAACTTATTGTGTATTGTTCATTCCATTGTTCATTCCATGTTTGGATATTGCCCCGATTTGACCAATTAGGTAAGGTCATATTGACCTACGATTTGGAAGCATACAAAAAATCTTCCGGTTTTCACTTTTTTACCGAATTGAATTGTATTCGGATAGAAAGTGGAGTGTATCATATAGTCGGCCCCGGCAGACTTTAGCCTTTCCTTACTAGTTTAATTTTGAGGAGATTTAAAATGATATTAGTCTGTGCATCCCCTGAAAGTAGTGGTTCCCTTGGAGGTACAAACCATGTTGATTTTTTATGAAAGTTCAAGAGAGTAGTAGAATATTTAGTGGTAGAATATTGATTTTTTATGAAAGTTCAAGAGAGTAGTAGAATATTTATTAGTAGAATATTCTAAGAAAAAAATTGTGTGTTTCGGTGGAAAAATAGTTTTCAATTTATTCAAACCGTTGCACATCTCAAAACGGATCTTTTGAAATTGAACAAATCCTTATCACTTTATTAAAATTTTGCTGCTCAGTTTAAAAAAAAAATGGCTGAACGAAAATGGTGTCCGAATATATGGTCGATTGTACCATTTTCAATACGTATTGCTCATATAATTCCCTAAATTTCCCCCACTCAAATCCATGGTTGAGTGTATGTATGATTCTGGTCTGCTCGCTTTTTTACTTTTTCTTGCTCTTGTTCTTATGTGGCATGCCATGTCCCAATGACCGACCATCAATCGATTAAGGGCCAATTTAAAGTGACCGACTGAAATGACTGATCATCACATGAGGTTATGCAATTTGTTTTTTTTTGTTGCCGTTCTATACGTATTTGATCCACAAAGCAATTTATATTGTTTGTTTTCAACATTAAACTGTTCAAATTATCGCAGAACTCGTTTGTTCACGAGCAGCGCGAAGTGAGAAACATAAAAACAATAGTGTTCACATGCACCCAATAGAGTGACCAGATTTTTATACCCTTCACTAGGGTATTATGCCTTTGTGCATTTGTTTGTAACACCCAAAAGGAAAGGAGATAGATCCATCGTTTGTTATCGGCTTAGAATAACTTTATGAGTCGATTTAGCAATGTCAGTCTGTCCGTCCGCCGTCCATCTATTCTTGTAATCAAAGTGCAGGTCGCAATTATTGTCCGATCGTTAGGAAAATTGACAAACTTTAGTTAGCTATTTAAATTAAATCAAATCGGTTCAGATGTGGCCACAATACATGTTTTGATCCCGATGTGACGTTTTCCGCTCTCGATACCATATACTTTGACAGATTTTTATCAAATTTGGCACAACACCTTATATTTGAACTAGAAACATCTTTGGTGAAAATGAGTCAAATCAGTTCAGGTTTATATATGGCTCCAATACAAATGTTTCTCCCGATTTGACTTTTCCCGCTCTAGAGTTCACATCTTTTAACCGATTTTCTTCAAAGTTGGCACAACAACTCCTATAGCTGCCATACAAATATTGCTCCTGATTTGACTGTTTCTGTTTGACCTTTTTACCGATTTTTTTTTTCAAATTTGGTACAACATCTTAGATTACAACTAAAATCACTAATGGTAAAATGAAATTAGGGTATCATCGGTCCATGATATAGGACACTTTCCAAAATCCTCACCTAATTGAATTGCAATGGTGTAGCTTTCTGAAGGGTATCATATAGTCGGGCAGACTTTAGCCCTCCCTTTCTTGTTTTCGACTGCTTTAACGATTATGACAGGATTGTGGAATAACAAGCTTCGTGTTTCCATATAAAAAATAAATAATTTTTATTCAACTTCGTCACACATACTTTGCTTAAAAAATCACCTTGACGACTTAATCAATGATCGAATGAGTTTGAGTGACATAGAATAAAGTGTATTGGATTCGAAGTCTGATCCAAGAGGTCAGCGATGAAAATAAAGACAAGTAAAAACGGAGTTAAGTTCGGCCGGGCCGCACTTTATATACCCTCCACCATGGATTGTATTCAACAGAGGCTGTCCTTTTTCGTAGAAGTTCAGTAACATTATACGAAAATGTTAAATTTTTAATTGTATAGCTACAACAAAATATTTATAAATAATTTTATAAATAAATACAAAATTTTAATTATTTTAAACCACGCTTATAATTGTAGCCAGAACCTTTTCACAACGAAGTTTTTCGGGATAAGGACGAACGCCATTTAATTTGAAGAAAATCGGTTCAGATTTAGATATAGCCCCATACGAATTTTAATCCCGATTTGACTCTTTTCACTCTAGATACCACATATTACAACAGATTTTCTTCAAAATTGGCAAAACTTCTTATATTCCAACTAGAAACACCTGCGGTAAAAATTGGTCAGATCGGTTCAGATTTATATATAGCTCCCATACAAATTTCGCTCCCGATTTGACTTTTTCCGCTCTAGAAACCACATATTGTATCAGATTGCCTTCAGATTTGGTTAAACATCTTATATTTAAACTTAGAACACCTATGGTGAAAACAGGTCAGATCGGTTCAGATTTATATATATCTTCCATTAAAATTTCGCTCCTGATTAGACTTTTTCTGCTCTATAAACCACATATTTTAACAGATCCTATTAAAATTAGGCGAAATATCTTATATATATACTATAAACAGCCATGATGCAAATGAGTCAAATCTGTTCAGATTTGTATAGAGCTTCCACACAAATGTCACTCCCGATTTGACATTTTCCACTCTATAAACCACATATTTTAACAAATCTTCAAATCTTTCAAAACATCTTATATTTCATATACAAACACCCATAGTGAAAGTGGGTCAGATCGGTTCAGATTTACATATATCTCCCATACAAATTTCGCTCCCGGATAGACTTTTTCCTCCCAGAAACCACGATTTTTCACCGAATTTCTTCAATGTTGGCATAACACGTTATAATTGAACTGTAAGAACCTATTGTGAAAGTGGGGCACTTCATTCCATGTTTGGATATAGCCCCGATACAAATATTTTTTTCGATTTGACAAATTGCACTAGGTCATATTAGCCTATGATTAGGAAACATACAAAAATTGTTTCCGTTTTCACTTTTTTACCGAATTAAATTGTATTCGGATAGACAGTGTAGTGTATCATATAGTCGGCCCCGCCCGACTTAAGCCTTTCCTTACTTGTTCTACTTTAACCCCTTAATAGTACGACTTTCTAAAATCTCTTTATTTTATGTATCTACACAATTAAAGGGATGTACACACATAATTTCATCATTCTAACTGTAGCCGTTTTGTTGGCACTACATTTATCCCCTGTACCCATTATATCACATGAAGGTACACATTTGGAAAAAAACTTTTATTTTTCGTGTTTACGCAGTCAGGAGAATGTCTACTCAGAAGTTCATGACTCTAGTTGCGGTCATTTAGTTGGTACTATTTTTATCCCCTTTTTCCATTTCAACCCCAAACAGTACGAATTTCGAAAAATATTTTAAGTGTCTACGCAATCAGAGGAATGTATACACCTAATTTCATTATTCTTGGTTAATATGTACCATCTTTTTCCCTTTTGGCCCCATTTCACCCCCTACGAATAAAAATTACTTTGTGGTGAACGTTTGTGCTATAGGGGGTATGCGCATACCCAATATCAAGAAGGTACAAGCAGACATAATGCAAAAATATGCTTTAAAATATTAGGTGTTATTATGGGTATTTTTAGTCCTTGCGAGGAAAAAAATTTCTCTTTGGGCCGATTTCGCCCAGTTTCAATCCCAACCGATTTACGACTATGAGACGAATTTATGGAAAATTTGGCGTGCTTTCAACAGACGGACGGAAATTAGTATACCCCATCCCTTGGTTGGGGTATAAAAAGGGAGGGGAAAATAACAGAGCCCTGTGGCACTCCTGTGGTTAACCTATGCTCGTCGGAGGAGAACCCATCTACATCATCATATATATATAGTGCGACCTCTGAGGTCGTTCGATACAAATCGAGAGAGCGACGATCATTGGTATCAGTGCGCCGTGTCAGACTGTCTCAAAGGCTTTGGAGATATATAGAACAACAACCTTACTCTCAGCAAATTGGTGGTCGATCCAATTTTCGGATAGCAGTGTCATCAGATCCTCTGTAGATCGATTCCTACGTAAGTCATACTGTCCATCATTAAGGAAGTCATTGGTTTGTAAAAACCGCACAATATGTTGGTTTACCATACTCTCCATGAACTTCGAGAGCGCAAAGCAATCGGGCGGTAGTTAGTAGGGTTATTATTCTCACCTTTCACCTTTACGGTATGAAAGCTTTAAGAGGTAGTGAAGTGGACGTAGTCTCAGATGAAAACTTTCTAATCGCCAATACAAATATAAATAAATATTATATTTTTATTATATACCAACAAATTTACGTATCGAACATAGTGCAAAATAACCAAACTTCATGATTCAACCAATTTTTGCCATAAAAGTAAAAAGTACAAATTTAGAAAAATCGTTTTATTTTGCGTTGGTATGGTTGGTACCATTTTTATCCCCTTTTTCCTAGTTAACCCCCTTAAGAGTATAACTTTCGAAAATCTCTTTATTTTACGTGTCTACACAATTAGAGGGATGTTCACAACGGATTTCATCATTCTAGCTGCAGTCGTTTAGTTGGTACCATTTTATCCCTCTGTACTCACTGTATCCTTTGAAAGTACGAATTTGGAAAAAACATTTATTTTTTGTGTCTACGCAGTCAGAGGAATGTATACTCCGAATTTCATGACTCTAGCTGCGGTCATTTAATTGTTCTATCTCCTTTTCCCATTTTAATCCCAAAACCATTGGAACCATTTTTATCCCTCTATTCCCATTTTACCCCTTAAAAGTACGAATTTGGAGAAAATAATTTTATATTACGCATCTACTCAATTAGAGTAATGTGCACACCGAATTTCGTGGTTCTAACTGTTGTCGTTTAATATGTACTATTTTTATCCCTTTTTGCCCCATTTCACCCCCTACGATAAAATCACTTTAATGCGCATTCCCAATACCAAGTAAGTACAAGCAGACATATTGAAAACATTAGCTTAAATACTTTAAAATATTAGGGGTTATTATGGGTATTTTTTGTCCTTGTGAGGGAAAATTTTTTCCCTTCGGGCCGATTTTGCGCACTTTCAATCCCCACCGATCTGCAACCATAAGACACATTTAGGAGAAATTTGAACCTCTTATTTCATTTCATTCGGAAGCTAGCGTGCTTTCAACAGACAGACGGACGGACATGGCTAAATCGTCTTAGAATTTTACCACGACCCGGAATATATATACTTTATGGGGTCTCCGTTGAATATTTCAAGGTTTTACAAACGGAATGACAAAGTGAAAGACATTTGAACCTCCTATTTCATTTCATTCGGAAGCTAGCGTGCTTTCAACAGACAGACGGACGGACATGGCTAAATCGTCTTAGAATTTTACCACGACCCGGAATATAAAGGGTGATTTTTTAAGAGCTTGATAACTTTTTTTTTAAAAAAACGCATAAAATTTGCAAAATCTCATCGGTTCTTTATTTGAAACGTTAGATTGGTCCATGACATTTACTTTTTGAAGATAATTTCATTTAAATGTTGACCGCGGCTGCGTCTTAGGTGGTCCATTCGGAAAGTCCAATTTTGGGCAACTTTTTCGAGCATTTCGGCCGGAATAGCCCGAATTTCTTCGGAAATGTTGTCTTCCAAAGCTGGAATAGTTGCTGGATTATTTCTGTAGACTTTAGACTTGACGTAGCCCCACAAAAAATAGTCTAAAGGCGTCAAATCGCATGATCTTGGTGGCCAACTTACCGGTCCATTTCTTGAGATGAATTGTTCTGCGAAGTTTTCCCTCAAAATGGCCATAGAATCGCGAGCTGTGTGGCATGTAGCGCCATCTTGTTGAAACCACATGTCAACCAAGTTCAGTTCTTCCATTTTGGGCAAAAAAAAGTTGGATATCATCTCACGGTAGCGCTCACCATTCACAGTTACGTTACGATTCGCATCATCTTTGAAGAAGTACGGTCCAATGATGCCACCAGCCCATAAACCGCACCAAACTGTGACTTTTTCTGGATGCATTGGTAGCTCTTGCAATGCTTCTGGCTGATATTCACTCCAAAATCGACAATTCTGCCTATTTACGTACCCATTGAGCCAAAAATGAGCTTCGTCGCTGAACACAATTTCTTTCTTTCTGAACTTTCTTAACAGAGCACGCATTTTGATAATAAAATTCAATGATTTGCAAGCGTTGCTCGTTAGTAAGTCTATTCATGATGAAATGTCAAAGCATACTGAGCATCTTTCTCTTTGACACCATGTCTGAAATCCCACGTGATCTGTCAAATACTAATGCATGAAAATCCTAACCTCAAAAAAATCACTCTTTATATACTTTATGGGGTCTCCGTTGAATATTTCAAGGTGTTACAAACGGAATGACAAAGTGAATATATCCCCATCCAAATTACGGCATACAATCGTATCGGAATATCGTCGTCTCATAAATACTATATTCTGATTGTGCTCCTATGAGAAGATTATTTTAATCGAATTGAAATATTCTATTGTCACACGTTGGACTTTGAAAATATACATTACCATGTATGCCGTAATTAGGTATTAGTGCTGGTATATTTTTTAAAGGATAGTAAACTCCAATCGAACTCAAACTTTCATCTTTATAAACTAACTTACGTTACACCCAATTTCATTCCAAGTCTGGTCACTTTATATGTTTCCCCCTTCCATGAGAGACAGTTCAGATCAGACTATCATTTACCAATAAACAAATAATGTGGCTAATGTACACACAACATTATGTTAACCTTACGACGACATGTACTTCTTTAGCCGAGCAAAGAAAGACAGACTCATGCCATTCTATGTATTCGCTCAGATACTCATGTATGAGTCACTCCATGATTTTTAAGCGTTTTAGAGAAATTCAAATAACTAATAATTTAGAAAATATTTACATTAAAAGGCGATTTTAAGGCGGCTGTGTAACATTGAAATCGATGATCCATAACGAAAAATCCTAAAAATTCAACAATTCCTAAAGCGGGGAAAATAAATCCCAAAAATATGATTTTGAAATGACCGTCATATCTATTGTTAGCGGGATATGGGCAAATATTGAAAGTTTTAGTTTGGAATAACCCACATGCACTGCAAAACAAAAGCAAATAAGAGTTTATTTGCTGATTAAGGTGCCTGTTTAACATAAATAAAGAAAGCCAATACATATGTTTCCCTTGGACGTTTTATTGCTCGTCAATGGCATTTGTATCACGTTTGCCTGTCAGCCTGCCTGCCTGTCTGTTTGTCGGTCTGACACATCGAGCCGGCAAATGATGTGGCCTGTTGTGTCTGTCTGCACGTCAAAGGAGGACTGCTTCGAGAGCCAACATTGTTTTAACAAGACGCAGTGGAGAACAAACAAGCAAACAAACAACAGTTAATCATTATCGATCACCATGATCGTCGGCCAGACAGAAATTGATCTTGTTGACTTAAGCATTCATGCAAAAGGGTTTAACGACTTTAAAAACGATTAAATTAATCGACATTCGAATACGGGTTGTATGTGCCGTTGCTGACTTCACTTCACTTGGTCGAAACACGGAATATGGCTCAAAGTTGTGTGATCATAAAATAAAAAGGATGTGTGCTGGTCATGCTCTGGAAATTATCTTGTTAACTGTTCTTTTAACAGGCGATTTACAGTTAATCTAAGGTATTAATATTACATGGCTTTTACGCGTCGACGCTGATATCCGGTTAAAATACATAAAAAAATATTTTATCACTTGAATATAGGTGGGCAGGGCAACATAATGTTCCGTCCACTGGCAACTGGTGTTCTTAACATTGTTAATTAGGTGAATGGTGGACATAGGACAGACGAATAAATAGATGGTAGATTCGATGGGGAGACATGAGTTACAACGGGATTATTTTAATACAGTATTTATGATATTGCTCAATATGTTTATACATTTCATACGAAAACAAAAGTAGAAAATATTTTTATTTTACGAAATCATTAGAAATAACGCAAGTATAACAAGATGTAATAAATCATTTGTTTTAATTAAGTTTGGGACTGTATTCACAATATGATTTTATTTGTACAGACAATTTGCAAATATGGCGCATACTTGCTGATGAATGTGGTATTGATAGAACACGAGTAAATATAAGTTTTTAATATTACTCTTTTTTATACCCTCCACCTGCAGGATGGGGGTATACTAACTTTGTCATTCCGTTTGTAACACCTTGAAATATCGACCCGAACCCTATAAAGTATATATATTCTTGATCGTCATGAATCGATCACGTTGAAAGCACGGTAGCATCTAAACGAAAGGAGCTAGGACGTCCGAATTATCCATAAATGCGTCTTATAGTCGTAGATCGGTTGGGATTGAAACTGAGCGCAATCGGCCCAAAGAGAAAAATTTTTCCCTCACAAGGACTAAAAATACCCATAAAACCCTCTAATATTTTAGAATAATTAAGCAAATTTTTTCAATATGTCTGCTTGTACTTACTTGATATTGGGTATGCGCATTCCCCCTATAACCAAACCGTGATTTTTTTCGTAGGGGGTGAAATAGGGCAAAAAGGGATAAAAATGGTACATATTAAACGACAACAGCTAGAAACACGAAATTCGGTGTGTACATTCCTCTACTTGAGTAGATAAATAACATAAAAGTATTTTTTCCACATTCGTACTTTTAAGGGGTAAAATGGGAATAGAGTGATAAAAATGGTACCAACCAAACGACTGCATATAGAATAATGAAATTCGGTGTATACATTCATCTGATAGCGGATTTTTTCGAAATTCGTACTGTTTGGGGTTCACATGGAAAAACGAGATAAAAATAGTACTAACCAAATGACCGCAGCTAGAGTCATAAAATTCGGAGAATATATATCACGAAAAATAAAGTTTTTTTTTCCAAATTCGTACTTTCAAGGGATACAATGGGTATAGAGGGATAAAAATAGTACGAACTAAAGACTTACTAGAATGATGAAATTCGGTGTGTACATCTCTTTTATTGCGTAGAGACGTTAAATAAAGAGATTTTAGAAAGTCGTACTCTTAAGGGGGTAAAATAGGAAAAAGGGTATAAAAATGGTACCAACCAAATGACAGCAGCTAGTAAAGAGTGATTTTTTTGAGGTTAGGATTTTCATGCATTAGTATTTGACAGATCACGTGGGATTTCAGACATGGTGTCAAAGAGAAAGATGCTCAGTATGCTTTGACATTTCATCATGAATCGTCTTACAAACGAACAACGCTTGCAAATTATTGAATTTTATTATCAAAATGCGTGCTCTGTTAAGAAAGTTCATTGCGCGCTTCCATTTTATGGGCAGTTTAATCGACCCACTGAAGCGGCTATTCGGGCTATTGTGACTAAATTTCGCACCAAATTTACATTGTTGGACATTAAACCACCAACACGCTTACGTAGAGTGCGAACTGAAGAAAATATCGCAGCTGTATCGGCCAGTGTTAATGATGACCACCAATTTTCGATTCGTCGCCGTTCGCACCAATTGGGTCTCTGTTACTCAAAAACGTGGAAATGCCACAAATTGGACTAAGCGGATGGACCACCTAAGACGCAGCCGCGGTCAACATTTAAATGAAATTATCTTCAAAAAGTAAATGTCATGGACCAATCTAACGTTTCAAATAAAGAACCGATGAGATTTTGCAAATTTTATGCGTTTTTTTTTAAAAAAAGTTATCAAGCTCTTAAAAAATCACCCTTTATTATGGAATTCGGTGGATACATTCCTCTGACTGAATAGACATGCAAAATAAAACGTTTTTTCCAAGTTAGTATTTATTACGGCAAAAATTGGTTGAATCATGAAGTTATTTTGCACTATATACGTGAGATAGTGGATTATCAAAATTTGTACTTTTGGAATTAAAATAGAATGGAAATACACCCAACTTTGTTTAAGCTTTTTTGTAAATATACATATTTATTTTTACTTGAACTGGGATATTGTCCTGGCTCAAGACCATTTTGCTTCTATATTTAATAGAATGCAAATTTATTTACAAATGACATGGTGACATTTATTACTTGGAAGCAGACTACCACGATCATGACTTCGACCATGTCAAAAGTCTTTTCAGGCTTCGCAGCGACTTTTCAACATCAAACCCGGCCTCTAAAAGGAGATGATTCTCACAAACGAACGAGAAGCACAACTCACTTGCCAAATTTGCGTTTAAAAAATCGCACCAAGTAATAAAGCACACATGCCATCTTACAAGCATCTCATTTAGTTGCATATGTAAGTATGTGTATATGCAGGTATAGTTACCCAGCAATACTTCTGCCGTGCCAACTCTCAGTTGTTTTATTTTTTTCGTTTGCATTTTTTGGTCTGTAATCAATGTTTGATTTGAAGTGGGACTTATTGAAATAATAAAAATATTATATTTATTTATAAAATTACTTTTTCAATATTTGTTTTGGTTTGGCTATATTAAACAAAATTATATTTTCCTGTAATATTACTGCACTTCTACGAAAATCGACAGTCTCTGTGGAATGCAATCCACGGTGGAGGGTATATAAAGTTCGGCCCTTCCGAACTTATTGCCGTTTTTACTTGTATTCAGTAAACTCAACATTTTCATCTTGGTAAAGTACACGAACGAACAACCAATTGTATGCAAATTATAAAAATGTACTACCGAACCGCAACTTTAAGAGCGTTAACTCCAATTTTCGGTCGTTATTCTCGGCCTTTAGACAAGCAAGTTTAGTGCAACAATTTTAGTCTACATATTAATTGTGTGATGCTGCCGTGCCAATGAGACAACGAGTTGGTCGAAGTGACGGAAATATCGCTGTCGTTCAGGCTTCCATAGCAAACGATCCAAATCTGTCGATTCCGCGGCGTTCTCAAGAACTGTTCATCGCCAAGACCACTTTATGACGAATTTTGGGTAAGGATCTTGGTTTACGCCCATACAAGATCAAACTAAGTCATGAATTGAAGCCGATGGACCATTTCACGCGACGTACGTTCCCCGATTGGGCTGTGGAGAAGATGCGCCAAGATGATGAATTTCATCGCAAAATCATCTCATTTTTGGCTCAATGGGTTCGTCAATAAGTAAAATATGCGTTATTGGTTTGGTGAAAATCCACATGTGCTTCATCCGCAAAAAATAACTGTTTGGTGCGGTTTGCAGGCCGGCGGAGTCTTTGGACCATATTTTTTCTTCGATAATAACGATTGCCACGTTACTGTGAATGGCGATCGTTATCGCGCCATGATTACCGATTATTTTTGGCCGAATTGGAAAACATTGACTTGGACGATATGTGGTTTCAACAGGGCGGCGCCACACAGCACACGTTACAATCGATTTATTGAAGAGTAAGTTTGGTGAGCCGCCTCGTTCGTGCGATTTAACGCCTCTAGACTTTTTTCTTTGTATGCTAACAATCAGTCGACGTTGGAAGAACTCAGAGCCAACATTGAACGCGTAAAAGCGGCTATTACGGCCGAAATGTGTGACCGAGCGGTGCCTACGTGCCCGCGGTGGCCATATGAACGAAGTCGAGTTCCATGCATAAATGTTTTGATTATATTTCAAGTCGATCATAAAGTTTTGGAAATTTCTCAAATGGTTTGCGTTTTATTTTAAAAAAAGTTGTCAAGTCCTTATTGGAAAACCCTTTATTACATGACACTGTCTAAATAAACAAAAACCTTTAAATAAAGGGTCCTCCATCTAACGTTTTTCAACTATTCAACCGTTGGACTATTATTTGTGGGGTGCCCTCAAAGATAAGTGTTACGCCGACAAGCCAGAGACAATCGACGCTTTAAAGGACAATATTCGTGAAGCCATTGGTGAAATACAGCTGCACACAATCGATAATGTGCTTAAAAATTGGACCGATCGTGTAGGCTACTGTATGGCCTGCCATTTGAATGAAATTATTTTCCATTATTAACTGGAAGGATTGTACTTTCAAATAAAAAAAGAAATTTGAGAAAATATTCGGTAGTTTTTTTGTAGCATTTTCAAAACAAAAAAAGTTATTTGGCTAACCATTTATTTCTGTTTTGATTTGGCGAGACTTTAAACAATTGCCTATAAATCGATTTGAGACAAGTAGTTGATTGGACTTATCCATTCGAAGAAGCATCTAATGCTGCCAATAAGCAACCAGGACTGCACTTTGTAGTGAATATTTACGTTGTTCAGTCAGTGCTTGGCAGGTAAGATTGGCAATGAGTAGACGGACTTTTCGAACATCGAGTACCAGACTGATGCTGTCATTAGTCTGAATACTTTTGTCAACCATGCAAGTATATATTTTCTATATTTCCCTCCAAATTCACAAAATAATGAACAAGCTTGTATTCTGCTCATTACATCTCATTGGCGTTGGCATCAATACGCACCTTGGGACGAACCTCCTTAAGTATATGCTTAAATATTGTTTCAAAACGAAAGCAACCACGTCCATAAAATTATTTCTTAATTTGTTATTTACTGCTGAAGCTCATACCACTAACAAACATATACCATTGATGTCGTCCTCATTACAACAGTATCCTTTGGCTCAGGACAGGACTGCAGTCTACATATTTGACTATACTCGAGCCAGAGTTTTTGTTGTACGCCCATTATGCGTCTTAGCTCTTATGGTTGCATCATCAAGCCTTTCATTAAGGACGCCAAACAACGCCAGGCACGAATGGAAATTGCATGGTACGAGTATGAGCATATAATTAATTCCGCATATGCATTAACCAATTGAAGTGTATGGAGTGGTGGAGTGGTGTATGGAGTGAAGAGTGTCCCACCGCACCGCACGGCACTCGTGCAGATGTCACACATGTGATTTGGTGGTACTTGAATAAATGAGATATTCCCGCCTTCCATCCATACATCCATCCATCATCATTCCTGCTGTTTTATTTTTTAATGGTGTTTCCATAACTTGGCAATGGCATATTACATACGAAACATGTAAATATGAGTGTGGTGCACGTTTCTTATTATTATAGCCCTTCACCATGTAGCCTGAGAAGAATATTAGGTTTGTCAATGTGTTTGCAACGTTTTGATAAAGAAACTGGTGTAGTCTTAAGAAGTAGTTATGGCCGTGTGTCCATTGATATAACAATAGTTTCCAGATGATGGAGTTTTGCGGTTTAATCTGTTCTCTGTACGAAGAGAAGAATTTCAGCGAGAAGAAACTTTGCTAAAAATAAGCCCACAAAATTCCCATCTTTGGGCAGTATTTATTGAATTTTCTTCTCGTGGATATAAATAAATCTAAAATAGTAATTTGGAAACCTCTTCATAGATAGCACTCATACACAGTCAAAGGAGTGTGCTTGTCGAATTACACAATTTTAGCTGAACTCCCTTTGTACTTATCATTGTTATCATTTTCTACCCAGTTTCGAACAAAAAATTACAACCGCAGAGCCTTTTATATAGGTTAGGTTAAGTTACACGGAACAGAATGCTCTTGCATTCTGAACACCCGGAGACCCTTTTGGATCCATTGTGTATATCCGTTGTTCCTGTAAATAGATAAGGATAGGGATAGTGTAGTGGAAGGAAGATTTAGTGAGAATAGTTTAGATGTAGAAGTAAGTGTGCAATGGTTAATGAGTATATAGTCAGTATTTAAAATAAAAATAGAAGCCGAGCATAGTATCAAGTTGAGATTTTCTTAAAAATTGGCAAAACATCTTATATTTCAACTAGAAACACCTGTGGTTAAAATGTGTTAGATCGGTTCAGATTTATATGTAGCTCCCATACAAACTTCGCTCCCGATTTGATTTTTTCTGGTTTAGAAACCACATATTTTTGCAGATCTTATTCAAATTTGGCAAAATATCTTATATGTCCACTAGAAACACCCATGGTGAATTTAGGTGAGATCGGTTCAGATTTATATATAGCTCCCATTCAAATTTCGCTCTCGATGTGAGTTTTTCCGCTCTAGAAACCACATATTGTATCTGATTGTCTTCAGATTTGGCAAAACATCTTATATTTAAACTAGGAACACCTATGGTGAAAATAGGTAAGATCGGTTCACATTTGTATATATCTCCGATTCAAATTTCGCTCTCGATTTGACTTTTACTGGTATAGAAACCACAATATTTTAACAGATTGTCTTCAAATTTGGCAAAACATCTTATATTTAAACTAGGAACACTTCTCGTGGAAATAGGTCAGATCGGATCAGATTTATATATAGCTCCCACACAAATTTTACTCCCGATTTGACTTTTTCCTCTTTATAAACCACATATTTTAACAGATCTTCTTCAAATCTTGCAAAATATCGTATATTTCAACTAGAAACATGTGTGGTAAAAATGGGTTGGATCGGTTTAGATTTGTATATAGCTCCCATACAAATTGACTTTTTCAGCCCCAGAAACCACGTATTTTCACCGCGTTTCTTTAAATTGACCATAACACGTAATACTTGAAGAACCTACTGTGTAAGTTTGTTACTTCATTCCATTTTTATACCCTCCACCTCCAGGATGGGGGTATACTAACTTTGTCATTCCGTTTGTAACACCTTGAAATACCGACCTGAGACCCTATAAAGTATATATATTCTTGATCGTAATAAAATTCTAAGACGATCTAGCCATGTCCGTCCGTCTGTTGAAAGCACGCTAGCAGCTAAACGAAAGGAGCTAGAACGTTCAAATTTTCCATAAATGCGTCTTATAGTCGTAGATCGGTTGGGATTGAAACGGGGCGAAATCGGCCCAAAGGGAAAATTTTTTCCCTCACAAGGACTAAAAATACCCATAATAATCTTTAATATTTTAGCGTATTTAAGCATGTTTTTTTCAATATGTTTGTTTATATTGGCTTGATATTTGGTATGCGCATTCCCCTTATGAAATAATTAAAATATCACAATTATTTATAAAATTATTTTTTCAATATTTGTATTTTGTATATGATACAAAAAAGTGAAAACGGGAAGAATTTTTGTATGTATCCTATGCTAATTTTGTCAAATCAAGAAGACTATTTGTATGCCAATCGGTGACTTTACCGAGCTATCAGCTTGGTTGATGTCCAAGGACGATCCTTGTCTGGTCCGTTCATTATTTGCCTAGGTCATCTAGTGAGCGTTTACAACTCAGCACTAGATTGGATTTGACAGTGTTAGACATGATTGATTTCATTGCTGCCTAACTATCTATGTAGAAATTTATATCCGTATTTTCCGGGATGTTCATACTCTAACTGAAAAACACTACAGTTGTAGAGCCTTTTATATACCCGCGTTTCTAGATGTAGCCGGCCATTTATAACTTTTTGCATCTCTTTCCCAAAAATTACACATTTTGAAAATCACTATAGCTAACATGTGTTCTCGCTTCTCACCTAAAGGCATGTACTTTATTTGGTACCTCGTTAAGCCATTTTCGTCCCGAATCCTCCTTATGCTAAGTACAAATTATCAATTTATGTTCCGCGTCATTAAGGGCATGGACACAATTTGTAACCCTTCTTGTCCCGCGCACACCTTTCAAGTATAAATTTTGAAAAATCCAATTTTTCTGCACTTCTACGTGGTCAGAGGAATTTACATATCAGATTTCACGATTCTAGATGCAATACTAACATATTTATCATTTTGTTCCGATCGCCCATTAAAAGTGCAAAAATTAATTTATATTAAATTTCACAATTATGGCTGTAATACTGTATTTGGTACCTTTTATCTTTTCCGCTTACACATTAAGAGCACAAATACCAAAAAAAAAAACAATATATACACACTAAATTTCACGATTTTAGATTCAATACTTTAGTTGGTACTATTTTTATCCCCCGCGCACCCCTTAAAAGTATAAATTTCGAAAAATCCAATTTTACTGCACTTCTGCTTGGTCAGAGGAATGTATATATCAAATTTGCTCACAATTCTAGTTACAATACTTTAATTGCTAAAATTTTCTCCCGTGCGCCCTTTAAAAGTACAAATTTCGAAAAATCAATTTATGTTGCAAGTCTACGTTGTTAGAGAAATGTGAATAACGATTTTTTCGAATATAGCTGCATTTCTTAGATTGGTACCATTTTTATCCCTTTATGCTAACAAAATTATAAAGTTCAAGATCCTTGTTACTGCGGTATCCATTGAATATTCCATGGCCATGGTGGAGGGCATGTTAAATTCGGCACTGCCGAACACGGGTCCGCTTTTAGTTGTTTAGCTTTTTTGTGTACGAATATAATGACGTACAAATATGTACTTATGTTTTTAACACACACTTATACTTATGTATGTGTGTGTGTGTGCGCATATAATATCTATGTATGTATGTAATAAATAGGAGAACAATATAAAGCTAACATGCAATAAAACACAATGTAAGTAATCATGCGAAGTGTCGCATATACGAGCGCCTGAGTCTCTGTATGGACAAGTGTGTTCGGTGGTGGGTATGGACATAGAACGATGGCGACACAGTCAACAACTTAGTTGCTTACGCTCCCATCATCCTCGTCATCATCATCATATTCATCAGCAGCGAGCAGCATGTATGCACTTGAAAATAAACAAGACGTTTTTTGCATCCTCGGCAAGTGAAACATATCGCTTTGGAATAAGTCAGTTGATTTTGACAGGCAATAGCGAATCACACACATCTGCAGTATTCGCTGCACAAATGGAGCTATTTTTTACGTGATTTTTATGTAATAGATTCGAATGACATCTATTTTGATCAAGTTTTACTCTTTACGAAGGAAATTTTATGTTTGGCAACAGAACTGAGGAGAACCACACTCAACTATACACGCTATATGCACATTTCGTATCCTGTGTGGGGATAAGTCATCAGTGGACCTTGTGTAAAGAATTGTCATCATTTCTACATATATTTACTTTTTTGTGACCCGATAACCCCACCTACCTATGATCTACCTGTAGCCTCTCATATTACCAATGGTCTATCGGCTGATGGAATTGCAGCATGATATAGATTTTTCTACACTAACTCTAGTAAGTTAATAGGGTGTATCGATTATGAAAAAATTGTTTCGGGTTACTTTGGAATAGCAACAAAAGTTGGAGGCATATGTTAGTATAACAGTTCGAAAAGGAAAACATCTTAAAAATATCCTTCAATGTGCGCAAGGACGAAATGTAAAAAACACCGAAAATCTGACTTTTTTCAATGTTTCCCCTAAAACAAGTCTTATCGTCACAGGAAACTTTTGTAATTAGTATCAAAATATAGGTAACATCAGCGGCTATGTATAAGTGTAGTATGTGCTAAATACAAGCGTGTTTTCTGGTCTTTAATTTATTATTTTATAACTCACTTTTCCTAATCATGCATGTATATAAAAAATACGATATATGAAAAATACTTTTTTAACGCGGAATCGTTTTGTTGCTACATTAATATAAAACAAGTAAGGAAAGGCTAAAGTCGGGCGGGGCCGACTATATAATACCCTACACCACTCCCGGCGTATGTACTTCGTTTTGATTACTAAACCCACTTTCATGGGAGCAATTTTATGTATAATTCAATTCGGTAAAAAAGTGCAATCGGGAAGGATTTTTGAATCCTGTACATGTATGTGCTTGACAAAAAAAATAAATAAATCGGAAATGACACTTGTATGGCGGTATATTGGAACCTGGAACGATGTGACCCGCTTTCACCATATATGTTTATTGATGAAATATAATATGTAAAGTTTGAACAAAATCGGTTAAACATTCGGGAGCAACATTCGTATGAGCGCTATATCTAAATATGAACCGATCTTACCCACTTTCACCATAGGTGTTTTAAGTTAGATTATAAGATGTTGTGCCAATTTTAAAGAAAATCGGATGCAAGGTGTGGTTTCTAGAGCGGAAAATATCAAATCGGGAGCAACATTTATATGGGGGCTACATCTAAATCTGAAACGATTTCCTCCAAATTCAATACCGATGGTCCTTCGCCAGAAAAAATAACTTCTGCCAAGTTTCGTTACAATCGGACAACAATTGCGACCTGTAGAGTGCGAACAAGCTTTGATGGACAGCAGATGGACATCGTTAAATCGACTCAGCTTCTAAGTCGATCGGTATACTTAAAGGTGGGTCTAGATCGATTATTTCTTGGTGTTACAAACATTTGGCGCGAAACTAACTTAAAATACCCTAGTCCACGAAGTGGTGTAGGGTATAATGAAAGGTCTCAATCTCTAGTTTCGAGGGGTGTGGCAATATCGTCCATATTCCGGTTGAATGTAACAATAATAAAAGCATTGCCAAATATAAAATTTCACAGTATTCCGATCATACGTATAAAAGTTATAACATCTCTAATTTTACGTAGTATAGAGTGATTTGTGTGGCAGGTACTGGAATGGGCGTGGCAATACCCGTCATATTTTGCAAACCTAAAGTGATTATAAAATCTTTATCAAATACAAAAATAAAGCTGATTCCGAATATCCGTGTAAAAGTTACATTAGTTTTAATTTAACATAGGGATATGGGTCATTTGTGTGGGAGGTACAAGAAGGGGAGTGGCAATTTCGCCCATCTTCGAACTTAAACTAAGTTTAGGAAAAATATTACTATTTGCAAAGTTTTAATTGATTCCTTAACTCCTTTCGAGAGTTATCGTGTACACCAGCCAGCCAGACGGGAAAATGTCGACATTTGTATAGGGCTATATCTAAATCTGAACCGATCTAAACCGCTTTCGCCGCAAGTGGTTTTAGTTAGATTATAAGGAGTTAAGCCGAATTTGAAGGAAATCGGGTACTATAGGTGCTTTATAGAAGGGAAATAGTAAAATCGGGAGGGACATTTGTATGGGGGCTATATCTAAATCTGAACGGATCTCATCCGCTTTCATTATAAATGTTTCTAGTTAGATTATAAGATGTTGTGCAGAATTTACAGAAAATCGGATACAATATGTGGTTTCTAGAGCGAAAAAAGTCAAATCGGGAGCGACATTTGTATGGGGGCTATATCTAAATCTGAACCGATCTAATCCGCTATCGTCACAGGTATTTCTTGTTAGATTATAAGTTGTTGAGCCAAATTTGAAGACAATCGGTTTGCTTTATAGGGTGGAAAAAGTCAAAACGGGAGCACATTTGTATGGGGGATTTATCTAAATCTGAACCGATCTAACAAGCTTTCGCCACAGAATTTTCTAGTTAGAGTATAAGGTGTTAAGGCAAATTTGAAGAAAATCAGGCACTATATGTGCTTTATAGGGTGGAAAAAGTCAAATTGGGAGCGACATTTGTATGGGCGCTATATCTAAATCTGAACCGATTTGCCTCAAATTAAATTAGCGTTCGTCCTTGATCCACAAAACTTACTTGCGTCAATTTTTTGTTCAAATCGGACTATAAGTGCTACCTGTAATTTGATTACAACAATAGTTGGACAGACAGACGAACAGACAGACAGGCGGACATTGCTAAATCGACTCAGCAAGTGATTCTAAGCCGATCTGTATAATAAACGATGGGTCGTTTCCTTTTAGGTGTTACAAACAAATGCACAAAGATATAGTAATCTCGTGGAGTGTATAAATAGTATAAGTGTATTAACACATGAAAGCGGGTTCCCGCATGCAGATGTCCTTTCCGATTTACAATTTTTTGTCAACCACATATCGAGCCATAACCGCCGAAAAAATGTATCCCACAAACTCGAAATTTTACTGGGGAAGGTTTTTTTTAAATAAAATCAGTTTGAATAAAGCTATTGTTTTAAAATTTATAATGTAAACATTATAAACAAAAAATGAAATTTTGACAGATCATGCAAATGATGTTGAAATATCGATTTCGATAAAAAAACAAAAATCGATTATATTGTGGGATACATTATTTTGGCGGTAATGGCTCGATATGTACATTTACAGGATACAAAAATCCTTGCCGATTTCACTTTTTTACCAAATTGAGCTGTAAGAAGATAGAAAGTGGAGTGTATCTTTCCTTGCTTGTTATTTTCAGGTTTATGTTTGGTATTTGGAAAATGGAACGCTATACGCTGGAACAAAATTGGGAAATAGTAAAAATGTACTTCAATGAATATTGTGTTTTATTATTAAATGACAAAGGTTGACTTTCCAATAAAACTAGAAAATTAAAAAAAAAATCTGTACTTTTTTGTATAGCCGATTCTAATTTAAAATGTTAAATGGCCCGCCCAATACTTCATAATATTTTTCTGAAACGATCTGTTTTGCCCTTCAATCCTTACATCAATCAAAATTGACCGTAGCGGCAGACCGTGCGGGTATATGTTAGGCCATTATATAGCCAATAGGGTATTTATACGTAAAGATTTATTGTACAACTTAAAAGTATATAAAGAAGTTTCTTAATTACTCATCGCTAATACCCCTTTCTACGCCTATGTCTCTGGTACGTTTTCATTATGTTTCTAAACTCGGACTACACAGAAAAAAAAATAAAATTTAGATTCAATTAAAAAATTCACGAATTCAAAAAAAATATATTATTTAAAATGGTGTTATAAATAAATTCAAAGAATCAATGAAGAAATTTGTAAGCCGTTTATTGAAAGTATTTGCATGTTCATGTTTAGTCAAATGTTTTAATTGAGTGATGTTTTAGGAGTCTCTAATTTTGTCTAAACTTTCCCAACAATTAAAATAAATGTTTGTTTGAATATTTTTGTTTTACTATGACGACTTTTTTCGTTGAAATTATCAGGCGCACTTTTAATCCTGTCTAGGTAGAGCAGGAGAGCACAAATTTTAACTTAGCTACGGAGTTGTTGCGATCAACTTCGTAGCGAGGATACTTAATGTAGTTCCTATATTCGCCAACTCTCGGCTATTTCGTTCCATAAAAGTGCAAATGCTCTGGTATTCATATAATAGTGAATTCAGATAGGCAACACAATCCGACCTTTTCACATATGTTATGGCACGCTTCTTTTTCGATTTTTTTGTCAAGTGATGAGAGTTTTTGTCGGTCCGTTGGAAGATGTGTTGTTAACGGAGTTTGTTAAGGCAAGTTATTCTTTGTACGTGCATTTTGTCAATGTGCTGAAGGATGGATAGCGAGTAACAATGTCAAACGATCTGTTAATAAACACCTTACATGCACAATGTCCATGGGATGCCTTGAACATGCATGCGGTACATTTGGAGGGACACATCGTATGAAGCGTAAGTACATCCATCCATCCAACGTCTGTAGGGTTGTATTTTTTGTATGTTTTGGTATTATTTTAATGACAACTTAAGTTTAATGCAGATTTTTTCTTTCCATTCTAAGAATATGCGTATATTCATAGAATACATATACCTGTATGTGTATGTGGACGTAATTTGCAGGGGCTGCTCTATTATCCAAAAATAGGGGCATAGCACAGTGGGCAGTGACCCAGCAGATGCATTGACATTTACACCTTTTGGAGTCAAAGATCAGAATCCAGTTATTTGTATTGGTTATTGGTATATGAAGGATTCTAATAGTTTGGATATAACCGTACCACTGAAAATCATCGGCAACAAGGTGATGGCTATGAAGAGTACCTTGGCCGTTGGCCAAAATTATTTAAAAAGGGCATAAAATGAGTCAAAACTTTATGAAAAATAACAGATAGTTGTACCTGCCGGTGACCACCAAGGTCCACTTCTATGCAAAATAATATACGACGATTTAGTGAGGCCCCCTTCCAAATTAAGTGAACAATTATAAGTTTTCCAGATAGTCGCATATGGTTGAAAAGGTCACTGACAAGAATGAAACGGATCTTATCACTAGTCGCAAAAAGTGGAGTATATAAATTTAGTCGTAACTGATAATACGTTGAATAGGTTGAAATTCCAGAAGCACGTCAAATACATAAGCGACAAGGTTATCCTCTATGTATCACCAGCGTGGTTAGGTGCACTGAATATAACAACATATGCACTGAAAGAATTTTCCATCATAATATTTATGAAGTGATTTCATAAAAGGTTTTTCATAAATTTAGTGAATTTTTTCTTAATGTGTATGAAAAGTTCATAAAAAACATGAAATATTTCAGACAATTTGTATACCCTACACCACTTCGTGGACAAATGTTTGTAACACCATGTTGACGATCGACCATATGATCGACATCAGCTGATGCTGACATGGGGAAGACCGACTATATGATCGACATCACCTGCTGCACAAATAACATTCTGTGACATCCACATGCAGATGGCGTTTTTGTTTGTACGATTGTCAAAGTTGTGTTTGTGTACTTCGTACGAAGCAGCAATTCGCGCTAAAATAAAATATTAAAAACCATAGTTTGTGTTGATTTTATAAATTTTACAAAAAATAACCATTAAGTAAGGCTTAGAATCACCAGCTGAATCGATTTAACGATGTATGTCTGTCCGACCGTCCATCTATACTTGTTCGCACTCTACAGATCGCAATTGTAGTCCGATTGTCTTGAAATTTGGCGAAAAATACTTTTTTGGCCAAGGACGACTGGTATTGAGGTTGGAGGAAATCGGTTCAGATTTAGATATAGCCTCCGTACAAATATTCCTACAATTTACACTATTACTGCTCTAGAATACACATTTTACATGGGATCAAGACCAAATTTTCAGGATCGTGTTATATTTTAACTAGAAACAGCTCACGGGAAAGTGGACCACATGTGTCTATGTTTTGATATAGCCCCCATACAAATGTACATCCAATTTACAATATTACTGCTCTAAAATGCACATTTTACATCGGATCTTGATCAACATGTTACATTTGTACTAGAAATACGTGTTTTGAAAGCCAGCTATATATGTAAATGTTTTGGTATAGCCCCAGACAAATGGACCCCAGTTTACACTATTATCGCTCTAGAACCCACATCTTACATTGGATCTTGATAAAATTTTGCAGATCATGTTATATTTCAATAAAGAATACCTATTTTGAAAGTGATCTATAAAGGCCCACTTTTTAGTGTAACGCGCTTACATATGGGCCCCATTTTATTTATTACCTCCCTAGGACCCATATTTTACATCGGAAGTTTTTCAAATTTTGCAGATTATATTATATTTCAGCTAAGAATAAATACAATGAAAGTCAAATATAGGGTCCATATTTTGGTATAACCCCATGCAAATTGGGCCCCCATTCTACTCTAATACATCTCTAGAACCCATATCGTGCATTGGATCTCGATACAATTTTTTTCAAATTTTGCAGATTATATTTCAACTAAGAATACGTACTATGAAATTCAAATATATGTGTCCATACTTTGGAATAACCCAAATGGGGCCCCCATTCTACTCTATACCATTCAGCTCTAGAAACTACTTATATATACTTCAACTAGGAATACCTACCAAGTGTTGTTATATCCCCCCTTTCAAACGTCGGTCCGATTCATCCTATTACTACTGTATTATTTGTATTTGTCTGCCGGAAAATTTGATCAATTGCCATATTATTTACCATATTCGTTAAGTATGAGTAAAGATGAATTTATAGTATATATTTATATGAACTACATAAAATTGATCCCATGAAACACCTGGATTTAGCAATAAAAGCGAGGTATATACGCAGGGAGTGGTGTAGGGTATTATATAGTCGGTCCCGCCCGACCGTTCTCATCTTGTTTCATAAACATTTTATATTTCACTCAACAAAATTTTTAAATTAGTGAAACTTAGTTTCATAAGATCAAAGAAAGATTTAATAGCATTAAAGAAACAAATCTTAAAAATGGTTATGCAAATTCCATTTTTAATAGTCAAGTATATAAAATATGCATATTGCTATGCAAGATATACTGACATAAAACTGGTTATATCGGTTTATATTTAAAATGTTTTAAAAGTAAAGTAAAATCATTTGTGTGAAGACGGCATTCAATTATAACCATCCGGTCAAAATACGATTTTGCATAAAAATTTGCTGTCTAGTCATAACCAATAAAATATAAGTCTTATGAAACGTCTTCATAAATATAATGAAGGATTTCATAGTTTTTATGAAATGTTTCATAACTTACCACTACACTTTTAATGTGTCGACATTATTCGTTTAATGCTAGCAATTCTCATTTGTACTCTGTTAACTTTGACATAAGTATGAACGCTGATTTTGGTGAAAGACATATTCATTGCAAAGACTCTCGCAATGGTGGTGTGTGTTGATTGGTTAGTCAACAAGTCATACCTTTTTTGCTTTTTTGTTTATATTGGAAACTTCAATTATTACTATTTGTGAAACTCTTTCATAAAATTAATGAAGTTTCTTCATAAAATCTTTGAAAATTTTCATAAATCATATTATGAAAAATAATGAATTTTTATGACAAAAGTTCCTCGAATGAAGAACTGCATTTCATACTTTCTAATAAATGTTTCATAAATCCTATGACACTTTTCATTGATTTGTGCTTTATGAAACATGTTTCATACATTTTATGAAATGTTTCTTTGGCGACTTTCTAATGAACATTTTCACTGAGGTTAAGACAAAATCATATAAATATTATGAAGATAATTCTTTCAGTGCAGCATTCAACGAATAAATTCGACACACTAAAAATGTAGTTGTAAGTTATGAAACATTTCATAAAAACTATGAAATACTTCTTTATAAATATTTATGAAGACATTTCATAAAACAAATATTTTATTATTAAAAATTCCTAAATATTATATTTCATAATATTTAGGATTTTTTTCTTTAATACTATCAAAAACTAAGTTTCGCTAATATAACAATTTTATTTTATGAAATGTACATGAAAAAATTGTATGCAATATTCCATACATATTAAGAAAAAAATCACAAAATTGATGAAAAACTTTTCTGAAATCACTTCATATTTCTTCATAATTTCTTTCAGAAGATTATGGGTAATGATATAGTGAGATACAAACGATTTTCAGGATATTTGCAGGATGTTATTGGCTGACATCGTGTCAATAATTAACAAATTTAACTGGAAAACATATATCAATTAAAAATTCTCCGTGTAGAACTTTTGGACAAAAAATATTGTTTAAACTGTAATTCTTTCAATATCCGTAGACGGATATAACGATCTCAAAAAGAAAGAAACAAGTCTGAAATTAAGGAATATAAATATAGCCTGACAATGATTGTATATAATGGATATTAAGAATTTGTTTGTAGTATTCATATTTCGCATAGATGAATATGCAATCATAAAGTTCAATTTGTTTTCGCAATTTCGAATATTATCCCCCATCTTTCTGCAGAATATTTTCGTCTCCGGACGAAGGAAACTTCTACATTAAGGACATCATAATATTCTCAGTTATTTGTTTCTTTATGTTTCGTATACCCTCTACCACCATGATGGGTGTATACAAAGTTCGTCATTCCGTATATATATTGTTGATCGTCATAAAATTCTAAGACGATCTAGCCATGTCCGTCTTTTGAAAGCCCTCTAGCATCTAAAGTAAAGGAACTAGGTGGTTAAAATGTTCAAATAATCGTAAAATCGTTAGGATTGCAACTGGGCGAAATCGGTCCAAAGTGAAAAAAATACCTCGCAAGGACTGAAAATACCTCTAATATTTAGAGTATTTAAGAAAGTTTTTTTTTTCAAAAACGTGTACCATAAAATGGTTCGAATAGTAGGAGTGAAATGGGGCTAAAAGGGATAAAAATGGTACCTATCAAACGACAACAGCTAGAAACACGGAATTTGGCTCTAGTTGAGTAGATACATAATTTTAAAGTTTTTTTTTCAAATTCATACTTGTTAGGGATAGAATGGGATTAGAGGGATAAAAATGGTACCAATCAAACGGCTGTACGTAGAATGATGATATTCGGTGTATACATTTCTCAGATTGTGTACAAACGTAAAATAAAGGGATTTTTCGAAATTCTTACTTTTTGGGGGGTATAATTGAAAAAGGGGATACAAATTGTACCAACAAAATGGCCGCAGCTAGAATCATGGAATTCGGTGAATACATTCCTCTGACTGCGTAGACACGAAAAATAAAAAGTTTTTTCCAAATTCCATTTTTTCATGGGATACAATAGGAACAGACGGATAAAAATGATACCCACTAAACGACTACAGCTAGAATGATGAACATCACATCCCTCTAATTAGTTGACTTTGCTCCACTGTAAATAGCTGAAAATATGAACCGAAAATATCAACCCGGACATATCCAGGGTTTCTCATTACTTCTTCCATAATTTGAACTTTTTGACGGTTGCAACTATAAAAACTCCTGCAATGTTCAGATTATTGCACCATCAGTAATGCTAGAAACTTATATTACTTCCGAAACCTAAATTTTGTTGCCTCGATATATACACCATAATATTTTGGGATCGTCATTAACAATTCAAATACACTGCGGCAAATGTTATCAAAACCATTTGGGCATAACTATTAGAATGTCAGAAAGTCAAATGGTCACTGAACGTTGGTGTGTTTTAAAATGGCTCAGATTTTAATTTAAAATTAATATATTTAACGTTTTTTATTTATTTGCCCGGGGGATGCAATATACCCTTGGGCCAGCCCTGCCGGCGCATATGTATATGGCTGTGAGAATATGAGTGCTGAAAATACTTAAGTGCAAGTTAAACACAAAAAGCAAGAATACATATTATGAATAAGCACATACAGCAAGCAAGCAAGACATTTATGCAAGGCTGCCATGAAAAAAAATATGAAATATTGAAGAGATGAATGAGGATGAGTAACGCCACCATTGACATAAAGTGGTCGCAGGCACACCGCCACCACCACAATGCCTCTCACTAGAGAAGGCGATGACGTTGCACAGTGTTTTAAATTTCCAATTACAGATACTAAAATTCTTATCCAACAATAATGAGAGACACTTTCTGATATTATCATCTGAGAGTCCTAAAGGACTCCAAAGGAAGAATGAAAATCACTTAAAAGAGCTTCCATTTTCAAATAATTTAAATTTAATTCTCGTTGATTCGGATCGCCACCACCACAGATATATTCAACATTGTGATGCAATATTATGATATTTAATCCAGCATAACTTACAAAGTTCGCACAGTGTCCGAAACACTGTGCATAGGCTGTTTGACATTCATTAACGAGTATGGGAAAAGTGCTGTGCAAAAAAAATTCACTTATTCTCTAAGTATGCATTGCATGTAGATACATGCTGTACTTATATAAGTGTGTACCTAAAAAAAGTATGTGCCTACACCATCACCGCACGCACACACATCTTATTCACATGCGACAAGGCTAAGGACAATGCCAATGCAGGCCAATGGGAACGGGAGCGAACAGACGCCCTGGCGGCGCTGGCCGCATGCATTCGGTGTGGCATGTTGTTGTCCTCGCCATGCCCATACCCTGTCACTCGAATGCATGCATTTGCGATGGTGGTATGCATTCATTTAAGCACTTGTGTTAATTGCATCCCAATGATTTAAATTATGCATACGACTACGACACACGTAAAAGAACTCGTCTCGCACATACATAAGTGTAAAGGGTTACCAAAATGGAGTGCCGGGTAAGGATATGTCAAGACGCTCCTCAAAATGCATTGCAATGTATATCCCATCAGAAAAGATTATTAAATAACCCATGTAGTAGGTTATCAAAAAATCGATTTTTATACAAAATCTGTTTTTGATTTAACCGAAAATCATAATCCGGTTGTCAGTTATTGTTATATCAAACTAGTAAATCAAAAAAAAAATTTTTTTCAAATCCATGCTTTATGCCAGCAGAATTCTATTGGGCCTAGAAATTCTTTTTTAGTTATCTTTTGTAGAAGGAAAAATTACTGCAAAATTTCAGTTTTTTATCTGCCATAGAACGGCATATATTCGAAAATGGGTTTTAACTTCGTATGGGAGGTGCCACGCCCACATTTCCATTACCGCCCATTTTTGTCACAACTACGCACATTAATGCTAGATGCACTTACACAAAATTACAGTATGTGTAATTTTGGTTTTAACTTCATATGGGAGGTGCCACGCCCACTTTTGCATTACCGCCCATTTTAGGCGCAACTACGCACATTGATGCTAGATGCACTTACACAAAATTTGAGCACTATACGTGTCATAGAACTGACACTATTCGATAATATGTTTTAACTTCGTATGGGAGGTGGTACGCCCACTATTCCAATACCGCCCATTTTTGGCAGAACTACGCACATTGATGGTAGATGCACTTACACAAAATTTCAGCACTCTAGGTGTCATAGAACTGACAATATTCAATAATAGGTTTTAACTTCGTATGGGAGGTGCCACGCCCACTTTTCCAATACCGCCCATTTTTGGCACAACTATGCACATTGATGCTAGATGCACTTACACAAAATTACAGCACTCTAGGTGTCATAGAACTGACAATATTCAATAATAGGTTTTAACTTCGTATGGGAGGTGCCACGCCCACTTTTCCAATACCGCCCATTTTTGGCACAACTATGCACATTGATGCTAGATGCACTTACACAAAATTACAGCACTCTAGGTGTCATAGAACTGACAATATTCAATAATAGGTTTTAACTTCGTATGGGAGGTGCCACGCCCACTTTTCCAATACCGCCCATTTTTGGCACAACTATGCGAATTGATGCTAGATGCACTTACACAAAATTTCAGCACTCTAGGTGTCATAGAACTGACAATATTCAATAATAGGTTTTAACTTCATATGGGAGGTGCCACGCCCACTTTTCCAATACCGCCCTTTTTTGGCACAACTATGCGAATTGATGCTAGATGCACTTACACAAAATTTCAGCACTCTAGGTGTCATAGAACTGACAATATTCAATAATAGGTTTTAACTTCGTATGGGAGATGCCACGCCCACTTTTCCAATACCGCCCATTTTTGGCACAACTATGCACATTGATGCTAGATGCACTTACACAAAATTACAGCACTCTAGGTGTCATAGAACTGACTATATTCAATAATAGGTTTTAACTTCGTATGGGAGGTGCCACGCCCACTTTTCCAATACCGCCCATTTTTGGCACAACTATGCGAATTGATGCTAGATGCACTTACACAACATTTCAGCACTCTAGGTGTCATAGAACTGACAATATTCAATAATAGGTTTTAACTTCGTATGGGAGGTGCCACGCCCCTTTGTCCAATTGGTCAAATTTTTCCATTTCCTTGTATTGTCATCGAAAATGATTAAGTGTGCAAAATTTGAGCAAAATTGGTTGAGAAAAAAGCTTTCAAAAATTGATTTCAAATTTTGTGGCACACATATATAGAAAGTAACCTTATATAAAGCATGGAAAAATGGGTTATAACAACACGTGAATTGCGCTATAAAACAGCGGCAAATAACAGTAAATTTTCATTAATCTATATATATAAAAGAGTTGTGTTACTAACTGACTTATCATTGACCAGCCCCCAGACCAAACGGCTGAAGCCAGAGTCATGAAATTTTCAGGGTAGTTCGCAAATACATATGAAATTTGTGCTTTTAGTAGGTAAAATGGGACAAAAAGGGATAAACATCGAACCTTCGCCCTGACTAAACGACAGTAGCTAGAAACGTGAAAATCGGTGTGTTCTTTGCAATGACCATGCAGACGAGCTACAAATAGGGATTTTTCGAAATTCTACTTTTAAGTGAGGAAAGAGACAAAAATGGATAAAAATTGTACCAATTTAAGAATTGCAGCTAGAATCGTGAAATCGGTATTTACATTTCTCTGACAACGTAGACTTGCAATATAAATTGATTTTTCGAAATTTGTACTTATAAGGGGTGAGCGGGACAAAAAGGCATAAAAATGGTACCAACTAAAGTATTGCAGCTATAGTCGTGAAATTTGGTATGTAAATACTTCTGACAACGTTAAGGGTGATTTTTTAAAAGTTTTAAAAAAAAAACACATAAAATTCCGAAAAATGCATGAAATCTTTATTTGAAATGATAGTGCTGTCCATATAATTTAATGTTTGAAGATTATTTCATGCAAATGTTGACCTTGACTGCGCCTCAAATGGTCCATCCGCTTAGTCCAATTTTGGTATACTCTTTCCAACATTTCGGCCGGTATCTCACGAATAAATGCTTCAATGTTGTCTTCCAATGCGTCAATTGAAGCGGGCTTGTCTGTATAGACATGAGCTTTAACAAAAAATAGTCTAAAGGCGTTAAATCGCACGATCTAGGCGTCCAATTGACCGGCCCCGAACGTGAAATAAAATGTTCACCGAACTCGCCTCTCAATAAGTCCATTGTTGCGAGTGCTGTGTGGCATAGTCTTGTTGAAACCACATGTCATGCAAGTAAAGCTTTTGCATTTTGGGCAAAAAAGTTGGAAATCATCTCACGGTAGCGCTCACCATTCACAGTTACGTTACGATTCGCATCATCTTTGAAGAAGTACGGTCCAATGATGCCACCAGGCCATAAACCGCACCAAACTGTGACTTTTTCTGGATGCATTGGTAGCTCTTGCAATGCTTCTGGCTGATATTCACTCCATTAAGCCAAAAATGAGCTTCGTCGCTGATCACAATTTTTCGGTAAAAAAGTGGATCTTCGGCTTTCTTGAACTTTCTTAACAGAGCACGCATTTTGATAATAAAATTCAATAATTTGCAAACCTTGTTTGTTTGTAAGACGATTCATGGTTAAATTATAGACCAAACTGAAGATGTTTGACAGTGAAACAAAACTGTTTAAACCAGTGATGCCAAAAAGATAATAGCTAAAAAAATCACCCTTTAGAAGCGCAAATATAAATGGATTTGTACTTATAACTAAAGTATTGCAGCTTTAATCGTGGAATTTTGTGTGTAAAATCCTCTGACAACGTAAAAGCTCAAATTTAAATTGATTTTTCGAAATTTGTACTTATAAAGGGTGAACGGGATAAAAATAGTACCAATACAAGTATTGCAGCTATAGTCGTGAAATTGGTTGTGTAAATTCCTCTGACAACGTAGACTTGCAACATAAATGGATTTTTCGAAATTTGTACTTTTAAGGGGATAAAAAGGGATACAAATGGTACCAACTTAAGTATTACAGCTAGAATCGTGAAATGCGGTATGTAAATTCCTATGATCATGTAGCAGCGCAATAAAAATGGATTTTTCGAACAAATGCTCGGAATTTTGAGTGAGGGTATATATAAGTTTTTAATTCGCTTTGCACTTGAAGTAAGCTAAACAACGTATGTAGATGGTTTTCTTATCCTATTTGGCTCATCCGAATCTAAAGCGCCAGATTATATAGTTACTTTTAGCAGTCCTTTGTCCCAGGTTATTATGAATATTTCAAGGGCTATCAGTTAACAATTTATTCTTTCTGCAAACCTCATCTATCCTTTTCAAAACTGCTCTCAAGTTTCGAATGTTGCAAAGTCCTTTCAAACCTATTGTGTCTTCAATATATTACATATTGTGCAGGGTCGTGGTCCTACAAACCTAAAAACATAACGCGCTCCGTTGATAACCCTTTGATCTATCTTGGGTTGTAGGTTGGATGAATGGTTTCATGGTCGTCGTTTGGCTGATGGAATCGTGTAATGGGATGGATGGATGAATGGCTGGTACACATTTCATATTATATTCTCAAGAGTGTTGTTGCTTTTAATGGAAGTTGTGTTGATGTATCTGCGATACGAGTGGATATGCACGTCTTTCAGCCTGTTCCATTGCTGGCCGAAGAAAGAAACACACAAATATAATGAAACAACATCCTATGAATGCCTAAAAGAGTTGCGTTGAATTTAGATTTTGAATTCTTTTTCATGATACTGCTGTCCCTACTCCTTCCTGTGCCGATGTTGCATTATATTTATTTATATGAAAAGTATATAATAACATATTTACTATGAAAGCCCCACCGCCCCCCTAGGGCACCACACTAGGTAGATATCATTTCTGTAATGAGTTTTCTTTATTTCAGCCAACAAATTGAGTTGAAATATGTAAATATATTTTGAAATATGTAAATATATATCTAAAAGAAAGTAGATAGGAAATCAAAATTTTCCCAGAATGTGTGTAAGATTTGTAAATCAGTTTCATAAACCACAACTTTCAAAGTGAGCTTAATAAATTTTACCAAACCCCGAAGGAAATGCACCCCTCAGCGTTTATTATACCCTCCACCACCGTCACAAAATTCTAAGATGATCTAGCCATGTCCGTCCATCCGTCTGTTGAAAGAACATTAGCAGCTAAACGAAAGGAGCTAAGACGTCCAAATTTTCCATAAATGCGTCCTATACTGTGCAAAATCGGCCTAAAGGGAAAAATTTTACCCTCCAAAGGACTAAACATTCCCATAATATCCCCTAATATTTTAAAGAATTTAAGCACATTTTTTCAATATATCTGCTTGTACTTACTTGATATTGGGAATGCGCATTCCTCCTACAACAGAAACGTGCACCATAAAGTGATTTTGATTCGTAGGGGGTGAAATGCAGCAAAAAGGGATAAAAATGGTACATATCAAGCGACAACAGCTAGACACAAGAAATTCGTTGTGTACATTCCTCTGATTGAGTAGATACATATAAAAGTATTTTCCTAATTCGTACTTTTATGAGGTAAAATGGGAATAGAGGGATAAAACTGGTACCCAAAAAACGGCTGCACCTAGAATAAAGAAATTCGGTGTATACATTCCCGATAAACGGATTTTTCAAAATTCGTACTAAAATGAAAAAAGGGGATAAAAATAGTACAAACCAAATGACTAGAGTCATGAAATTCGGAATATACATTCCTCTGACTGTGTAGACACTAAAAATAAGGGATACAATGGTATAGAGGGATAAAAATAGTACAAACTAAACGATTACAGCTAGAATGATGAAATTCGGTTGGTACATCCCTCTAATTGCGTAGACACGTAAAATAAAGAGAATAAAGAGAAAAGTAAAATAAAAAGTAAAGTAATAAAGAGAAAAGTAAAGTAAAGTAAAATAAAGAGAATAAAGAGAAATAAGAGAAAAAGGGGATAAAAATGGTACCAACCAAATGGCAGCAGCTAGAATCATGAAATTCGGTGCATTCATTCATCTGACTGCATAGACACGCAAAATAAAAAGATTTTTCCAAATTCGTAATTTTTACTTTTTCGGCAAAAATTGGTTTAATCATGAAGTTAGGTTATTTTGAAATATGTACGTGAGATAATGAATTTTCAAAATTTGTACTTTTGGAATTAAAATAGAATGGGTATGGAACCAACTGTAGCACCCACTATCTATCAATATTTATTTAAGCTTTTTTGGAAATATAAATATAAGAATATTTATTTGTATACCCTACACCACTTCGTGGACTAGGGTATTATAAGTTAGTTTTCCGCCAAATGTTTGTAACACCAAGAAATAATCGAGCTAGACCCAACTTTAAGTATATGGATCGGCTTAGAATCACCTGCTGAATCGCACTCTACAGGTCGCAATTGTTGTCCGATTATCATGAAATTTGACAGAAGTTATTTTTTTGGTCCAAGGACCATCGGTATTGATTTTGGAGGAAATCGGTTCAGAGTTAGATATAGCCTCCATACAAATATCCCTATAATTTACACTATTACTACTCTTGAATACACATTTTACATGGGATCATGACAACATTTTCAGGATCATCTTATATTTGACCTAGAAACAGTTAACGGAAAAGTGAACCACGTGGGTCCACGGTTTGATATAGCCCCCATACAAATGTACCTCCGATTTACTCTATTATTGCTCTAAAATGAACATTTTACATCGGAGCTTGATCAAATTTGACGCACAATGTTACATTTGGACTAGAAACACCTATATTGGAAGCCAGCTATATAGGTCAATGTTTTGGTATAGCCCCCCATACAAATGAACCCCCAGATTACACTATTATCGGTCGAGAATCCACATCTTACATTGGATCTTGATAGCAATTTGCAGATCATGTTATATTTCAGTAAGGAATACCTACTTTGAAAGTGATCTATAAGGGCCTACTTTGTAGCACCCTTACAAATGGAACCCCATTTTTATAATTACCCTTCTAGGACCCACATTTTACATCGGAAGTTTTTTCAAATTTTGCAGATTATATTATATTTCAACTAAGATTACATACTATGAAATTCAAATACACGGGTCCATATTTTGGTATAACCCCCATACAAATTGGACCCAATTTCTACTCTATTATAGCTCTAGAACCCATCGTGCATTGGATCTCCATATTATTTTGCAGATCATGTTATATTTAAACTAATAATAGCTACTTTAAAAGTGACCTAAGGGTCCGCCATCTAACATTTTTTTTCAACTAGTGCTTATTTCGTGAATGGTAACACTTAGCTCATGTCTGATTTGACAGATAATTAGTTTTATCCTTCCGCTCAACGAATATGGTTCTGTATACGCTTGAACAACGCTGGGAAATATTGCCTGCGATCGACTTACAGAAGATGCCGATTTTGCCCAAAAAATCATCTTTTCAGATGAAGCTCATTTTGATCTTGGCGGTAGGTAAACAAGCAAAATTGTCGCATTTGGGACACAGAAAACCCGCACGCAAACATGAAAAGCCGATACACCCAAAATGTGTCACTGTTTGGTGCGGATTTTGGTCCAGAGGCATAATTGGGCCATTTTTCTTCGAAAATGAGCAAGGAGTGGCCGTTACAGTCAATGGCGATCGTTATCGGGCCATTTTTAACGAATTTTTGTTCACAAAAATTGAAGAGGAGGATATTGGCAACATTTGGTTTCAACAGAACGGCGCTACGTGCCACATAGATCGCATTATCAGCCGCAGAGCTGATGTCGTTTGGCCACCTCGGAGCTGGGATTTGACACTGTTGGACTATTATTTGTGGGGTGCCCTCAAAGATAAGTGTTACGCCAGAGACAATTGAAGCTTTAAAGGAAAATATTCGTCAAGCCATTGGTGAAATACAGCTGCACACAATCGATAATGTGCTTAAAAATTGGACCGATCGTGTAGGCTACTGCATGGCCAGCCGAGGCAGCCATTTGAAGGATTGTACTTTCAAATAAAAAAAGAAATTTGAGAAAATATTCAGTAGTTTTTTTATAGCATTTTCAAAAAAAAGTAATTTGGCGGACCTTTTATATGGGCCCACTTGTTAATGTAGCGATCTTACAAATGGGACCATTTTTAGTATTACCCCTCTATGAATCACATTTTACGTCGGAAGTTTTTCAAATTTTGCAGATTTTATTATATTTCAACTATCTGTATTTGTCATTAGATCTTGATCAATTTTTGCAGACCATGTTATATTTACATTACTTGGAACAACTGCCGGAAAATTGGATCAATTACCATATTATTTACAATATTCGTTAAATTTGATTAAATATGAGTTTATAGTAAACTGTATAATTTATATTAGCCATAAAATTGCTCCCATGAAACATCTGGTTTTAGTAATCAAATCGAGGAATATACGCAGGCAGTTGTGTAGGGTATTATATAGTCGGCCCCGCCCGACTTTAGCCATTCCTTACTTGTTTTAATTGAATTAAAGAATTATTTCAGTATATATAGTGTAAACGTATTGCCTTATCAGAGTGATTTGAAATAATAAAAGTATTATATTATATTTATAAAATTGTTTTTCAATGTTTGTATTTTTAGGTTAGGCTATATTAAAAATATATATTTTGGTATAATATTACTGCACTTCTCCGAAAATCGACAGCATCTGTGGAATGCAATTCATGGTTGAGGGTATATAAAGTTCGGCCGAACTTAACGCCGTTTTTACATTTTTTTCTTTTTGTTCATCGTAAGGATATTGTATTTATTCTAAATCAAATATGTGACACAAATAATGGTGTAGGGTATCGTATGGATGGAAAAAACACTTCCTTACTTATAGCTTCGAAGGTTTTATCTTTGTCAGGGTCTACAATTCCAAGTAAAGTGTTACGACCACGAATCCGCATAAATATTGTTGTATCCCAAACCACTTGGACTATTTTATTTTCTCTACAATGATTCATCTGTGTGCCGGCACACACGCACATATTCCTGTACATATATTTCATTTAAAAATAGCGAAAATTAGACGGCATATGCTGTGCAAACAAACAAACAGACAGACAGTCAGACTAACAATCAGTCCTGCGGCATAAACAGGATTTAAACAAGAAAAACAACATCCCAAAAAAATGACAACCATTAAACAATAGAACGGAACAATACCCCCCGAAAAAAAGTGAATCTGAATGTGAACCTGAATCCGAATCCTATCCCAGCTAATTTCCATGCAGATGCACGCAACATTAATCTCTGTATAAACAGATACCCCCACAGAAAAATACGATTTCCCTAGTTTTTTATGTGAATTCAATATCAAAAAACAAGGAATAGATAAAAAATTTGGTTGAAAAAAACTCATTTTAATAACAGATTTCGAACATATGCAAATCAGTTTTTTTTTGAGTTGTTGTCTACCCTGCTCCTCTGCTGTTGTTTTTTTCTGCTTGTCATAGGAAATGGGAAAAAACTTCATGTCGAATTGATGAAAAAAAAAACGGAGGAATGGAATCGACAAAAAAGGATTTAATGTCTGTTCGTTGTTGTTGTTGTAGTTGTGATTGTCTTTAGGGGTTGGGTCGGGGTTGCGATGTACGGAAAGTGATATCCTTTAATGTGAGAAATAAAATAAAAAAATTGTAATGAGAAGTTCAAATAATGACAAAGGTAAATAGTGTCCCTAAAAACAGGCAGGCAGACAGACAGACACAAGCTGAGAGCGAAAGGCTGCCCAAGAGTTTCGAAAGTGAAATCAGGGTTCCTGGCTGTAAGAAAGTGAACGATGTGAGTTGCACAAACACAGAAAGGGTAAGAAGTTAATGTTATTCAATGGAATTCTTATTGATTTGTAATGACTTCAGCTTTCTATTTTACTAGTGAATGTGTCTGATCTTATCAGGCAGATCGCAGATCATGAGAGTGTTGAATAAATGAAATTGTATAGTTTATATCTTTTATATACCCAGCACCATAGAATCCATAGAATATTAAGTTTTGTTAATCACATTGTGACATATTTATATTTCTGATATAATAATTAATTGCATTTCTTACGATTTGTGAAAGACGTTGGTTTCAACATAAGTTGGGAATTAAAAATAAAAGAAAGTAATTGCACTCGAATTTAGGAAAAAAAATTAAAAAAATATCCAATTATTTGTAGTTTTTGGTAACAATGTCGTCGAAATGCATTTTCCCCTATTATTCCCTAAGTTTTACATATATAATCCAGATGAAGAAAGTCTTAAAGAAAAAACTAATTTTTAACAGTTAATCTTTATTAGTTCAAATAATATTTGTAAAATTAATAACTCTGTCTAAATGACTGGTGTGAGGTCTATCATTGTCTTGCATAAAAGTCCAGTTTGCAGTAGGGTGGTATCGTAAAAAGGTCATCAAACTGCATTAAAATACTGTCTTTCTTGATTATGTGAAATGCATTTCAAGCGAATCTGCTGAAGAAAGAGCATCATAATGTTTGTAAAAGCCGACATTTGTCCTTTTTCCATATCAGAATGAGCGTTTCATTTTGCCATTTTACTAATAAATAAATATCGATTATAATTAATTTCGCAGAAAATGGCGGAAAAAATCTTATCTGGGTTATAAGTATGTAACTCGGGGAAAAAAGGACCTTAGAAAACACTCAATATCGCGAACAACAATACACAATTGATTCAAACCAAATAAATATATTAATAATTGGCATTCTGCCAATTCTTTCCCAATTATATTTAATGTAATTTTATTTTGATTGCTTATTTTCCAAAATATAATTTCATACGTGGGTTATAAATATTATTGAACACTAAGTTTTGGTCATAAAATTGTCCATAAAATGATGAAAGTAGAGACCAAACATAGCCACACTGTGTACTCAGTTGGTTATTTTCTTGTCGGATTCGCTTTATTGTAATTTTTCTGCTAGTCCCACAAACGCGATATTCCATTTTGTCTCCATAGTGCTCTCATATAATTGTCACAATAAATCTATATTTTGTCAAAGGACTCGCATCCTTAAATAAATCAAACCTTGCAAAAAGAAGTAAGTAAGTTTCAGTCGACTCACAGACAAGATGTGTATGGAAGGACTTGGATTTTACTTAGCGCTGGATTATTTGTGTGGGAGGTACTAGAAGGTCTATGGTAAATGAAATTGGCTTCCACATATGAAGTTATATTGGATTTCATGCACCGTTGTGAAATATCCGTGTGGAAGTTACATTGGCTTTAATTTAACATAGGAATATAGACCATTTGCGTGAGAGGTACCAGGAGGAGCGTGTCAATTTCAACCATCTTCGAACTTAAAGAAAGTCTGAGAAAAATATTACCATGCGCAAAGTTTGAATTGATCCCTTAACTACATTCGAAAATTATAGGATATGGTTCAAACATACTTAGGGTCACTCCTTTGATGCGTTACACTTTTTCTCTGTCTCAAATAATATCTACCCTCCTATTCTATAGAGTGATGGTTTAAAAATATCTTATTAGGTGAATTATGGGAAATCTGTCGGTAATACTTTACAATACATTCCGTAGTGGAGGGTATATAAGATTCGGCGTGGTGGATTTTTTTGTCCTTTTTAAGCGGGAAACTTGATATTACGAGAAAAGTAAATAATAAATTCAATAGAAAGTTTCTAGAGGAACAACCTACAAATATTTATAAAGGGAGGTTAAATTTTAAGGGCCGATGTTGATTTTGAATAAAACAGAAATTATTTAGGAACTTATTGTCATTTCTTTTCATTATGATAATATTGGTCTGGTGCAATTATGTATGGAACAAAATATCGGCCAAATGGCCGCAGCGACCTCGTCGGCACACCTCCATCCGATGGTACAAATTTTCGATGAAGCTGAGGCATAATTGATTGGTTCCATGCCGTTAATGTGCCGAATTATCTCATTCTTTAGCTCTTGAATTGTAGCTGGCTTATCGAAGTACACCTTTTCTTTCAAATAACCCCAAAGAAAGAAGTCCAACGGTGTCAAATCACATGATCTTGGCGACCAATTGACATCGCCACCACGTGAGTAACACGGCCATTGAATTTGTGGCGCAAAAGAGCCATTATTTCGTTAGCTGTACGGCAAGATGCACCGACCTGTTGAAACCACATATCTTCCAATTCGGGCCATAAAAAGTTGGTTATCATCTCACGATAGCGTAGACCATTGGCAGTAACTGTCTGACCGTCCTCATTTGGAAACAAGTAAGGAAAGGCTAAAGTCGGGCGGGGCCGACTATATGATACACTCCACTTTCCAACCGAATACAATTCAACTCGGTAAAAAAGTGAAAACGGGAAGAATTTTTGTATGTTTCCTAATCATATGCTAATATGACCTTGTTCGATTTGTCAAATCGATAAGAATATTTGTATCGGGGCTATATCCAAACATGGAAAAATGTGACTAACTTTCACAATAAGTTCTTCCAGTTCAAATATAAGGTGCTATGATCACTTTGAAGAAATTCGGTGAAAATTCGTTTCTGGGGCGGAAAAAGTTAAATCGGTAGTGAAATTCGTATGGGAGCTATATATAAATCTGAACCGATCTAACACATTTTTACCGCAGGTGTTTCTAGTTGAAATATAATATGTTTTGCCAAATCTGAAGACAATCTGATACAATATGTGGTTTCTAGAGCGGAAAAAGTCAAATCGGGAGCGAAATTTGTATGGGAGCTATATATAAATCTGAACGGATCTGGCCCATTTTTACCACAGGCGTTTCTAGTTGAAATATAAGATGTTGTGCCAAATCTGGAGACAATCTGATGCAATATGTGGTTTCTAGAGCGGAAAAAGTCAAATCGGGAGCGAAATTTGTATGGGAGCTATATATAAATCTGAACCGATCTGACCCATTTTTACCACAGGTGTTTCTAGATGAAATATAAGATGTTTTGCCAAATCTGGAGACAATCTGATACAATATGTTGTTTCTAGAGCGGAAAAAGTCAAATCGGGAGCGAAATTTGTATGGGAGCTATATATAAATCTGAACCGATCTGGCCCATTTTTACCGCAGGTGTTTCTAGTTGAAATATAAGATGTTTTGCCAAATCTGAAGACAATCTGATACAATATGTGGTTTCTAGAGCGGAAAAAGTCAAATCGGGAGCGAAATTTGTATGGGAGCTATATATAAATCTGAACCGATCTGACACATTTTTACCGCAGGTGTTTCTAGTTGAAATATAAGATGTTTTGCCAAATCTGGAGACAATCTGATGCAATATGTGGTTTCAAGAGCGGAAAAAGTCAAATCGGGAGCGAAATTTGTATGGGAGCTATATATAAATCTGAACCGATCTGACCCATTTTTACCACAGGTGTTTCTAGATGAAATATAAGATGTTTTGCCAAATCTGAAGACAATCTGATACAATATGTGGTTTTTAGAGCGGGGAAAAGTCAAATCGGGAGTGAAATTTGTATGGGAGCTATATATAAATCTGAACCGATCTGACCCATTTTTACCACAGGTGTTTCTAGTTGAAATATAAGATGTTTTGCCAAATCTGAAGAAAATCTGATACAATATGTGGTTTCTAGAGCGGAAAAAGTCAAATCGGGAGCGAAATTTGTATGGGAGCTATATATAAATCTGAACCGATCTGACACATTTTTACCGCAGGTGTTTCTAGTTGAAATATAAGATGTTTTGCCAAATCTGGAGACAATCTGATGCAATATGTGGTTTCAAGAGCGGAAAAAGTCAAATCGGGAGCGAAATTTGTATGGGAGCTATATATAAATCTGAACCGATCTGACCCATTTTTACCACAGGTGTTTCTAGATGAAATATAAGATGTTTTGCCAAATCTGAAGACAATCTGATACAATATGTGGTTTTTAGAGCGGGGAAAAGTCAAATCGGGAGTGAAATTTGTATGGGAGCTATATATAAATCTGAACCGATCTGACCCATTTTTACCACAGGTGTTTCTAGTTGAAATATAAGATGTTTTGCCAAATCTGAAGAAAATCTGATACAATATGTGGTTTCTAGAGCGGAAAAAGTCAAATCGGGAGCGAAATTTGTATGGGAGCTATATATAAATCTGAACCGATTTTCTTCAAATTAAATAGCGTTCGTTCTTATCCCGAAAAACTTCGTTGTGCAAAGTTTCATTTGGTTCTGTCTGCAATTGCGACCTGTATCGTGATTACAAGAATAGATGGACGGACGGACGGACGGACGGACGGACGGACGGACGGACGGACGGACAGACAGACGGACATCGCTAAATCGACTCAAAAAGTGATTCTAACTCGATCGGTATAATTAACAATGGGTCTACCTCTCTTCCTTTTGGGTGTTACAAACAAATGCACAAAGACATAATACTCTCGTGGAGTGTATAAAAATATGGCCCGATGATGCAGCCAGCCCATAAACCGCACCAAACAGCCACTCTTTGTGGGTACATTGGTTTTTCGACAATTACTCTTGGATTATCTTTCGCCCAAATGCGGCAATTCTGCTTATTGACGAATCCACTGAGGTGAGGTGAAAACTGAAGATGATTTTCTTCGAAAATTATTTTTTGCATTTTGATTTGAACGCCCATTTTCATAACAAGCCTAAATAACTTTAACGCGTTGCTCGATTGTGTAGCTTTCCACGGTTCAAATTGAGTTAGTCTGAAATTGATAAATGTCAAATGAAATACAGAAAAAATCTTGACGTTTAGGTGTGGTTCACATTCAACATCGGCCCTTACAATTTAACCACCCTTTATTATTTCGATATGTAAACGTATTGGTAGCCTTGCCTTATAAGCTTGGTTTGAAATAATAAAAATATTATAAAATGTTGTTTGTATGTATTGTTGGTCTGTTATGTTGTATGTGTTGTCATTTATTTTGGTTTAAGACCAAAGGTTGTAAAAGGTTGTGCTGAGGTCTTCAGCGGAACCCAAAATTAGCAAAAAGGCAAAGTGAGACCTTTATTGTTGCAGCTAAAAGTTGACTGCGCAGATTCGATGGGCGCTATCCCATCTCGACAGAACTTTCGCAACGAATGTATGCCTTTGACTTAAATCAGGGTTCATATTAGTACCAGCGGTCACATACGACAAATGAGAAGCGCTGATAAACAAAATATTCCACCGAACTAAGTCGACACACTAAAAATCTCACTTTGCCAATTCAATGTTATGCATGTGCTCGCCACAATGCAAAGGTTGTTGTTGTACGGTATGTCCCGTCTTCACTGTACCTCGTGTGTATTATTGTTGTTTGTATGTATTGTTGGTCTGTTATGTTGTATGTGTTGTCATTTATGTTATTTTAAGACTTCAGCACAACCTTTGGTCTTAAACCAAAATAAATAACAACAAATAAAGGGTGATTTTTTAAGAGCTTGATAACTTTTTAAAAAAAAAAAACGCATAAAATTTGCAAAATCTCATCGGTTCTTTATTTGAAACGTTAGATTGGTCCATGACATTTACTTTTTGAAGATAATTTCATTTAAATGTTGACCGCGGCTGCGTCTTAGGTGGTCCATTCGGAAAGTCCAATTTTGGGCAACTTTTTCGAGCATTTCGGCCGGAATAGCCCGAATTTCTTCGGAAATGTTGTCTTCCAAAGCTGGAATAGTTGCTGGCTTATTTCTGTAGACTTCAGACTTGACGTAGCCCCACAAAAAATAGTCTAAAGGCGTCAAATCGCATGATCTTGGTGGCCAACTTACCGGTCCATTTCTTGAGATGAATTGTTCTCCGAAGTTTTCCCTCAAAATGGCCATAGAATCGCGAGCTGTGTGGCATGTAGCGCCATCTTGTTGAAACCACATGTCAACCAAGTTCAGTTCTTCCATTTTTGGCAACAAAAAGTTTGTTAGCATCGAACGATAGCGATCGCCATTCACCGTAACGTTGCGTCCAACAGCATCTTTGAAAAAATACGGTCCAATGATTCCACCAGCGTACAAACCACACCAAACAGTGCATTTTTCGGGATGCATGGGCAGTTCTTGAACGGCTTCTGGTTGCTCTTCACTCCAAATGCGGCAATTTTGTTTATTTACGTAGCCATTCAACCAGAAATGAGCCTCATCGCTGAACAAAATTTGTCGATAAAAAATTTCGAACCGAACACTGATTTTGGTAATAAAATTCAATGATTTGCAAGCGTTGCTCGTTAGTAAGTCTATTCATGATGAAATGTCAAAGCATACTGAGCATCTTTCTCTTTGACACCATGTCTGAAATCCCACGTGATCTGTCAAATACTAATGCATGAAAATCCTAACCTCAAAAAAATCACTCTTTACTATAAAATATAAAATTGTATTATAAAATTATTTTTTCAATATTTGTATTTGGTTTGGCTATATTAAAAAAATATATTTTCATGTAATATTACTGCACTTCTACGAAAATCGACAGCTTCTGTGGAATGCAATCCACGGAGGAGAGTATATAAAGTTTGGCCTTGCCAAACTTAACGCCATTTTTACTTGTTTTACGATGTATTTTTTGTCCAATTTTTTTTTCTGAATTAATAGACCCCCGGAATCACTTTAAATATAATGTTTTATTCTTGTCTTCGAGTAACTTATTGGTCAAATTTGGCACAGCTGGCAGGCGTGTCTTAGATGCTGTCCAAGAATTTTCTAAACACTTTGTGCAGTTTATAAGTTCAATAATACTGAAACATGTTAGGAAGGAATTAGACATGGAATTTATGACACGAAAAATAGTCATTATTTCTTTTTTAAATCAAGGAAGTTTTCTTCAACCCAAATATGAATTTGTGCAATTTGTTATCTTCATACAAAATTTTTTAAGTAATTTCTAAAAAAATAAGTTTTACTATAACTTTATTATTTTAATGACTTTTGAGTAAATTTACTAAACTAGATCGGAGTATGGCTTTTATTCAGATTTAGGTGTAACTACACCACTATACCCGCCCGTAATTGGCACGTTATTTTAAGTTGAATAAACTCTTTACGCATTGCGTGTTCTTTGGACATGTCTTAATATGAGCAAATTAATATTCATGTATTTGGTATTAAGTTGTCTATTTTCCACGGTCCAGTAATGGGTCGCCTGGCCATTACAATATTAATTCGATGCCATTACCATAGTTCGCCGGCACTTAAGTGTGTTGCTAATTAATAAAAAATATATTTAACAACATATAAATTAAAGTAAATTGCATGTTATTTTAATTAACATTTTCCAACATTTTATTCAGCAGCTGCCGCCGTCATGATTCTAATTCATCAACGATTGCCCGGCAGGACAGGTACGTACGTTGCATGAAAAGAAAAAAAAAACATAAAATACGCAGATGTGAATAAATTTTCAATAACTTTGCAAGTTAAGTCGATGCTCTGCAACCTAACTGGCATACGCTTCTTCCAGAAGTTATGGCAGAATACACTTGCTTTATATTTAAAAGTTAATTTTGTTATTGGCATATTTAATTTCGGTCATTGGAAGGTGATGGATGGACACAATGCCGGGAAATGTGTTGTCATGTCATGTTCGAGGTGTTAAACATTGGCCACAAGCAACGCCATGGTAACAGCAATTCCGGCTCCATCGCCAACCAACGTCAACAGAAATATGAAATTAATTTCAATTTAATTTATTCCTCTGTGAGTTAAGATCGCTAAGTGCCTGTATCATGTTTCCATTTACAGTCATTCATGTACATATACATTAGGCTGGGTCTCGGTATGTAGCAATAGAAAATAATGTCCATGGAAATATTTTGCAAACCATCATTAAGCAATTCAAATTTTATTCAGAACAGAAATTTAGTTCGTGACCCATCCTAGTGCACCTATGTACGTACCTAATTTATACGACTATTGAATGAATATTTACCGCACAAAAGTGTAATTAAATTAATTTCCAGGAAAATGCGTCTATTGCGTTTTATGCACAAATAAATCATTTCGAAAATACGTTGTCTGTTGCATTTTAGTCTTATTACGTTTGATGGAGAGATAAGCGTTTGTTTCATCAACGTTGGCCAACTATGTGCATTTTTGGAACTACGCATATTCTCATAAAAGCTACAGAGAAATATTTGTTACGCGACATGTAACATATTGTCCAGGGTTTCCCTCCCGAGAATTGTTGGGTAGGACCAGACCAGTATTCATAATAGTCCGGGAGCCAGCAACGTGTTTGGTTACACTATAAGTATCACGGCTATAACTTTTAGGATATGTTCCTTTGTTTTTGGAAAGAAAATAAATGCATATCTGGCAAAACTTCGGTGATGGCTTTGGCCCCCCTGCGACTTTTAAGGTCGCAAAAAATGGTTAGCATTTACACCATTTTATCATGGCTGTCATTTATATATAAGAAAGCTCTTACCCCTGCGAGTTACCAACCAAGCAGCCACATCAATCAGAAGGTTGAAAGTGCGTGCCAGACAGGGTCAAAGCCCGAAGCCATCAACGAATTTCTTTACGCTATAAGTAAAACGGCACAAACTTTTATGGTCACTTCCTTACATTATGAGAAGAAAAAAATCCATGTGTGGCAAACTTTCGGGAATGGCTTTGGCCCCCCTGCACCCTTTAAGGTCGAATGGAAATAGTGATATTTCTACCACTTCCCTATAAGTAAAACTGCCAAAACTTTTATGGTCACCTCCTCACATTATGAGAAGAAAAAATATGCTTGTCTGGCAAGTCTACGGGGTGGCTTTGGGCCCCTGTAATTTTTAAGGTAAATAAGGTAGTGCTTTTTAAGGTCGAAAAGGGTATTTACAATATTTTATCATGGCTGGTATTTGATAATTTAGAAAGCTCTTACACCTACGAGTTATCAACCAACCAGCCAGACCAGTCAGGGGGTGGAAAGTGCGTGCCAGACAGGCTTAAAGTCCGGGGGCCAGCAACGATTAGCCTTAAACTATAAGTAAAACAGCTAAAACCTTTATGGTAATTTCCTTCCATTGTACAAAGAAAGAAAATCCATGTTTGGCAAATCTTCGAAGGCGGCTTTGGCCCCCTGCACCTTTTAAGGTCGAATAAAAATAGTGTTAGTTCCACCACTTTCCTATAAGTATAACTGCCAATTTTTTATGGTCAATACCTTACATTAGAGAAGAAGAAAAAATAATGTCTGGCCAACCTTCGGGGTTGGCTTTGGCACCCCTGCAATTTTTATGGTCGAAAAAGGTAGTGATATTTCCACCACTTCCCTATAAGTAAAATTGCCAAATCTTTTATGGTCGCTTCCTTACATTGTAGAAATAAAAGATCCATGTCTGGCAAACCTTCGGGAATGCGTTTCGACACAAATCGTATGCCGGCTTCATAGTGACGATGTAGGGACAATATTTCTTCCACAGCGTTTGGAAAGTGCGAAGTTTTACGATTTTACGCCCGGTTCGACGCTGTTGGTGTATCTAGTGTAAACAGAAGTCTTACTTTCAGTAGTTGGAACTTTCAATAAACGATAATCACGATGATTTGGTTGACGTCCAGGTAAAGTGATAGCAACAGTTTCAGCAAAACGGCAAATGAAACCACCATTTTTGTCGTAATGTTCGATTAGATTTTTGTAGCGTTTAATTCCCATTGTATACAGGAAGACGTAAATATCACGGCATATCGACAAACTTCGAAAATAATATATCTGATTGTACCGTTTCTTCATAGCTCGCGATCGATCACCAACTTTTGACCTGAGCATTGCATCGTCACGGTGAGCTGCCAGATGTCCGAGAATAATTAAATCTTGGGATTCCTTATCTAAATTCATGAAAGACGTACGAAAATCCACAGCCATCTTCTTAGGGATCACTTCATTGCATTGATTTGAACAACACGGAGGTATTTTTGAACCATACAGTCGAGCAACTACCTTTTCTTCACGTAAATCAAGATCTGATTTATCAAGGTACATATTATCGGTATTATCTTCAGAGTCACAATCCGATAATTCTGAGAAGTGATCGTCATCATCCTCGTCATCAGGGAAGCGATAAAGTAAATCTACTTCTTCGAATTCGCCCACCATTTTAACCTAAAACAGTCAGTATGAATGTTATTAGTTTTAAATTATTTTCGCGAATAACATAATAAGGTTATGTGAAACATTTTTCGTACTAACAGAGTGATATTCATGATTTAAAAGAATTATAAATGAGTAAATCTTGTATATCCTGGATTACATTCGACTTCAAGTAGAAATGATGTAAAATATTAGGGAAATAATTATATTCTTTGCTAATAACGATATTTGTTAAATAATTTGTGATATTTCGTTATTTTGGTTTTGAATTAAAATTAATCTACTAATTTAAAGATCAAAACCACTTATTAGGCGAGGCTACAAAAATTATTTTATGACGTGATAGTCCTTCACTATATATCGAAATAATACGTCAAGTGCAAAAAGGCAGTAATATTCAAAAAATATATGCTATCGTAGCATATTTATTAGAGAATATGTGCGGTATTTTCATTCATGGTTAGGGTCGACTCCGACTGCGGGTAAATATAATATAAATATATTTCCAGAAAACAAATTGAATGCAATTGAAAAAAAACTAATAAAATCTTAAAATATAGCCTGAGACACGTTCTGTGATGACAATTACAATGTTTTATAATTGTAAACAATTTTATATAAAACTAAAGTTAATGTTATATTAACCATCAAGTTATGATCACGCTGAGGTGCGGAGCACAGTATGTCCGCCCAGTGAAGTTCACAGGGAAACGCAAATTCGGCAAGTGAGTTGTGCTTCTCGTTCGTTTATGAGAATCATCTCCTTATAGAGGCCGGCTTTGATGTTGAAAAAACAAATGCAAACAAGGTCTTGAGCCAGGACAATATCCCAGTTCAAATCAAATATTGATTACAGACTAAAAATAAATAAAAACGAAAAAACTAAAAAAAAATATTTTTTTAAATCTCACGTTACTTGCTGTTGTAGTTTGTTTGGTACCATTTTTATCCCTTTTGTCCCATTTCTTCCTCTAAAAGTTTGGATCACTTTATGGTGCGCGTTAACGCACTGATTAAACTTGCCAAATATCAAGTAAATATAAAGCAGAAATCTTTAAAAAATGTTCCTAAATACTCGAATCAACAGGGGTTATTGTGGGAATTTTCTGTCCCTGTTTCTCGACCGATTTCGCCCTTTTTCAATCCTAATCTACACTATTATCAAAAAGAAAGGCTAAAACTTGTTATAAAAACATTGTTTTTTAAGATTTGGTAGTTTTGTATTCAACTAGAAGACTTGCTTGAAATAAGAAAAATTATATTTCTATCTTTTACCACAAAAAAGTTATAAACTAACTATTAGACGTTTCCTTGGAAAATTTGGACGCCCCAGGTACTGATTTCAACAGGCGTGATATCAACACACGGACATGTTTAGATCGTCTCTGCTTTTTATGACAATAAAAAATATATATACTTTGGTCGATATTTCAAGATGTTGCAAACGAATTGACAAAATTATTAGTTGTAATAATTCCAAAATAACGTATGGACCAAAGTAGCATTAAACCGTTGAAATGTATGAGGGTTAACTCTGGATGAACTCTGTTGTGTCATGATGTAAATCTGAATAGATTTGCTTGAAATAGATAACATTCGTTCTGGCTACTACATTTGATCATAACTTATTTTAAAATAGGTATTGCTTATTTGTTACAATGCTTGCTATAGATTTTTACGCGTTTGTCGTACCAACAAAAATTTATATTTCAAAAAATCAATTTCTCAACTCTTTCTTCGTTGAAGTGACATTTGGACTTATAAAGGGTGATTTTTTTGCTATTAACTTTTTGGCAACACTGGTTTAAACAGCACGTTTCGTGTTTTGTTTCACTTTCAAACATCTTCAGTTTGGTCTAAAATTTAACCATGAATCGTCTCACAAACGAACAACGCTTGGAAATTATTGAATTTTATTATCAAAATGCGTGCTCTGTTAAGAAAGTTCATCGCGCGCTTCCATTTTATGGTCAGTTTAATCGACCCACTGAAGAGGCTATTCGGGCTATTGTGACTAAATTTCGCACCAAATTTACATTGTTGGACATTAAACCACCAACACGCTTACGTAGAGTGCGAACTGAAGAAAATATCGCAGCTGTATCGGCCAGTGTTAATGATGACCATCAATTATCGACTCGTCGCCGTTCGCAGCAATTGGGCCTCTGTTACTCAAATACGTGGAAATGCCAAAATAATGCCGGATGGACCATTTGAGGCGCAGTCAAGGTCAACATTTGCATGACATAATCTTCAATCATTAAATTATATGGACCGTACTATCGATTCAAATAAAGATTTCATGCATTTTTCTGAATTTTATGTGTTTTTTTTTGAAAAACTTGCCCATAGCTTTTAAAAAATCACCCTTTACTTCCAAAAGTATAGTAAAGGGTGGTTAATTTTTGAAGGCCGATGTTGATTTTGAATAAAACACAAATTATTTAAGAAATTATTGTCATTTCTTTTTATCATGATAATATTGGTATGGTTCAATTATGTATGGAACAAAATATCGGCCAAATGGCCGCCTTCATCCGATGGTCCAAATTTTCGATGACGCTGAGGCATAATTGAGGTTCTATGCCGTAAATGTGCCGAATTATCTCATCCCTTAGCTCTTGAATTGTTGCTGGTTTATTGACGAACACCTTTTCTTTCAAATAACCCCAAAGAAAGACGTCCAACGGTGTCAAATCACCTGATCTTGGCGGCCAATTGACATCGCCACCACGTGAGATAACACATCCATTGAATTTGTCGCGCAAAAGAGCCATTGTTTCGTTAGTTGTGTGGCTAGTGGCACCGTCCTGTTGAAACCACACATCGTCTACATCCATATCTTCCAATTCAGGCCATAACATGTTCGTTATCATCTCACCATAGCGAAGATCATTCACAGTAACTGCCTGACCGGCCTTATTGTGGAAAAAATACGCCCCGATGTTGCCGCCAGCCCATAAACGGCACAAAACAGTCTCTCTTTGTGGGTGCATTGGTTTTTCGACAATCACTCTTGGACAGAGATACAAGCCGACCGATTTTAAGCCGACAAGCCCCCGCCGCATGTTTCTAGACGAGTCTAGTCGCCGCCGATTTCATCGGCTCACATCGACTTTAACCACGCCGCCGATTTCATCGGCTCATATCAACTTCAACCACGCCGCCGTTATTTGACGGAGTTCTAACTCCGCAAAGTTGTATTTGGAAGGCTTTATCATAATGGTGCACTTATGCTTACTTTTAAGCTGAAGATGTTTCTCTTTGGGCACTCTTGTGTAGGACACAAAGCCACAAATCTCGCAAAGATGATCGTCGTCGGCACACACATGTATATTTAGGACATGAAGTTGCACTATCCTCCGATTACAATACCATTTGCTCTGTTCGGACACTTTTAAATCATGGACCTTATATCGTGCTTCTTCAGTGTCAAAGTAGGTTGAGCTTTACCATTCTTTGGAAGGATTATGATATTCAATATGTCTGGTCAAATATGCCTCCCACTCCCAAAAAATGTCAAATGAAATGCAGACAAAAACTTCACATTTAGGCGTTTCAACATCGGCCCTTACAATTTAACCACCCTTTGCAAGTATAAATGTGCCTACAACAAAAATTGGAATTTTAATTTTAAAAAATATCTCTTGAGTTTATGACAAAACAATACTATAAAAAATCTAATATACAGCCATTCGACAAAATGAACCTAGACTAGTGCAATCTAAACTGCCCAGTTTTAGCCTTAAATATCGACAGTAAAAATAACATTTCGCCAGGTTGCGGCAATGTTACCAATAACAATATATTCCCAACAATTTTCATAAATTTTTTGTCTATAGAAAAACAAACGGGAGAGAAAAAAGTAATATCAAATACTTGAAAGCCCATACAAAACTCAATAACAAGCCCCGTACACACAACAATAACTCGCAATTTACAATAACCTCGAATAAGAAGAGTACATACATAGTTACTGCCGTGCTTTGAAAGTACTGAGGCAAAGGTGAACGATGCTGGCTCTAAATGTACACTACACAACATAGCTTGAATTTCCGAACACAAGAAATGCAAGTCAAACAAAAGTTATTTATTATTTACAGACGATCAGGGATGGTCTATGCGATGTAATTTATCCTCTCTTTACCAGAGATTTACGACTTGTGACATTTAAAGTTGCGTGTTGCAAACCATTGTATAAACTTACTTTACTGCCCCTTGACCTTTACAACATCGTAGGGCAGATTCAATGTCGCACAGTGGCGGATGGCGATGGAAGAATTTCAAAAATGAAATGGCTAAACTTTGGCCTATTTTAGCAATTCATGTTGAATTTACAAAACTCAGCCAATGAGCCCATCCTACTGTAGGATGGGTCGCGAAAATAAATTGCTGTCGTCACCCCCCAACAATTAAGGTTGGATTGTTTAATGATGATTTGCAAGATATTTCGTTCCTAGATCAAGCTGTCTGTGAAAACACCTCTAAAAATAATGATTTTCCCCTGTATTTTTTGTGTAGCATTTTTGTCCATTTTTATACCCTACACCACTTCGTGGACTAGGGTATTATAAGTTAGTTTTCCGCCAAATGTTTGTCACACCAATAAAGTATACTTTAAGTATACGGATGGGCTTAGAATCACCTGCTGAATCGATTTAACGATGTCTGTCTGTCCGTCCGTCTGCTGTCAATCTAAGCTTGTTCGCACTCTACAGGTCGCAATTGCTGTCCGATTATAATGAAATTTGGCAGAAGTTACTTTTTTTGGCCAAGGACGATCGGTATTGAATTTGGAGGAGATCGGTTCAGATTTAGTTATAGCCCCTATACAAATGTCGCTCCCGATTTGACTTTTTCCGCTTTAGAAACCACATCGGGTACAATTTTTCTTTAAACTTGGCAGAACATTTTATAATTGAACTAGAAACACATGTGCTGAAAGTGGGTAAGATCGGTTCAGATTTAGATATAGCCCCCAAACAAATGTCGCTCCCGAATCTTTAACCGATTTTGGCCAAACTTTACATATTATATTTCACCAATAAACATATGTGGTAAAAGAGGGTCACATCGTTCCATGTTTCAATATACCCCCATTCATATGTCCTTTCGGATTCAACATTTTTTTTTCAAACATATACATTTACAGGATTCAAAAATCCTTCCCGATTTTACTTTTTTGCCGAATTGAATTGTAGTGAGATAGAAAGTGGGGTGTATCATAAAGAGTGATTTTTTTGAGGTTAGGATTTTCATGCATTAGTATTTGACCGATCACGTGGGATTTCAGACATGGTGTCAAAGAGAAAGATGCTCAGTATGCTTTGACATTTCATCATGAATCGTCTTACAAACGAACAACGCTTGCAAATTATTGAATTTTATTATCAAAATGCGTGCTCTGTTAAGAAAGTTCAGAAAGAAAGAAATTGTGTTCAGCGACGAAGCTCATTTTTGGCTCAATGGGTACGTAAATAGGCAGAATTGTCGATTTTGGAGTGAATATCAGCCAGAAGCATTGCAAGAGCTACCAATGCATCCAGAAAAAGTCACAGTTTGGTGCGGTTTATGTGCTGGTGGCATCATTGGACCGTACTTCTTCAAAGATGATGCGAATCGTAACGTAACTGTGAATGGTGAGCGCTACCGTGAGATGATATCCAACTTTTTTTTGCCCAAAATGGAAGAACTGAACTTGGTTGGCATGTGGCTCGCGATTCTATGGCCATTTTGAGGGAAAACTTCGGAGAACAATTCATCTCAAGAAATGGACCGGTAAGTTGGCCACCAAGATCATGCGATTTGACGCCTTTAGACTATTTTTTGTGGGGCTACGTCAAGTCTAAAGTCTACAGAAATAAGCCAGCAACTATTCCAGCTTTGGAAGACAACATTTCCGAAGAAATTCGGGCTATTCCGGCCGAAATGCTCGAAAAAGTTGCCCAAAATTGGACTTTCCGAATGGACCACCTAAGACGCAGCCGCGGTCAACATTTAAATGAAATTATCTTCAAAAAGTAAATGTCATGGACCAATCTAACGTTTCAAATAAAGAACCGATGAGATTTTGCAAATTTTATGCGTTTTTTAAAAAAAAAAAGTTATCAAGCTCTTAAAAAATCACCCTTTATAACCGGCTTCGTCCGTCTTCAGCCTTTCCATACTTATTTGGGAGATGCCCATATGTCCATACTTTGGTATAACTCAAATGGGGCTCCATTCTGCTCTATTACAGCTCTAGAAATTACATCTTACATCGGATCTTCATCAAATTTTGCAGATCATTATATGTTTCAACTAATGAGAAATGTAAAGGCGCTTGTGGCACAGGCCTCAAGTGTGGTTATAGGCCCCCTTCAAATGTCCGTCCGATTCATTCTATTACCGCTGTATAATCTGTATTTATCATTGGATCTTGATCAATTTTTCCATATCATGTTATATTTACTTTACTCGGAATATCTGCTAGAACATTGGATCAATTAATTTATTATTTACCATACTCATTAAATTTGACGTAAGATTAATTTATAGTAACTATGAGCTACATAAAATTGCTCCAATAAAATACCTGGGTTTAGTAATCAAAGCGGGGTACATACGCAGGGAGTGGTGTAGGGTATTATATAGTCGTCCCGCCTGACTTTAGCCTTTCCTTACTAGTTTTTTTATAAGCACTTTAAATATAAATTTTAATTCTTGTCTTATAATAACTCATTGTTCGTTTTTTTCAAAATGACAACTAAAAACTCAATAAATAGCAGGAATCAATACCTTTCAAATGATGCCTAAATGATGAATATCGGACGAAAAATGACGTCACTGACTCCATGTTTGTAAAATAATTTAATGCAGGAGATGGATTTTCAGAGCCAAAATTTTCAAACTCTTTTTACAAAAATGAGCGTTGGACAAAAATTCGACGTAAAAAAATTACGCAGGAAAAACATATTTTCTGGGGGTGTTCTCAGGAGCGTTTAGCTCACAGACCGCTTGATCTAGGAGAGAAATATTTTGCAAATCATCGTTAAACAATCCAAACTCTATTTTCGTGGGGTGACTGGAAATTGTTTTTCCATATGTATGGCCCGCGACACAGCTTACTGTACAGTAGTTTTGGTAAATACGGGAATCTTTTCAAAATATTACAGATTATGATGACAAGTTCACGTCGAAATCTACCTCAACCTATGAATAATAATCCTCTTGAAGAAGATTTTCAATTCTCTAGGCCAACTTTAGACAAGTAAGGAAAGGCTAAAGTCGGGCGGGGCCGACTATATGATACACTCCATATTCTATCCGAATATAATTCAAGTCGGAAAAAGGTGAAAACAGAAAGGATTTTTGTATGTTTCCTAACCATAAGCTAATATGACCTGACCCAATTTGTCAAAAAGAGAACAATATTAGTATCAGGGATATATCCAACCATGGAATGAAGTGAAAATACGTGGATTCTGGGGCGGAAAAAGCCAAGCCGGGAACGAAATTTGTACGTGAGCTATATATAAATCTGAACCGATCCGACCCATTTTCACCATGGGTGTTTCTAGTTGAAATATAAGATATTTTGCACGATTTGAAGATCTGTTAAAATATGTGGTTTATAGAGTGGAAAAAGTCAAATGGGTAGTGAAATCTGTGTGGGAGCTATATATAAATCTGAACCGATCTGCGCCATTTTAACCATGGGTGTTTCTAGTGGAAATACAAGAAGTTTTGCCAATTTTGAAGAATATCTGTTAAAATATGTGGTTTCTAGAGCAGAAAAAGTCAAATCGGGAGCGAAATTTGAATAGGGGCTATATCTAAATCTGAACCGATCTTACCCATCTTCTGCATGGGTGCTTCTAGTTGGATTATAAGATGTTGTGCCAAATTTAAAGAAAATCGGGCTCAATATGTGGTTTCTAGAGCGGAAAATGTCAAATTGGGAGCTACTTTTGTATGGGGGCTATATCTAAATCTGAACCGATCTTACCCACTTTCTGCATAGGTATTCCTAATTGGACTATAAGATGATGTGCCAAATTTAAAGAAAATCGGAAACATTATGTGGTTTCTAGAGAGGAAAATGTCAAATCGGGAGCGACTTTTGTATGGGGGCTATATCTAAATCTGAACCGATCTTACCCATTTTCTGCATAGGTGTTTATAGTTGGATTATAAGATGTTTTGCCAAATTTAAAGAATATCGGGCTCTAGAGCGGAAAATGTCGAATCGGGAGCAACTTTTGTATGGGGGATATATCTAAATCCGATATGCCTCAAATTAAATACTCTCGTGGAGTGTATAAAAATAAAAGTCGATGAAACTTCGTCGAGCTGTTGGGATAGAATATTTTCATGTTTATCGAAATACCCCACTGTTCCCTCTACATGCCACACATCCAGTAAGCTCACACACACCCACACGCACTCACACATTCATATTCAAAGTCATGACTGTCCACCACTACCCCTCGCCAGCAGATATGAGGGAAGACAACAAGAACGAACCAAAAAAAAACAACCACCCCTCAGGCGATGAGGGTGGCAGTACAAGGCAGGACAAGTAGCGGCAACAACAACAAACCTCCCAACAGCCGAATACACTCGAAACGTTAACAACAAAATATGGAAAACGATATGAAAAAATCGAAATGGAAACAAACATGGTTGCACGGAAGTTTGCCTTTCAATGATGGATTTCACAAAAACAGAAACGGGGAAAAAACTTTAATGGTTCCTTGCGGATGAGCAACTTTTCGAGCATGTATTTTTTTCCTATTGCTGCCATCCCACACAGCCATAAGCAGAGGTAAATGTGAGTGGCAAAAACGAGAAGAAAAAACCCTGCTGGATTCCAGGGTAGGTGAGCGAGTATGATTGCCTGAGCAAGGGGTGGTTTTGTGGAGGACAGGCGAAAAAAAAACGTTGTGGGTGAACTTTCGGCGTATGGCATGTGTGTGTGTCGATGGATTTTTGCAAACGTATCTATGCACGTACAGATATATATGTATATAGATATATATCTATGTACGAGTAAGTATATCGATCAGCCAGTCATCCAGCCACCAACCCACCCATCCAGCAGTACCACGGAAAGAAGCGACTTAAACGAGGGTAAAAATGTAAAATGTAGTGCTAAGCGAGAAAAAATAAGCTAACAAAATATTGTTTACTCTCCCGTATACACATACGCATACTACATGTCGCACATACATATTCAAACTTATATTGCAAAAGTCCTACGTTTTAGAGGCAGCGTACACATGGTCATTATGCAGGATAGTTGGGCTACACTGATGAAGGGCCCTTAGAAAGCTTCAATGCCGGGGAGACCTCGGACATGCTTGAGTTAGATCGTATTAACATTTTGTCTACATTGAAAGAAAAAACCATGCTACTTTTTAGAGGGCCAAACCAAAAATTGCCAACCAAAAAAGGCATAGATTTGACAGCCTATAGGCAACATAACGAGTTAGTCCTATACAAATTTTAAAATAACATATTTTGCAGAATTAATAATTTTTATTTTTGTTTACTGCGTAACTTGTAACTTGGGTCTGCATAGGAAGACGAAACCAAAAGTCTTACATTTCAATTATTTTAGTTTCTTGTAATTAAAATTATTTAGAATTCCTTCTTATTTTTATAGGATTTCTTCGAGTACAAGGAAAACTGTTTTTGCCATACGAAGTGATACATAATAAAGATTTTTAAAATGAAGAAACATTTCAAAATATTGTTTATATTTAAACGATATCTGCAGGATAAGGATTTTAAGAAACACCCTGTCATCCTGAAATATTTCTCAAAAGTTTCATGGTACCTCTGCCACAAGGAGTTGAGCTTAATTAATCCATGTTTGTTGTGAAGGCAAGATGGACGCCTTCGCAGTGGTTGTTTAGAAACTGAATTTTTTCCATACAAAAAATTTCAGATTTTTTTCTCACTTAAAACCTTGGAAATATTCTTCCATATAAGAAGAATATTTTATTAGATCCAAAGAAATGTTTCTAAGTAAATCTACTACCCTTTTTCTAGTAAATGAACTATTTACTATGGCTTTGAAATAAGGAATCTTTACTCATACTTAGTTTATTTTCCAACTTTTTAGGAAATTTTTACTGGAGCGTTAGGAAACCACTCATATTTTAATGTCAGGATATTCGAAAAATATTTTGATACATTCGTCCGACAGACATCGTCGGCAAAATTGCATTTCAGTAATCCATATATCAGTACACTCAAAGGAATATGTCAGTAAAAGAAAGCAGAAAGTCTACTAAAACAGCATATTTTCTGCTGTTAAAAAAGAGACAGCAGATTTGTATCTGCTGAGATGGTAAACAGCTGTTTGCTGTTTTTAGCATTATATATGATACGCATATTGTCCCAAGCTAATATAAAAGGAAATTCGAGCTAAACGCGCTTATGTCAATTTTAGCAGACTGCAAAGTCTTTAGCAGTGCGAATGGTGATGTAAGATTACAGAAAACTGCTGTTATGCCAAAAACAGCTGTAATAGCAGAAAAGTGTCTGCTGATAGGCAGCAGACAATCGCTGCTTTTATTAACAGACTTGTTCTCTAAGTGTAGAGCTTTTTTTTAAATAGTTGCTTGAAATTACATACATAGTGGCTATGAACAAAAACATAACTTTTCAGGAGAGCGAAAAAACTGATTTTCTCATTAATTTGAATAGAAATTTTTAATCATTCTTCTACAGTTTAATCTAAAAAGGATTACTAATTGCTATGATTAAAACGTTTTCGAAATTTTCTATTATTCGCGATTTCATGGTCCACATGTTTAAAATTTATACCCAAATATATAAATAAGATTTATTGTAAACTCCATAACTTTTTTCATGAAATCTTGGCAATGTTGTAACGAAAACGCGTTTTCTGTGATGTACACAGCTAACTTAGTGATTCCAGCTTCATCCGACAGATTGCTCGCTTGTAACATATATGTAGTCAGTCGCGAAAATCGCTGCAATTGATGAAAAATCCAAAATTCGCCGTTGCAATTCCTTATATTTTAACTTTCTTCATTCATAATTCTGAAACTTTTCATACACAAATATTCCCCATGAAGTCAGCAATTACATGCCAAATAAATATTTTGGTATTCTCAATAAAATGAAAAGTTACGCCGATTTTTGTAAAGATACTTTTCACAATTTTTGACTTTACAGCCACCATTTTTCCTATTTTAGCCTGATAACTGGGGAATCAAAATGCTATTAACGCGAAATGGTGGAATTTGATAGTACGATATGCCCTAAATCTAGAAAAATGTTTTAAACAAAATCGTTGTAGCGAATTATAGCCTTCGGTTTTATGCTGCTCCATTGTTGAGCTATTTTATTTCTATTATTTTTATGTTCATAGCCACTTATGCAGTAACAAACTAACGTGCGAGGGGTAAGTCAAATCAGAAAATTAAAAAAATGGCTTTAGAAAAAAATCTTTTCCAAATTTATATGACAGATGACATCCAAATCTGAGTATAGTTTGGCATCAAAAACTCATTTTCGAGAAAATGGTTCATAGCCACATTCGAATATAAGCCCTCGATTTATATTTTGAAGAAATATTACACAAAAAAAGATCAAATTCCTATTTTCATAAACCTATTTTCTATGATAAATGCAGAAAATTGGATATGCTTTTTGACAAAGTATGGGTTTAAATAGGATGTCTAAAGAGTTTTTGGGTTTTTAATTTATATAGAACATGAGTAACAGGATGTTTACTCAAAATCTTTATACGCATATTCCGATTAAATAAAAAATATTTGGAAATGTTTCTTCATTTTTATAATCTTAAATATGTATAAATTCGAATAACAAATACAGTTTTTTTGTATTCGATGAAATGCAAGAAGAAACAACTAGAAATTTTAATTCCAAAAAACAAATAATTGGTATTTTAGAGTTACGTCTTCCTACGTAGATCCAAGTTACTGAATTTGTGGGCTTCATAGCTCAGTGGAAGTGTGCGCGTCTTGCAATCTGAAGGTGCTGGGTTCGATTCCCGGCCGGCGCACTGGTAAAATTCAACATCAACAAATTTTCACTTTTCATCATCAAATAGAGTTCCAATTTTCTCATCCGAACACACTTTCACATAAAAATAGTCATTTCGATTGCTCCAAGGTCCAGGGAAGAAACTAATAGTCATTAGCGATAAATAACATGGCTGTTAACATAAAAAAATGCAGCGCCCCTAGTGGAGGATAGGGGTACAACTCGATTAACATCCCATTCCCTTAACATTAACATCAACCTTGAAGAGGATGCAAATAACAGCCGGACAACATGAGAACGATGATGAACAAAGGTTCCCGCGATAATCAATTCAGACTTAAGGATTATCACCTCAGCTCCCTCTAAAGCTGCTCCAACAACAACAACTGAATTTGTTGTTTCTCTTTTGAATAATACTTGTTACATATGTACAAAAAAATACTAACTCTGAAAAATATTTGACATAAGTGATAAATATAACAAAAATTTTAGTAAGTTGAAACTCATTTCTTATTGTTTCGCAACTTTAAAGTAGATTTTAAAATAGAGACCTATACGCAGAGAAAAAATGCATTTTGTAGAAACGAAATTTTAGACACATGGATTGTTTCGGATCATCACATGGATCGTTTTTGAGTTTCTTTTGTGGGAAAAATTAGTTTGTTTGCGGTAAACATGTCATCATTTGTTGTAAATGAACAAAGAGAAATAAGTTTATGTATATCAAACAGTTTTCTTCGTTTGTCAAAATAGATTTGTATTATAATTGCAAACTCCCAAAACATTGGAAGTAACTGAAACCGTTGTTGCTGTATCTGCTTTTTTTAGAATATTTTATTTAGACCTTAAAAATTCTATATTTTATTGCTTCAGAAAGTCTAGAAGGTTTTAAAAAGTGTATGTATGTTCAAAACCTCTCTGGGGGGTTTCGACCACCAACCCCCCCCCCCCCCACTGCGCACGGCCCTGCATCCTGTTACTCATGTCCTGTATGAAATAGAAACCCCAAAATCTATAGAAATCATATTTAAACTCATATTTCATCACAAATCATAGTAAATTTTATATATTTATTAAAAAGAAAATTCGTGCATGAGAGGATTAAGGGATTGTAAAAATTGTTGTAATGCGAGACTAATCTTGATAATCTAAATAACTTCGTTAGTCACTTAAATATCCGACAATGGGCCTCAGAGAACTCCATGTCGAGTTCAGTTTAAAAATTCCTTGGCATTTTTGAAGTATATAATTGCACTGTCCAACAAAATAAGACTTTTTCATTCAAATAAAATAGAGGTTTTAGACGTTGTGATAAATAATTTCTACAGTGCGTTGCATGATTGCATATCAAATTCAGTTCCCAAAAATTGTAAACATACCATTGTAACAGATGATGATTTATCCATTAATAATATATATATAGACATTTGTTTACGATCTACTGAAATACAATATTTGATCAGTCTATTCATTATCTATATAATATTATTAAAGTTTTACCTATAAATGTTTCAATTATAAGCAGATTTATGGTTTTGGAAAATATAGAGGCTCTGGAGGTCACATTGTATCCTGGTCCAGGCGGAATTCCCAATAAAATACTTTAATCTTTACTAAATCAATAGGTTTTGGATATTCACCAACTTTATGGAAGGAACTATATAAAGGGTGGCTAAATTTTAAGGGGCGATGATGATTTTGAATAAAACACAAATTATTTAGGAAGTTATTGTCATATCTTTTTATTATGATAATATTGGTATGGTTCAATTATGCATGGAAAACAAAACATCTGCCATATGACCGCCGCGACCTCGGCGGCACACCTCCATCCGATGGTCCAAATTTTCGATGACGCTGAGGAATAATTGCGGTTCTATGCCGTTAATGTGCCGAATTATCCCATCCTTTAGCTCTTGAATTGTTGCTGGCTTATCGACGTACACCTTTTCTTTCAAATAACCCCAAAGAAAGAAGTCCAACGGTGTCAAATCACATGATCTTGGCGGTCAATTGACATCGCCACCACGTGAGATAACACGGTCATTGAATTTGTCGCACAAACGAGCCATGGTTTCGTTAGCTGTATGGCAAGTGGCACCGTCCTGTTGAAACCACATATCGTCCACATCCATATCTTCCAATTCGGGCCATAAAATGTTCGTTATCATCTCACGATTGTGAAGACCATTCGCAATAACTGCCTGACCGGCCTCATTGTGAAAAAAAACGGCCCGATGTTGCCGCCAGCCCAACCACATATAGTCCACATCCATATCTTCCGATTCGGGCCATAAAAAATTCGTTATCATCTCACGATAGCGAAGACCATTCGCTGTAACTGCCTGACCGGCCTCATTTTGGAAAAAATACGGCCCGATGATGCCGCCAGCCCATAAACCGCACCAAAAAGCCACTCTTTGTGGTTGCATTGGTTTTTCGACAACCACTCTTGGATTATAATTCGCCCAAATGCGGCAATTCTGCTTATTGACGAATCCACTGAGGTGAAAATGTGCCTCATCACTGAGGATGATTTTCTTCGAATATTGATCATCCACTGTTGCTATTTCTTGCCACCATTCTGACCATTGCCGACGTTTGGAATGGTCAAGAGGATTTAGTTCTTGAGTCAATTGCACCTTGTAAGCGTGTAAATGCAAGTCTTTATGCATAATGTTCTTCAACGACGAGCGTGGGAGGACCAATTGTTGGACACGACGACGAGTTGAGGTGGACGGCTCTTCAGCCACACTATCCCGAACAGCAGCAATATTTTCTGCAGTACGAGCTGTACGAGCATGCACTGGTGTTTTCACATCTCCTGCAGACCCAGTTTGCTCAAATTTTTGCACGATTTTTCCGATTATGTGCACAATTGGACGATTAAATTGACCGAAAAAATCATTTGATTTGAACGCAATGCATTTTGATTTGAACGCCCATTTTCATAATAAGCCTGAATAACTTTAACGCGTTGCTTAATTGTAAAACTTTCCATGGTTCAAATTGATTTAGTCTGAAATTGAGAAATGTCAAATGAAATGCAGAAAAAATCTTGACGTTTAAGTGTGGTTCAATTCAACATCGGCCCTTACAATTTAACAACCCTTTATTTAGTTGGTTTTCAAAATTTTCATGTTTTTAGGAAAAATTTATTTGGTTTGAAGATAAATAGTGAGATTGCCGGTCTGACTTAATACATACGTACTTAATAATACGTACTCAAATCAAGTAAAATGTTCTCAAAATGAGTTTAATTTAATCATTTAAACTACAAATTTACTAAATTAGATATTTTTATACACTCCACGAGAGTATTATGTCTTTGTGCATTTGTTTGTAACACCCAAAAGGAAGCGAGATAGACCCATTGTTAAGCATACCGATCGACTTAGAATCACTTTCTGAGTCGATTTAGCAATGTCCGTCTGTCCATCTATTGTTGTAATCAAATTTCAGGTCGCAATTATACTACGATCTTAACAAAAATTGGCACAAGTAAGTTTTGTGGGTCAAGGACGAACGCTATGTATTTGAGGCAAATCGGTTCAGATTTAGATATAACCCCCATACAAATGTCGCTCCCGATTTGACATTTTCCGCTCTGTAAACCACATATTGAACCCGATTTTCTTTAAATTTAACACAACAACTTATAATCCAACTAAAAACACCTGTGCATAAATTGGGAAAGATCGGTTCAGATTTAGATATAGCCCCCATACAAATCTCGCTCACGATTTGACATTTGCTGCTCTAGGAACCACATATTCTACTCGCTTATCTTTAAATGTGGCACAACATCTTACAATCCAACTAGAAACACCTATGCAGAAATTCAGTAAGATCGGTTCAGATTTAGATATAGCCCCCATAGAAATGTCGCTCCCGATTTCACTTTTTCCGCTCTAGAAGCCACATATTGTACCCGATTTTTTTAAATTTGGTGCAACATCTTATAATCCAACTAGAAATTGAATAAGATCTATGCAGAAAGTGGTTAAGATAGGTTCAGATTTATATATAGCCCAAATACAAATGTTACTCCCAAAAGTTTAACAGATTTTGGCCAAGCTATACATTTTATATTCCACCTATTTCGTTCCAGATTTCAATATACCCCCATACAAATGCCCTTTCCAATTTAATTTTTTTTGTGAAACACATACATTTACAGGATACAAAAATCCTTCCCGTTTTCACTTTTTCACCGAATTAAATTGTATTCGGATAGAAAGTGGAGTGTATTACAGATTTGACTTTTTCCGCTCTAGAAGCCACATTTTGTACCCGACTTTATTTAAATTTGGCCCTGCATCTTATAATCCAACCCGATTTTATTTAAATTTGGCACAACATCTTGCAGTCTAACTAGAAACAACCATAGTGAAAGCGGTTATGATCGGTTTAGATTTAGACATAGCCCCAATACAAATGTTGTTCCCGATTTGTCATTTAGTACCTGATTTTATTTAATTCTTGTAGTCCAACTAGACACACCTATAGTGAAATCGAGAAAGATCGCTTCAGATTTAGATATAGCCTCCATTCAAAAATCGCTCACGATTTGACTTTTTCTGCTCTAGAGACCATATATTGTAGCCGATTTTCTCTGAATTTGGCACAACATTTTATAGTCCAACTTAAAACACCTGTGAGGAAATCGGGTAAGATCTGTTCAGATTTAGATATAGATATATGAAGCTCCCGATATGACTTTTTTCGATCTAGAAACCACACCACCACCCGATTTTATTCACAACACATCATAATTCAAATAGCAGTATCTATGATGAAAGTTGATAAGATCGGAGCAGATTTAGATATAGCCCTCATACAAATGTTGCTCCCAAGTGTTTAACCGATTTTGGTCAAACTCTACATATTATATCTAAACTATAAACATACATTTTGAAACCGGGTCACTACGCTCCAGGCTCCATACAAATGTCCTTTGCAATTTAATTTTTTTTGTCAAACACATACATTTACAGAATATCTTTAACTAATTTTACAAAACGTGTTATATTTTACCTTGAAACATACATTATGAGAGTGGGTCACAACGGTCCATGATTAGGACCCATACAAAAAACCTTCCCGATTTCACTTTCTTACCGAATTGAATAGCATTGGGGTAGGCAGTGGACGGTATCGTATAGTCGGCCCCGACCGACTTTAGTCTTTCCTTACTTGTTTTATATATGTTGAAACACAACTTTATTAATTAAATTGTTATTGGTAGCGGGTTACGAAACGTTTTTTTCTAAGATGATTTTCAAGGCGGGCCCTTCCCTTTGAGACGCCCATAATGTTTTATGAAACACCACGTCTTTGATGTTTATATATTTTCATACACATACAGCTATATGTATGTTTACATATACAGAAATATGAATATATATACACATTTAACGTTGATAACGAAATAAAAAATCATTGAACGATACAATCGATATTTGTTCATTGAACAGTTTGTTTTGCTTCCCTAATCTAATGCTTCATTAGAAACATCGCAGGCAACACGAACAGGGATGCATAGAGGGTGGAGAAGCGGCGGAGGTGGTTGGTCGTTGCCACGTTCATGTACGTCGAAGACGACCGAAAAAGGTGCTTATGTTGTCTTCTCATATAAACGGTGCTGACAAATGTCGATGACAATGCCTCACCGATATTGCCAGCGTTAGTTTGGTTGCTGTACCCGGTGTGGGAGTGGAGTGGGATGGGTTGGGCTTGGATGGTTGGCATGATAAGTTTTAATGGCTTCCTGTAGCTGTAGCTGTATGCTCTATGTTTGTGTTTGGCTGTATGTGTTTATATTCCATATTTGATTTCTATCGAAATAGCAGATATTTGGTTATTGCTGCAGACCCTCGTTGTTGCTTTCTTGAAATTTCAAGTGGGTTGTGGGGGGTGGTTGGGTGGGTTGCACGATTCAAAGTCCTACAATATGGTGGCGTTATTTGGTGTTGCCGTTAGAGGATGATTATGGTTCGGTGATTGTAATGGTGTGGCGCGTTTTCCATCGTTATTTTATTAATTTTTAATTTCATTGTAACCTTGCTGACGAAATCGAATTTGCCTCGGTAACTGTGGTAACATTTGCCTAAAGTTTCCATCTTAAGTTACCACGCTACTGCTGCTGCCGGCCTGCCAGTTGATGTTTCTCTAAACCATATTTAATGCCATACATATGCCCGACATTTGCTATGGCCAAAAGCATGCCACCATAACACAGTGGTTGCAATTCTAATAAAAGTGATAATACTTAAGATTATATTTACTTCCACCCACTTAAGATGAAAAAACGGTCTGTAAAATAATAGACCAATTGCTAAACTGATATGGGATCCACAATCCCCCTTAATTTGTATACCATGGAAAAAATAAGATTTAAAGTTGATGTCTCAAATGCTGTTAAAAATTTCATCATGGCCGCCTTGAACTTGTTTATTTGAATTAAATACATATTTTCCAAGATTTTTTTTGATAGAAACAAGATGGAAGAATTGAAGCCAAACTGAAATAGACGTGAAATAACCACAAAAAAAAAAAAAACAAAATTTGTGGGTATACTAATTCATAAAATCAACATAAATTTTTATACCCTCTACCTCCAGGATGGGGTTATACTATTCATTCCGTTTGTTACACCTTGAAATATCGACCTGATGCCCTATATATTCCTGATCGTCATAAAATTCTAAGACGAGCTAGCCATGTCCGTCCGTCCGTCTGTTGCAAACACGCTAGCATCTAAACGAAAGGAGCTCGGAAGTCCAAATTTTCTATAAATGCGTCTTATAGTCGTAGATCGGTTGGGATTGTAACGGGGCGAAATCGGCCCAGAGGGAAAATTTTTCCCTCAAAAGGATTTATCAATATATCTGATTGTACTTACTTGATCTTGGGCATGCGTATTCCCCCTATATATCAAATGTGCACGTTGGGGGTGAAATGGGGCAAAAAGGGATAAAAATGGTACATACCAAACGAAAACAGCCAGAAGCACAAAACTCGGTGTGAACATTCCTCTAAGCATATACATTATTTAAAATTTGTTATCCCAAATTCTTACTTTTAAGGGGTAAATAGGAATAGAGTGATAATTATGGGACCAACCAAACGGCTGCACATAGAATAATGAAATTCGTTGTATACAATCCTCTGATTGCGTAGACACGTAAAATAAAGGATTTTTTCGAAATTTGTACTTTTTGGGGTTAAGATGGAAAAAGGGGATACAAATTGTACCAACCAAAAGACCGCAGCTAAAGTCATGAACTTCGGACTATACATTCCTCTGACTGCGTAGATACGAAAAATATTTTTTTTCCAGAGGGATACAAATAGTACCAAATAAATGACTACAGCCAGAATGATGACAAGTAAAATAAAGATATATTAGAAAATCGTACTCTTAGCCCTCTCATGCCCGAATTTTCATCATCATTATACAGCAGATATCGGTTAAACAAAAAAATATTTTTAAATGGTTTCTTCATTTTAAAAATCTTTGATATATGTATATCTCTTCGAATAACAAAGACAGTTTTTTGTACTCGAAGAAATCCAACAAAAATAAGAAGAATTTCTTAGCAATTTCGAATTACCAGAAACTGAAACAATTGAAATTTGTTTTCACCTTCCTACGCAAACCCAAGTTACCGAATTTGTTGGTTCCCTTTTAAATAGTCCTTGTTACATATGTAAACAGAAATAAAAATTATTAATTCTGCAAAATGTGTGATTTTAAAGATTTTATAGGACTAACTTGCAATGTTGCCTTTATGTAACATTGGTCATGAGAGAGTTAAGTGGTAAAATGAGGTAAAAGGGATAAAAATGGCACGAACCAAATGGTCGCAGCTAGAATCATGGAATTCGATGTGTACATCCCTCTGACTGTATATACAGGGAAAATAAAAATATTTTTCCAAATTCGTACTTTTTTATTTTTACGGCAAAAATTGGTTGAATCATGAAGTTAGGTTATCTTGCCCTGTATACGTCAGTTAACGGATTTTCAAAATTTGTACTTTTGGTATTAAAAAGGATGAAAATACAACTAACTGTATCACCCACTATTTACCAATATTTATGGTATTTAAGCTTTTTGAAGAATGCTGCTTTATATTTACTTTTTGAATTGACTTGAAGTATTATTTCGATATATATAGTATAAACTATTAGTGGCGTGGTTTGAAATAATAAAAATATTATATTTATTTATAAAATTATTTTTTAAATATTTTTATTTGATTTGGTTTGGCTATATTAAAAAAACAAGTAAGGAAAGACTAAGGTCTGGCGGGGCCGACTATATGATATACTACACTTTCTATCCGAATACAATTCAATTCGGTAATAAAGTGAAAACGGGAAGAATATTTGTATGTTTCCTAATCATAGGTTAATATGACCTGGTCCAATTTGTCAAATCAAGAAGAATATTCATATCGAGGCTATATCCAAACATGGAATAATGTGACCCACTTACACAATAGCTTCTTCCTGGCGCGTGGTTTGAAATAATAAAAATATTATATTTATTTATAAAATTATTTTTTCAATATTTTTATTTGATTTGGTTTGGCTATGTTAAAAAAACAAGTAAGGAAAGACTAAAGTCGGGCGGGGCCGACTATATGATATACCCCACTTTCTATCCGAATACAATTCAATACGGTAATAAAGTGAAAACATAAAGAATTTTTGTTTACTACTCATAGGCTAATATGACCTGGTCCAATTTGTCAAATCGAAAAGATTATTTATATCGAGGCTATATCCAAACATGGAATAATGTGACCCACTTACACAATAGCTTCTTCCAGTTCAAGTATTACGTGTTATGCTCAATTTGAAAAAAATCGATGACAATACATGGTTTCTGGGGTGAAAACAGTCAAGCCGCTAGCGAAATTTGTATGGGAGATATATATAAATCTGCACCGATATTCGCCACAGGTGTTTCTAGTTGAAATATATAACATGTTTAGCCAAATTTGAAGAAGATCTGTTAAAATATGTGTTTTCTAGAGCGGAAAAAGTCAAATCGGGAACGAAATTTGTATGGGAGCTATATATAAATCTGAACAGATCTGACCTATATTTACCATTGTTGTTTCTAGTTGAAATATAAGATATTTGCCAAATTTGAAGAATATCTGTTAAAATATGTGGTTTCTAGAGAGGAAAAATTCAAATTAGGAACTGAATTTGTATGGAATCTATAGAGTGATTTTTTTGAGGTTAGGATTTTCATGCATTAGTATTTGACAGATCACGTGGGATTTCAGACATGGTGTCAAAGAGAAAGATGCTCAGTATGCTTTGACATTTCATCATGAATCGTCTTACAAACGAACAACGCTTGCAAATTATTGAATTTTATTATCAAAATGCGTGCTCTGTTAAGAAAGTTCATTGCGCGCTTCCATTTTATGGTCAGTTTAATCGACCCACTGAAGCGGCTATTCGGGCTATTGTGACTAAATTTCGCACCAAATTTACATTGTTGGACATTAAACCACCAACACGCTTACGTAGAGTGCGAACTGAAGAAAATATCGCAGCTGTATCGGCCAGTGTTAATGATGACCACCAATTTTCGATTCGTCGCCGTTCGCACCAATTGGGTCTCTGTTACTCAAAAACGTGGAAATGCCAAAATTGGACTAAGCGGATGGACCACCTAAGACGCAGCCGCGGTCAACATTTAAATGAAATTATCTTCAAAAAGTAAATGTCATGGACCAATCTAACGTTTCAAATAAAGAACCGATGAGATTTTGCAAATTTTATGCGTTTTTTTTAAAAAAAAAGTTATCAAGCTCTTAAAAAATCACCCTGTATATACAACTCTGAACATATCTGATCCATTTTCACCATTTCTAATGGAAATATAATATGTTTCTAATGGAAATATAAGATGTTTTGCAAAATTTGAAGACAATCTGATAAAGTATGTGTTTTCTTGAGCGGAAAAAGTCAAATCGGGAGCGAAATTTGTATGGGAGCTATATATAAATCTGAACCGATCTAACGCATTTTCACCACAGGTGTTTCTAGTTGAAATATAAGATATTTTGCAAGATTTGAAGAAGATGTTGATATGATAGAAGATGTTAAATAGCGTTCGTCCTTATCTCGAAAAACTTCGTTGTGCAAAGTTTCGTTTGGTCCTGGCTACAATTGCGAACTGTATCGTGATTACAAGAATAGATTGACAGACAGACGGACAGACAGACATTACTAAATCGATTCAAAAAGTGATTCTAAGTCGATCGGTATAATTAACAATGGGCCTATCTCCATTCCTTTTGTGTGTTACAAACAAATGCACAAAGACATAATACTCTAGTGGAGTGTAGAATTAACATTTTCCTGTAATGTTACTGCACTTCTACGAAAATCGACAGCCTCTGTGGAATGCAATCCATGGTGGAGGGCATATAAAGTTCGGCCCGGCCAAACTCAACGTCTTTTCTACTTGTTTGACTTAAAGCCACCAAAACCATCTGAAGATGGTCATCCTCGACCAAAAATCGAGATTAATAAGTGCTCCAATTTTTTGGGATGTAACTAGTATTTAGTCGCATATCACGAATATCAAAACAAAACCAAAGTGTTAAAAGAATAATTTTTATATGTAAAAAATCTTTTCTACAAATATTAAATTATTAAATACATTTGACGAAAATTGAAAAATAAAAAAATATATATCCAAACCAATATTTTAATAATTAATATTTTCTTAATAATTTTCTTTGGCAAAATGGTTGTAATCTAATTATGACACTCCTAAACTGTTTAACACATTGTACTGAAGTTTCTGTTCTGCGGCAGGATCCTTTAACTGTAATATGGGCTTCGCAGTGAAGCTCTTAAATGAAGTCCCTCTGAGAAAATTATTAAGTAGTGTTGCCAAAATTTATTGCAGTCCAGCCGTTTACCGTAGTGTAATTAATTAATCTGATTTTGTTAACAAATATGTGCAGGATGGGTAATTAAGCGATATTTTTCCAAATGTTATTGCTTTATTGGCTAGAGTAAATCATATTATTATGTTTGCCCTATGTTCCTTATAGGAAATAAAGGAAACCATATAGAGAAGATAGCGCAGAAAAAATCCCAGAATTTAATCCGTTAGAGCCTAGTCAAATTATTTTCTTGGCGTTTCTTATTGTTCGCTGTTCGATTAATCCAACACTGGGTAAAAGTGGTTTAAGTAATGAATGTCTCCACACCATTCGTTAAATACATTTTCTATAACATATAGATTCGAAATAGTTTTAAGCCAAGACAATACACCAGATCAAAAAAATATGTTTTCATATAGAAAATAGAATGTTGACGATTTCCCCGTCCTATCCCGGGAGTACCGATATTCATATACATATATTCTATGGTTTTCGGCTCAGAATAAGATATTGAGACCATATACGAGATTAAACCATATACAATTCTGCATCACATTACGGCATGAACAATATTTGTTCTTCATGCATCCCGCACAAATTGACAAAAAATAAATAAAAAAGGTGCTCGTATCAATCGGTCCAAAGAATTCTCAAGAAACGTACATTGGTTTAAAAATCATATCGGTCCATGTTTTTATATGACCCCCATACCCCAATATGTTTTGACCCCGTAAACGTACCCCACCTTTACTCTTCAAACACAGCGTTCCCCATTCCAGCTAGCGTATCGGCTAAATTATTTCCTTGACCACTTTCTTTTATGTTTGTAACCACTGTGCGCCAAACGAAACAACAACCCGCGTGGGCTGTATTGTTTGTATTCGATGGATGAATTGCTTGGCATAAGTTAAATTCTTATCTTGGGGTGTAGACGTATTTGGAAGAAGCTAATTGCTTCTTAATGCTAAAATTTCACTTTAATTTATCTGTTGCGAGGATATTGTATTCACGTCCACATTGTCTGCGCTCGTCTGTCCTTATCTTAGTGCGTCCGTCCGTTAGCTTGTCAGAGTATTGTCTTATTGCGGATTAATTTTACAAGCTAATTTTGTATGTTAATTTCTCACTCCCCCTCCTCAGAGCGGGCGTAATATTGAATGCGTCGCAGGACAGCAGCAAATCCTTGTTGTCTCTTCTTCAAGGAATCAAGGAAATTTCCATTGTTTTCGTTTCTTTTTTGCCTCGCCCTCGCCATGCTGTAAATACTCATCTCATGGTAATGGTAATTACTCGTGGGAGGTGTTTTCGATATTCCCTTTTTACTCAGCTGCTCTACTCTGCTCTGTGGTCGAAGGATTGTTCGAAAAGCAATTAAACTGTAATTTCTCTCCATAAATATTGATAGGTTTTTGCTTCGTGTCCACCTTCGCCGGGCGTCCTTGCCTCGCCATCATTGCTCTGGAGCAGAGCAGAGGATTAATTGTGGACAATTACTGAGTGAGGTGGACATGGCGCGGTGCTGCTTGGGTACCATGGACATGGACATGTACTAAGTTGTTTTAAGAAGAGGATTTACAAAGTTGTTACAACGAATTGCATACAAATTGACTCATTTCGTTCGATACTTAGATATTTATGTATTTCGTTGACGTGTTCTTATTCTCCCTTGGCCACAAATCTCAATTTGATTTCAGTGGCTGTTTAATTTTTCTTTTTTGAATTTCTGATATTTAAAATGGAATGTAAATTGTTGAAGCTATTTTCTTAGACATGTTTGACCATTAGAAAATTAGACAGTTAAGGGAAGACTTCAAATAAAATGTCATCACATCTATATTAGAGGGTATATAAACAGGAAAGTTTGGATAGTTTCGCTATTGGCATATATAAATGTAAATGACTGTGCGGATTTCATTATAATCCTGAAATATAAATAAATACATATATATTTTGCTTTTTAGAGGTTAGAGAAATAAATTTGAAAATGGACTACTTATTTTGAAACCTTCGTTATTCGAAAAAAATATGTCTCGAATATCCGAAAATCAAACACCATGAAAGTATCGATAGAACATGGAGACACAACCCACATTACGACGATGTTCAAGGGAAACGATAGAGTTGAATATCCTACCGTCACCTATCATCGCCATCCACTTGATACGGTCAAGAACCTCCAGGGAAGGTCCTGTAGACCCTGACCATATGTGGGAGTTGTATTCCACCTGTGGTCAAATGTAGGTAGTGTAGATATTGAGAAGATCAGAGGGCGTTAAGTATTTCTTACGCCGCTTTAAAAAGGCACTTGAATGTTTCTTTCGACAGATCAAGAGCGTCCTATTGCTCAATATCCACACCGTTAATTGAAATCGTTGCTGTCATCGGCGAATGTCTATACCTATTCCACGAAGTGTTGTAGGTTAGAACAAAATAAGCGCGGCACGGCAAAAAAATATAAATGATTTTTGTATTCCGGAGAGGCGTTAAAGGTTTATTTGATATATGAGTCATTCCATGTCAAGCGGTACGATTGTTGATCCCGATAGCAGCGATTGTTTTGAAAGTCTCTGTGTGTAATCTTCTCATAACGTATTTTTGGAAAACCATAGAATTTCTTTTTTCTTTTCAGGTTATGTCCAATTTAACAGTGAAAAAATATAAAATGCTTTCAAAAAGGTGTATTCATTCAATGGCCTTTCACTCTTGAAATACTAAATAGATTTTAATGAAATATCCCTTGTTGTGAAGGCAATTTCAATTATGTGGAACTGTACTGCCGCGTTAAATTTTTTAAGTTTTTACAATTTCATTTCTTTTAATGTGATTTTCGAAATGATTACATTAATTATTTTTTTTTAACTTTATACAAGGAGGGTCATTAAAAATTTCAAATTTGAACCACCGATTACTTTTACTTTGAAAGGTAGAATAACATTTATTATTTTTATTTTCAGGTTTATGTTCGACATTTGCAAAATGGGACGCTATACGTTCGAACAAAATTGGAACTATTAAAAACATACTTCCACTAAGAAATTTACGGGGAACATTTTCCAGAAGTGGTTGCTTTCTTGCTTTTTTGAATTCGATGTCCGTAATACAATATTTAAATGCGCTTAAGAGCTAACATTAGTCATTCTAACATTATTAATAACATACTTAAAGTATTTTTCTAGTACTATATATTCTAACGTTTATATGTTGTAGTTATACATACATGTCACTTATACTAAATCTATAATGTATCAAAAAATGTCCCCTTATCTTTTTTATATAAAACTTAAATTAACACTTAACACTATCACTTATAACTACTATTTACAGTATAGGGTGAACCATTGTCTGTTCCAATTATTGGCATGTGTTGTATACGAGATCGTCCAAGTCAAAACTACCTAACCTCCGATGGTAGAATAGGAGCTTACCATCTCTATACAAAATACCCTCCTTCTCCAGAATCAAAAGACCGACAGGAGGTCGGTAGTTATCCTCTAGTAGTCTTAGCAGATTGGTACGTAGCTGAAGGCTATCCCTAACTAGTCCGTTATCCAAGGAGGCAGACCTATCAAGGTCAATCCGATCGAAACCGGCCGCGTTATAAATGGTACTACAAGAAGGTCTTCTTATAAAGGGTGATTTTTTAAGAGCTTGATAACTTTTTTTTTAAAAAAAACGCATAAAATTTGCAAAATCTCATCGGTTCTTTATTTGAAACGTTAGATTGGTCCATGACATTTACTTTTTGAAGATAATTTCATTTAAATGTTGACCGCGGCTGCGTCTTAGGTGGTCCATCCGCTTAGTCCAATTTTGGCATTTCCACGTTTTTGAGTAACAGAGACCCAATTGGTGCGAACGGCGACGAATCGAAAATTGGTGGTCATCATTAACACTGGCCGATACAGCTGCGATATTTTCTTCAGTTCGCACTCTACGTAAGCGTGTTGGTGGTTTAATGTCCAACAATGTAAATTTGGTGCGAAATTTAGTCACAATAGCCCGAATAGCCGCTTCAGTGGGTCGATTAAACTGACCATAAAATGGAAGCGCGCAATGAACTTTCTTAACAGAGCACGCATTTTGATAATAAAATTCAATAATTTGCAAGCGTTGTTCGTTTGTAAGACGATTCATGATGAAATGTCAAAGCATACTGAGCATCTTTCTCTTTGACACCATGTCTGAAATCCCACGTGATCTGTCAAATACTAATGCATGAAAATCCTAACCTCAAAAAAATCACTCTTTAGTTCCGTCTTCAGCATCCAGAAGAGGTCGGCCTTCAGTTCACTTAGTGCGTCAATTTGTGAAGCGAGTTCTAAAATTCAGGAGATAAAGAATTTTACCGAAAAATCGTGTTTTCAGATGAAGCTCATTTTCATCTCGGTGGCTATGTCAATAAGCAAAATTGCCCCACATGAGGTTCAGAGAAGCCACACGTGACTATTGAGAAGTCAATGCATCCACAACGAGTCACTCTTTGGTGTGGATTTTGGGCTGGAGGCATCATTGGCCCATTTTTCTTCGAAAATGGGCAAGGAGCCGGCGTTACCGTCAACGGTGAGCGTTATCGTGCCATGTTCAACGAGTTTTTGTTTCCAACAATTCAAGAGGATGACATGGACGACATTTGGTTACAACAAGACGGAGTCACATGTTACTCAGAAAAAGCAAACATCGATATTTTACGCACTATTTTTGAAAATCGAATAATCAGCCGAAATTGTGATGTCTCAGAGCTGAGCCGTTTGGATTATATTTCTGTGGGGAGCAAATAAGGATAAATGTTAGGCATATCATCAAGAGACAATAGAATCGTTGAAACATGAAATCGAAGTTGCCATTAAAGCGATTCGAGCCGGAACAATCGAAAATGTACTGAATAATTTGGTTAAGTAACCTTCATAGCTCAGTGGAAGTGTGTGCATCTTGCAATCTGAAGGTGCTGGGTTCGATTCCCGGCCGGCACACTGGCAAAATTCAACATCAACAAATTTTCACTTTTCATCATAAAATAAAAGTTTCTACAGCCTCATCCGAACACACTTTCACATAAAAATTGTCATTTCGATTGCTCCAAGGTCCAGGGAAGAAACTAATAGCCATCAGCGATACATAACATGGCTGTTAACATAAAATGCAGCACCCACAGTGGAGGATAGTGGCACAACTCGATTAACATCCCATTCCCTTAACATTAACATCAACCTTGAATAAGATGCATATAACAGCCGGACAACATGAGAACGATGATGAACAAAGGTTCCGGATACATGCCGGAACGAAGTCTAGTACAATTCAGACTTAATGATTATCACCTCAGCTCCCTCTAAAGCTGCTACAACAACAACAACAACAAAATTTGGTTGATCGGATGAGGTACTGCCGAGCCAGTCGTGGTAGTCATATGAAAGATATTGTGTTCCATTATTAAATGACAAAGTTCAACATTTCCATTAAAACCAGAAATTTTAAAAATAATCACTCCTTTTTTAGCCGATTCGAATTTAAAATTGTAAATGGCTCAGTAATTGCTTGAGTTTGAACAAATACCTAGATTTATTTTAATTTCGGTACTTATATCTCAGAAACGTGAATTTCTGGGACAATTTTGATGTCATATTCGGATTCAGCGCACAGAAGACTTTCGAAATTTATCCCAGACTTTGGTCTCTAACAATTGACTTGCACTGTTGGATATTGTGGTCCACTACAAAAAAATTGTAGTGATTTTTTAATATTTTATAGAGTTTCATCCTAGTTTTATTTTTCCCAAAATTGCAGTTGCCTTTCTTAAATAGAAAATCTTTGAATATTGGACCACTGTAAAACTTAAACAATTTGTATAATCGTCTACTTATAAAGGGTGAGCCATTTAAAATTTTAAATTTGAACTATCAATTACTTTGACTTTGAAAGGTAGAATAGCGCTCATTTTTATATTTATTTTCCGGTTTATGTTTGACATTTGCAAAGTGGCCGCTATACGTTCGAACAAAATTGATGTATCAACCAGTGAACAAGTTCATACAACCATTGAAGTTCATACAAATTAAAATAATACATTATAGCCTTTAGTATCATTTGCTATTATTCCAATATTATCTGAGAAGTATCAATAAAGTAAATCTTAATCTTAAATTAATTAATGTAATTTTTGATTAAATTAAATTAATATATATATAATTTAAATTAAATAAAAGTTATTTGAAAACAAATTCAATCGTTTAAGTTGATTTCTACGATTTATTGAAATTACAAGCGAATACTGGAAACAAGCCATTTTGGAGAATGAACCAATATAGTTATACATCTTCGATCGACCCTCGTCACTGCAAACCCGAGTTCTTCGCATTCCCCTTCGCCTAGCGCCGATGGTTTAGACATTCTTAAATTGTTTTTCGTTCGCATACCTTTCGTTCTTTGTGAGTACAACAACAAAAAAAACGTTCAATTTCAATTTTTGTAAATTCTTTGAGGTTATTTTGCTTTCACTGTCCCCACTTCTGTGACCCCCGCTTCCAAAGAAGTGTACGCCCTCCCAAACAAACAAACCCCCACCAGCCAACACACATACACACACAAACAGCACAGGTAAGCAAAATTTTATTTATTACTCCACTTACAATTCGAACGAGCGTATCTTTATCTTTGGTTTAGGTTTGTCTGAGGGCAAGGAAACTTCTTCTCTATGGCCAGACCCACTTTAATTTCTTTTATTTTCATATTTTTGCCGTTGTAATGCGACTTTAGGGAATTGGAATGTGGATAAGAACAGCCGGAGAAAAAATGGAAAATATTTTTAAAAACCAATTTTGTGATGCGTACGTAAGTCTCGTAGCACAGCAACAGCAGTAGCAACAGCAACAACTTCGGCATCAGCAGCAGCATTTCAAACAAAATGGCCATAAAAGAAATTGTTTTCTCATATCCTTGTTGTTATTTTGGGGATAAACTTTACGAAATAAACATTTTCTTGTTTAGAAATTATTTGCTTTGTGTTGGCAAAAACAGAAGTTAAAGGGCCACAGCAGCAGCCGTAGTTGTTGCCAGCCAACCTTAGTTGTTGCTCTCTTTTTCCGCAATCGAAAAACAAAACTCAATCTTTCGTATTTACATGTTTGAATTTTCTTAGAAATTCTTCGGATTTACGTGAACATCTGAGCAGCAACGAATTTCTTTGTAACACATTGTGGAAGAACTGAGCAGAGTTTATCCAAATCTATAATTACAATTAGCATTCCTTGAGACGAGCTCCTCTCGGTCGAGCAGTATGGCTTTGTGAACAACGTTTGGAAATACGGTGAGAGCTGAATTTGGGCAATCTCACTGAAAATGTTTACATCGTTACATTTATGATATACAAATTTAAATATTTATTATTTAAATATTCAATTATACGAATTTTTAGACCTCAGAATTAATTACTTATTTAAGAGCTCAAAGGGACCGCAGATTTCTATACCCTCCACCACAAGGATGTGGGTATACTAACTTTGTCAATCCGTTTGTAAATATCGACCTGAGACCATATAAAGTATATATAAATTCTTCATCGTCATAACATTTTAAGACGATCTAGCCATACCCGTGCAAATTGTCTATAAATGCGTCGTAGATCGGTTCGGATTGAAACTAGGCGAAATCGGACTAAAGGGAAAATTGTTTCCCCCGCAAGGACTCAATATTTTGGAATATTTAAGCATATTTTTATACCCTACACCACTTCGTGGACTAGGGTATTATACGTTAGTTTCGCGCCAAATGTTTGTAACACCAAGAAATAATTGAGCTAGACCCACCTTTAAGTATACGGATCGGCTTAGAATCACCAGCGGAATCGATTTATCGATGTCTGTCTGTCCGTCCGTCTGCTGTCCATCTAAGCTTGTTCGCACTCTACAGGTCGCAATTGCAGTCCGATTATCATGAACTTTGGCAGAAGTTACTTTTTTTGGCCAAGGACGATCTGTATTCAATTTGGAAATCGGTTCAGATTTAGATATAGCCCCCATACAAATGTCGCTCCCGATTTGACTTTTTCCGGTATTCAATATGTCTTCTTGTACTTAGCTGATATTGGGTATGCATATTCCCCCCTATAACAAAAACATGCACCATAAAGTAAATTCGTAGGGGGTGAAATGGGGGCAAAAAGGTATAAAAATGGTACCCATCAAACGACAACAGCTAGAAATACGAAATTCAGTATATACTTTCCTTTAATTGAGTAGATACATAATCTAAAATTATTTTTTCCAAATTCGTACTTTTAAGGCATAAAATGGGAATAGAGGGATAGAAATGGTACCTAACAAACGGCTGCACCTAGAATAATGAAATTCGGTGTTACATTCCTTTGATTGTGTAGACATGTAAAATAAACGGATTTTTCGAAATTCGTTCTTTTTGGGGCTAAAGCGGAAAAGGGGGATAAAAATAGTACCAAACAATTGACCACAGCTAGAGTCACGAAATTCGTAGTATACATTTCTCTAACTGCGTACACTCGAAAATAAAAGGTTTTTCCAAATTTGTACTTTCAAGGGATTCAATGGGAATAAAATGGGATACAAATAGTAGCAACTGAACCACTACAACTATAATGAAGAAATTCGGAATTCTAATTGTGTACACATGTAAAATAAAGAAATTTTCGAAAGTCGTACTCTTAAGGGGGTTTTATGAGAAAAAGGTGATAAAAATGGTACCCACCAAACGGCCGCAACTAGAATCATGGAATTCGGAGTATACATTCCTCTGAATTTAAAGACATGCTAACTTAAAATATTTTTCAAACTCATAGTTTTTTATTTTTACGGCAAAAATTGGTTGCATCTTGAATGATCTTGCACTATGTACGTGAGATAATGGATTTTCAAAATTTGTACTTTTAGAATTAAAATAGCTTGGAAATATAACCAACTGTAGCGCCCACAATCTACCAATATTTATATTAATTTTTTGAATTGACATGAAGTATTATTTCGATATATATATATATATAACGAGGGCTTACATTCATAAGCCACTTTTGCACGTTTAAAATTGAGCACTCTGAATTTTGAGATAAGCACATAACCATTAATGCTCAAATATATAAATAAGATTTATTGTAAACTCGATAACGTTTGTCATGAAATCTTGGCAATGTTGTATAGAATACGCATTTTCTGGGATATACACAGCGAATTTAATGATTCCAGCTTCATCCGTCAGTTTGGTACCATTTTTATCAGTTTTCCTAAATTTTTACAAAAAGTGTATATTGCGGTAGGACACGGTAAACAGAAAATACAAATTGGATATTTTTGGAAAATTTTCATTTTTGCGGGAAATATGGCTAAAATGATTTTCAAGCATGACATTTTTGTTTTTTGATTTTCTCGCGATCTAGCCAACGTATCCGGCTGAATTTTTGTTTGTTTATTAAGAGCCAATATCACTTATATCGTATAAGTCGCGAAAATCGCTGTAATTGTTGGAAAATCCAAAATTCGCGGTTGCAATTGCTTATATTTTAACTTTCTTCAACTAGGATTCTGAAATTTTCTGACACAAATATTCCCCATGAAGTCAGCAATCACATGCCAAAGAAATAATTTGGTATTCTCAATATAATAAAAAGTTACGCGGGTTTTTTCCAAAGATACTTTTCACGTTTTTTGACTTTACAGTCGGCATTTATCCTATTTTAGCATAATAACTTGAGAAGTAAAATGGTATTAACGGCGGAATGATGGAATTAGATAGTACGACATAAACCAAATCTATAAAACTGCTGAAAATGTTTTAAACCAAATCGTTGTAGAGAATTACAACCTTCGGTTATATGTTGCTCCAATTATGAACTATTTTATTTCTATTATTTTTATGTTCATAGCCACGTAGGCAGTCACAAAATAATGTGTGAGTTGTTTGCCAAAACAGAAAAATTTGAAAAAATGGCTTTAGAAAAAATTCCTTCTCCAAATTTTTATGACAGATGACATCCAAATCTGAGAATAGTTTGGCATCAAAAACTCATTTTAGAGAAAATGGTTCATAGCCACTTATGAATATAAGCCCTCGATATATAGTATAAACATACTGGTAGCCTTGCCTTATAAGCGTAGTTTAAATCAATTAAAAATGTAGAATTATTTATAAAATTATTTTTGCAATATGTATACTCACCACTAGGTATATTATCTTTATCTCTTTATGCATTTCTTATTCTTCATTTAAGTAGTAAAACATTAGAATACAGTTTATAAACAATATTATAGATTAGAGAACTGATAAATGACTTAATTCTAAAAAATAGTATATACAAGTTTTGGAGAAAATGGCGTTAGAAATTATAATAATTTTTTCGAAGGAAAATATTACTATTTAAAAACCTTCGTATTGAATATTAAATGGATATTACAATTAATGTAATTAAATGGATTCATATGTTAGAATATTTGTACGTATATCGAGATTATAAAAGGAAATAGACAAATATCAATAAATTATTTTTAACACAGTATAATGCAGTATTGACTAAACTGGAAGATGTAGTATTATAGGGGTTTCAGACAAGTAACATCGGGTATTGAAGTTGCTTATAGTACAATTGATTTTTTGTGAAACTAGTTTCACAACCGAAATGGTGTGTAATCTATTTGTTGAATAATCCCATGGTAACCTCAACATCAGTTTTAAAAGCTTGTTTTGACAAATTTGTAATGTTTTAATATGAGATTTTGCCCAACAGCCCCAAACAGGACATGTGTACAAAAGGATGGATTGAAAAATCGTTTTATATAATAATACTAGCTTTTTGTACCCGGTGTTGCACGGGTTTTCGTCTTCCTTATGTATGTAACTTTGTATGCTTTTATTATATTTATATTTTTACTTCTGTAAATTAATACTTATTTATTTAAACTCATAAGTTACATTTTTAAAATATAAAAACTTCATGAAATTTTTCAGTGTTTCTTTAAAGAAAATGAAACATTTAAAAGAAACATTTATTAGAGAGTTAATTAATTATGGTAATTATTTCTAAGAATGTATTTTGTTTCCATTAGTTAGAGTTAGTCAGTATTTCATTAGAGTGCTTCGGGTTGCACCATATTTACAATTTTTCCACCTTGTTCAAGTACATTAAAGTTTTTGGGCTCGAGAGCAAGCAACATATAACTGACCATGTAAAAAACATGGATTTTCCAAATTCAATCCACAAACTTCAAGTGATTGTCCCTGTGCATTGTTTATAGTCATTGAAAATGCTAGGCGAATCAGAAACTGTAGTCGTTTGAAATCGGATGGTATATCGGTGAGAATCATCGGAATGCGTGGTATAAGGACATCTTTTCCTTTTGATTTTCCATTTAAAATCGTTGCTTCAGTGACGTCGGGCATTAGACTCTTGGCAGAAATTCTAGTACAAATGCACAATCGAGGAGGACTACCATTCTTTAGGAGAATTATAAGTGAACCAATTTTAAAAGATAACATTTGCGGCGGAATCCCTGGAAGGTCCAAAGAATTTAGAAATTCAATTCGATAGTTGACAACTTCATCCGCATTCATGATACTGTCTATCGATTTGTAATGTTTTGTAATTATTGATTGCATTAACTTCGTTGTTTTTTGCTGCCGATATAGCACGGACGTAACACCACTCTTTGTTTCCATAGTTTGTGGTAATTTGTGGGAAGACTTTCTCGATTAATTGCTGAGTTGATTCCTGAATGACATTTTTTGAAAATGTAATACTCCTTTTCACTGCATCAACTGATACTTTTCCATTACCAACATCCAGTAGATGTTTCGAAAATATAGCTGCTGAGTTCGAAAATATAGCTGCTTACTGGAAGGGTCCGTCGGAAGTCTCCAGCTAGTAAAATAATAGTTGCACCGAATGGATGTGTATTTGATCTTAAATCTTGAAGTGTCCGATTAAGCGCTTCTAGGGATTTCTTATGTACCACGCTGCAGCAATAGCTAAAGTTATCCCATTTTGAGATGGATGTGCGCTAATAACAAAGTGATGAGAAAGGTTTTAACTGTGCTTCCTGGTGCATCGAGAAAAAAGGCCGCAGCTGTCATTTGTTACTGCAGTTATTATTTTGTCAAAGGCCACTTGTTGCTTTGCAATTAATAGAGGTTTTTTGTTGCGACAAACAAAGTCTTCAGCATTGAATTGCCGTTCTCTTAACATATCCCCATCAGTAATGTCAATGTTATAACGTTCAGGAACTACCATTCCAAGTTGATTAAGAGTTTTGTTCCTGATAGCTAGGCATATGTCTTAAATTTTTATCAGCGTATCGTTGAAAATGTTAATTGCAAATGATATAGAATAGTAACGGTGCGATAATGATGCAAAATGTCCTCACTCGTATCCTCTTTGAATTTTTCCCACAGGTCTTTTGGGTTAGATGGCGAGCAAGTTCTTAATATTATCGCAAACAAAGTTCGTATCTGGAGAGGATGACAGCTGACAGAAGCATACATTAATGTGGTCTCCCAGTTTCTTACACGCCTCTCTCAACTGCTCTTAAATTTGAAACTGAAGCAAGGCCCAATGAATATGAAGCGTAAACATTTTGATACCCATCTACTGGAACACCTTGCTTGGTTCGAGTATGAGGAGACGCGGCAATTATTCATACCATGACCTCTTATATTCAAGATCCAAACCCTTACCTCAACGTAGCGGCAGAAAAAAATATGCACGTGGTACTTTATAGTCCCTTTTTGTAGAATGACCTTTTTGTAGTCAAGGGTCATCCTCTGTTCGTTACAATAAAATATTAAAGTGAATCAAAAAGACAATACCCTAGTATATTTAATATAATTATTATAATTTTCCTACTATGGAACTGTACTTCTCGGAAAAGTCGACTACCTTAAATCTACCGGTATTGCCGTGGAATGCAACCCGTGTTGGAGGGTATTCGTCCCGACCGAAGTTAATGCCTTCTTGCTTCATAATCACCTCCTTTTCCCGATATATTTCGAAAACTAATATAATTGGCATTTATGAGATCCAACGATGTATGAAATTTGAGTATTTGATGTTATATAACCCAAGTCTGCAAATTTTAATAATTCTTTTAATTTTTCTGAATATATAAATGTATTTAAAAAAAATTGTACTTTAAAGGGGGAAGCGAGACAAAAAGCGGCAAAAATGTAAAATTCGGCGTGCACAGCATAAAATGATTTAAAAGATGTAATTTTCGGAGCAAAAAATAAAACAATAGACGAAGTACTACGAATACCACCTTATTTGTACAGAAGCTGGAAGATGTGAACAATTTTCGCCTACAAAATAAGCTACATTTGTTAGTAATAAATATTAAGTTTTGATAAAAAACCAATGCTTTCTAAGAGTTTTATTGCATCTTTCACATTATGGTCACATCTACGTGGTGTGAGTACGAAAAGTCATTTCTAAGGCTCTCAGTTTGCAAGCAGTCTTTTGTATTTTCAATTGTTTTCACAGAATCCTATTTACATTCACTTAATTATCGTTTCCAATTAACCTCTCAGCCATAGATTATTCATTATCCAATTGTTCGAAATCGAACGTCAATAGTCAACAGCCAACACCCATCATAATACCCGAAGTCACACAATGTGAGACAAATTGATTTGCACCTCAGCCAAAATCTCAGTTATTCGATTTATATTTGCAAAATTATCCCTCGGCACTTCTCGTGCGTCCTTTTAACATAGAATTGTGTCCTTTTCGGAGGGATGTTTTCTTTGATTTGTGTTCATTTAGTTTTGTTAATTTCAGACAAAAATGAGCAAACAACTGAACACCTCAATGACAGACAGAGAGACAGCCACAGACAGACACTGCAAATAATCCGCACGCAAAACAATATGAACTGCCAAACAATGGAGGTCATGTCGATGGCGACGACGACAATAATAAAACAGGGACAACCTCACCTATTGATGTGTATTGATTGAATCCTGTAACACTCCACGTTAGAGTCAAACAGGACGAACAATAGCCGGCCATTGTTGTGCTAATTTGTGAACAGTGTGAACGAACCCCTCTTAAGGTGATGCTTGATGGGTGTGGTGAGTGTGTGTGTGTGCGTGCGTGCGAGTGTCTCTTTGTTTGCAGAGGATTAGAAGCGTTTAATTGCGAATATTTGGAATTCGATTTTGCAATTAGCAAATTAGGGTCGTTGTGTCAATAGAGTAGTTTAATTATCATAACAATGTCAACAAGCGACAATGGATGGCATTATTGATGACTTGTTGATCTATGTGTGCGCATAATTATTATTCCAAATTAAAATTATTTCTATTATTAACCTAAGAGTAATTAAGCTAATTGCAAGCATGATGATGTACATACTTTTAGACAGAGTGGTGGATAAATAGGTATTATTTATTAATACCGAACAGGCTGTATTTATAAAGGTAAGTCTTTCTTGCATCAAATTGATATTTTCTAAATGGCCGCACCCATACCAACTAGAGATCCCGAATCTTTCAATAGAAAGAATTTTACCACTTTTTGTATCATGTTTCCTCAAGTTTGATCCTACGTAGACAGACATTCCATATACGTTAGCGTAGCAATCGATTTCTGCTGGGGAGGGCCATATCCTTCCACAGTTTTTGTATTCAAAAGAACAAGAAATGTGAAGTACTAAAGGGTGATTTTTTAAAGCTATAGGAAAGTTTTTCAAGAAAAAAAAAACACATAAAATTAAAAAAATGCATGAAATCTTTATTTGAATCGATAGTACGGTCCATATAATTTAATGTTTGAATATTATTTCTTACAATCTTATTACATACCTATATGATAAACTAGAATTCAGTTTTTCATAAGGAAAATAACATCTAAAACAATAAAATAACAAGTAAGAAGGCGTTAAGTTCGGCTGGGCCGAACCTTATATACCCTCCACCACGGAGTGCATGCCACAGTATTACCAGCAGATTAAAGGATGTCGACTTTACATAGAAGCACAGTACCATTTTACGAAAATAGCGATATATAACACTACGTAACAAAAAAATCTTTTTGTTTGTTTAAGTGAATTTTTTGCTTTTATCTAATGAATTAGGTCATAAATATAATATAATGAGTGTTCTTTCCTCTACCTAAACGTTTTTTTAGTATATAAACCGCTATTTTAAAAATGATGGAGGTTTCACCACACATTTTAGCATAACTCAAGAACAGTTTGTCCGATTTGATTAAGTAAAAACTCCGAGAATCCGCAGCTACATTACCTCCAAGTTACTCTTACACTGTTTTTTGATAAAGTGAATAGTTTTGGAAATATTCAGAAACTTTTTCCAAAAAGTGATGGTATTTCATTTTGATAAAATTTGTATATGAATATTAATATTTGTGTGAGTATATAGTCGGTTATTGCAATCAAGTAGGACATCGTCGGATAAGATCGCCTTTAATATTTTAGTTAATTAGATTTAATTTCTTTTTTTGTAATTACTAGTTTAAATATTTTGTGCACCAATTTGTGACGAGCCACTCTAATGCTAAAAGCAAATTCCCCAAAACAAATAGCAACAACTACAGTGTACTCCAAACAGCAAACTTCCAATCGTGGAATCGTGGATTCAAGTGTATAAAAGACTAATATACATATATACACTTATGAATTACTTAATTTTTAGGTATTTAAATACAAAATAATTTTTCTTTTAATAGAGTTTTTATTTTCCGATAATTCAATGATGTGGTAGTATTTATTAAATTGAACACATAAGCGGCGGAACGGATCATTATTAGCGTAATTTGTGCGGAAGTAATCAATGTGAATCAACTGAAAATTTCTAGTAGGTCTATGAGGTATATTTATAAACATTCTGTTCATGATAAAATTTGAATCAATGTTGCCCTGTAAAACATTCATCAGGAAAGTAATGTTCAGCATAGTACGACGACTTCTCAAAGATGGTAATTTAATAAGATTAAGTCTATACTCATATGACGGCAGTGTACGGGGGTTCCACCCACGTCCACGTAGACAAAATAAGAGGAATTGTTTTTGCACAGATTCAATAATGTTACTATGAATAGTGTAAGATGGATCCCATATAACAGAACCATACTCAAGTATACAGCGAACCAAAGAGGTATATAATTGCTTAGTGACTGAAAGATCAGAAAACTCCTTACTCCAACGCTTCATAAAACCAAGAGCACTATAAGCTTTGTTTACTATCATTGAAATGTGAAGTCGAAAGTTCAGACGTTGATCTAATAAGATTCCGAGGTCCAGAAAAGTATCTACAGTATCAAGTTCTTGATCACCAAGGAAATAATTGGTTCTAGGATGTTTAACTCTAGAAAATGCTATATGTTTACATTTCAAAATATTTAGTTCCATTAAATTTACTTTACACCATTCATAAAAGCAATCAAGATCAGATTGTAGGTAATATTGCTCCAACGGGTCTTTAAACGACCGAAATATTTTCACATCATCAGCATACATTAGAATATTGGAATGTCGAATTACAGATGGAAGGTCATTAATAAATAGTGTAAATAAGACAGGGCCAAGATGACTTCCTTGTGGTACACCGGAAGACACCAAAATTTCCTTTGAAATAGCATTTCCGAATTTTACCCTTTGGATTCGACCACATAAATAGCATTTTAACCAAGATAATAATAAGTTACTAAAGCCCATATAATCTAATTTTTTCAAGAGAAGGTTATGATTAACTTTATCAAAAGCCTTACTAAAATCTGTGTAAATCGTATCCGTTTGCATTCGGCTTTTAAATCCATCATTCACAACTGTAGTAAGTTCCAATATATTCGTTATGGTTGATCGGGATCTACGAAATCCGTGTTGACAACAGGACAACAATGACGAAACTTGATGAGATAACATGTCAGTTACAATTTTCTCCAAAAGCTTTGGAATAGCGCTAAGTTTTGCAATGCCTCTATAATTCGATACGTCCATCTTGCTACCAGATTTAAACATTGGGATTATATATGATTCTTTCCAAAGAGGTGGTAAATAACCATAACATAATGATCTATTAAATATTAAGCAGAGAGGATACGAAAGAACATCAGCACAATATTTTAGTATGTTAGTGGGAATTCCATCAGGACCAGGATTAAATGTACTCTTTAATGACGTCAAATTTTCCAAGACCGTACACCTACTTATATAAGAAACATTTACTGGTGAATATTCAACGATGTTATAAGGATAAGAACTTGACTGATCAAATGTTTTATTAGAGTAAGTCGTTGAAAAAAAGTTAGCAAATATGTTACTAATTGATATATCATCATCAGCAACAATGGGGCCAAATTTCAAAGAGTTTGGAAAAGTACGTAATCGGCGTTTGGAATTTACAAATTTATAAAAAGATTTAGGATTACTTTTCAGTTGGTTTTTCATAGATATCACGTAATTATTGTATGCTCTTCTGTTCTCAGTATTGTAATTAGATCTTGCGATGGAATATTTAGAAAAGTTAGTAGAAGAACCAGTTTTTTTGTATCTTTTAAATAATTTGTTTTTCTTATTCTTGAATCTTGCCAGTTGATTAGTGTTCCAAGGTGGGCCAATATTGTCACGTTTTAATATTTTAGGAACTGATTTAGAAATACAATTATGCAATGCACTGTAGAAATTTTCTATCACAACGTCTAAAACCTTGGACGAGAGAATATCATTCCAATTAATAGTGGATAAAAGTGTGTTGAGTTTAGAGTAATCTGTTTTAGAAAAACAGTATTCTTTTTTACTTTTAATACATTTTGAAGTGTTTGTAAAAGAGTTTGAAGGAATCATTATTTTTAAATCAATTGTAGGATGATAGCGATCTTCAGGGTGTGTCACCGGATTAGACGAGTTCAGCAAAACTTCCGACGGTTGGTTGACAAAAATTAGATCTAAAAGTTTACCAAATGAATTATAAACGTTATTAACTTGAGATAGTCCATAATCTAACAATGATTCAATGTATTCATTAACACAGGTGTTTACAATAACAGGCAATAGAACATTCGAGTCAAATAACTGATTCCAAGTGATAACAGGTAAGTTGAAATCACCAAGAACAATTAGGATGTCACGTGAAGTCGAAGATTTGAAAGCCAATTTAATTGCGGAAACATGTTTGGTGTAATATGAAACATCAGAACCGGGAGGAATGTAAGAACATGAAACGAATAAAGAAAAAGTTCTAAATCGAACTTTTACTGCTACAAATTCAATACCAACAACGGAAGATAGTATAATTTGTTCGGCAGAAAAGTCGATGGAGACTGCAATTAGAACCCCACCACCTGTTTTTTTACTTTTATCCACACGATCACATCTGAATATCTGATACTTTCCACATAGAATTTCGGAATTTAAAATTTTTTCTGTAAGCCAAGTTTCAGTAAAGGTAATAATATGATAATTCATATTGAAACTATCAATATATAAATTAGTTAATTTAGAATTTAAGCCTCTAACATTTTGATAAACTAAATGAGCATAATTATCGGAAGGTAGATGTATTAGTTTTTTGATACTTCACTTGAGCGCAACGGTAAATATGCTATATCGGTTCGACCATTATCTCTATACACATATTCGTGAATTATAGCTTTTGGCGGCCAGAAATCAGGATTAACAACAGCATCGAATACGTCTTCTGGAACGATGATTTTAAAAGAGGCCTTGCTACGTTTCTCCGTATATTTAAATTTAAAGACATTAATTTCAATATTTTCATCCAACTTTGATTTAACATATGAAGCAACATCTTCTACTGTAGTATCAGCAGCAAAACGGGCAGCAAATATAGTTTTTTTGATGACACCACTACTAATTGTTTAGGAGGGTTGGATTTATTGGGTGTGTGTGTAGGCGAGTAGAATTTTGTAGATCCAGACGGGGTTACGTCCAATGCAGCAACTACAGTATTTTGCGGAATGGTTTTTTCAATTTGTAAAGGAGTAGCGGCATTTCCGTGAACTTCACTTATATTAATGGATGGAGCCGTACGTTGATCTTGTTCAATAACTTGGTTATCCAAAATTGGGATTGATGAGACAGTATCAGATGTTTTCTTTCGTTTGCGTAGGGAATCAGATGGTGATTGTAGAAATTGTTCAACGCAAGAGGCACTCTCAAAGACTTCCTTATATTTAGACATAACCAATGAGAAACAGCAAAAAAATTCACTTAAACAAAATTTTGTTACATAGTGTAATTGTTTACTATTTCAAACTTTTTTCGAGTCTTCATAGTCAGAATTTATTTCTGTGTCTTTAAAATTTATACTTCTAGAGCAGAGGAATGTATACTCCGAATTTTATGATTTTAGCTGCGGTCATTTGGTAGGTACTATTTTTATCCCCTTTTTCCATTTGAACCAAAAAAGGACGAATTTTGGAAAGTTTTTTATTACGCAATCAGAGGAATGTATACATCGAATTTCATTATTCTAGGTGCAGTCGTTAGGTTGGTACTATTTTTATCCCTCTATCCCCATTTAACCCATTAAATGTACGAATTTAGAAAAACTATTATTATTTTATTATGTATCTACTCTATTAGAGGAATGTACACGTAAAATTTCGTGTTTCTATCTGTTGCACTACTCAACAAATTGAAAAAAATTTCATGTACTCCGGATGCGATAATTTTTTCTGTGTAGATAACCTTGACATGAGCTCGAAAAACGCAATAAAAAATTTTTTTTTCGTTTGGTTTTTTTTTTATTATTTTTTTTTTAAATTTAAAAAATTTTTTTTTGGTTAATTTGTTTCGTCCGGCATAACTCGGGAACCACTAGCCCGATTTAATTGAATTAAATTTTAAAAATTTAAAATTACAATTCCCTTAATCTGTTCATATATTGTTTTCCTATACAAGCAACAGTTTCCAAGTTAAAAATTAATATATAAAGGAAAAAACTTATTTTTTGCCTAAAAATTTAAATTTTTTTTTTTTTTAAATCCATAAAAAATCCAAAATGAAAAAAAATGTCAAATCTTATTACTTTTACGTAAAGTCACATAACCTATGAGCAAAATGAGACAAAGATCATGAAAATCGATGCACGCGTTTCGCTTTTATTCGCAATTGAGTAAAGGTATGAATTTCAAAAATTTAAAAATTTTTTTTTTTGGTTAATTTGTTTCGTCCGGCATAACTCGGGAACCACTAGCCCGATTTAATTGAATTAAGTTTTAAAAAATTTAAAATTACAATTCCCTTAATCTGTTCATATATAGTTTTCCTATACAAGCAACAGTTTCCAAGTTAAAAATTAATATATAAAGGAAAAAACTTATTTTTTGCCTAAAGATTTAAATTTTTTTTTTTTAAAAATCCATAAAAAATCCAAAATGAAAAAAAATGTCAAATCTTATTACTTTTACGTAAAGTCACATAACCTATGAGCAAAATGAGACAAAGATCATGAAAATCGATGCACGCGTTTCACTTTTATTCGCAATTGAGTAAAGGTATGAATTTCAAAAATTTGCTCGACATATGCACAACTTTGTCTATGGTAAGGTTTTTTCTTTTTTTTTTTTTGAGAATTAACAAAACGGAATAAACAAAGGGTTATTTAATTTTTATGATTGCGTAAGCAAAGTAATAAACGCTAATAAATGTGCGTGAACAATTAAAAGGAAAAAAAAGGTACTCTTACGATCCAGGAGAGTGGCGTCTTTTCATCGACAGCAACAAGCAGAGCCTTAAAGCAATTTTACTGCACAACGGCAACGAGAAACCTTCGATTCCAATTGCTCATGCCGTTGACACCAAGGAAACATACGAAGTCATGGACAATCTACTAAAGTGCCTTACCTATGAGAGGCACGATTGGAAAGTTTGTGCCGACCTTAAGGTTATCGGTATCCTTTGTGGATTACAAGGTGGATTCACAAAGTACTGTTGTTTTCTCTGCCTTTGGGACAGCCGCGATCGTCAACATCATTACAACAGGAGGAGTTGGACAGAAAGAGTTAACTTCATCCCCGGCAGCGACAACGTGAAATATACACCACTCATAAAAAAGGAAAATGTTTTTCTCCCACCTCTTCACATAAAGCTCGGACTCATAAAAAACTTCGTGAAAGCTATCAACAAAGATGGCGAAACGTTCGCCTATTTAAAAACCATTTTTCCTCACCTTTCATCGGCAAAGATAAAGGAAGGCGTTTTCGACGGTCCGCAAATTAAAAAGTTGTTGCAAGACCAACAGTTTGAGCACATTTTATCACCAAATGAAGCTGCAGCTTGGAACTCATTTCGGCAAATTGTTTCCGGATTTCTTGGAAACAACAAAAGCTCAAATTACAGAGAGATCGTCGAACAACTACTCCAAAATTATAAAAAAATTAGAGCAAATATGTCGCTTAAGATACATTTTCTACACTCGCACTTGGACTTCTTTCCGGACAACCTGGGCGATGTGAGTGACGAGCATGGCGCACATGTAACAAAAATTACTTGGATTGGTATTGCATTCAAATCCTCGCGAACGTTTGCTCATTTTAACTATCGCGTTCGTCGACACTTGTTGAATGAGTAAAATCGATCAATGAAGACCTATTTATACTGTGTATTGTTTAGTATTTTACTGACAGGTACTTATAAATGGGTGTATATTTTTTTACGGTGGCTACATACCTGTTTCACCATGTGTGAGTCTTAAATTTTCCGAATAATGACCACCCTTAAATGTGGGTTGCATTTCTGTAAAAAAATCATACAGGTAGCCAACGGAAAACCCAAATAATTAAAAAAGTCCCCTTTACTTTTTTCCTTTTAATTGTTCACGCACATTTATTACTTTGCTTACGCAATCATAAAAATTAAATAACCCTTTGTTTATTCCGTTTTGTTAATTCTGAGAATCAAAAAAAAAAGAAAAAGCCTTACCATAGACAAAGTTGTGCATATGTCGAGCAAATTTTTGAAATTCATACCTTTACTCAATTGCGAATAAAAGCGAAACGCGTGCATCGATTTTCATGATCTTTGTCTCATTTTGCTCATAGGTTATGTGACTTTACGTAAAATTAATAAGATTTGACATTTTTTTTCATTTTGGATTTTTTATGGATTTAAAAAAAAAAATTAAATCTTTAGGCAAAAAATAAGTTTTTTCCTTTATATATTCATTTTTAACTTGGAAACTGTTGCTTGTATAGGAAAACAATATATGAACAGATTAAGGGAATTGTAATTTTAAATTTTTTAAAATTTAATTCAATTAAATCGGGCTAGTGGTTCCCGAGTTATTCCGGGCGAAACAAATTAACCAAAAAAAAATTTTTTAAATTTTTGAAATTCATACCTTTACTCAATTGCGAATAAAAGCGAAACGCGTGCATCGATTTTCATGATCTTTGTCTCATTTTGCTCATAGGTTATGTGACTTTACGTAAAAGTAATAAGATTTGACATTTTTTTTCATTCTGGATTTTTTATGGATTTTTAAAAAAAAAAAAATTTAAATCTTTAGGCAAAAAATAAGTTTTTTCCTTTATATATTCATTTTTAACTTGGAAACTGTTGCTTGTATAGGAAAACAATATATGAACAGATTAAGGGAATTGTAATTTTAATTTTTTTTAAATTTAATTCAATTAAATCGGGCTAGTGGTTCCCGAGTTATGCCGGACGAAACAAATTAACCAAAAAAAAAATTTTTAAATTTAAAAAAAAAATAATAAAAAAAAAACCAAACGAAAAAAAAAATTTTTATTGCGTTTTTCGAGCTCATGTCAAGGTTATCTACACAGAAAAAATTATCGCATCCCGAGTACATTTTGACTGTTGACTAGTGTTGTCGTTTGATAGGTACCATTTTTATCCCTTTTTGTTCCATATCGCCCCCTACAAATGAAAAACACTCTATGGTGCCCTTTTATGCTATAAAGGGAATGCGCATTGCAAATATCAAGTAAATACAAGCTAATATGTTCAGAAAACAGGCTGAAATACTCTAAATACTAGCGGTATTTTCAGTCCTTGTGAGGGAAAATTTTTTCCCTCTGGGCCCATTTCGCCCACTTTCAGTCCCAACCGATCTACAACCATAAGACACATTTAGGAAAAATTTGAAAATGAGCTAGGAGGTCATTTCGTGCGGCCGCTATCGTGCTTTCAACAGACAGACAGACAGATGGACAGACGGACATGGCTATATCGTCTTAGAATTTTACCACGGCCCAGAATATATATACTTTATGGGGTCTCCGATGAATATTTCAAGGTGTTACAAACGGAATGACAAAGTGAATATACCCCCATCCTGGAGGTGGAGGGTATAAAAATAAACAAGAATTAAATATTAATTCTGCTACTCCTTTAAAACATTAAGAATGTCATCAGCTAACAACAATTTTACTGCTTCGTTTTTGATCGTGGACAAATGTTAATGCTCGCATCGGCGAAAAACTTCTTCCACAGAAAGACTTATTGCAATTAAATAAATATTTTATCGACGTTTTCTCTCAACATATCGAAATTGATTAGCTTTCACTGTGCAACAATCCGAAAACTGTGGGAAGTGATACTATTTATACCCTACACCATAGGGTATAATGACTTTGTGCATTTGTTTGTAACACCCAAAAGGAAACGAGATAGATCGATTATTATCCGTCCGTCCATCCGTCTGTGCATCTATCCTTGTCATCAAAGTACGGGTCGCAATTGTGGTTAGAACTAAATGAAACTTTGCACAACACAGTTTTATGGGATAAGAACGAACTCTATTTAATTTGAAGAAATTCGGTTCAGATTTGGATATAGCTCCCATACAAATTTTGCTCCCGATTTTACTCTTTCCGGCCTATAAACCACATATTCCAATTTGGCAAAACGCCATATATCCTAACTAGAAACAGCTCTGGTAAAAATAAGTCAGATCGGTTCAGATTTGTATATAGCTCCCATACAAATGTCTCCTCCGATTTGACTCTTTCCGTTCTATAGGGTCCGCCAAATAACTTTTTTTTTTTGAAAATGCTATAAAAAAACTACTGAATACTTTCTCAAATTTCTTTTTTATTTGAAAGTACAATCCTTCCGGTTAATAATGGAAAATAATTTCATTCAAATGGCTGTTAGATGGCGGACCCTATATAAACCACATAGTTTAACAGATTTTTTTTTTCAAATTTGGCAAAACAATTTATATTTCAACTAGAAGCAGCAAATGCAACGACCCTTTATCGGCGAGAATCTGTATTTGAAATTTGAATAAGCCTGCAACGTAGTTGGTTACACCGTGCGTCTGTACTTTTTGGACCTGAACAAGACCATATAGAACGAAAGTAGAGATCGCAACTCGAAAAACTGTGTTAATAATTAATTTTCATACTTTTGCGAGTCATACATGTTTATCAAATAAAAAAGAGAAATATCTTTGAAAAATACTTCAAATTCCATTCTTTTGTCTGTATTATTTTAGCAGTAACTACCATTTGAATTGTTATTCATTAAAAAGTAAAATATTAATAAAATAAGGGAAGAAGCGTGAAATTTAATATATTTTTAACATATATTCTACTTTTTCATGTATACCCATGTTGCGCTTATATGACTCGGAAAGGTACGAAAATAATTTATTTACACATTATATCCTTTGAAAATTAAAAGTTCGGTAAAACCACGCTCCAGAAACCACATATTTTATCAGATTGTCTTCAAATTTGGCTAAACATGTTATATTTAAACTAGGAAGACCTGTAGTGAAAATAGGTGAGATCGGTTCAGATTTATATATAGCTCCCATTCAAATTTCGCTCCCGATTTGACTTTTCTTGCTCTAGAGACGACATATTTTTACACATCTTCTTCAAATCTTGCAAAATATCTTATACTAGCAATACCCGCTGCTTCGCACGCGAAAAAGCCAGTTATTTGTTAATTTTATCCGTCTTTGTTTTTGGATAGTATTTATTTAATTTTCTTTTGGTGGATATAGATAAATCTAAAATAGTAATTGAGAAACCTCCTATTAGCTAGAACTCACACACAGTCAAAGGAATATGCTTGTCGATATACACTATTTTAGCTTAACTACTTCGTATGTATAATTTCCACCAAGTTTTGAACAAAATATTACAACCGTTTATATCCTCGATCTCATGTTTCTAGATTCAGCCAGCCATTTTATAACATTTAGCACTTCTTTCCCAAAAAGTACTCATTTCGAAAAATCACTATAGGTAAAATGTGTTTTTGCTTCACCTAAAAATATGTACTTTATTTGGTAACACATTTATTCCTTGTTGTGTCGTATCCCCCCTTTTAAGTACAAATTTTGAAATATCCATTTATGTTCCGCGCTTACGTAATTAAATGAGTGTACGCCATTTTTATCCCTTTTCGTCCCGCGCACCCCTTAAAAGTACAAATTTCGAAAAATCAAACTACTGCGCTTCTATATGGTCAGAGAAATTTACACACTAAATTTCACGACTATAGCTGAAATATTTTAGTTGGTTCTATTTTTATACCGCTCATTGTTTATAAGTACAGAATTAGAAAAATTCGTTAAGATTTGCGATTCTCGTTGTCAGAGGAATTTACATACCAAATTTCACGATTCTAGCTGTAATACTTTAGTTGGTACCATTTTTATCCCATTTTGTCCCTCTCACCCCCTAAAAATACAAATTTCGAAAAAATCTCTTTTTACTCCGTTTCTATATGGTGAGAGGAATTTACATACCACATTTCACGATTCTATCTGCAATACTTTAGTTAGTCCCATTTTTATCCCTTTTGTCCCGCTTGCCCCTTAAAAGTACAAATTTCGAAAAATCCAATTTTACTCCGTTTCCATATGGTCAGAGGAATTTACATACCAAATTTCACGATTCTAGCTGTAATACTTTAGTTGGTACCATTTTTATCGCTTCTTGTCCCGCTTGCCCCTTAAAAGTACAAATTTCGAAAAATCCAATTTTACTTCGTTTCTATATGGTCAGAGGAATTTACATACCAAATTTCACGATTATAGCTGTAATACTTTAGTTGGTACCATTTTTATCCCTTTTTGTCCCGCTTGCCCCTTAAAAGTACAAATTTCGAAAAATCCAATTTTACTTCGTTTCTATATGGTCAGAGGAATTTACATACCAAATATCACGACTCTAGCTGTAATACTTTAGTTGGTACCATTTTTATCCCTTTTTGTCCCGCTCTCCCTTAAAAGTACAAATTTCGAAAAATCCAATTTTACTTCGTTTCTGTATCGTCAGAGGAATTTACATACCAAATTTCACGATTCTTGCTGTAATACTTTAGTTGGTACCATTTCTATCCCGCTCGCCCCTTAAAAGTACAAATTTCGAAAAATCCAATTTTACTTCGTTTCTATATGGTCAGAGGAATTTACATACCAAATTTCACGATTCTAGCTGCAATACTTTAGTTGGTACCATTTTTATCCCTTTTTGTCCCACTCGGCCCTTAAGAGTACATATTTCGAAAAATCCAATTTTACTTCGTTTCTATATGGTCAGAGGAATTTACATACTAAATTTCACGTTTCTAGCTGTAATGCTTTAGTTGGTACCATTTTTATCCCTTTTTGTCCCTCTCTTCCCTTAAAAGTACAAATTTCGAAAAAATCAAATTTTACTTCGTATCTATATGTTCAGAGGAATTTACATACCAAGTTTCACGATTCTAGCTGTAATACTTTAGTTGGTACCATTTTTATCCCTTTTTGTCCCGCTCTTCTCTTAAAAGTACACATTTCGAAAAAATCAAATTCTACTTCGTTTCTATATGATCAGAGGAATTTACATACCAAATTTCACGATTCTAGCTGTAATACTTTAGTTGGTACCATTTTTATCCCTTTTTGTCCCGCTCGGCCCTTAAAAGTACAAATTTCGAAAAATCCCTATTTGTAGCAAGTCTGCATGGTCATTGCAAGGAACTCACCGAATTTCATGTTTGTAGCTACTGCCGTTTAGTCAGGACGAAGGTGCGATGTTTATCCCTTTTTGGGCCATTTTATCCCCTAAAAGTACGAATTTCGTAAAACCCTTTCTTAGTCGACGTCTACGTCATATTTGGGAACTACCCTGAAAATTTCATGACCCTGGCTTCAGCCGTTTGGTCTGGGGGCTGGTCAATGATAAGTCAGTCAGTCAGTCAGTCAGTCAGTCAGTCAGTAACGCAACTCTTTTATATATATAGATTTCAACTAGAAACACCCATGATAGAAATGGGTCACATCGGTCCAGATTTGTATATAGCTCCCATACAAATTTCATGTATTTTCATCGAATTTCTTCAAATTTAACATAAAATCTTATACTTGAACTGAAAGAACCTATTGTAAAGGGTGATTTTTTAAGAGCTTGATAACTTTTTTTTTAAAAAAAACGCATAAAATTTGCAAAATCTCATCGGTTCTTTATTTGAAACGTTAGATTGGTCCATGACATTTACTTTTTGAAGATAATTTCATTTAAATGTTGACCGCGGCTGCGTCTTAGGTGGTCCATCCGCTTAGTCCAATTTTGGCATTTCCACGTTTTTGAGTAACAGATACCCAATTGGTGCGAACGGCGACGAATCGAAAATTGGTGGTCATCATTAACACTGGCCGATACAGCTGCAATATTTTCTTCAGTTCGCACTCTACGTAAGCGTGTTGGTGGTTTAATGTCCAACAATGTAAATTTGGTGCGAAATTTAGTCGCAATAGCCCGAATAGCCGCTTCAGTGGGTCGATTAAACTGACCATAAAATGGAAGCGCGCAATGAACTTTCTTAACAGAGCACGCATTTTGATAATAAAATTCAATAATTTGCAAGCGTTGTTCGTTTGTAAGACGATTCATGATGAAATGTCAAAGCATACTGAGCATCTTTCTCTTTGACACCATGTCTGAAATCCCACGTGATCTGTCAAATACTAATGCATGAAAATCCTAACCTCAAAAAAATCACTCTTTACAAGTGGGTCACTTTATTCCATGTTTGGGTATATATTATTCTCGATTTGACAAATTGAGTCAGGTCATATTAGGCTATGATTAGGAAACATACAAAAATCCTTCCTGTTTTCACTTTTTTACCGAATTGAATTGTATTCGGATAGCAAGTGGAGTGTATCATATAGTCGGCCCCGCCCGACTTTAGCCTTTACTTACCTGTTTCTTTTATTTTCATTTGATGTTCATTATTGTAGTCTGACATTTGCACCAACAATTGGAATATTTATAACTTCACTCTATAAAGTATTAGGGTATATATAATTTCGTACAGAAAAAAATGTAACGCATGTGTTATGAGTCACTTAAGGCCCTAAATATGTTTGGACCAAATCCGTTTCACGACTTTTTAACATGTTTGAGCCATGTCCGTCCTTCCGTCTGTTTGGTGTTCACGATAACTCTCGACAGCAGTTAAGTAATCAACTCAAACTTTGCACATGGTAATAGTTTTCTCAAACATAATTTAAGTTCAAAGATGGCCGAAATTGTCACGTCCCTTCTGGTCCCTCCCACACAAATGTTAAATTAAAACTTTCTCGCGGATATTCGGTATTTGACAAAGCTTTTGTAGGAATCAGTTCCTACATACAATACAGGGTAACGAACTCCATAGACACGACAACACAGGAAGTTTGTAGATATAAATATCGGTTGGAAGAGAGACAGAGAAATTTCTGGTTTTATTGCAAAGGTCGAACTTTATCACTTAATAATGGAACACAATATTATTCATATGACTGGCACGGCAGTACCTCATCAAATCAACCCAATTTTTCAGTACAGCCCAAAAGCCACACCAAACAGTGACTCGTTGTGGATGCATTGGCTTCTCAGTAGTCACGTGGGGGTTCTCTGAACCCCATATGCGGCAATTTTGCTTATTGACATAGCCACCAAGATGAAAATGAGCTTCATGAAGGCCGATATCTTCTCGAAAATATTCCAAAAAAATATTTATGTACTCACTATGTTCTTCGATTTGGTTTAAATCTTGTCCACACTTTATTGTTTCAATGTCTGAAAACATTGTATACCTCATACAATGTTCTCCGTTTGGCCATGTTTTTTAAGGTTTCATTCTGTCTTTTCCCTCTATCACAGAAGTAGAGATTGTTCCCAAGTTGTACAATAAGTCTTTAAGCTAGTTTTTTGAAAGTTCTCGCCTTATATTCTAGTATACGTATTCCCTTTATAGCGTGAACGCGAACCAAAAAGTTATTTTTGCAAAATTCATACTTTTAGGGGGTGAAATGGTGCAAAAAGCGGAACAAATTCGTGTTTTTAGGGTCAAAATGGTAAAATAAGGGATACCACTTGATTATCGAAATTCATGCTTTTGGGATTAAAATTATATAAAAATGGTACCAACCAAACTGTTGTAGCAGGAAGCATGAAAAAGCAATGTGGAGACATCGGCGTTGAGGGAAAACGTATTTCCCTGACGACGACTGAAAATGTCCCTAATATTTACGGAAAATGTTTGAAGGTTATATTCACTTTTAGATCCGAGAGCATAAATAATTGTTATGGAATATCCCAAAGAAAACTTAAAAAACTTCCCTGTATATCGTAACATTTTCAAGAAGCTTCAATTGCTGCGTTGTTTGTAATTTTGCTTATAATCCTTTGGCGACAAACAAATAATTTGAAGCTACAAGGAGAAATTTCGCTGTAAAAGAACACAATATTATTCCTTTGATTGTTTTCTCTATATCCGCGCTGGCATTAAATTTGTTCACACGTTTAGCTTTGTCTGACGCGGCAACATCCTTTCACAGGCTCGCTGAGTTCGCCTTTAAGATAACCAAAATTCATGTAACATCATTACGACGAAGAATCTTTAAATATGTAAATGTTTAGCATGTCCTGTGAAACACGTACGCGCCGGCAACAAACGTGAATTCGAATAAACTCCTCTGAATACATATCGAGGTTTTGTTACCTTTTCAAAACAAGTGATAAAAACAGGCAAACTCCCAAATCCTTTGAAAAGTAGAGCAACGCACAAGAGGAGGAATATACGAAACTTCCTTCCGATCAGCATCTGTACGTTGCGAGATTCCCAAACAGTTGGAAAGGAAAAGAAACGAAACGCCCGTTAACAAAAGGCTTAGGCTTGTGGAACAAAAAAAATGGGAACATACCGAGACTGGTGTTAAAATTATGATTGTGGTGCGTTTGAAATTCCCTTACACATGGGCGACAGGATGTGATGTGAAAGAATGCTGTCACACAGGAAGACGACGAGAAGTATCCTACGGAGACAGTCATATGCAAATGAATGCTATTCATTTATTTCCTCATTCTTGAGATATTTTTGGTGACTGTTAATATTAATTAGAATTATAATTGAAAGGGGGTCGGTCACAAAGCATTCCCTGGGTTCCTTTGAAGAACACACTCACACAAAAGGGTTCTTGTTGTTGTCCCTGAAAGGACTTACGACAGTTTTCAAGGTATTTGGAAAACTTACCCAGGGATAAACGTAAGATGACAGCTTATTAATCTTGTCGACGTTTAGGATGTACATCACGCTTTTTCCGAAGTTTACAAATTATTTTCAAATCACCTTGATGATGGTGCTGGGGTTTCGTGTTAAATGTCGTGTGTAAATAGCCAGACGCGCCGCGCCGCTACTGTTATTAATACTGTACGTGCCGCACATGGCAAGTGACATGTTGTGAGTCCTTTCCAGGTTTTCCTGTGACAGGACTAATGTTACATAATATGTTTTATGTTGTTTTGTGCCCTGTTTCCTTTTTTAACAGGGGTTAATTTATGTTTCCAAGTGATTTCGTGTGTTTTTTCAAGCCGGGAAACCCAAAAGTAATTTGCATTTAATTTTCATTTAATTTCCATTTCGTTTAGTTGATTTCTCTGTTTTTCCTTTTTTCAAATCACCACTGCATCTTTGCTACATTCGCTTGGGAGGAGAGTGATACTTTTTTTTTTGAGAAAAAACTTGACTGACATCAACCTCAGCCAGCAACCGGTTACCCTGGTGAAAAGGGATACTTGTGTTGTTTGTAAATTGCCTTCTGGTTTTTTGTTGAATGTTTTTTCTCGACTCTTTTAAATGTTGATAATTTCATTGAATAACCTTTCAATTATGAAACATTCACAGTTGATGTATTTTTCCTATCGAGAAACATGCTTTGTGGACATGACAAAGATTTCAAAAGGGATGTTTTAGATTAAACAGTTTTTATTTATAAAATAACCAATTGACACATACAAAGACAAGGTCGGATATAATGCCCTACTCATATCCGTACAACAGAGCCAGTAAATATTCCCGTAAATACAAATTATGGAAGAAAGAACCTCGCTTTGGAAGGTGCAGTAAAATTTAAGACGTTCTTTCAATATTTCTATAGAAAAGTTACTAATAAAATAGTATTCTTTATTCAAATTAAATATTCAATAAATTAAATAGCATGTCTTCTAAAATTCCACAATATTGCCTACAGCCATTTGCTTGATAGCAGTTTAAATCAAATTTCATGATTCTGGCTGTAGCCGTTTTTCGATTCGTATTTTTATACCCTCCACCTCCAGGATGGGGGTATATTCACTTTGTCATTCCGTTTGTAACACCTTAAAATATTCATCGGAGACCCCATAAAGTATATATATTCTGGGTCGTGGTAAAATTCTAAGACGATATAGCCATGTCCGTCTGTCTGTCTGTTGAAAGCACGATAGCGGCCGAACGAAATGAGCTAGGAGGTTCAAATTTTTCCAAAATGTGTCTTATGGTTGCAGATCGGTTGGGATTGAAAGTGGGCGAAATCGGGCCAGAGGGAAAAATTTTTCCCTCACAAGGACTGAAAATACCCCTAATATTTAGAGTATTTCATCATGTTTTTTGAACATAATAGCTTGTATTTACTTGATATTTGCAATTCGCATTCCCTTTATAGCATAAAAGGGCACCATAGAGTGATTTTTATTTGTAGGGTGCGAAATTGGACGAAAAAGGGATAAAAATAGTACCTATCAAACGACAACAGATAGAAACACGAAATTTGGCGTGTACATTCCTCTAATAGAGTAAATACATAATATAAAAGTATTTTTTCTAAATTCGTACTTTTAAGGGATTAAATGGGGATAGAGGGATAATTTTTAATTTTAATTGTAATTTTAAATTTATTGAAGCTTTTTTAAAATCATGTATGTTATATATAACAATATATAATGGATTTTCTTAAAACAATAATGTATTGATTTAATTACAGTTAAAAAATTTCAGCATCTTGCTTTATCTTAAATCGTTAAAACATATATAAATATTTCAAGAGGATAGAGGGATAAAAATAGTACCAACTTAACGGCTGCACCCAGAATAATGAAATTCGATATATACATTCCTCTGATTGCGTAGACACGTAAAATAAAAGAACTTTCTAAAATTCGTACTTTTTGGGGTTCAAATGGAAAAAGGGGATAAAAATAGTACCTACCAAATGACAGCAGCTGAAATCATGAAATTCGGAATATATATTCCTCTGACTGCGTAGACCGAACAATAAAAGGTTTTTTTTCCAAAATTCGTACTTTCAAGGGATACAATGGCTACAGGGGATAAAAATAGTACCAACTAAACGAATACAGCTGGAATGATGAAATTCTGTGTGTACATCCCTCTAATTGTGTAGATACGTAAAATAAAGTGATTTTAGATAGTCGTACTCTTGAGGGGGCAAATTGGAAAAAGGGGATAAAAATGGTACCAACAAAATGGCCGCTGATAGAATCACGGAATTCGGTGTATACATAGCATAGCCACGTAAAATATTTTTTCTTCAAAATTCGTACTTTATTTTGTTGTTTTTACGACAAAAATGGTAGAATCATGAAGTTTAAAAAATTATACTTTTGAAATTAAAATAGGATGGAAATACAACAAACCAAACGACTGTAGCTGAAAATTTACTTTATGAATTGAAGTATTATATCCATTACATATATATATATATATATATAATACAAATATTGGTAGTCTTGGCTTATTAATTAAATTTATTATTTTCATACTGTTTATTTCCTCTTGTAGCTTGGAAGCACCACAAAGAAAATAAATGGGACAAAAAGGAATAAAATATTGTACCAATGATACGACAACAGCTAGAATCATAAAATTCGGTGTGTACATCCCTTTAATTGCATAGACACGTAAAATAGAAGGATTTTTCGAAATAAGTATGGGGCTTTTCTTATCACTTTGTCTGTATCTGAAAATGCTTCTTTCTAATAGCGACTGACAATCGCCTAATATTTAGGCATGTTCACTTTCACAATTTCAGCATTTTATTTATATATAGTAGTCGATTTCAAATAGTGTGCATTATAGTTTGAAATAGTAAACAAATATAGTAATGTGCATAAAAATATCACAATTTTCGTAATATGGTACTGTGCTTCTATGTAAAGTCGACTTCCTTTAATCTGCTGGTAATACTATGGAATGCACTCCGTGGTGGAGGGTATATAAGATTCGGCCCGGGCGAACTTAACGCCTTCTTACTTGTTTCCTTTTCGTCCCGTTTTCTGTAAAAGCATAAATTAAAAAAATCCTTTATATTTCACGTCTGCACGGTCCGACGAATGTATACATCGAATTTTATAATTTCAGCCGCAGCCATTTACTTGGTCCCAATTTTATCCCAATAGGATATAATGTGGATTTTTAAGGCCAGAAGTGACTTGATTGATATAAATGGCAGCAAGTACCGACCAAATATAAATCGGTAGTGTTCAATGTGCAACATGAGAGAAACAGAAAATTTGCAACATTTTCTAGGCCGCTGTTCTTCCAAAAAGTTTTGCTTTATGAAGGCGATTTAGTAAATATATTAAATGGTGTAGTCACTAATGGGAAGGCTCTAGTAAATTTTATAAAAATGTGTATTCAATACAGGAAACTAATATTGATTGAATTTAATTTCTGAAAAACAAAAACCTATATATTTCATATGGTGTATAGAATGAAGACTGACGACCACAAGTCAACGTCAATATTATATATATTATTTAATTTACCTTTTTGCATTTAATTACATATATTGCTAATAATTATCTATAACAAACAAAATGTAAAATTATGATAAATAAAGAATACTACTACTACTACTACTATACCTGTTCAACGATATTAGAGTCAAATTAAAAAGGAGAATATCTATAAAAATACTTCACATATAATGCTTCTATCTGTATTAGTTCAGCATTAACATCTATTTCAATTTTATCACTTAGTTTTTTCTAGTTTATTCATATCTTGCCTTTTAAGAGGCAGAACCTTAAATATTTGTTAATACTAAACTAATACATATAGAACCTTGAAAGTATTTTTTAAGTATTTTTAGCACATATTGTCTTCTTTGGCATTTATACTGGTGTCATAGGGTGCGAATAAGTATTCAAAATATTTTTTGATAAATGGTATCCTTTGGAACTTTGTTGTCCTTTAAAGGGGCAACATCATAAGAAAATGAAAATCCCCAGTATTTATGGTATTTAAGCTGTTTTGATGATTGTTACCTTATATTTACGTTCGCGAGGTTTTAAATAATTAAAACTTTTTATTTATTTATATTTTTCTTCAAATTTGGCAAAATTATGGTGAAAATGGTTCATATCGGTTCAGATTTATATATAGCTATCATACAAATATCGCTCCCAATTTGACTTTTTCTACTTTAAAAACCACATATTTTAACAGATCTTCAAATTTGGGAAAACATTTATTTATTACATTTATTTCTTCTAGAACGAACATCTATAGTGAAAGTGAAAATGGATTAGAACAGTTCAGTTTTGTATATAGTTCCCACACAATTTTCTCTCCCGGCTTGACTTTTTCTGCCATGGAAACCACGATTTTCTTCAAATTTGGCACATCGCCTTAAATTTCAAAAAGAAACATTTGTTGCGAAAGTATATACATATAACACGTTATACTTGAACTGGAAGTTATACTATGGTGAAAGTGGGACACTTCGTTCCATGTTTGAATATAGACCAATACAAATATTCTTCTCTATTTGACAAAGTGGGACAGGTTACTTCGGTCTATGGTTAGGACATATAGAAAAATCCTTCCCTATTTCACTTTTTTACCGAAGGTATCATATAGACGGCCCGACCGGCTTTACCCTTTCCTTGCTTTTCTCGTCTTAAATTTACTTGAATTACATTGTTAATTTCTTCTTTTTTTTGTTTCAAAAAACCTCAACTCAATATTTTTTTCAAAAACCCAAACAAAAGAGGCGTAACTCATATAAAATCCCTAAAAACGAAAAAAAAAAATACTAATTAAATTCCATGACTGAGTTCGGCGAATGTTTTGATTAAAAATTGCATTAAAAATATTATTCTTATATTATTTCCAGTTCTATTACGTTTTTTCATCCGTTTTTTTGTTTGTTAATCACGTGTGGGTTCTCTGAACACCAATAAACAATTTTGTTTATTAACACAGCCACAGAGACAAAATTGCTAAAAACACAATTTTTTGTAAAATTCTTCATCTCCTCCCATACAATCTTCAGCCCATTGAGCGAAACGAAAACGCATCATGCGCGTCCCATTTTGCAAATTTCAAGCATAAACCTGAAAATAAAAATTAATGCTATTCTACCTTTCAAAGTCAAAATAGTAGGTAAATCAAATTTAAAATTTTACATGACCCACCCTATAGAAATATAACTACGACGAAATTTGGAATTTAAAAAAGAAAATTTAAGTTTAAGTTTCCTGTTTCGGGAACATTTCTGTTTTTTATTTGCTTTTCTCTTTTCTGAGCAATGTAATGGGGTGTCTAACCTCCACGTACAAAAATAGTGCTTATCTTTTATCTCGTCCGCTATAACATTTATATTGGCATAAACCACAATATATTATTTAGATTAATATTGGTCGTTTATGGACTGAAAAATTGTTGGCCCGTTTCACCAACCATAACCATGAATGCCGGTCTGAATATTTCTCATAAAAACGAAACTTCTTCGTGCCGTCTGCTGTGTCTCTCTTCCGCATATTTCCGCATTTGACAAATGACACATTAGCGAACAAAAAACAACCGCCATAATAATGATTTTAATTCACGCTGACAATGAAAAATCATCATTTGTTTTTTAATTCACTTAAACTCCGCCAGAAAAAAAGATTAACACGTAATGCACATAAAAAATCCAAGTATTCCATCAACTAAACCGAAAAAAAAAACTCTAAAACATTTTGAGTATTTTCTATGAGAAAAAAAATATGGAAAAAACACACAAAAATACGTCTGTTATAAATGCATCATTAATCAAAATGTTGTATGAAAATAAATGCAAAAAAGGGAATAAAATCATCACAGAGAGAGAGAGAATGATTTTTTTCCTCGAAGGATTTCCATAAAAAAAATCTATTTTTTTCTGGTGAGAAACAAAAGATTTTCAATGAAAACACAAAAAATGCATACACACACATTTTTTTGACGAGAGGATAAAAGGTATATGCTTCAGGACGAGTGTCGTTGCACAGTGTCGTGCGCGCGGCCAAAAGCTTGTTTTTAAATTGTATGATTTCAATAGGGTGGAAATATAAACACAAAGTATAATTCTTACACGATCTAGTCATGTCTGTCAGTTGAAAATACTCCCACAATTTTGTCTAAAATTTCTGCATTATATTCCCTCGAAATTTTATAGCGTTAGGCGCACCAAAAAGTGTTAAAAATATTACGAAAAAAGGGATAAAAATATTACTTTAAATAAAGAGATTTTTCGAGATGCGTACTTTTACGAGATAAAATAGGAAAATAGAGATAACAATGGTACCGACAACACGACTGAAGCTAAAATAATGAAATTCGATACATCTGACTGCTTAGATGAGCAACATAAAGGAATTATTCGTACTTTGTATTTTAAGTGCGATAATAAGGCGAAAGGGTTAATAATGGTACCAAAAAACGCAATTGTTTGTACGATTGGTATTGCAAATGGGTCATATTGGTCGAGAAGTATGTGTTGTATCCACTTTTTGAACACATCTGGTGTATTATTATGATATGTACAGTAGGGCGTACCTCAAAAAAAAAGGTCGCCGTACGCCTTCGAATATGAAGTATTATTGAAAGGTAGTTTCAAAAAAAAAATTATTTTTTTATGCCGAACGTAGGGGTCGCGCTTTTACATTTTTCTATATAACTTCTGCATTTATAAACGGATTTTAAAGTGTGATACGTCGATGTTTTTGTCTCGATGAGGCCGATTTTTTTGTCTTTGAAGTCATTGAGCTCAAGCACCCCCTTCTGGTACTTACCCATCATATCTCAGTTGCTACTACCCTAATGTACCACTCTAATATCAGATGCTTGAGCTCAATGACTTCAAGGACAAAAAAATCGGCCTCGTCGAGACAAAAACATCGATGTATCACACTTTAAAATCCGTTTATAAATGCAGAAGTTATATAGAAAAATGTAAAAGCGCGACCCCTACGTTCGGCATAAAAAAATAAAAAAAAAATTTTTGAAACTACCTTTCAATAATACTTCATATTCGAAGGTGTACGACGAACTTTTTTTTTTTTACTTGTAACCTGGTACGCTCTACTGTACACCTACGTAAACTTAAAGCACTTATAACTTCTATATGGATCAGCCAAATACTCTTATATTATATCAAAATACCTAGAAATTATGTTATTTTCAAAAAAATCGCGGTGTGAGTAGTGTTGAGAAAAATCTGGTAGGGGCCTTATTAAACCTTACCAGAAAGTTGCAATGAAGGGCAGATTTTGCTATTTTGAATGAGTAGTAACTTCCACATTTTTAGTCCACCTCCAAAAGTTAAGGAAAGGCACTTTAGGTAGTTATAACGTTTAGTATTTATTTAAACCATTACGGACAGTAAATTTTTTGGTAACTTGATGGAACGAAAAGGGTTAAATTTGAAGAAAAAGTTAATTTATTAATTTTACAAAAACACGCATATGTATAACACTAATTTTGGATCAAGAAAATTTCTATTAAATTCAGAAATTAGGCATCAAACATAGCAAAACTGTGAAAGAACTTTCGAGAGATAACACGGTCCGAAAACTTTTCCCGCAAAGAGCAATGGTTTCGTTACTTTTGTGGCACGTAGCACCGTCTTGTTGAACGTAAACGTTGTCCAGATCAATACCATCCAACTCCGACCATAAAAAATCATTAATCATCTCTCGATAGCGCAATCCATTCACCAACTGTTGATCCAACCTCATTTTCGAAAAAGTAAGGTCCAATGATCAACCAGTCATACGATGAGGATGGAGAGGCTTCTCAACAATAACTCTTGGGTTTTCCGAGCCCAGGTGCGACAATTTTGTTTGTTGACGTAGCCACCGAGGTGGAAATGGGCCTCATCAGTCAAGATGATTTTTCGATGGAATTCCGGATCATTTTCACTCATGAATTTTAATAATTTAAATGCGTTGTTGACGCGTGTATCGTTCCATTTTTATACACTCCACGAGAGTATTATGTCTTTGTGCATTTGTTTGGAACATCCAAAAGGAGGCGAGATAGACCCATTGTTAATTATACCGATCGACTTAGAATCACTTTTTGAATCGATTTAGCAATGTCCGTCTGTCTGTCCATATATTCTTATAATCACGATACAGGTCGCAATTGTAGCCAGAACCAAACGAAACTTTGCACAGCTAAGTTTTCGGGATAAGGACGAACGCTATTTAATTTGAAGAAAATCGGTTAAGATTTAGATATAGCCCCCATACGAGTTTCACTCCCGATTTGACTCTTTTCACTCTATATACCACATATTAGAACAGATTTTCTTCAAAATTGACAAAACATTATAAATTTAAACTGGGAACACCTGTGGTGAAAATAGGTCAGATTTTTATATAGCTCCCATACAAATTTCGCTCCGATTTGACTTTTTCCGCTCCAGTAACCACATATTGTATCAGATTGTCTTCAGATTTAGCAAAACACCTTATATTTAAACTAGGAACACCTATGGTGAAAATAAGTCAGATCGGTTCAGATTTGTATATAGTTCCCATACAAATTTCGCTCCCATTTGACTTTTTCCGCTCCAGAAACCACATATTGTATCAGATTGTCTTCAAATTAGGCGAAATATCTTATATTTGTACTACAAGCAGCCATGGTGCAAATGGGTCAGATCGGTTCAGATTTACATATAGCCCCCACACAAATTTCACTCCCGATTTGACTTTTTCCACTCTATAAACCACATATTTTAACAGATCTTCTTCAAATCTTGCGAAATATCTTATATTGCAACTAGAAACAGCCATTGTGAAAATGGCTAAGATCGGTTCAGACTTACATATAGCTCCCATAAAAATTTCGCGCCCGTATTGACTTTTTCCGCCACAGAAACCACATATTTTCACCGAATTTCTTCAAATTGATTGTGAAAGTTAGTCACTTCATTCCATGTTTATATGACGATTTGACAAATTGGACCAGGTCATATTAGTCTGTGATTAGGAAATATACAAAAATTCTTCCCGTTTTCACTTTTTACGGATTCTATTCGGATAGAATGTGGAGTGTATCATATAGTCGGCCCCGCCCGACTTTAGCCTTTCCGTACTTGTTAGTAATGGCGTAGTTTCTACTTGTCAAAGGTCAAAGAATAAAAGCTTCAAAACTGACAGCTGCATAAATAACGGGTGATTCAAAATAACACCTCTTGTTGGAAAACCCTGTATATTCTTGATCGTAATAAAATTCTACAACGATCAAGCCATGTCCGTCCGTCTGATGAAAGAAGCTAGGATGTCTAATTTTTTTAAATGTGTCTTACAGTCGTAGATCGGTTTGTTATTGCGAAATCGGCCCAAAGGAAAAATTTTACCTCAGAAGGACTAAAGGAAGTTTTCGAAATTCGTTCGCTTAGTGGATATAATAGAAACAGGGAATAAAAATTGTACCAACCAAATGGCCGCAGCTAGAATAGAATATAGAATTCGGCGCATAAATTCATCTGACTGCATAGACTCGAAAAATAAAAAGATTTTTCCAAATTCGTACTTTTTTTTTTACTTTTACGGCAAAAATGAAGTTAGGTTATCATGCACTGTGTACATGAGAGATGTAATGTAATGTATTTTCATTTTTTTCTTTTGGAACCTTGTCTTATAAGCATGGTTTAAAATAAATCATAAATATTTTTTCAATATTTTTATTTGTTTTAGTTTGGCTATTTTAATAATTAACATTTTCCTGTAATGTTACTGTACTTTTACGAAAATCGACATCCTCTATGGAATGAAAAACCATGGCCGGCCTGAACTAAACGCCGTGTTTACTTGTTTTTATTTGATTTTACATGTCTTTTTGATGTCTTGAAAACTAAATTTTGATTAAATAAATTTTAAATTCAATTAAACGGATTGTTGATTGTGTATCGAGTTACCTAAAAATATTTATTGAAAATTTGTGATCACAGCTTCGATGCACAAATATGATGTGTATCAACAAAAAATTTAGTAATGTTAAGAAAACATTGTACCTCATTTTTTGAATTACTGGTTTTTTACACGTATTCGGGATCTTTGCGTCAAGCTCCACCGTATCTGCACTTTTTGGGTTTGAATTGGTTTCTCTGTCTATCATTAATATTAATGTAATTCTGCTTGATTTTTTAAAAAAATCGTAAAAAATAGAAGACATCATTTCACCACTTTCAAACTCACAACTTGACCTAAGCACACTATTTTAAATTTCAACAAAATGGATTAGTGCAATCATTTCGAAAATCAAAATAAAAGAAATAAAATTGCAAAAACTTAAAAAATTCTAACCCTGCTATAACACAACACATCAATATTTTAAAAGTACAACTCATTAAAATCGGTAAAGTATTTTAGGACTCATAGGCGATTGAATGAACACACCTTTTGAAAAAAATAGTATTTTTTCACTGTTTAATTAAAAAAAAAAATCAAATTTTTTTCCAGAAATACTTTTACAATATATTCATGAGAATAATACATACACAAACTTTCAAAACAATCGCAACTCGTATGTATACTCGAATATGTGCGTACATAATTAGAAAAAATAAATCTAATTAAAATAATCCAATTATAGTTTTAATCAGTTTTCTTATTTCCATTTATTACGTTTATGATTGAAATATTAAGCCCATATTTTTTTTCTGTGCAGAGAGAATAATTCAAGTAGCGCCTTAAGGCGCTGTTTTAAAGTTTATATAAGATCGTTACAACTGGAGTAAATATTTATCCATATTATTTTATAAAATCGTTTGTCTGCAGTCACGCCTAAACGTCATGCTAAACGGCCTATATTTTGAAATTCTACATTCGACGGCCAATTCCAATCGCCATATCGCAAGATTACAGGATAGCAAAAGCTTGAGCTTTATATCCACTTGTATCTTTTGCATTTAAATCCAAAAAACAGATTGAATGATCAGACCAATGATTGGTCCGCAGATGTCTTCATCCTAAAATCAACAATGGCTCGTGGCAATTCTGACTTCCAAATTTGCAAATGTTTGACCATTCCAACACTCAGAAAAAAGTTAACCCTATAATGAGTTAAAATGAACTAAAATTTAGGAAAATTGAACTTCGTATAGCGCTAAAACAATATTTCATCATATCAAGTTCAAACTTTTCCTTGAAAATGGTACATGCTTTGAACTTGATTCTAGTTCAATTTTCTTCAAACCAAGTTAATATTTACTCAAACTAAGAAAATTATCCTCACACCAAGTACATTTTTACTAAATCTAAGTAAAATTTTCGTAAAACCAAGTAATTTTTTTTACTAATTTTAAGTAAAATTTTCCTAAAACTAAGTAAATTTTTACTCAAACCTAGTAAAAGTTTCATGACAGCTCTGCCATAAAGAGCTGAGCTATTATTCCATGATTGCTGGGAAGGCAAGATAGGCGCATTTGCAGTGGTTGTTTAGAAAAACACTTGAAGTATTTAAGAAATAAGTCTCTGCAAACGAACGAGAATTGCTTCTTAGATTAATATTCAAGAGTTTTCTAATCAATTTCAGGTGATTTTTTTATAAGTTCAATAATCCTTAACTGTATAAAAACTCGGCATAAATTTCAGTAAACATTTTAGCTTAAGTTTAGGAAAAAACACATTTTTAAGTTAAAATTTCGTAAATGGAATTTTTTCCAAACAAAAAATTTTTTAGTTTTTTTTCTTACCTAAAACCTTAGAAATATTCTTCCACATAAGTATGAATTTACTCAATTGTAAGAATTTTCTATTAGATCCAATGAAATGTTTTTAAGTAAATCTACTACACTATTTCTAATAATAAATGAACTATTTATGGTTTTGAAAGAAGGAAACTTTACTCATACTTAGTTAATTTTCCAACTTTTATGGAAATTTTTACTGAACTGGAGTATAATTGTTGAACTAAATTGTAGTATGGATTTTACTCAGATTTAGGAATGCTATTTTTCTGAGTGAAGGTAAGACTCATTGCTAACAATAATTTTGAACTATTTTTCGCAGAATTAAGAGCAGCTGTTTATTCGTGTAGGCCTCCATTTGTAATAACCCTGAAAGTTTTCCTTTCTTCAACAAGAAATTTTGGAATATTTTTGGAAAAATGAACAATCAAGATTTTGGAAACCAAAAAATACTCATACTTTTTAGTACTTTTACGAGTGTAGTGGGTAAAAATAAATATCGAAAATGGTAAATTTTAATACCACTACAAATGGCCCATATTCTGCCTTTTGTTTTTAACAAAATCGTATCTTTCTTTTTCGTAGGAATTCCAAACCACGGCAACTAAAACTGTTTCTTCCAGCATTTATATCAAATCATGCCATTGTGCATCCTCACCGTCGTCACCGGTGTAGGGTAGTACGCCAGCACCGTGTGTCTCACCGCCTCTCTGGGGGATTAAACAACATTACCACCCTAATGAAGTTTATAAATTTAAAGTTGAGTTTTAGCAGTAGTTGGTTGCTGTCGGTTTGTAGTTGTTGTAAAAGAGGACACAAAAAATTACTAAAGATTGTGGCCATGTTTTATGAACTGGATGATGGATGTACTCGTATGGTTGTTTGTGTAGTGCAAACAAACCAACCATAGCGACGGTCCGATCCAGTCCGTGCCCGGCCACGACGCGTTTTGGTTGAAGTTTATGAAACAATATTTTCACTTGGCGCTCTTATTATTCGCATCCGATTCTGAGCTGTGGCCGTTGTTTAATGGTAATTGTTGAAAACATTTATCAGGATTACATTTCAATGAATCATCATCATCATCATCGTCAGCCTCGTCAGCGTGGTCATCATTCTGGCGGTACATTGTCCGGCCATTTCTTCGTTCATTCAATCGTTGATGTGAAACAACGGCCGCCACAACTTTCGCTGCTAGTGTTGATGTCATTTTGTGGGATGAATGTAACCAGAAGGCCAACATTTCATAAAAGTAATGAACAAAATTTAATCTATGAAATAAATTTTTACTTGGAAAAACTTTGTTGTGTATCATAAACTTTGACGGATCTAAAATCACTTGCTTGCTAGGCGGTCCCCCTCCTCCCCACTGTATTCTAATACAGCCAACGAAACGCAGCGTAAACTTTATTGAATATTAAATCTAACCATGTAATGAGGTGTGCTAAATAAAATTATGGCTGACGGAAACGGCCATATTTTGCTGGATGACTGGCTGGTTGGTTGGCTTGGCGTCGTCGTTGGCAGTTTGTCTGCCAGTATTTCTTCAATCATTTCAAATTTGAATGCTGGTATAGAATGGCAAAGAATGTCCCAGGATTGCCATCTGTGGGGAATAGATATGTATTCAATGAACGAAAACTAATATAAATACTTACCTTAAGTGAACTTTCCCGCTGAACCATATTTATCAAATAAAATGTTAAGATTTTAGAATTTTCAAAGACTGGAAAAAACATGTTTTTTCAATATGCCTTATATTTATTTGATATTGGGTCTGTGCATTCCCCTTATAAGAAAAAGATGCACCATGAAGTGATTCTAAAGTCGGTCGGGGCCGACTATATAATACCCTACACCACTCCCTGCGTATATACCTCGATTTTATTACTAATCCCAGGTGTTTCATTGGAGCAATTTTATGCAGTACAAATATTGTAAATAATTGATCCAATTTTCTGCAGACAAATACAAATTAAGTAATTGGATAAATCTGGCCGACATTTGAAAGGAGGTCTATAACAACACTTGGGGCCTGGTCCAAAACATGGGTTGTATATTTCTCATTCACGGTAGGTATTCATAGTTGAAATATATCATGATCCGATGTTAGACGAAGTTTCTAGAGCTGTATTAGAGTAGAATGGGAGCCCCATTTGGGTTATTCCAAAGTATGGACACATATATTTGACTTTGTATTCTTAGTTGAAATATAATAGAATCTGCAAAATTTGAAAAAAAAAAATCCGATGTAAAATTTGCGTTCTTGAGGGGTCACAATTTAAATGGGGCCATTTGTAAGGGCTCTACTTTAAAAAGTGGTTCCATATAGAACTTTCAAAGTAGGTATTCTTAGTTGAAATATGACATGATATGCAAAATTATATCGAGATCTAAAAGCAAGATGTGTGTTCTAGAGATGTAATAAAATAGAATGGGGGCCCAATTTGTATGGGTGTTATACCAAAATATGGACCCATATATTTGACTTTCATAATATGTCTTCTTAGTTGAAATAAAATACAAAATGCAAAATTTGATCATCTTCCCATGTAAAATGTGGGTCCTAGAGAGGTAATAATTCAAATGGGGGCCCACTTGTAAGGGCGCTACATTAAAAATTGGGCCTTTATAGATCACTTTTAAAGTAGGTATTCTCTATTAAAATATAACATCATCTGCAAAATTTTATCAAGATCCAATGTAAGATGTGGGTTCTAGAGCGATAATAGTGTAAACTGGGGGCCCATTTGTATGGGGGCTATTCCAAAATATTGACCTATATAGCTGGCTTTCAAAATACGTGTTTCTAGTATAAATGTAACATTGTGTGGAAAATTTGATCAAGAGCCGATGTAAAATGTGCATTTTAGAGCAGTAATATTGTAAATCGGATGTACATTTGTATGGGAGCTATATCAAAACATAGACCCATGTGGTCCACTTTCCAGGGATTTGTTTCTATTTCAAATATAACATGATCCTGCAAATTTGGTCATGATCCCATGTATATTCTAGAGCAGTAATAGTGTAAATTATATGGACATTTGTATGGAGGCTATATCTAAATCTGAACCGATTTTCTTCAAATTCAACACAAATCGTCCTTGGGCAAAAAACTAACTTCTGCCAATGTTCATGACAATCGGATAAAAATTGTACCAACCAAATGGCCACAGCCAGAATCATGAAATTCGGTGTCTACATTCCTCTGACTGCGAAGGATTACAATGGGAACAGAGGGATAAAAATCGTAGCAACTAAACAACTACAGCTAGAATACTGAAATTCCGTGTGTATTATTAAAAAAATTATACTTTTGGAATTAAAATAGGATGGAGATACAACCAACCAAAGACTGTAGTTGAAAATGCACCCACTATCCCCCAATATTTAGCGTATTTTAGAATTTTTGAACATTGCTGTCTTATATTTATTTTCTAATTGACTTCAAGTTTTATTTCGATATATATTGTATATATTGTATAATAGTTTTTACAATTTTATATTTATTCATAAAATTATTTTTACAATATTTTTATTTGTTTTGGTTTGGCAATATTAAAATATGCTTACTTGTTTTACCTTATATAAAATAGATTTCATTAAAAGCTGATAGTGTCAGTAAGACGTTTGTGTATTTAAGGGCTCACTGGAAAGGTCCTCAATACTAAAATTAGTTAATAAAAAATTATTTAAAAAAATCGAAAAGGTACTTTTTGTTTATTACAGTGAATTAAGAAAATAATTAAAAAATATTATTGATAATTTTATATATAATAAGAAGCAATTTGCTTCAAGTAAAATATTTTATTTGTATCCACAGAAAAAACTGAAATTACATTTTAATCAAAAATCAATATATTTGAAAATTACTCTAGCCAACAAATTAAGATTTTTGAGTGGAACAGAATAGCGACAAATATTTTTTTGCGGAATAAGAACATAGTGCAGCAGGTCTGAGTTTATTTTTACAGTGGGTCAAAGTTTTAAATTTTTGGTCGAAGGCAACATTATACTAAGTGAGAAAAGTGTTGTAAGTTAATGTCTGAGAAAATTCTTATTGTCAGAAGTTTATTGTGGAATTTTAAGAGGATTATCTTTATGATTCAATTTGATACTTTTTTAGAGAAAAAAAGTCCTTTCAAAAATTACATTTAAGAATTAAACTGTTTACGAAAAAATTGCAGAAAAATGTCAGTGGAAGGTCACCAAAGACACCAAAATTGTAAATAAAGCTCTTCACGCTTTAATAGTGCAAAAATCTACTATTCGCGGTTCCAATTGCATTTATTTCAAATTTCTCCATCTGGCCTTCAGAAACAATTCTAACACAAATACTGCCTATTTAGTCAGCAATCACATGTTATTTAAAATATTTTAATATCTACATATATGGGGTATTCCATGACAAATCGGACAGTTTAAAAAAACTATTTTTGATTTCCTCTTTTTTATATTTTTAGTAGCTGAAGAGATAAAGCATACAGTGGAGATTAGAGAATTCGTTTTTTCCAAATTTTCAAAAAATTAAGAAACATAGTAATTATTATAGACCCACTTTCAACCAAGGCTCAAAATTTAAAGAATAAATTCATGTTTAAATAAAAAATATTTCGAAAAAACGAATAATACAAACAATTAAAAAATAAAATTTTAATTAAAAAAAAATAAATATTTGTATAGAAAAACATTGTGAATATTTTTTCAATATTTTTTTCTGAAAAGTACTTCAAAAGTACAAAATTATGAAAAAAAGAATATCTAATTCGGATCATTATTGAAGAAGTTATGAGCAAAAGACTGAAAAAAGAACTTCTATTTAACGATTTTTTAAAAACCTATATCTTTTTATCGAGTAATCAGAAAAAAACTTCAAGTATAACAGGTAGTGTTTTGTAATGGGTACTAAAAATATAAAAAAATAGAGGAAGTCAACAATATTTTTTCAACTGTCCGATTTGTCGTGGAATGCCCCATATATAAATGAAACTGTGTTTGTTAGTTTGTTTGTTCTTTATGGCAGACTAAACTACTGGACCGATCTTTCTTTAAATCATTATAATCGGAGTACTTTTGGTATTGAAAAAGTGGGCGTGGCACCTCCCATACGAAGTTAAAACCCATTTTCGAATATATTTAGTTCAGTGAGTGCATTTTGCATCAATGTTCGTAGTTGTGCCAGTTGTCATACGAAGTTAAGGTTGTGTGAGTAGATACATTGTGAATAGTTGTGCAAAGATGGGCGAAAAGTGGGCGTGTCCCTTCCCATACGGAAAGAAAACCCTGATTTAGAGTATATTCGACACCGAGACTCCTAAATTGTTGTGTAAGTTAATTTAATCACACCTGCTTAGACAATATACAAGTGGGCGGGATTTGAAAGTTGGACTAGTTTGATTTCAATTTTGTAAAATTACACGTTTTCTTTGGAATTTCTTAGCACAATAGTAAATTGAGGTTACAAAAAAGAATATATTATATATTACATATATTACCGATCACGAGAAAAATACGAAATCTGATTTTAATATTACCGTTTGTTATACCCTACACCACTTTGTAGACTAGGGTATTATAAGATAGTTTTCCGCCAAATGTTTGTAACACCAATAAATAATCAAGCTAGACCCACCTTTAAGTATACGTCTTAGATCACCTACTGAATCGATTTAACGATGTCCGTCTGCTGTCCATCTAAGCTCGTTAGCACTCTACATGTCGCAATTGTGTTCCGATTGTCATGAAATTTGGCAGGAGTCGGTGGGGATTGAAAGTGGACGAAATCGGCCCAGAGGGAAAAATTTTTCCCTCACAAGGACTGAAAATACCCCTAATATTTAGAGTATTTCAGCATGTTTTTTTAACATATTAGCTTGTATTTAGTTGATATTTGCAATGCGCATTCCCTCTATAGCATAAAAGGGCACCATAGAGTGATTTTTATTTGTAGGGGGCAAAATGGGACAAAAAGGGATAAAGATGGTACCTTTCAAACGACAACAGATAGAAACACGAAATTTGGCGTGTACATTCCTCTAATAGAGTAGATACATAATATAAAAGTATTTTTTCTAAATTCGTACTTTTAAGGGGTTAAATGGGGATAGAGGGATAAAAATAGTACCAACCTAACGGCTGCACTTAGAATAATGAAATTCGATATATACATTCCTCTGATTGCGTAGACACGTAAAATAAAATAACTTTCCAAAGTTCGTACTTTTTGCGGTTTAAATGGAAAAACGGGATAAAAATAGTACCTACCAAATGGCAGCAGCTAGAATCATGAAATTCGGAGTATGCATTCCTCTGACTACGTAGACACGAAAAATAAAACGTTTTTTCCAAATTCGTACTTTCAATGGATACAATGGCTACAGGGGATTAAAATAGTACCAACTAAACGAATACAGGTAGAATGATGAATTTCAGTGAGTACGTCCCTCTAATTGTGTAGATACGTAAAATAAAGAGATTTTAGATAGTCGTACTCTTGAGGGGGCAAAATTGGAAAAAGGGGATAAAAATGGTACCAACAAAATGGCCGCTGATAGAATCATGGAATTCGGTGTATACATTCCTCTGACTGCATAGCCACGTAAAATATTTGTTTCCAAGTTTGTACTTTATTTTGTTGCTTTTACGACAAAAAATGGTAGAATCATGAAGTTGTCTTATACTGCGTAGGTGAGAGATAAGTTATTTTCTAAATTTATACTTTTGAAATTAAAATAGGATGGAAATACAACCAACCAAACGACTGTATCTGAAAGTACACTTTCTATCCCCCAATATTTAGGGTATTTATGATTGCTCCCTTATATTTACTTAATGAATTGAAGTATTATTTCCATTATCTAAATACATAGTATACAAATATTGGTAGCCCTGGCTTATTAATTAAATTTCTGATTTTCATATATTAGAAATTTGTTGCGGACATTCCTCTTGTAGCTTGGAAGCACCACAAAGAAAATAAAAGTTTTAGCGGGTGAAATGGGACAAAACTGGGATAAAACATGGTACCAATGATACGACAACAGCTAGAATCATGAAATTCGGTGTGTATATCCCTCTAATTGCATAGACACGTAAACTAGAGGGATTTTTCGAAATTCGTACTTTTAAGGGACATAACTAAAAAGAGGTATAAAAATGGAACCTACCAAACCGCTGAAGTTGAAATCATGAAATTCGGTGTATACATTCTGACTATGAAGACTCGAGAAAAGGTTTTTTCGAAATTTGTACATTTGGGCGGAGAATGAGGCGAATGGGGATATCTTTAAAATTTATACTTTCTTATCACTTTGTCTGTATCTGAAAATGCTTCTTTCTAATGGCGACTGACAGTCGCCTAATATTTAGGCATGTTCACTTTCACAATTTCAGCATTTTATTTATATATAGTAGTCGATTTAAACAGTGCGCATAAGTATACATTATAGTTTGAAATAGTAAACAAATATAGTAATGTGCATAAAAATATTACAATTTTCGTAATATGGTACTGAACTTCTATGTAAAGTCGACTTCCTTTAATCTGCTGGTAATACTATGGAATGCACTCCGTGGTGGAGGGTTTATAAGATTCGGCCCGGCCGAACTTAACGCCTTCTTACTTGTTATTATTATTATTATTCTAGAAATTACGTCTACATCGTATCGTGTTATATTTGAACTAGAAACAGCTCACGGTAAAGTGGACCACATGGGTCTATGTTTTGATATAGCCCCCATACAAATGTACATCCGATTTAAAATGCACATTTTACATCGGATCTTGATCAAATTTTCACACAATGTTACATTTATACTAGAAACACGTATTTTGTAAGCCAGCTATATAGGTCAATGTTTTGGAATAGCACCCATACAAATGGGCCCCCATTTTACACTATTATCACTATGGGACCCACACCTTACATTGGATCTTGATAAAATTTTGCAGTTCATCTTATATTTCAATGAAGAATACCTACTTTGAAAGTGATCTATAAAGGCCCAATTTTTAATGTAGCGCCCTTACAAGTGGGCCCCCATTTGAATCATTACCTCTCTAGGCCCAACATTTTACATCGAAAGTTTTTAAAATTTTGCAGATTATATTATATTCATATTTCATACTAAGAATGCCTACTTTGAAAGTGATCTATATGGGCCCACTTTTTAATGTAGCGCCCTTACAAATGGACACATTTTTATTATTATTATTATTCTAGAAATTACGTCTTACATCGTATCATGATATATTTCAACTATGAATACACACCGTGAATGAGAAGTATATAGGCCCATGTTTTGGACCAGACCCCAAGTTTTGTTATAGGCCTCCGTACAAATGTCGGTCCGATTCCGATTAGTACTATTTAATTTGTATTTGTCTGGCGGAAAATTGGATCAATTATCATATTATTTACCATATTCGTTAAGTATGAGTAAAGATGAATTTATAGTATACTGTATAATTTATATGAACTTCATAAAATTGCTCCCAACAAACACCTGGGTTTAGTAATAAAAGCGAGGTATAAACACAGGGAGTGGTGTAGGGTATTACATAGCCGGCCCCGCCCGACTTTAGCCTTTCCTTACTTGTTCTTTCATAATTCGATGAATTCAAGTATCAACAATTTCAAAATCGTTTTTATTCCTAGCTCCGAAATCTGCTGTGAAATATATGGACACTTATGAAACTATCCAAGTCAGCCATTCTAAATGTCCAACATAGTTGGACGCCCTGAACAATACTCATGTCTCCGAACCTGTCTCCGAGTATGACTTCAACTATCTTGGCAACTCTATGCGCTCATATTTACCAACGATATGGCGGTGTTTGACTTCTTGCCAATTTCGTATCCAGAAAGTTGGCAAATACAATTTAAATTCGATGATTGGTGAATCCGAAAAAAGGGAAACAACTGAATTCCTGATGATGACTTCCAGCATTCATGCTCGTTCATTTTTGTTTTGTATTTCCTTTAGCAGAACCATCATCATATTTGTTGATTTTAATATAAATCGAATTTCCCTTTAATTTCATATTCCACAACAGACAGATGACAAAAACTCACATCATCGTCAGCGAACCCAAATCCACCCGCCACGTTTCATCCAATCAGACGTTGCTGGCTGATGCTGAGTTGCTGGCCAGAACGAGTGGGACGAATATCCCAATTTATAGGAATGATTTAACGTGTGTGCTTGAATGTGTACTAGGAGGTATCTTCATCTGATTAAATGGAGGAATTATTTAAATGTTCAAAATGTAAGGCTTTCACAGGATTTGTTGTTTGCAATCACATCGAGCAGAAGATGGACACAAACAGATGATGATGATGTTGAAAAGCTAGAATTTCTGGGTCTTCTTACTCTTGGGGTGTGCCTTTTATTTGGCGTATTATAATTTTCAGTTTTTGTTTCCTCTGTATGTCTGCTCACTTTTGATTGATAACACATTTGGTCGAGGGAAGAAAGTATAATTTAGTTTCATTGAATTCGTTCATTTGGAAGGTAGAATGTTGATGGGAGTAAAATGAAATGATTACACTAGATGTTGTTCCTGCCTTTATTGAACGTATTGGCACATTCATATATATGTATAATTACACTAGTCAACAGTCAAAATGTACTCGGGATGCGATAATTTTTTCTGTGTAGATAACCTTGACATGAGCTCGAAAAACGCAATAAAAAATTTTTTTTTCGTTTGGTTTTTTTTTATTATTTTTTTTTTAAATTTAAAAAATTTTTTTTTGGTTAATTTGTTTCGTCCGGCATAACTCGGGAACCACTAGCCCGATTTAATTGAATTAAATTTTAAAAAATTTAAAATTACAATTCCCTTAATCTGTTCATATATTGTTTTCCTATACAAGCAACAGTTTCCAAGTTAAAAATGAATATATAAAGGAAAAAACTTATTTTTTGCATAAAAATTTAAAAATTTTTTTTTTAAAAAATCCATAAAAAATCCAAAATGAAAAAAAATGTCAAATCTTATTAATTTTACGTAAAGTCACATAACCTATGAGCAAAATGAGACAAAGATCATGAAAATCGATGCAAGCGTTTCGCTTTTATTCGCAATTGAGTAAAAGTATGAATTTCAAAAATTTAAACAAATTTTTTTTGGTTAATTTGTTTCGTCCGGCATAACTCGGGAACCACTAGCCCGATTTAATTGAATTAAATTTTAAAAAATTTAAAATTACAATTCCCTTAATCTGTTCATATATTGTTTTCCTATACAAGCAACAGTTTCCAAGTTAAAAATGAATATATAAAGGAAAAAACTTATTTTTGCCTAAAAATTTAAAATTTTTTTTTTTTTAAATCCATAAAAAATCCAAAATGAAAAAAAATGTCAAATCTTATTACTTTTACGTAAAGTCACATAACCTATGAGCAAAATGAGACAAAGATCATGAAAATCGATGCACGCGTTTCGCTTTTATTCGCAATTGAGTAAAGGTATGAATTTCAAAAATTTGCTCGACATATGCACAACTTTGTCTATGGTAAGGTTTTTTCTTTTTTTTGATTCTCAGAATTAACAAAACGGAATAAACAAAGGGTTATTTAATTTTTATGATTGCGTAAGCAAAGTAATAAACGCTAATAAATGTGCGTGAACAATTAAAAGGAAAAATGGAAAGGGGACTTTTTTAATTATTTGGGTTTTCCGTTGGCTACCTGTATGATTTTTTTACAGAAATGCAACCCACATTTAAGGGTGGTCATTATTCGGAAAATTTAAGACTCACACATGGTGAAACAGGTATGTAGCCACCGTAAAAAAATATACACCCATTTATAAGTACCTGTCAGTAAAATACTAAACAATACACAGTATAAATAGGTCTTCATTGATCGATTTTACTCATTCAACAAGTGTCGACGAACGCGATAGTTAAAATGAGCAAACGTTCGCGAGGATTTGAATGCAATACCAATCCAAGTAATTTTTGTTACATGTGCGGAGAATACGTTTCTGAAAAAAACAAGCGTTGTTTTTCACCTAAATTGAGAGATTCATTTGAAGAGAGCTTCAATTTAAAGGTCTCAAACATAGATGAGCGGTGGACACCAAGTGCTCTATGTCCAAGGTGCTACGTACAGCTAGCTGACTCAAGGTAAGTGTAGATTACGAAATTCAAGAACATATATAACTTATTATTGAAATTCTTTCAGACGACAGCCGAGAATCATCATGCCAGCAACAAGCAGAGCCTTAAAGCAATTTTACTGCACAACGGCAACGAGAAACCTTCGATTCCAATTGCTCATGCCGTTGACACCAAGGAAACATACGAAGTCATGGACAATCTACTAAAGTGCCTTAACTATGAGAGGCACGATTGGAAAGTTTGTGCCGACCTTAAGGTTATCGGTATCCTTTGTGGATTACAAGGTCGATTCACAAAGTACTGTTGTTTTCTCTGCCTTTGGGACAGCCGCGATCGTCAACATCATTACACCAGGAGGAGTTGGACAGAAAGAGTTAACTTCATCCCCGGCAGCGACAACGTGAAATATACACCACTCATAAAAAAGGAAAATGTTTTTCTCCCACCTCTTCACATAAAGCTCGGACTCATAAAAAACTTCGTGAAAGCTATCAACAAAGATGGCGAAGCGTTCGCCTATTTAAAAACCATTTTTCCTCACCTTTCATCGGCAAAGATTAAGGAAGGCGTTTTCGACGGTCCGCAAATTAAAAAGTTGTTGAAAGACCAACAGTTTGAGCACATTTTATCACCAAATGAAGCTGCAGCTTGGAACTCATTTCGGCAAATTGTTTCCGGATTTCTTGGAAACAACAAAAGCTCAAATTACAGAGAGATCGTCGAACAACTACTCCAAAATTATAAAAAAATTAGAGCAAATATGTCGCTTAAGATACATTTTCTACACTCGCACTTGGACTTCTTTCCGGACAACCTGGGCGTTGTGAGTGACGAGCATGGTGAGCGTTTTCATCAGCAAATGAAAGAAATTGAGCACCGATACCAAGGATTTTGGAACGAAGCTATGATGGGGGACTATATCTGGTTCCTGATAAGAGAAACAGACCCACAACAATATAAAAGAAAGACAAAAGCACATAATTATTTTTAATTTGAAGGTTTTTATTTTTGTGTTTAGATATTTTTTTTTTTTAACTTTTTTATAATTAATTAATGTTGATATCCTTAGGATAATTTCTTGTACATATATCGAATTGTTTTTTAATTTAAAGTCATATATTTTTGTCACCCAAAAATTTTAATTTTTTTTGTAATAAAAAAGAAAAAACCTTACCATAGACAAAGTTGTGCATATGTCGAGCAAATTTTTGAAATTCATACCTTTACTCAATTGCGAATAAAAGCGAAACGCGTGCATCGATTTTCATGATCTTTGTCTCATTTTGCTCATAGGTTATGTGACTTTACGTAAAAGTAATAAGATTTGACATTTTTTTTTCATTTTGGATTTTTTATGGATTTAAAAAAAAAAAAAATTTAAATCTTTAGGCAAAAAATAAGTTTTTTCCTTTATATATTCATTTTTAACTTGGAAACTGTTGCTTGTATAGGAAAATAATATATTAACAGATTAAGGGAATTGTAATTTTAAATTTTTTAAAATTTAATTCAATTAAATCGGGCTAGTGGTTCCCGAGTTATGCCGGACGAAACAAATTAACCAAAAAAAAATTTTTTAAATTTTTGAAATTCATACCTTTACTCAATTGCGAATAAAAGCGAAACGCGTGCATCGATTTTCATGATCTTTGTCTCATTTTGCTCATAGGTTATGTGACTTTACGTAAAAGTAATAAGATTTGACATTTTTTTTCATTTTGGATTTTTTATGGATTTTTTAAAAAAAAAATTTTTAAATTTTTAGGCAAAAAATAAGTTTTTTCCTTTATATATTCATTTTTAACTTGGAAACTGTTGCTTGTATAGGAAAACAATATATGAACAGATTAAGGGAATTGTAATTTTAAATTTTTTAAAATTTAATTCAATTAAATCGGGCTAGTGGTTCCCGAGTTATGCCGGACGAAACAAATTAACCAAAAAAAAAATTTTTAAATTTAAAAAAAAAATAATAAAAAAAAAACCAAACGAAAAAAAAAAATTTTATTGCGTTTTTCGAGCTCATGTCAAGGTTATCTACACAGAAAAAATTATCGCATCCGGAGTACATGAAATTTTTTTCAATTTGTTGAGTAGTGTTATTTGCAATGTTAGTATCCAAAAATAAGTTTACACTTACATGGTGTTTCACAAGGACATTGTGACAAAATAGAAGGCCACCTCTAAGGCAATTTGTGTTATTTTGTTACAGCAAAATGTTTTGATAAATATGTATTTTAATGTTTGCAATTACATCTGGAAATATTCTAAATAGGTGCATAGAGCATCGTTCAATTTGATGCAAATCGTTTAGATGTCGGATTTGGTCTTTTCCGCTCTACAAACCTACCTAAATCGAATTCATATATCGATCATTCCATGTCAAACCGAACACCTTTTTTACGTCACCATTTCCGATTTCCATTTACGATAACTAAACTTTATAAAATATTTGATTCGTAGAAGACGAATAAAAATCGAAATTGTTTTCAAAATATATGACCAATTGAAAATTGCGAAAATCAAGAAAAACGTATGAAAAAAAGGTATGAACATAGAAAATGGTGTAGTGAGAAAATGCGTGGGCAAAATTCAAAAAATGATGGCTTATTTTAAAGGTAATTACAAGTACTTTTCGCAGGCTCTTGGCTATTGACTGCTATTAAAGAATATGGTAAAATTGATGAAAATAATTCATTCATATGATGGGCAAATATACAAACAAAATCGGTGTCGTGCCATCTCATTGTAGCTGCGCCTAGTGAAAAATATAACAATTATTTTCATCCAGATTGGCTGTAATAAGTGAATCCAGAGTGTTATCAATAAATCGGAAGGTGCATATGAGCGGTGACAATATATTTACGTAATGGTCCACTTATATGGTCCATGATAATATAAACCCAGCAAACAAAATTGGAAGTTCCTTAGGAATCACATTTTAATCGCATCTCAAAATGCAAATGTGCAATTCTCCCCGCTTTTGAGGAAGTTCATTAAAAACTTCCAAAAAAGTCTATAACATGTTAATATTCCGTAATATTTTACGAATACCAATTCCGCGAGTGTATGGGAACGAATTTTTAGTATGGGAAGGTTTTTTTACTTGGAAGGTATTATTGAAAATTGGCGGCAGATCTATCACAAAATTTGGGGCCTGTGCCAACAACATGGGCCTATATAGTTCTGATTTACGGCTGGTATTCCTAGTTGAAATATATCATGATCTGCAACACTTGATCAAGACCCGATGTGAGGTGAAGGTTCTAGATCGGCAATAGAGTAAAACGGGGACCCATTTGTATCGGGATATACCCATATATGGATCCATACATCTGACTTTCATAGTAGCTGTTTCTAGTTGAAATAAAACATGATATGCAAAATTTGATAAACGTCTGATGTAAACTATGGATTCTGGAGTGGTAAAAATAGAAAATGGGGGCCATTTATAAGGGCATTATATTAGAACGTGGAACCTTATAGATCACTTTCACAGTAAGTATTCTTATTTGATGATCAGCAAAATATTATCAAGATCCAATGTAATATGTGTGTTCTAGGGCTGTAATAATATAAATTTGGGCCCATGTGTAAGGGCGCTACATTAAAAAGTGGGCCCTTATAGATTACTTTCACGGTAGGAATTCTTAGTTGAAATATAAGATGATCTGCAAAATGTTATCAAGATCCAATTTAAGGTGTGGGTTATAGAGCGATAATTGTGTAAATTGGGGGCCCAGTTGTAAGGGGGCCATACCATAACATGGACCCATATACTTTCAAAGTAGGTGTTTCTCATCTAAATATAACATGGTGTAGGAACATTGATCAATATCTGATGTAATATGTGTATTCTAGAGTAATAATAGTGTAAATCGGAGGTACATTTGTATTGGTGCTATATCGAAACATGGACCCATGTAACCCACTTTCATATTAGCTATTTCTTGTCCGAACATAACATGATCTTGAAAACTGTATCAATATCCAATGAAAAAATTGTGTATTCTAGAACAGTAATAGAATAAATTGGGGTATGTTTGTATGAAGCCTATGCCTGAATCAGGACCGATTTCCTCCAAATTCAATACCGGTGGTCGTTGGTAAATAATTGATCCATTTTTACGGCAGACAAATACAAATTGTACAGTAGTAATAGGATGAATCGGACCGACATTTCAAAGGGGCCTATAAAAAAAATTAGGCCTGATGCAAAACATGGGCCTATATATTATAATAGAGTAGAATGCGGCCCCATTTGGGTTATTTCAAAGTATGGACACATATTTGACTTTCATAGTAGTAATCATATAATATAATCCGCAAAATTTGAAAAAAATCCGATGTAAAATTAGAGTCCTTGATGGGTAAAAATTAAAATGAGGCCATTTGTAAGGGCGCTACTTTAAAAATTTGTTACTTATAGATAAATTTCAAAGTAGGTGTTCTTAGTTGAAATATAACATGATATGCAAAATTATATCGAGATCCAATGCACGATGTGGGTTCTAGAGATGTAATAGAGTAGAATGGGGCCCCATTTGTATGGAGGTTATACCAAAATGTGGCCCCATATATTTGACTTTTATAGTATGTATTCTTGGTTGCAATATAATGTAATCTGCAAAATTTGAAAAACTTCCGATGTAAAATGTGGGTCCTAGAGAGGTAATAATAAAAATGGGGTCCCATTTGTAAGGGCGCTACATTTAAAAGTGGGCCTTTATATATCACTTTCAAAGTAGGTATTCTTTATTGAAATATAACATGATTTGCAAAATCAGCGATAATAGTGTAAACTGCGGGCCCATTTGTATGGGGGCTATACTAAAACATTGACCTATATAGCTGGCTTTCAAAATACGTGTTTCTAGTATAAAAGTTATATTGTGTGGAACATTTGATCAAAATCCGATGTAAAATGTGCATTTTAGAGCAGTAATATTGTAACTCGAATATATATTTGTATGGGGGCTAGTCCACGAAGTGGTGTAGGGTATAAAAATGGTATTTGCAAAAATTCTCCAATCGCCAATCACCGATTAGAAAATGTTTAGCATATTTTTCAACTCCATATTTATGCTTCTTACTCAGAAAGTTTTACCACATCCCTGCCGTGAATAAAAATCATGACAACCACTTTAGAAAAAAATCTACATTTCGGAACATATTTTCATATTTGGGTATTTTGTTGGAAAAAATGCAAGAGCTGGTTAGCCATTATTTTCGGAGACATTTTATACCCTACAGCACTTCGTGGACTAGGGTATTATAAGTTAGTTTCGCTCCAAATGTTTGTACACCAAATAGAAATAATTAATATTTTTTTCTGGCCAAGGACCATCGGTAGAGGAGGAGGAAATCGGTTCAGATTAAGATATAGCCCCCATACAAATGTCGCTCCCGATTTGACATTTTCCGCTCTAGAAACCACATCTTGTACCCGATTTTCTTTAGATTTAGCACAACATCTTATAATCCAACTAGGAACACCTATGATGAAATTGGGTAAGATCGGTTCAGATTTAGATATAGTCCCCATACAAATGTCGCTCACGATTTGACTTTTTCCACTGGGTGTATCATATTGTCGGCTCCGTCCGTCTTTAGCCTTTCTATAGTTGTTGGGGTGATGCCCATAAGTCCACACTTTGGTATAACCCAAATGGGGCCCATTCTGATCTATTACAGCTCTAGAAACTACATCTTACATCGGATCTTAATCAAATTTTGCAGATCATGATATTTTTCAACTAGGAATACCTACCGTGAATGAGAAATATATAGGTCCATGTTTTAGACCAGGCCCAGAATGTTGTTATAGGCTCCTTTTTGAAATGTCGGTCCTATTACTACTGTATAATTTGTATTTGTCTGTCGGATAATTGGATCAATTACCATATTATTTACCATATTCGTTAAATTTGACTAAAGATGAATTTATAGTAACTTTATAATTTATATGAACTACATAAACTTTTTTGCGGTAACTTTTGTTTTACGTGTAATAAAGCACAAAAAGCTTTTTACTGGCTGTTTTTTATTTAGTTTGCACAAATATAAAGATTTGTTCCAGAGAAGGAACTTCTAAGGATAAACTATTACAATTACAATCTTTCTTCGATGAAATTATAGTCTGTTGTTTATTATTAAGATTTTTATATATTAACTGGTATTTCAACAGACTTTTTCTTGGGTAGTCATTTCTTTCGTTGATATAAGTATAATATGTTTTTGTACATTTTGGAAACAGGATTTCTTATAAATAATCTCAAAATAATAAAAAGTGGATAACTTCCATAATTCGCTCAGCCGGATCACTAGAATATGAACAATTCAGAAAAAAATATTTATTTTGGTAGCTAAATCTCGATACTCAAAACACCGGTTTCAAAAGAAACAAGTAAGGAAAGGATAAAATCGGGCGGGGACGAATATATGACACACTCCACTTTCTATCCGAATACAATTCAATTCGGTAAAAAAGTGAAAACGGGAAGGATTTTTGTATGTTTCCTAATCTAAGGATAATATGACCTGGTCCAATTTGTTGAATAGAGAAGAATATTTGTATATCCCAACATGGAATGAAGTGACCCACTTTCTCAATAGAGTCTTCAATTTAAAGTAAAGTAAAGGTGAAAATATATCGTTCCTAGGTCGAAAAAAGTCAAGTCTGGAGCGAAATTTGTATGTAGCTATATATAAATCTTAACCGATTTGACCCATTTTCATCATAGGTGTTTTTAGATGAAATATAAGATATTTTGCAAGATTAGAAGAAGATGTTTTAAAAATGTGGTTTATAGAGTGGAAAAATTCAAATCGAGAGTGAAATTTGTGTGGAAGTTATATATAAATCTGAACCGATCGAACCCATATTCACCGTGAGGGTTTTTAGTGGAAATATAAGATATTTTGCCAAATTTGAAGAAGATCTGTTACAATATGTGGTTTCTAGAGCGGAAAAAGTCAAATTGGGAGCGAAATTTGTATGAAAGCTATATATAAATCTGAACCGATCTAACACAGTTTCACAACAGGTGTTTCTACTTGAAATATAAGATGTTTTGCCAATTTTAAAGAAAATCTGTTAAAATATGTTGTATCTAGAGTGAAATTCGTCTAAATCTGAACCGATTTTCTTCAAATTAAATAGCGTTCGTCCTTATCCCCAAAAACTTCGTTGTGCAAGGTTTCATTTGGTTCTGGCTACAATTGCGACCTGTACGTTGATTACAAGAATAGATGTACATACATATAGACGGACATTGCTTAATCGATTCAATAAGTGATCCTAAGTCGCTTCATTTTGGGTGTTACAAACAAATGCTCAAAGATATGATACTCTCGTGGAGTGTATAAAAACTTAATTTCAACCACGGATTTAGCTGCAAAAAAATACTTTTTCTTCTGGCCCTAGATCGTAATAAAGATATTGCAGTTATTATACCCTCCACCACCAGGATGAAGGTCCAAATTTAGCATAAATACGTCTTATAGTCGTAGATCGGTTGGGATTGAAAGTGGGCGAAATCGGCCCAAAGGGAAAAATTTATCCCTCACAAGGACTGAAAAAACCCAGAATAACCCCTAATATTTTAGAGTATTTAAGCATATTTTTTCAATATGTCAGCTTGTACTTACTTAATATGGGGTGTGCGCATTCCCCCTATAACAAAAACGTGCACCACAAAGTGATTTTTATTCGCAGAGGGTGAAATGGGGGAAAAAGGGATAAAAATGGTACATTTCAAACGGCAACAGCTACAAAAACAAAATTTGATGTGCACATTGCTCTTATTGAGCAGATACATAATATAAAAGTATTTTTCCAAATTCGTACTTTTAAGGGATAAAATGGGAATAGAGAGATAAAAATGGTACCAACCAAACGGCTGCACCTAGAATAATGAAATTCGGTGTATACATTCATCTGATTGCGTAGACACGTAAAATAGAAGGATTTTTCGAAATTCGTACTTTTTGGGGTTCAAATGAAACAAAGGGGATACAAATAGTACCAACCAAATATTCGCAGCTAGAGACATGAAATTCGGTGTATACATTCCTCTGATTGCGTAGACACGTAAAATAAACGGATTTTTCGAAATTCGTACTTTTTGGGGTGAAAATAGAAAAGGGGATAAAAATAGTACCAGTCAAATGACCGCAGCTAGTGTCATGAAATTCGGAGTATACATTCCTCTGACTGCGTAGACACAAAAATAAAAGTTTTACAAGTTCATTAGATTTTACCATTAATGAGCAAATATTAAATTGTAGAGAAATGTAAAATATTTTTGGATTTAAATAATCCCTGTTAATTGAAAAAATATATGTTTGGTAATAAACACCTTTATATGGAATATAGAGCCTTACTTGTTAAATATTTCTAAGGGAGGCTGGTGATTTATCGGTGACAGAGCGTCAATAGATTTATTTTGAATCGAATATGATAATAATTCGAATATCTTCGTAGATGTGGTGGGATGTCATTTCTAAATGAATACGCCAGAGATTTTCATGTCTATTTAGTTAAGTTTTATAAAATTAAAATATTATAAAAAATAAAATTCATCAAATTTGCCACATTTTCAGTAGTAAAGATAAGTTTTGTGAAAAATAACCGCGAACGAAATTCAAATAGTTTCGATAATTGTTCGCGGAAGTTATGGCATTCATCAATCTAAAGGAATGAAGTTTGTTTAAACAAATGATTACTTTAGTTATACATTCAACTTGTTGAACTACTTGCCTTCGTATCAAAACCTGTAGCCTGATACAAATTAAATATGAATGTTTATAATTACATTTCGATATTCTTAAACTAAACCGAGTTAGTGGTAGGCGTAAATTTCTATTAAGGCAATTTTGTGTGCCTCTTATTGCTTACTTGCAGAACAATTAATTTCCAGTCCAGAAACTTTTTTGCACAACCTTCACCCTTATTAACCATCAATATTTCACATTTCTAATTAAGGCAACAATTTTCTTGTCATTCTAATGGTATAATCGTTACCAGCTAATAAAGACATCACAATTTTAGTTAAATGACTGCACTGAAAAAATCTGTTAGTGAAACAAATGTCTATATTTGGAAAGTCGAATGAAGAGAAATCTAATCTAACGTTACATACTTCTGAAACATGTTCAGTCGGGATTATACCCCACTCTGCTTTCATTTTGCATTAACTTTCAAAATTTAGCAATTATTTTCTAAAATGAGCAATTTCATATCCAGATATGAAAAAGCTTATTGGTTTATATCAAATGAACTTTTGAAATTAGGAGTTTATCCTTTATCTGCGGGAACAGGGAGAACTCATTGGTTGGTAAATCAAAATTGTACAGTATTGTCTCATAATTTCGAAGTTTCTTAAATTTATGCAAATTATATTCTTTTGCTGTCAATCTATATTGAAAATTGGAATAAAAGCAACGGGCTCAAAAACAAGCAAAACAAGTAAGGAAAGACTAACGTCGACCCATGAACCGATCACCATGGGTATTTCTAGTTGAAATATAAGATGTGTTGCCAAATCTGAAGACAATCTGCTAAAGTATGTGGATTGGATTAAAATATGTTAATTATACCGATCGGCTTAGAATCACTTTCTGTATCGATTTAGCAATGTCCGTCTGTCTGTCTGTCCATCTATTGTTGTAATCACGAAACAGGTCGCAATTGTAGCCAGAACCAAACGAAACTTTGCACAGCGAAGTTTTTCGGGACAAGGACGAACGCTATTTAATTTGAAGAAAATCGGTTCAGATTTAGATATAGCCCCCATACGAATTTCACTCCCGATTTGACCCTTTTCACTCTAGATACCACATATTACAACCGATTTTCTTCAAAATTGGCAAAACATCTTATATTTCAATTGGAAATACCTGTGGTAAAAATGTGTTAGATCGGTTCAGATTTATATATAGCTCCCATACAAATTTCGTTCCCAATTTGATTTTTTTCGCTCCAGAATCCACATATTTTAACAGATTTGCTTCAAAATTCGCAAACCACCTTATATTTCAACTGGGAACACCTGTGGTAAAAATGTGTTAGATCGGTTCAGATTTATATATAGCTCCCATACAAATTTCGTTCCCAATTTGATTTTTTTCGCTCCAGAATCCACATATTTTAACAGATTTTCTTTGAAATTCGTAAAAAAACCTTATATATCAACTGGAAACACCTGTGGTAAAAATTTGTTAGATCGGTTCAGATTTATATATAGCTCCCATACAAATTTCGTTCCCAATTTTAATTTTTCCGCTCTAGAATCCACATATTTTAACAGATTTTCTTCTAAATTCGCAAAAAACCTTATATTTCAACAGGAAACACCTGTGCTAAAAATGTGTTAGATCGGTTCACATTTGTATATAGCTCCCATACAAATTTCGTTCCCAATTTGAATTTTTTCGCTCTAGAATCCACATATTTCAACAGAAACACCTGTGGTAAAAATGTGTTAGATCGGTTCAGATTTATATATAGCTCCCATGTAAATTTCATCTCCCAATTTCAATTTGTCCGCTCCAGAATCCACATATTTTAACAGATTTTAATCAAAATTGGCAAAACATCATATGTTTAAACAAGGAACACCAGTGGTGAAAATGGGTCACATCGGTTCAACTCGAAGAACTTATTGTGAAAGTTAGTCCTTATAAAACCATATTAAAAATTTGCAATTGGCGATCAACGCCTCTCCAATGAACCCCTTGAAAAACACAAATCGAACTAAAAATGTGGAAGTTATTGCGGATTTTATAAAAAATGCATTAAAAATTTAACTAAAATCGTAAAAATATGTCCTTTTAACTGGTTTATATGACAACTTTTTAATATGGTTTTATAAGGCTCGGGCCAGGTCAAACTGCATTAATGCAGTTATTAATAAACATTCGTATGTTATAACATGGAAACATTTGAATTTAATATATAATTTAGTTTTTCATAAGCAAACTCTGTTCGAAACATACAGTGCGACCTCGTTTACAGCGACTTCTCGATTATGGCAACACCTCAATTTATCAAATTTAAGTTTTTCTTTCAAAATCTTAAATATAAGGCTATGCTTTCTAGAATATTAGCATGAAATTGTTAAGACGAATATGTTATATTTAATTTGAATTTTTTTATATTTAATTTGATTTGTTTATTTCAACTTGTAATTCAAAGCCATCGGGCCAAATTTAAAACAAATTACAAAATGCAAATGTAATATTTTTTAACATGGCTATTTCATTTTAATTCTTAATTTTTATTTTACATCGAATTATAGACGGTAGAACTGAACATTTGTACTTGAAATCTGCAATTTTAGCCTGAAAACTATGTTGACTCGGTTGTCGCAACTACCGCAGTTTTGACAACTGTCGAAATATCAATTAGTTGCCTTAAGCGAGATCACACTGTACTTAACTACATTGGCTTGTTCATTTATAGCAAAATAAAATATAATTTTAGTTGAAGACGCGTTACACCTTATTCACATCTACGAACGAAAGTCAATCACTGTTTTTTTTAATTAATTATATAAAAACAAGTAAGGAAAGACTTAGGGCATAACTAACGTGACCATCTCTTATTGGGCCAAAAGCGGGATTTATGAATTCAAAAAGCGGGATTTGGCGTGATTTTGTAGAAAAAAAGCGGGATCGTGAAATTCTAACAAAAAAACGTTAAAATAAAAAACTAAATTAAAAAAGTGTACAAAACAAACAAAAAATAAATTTTCAAAGTTCGTACTTTTAGGGTCACGATGGGAAAAGCAGGCAAATGGTACTAATCAAACGGCTATATCAGGAATCATGAACTTCAGGCTACTCTGATTGTGTAGACTGTTAGGATTTCAAATAGTTAAAATTGATCGAGAGTCATCAAGTTTTTCCCTAACTAGGACTAAAAAAACAAAATAAATAAAAAATATTTAGGATATTTAAGCACACTTGTTAAGATTGCTACGGGAGTGTTCTTTAAAATTATTTAAAATTTTCTAAAATTATCACCAAAGAAACATTACAATTTATTCATAATTTATATAAAATTAGGAGTAAGCGAACTAAACTCCCACTAGATACATAATATAAAAATAGTTTTTCCTAAATTGGGAATAAAAATGGTACCAACCAAACGGCTGCACCTAGAATAATGAAATTCGGTGTATATATTCCTCTGATTCAGTAGACAGGTAAAATAAACGGATTTTTCGGATTTATTTATTAAATTTATTGGGGTTAAAATGGAAAATTGGAATATAAATAGTACCAACTAAATGACCTCAGCTATGAAATTCGGAGTATACATTCCTCTGAATGCGTAGACACGAAAAATAAAAGATGAAGATGATGAAGTGAAACTTTTTTTAAGTTTTTTGCGATTTTGACCTTGAAGATTAATTTTTTTTTGATTTTATATGTTCACAATTTTTGTTCTTTATGACAAGAGCTAGAACTTTGCCTCAGAGAGTAAATCAAAATTCCGAACGGTTTGCAAGATATGAGCCTGAGAATATGATCACTTTTTTCCAAAAATTACACCGAGGCCTCAAATCTCTGGGGGCCCATAAAAAAAAGTGCATGACTTTGGGGGGAAAAAAAAACACGGGTCTTTTTTTTTTGGTCTTTTATCATGTAGCGGTGTCCGTATATGGTTATTTTGAAATGACTTCAAAAATGTTGCACAGTGTTACTAAACCCAGGTATTTCATGGGAGCAATTTTATGTAGTTCATACAAATTATATTCATATAATATATATGCTATAAATTCATCTTTAGCCAAATTTAACGAATATGGTAAATAATATCTTAATTGATCCAATTGTCCGATAGACAAATACAAATTATACAGTATTATACCAAAGTATGGACATATGGGCATCATTCAAACAATTCTCATTGCAATTCAATTCGGTAAAAAAGTGAAATCGGGAAGGATTTTTGCATCCTGTAAATGTATGTGTTTGACAAAAAATGTTAAATCGGAAAGGACATTTGTATGGGGGTATATTGAAACCTGGAACGATGTGACCCGCTTTCACCATGTCTGTTTATTGGTGAAATATAATATGTAAAATTTGGCCAAAATCGGTTAAACACTCGGGAGCAACATTTGTATGAGGGCTATATCTAAATCTGAACCTATCTTACCCACTTTCACCATAGATGGACAGCAGACGGACGGACAGACAGACAGACATCGTTAAATCGACTCAGCTGGTGATTCTAAGCCGATCGGTATACTTAAAGGTGGGTCTAGCTCGATTATTTCTTGGTGTTACAAACATTTAGCGCGAAACTAACTTATAATACCCTAGACCGCGAAGTGGTGTAGGGTATAAATAGCGGGACTTTTTGTCAAAAAGCGGGATGGAAAATTTTAGCGGGACTGGGCATCAAAAAGGGGGATAGTCCCGCGAAAAGCGGAATGGATGGTCACCTTAGGTATAACCACTTCCTGCGTATATACATCGTTTTGATTCTTAAACCCAAATTGGTGGGAAAGCATGGAACCATATGATCTAATGTTCCGGCAGGGAAACATGATCTGGAAAAACTGTTCAAGATGTTATGAAAATGCAGATTTTACATCGGTAATAGGATAAATCGGACGGACATTTGTAGGTTGCCTATCACAACACTTGGGCCTGTGCCAAAACCATGGGCATATATAGTTCTCATTCACGGTATGTATTCGTAGCTGAAATATAGCATGATCTCCAAAATTTGATCAAGATCAAATTTTGTAAGATGTAGGTTCTAGAGCGGTAATAAAGTAAAACGGGGGCCATTTGTTGGGGGTTATACCAAAATATGGACCCATATATTTAACATACATAGTAGCTGTTTCTAGTTAAAATGTAACATGATCTGCAAAATGTGGGGATTCTAGAGTGGTAAAAGTAATAAATGGGGTACATTTTTTAGGGGCGCTACATTAAAAAGTGGATTTTTATAGATCGCTTTCGAAGAAGGTATTCTTAAGTGATGATCTGAAAAATATTATAATATGTAGGTTCTAGAGTTTAATAATTAATCAATCCTTTCACATTTCTGATTATCAATCCGCATAGAAATTATCAAGACGAAGTGTTCGTCCTTGCACTTTAAATGTGCCCTCAATAACCAATATAATTACCTATTCCGTGACATATTTTCACAGTGTATTTCCGCGGCCAGATATTCATATAAAACTGACAACATTGAATAATTCCTCAGTCAATTCGTATTTATTTCTCAGCAAAAATGGAAAAGTCTACCCACGCCTCTTTATCGTGCTACGAACGCTTTCACAAAATAATGCGTGTCTGCAAATTATTCGCATTCTTGTGTGGAGCAAATGTCTTCGATCCCAACTACAAGATGAACGTGCACACTTGGTTGGTTATTCTCTGCATTAATTCGTATTACCTTTGCACTTTGTACACCATTTACGTGGGTCTGGTCATCGACGGTGACTGGAAGGTTATCCTGCAGGCCATGAGTTTGGCTGGGAGTGCTATACAGGTTTGCAAATGGTTCTAAATTTGTGACAGAAAAATAATTTTCCTCAAAATGTTTATCAAAACAGACATAACTTTTGACATTGGAAAAGACTTTTTTGTAAAAAATATACTTTTCGAACAAATTTTTTGAAAACCAAAAAATTATATTTTTATTTTTCTCTTGATTGTAAATTTAGTAAATATTGAAAAGTTTCCCTTTCTAAAATTGTGCTGCTTTGACATATTCGAACCATAGTGCAACTTACTTTTCTTCCATTTCGCACAGGGCTATTGCAAGTTGCTGACGTACATTTACAAACGGCGGGACGTGATAAATATTCAAGATAGTTTGTCCAACATCTACCGCGATTACCAGGCGAAAAGCGAGTCGTACCAGAAAGTTTTGCGATATCGCACCGACTTGACAACGACTCTGTTGAAAATGGTTTTGCTGATTTACCTCTTCACCGTTGTTGTGGTCGTGTGTTATCCTTTGTTCCACTGGCTGAAGCACAGTGAGAAAATCTTCGTTATGCAATTCCTACTGCCCGGCTTGGATCCCACCACCAAGGAGGGCTATATTATCCACATCAGTGGCCATGTCTGCTGTATGGTCCTGGGTGGATTTGGCAATTTTGCCGCAGATATGCTGGTGTTTATATTCATCACTAATATTCCGTTACTGAAGGATATCCTTGAAATTAAATTTGATGAATTGAATGATGTCGTTTTGGCGACGCATGACCCGAAGAAATCGCTGCCTGTGCTAAAGGACATCGTGGCGTGGCATCAGAAATATAATACGTGGGCACCTTAAGCGAGGTAATTTTTTCAAGGATGGTAATTAATTTGCTAATTTTCAGATTTGTGAAGCAAATCGAAAAGGTCTACTACGGGGTCATCTTGGTCGAAGTGATGACCTTGTGCTGCAGCATTTGCTGCACCTTGTTTTCGATCGTTATCGGTGTATGGCCGGCAGCATTTGCCTATTTGATATACAGCTTCGTCTTGCTGTATGCTTACTGTGGTCTGGGACATTTGGTGGAAATATCAGTAGGATAAGTATGCAATTCTATTGCCTTTGAAATATATTTGTTTTGCGTTTTTATTTCAGAATGATGAAGTCATTGACACCATATACACGAGGTGTTTGTGGTATGAGTTGTCTGTGCCGGAACAGAAGTTGGTGCTTTTGATGATTCGCAAATCGCAGAAGCCCATTACATTGACCATTGGCGAAATATTGCCTTTGTCGATGAGCACAGCTCTGCAACTGACCAAAGCCATTTACAGCTATGTGATGATGCTGTTGAATTTCCTGGAGACTGATGAATTGTGAATACTTGATGTTAAAAATGAAATATATAGGAAACAATTACAAGGGCAAATGGGTCATATGCTCCCATGTGCCCTTGTAATTGTTTCCTGTTTTGGTTCGGTTTTATTATAATAGCATTAATTCGAAGAATTTGCTGTGAAGGAGTTATTATGGGTCCTTTGCAATAGTTGAAATAATCACTATTTTGCAAATAGATGCACCACCGTAGCAGTAAATACTTAATAAGAAACATTTATGATTTCTTTCAAAAAAGGCACACCCTTACACAAAGGATATAAGATGTATCCTAACACCAAAGATTTCCCAAATAAAATTCATTACATCAGAAGAAACAATCCAACTTGAAGTAGTACTGCAAACAAGGAAAAATATAAATTTATTTAAAGTAAAATAATAAAAATTTATTTATTTATTTTACAGTATTTTGTATAATTTAAGTTTATTTTGTTTGTTCTCATTTATCTATTAGAGAATTTAAAACTAAATACACTATGCAACAAAAAACCAGTAAGGAAAGGCTAAAGTCGGGCGGAGCCGACTCTATGATACACTCCACTTTCAATCCGCATACAATTCAATTCGGCGAAAAAGTGAAAACGGGAAGGTTTTTTGTATCCTGTAAATGTATGTGTTTGACAAAAAATTTTATATCGGAAAGGACATTTGTATGAGGATATATTGAAACCTGGAACGAAATAGGTGAAATATAAAATGTATAGTTTGGCCAAAATCGGTTAAACTTATGGGAGCAACATTTGAATTTGGGCTATATTTAAATCTGAACCGATCTTACCCACTTTTACCATAGTTTTGTTTAGTCAGATTATAAGATGTTGTGCGAAATTTAAAGAAAATCGAGCACAATATGTGGCTTTTAAAGCGGCAAAAGTCAAATCGGGAGCGACATTTGTATGGAGGCTATATCTAAATCTGAACCGATCTTACCCAATTTCAGCATAGTGTTTCTAGTTGGATTATAAGACGTTGTCCCAAATTTAAAGAAAATCGGGTACAATATATGGTTTTTAGAGCGCAAAATTCAAATCGGGAGCGACATTTGTATGGGGCCTATATCTAAATCTGAACCGATCTAGCCCGCTTTAGCCACAGGTGTTTCTAGTTAGATTATAAGATGTTGTGCCAAATTTAAAGAAAATCGATTAGAATATGTGGGATTTAAAGCGGAAAAAGTCAAATCGGGAGCGACATTTATATGGGGGCTATATCTAAATCTGAACCGATCTTACCCAATTTCTGCACAGGTGTTTCTAGTAAGATTATAAGATGTTGTGCCAAATTTAAAGAAAATCGAGTACAATATGTGGTTTCTACAGAGGAAAATGTCAAATCGGGAACGACATTTGTATGGGGGCTATATCTAAATCTAAACCGATTTGACCTATTTTCACCATAGATGTTCTTAGTTTAAATATAAGATGTTTTGCCAAATCTGAAGACAATCTGATACATTATGTGGTTTCTAGAGCGGAAAAAGTCAAATCGGGAGCGAAATTTGTATGGGAGCTATATATAAATCTGAACCGATCTGTCCGATATTCACCATGGGAGTTTCTAGTGGGAATATAAGATGTTTTACCAAATCTGAAGACAATCTGATACATTATGTGGTTTCTAGAGCGGAAAAAGTCAAATCGGGAGCGAAATTTGTATGGGAGCTATATATAAATCTGAACCGATCTGACCGATATTCACCATGGGTGTTTCTAGTGGAAATATAAGATGTTTTACCAAATCTGAAGACAATCTGATACATTATGTGGTCTCTAGAGCGGAAAAATTCAAATCGGGAGAGAAATTTGTATGGGAGCTATATATAAATCTGAACCGATCTAACACATTTTTACCACAGGTGTTTCTAGTTACAATATAAGATGTTTTTCCAATTTTAAAGAAAATCTGTTATAATATGTGGTATCTAGAGTGAAAAGAGTCAAATCGGGAGTGAAATTCGTATGGGGGCTATATCTAAATTTGAACCGATTTTCTTCAAATTAAATAGCGTTCGTCCTTATCCCGAAAAACATCGTTGTGCAAAGTTTCATTTGGTTCTGTCTACAATTGCGACCTGTATCGTGATTACAAGAATAGATGAACGGACGGACGGACGGACGGACAGACAGAAAGACGGACATTGCTAAATCGACTCTGAAAGTGATTCTAAGACGATCGGTATAATTAACAATGGGTCTATCTCGTTTCCTTTTGGGTGTTACAAACAAATGCACACAGACATAATACTCTCGTGGAGTGTATAAATATTTTGTATCCGAGACCTATTATTGTAATAAAATTCGAATTACACTACGCTGTGCGGACAACACAACGTGGGGTGGTTTCATATTTTTGGATGCTTGTAGAGAGAAACTTGACGCCGAGCATTTTTTTTGAGTAAAAGAAAAATGTGATGTTTCATCAAAATCTGCCGCGTTCATCACATACCGACCATATAATTTAAAACGAATTTCTGTTTCGGTCCGAATGTCTTGAAATTTTGCGCAGAGTTTGTTCAGCGATTGGTGAAAGTTAGAGGCCATATCTACTAACATTCATATCCAATAAAAATAATTCATAAAATAAAATAATTTCATTCAAATGGCTGCTGAGGGCACACCACAAATAATAGTCCAACGGTCGGACCCTATATAACACTGCAATTGTAATCAAAAAGTGAACATAAGGGAGCAATCTTCAGAAATGTACTCTAAATATTAGGGCTACTGTCAGTCGTCATTAGAGAGATACATTTTCCCTCAGGGCCGAATTCTCCCATTTGCAATTTCTTGATTCAGCTACAAACAGAGTGACTGTATCATTTTGATAAGAAAAGTACAAATTTCAAAGATCTGTTATGTTTGCGTCCATATTGGAATGAACACATCTAATTTCATGATTCTGGGTACATCCGTTTGCTTGGTACCACTTTTATCATTTTTTAATTTTAAGATAGATAAGATTTTGACACTAAAAGAACGATTTAGGAGAAATACGTGTCTACGAAGATAGACGAGTGTAACCACTGAATTTCATGATTCTAAATACAGCGTGGTTTGCGTGGTACCAATTTTATCCCGTTTTGATCCTAAAGGTACGGATATAGAAAGATATCATAATTTTTCGTGTCTACGCAGTCACAACAATGTACATACCGAATTTCACTATTCTAACTGCAACCTTTGATTTGGTACCATTTTTATCCCTTTCGCCCCATTTTCCACCTAAAAGTACAATTTTCGAAAAAATCAGTTAAGTTTCGCCTCTACACAGCCAGATAAATGCATACACCGAATTTCATGATTTTATCTTCAACGGTTTGGTTGGTACCATTTTTATCCCTATTTTCCAATTGTAACCCTTAAAAGTACAAATTTCAAAAATCTCTCTATTTTACGTGTCCACGTAATTATAGGGACGTGCCATCGAATTTAATGTTTCTAGCTGTAGTGTCATCGGTACTATTTTTATCCCTTTTGTCCCATTTCGTCCGCTTAATTTTTTTCTTACTTTTTTCTGATTACACGTTACTAGAGGAAGGTACGAAACAAATTTCAAGTGTATAAAAATCCAGAGCTGTTAAATTTCGATTACGATTAGTAATCAATTACATTACTTTTTAAAAAGAATCGTAATGATTATATAATCCACTATTCAACAATTTCTGATTACTAATTGATTACGATTACAAATAATCAAAAAATAATCAGGATTACTTGCGATTACCGTTACCTTTCGGTTTTAGCTGGCAAAAGAACGAGAACAGAAAAAATCAAAACTGACATTTATTGAAAAGTCAAAAGTTTTGACAAACAGACTACTATGACTCTCATACCGCTTTCGCGAGAATCAAAAGTAATCACAAGAAATCAAAAGTAATCTAAAATAGTCAAAAGTAATCAAAAGTAATCTTTTAAAGTAGTCGAACTCATTTTTGATTACTTTTGATTATTTTTCAGTAATCGCAAGTAATCTTGATTATTTTTTGATTACTTGTAATCGTAATCAATTAATAATCGTATAAAACTGAATGTAATCGTATTGTAATCATTACTTCTACTTTAAAAAAGTAATCTAATTACTAATGATTACGATTACTAATCATTACTTAACAGATCTGTAAAAATCAGAAATTTTCAAAAAAGACACATTTACGGAAAATTTCAAACTCCTAGCTCATTTCGTTCAGCCGCTATCGTGCTTTCAACAGACAGACGGGCATGGCTAAATCGTCTTAGAATTTTACCAGGATACAGAATATATACACTTTATGGGGTCTCCGATGAATATTTCAAGGTGTTACAAACGGAATGACAAAGTGAATATACCCCATCCTGGAGGTGGAGGGTATAAAATGGTACCAACTAAACGGCTACAGCTAGAATGATGAAATTCGGTATGTACATTCGTCTAATTTCGTAGACATGTAAAATGCAGCGATTTTCGTTCCTATATCAACCATCTGTGAGCTAAACGCTCCTGAAAATGACCCTAAAAATCATGTTTTTCCGGCGTAATTTATTTTTGTGTTAAATTTTTCCCCAACTTTTTTTCTGAAATTATATACCATTCAAAGCACTTTAAATAAAAATTTTGATTCTAGTCTCTGAGTAACTTATTAGACCTTTTTCAGATATGGTGTTAGTATTATAAAAAATAAATAGCGGCATTCAATACCATTCGAATGATGCCTAAATGATGAACATCGGAAGAAAATTGACGCCAGTGATGACATTTTTAGTCCGATATTCATCATTTAGATATCATTCGAAAGGTATTCTATTTATTTTTCATAGCAACTCTTTTAACATGCTTCCAAGAAATATGAGTTTTTAGCAGTTTATTTTTTATTACACCTCTTACAAAATGAATGAAAATGAGTTTTTGCTGTCACCTTGAAAACGCGCAAAAAATCAATATAAACGCCCAATAATTCACCAGCGAGTTATTCTAAGACAAGAAAAAAAAATTTATTTAAAGTGCTACTAAGGGTCTATAACTTCAGAAAAAATTTTGGGCAGAAATGCAGCATAAAAAATTGCACGAGAAAAACATGATTTTTAGAGGTGTTTTCAGAAGCGTTCAGCTCACAGATGGCTTGAACCAGTAACGAAATATTTTGTATATCATCATTAAACAATCCAATCTTCATTTCTGGGGGGTGACCGCTGCAATTTATTTTCGTGACCCATCCTAGTGTACGTGAGAGATAATGGAGTTTCAAAATTTTTACTTTTGGAATTAAAATAGGATGGAAATACAACCAACTGTAGCACCCACAATCTTGTATATATCTACTCTATATATATACTACTATCTACTGCAACTTTTTTGCTTGAGGTAGCCTTGCCTTATATATTTTTATTCGTTTTGGTTTGTCGTTATTAGAAAAATATCGACATTATTAAAAATTTTCCTGTTACTAAACTTCTACTAAAATCGACATTCTCTGTGGAATGCAATCTGTGGTAGAGGGTATATAAAGTTCGCCCCGTCCGAACTTAACTCCTTTTTTACATGTTTTTTACAGAAATTCCAATTAGACTACTCAATGCGGACAACGCATTGTGGGATGACTTCATACACTTGAGTGGAAAAACTACAAGTAGTGCTAGTAGAGAGATGAAACTTAACACCGAGCATTTGTTTTACTCATGTGAAGTTTCATCAAAATCACATACCGCCCACATGACTAAACATATTTTTTTATAAAAAAAATCTATTGTGGACCGAATGTTTTGCTTTGCTTTTACAATTAACGAAGTGAAAAAGTTCTGCATGTTACATGCAAATCGGTTATGCCAAGCACATAGAATCATTGGAATCGTTGTGTCCATTCCATTGTATATATATATAGGTCCCTACTACTGTCAAATTTTGAAATGATTGTCAAAAGTACAATTATTTACCCTACTGTAAAAATATTGGACGGAGATAGTGCTACACTGAAAGAATTTTCCTTCATTATATTTATGAAGCGACTTCATAAAAGGGTTTTCATAAATTTAGTGAATTCTTTCTTAATATGTATGAAAAGTTCTTAAATAAAATGAAAACTTTCATACAATTTTTCATAAACATTTCATATTTCATAAAACCAAATTGTTAAATTATTGAAACTTAGTTTCATAAGATCAAAGAAAGTTTTTATAGTATTAAATAAACAACTCTTAAATATTATGAAATATGTCATAGCCAATAAAATATTTGTGTTATGAAATGTCTTCATAAACATTATAAAGGATTTCATAGTTTTTATGAAATGTTTCATAACTTACAAATGTTGTTAGTGTGTCGCCTTTATTCGGTTAATGGTAGCAATTCTCATTAACTCTGAGAACATTATTATCCCTGATTTGGGTCAAAGACATATTCATTGCAAAGACTCTCGCAATGATGGTGTGTGTTGATTGGTTAGTCAACAAGTCAGACTTTTTGTGTTATTATGGATTCTGCACTAGCGTAAAAGTAAAGGATATCGGTTGTTGGGATTAAACTATTTTAGCACAAGTTTTTGTTTTTTGCTTAAACTTCATTTAAAGTAGTAACAAGTAAGGAAAGGCTAAAGTCGGGCGGGGCCGACTATATGATACACTCCAATTTCTATCGGAATACAATTCAATTAAGTAAAAAAGTGAAAATGGGAAATTTTTTTGTATGTTTCCTAATTACAGGCTGGTCCAATTTCTCAAATCGAGAATAATATCGGGGCTATATCCAAACATGGAATGAAGTGACTAACTTTCACAATAAGTTCTTCTAGTTGAAGTATAACGTGTTATGCTCAATTTTAAGAAATTCTCTGAAAATACGCGGTTTCTGGGGGAACGAAATTTGTATGAGAGCTATATGTAAATCTGAACCGATCTAACACATTTTTACCACAGGTGTTTCCGGTTGAAATATAAGGTGTTTTGCCAATTTTGAAGAAAATCTGTTGAAATATGTGGATTCTAGAGCCGAAAATTCCAAATTGGGAGCGAAATTTGTATGGGAGCTATATATAAATCTGAACCGATCTAACACATTTTTACCACAGGTGTTTTCAGTTGAAATATAAGGTGTTTTGCCAATTTTGAAGAAAATCTGTTAAAATATGTGGATTATAGAGCCGAAAAATTCAAATTGGGAGCGAAATTTGTATGGGAGCTATATATAAATCTGAACCGATCTAACACATTTTTACCACAGGTGTTTCTAGTGGAATTATAAGATGTTTTGCCAATTTTGAAGAAAATCTGTTGAAATATGTGGTATGTAGAGTGAAAAGGATCAAATCGGGAGTGAAATTCGTATGGGGGCTATATCTAAATCTGAACCGATTTTCTTCAAATTAAATAGCGTTCGTCCTTGTCTCGAAAACTTCGTTGTGCAAAGTTTCGTTTGGGTCTGGCTACAATTGCGACCTGTATCGTGATTACAACAATAGATGGACAGACAGACGGACATTGCTAAATCGACTCAGAAATAGATTCTAAGCCGATCGGTATAATTAACAATGGGTCTATCTCCCTTCCTTTTGGGTGTTACAAACAAATGCACAAAGACATAATACTCTCGTGGAATGTATAAAAATGTTCATTTAATATTTTTGTGGTTTTACCACAGGTTAATTTTCATTTAAGATAAATTATTTTAAGAAATTTTAACAATTTCTAAATTTGATAACTATATATGAACCACTAAAAACCCTTCCCTGTGCAAGGTCCTGATTCTTGTAAAGGACTGGAAGAATACTTGGATACAGGCTCTTCGAAGACCTTAACAGAGACTTACAAATGCTTCTGTTAAACCAATAAGAATAATTGAGAAGGATAGAAAATAGTCCCACATTTCCTTGCATTTATTCTATTCTTTTAATTGCGGGAACCATAATGGAGCGAATTTAGTCATCCACTGGTGAAATCGTCAGTTGTAGTAACAACTATTGGTTATCAGATTCAATCTATCCTAACGAAATATACAAAAACTAAAAACATGGCTAAGTAGTTTGAAACCATCGCCGATGTCTTCATATGGCTGGACGGAGTATCTACATACATAGTGGCATGCAGTGCGTAAGTCAAGCAGTATTATTATATTCCCCTTATTATCTAATAACATTCTGCATTTTTAATTAGGGCTACAATTCGCTTGTTATTCTAATCGGGAAGAGTGTGTTTGTTACAAGATAATTAAAACATAGTGTGGTTGGTTAAGTTCTGCACTGAGAGAAAACAATAGTTCTGCAAACAATATTATTTATTATATTTTTCATATATTTATTAATATATTATATTATATTATTAATAATAAATTTATGTCCAAACATACAGTCAAACAGAGATGCTCGCGCGAACACAGAGGAATAAGATGGGGACTCAATAGAAGGAGGACTTGGACTATGCCGACGACATCGGCTTACTGTAGCATAATTATTTATGGATATGCAGGCAAAGATAAACACTATACTCTCGGAAGCGGCCAAAACTGGATTGAATATTAATATCGTAAAGAATATGGCAATGAGAAGTAACGCAACAAATGATATGACCCTCAAGATAGATGAGCAAAATCTTCAAGATGTTTCAACATTTTTCTACCTGGGAAGTATCTTACGATGAAAAAATCTCTGACGATGTACAAAATCGCCTAAAAACTGGAAGACAATCATTTGAAAGTCTTCATTTTATTTGGCTATCCACCGAGATCTCCAGACAAACCAAAATACAAATTTTCAACTCGTGCGTCAAATCTACGCTTCTCTATGGTTGCGAGTCTTGTAACGCAGCCCGGAAGGATTTAAACGCACTGGAAGTATTTGTAAACCGCTGTCTTCGTCGAATTATGAATATATTCTGGCTAGTCACCATAACCAACGAAACACTATGGCCGCAAACCAATTAAGACCCCATAAACGTTGAAATGCGAAGATGAAAATGGCGATGGATGGGTCACTCCCATCGTAAATATATCAAGACAATCTATTGAATGGAATCCGCAGAAAAGGCCGGCCATCCCACATCTGGCGTCGACAAATTGAAACCGAAGCAAACACTCTTGGCAAATCCTGGAATGAAATAAAAGCTATGGCGTCAGACAAACCGACATGGAATGAATTTGTTTTGGCCTTATGCTCCTTGTAAGAGTTAAGGAAATAATAATAATAAATATAAGCTCCTACACAGAAAAAATTTTTGCCTCTAAAGTTTCAATCACTAATTTTATTGCAGAAACCTAAAAAGCTGATTACAAATGTAATCGGAACAGTAAAAACTTTCATTGAATTTATTCCGTATATTCCAATCACAACTTCCACAGAGAATATAAAAAAACTGATTAAAACAGTGATCGGAACAATGAAAATGATTATTGTTTTTGTTTTCGTTTCATTTTTATCATTTCTTAGAAAGAAGTCGTGGTTAATGCGAGTGTCGACTTAGGTCGGTGGAATATTTTGTTTATCAGCGCTTCTCATTTGTCATATGTGAACGCTGGTACTAATATGAACCCTGATTTAAGTCAAAAACAAACATACGTTGCGAAAGTTATTTCACTAAATCCAATAACTTTTTTAATTAATATAACAATGAATGAATGAATATAACAGTAAACATTTCAGAAAAATCAACGACTGCTGTAATCGGGTCAGCAACTATAATTGAATACTATCGAAAAACCAGTAAGGAAAGGCTAAAGTCGGGCGGGGCCGACTCTGTGATACACTCCACTTTCAATCGGAATACAATTCAATTCGGTGAAAAAGTGAAAAAGACAAGGTTTTTTGTATCCTGTAAATGTATGTGTTTGACAAAAAATTTTATATCGGAAAGGACATTTGTATGAGGATATATTGAAACCTGGAACGAAATAGGTGAAATATAAAATATATAGTTTGGCCAAAATCGGTTAAACTTATGGGAGCAACATTTGAATTTGGGCTATATTTAAATCTGAACCGATCTTACCCACTTTCATCATAGTTTTGTTTAGTTAGATTATAAGATGTTGTGCGAAATTTAAAGAAAATCGAGCACAATATGTGGCTTTTAAAGCGGCTGAGGTCAAATCGGGAGCGACATTTGTATGGGGGCTATATCTAAATCTGAACCGATCTTACCCAATTTCTGCATAGGTGTTTCTAGTAAGATTATAAGATGTTGTGCAAAATTTAAAGAAAATCGAGTACAATATGTGGTTTCTACAGAGGAAAATGTCAAATCGGGAACGACATTTGTATGGGGGCTATATCTAAATCTGAACCGATCTTACCCAATTTTTGCATAGGTGTTTATAGTTGGATTATAAGATGTTGTGCCAAATTTAAAGATAATCGGGTACAATATGTGGTTTCTAGAGCGGAAAATGTCAAATCGGGAGCGACATTTGTATGGGGGCTATATCTAAATCTGAACCGATCTTACCCAATTTTTGCATAGGTGTTTCTAGTTGGATTATAAGATGTTGTGTCAATTTTAAAGAAAATCGGGTACAATATGTGGTTTCTAGAGCGGAAAATGTCAAATCGGGAGCGACATTTGTATGGGAGCTATATCTAAATCTGAACCGATCTTACCCAATTTTTGCATAGGTGTTTCTAGTTGGATTATAAGATGTTGTGTCAATTTTTAAGAATATCGGGTGCAATATGTCGTTTCTAGAGCGGAAAATGTCAAATCGGGAGCGACATTTGTATGGGAGCTATATCTAAATCTGAACCGATCTTACCCAATTTTTGCATAGGTGTTTCTAGTTGGATTATAAGATGTTGTGTCAATTTTTAAGAATATCGGGTGCAATATGTCGTTTCTAGAGCGGAAAATGTCAAATCGGGAGCAACATTTGTATGGGGGCTATATCTAAATCTGAACCGATCTTACCCAATTTTTGCATAGGTGTTTATAGTCGGATTATAAGATGTTGTGTCAATTTTAAAGAATATCGGGTGCAATATGTCGTTTCTAGAGCGGAAAATGTCAAATCGGGAGCAACATTTGTATAGGGGCTATATCTAAATCTGAACCGATTTGTCTCAAATTAAATAGCGTTCGTCCTTGATCCACAAAACTTACTTGTGCCAATTTTTGTTAAGATCGGACTATAATTGCGACCTGTAGTTTGATTACAACAATAGATGGACAGACAGACAGACGGACAGACAGACGGACAGACAGACGGACAGACGGACAGACGGACAGACGGACATTGCTAAATCGACTCAGAAAGTGATTCTAAGTCGATCGGTATACTTAACAATGGGTCTATCCCGCTTCCTTTTGGGTGTTACAAACAAATGCACAAAGCCATAATACTCTCGTGGAGTGTATAAAAATCAAAGACTGCTGCAATCGAATCAGCAACTTTTATGATTGAATATTTTCGAAAAAAATCAATCACTGCTTTAATTCAATTTTCAATAACTCCAGCTACAATTTTAGTAATTGATTTTACAATTTTCGTCATAACAGGAAAACTAAAGAAACAAGTTATCAAATATACAATTTTCGTGATTGAAACTGATTTCTATTTTTTTCTGCGTACACTACAGTTTGTACTAGTAATAATGACTTCATATATTTAAAATTACTTTATTTTAATAAGTAGCAAGGAAATTTTTTAATCATCCACCAATAAAAAAACTTCAAAGATTTTCCTCGTAAATTTAATCACATATTTAAAGTACACTTTGTCCAATATAACTTCCCCTGCAGACTCTATCTATCCAAGACGTATCTAAATATAATAGAACCCCATTAATTCCAAGTCATCACAATTCAGATTACATATCCAAGTGAAGGAAAATCAACAGAAGAAAAAATTTTAATAAAAATAGGCAAAAATCAACAAAATTATCATACCAACAACAAGGGCGACAACAACAAATAATAGCTAACAGCGGCAGCAACAAAGACAAACAAACGTACATACGAACACAAATACAGTAGATGATATTAAAATAAGTTCAGTGTTCAGTCATACCCCTTTGTCCACTGAAAGCACGAAAATGCCTTAACGACAAAATCTGAGTGAGTGAAATTAGGCAATAGAATGTAATTATACCATCTGATTGATATTATTGGAAGATATGAATATCTTCCCGGTGACATGTTAGCGATATCATCATGATTTCTTCTGTATGAGAAAATCGCAATATCGCCGATTTATCATCCAGAAGTATTGCTTTCGTATTGCTGTGTCTATAGCACAAACTTCACCAATTGAGGTTACTTTCGCAATACTAATATGCTTCTGGCCGCAATACTATTTTTCTTCTCAGCAATACAATTTCGAATCATTTTCGTACTACTTTGCTTGTTGACAAGGTATTCCGATAAACGTGATACTTGGCTGGCTAATAAATAGCTATTCTTATATTTATTGCGCACACTGTACATACATATCCAGTGAAATATCTGAAACTCATTCATGTGAAGATTTTCTCATTTTTGTGCAATTTCAGATACGTTTCTCAGTGCGCTCGCGTGTGTGCGAGCGAGTGTGTCATGCTCGCATTCGTTTGTTCTTTCTTTGAAGTTTTTGACATTTTCCATAAAGTAGATTTTCTTCAAGTTCAAATATGTATGTTTATGATAAAAGAAATTATAATAACGTCGAGATAGAATAAACGAGAAATAACGATGAAATCACCCCAATCTATGTGCGTCCAGATTAAAAAAAGCAAAACAACAACAACAAAAAACAGAATAAACCGAAAAAATAAACAAACAGAGCAAGCTAGCACTGGTACTGCCATATAGAAAATGCCAGGGAAAGCGCTCGTACCGACTGGGCTACACCCTATATTCGATTTTTGTGTATATTTAGATTATGAATTAAAAAATATTCTCGTATCATGAAATAAGTAGATGTATACAGACAAGATCTGATTTGGATGTAATCCATTAAACAGGATGATTGGATCAAATTTATTACTAACACAAGCTATTAATGACATTAACCACAACACTTTTCTCACTTAGTATAATCCCTTAATACTTTGATCCACTGTAAAAAGAAACTCAGACCAGCTGGACTGACTATAAGTTTATTGTATAACTAGCTGAACCCCGCCCGCTTCGCCAGGCAAAAAAAAAACAAATAGAAAAATAAAATCAGGTTTCATATTGATATTATCAGTAATTGATACTATCAGTAATATACATGTACCAATTTTCAGTATTCTAGCTCTCAAAAACGCTTTCGCCACGCCCACTCTGCCCACAAAACGAAAATTAAAATTTCTGAATCAAATTGATCTTTCTCGTGGTCAGATATATGTATATATTCCATTTTTCAGCCTTTTAACTCAAAGAACACTATTCCCACGCCCACTCCGCCCACAAAACGAAAATCCAAATTTCGGCATCATAATTATCATTCTCGTGGTCAGTAATATATACGTTCCAATTTTCAGCCTTCTAGCTAAAAAAACACTATTGCCACGCCCACTACGCCCACAAAATGAAAATCCAAATTTCGACATCATATTTATCATTCTCGTGGTCAGTAAAATATATGTACCAATTATCAGCCTTCTAGCTCTCAAAAACACTTTTTCCACGCCCCCTCCGTCTACAGAGCTAATTTTTAAAAATTATATAGCCTATAGTTCCTTCCAGACCTGCATCTATCTGTAATGAAAATTTCAACAACATCGGTTCAGCCGTTTACACGTGATTGCGGAACAAACAAACAGACAGACTTACACTAAGGTTTTATTATATTAATAGGGATAATGCTCTACTCAACATGTCCTTTCAGAATTATAGGGTTATTTAAATCGATATAATTTTGAAGACAATTCCATTTGTAAACAAATTTTAATTTGGGTCGTGAAATAGTTTATCTAGTCTTCCAAAACTTTTGAATATCTTGCATACATACGGTGCATAATATACCAATTGATAAGAACTGATAAAGTCTTTAAAATATTGCATGTTGCCGAAATAAAAATGTTTATTATTTATTTTTCTAGAATCCATAGATTTTTATCGTGAGTCCATATGAGAGACAATTTGAATCTGGCAACCTTAAATTAAAGGCAAACGACAATCTGCCGTATCATTTTAGCTTCCATGTTAACAAACCTCATCTGGGATTCAAAAAACTTGTTCTGATAAAATCTGTTACAATATTTGTTTTCTAGAGCAGAAAAAGTAAAATCGTCAACATTTGCATGAAACCGATATATAAATCTGAACCGATTTCACCCATAATCACTACAGATGTTTCTAAAGGGTGATTTTTTAGATATTATCTTTTTGGCAACATTGGTTTAAACAGCTGACGCACGTTTCGTGTTTTGTTTCACTGTCAAACATCTTCAGTTTGGTCTATAATTTAACCATGAATCGTATTACAAACGAACAACGCTTGCAAATTATTGAATTTTATTATCAAAATGCGTGCTCTGTTAAGAAAGTTCATCGCGCGCTTCCATTTTATGGTCAGTTTAATCGACCCACTGAAGCGGCTTTTCGGGCTATTGTGACTAAATTTCGCACCAAATTTATATTGTTGGACATTAAACCACCAACACGCTTACGTAGAGTGGAACTGAAGAAAATATCGCAGCTGTATCGGCCAGTGTTAATGATGACCATCAATTACTCAAAAACGTGGAAATGCCAAAATTGGACTAAGCGGATGGACCATTTGAGGCGTAGTCAAGGTCAACATTTGCATGAAATAATCTTCAAACATTAAATTATATGGACCGCACTATCGATTCAAATAAAGATTTCATGCATTTCTCTCAATTTTATGTGTTTTTTCTTTTGAAAAACTTTCTTATAGCTTTTAAAAAATCACCCTTTAGTTAAAATAAAAGGTGTTGTGCTAAATTTGTTCAAAATTGTTTAATTAATGTAGCTTTTAGAGCCGAAAACGGCAAATGAAAGCTATGTATAAATCTGAACCGATCTGACCAACTTTCACCATAGCTGTTTCTAGTTGCAATGTAATGCATTTTGTCAAATTTTATCAAAGTCGGTTGAATTATGTGGGTACTATAGTAGAAAAAGACAAATTTTTATGGGAGCTATATATAATTCTGAACCGATCAAACCCTCTTTCACCACAAATTTGCCACATTTGAACAAAATCGGTTTAAATGTGTTGTCTCTAGAGCAGAAACAGTCGAAACAGAAGCTATATATAAATCTGAATCGATCTAGCCCATTTTCACCACAGATGTTATCAGTCGAAATATGAGTTGTTGTGCAGATATCGTTTTTAGAGCACAACACATCAAATGACATTTGTATGGGGGCCATATACAAATCTGAACCGATTTGACTCATTTTCACCAGAGATGTTTCTAGTTCAAATTTAAGATGTTGTGCTAAATTTGAAGAAAATCTGGTAAAATATATGTTTTCGAGCTCTCAAAATGTCAAATCGGGCGCGAAATTTGTATGGTGGCTATGTCTAAATCTGAACCGAATTGCTACAAATTACATAGGGCCCGCAAAACTTAATTTTGCCAATTTCCATAAGGATCAGACAATAATTGCGACCTATACTTTGATTACAAGAATAGATGTACGGACAGACAGACGGACATTGCTAAATCGACTCAGAAAGTGATTCTAAACCGAGCTGTATAGTAAACGGGTCTATCTCGTTTCTTTTTCGCTATTACAAACAAATGCACAAAGGCATAATACCCTAGTGAGGGGTATACAAGTCGATATTGGGTGATGGAAGATTTTAGTAAAGTTGTAATCCTTGTATCGCCGAAAATTTATTTCACAGAAAGCTTAGCTTATTGGAAGACCTATTGCGACTTGGATGAATATTTTTTCAACCTAGCAACCTAGTTTAAGCTGTCAGCGATCTAGTATCAATTTATATAATAGTTTAATAATATTTAATAAATTCAGAGACTGAATTTTAATCAAGCTACAATTTAATATTTTAGCTACTGGAAGACTTTTGAATCTGTGCTCCAAATTTGCAGTAATATTATCAATTACTAGGTCATCAGCGAATTACTTACTGTTGAATCAAACAAAAATTCTTATAGGCCCCATTGGAATGCCATTCAATATATTTCCAAATGTAGTTAAATGTATTCCTATAATAGTTAAAAACTTTTATAAAAAATGTAACCGTAAGCATCTCCGAATGGTTGGATTTACTAATCCCAAGGCCTCCGCCACAATTTTTACTCGTGCTGCACTTGCTTCATCCTCTAAAGAATTTTTTATACCAATGATCGATCTACAATTTTCGTATCTGCAACTTTATCTAGTTGTACTGAGACTTTGCACTGCCAATTATTTTTTTTAGAGCATTGCTAATTCTATTTAAATCACTATGAATACAAGTTTGAAAACAAATATGCAATACATCATTGGAAAATGTTGAATCTGATTGTATCCATTCTTCTGAATTTTTCAGCTTAGGAAGACATTAATTAATTTTAAACGGACGTTAATGATTCTTGGCATGCCAATGCACTATGGTCCCAAAACCCTTTTTTTGGCAGAAATTCAAAAAAATTAAAATTGGAAAGTGAAGTGTAAATGTGAAATTGTTCGTCTGAGGTTGTAGTTTATGGTGGAATTAATATCTCGTCAACATTTTTCTGCAAACTCCAAAAATTGTAATTTTATTTTAGCACAGTTTTTGATTAGCCATAGACATATATATGATTATATCTCTGAATTAGTTTTGTGTACGAGACCCATCAATATTTTATTTAAAACGTATTGGAAGTACCTTTAAAATGGTATACAATATCATTCACCTTTTTGTACACATGTATACATTTTACTTTATTTCTTGAAATAATTATTTAAATTGCAGTTTAAAGTATACTATTTGTATGCTATATTTTGCTTTCGTAATAATGTTTAGAAAAACACATTTCGTCAAAATAAACAACTCTTCATTGTTTTGGTTATTATTTGAAATTATTTTGGTTATATATTGAGTTTATATGGGAGGTGGTAGTGGGCGTGGTCCGATCGGCCCAATTTTATTTTTATATGTCTAGCAAATGTGCAAAATTACAAGACTGTACGTTTATTTTTCGACTTTATGCCATAAAAAATGGATTTGGGACCAGTGTGCAATGTAAGTCTCATTCTGATGTAAAAATAATTTTTAAAATCTCCAATGGATATTTCAAGGTGATATAGGGTCTTGACACTAATGGCGAAATATAGTTTTACTCGATTTCAAATATCAAATACCACAAAAAATTTATATTTGATCGTGTTAATCTTTATTCCCTCATCAGTGTATGAAGACTAGTATAAAGTCCATGCCGAAGTGAAGTTAGTCTCTTCGACTTTAGTTTAAAACCATGTCAAAGTTAAAGCCAGCCCAGCCCATTCCATCTTGTTGACCTTCTGTGTGTGAGTCGTTCCTTCTGTCAAACATTGGCCTGAACTAATGATGCCTATAATATTGACAGGATCCGAGTGTAGCATACACAGATTTGCGTATCGCTGCTGCTTTAAACTTGAATTAGGAAGAAACTCGTATAAATTTTGAGGAAAAAACAAGAACTTATTTTAAAGGAACAAATAAAAAGGAAAAGTACGCAACAACAACACACAGTCACACACCCATACATATGCACAGAGGCACACAACAAAGCACAGGATAATTTTTTTCTTCTACCGACTCTAACGAATGAAAAAAACTCACCCCTGAAAGGTGTGGCCATAATGGGTATTGTAAGACATAAATAAAACCCTCATTTTTTCCATTTCAGAGACACGTACCAACAACAATAGCAAACATCAACAGAAAAAACAGGCAAGACAACAACAACATCAGCAAAGGACAATATCAATACTTTTCGTTGTATGCCGCACACAGGACGAGTAGTTATGAACGGAACAGACGAACGAACGAACGCACAGTTTACCCCAAATGCCAGAGTCGACATTATGACTGGAGAGAGAGGCAAGCGCTGGGAGAATACCAACAACAACAACATACAAATTGGGAAGTTGAGCCTCACTGAACACACTCATCACGGGACAATCAAAATGAAATGGAAAGTCCTGAACGCAGCGGCCGCGACAGAGGCAGAATGTCAGCGCCGGCGCCAGCGGCAGCAACAGTATGTGACCTGGCAGGGGCATTACGGCGAGTACACACTCCACTCGCGGTGTATTATGAAATTTCATTATTAAAATATTTCGGTATTTCACAATAAACCCGTAACTTGCTCAGGTAGTTGTGTGCCGGCAGGACTATGCAGAGACTATATATGTGTGTGTATTGATTCATCTTGTAAGTATGTATTCCAAGGCAAAACCCAATCCATACGTATTGCCATTTCATTCACACCCCCTTTCGGGGATTTTCTATTGAAATTGGCCTTTTCAATTCCAATAAATAATGGAATGCGTTGTTGTGCTCAGCTAGCGGTTGCTAGAGGGCGCAGGGGTTTCTTCTCTGATGACGTCATCGTTTCTACGTTTCGTCCCTGTGTCCCAGTTGTAAATTAGGGCTAATTGGTTAAGGAAACAACGTTTAGTTTTTTCCGTTGCCGTAATTATTTCATTCATATTCAACACGTTTTATTAGACTTCCTGGTCATTAAGGAGGATTTTGTCACTTCATTAAGTTGTGGCACACTCAGTCGCAGCTACCTTCCCAAATTTCCGTCTCTGAAAACGTGTTTAATATGATGGCGGAAATAATGAAAAAAAAAATCAGAGTTATTCTTTAAATTTTGTGTGCTTTCCTTTTTAATGAGGGAACAATAAATAGTGGGAGCGTTAATTAAAGTTGGAGCATGCAGAGCAATTTTTATAGAATATGTTTTTGTATGAAGTTGTGGAAATAATGTAAACTATGAGTGTGAATGGTAAAGAAGGTTAATAATGAAAAAAAAAATAAAGACAATTTATAGGCCATAGAAATGTCTATATAATTCTGAAAGCTTGCAGGAACCGTAAAAAAACTGTGGACTTAGCTTTTTATTGATTGGTCGATTTTGCGTTTGAAAGGATATTTTTGCAGGATGTGATTATGATTACATTTTTATTTTTTCTACCAGTCCTATTAATGCAAAATTGGTACTAAATGAAAAGGGGATACTCCGGGCAAAATCGAAAAAAGTTAAATTCAATTTAATCCTTCAGTAATCTTCAAGTGTATGAAATTTTCGAAGAACATCTTTCTAAATGGAAGGGCTCAAAAGTGATTTGAATTTATTATACCCTTCATAATAAAATGGAAAAGGTGTATTTAAACAAATTCTTTTGAAATACAAAATCAGTCAGACCCTTGAAAAACACAATTTGGCAAACAATGTGGACGTTACTGCAGATATTATAAAAGCCAATATCGCAAAAACCTGGCTAGTTCCCGAAAGAACAGTAGGGTAAGTTTTTTTTGGGTGTTTATTGGCTTTACTACTATGTGATAACCAATGATGTTACCTTCATATATATGAAGGAGACTTATTTGAAGAAAAAAGTTCCGCCGGAAAATTATTTTACTTCATTGCTTCGAATATTCCATTTCAACTTCAATTGCTTGTAAAGTTGTATTTTTATATGTAAATTGTCACAATTGAAAGGATTTGTTTGCGTTTAAAAAATCGAAAAATATCTACATTAGAGTGGCTTCTTTTGTGAGGAAGGAACAAATTTTGTTGATGTTCCCGACTAAAATGAAGGATTGGTTTGTTTTATGTATTCTCCCAAAATATTTCGCTTTTATCATTGTCAGTTCGTTAGCTGGACGCGTTCCTCTATAAAAACGCTAGAAATTAAAACATATTAAAAACTTGCAATATGACACAGTATAAAGGCCAGATTTATACTATTTTAGTGCAATTTTTGATGCATTTTTTATAAAAACCGCAATAACTTCCACATTTTTAGTTCGATTTATGTTTTAGGGGCTCGTCGGAGATGTCTTGAATTTTAGAATTTTCTAACCCCTTAAGGGCCGCAAATTTTTTTCTTACTCTTAATACTCAGTGGGTTAAATGTGAAGTAAAAACTGAAATATGGGGTTATTTGCACCGTAAACACTTTCTAGTCTTATATGAAGCTAATTTTTGGAAAGAAATTCAACCAACTTTGTAAAGAGGAAAAGGTGAAATGGTTGTTAATGTTAAATTAACATAGATAGACGCATGAAATTAAACGTATATTTAGCAGATATTCTTCTCTTTTATTTGATACCAATATCGCAATTGTATGACACGTAAAAGTGCGAAACTAAATTATTGAAACATTTACATCCTTTGGAAATTAAAAGTCCTGTAAAAAAGACAAACGACCACGAAATAAAAAACTAAGTATGAATTTTACTATTAGTGGCCTATAATTTCACTACTATATAATCCCGTTCTTGTTGGATCGGTTCAGATTTACATATAGCTCCCATAAAAATTTCGCTCCCGATTTGACTTTTTCCGCTCTAGAAACCACATATTGTATCAGATTGTCTTCAGATTTGGCAAAACATCTTACATTTCAACTAGAAACAACCATGGTAAATATAGGTCAGGTCGGTTCAGATTTATATATAGCTCCCATACAAATTTCGCTCCCGATTTGACTTTTTCCGCTCTAGAAACCACATATTGTATCAGATTGTCTTCAGATTTGGCAAAACATCTTATATTTGAACTAGAAACACCTGTGGTAAAAACGTGTTGAATCGGTTCAGATTTATGTATAGCTCCCATAAAAATTTCGCTCCCGATTTGACTTTTTCCGCTCTAGAAACCACATATTGTATCAGATTGTCTTCAGATTTGGCAAAACATCTTATATTTAAACTAGGAACACCTATGGTAAATATAGGTCAGATCGGTTCAGATTAACATATAGCTCCCATACAAATTTCGCCCCCAAAAATTCCCATACAAATTTCGGATAGACTTTTTCCGCACCAGAAACCACGAATTTTCACAAAATGAGCTTAACACGTTATATTTGAACCGGATGAACTATTTGTGAAAGTTAGTCACTATATTCCATGTTTGGATATAGCACCGATATAAATATTTCCGATTTGACAAATTGGACCATGTAATATTAGCCTATGATTAGGAAACATACAAAAATTCTTCCGGTTCTCACTTTTTTACCGAGTTGAATTGTTTTCGGATAGAAAGTGGAGTGTATCATATTGTCGGCCCCGCTCGACTTTAGCCTTAGCCTCGCCAAACAATTTAACACCAATTACAATATCCGTTACATCTAATTACAGTAATGCCCCCAAAACAACATCGCCATCGCGGCCACCCCCAAGCCCAACGGAAGCCAGCCATCCGGACAACATCGAAAACCAGAACAACTTAAAACCTTGGCCCGGCGAAAAAAATTAAACAAAAACATGGTAACGACCAAATTAATGGCAGCCAAAATCATGAGGAGACGACGGTGACAGGCTGCCAGGCGGGAGAATTCGCAGAAACATAAGTACTGGCCAGCATCGTGAAGGAAAACAGTTTGACGCTGTGCCGCCTGTGCTCTTGCTTCCCCCAGGAATGGAAATTAGAAAACGTTGCCTGGAAACACCAGACCAGTGCATCATTAACAGTGGCAGTGCCAGCGACCAGTACCAGTGCCATCCAGCAACAAAAGCTATAAAACAAAAATACTCAGTGTGATGATACATAAAATAGTCTGTTTTTCTTGGACTGCCATCACTCTCCACACCCCACAACCAAAATTTTACCAGATTTGGTGGGCAGAGTTTGGGGGATGCGAAGAGGGTAGAGAAATTGTCATCGTATGACGATGATGTGGACGTTATTTAAGAAGAACGCCCTTCGAGCCATCTGCAATTGAAGACAATCAAAAGCAGAACGTCGGGCATTTCTTAATTTTTCACAGTTTTCAGGAAACAGAGCGCGTCCCCAACTGCTGCTGTGACAAGAAAGGAAAGCATAAACATTTAATGGCATTGGTTTTGGTGGCTCCGTTGGAGGCACTCGGTGGCATTGGATGAGTGAGTGATAATGTGGCAAATATGGCTGCTGCAATGGATTGTCAACATTTACCAAATGTCTTATTTTTTTAATAAGTATGAATTTAAATACCAAATATATGTAGATGAGGCGCTCTACTCGACCGGAAAGGCGTCAAGAAAGTTGCTGCTCAAGATGAAATTGATATGGTCGAAGTAAAAAAAACTTTACTTTCGAGTATATAAAACTGTGGCAGGACAAAATGTATTCATTTTTAGGCATTCTATTAAATATAGAAGCAAAATGGTCTTGAGCCAGGACAATATCCCAGTTCAAGCACAAAAAATATTTTCAAAAAAAAAATTGGAAGTTATAGCGCAGTTTATAAAAATACATTAAAAATAGCACTAAAATATCACTAAGAGGAAATGTTAAAAAAATAAATTTAGTCTGGAACATCCTTGAAATATTCGGAGACCCTATAAAGTACATATATTCTGTGTCTAAGACGAGCTAGTCATGTCCGTCTGTCTCTCTGTTGAAAGCGCGCCAGCTGCCGGACGAAATGAGCTAAGAGGTTCAAATTTTCTGTCTTATGATTGCAGATTGCTTTGGATTTAAAGTGGGCGAATTGGCCAGAGGGAAATATTTAGATTTTGTAAGCAATTTTTTCGAAAATTTCTGCATTTTATACATTGAAATTAGTTGCGTACATTCCTCTTGTAGCTTGAAAGCACCGAAAAGTAAATAAAAGTTTTAGCAGGCGAAATGGGACGAAAAGGGATAAAATGGTACCAATGATATGACAACAGCTAGAATCATTAAATTCGGTATGTACATCCCTCTTATTACGTAGACACTTAAAATAGAAAAAAATCGTACTTTTGGGAAAAAAATAGATAAAAATGTTACCAATGGGGATAAAAATGGTACCAACCAGACCGCTGAAGAAATCATGAAATTCGGTGTATACATTCATCTGACTGTATCGACGCGAAACATAACGGAATTTTTCGAAATTTTTACTCTTAGGCGGACAATGTGGATAAAAATGGTACCAACCAAACGGCAATAGCTCAAATAGTGAAATTCGCTCTGACAGCGTAGACGCCAAAAATAAAGAGATCTGGCAATATTCGCACCTTCAGGATTTAAATGGGATTAAAATTGGCACCAATCAATTGGAATCATGAAATTGGTTTGGCTGCGTAGAGAATTTTTCTGAATTAGTACTTTTAGGGTCAAAATGAAAAATAAAAATAAGTAAAAAAGGCGTTAAGTTCGGCAGGGCCGAACTTTTTATAACCTCCACCATGGATTGCATTCCACAGAGGCTGTCGATTTTCGAGAAGTGCAGTAGTAGTACAGGAAAGTATAATTATACCCTACACCACTTCGTGGTCTAGGGTATTATAAGTTAGTTTTCCGCCAAATGTTTGTAACACCAAGAAATAATTGAGCTAGACCCACCTTTAAGTATACGGATCGGCTTAGAATCGCCAGCTGAGTCGATTTAACGATGTCTGTCTGTCCGTCTGTCCGTCCGTCCGTCCGTCCGTCCGTCCGTCCGTCCGTCTGCTGTCCATCTAAGCTTGTTCGCACTCTACAGGTCGCAATTGTTGTCCGATTGTCATGAAACTTGGCAGAAGTTATTTTTTCTGGCCAAGGACCATTGGTATTGAATTTGGAGGAAATCGGTTCAGATTTAGATATAGCCCCCAGACAAATGTCGGTCCCGATTTGACATTTTCCGCTCTAGAAACCACATATTGTACCCGATTTTCTTTAAATTTGGTACAACATCTTATAATCCAACTAGAAACACCTATGCCGAAATTGGGTAAGATCGGTTCAGATTTAGATATAGCCCCCATACAAATGTCGCTCCCTATTTTACTTTTTCCGCTTTAGAAACCACATATTGTACCCGATTTTCTTTAAATTTGGCACAACATCTTATAATCCAACTAGAAACACCTATGGAAAAATTGGGTAAGATCGGTTAAAATTTAGATATAGCCCCCATACAAATGTCGCTCCCGATTTGACATTTTCCGCTCTAGAAACGACATATTGTACCCGATTTTCTTTAAATTTTGCAGAACATCTTATAACCTAACTAGAAAGACGTATGCAAAAATTGGGTAAGATCGGTTCAGATTTAGATATAGCCCCCATACAAATGTCGCTCCCAATTTGTCATTTTCCGTTCTAGAAACGACATATTGTACCCGGTTTTCTTTAAATTTTGCAAAACATCTTATAATCGAACTAGTAACACGTATGCAAAAATTGAGTAAGATCGGTTCAGATTTAGATATAGCCCCCATACAAATGTCGCTCCCGATTTGACATTTTCCGTTCTAGAAACGACATATTGTACTCGGTTTTCTTTAAATTTTGCAGAACATCTTATAGTCCAACTAGAAACACGTATGCAAAAATTTGGTAAGATCGGTTCAGATTTAGATATAGCCCCCATACAAATGTCGCTCCCGATTTGACATTTTCCGCTCTAGAAAAGACATATTGTACCCGATTTTCTTTACATTTTGCAGAACATCTTATAATGCAACTAGAAACACGTATGCAAACATTGGGTAAGATCGGTTCAGATTTAGATATAGCCCCCATACAAATGTCGCTCCCGAATTCACTTTTTCCGCTTTAGAAACCACATATTGTACCCCATTTTCTTTAAAATTGGCACAACATTTTATAATCGAACTAGAAACACCTATGCTGAAAGTGGGTATGATCGGTTCAGATTTAGATATAGCCCCCATACAAATGTCGCTCCCGATTTGACTTTTTCCGCTCTAAAATCCAGATATTGTACCCGTTTTTCTTTAAAATTGGCACAACATCTTATAATCCAACTAAAAAACCAATTGTGAAAGTGGGTAAGATCGGTTCAGATTTAGATATAGCCCTCATACAAATGTTGCTCCCGAATGTTAAACCGATTTTGGCCAAATTTTACATATTATATTTCACCAATAAACAGACATGGTGAAAGCGCGTCACATCGTTCCTGGTTTCAATATACCCCCATACAAATGTCCTTTCCGATTTAATATTTTTTGTCAAACACATACATTTACAGGATGCAAAAATCCTTCCCGATTTCAATTTTTTACCGAATTTAATTGCAATGAGAATTGTTTGGGTGATGCCCATATGTCCATACTTTGGTATACTACTGTATAATTTGTATTTGTCTGTCGGACAATTGGATCAATTATCATATTATTTACCATATTCTTTAAATTTGACTAAAGATGATTTTATAGCATACAAATTATATTCATATAATTTATATAATTTGTATGAACTACATAAAATTGCTCCCATGAAATACCTGGGTTTAGTAATCAAAGCGAGGTCCATACGCAGGGAGTGGTGTAGGGTATTATATAGTCGGCCCCGCCCGACTTTAGCCTTTCTTTACTTGTTTTTTTAATATAGCTAAACCAAAACAAATAAAAATATTGAAAAAAAATATATAAATAAATATAATATTTTTATTATTTCAAACCACGCTTATAAGGCAAGGCTATCAATACGTTTACACTATAGATATCACAATAATACTTCAAGTCAATTTAAAAAATAAATACTTTTATATTTATATTTTCAAAAAAGCTTAAAAACCATAAATATTGATGGTGGGTGCTACAGTTGGTTGTATTTCAATTTTATTTTAATTCCAAAAGTACAAATTTTGAAAATCCATTATCTCACATACATGATGCAAAATAACTTAACTTCATGATTCAACCAATTTTTGACGTAAAAGAAAAATTACGAATTTGGAAAAATGTTTTTATTTTGCGTGTCTATGCAGTCAGAGGAATGTATACACCGAATACCATGATTCTAGCTACGGCAATTTAGTTGGTACCATTTTTATCCCCTTCTTTCTATTTTACCCCCTTAAAAATACAACTTTCTAAAATCTCTTTATTTTACGTGTCTACGCAATTAGAGGGGTGTACACTAGGGCGTACCTCAAAAAAAAAGTTCGCCGTACACCTTCGAATATGAAGTATTATTGAAAGGTAGTTTCAAAAAAAAAATTTTTATTTTTTTATGCCGAACGTAGGGGTCGCGCTTTTACATTTTTCTATATAACTTGTATTTATAAACGGATTTTAAAGTGTGATACATCGATGTTTTTGTCTCGACGAGGCCGATTTTTTTGTCTTTGAAGTCATTGAGCTCAAGCACCCCCTTCTGGTACTTACCCATCATTTCTCAGTTGCTACTACCCTAATGTACCACTCTAATAATCGAAAATTAAAGCTCGCATAAAATCATGAATCATGTTTGAGCTCAATGACTTCAAAGACAAAAAAATCGGACAAAAACATCGATGTATCACACTTTAAAATCCGTTTCTAAATGCAGAAGTTATATAGAAAAATGTAAAAGCGCGACCCCTACGTTCGGCATAAAAAAATAAAAAAAATTTTTTTGAAACTACCTTTCAATAATACTTCATATTCGAAGGTGTACGGCGAACTTTTTTTTTTTTACTTGTAACCTGGTACGCTCTAGTGTACACACCGAATTTCATCATTCTAGCTGTAGTCATTTAGTTGGTACTATTTTTATCCCTCTGTACCCATTGTATCCCTTGAAAGTATGAATGTGAAAAAAAAAACCTTTTATTTTTCGTGTCAACACAGTCAGGAATGTATACTCCGAATTTCATGACTCTAGCTACGGTCAATTGGTTGGTACAACTTTTATTCCCTTTTTCCATTTTAACACCAAAAAGTACGGCTTTGGAAAAATCAGTTTATTTTATGTGTCTACGCTATCAGAGGAATGTATACACCGAATTTCACTATTCTAGATGCAGCCATTTGGTTGGTACCATTTGTATCCCTTTATTCTCATTTTACCCCTAAAAGTACGAATTTCGAAAAAAAAAAAATTATATTTATATTATTTATTAAATTTATATATTAGTCAATTAGAGGAATGTAGACACCGAATTTCGTGTTTCTAGATTTTGTCGTTTTATATGTACCATTTGTATCCCTTTTTGCCCCATTTCACCCCCTACGAATAAAAATCACTTTATTGTGCACGTTTTTATACCCTACACCACTTCGTGGGCTAGGGTATTATAAGTTAGTTTCGCCCCAAATGTTTGTAACACCAAGAAATAATCGAGCTAGACCCACCTTTAAGTATACCGATCGGCTTAGAATCACCAGCTGAGTCGATTTAACGATGTCTGTCTGTCCGTCCGTCTGTCCGTCTGTCCGTCTGTCCGTCTGTCCGTCTGTCCGTCTGCTGTCCATCTAAGCTTGTTCGCACTCTACAGGTCGCAATTGTTGTCTGATTGTCATGAAACTTGGCAGAAGTTATTTTTTCCGGCCAATGACCATCGGTATTGAATTTGGAGGAAATCGGTTCAGATTTAGATATAGCCCCCATACAAATGTCTCTCCCGATTTGACTTTTTCCGCCCTATAAAGCACATATAGTACCCGATTTTCTTTAAATTTGGCAGAACATCTTATAATGCAACTAGAAACATGTATGCAAAAATTGGGTAAGATCGGTTCAGATTTAGATATAGCCCCCATACAAATGTCGCTCCCGATTTGACATTTTCCGCTCTAGAGACGACATATTGTACCCGATTTTCTTTAAATTTTGCAGAACATCTTATAATCCAACTAGAAACACGCATGCAAAAATTGGGTAAGATCGGTTCAGATTTAGATATAGCCCCCATACAAATGTCGCTCCCGATTTGACATTTTCCGCTCTAGAGACGACATATTGTACCCGATTTTCTTTAAATTTTGCAGAACATCTTATAATCCAACTAGAAATACGTATGCAAAAATTGGGTAAGATCGGTTCAGATTTAGATATAGCCCCCATACAAATGTCGCTCCCGAATGTTTAACCGATTTTGGCCAAATTTTACATATTATATTTCACCAATAAACAGACATGGTGAAAGCGGGTCACATCGTTCCAGGTTTCAATATACCCCCATACAAATGTCCTTTCCGATTTAACATTTTTTGTCAAACACATACATTTACAGGATGCAAAAATCCTTCCCGATTTCACTTTTTTTACCGAATTGAATTGCAATGAGAATTGTTTGGGTGATGTCCATATGTCCATACTTTGGTATGACTTTGGTTAACAACTGTATAATTTGTATTTGTCTGTCGGACAATTAGATCAATTACCATATTATTTACCATACTCGTTAAATTTGACTGAAGATGAATTTATAGCATATAAATTATATGAATATAATTTATATAATTTGTATGAACTACATAAAATTGCTCCCATGAAATAAATGGGTTTAGTAATCAAAGCGAGGTACATACGCAGGGAGTGGTGTAGGGTATTATATAGTCGGCCCCGCCCGACTTTAGCCTTTCCTTACTTGTTGTTATATGGAGAATGCGAAAAATATGCTTAAATACTCTAAAATATTAGGGGTTATTATGGGTATTGTTAGTCCTTGTGAGGGAAAATGTTTTCCCTTTGGGCCGATTTTGCCCAATTTCAATCCCAACCGATCTACGACAAAAAGACGCGTTTAAGGAAAATTTGGACATCCTAGCTCCATTCGTTTAGACGCTAGCGTGCTTTCAACAGACGGACGGACATAGCTAGACCGCCTTAGAATTTTATGACGATCAAGAATATATATACTTTATAGGTCTCAGGTCGATATTTCAAGGTGTTACAAACGGAATGACAAAGTGAGTATAGCCCCATCCTGGAGGTGGAGGGTATAACTATTACGTATATAATAAAAATATTTCTGAGCAAACATTATTTAATAATAATATTTAGTAAACAATTATTTAAAAAATATAAAAAGAATCTCTCTGTTTACAAATCAATTTCTATTAAATTTTTATTTATTTAAAGAGACATGACACTTTCTTTTTTACAATTTTAAATAGAATTGTAATTTGGTCAATTTTATTGCCTATGCACATTAAAGGTTTCGCAGGTTAATGGATTTGGCTCGAGTTTTCTTATATCCTTCGGACAGACTTAAGGATTTTCCTCTCTAAGGTATATCATAGTTGACTACGCAGAGTACAGATTTGCTGCGTAAGGCCTTGAGTTTTATTTTTGGGACTCAATTTAATTTTAACCGTAGGGAGTTATTTCTTGTGGCCCAACTTCACGTCTTCAGATCTAACTTACCAGGAGATGTCTGCAGACCAATCTAGCAAAATGATTTTAACACTCATGCAAAAATTAATACTATTCGGCAGCGAATAATGCTACAGCTCTCATACTTACAATCCCGCTGAATAATATATATTTTGTATAAATAATTAATAAAATTAATTACAAATTAAAATATCTCAGCCGGGATTTAAACATCCAACCCTTTGGAAAATAGTCGAGAGCTGTCACTAATCTTCCCAGCAAAAAAATTGGAAGCACATTTTATTCGCATCTCAAAATCCAAATGAGCATTTGTCCCGCTTTTGAGGAAGTTCTTTTAAACGACTTCCAAAAAGTCGATAGTATGTTAATATCCCGTAGCATTTTTACAAGTGAATTTGAACGAATTTTTAGTAGGTGGTCACAGAGGTAAGGTGTGCGCTCTACACCCTGAGGCTCTCGGGATCGAATCGTGGCTCGGGAAAAAAACATTTTTTTTGTTTTTTATTACTTTTATAAACAAACAATGTTTAATTTTGTATAATTTTAACAATTTAAAAATTATATTATAAAAAATACAAATTTTTGCGTTGTTAATGTATTTCAAATATTTCATTTTGAATTAATTATTAATACTACATAATAACGGTAAAATTAAGTAGTGCTAATTTATTTAATGCAAATTTAATTTAATATTAATTTGCTTTATATATTAATACATATTAAATATATATTTTGTTAAGTTTCCTATTGTCAGTTCTAATGAACAAAATGGATTGCTTTAATTATTCAACACTCACAACAGAGGATAGCCGAGATGATTAGAGTGACGTAGTAGCAACCAGAAGGTCCGCTGTTCTACCCCCGGTAGCGGCGGATTTTTTAAAGCGGAAATGGAAACAAGTGAAAGAGTGCTTCCTTTGCAACACTTTAAAATAACTTGTAAGTCTTTCAAAATAAAGGACATCCCTCCTATGACAACTCCGTGTTAAATTCATTGGTGAAGATCCCAATTTTCACTATTTCTGAATCACAAGATGAACGTCTTTTTAACTTCTTTGTGTGCTCTCTTTTTGCTGGGTTGTTTGTAATCAAAGTGCAGGCGCAATTACGGAATCTCTCATTCGCGGAAGGGTTCAGTAATGCCTTGAGTCACATTTTTCAAATCATTCTACAGTCGCTTCATTTTGTTAAATTACAAATAAATGCACAAAAACATAACACCCTGTACCACAATATGCTAACATAGATATATGGTATAATAACCCACTCCAATAATTACTCCAACTTCGAAAATTGAAGTCCGCATTGACAGATTTAACAACACCTCATTGTTGCGTAATGACATCCCTATGGAGAAAAACAGCGCACACGATTAATTCCCTATCAATGACAATAATCTATTGGCAATAACATTATTCCCGTTTAGCGCAACGTTAAATCAATCAATTGGGTACAATTGTTCGCAATCGGCTTATTTGCAATTAACGGCTTAGCAGAGTAGCATTCAAAGGGATCTCAAATCAAAGAAACCCCTGAACAACGCTGCATCACAATGGCAAATAGAAACGAAAACAAAACACCCCGAACGCGTGCAAATAAATAAGTAAAGGTTGTTGCAACAATTGCCCACTGTCATTTGCAACCCGACTCCGTGGCAAAGGTAACAAAAGTCAGCCGCAGAACAACAATTGCAATTTGCAAATGAATACGGCAAGAACAGCACTCCGGATTACAGCGACGAGGACATCCTTAACGGTGGCATGTAACTCGCCTCAGTGGTTACAATATTCACTTAGACTGTGCAATCCTCCCAAATGCGTGTGTGCGAGTTGTTTGTTCTAATGCAGAAATTTATGCAAACACTTTCACAATATTCTAAACAATTTGCACCAATGCCACAGAGAATCACTTCCAACTGTTGCTAATTCGATTAGGGACACAGGAAGTCGGCTGCAACAATGCTGAGTGTGTGTATGTGCAAGGATAATATGACGGCGTGCTAAAAGGCTTTGTTTACCTACCATTTCAGCCGGTAAGTTTATTTTCCCTGGCATTGTTATGTAAAATTTATGCAAATTTCAATTTTGTGATTTATTTGTTGTGAAGAAGTTTTTTTGTTTTTGCTTTTCATTTATTTTGGGAAAACAATAAAGTGTTGAAATAATATTATTTATGTTCTTTTAACTCACACAACGCCGGTCATATACAAATTTGTGCAAACTTTCTTTCCAGAGAAAATAATATTTTTGCAAAATTCATACGCTAAACGCATGGCTGTTGATTATATGACAGAAAAGGGCTATGTGATGAATAAGGTTTTCTAGCCACTGATCGGTCCTTTTTCACCATTTGAGTCGATTTCGCTATCTCCGTCCTCTTGGTATCCTTTTATAGCCTGCTGTCAAAGCAGTGGGGATTTGGCAAAAATAATTGTTTTCAATCAGGGTTGGACGATAAGAAATGCGAAGAAAATAAGATGTAGTTACAGCCCACAGACATTTGAGATCTGCCTAAAACCTAAATGTGTCCATAAATAAAAGAGTGTACTAAATAAGGAAATCGATATTTGTTTGGCACCTTTATTCAATTTAAGGTTATATTTTTCTTGTATTTAGAATGAGCGTTCTCAAATCGAATAAATTTTAGTCAAAATGAATTTTATTTACTCATTTAACCACAAATATACTTAATTAAAGTACATAAAATTTTGATTTTACCGAATAAAAAATAAATAAAAATTAATAATTTATTTCATATATGTGTATGTATTTTTATTGCGAGTAGGAGGCTATATTTAATTTGTAGCAAGAACAAATAAAAACGGCGCACAGTGGTCAATTTCGCGAGATAGCGGTCAAAACTCTATAACTTTTGGCCGGATTGGTATTTTTTTACGCAAATTGTTTTGTTCAATAGGAGGGACTTTAAGCTTCAATTTGCGTGTTCAAACGTAAAAATCGACTGATAGGAACGTAAGTAATGTGGAGTTAAAAATGCATTTTAATTTTTTGTTGAGTTTCCATGTAAAAGTTGAATATTTTGACATTTTAAATAGGTATATTTTTTATAATTTCTTATTTTCTTCAATCGTATTTTACAACCAATACTTATTTATTATTCCTAAACTTAATTTTGGTCAGAAAATGCCAACATTTGGCCCCTGACATTTATTTAGTCTCAATATTCACAGGGGCCAAAGGTTGGTTTTTGAGGAAGAAAGCTAATTCTTGTGAGGATTAAACTGAAAAATAACACTGAAATTCCCAACAATATCAATACCATTTGGATATATCAGAACACAACATCGATAAAATTTTAAGTAAACTTTTACTATTGATTTAAAGTGCACATATATTTTATTTAAATGTTTTAATAAAAATTTATACTAAAATTAGAAACAAATTATAATCTTTAAACTAGTGTTAATTAAACAATATTAGTAAAAATTTCTTCCAAATAGCTTTGATTTTCATTTTGCAGTAGTTGTTTAGCTTCTTCATCTAACTCTAATGAGGTTGATTTCCATTTTTGTCGAATACTGGACATATATGGGTCTGATGTGCACAACAAAATATTAATAAGATCTTCATTAGTACAATATCTGGAAATTTTTCTTGTATTGTGCTCGCGAAAGAATCTGTAGTCTTTGTACCTTTTTTCTTGAGCTTCTTCTGAGAGATCTCCAATTGGAAGCATATTGTGCTGAATTATTTGTTCCCCATGGAACAAAATTTTGTGTGTGTGGCATATGTCTCCAAGAATATTTTTGGTTATAAAGGGTTGCTGTCTCATTAGCATACTGACCAAATGTTTTTGGATCTATCTTTTTGCTACATGCTATAACTTCTAATATGATTTGGAATCGTCGTATTAAATCATAATCTACTCCAGTTATAGAAGCTGCAGTTTCTGGATCGGAAAAAAATCTCCTTGCTGTGTTTCCATCATTAGAATTTCCTTCTCCTTGCTTTGGCTGGTCAATTATAAGGCCTATCTCACGGTATTTTTCTTGAATATCTTTTTTTTTTTGCTTTCTTTTTTTCCAAATTTTCTTTGTTGTTTCTCACTGTTTCGCCTAACGGGCCAAATTCCAAATCGTATCCCAATTTAAGAATATGCTCCATAAAACGAATTCTAGCATGACGAGGTGACATTCCAAATTCATATGCTTCATTAAAACTATCGTCTTGTGTTGGTGGTTGGCTCAATTGACTTGATGTTTTTTGGCATATGGTGCAGCTTGACGAAGACTTTGTTTCGGTTAAAGCTTGTGCAACTTTTCCATCGATCATTGTAAGTGACATTTTAAAGTTAACTTCGATGCATTGGTCATTAAATTCAAATATAACTGGTTGAAGTTCCTTAATTTCATCTCTTATTTTGCCAACTTCTAGTTATGACATCTTTAGTTTCTTTTTTGTAAGCAAACTTTATTGGTCTACAAAATTTTGTTGACGAGGGAATTTCATTCTTCCATACATCTATCTCTGCAGCTCTACTAGTTGACGGCTCTGAACCAATATAAGTTTTTGTTAAACGTAATGGAACGAAAGAAATCATGAATAAATTGGCATCTGATGAATTTTCCGCATTACATTGTTTGTATTGTTTCTGTTTGTATTGATCAAAAGTGATTCTTTCATGAACAACCTACGAAGAAAACAAGATCATCAGAACCACAAGCGTCAACTTCTGCAAGCATGGATATTGCCAATAATTGAAAAAATGTTCTGAATTTGGTTTTTATGCGTATTAATTGCATATTATTTTATTTTCATAAAGTTTTTATAAATATTTTTTTTTTTTGCATGATAATTTTTTAATTTTTATTTTTATTTTATTTTTTGAAATTTCGAATAAAAGCGAAACGCGTGCATCGATTTTCATGATCTTTGTCTCATTTTGCTCATAGGTTATGTGACTTTGCGAAAAAGTAACTACACTTGAAACTTATTTCCGTTTTGTATTTTTTATGAATTTAAAAAAAAATTTTCTTCATTTTTTATAGGAAACTTATTTTTAACTTGTAAACTGTTGCTTGTATAGGAAAACAATATATGAACAGATTAAGGGATTGTAATTCTTAATTTTTTAAAATTTATTTCAACTAAATCGGGCTAGTGGCTGTCGAGCTATGTCAAACAACAGGGCCTAAAACGTGATAAATTCCCCTATACGATAGTACTAACTTCAAATCGATATTAAAAATATTTCGGCAGGTAAGAAGACAAAACGAATGATGCAGAAATTTCACATACTGTTCTCAGAATTGAGTTGGCAAATCATGTGTTGTACTGTGTAATGAATAATAATGACTTTGGATGATATGTACGTCAATCGTTTCGTTTGTTTTCGTGCACTGGATAGCACTAAGTTGTGACAGTGCTGTTGTCTCTTTCATTTTTGTGATTCATTCTCGTTTCTAATGTTCTCTTCGTTGTGTTCTGTCGTTAATGTTGGTAAAAATTGAATTTAATGTTCTATTTGGTTTGTAAGCAAAGCGAATGTTGTCAGATTCTATTGTCATTTTTGTCAAAATTTTGATACACCCTTCTATGTGGACTAGGTCCAAATTCTCCTAATTTCAACAGAATTATTTTTTGGGTCAATAAGAACTCTTGTACAAAATTTCATCAAAATATATGCATAATAGCCACTTTCACATACAAATAACTTCTCAAAAAATATGACGTGCATTTGTACCGAATATCTTACCTTGGGTCAGAAAAATTGCTGTAGCTCAAAAAGTGCAGTCCCGATGCATGGACATATATATATAGGAATGTATGGGAGGGTTAGGACTACAAAATAGTAAATTTGTGTTTTGACTCAGCTTGACTCACAGGAGTTGTGCTCTATGAAGTAGGAAATTTCCGATAAATTAGACCTTTTTTAAAAAATATTTAAATTGTTCTGCAGACAGTAGAGCTTCAATTTTTTCTACCAGTGATAGGAAATAAGTTAAGTTACAACACAAAATTTATTTCGTCCAAAAATCTTGAAAAACAAAAAAGTTATGATCATTTCAACTTTAAAAATTAACTAAAAATATCATAAATTCTGAAAAAGCCCATTTTGGACCACCCTGTTCTCAGTGAAATAGTTAAAATAGAGTTCTAATTTTTTGGCACCCGAGGTTTACTACTGTCTACTTTCATATAAGTCTACTAACTTTAAAATCGGAGAACAAAAACCAAAAGGAGTTTTGGCCGCTATCTCAAAATAATGACCACAGTGCGGCGTTAAGTTCGGCCGGGCCGAACATTATATACCCTCCACCATGGATTGCACTCCACAGAGGCTGTCGATTTTTTTTAATATAGCCAAACCACAACAAATACAAATAATTTTATAAATAAATAAATATAATATGTTTATTATTTCAAGCCACGCTTATAAGACAAGGCTACCAATACGTTTACACTATATATATCGAAATAATACTTCAAATCAATTCAAAAAATAAATATTCTTATATAGAGATTTTACGTGTCTATGCAATTAGAGGGATGTACGCACCAAATTTCATCATTCTAGCTGTATTCGTTTAGTTGGTACTATTTTATCACCTGTACCCATTGTATCCTTGAAAGTACGAATTTGGAAAAACCTTTTATTTTTAGTGTCTACACAGTCAGAGGAATGTATATTCCGAATTTCATAACTCTAGTCATTTGGATGGTACTATTTTTATCCCCTTTTTCCAATTTAGTAGGAATTTCGAAAAATCCGTTTATCGTGAATGTATACACCGAATTTCTTTATTATAGGTGCAGCCTTTTGGTTGGTACCATTTTTATCCCTCTATTCCCATTTTATACCTTAAAAGTACGAATTTGGAAAAAATAATTTTATATTATGCATCCACTCAATTAGAGGAATGTACACCCTCTACGAATAAAAATCGTTTTATGGTGCACGTTTTTGTTATCGGGGGAATGCGCACACCCAATATCAAGTAAGTACCAGCAGATATATTGGAAAAATATGCTTAAATGCTCTAAAATATTAGGGAATACTTACTTTTACTTTTAGTCCTTGTGAGGGAAAAATTTCCCTTTAGGCCGATTTCGCCCGGTTTCAATCCCAACCGATATACGACTATAAGACGTATTTGTGCAAAATTTGGACCTCCTAGCTTCTTTCGTTTAGATGTTAGCGTGCTTTATACAGACTGACGGACATGGCTAGATCGTCTTAGAATTCTATGGCGATCAATAATATATATACTTTATAGGGTCTCAGGTAGATATTTCAAGGTGTTACAAACGGAATGACAAAGTTAGTATACCCCCATTCTGGAGGTGGAGGGTATAAAAACCACTCGAAAGTAAATAAAAGATTTAGCATGTGAAACGGGATAAAAGGGAATAAAAATTGTACCTTGAAACATGAAATTTCGAATAGACATCCTTCTAATTGCGTAGACACGTAATATTGTGGGATTTTTCATAATTCGTACTTTCGAAGCGAGTTAACTTAACACATACGCCCATGTGCTGACAACCGCATGATTTCCAAATCGCATTTTTTTTAGCGATTTCGAGATTCTAAATTTTACATTTCTATTTAAAATTGCTATGTTTAACCAAACATCTTCTTCATTTATCCGCCAGTAAAGAAAGAAAACTGAAAACAATTGTTTAAAGTAAAAATGCGAAATTTAGAGACTCGAAATCGCCAAAAAAAATGCGATTTGGAAATCATGCGGTTGTCAGCACATGGGCGATAGTAATATTTTTAGTTTAGTCTGATACATTTCACACAAAAATTTTCCACATTCCACACCCCTTGTGGTAACTCCCACACAAATTGTCATAAGCTTTGGTTAAAATAAAACTGATATAACTTCCATATGGATAGGTGAAAACAGTTACAAGTTTGAAAATCTTTGAAAATATGTTTTAGTTTTTTCGTTTGCATTTTTTATTTATTACTTGGTGCGATTTTTTAAACGCAAATTCGGCAAGTGAGTTGTGATTCTCGTTCGTTTGTGAGAATCATCTCCTTATAGAGACCGGGTTTGATGTTGAAAAGTCGCTGCGAAGCCACTTGAAAAGACTTTTGACATGGTCGAAATCATGATCGTGGTAGTCTGCAGCCAAGTAATAAATGTCACCATGCCATTTGTAAATAAATTTGCATTCTATTAAACATAGAAGCAAAATGGTCTTGAGTATATCCCAATATCCCAGTTCAAATCAAATATTGATTACAGACCAAAAAAATTCAAACGAAAAAACTAAAACAAATGAGCGTTGGCACGGCAGAAGCATTGCTGGGTAACTATACCTGCATATACACATACTTACATATGCAACTCAATGAGATGCTTGTAAGATGGCATGTGTGCTTTATTACTTGGTGTGATTTTTTAAACGCAAATTCGGCAAGTGAGTTGTGATTCTCGTTCGTTTGTGAGAATCATCTCCTCATAGAGGCCGGGTTTGATGTTGAAAAGTCGCTGCGAAGCCACTTGAAAAGACTTTTGACATGGTCGAAATCATGATCGTGGTAGTCTGCAGCCAAGTAATAAATGTCACCATGCCATTTGTAAATAAATTTGCATTCTATTAAATATAGAAGCAAAATGGTCTTGAGCCAGGACAATATCCCAGTTCTAATCAAATCTTTGAAAATGTTTTTATAATCACTTTAAACCTCTAAAATAGTTATGCTTTTGACGCGTCCAAATTTCCTCATCCTATTTACAAATAAATAACTAAAATAATTTATAACTTTTATACCGCTGCCTGAAACACATTGTGACTTGAAATTTGATTATATTTTAAGAACTGTTTTTTAAATGTGAGAACTGTGTCCATATGCCACGAATATTCTAGTACCTCCCACACAAATAATCCTTATCTAAATAAACTTAAATAATCCTTATCTAAATATATTTGTGTCTGGAAGTTGGAATATTTCGAAAAAAGCAAGAAAGGAAAAGTCGGGCATAGTCGACTATATGATAAATTCACCCACTCATTTCAGTACAAGGCTTTATGACCAAATTCGGATGACTGAAATGTAATACAATTCTGTGCCAGATTTGACCAAATGAATGTTATATATGTGGGCTCTAGGCTGCAAAAAGTCAAATCAGAGCGACCATCCGGATTTACAATAGTTGTTTATAAGTGATCGACTGTGTGACAGTACGAAAACTCTGAAGTATTTTTATTGGACCTCAATTCGTAAAATTATGAGAAATGCGAAATGGAATGACCAATACTTGTATTTTTGCAAAAAATTAGTATTAATAAAAAATTTAATAACCGTCATTTTACTGCTTGCTAAATGTGTTATTTAAATAAATTTACAAGTGGTGCGGTTATGAAACAAAATAATGTGCAAAAACAAAGTTGAAAAATGGCAAAAAATTGTTTAAAAATGAATTTTCTGGACAGAAGCACACAGATTTAAAATCGTATACGGCAAATCTGGTCATAATTTGCAGTAATATGGACTTTTACAGCGGTTAGAAGTCAAACTACGATAGCACGAGTCCACGTTATCAGGTATTAGATAATAATGTGTACAAAATCGAACCATTATTGGTACTCTTATTACAAGAATAGATGGACAGACAGCGGACTTTGACAGTGATCATAACAGTGATTCGGTATATCTCGCTTCCTTATGTATGTTATATACTCATAATTCCCTAGTGGAGGGTATAAAAATAATGTTGGTACACTCAGAAAAAAGTGTACTAAATTCCAGTAAAAATGGACTTAAATTAAGGAAATAGGTATCTGTTTGGCACCCAGTATGCCTTTACTCATTTTAAGTTTATTATACACTCCACGAGAGTATTATGTCTTTGTGCATTTGATTGTAACACCCAAAAGGAAGCGAGATAGACCCATTGTTAATTATACCGATCGACTTAGAATCACTTTTTAAATCGATTTAGCCATGTCCGTCTGTCTGTCCGTCTATTATATTCTTGTAGTCCAATTACATGTCGGAATTGTAGCCAGAACCAAATTATTGCACAACGAAGTTTTTCGGGATAAGAACGAACGTTATTTAATTAGAAGAAAATCGGTTCAGATTTAGATATAGCCCCCATACGAATTTCACTACCCTTTTCACTCTATATGGCACATATTTTAACAGATTTTCTTCAAAATTGGCAAAATATCTTATATTTCAACTAGAAACACCTGTGGTGAAAATCTGTTAGATTGGTTCAGATTTATATATATCTCCCATATAAATTTCGCTCTCAACCTGACCTTTTCCTCTCTAGAAACCACACAAAACATCTTATATTTAAGCTAGGAAAATAGGTCAGCACTACGAACTTATACAAAAACAAGTAAAAAGACGTTAATTTCTTCCGGTTCGAATCTGCATTCGTACATTTCACAATATTACCGGCAGATTAAAGGCTGTCACCTTCACGTAGAAGTGTAGTAACATTAGGAAATTTGTGATATTTTTATACAAATTGTGATATTTGCTACATAAAGGGCAATTATATATATATGTTTTATGTGGTGATAGTTATTGTTATATAGTTCTAAAACTTTCTGTCCTATCTTTTGCCCTCTGGACCGATTTACCCCGTTTGCAGTTCTAAACTTGCACACAGTTAGAGAATATTTACATCCAATTCCTAGCAACGGCAGATAGGCATTTCTATCATAAAAGTACGACCTTCGAAAATCCAAATCTATATAATTTTCCGATTCTAGCTGCATTCGTTTGCTTGGCCCCAGTTTTATCCCTCTACCCTCTTTTGTCCTTCAAAGTACGAATTTGTAGAAACCCATATGCGCGTCTCCGCTGCCAGAGAAATGTATAAATCGAATTCCATGATTCTAGCTTCCTTTCTCCCCGTTTCCCTTAAAAATACAAATATCGATAAATTCATTTACGTTGCTCGTCTGCAGAGCAATGATTCTAGCTTCCGCCTTTCATTCGGTACCAATTGTATCCCTCTTTGCATATTTCGAACCTAAAAGTACGAATATTTTACGTGTATGTGAGATTAGACGAATGTACACAGAGAATTTTACGATACTACCTGTTGTCGTTTGATTGGTACCATTCGAATCCCTTTTGCTCCCATTTCACCTGGATATCGTTCACGCTAAAAGTGATCAAACTGCGCAAATACTTAGTAGATACATGGAAGAAATATTTAAAAAAATTGATTAAATAAATCGAAATATTACGGGTTATAGATGGTATTTCCTGTGCTTTCCCCATTTTCAATCCCACCCAAATCTACTGCCAATAGATTTATTATTAGAACATTTGGGCGTCCTTACTCGTTTTCTATAGATGCTAATTTGTTTTCAACGGGCGGAAAGATAAGATCGCCTTGGAACTTTGTGACGATAAAGAATATGTCGATATTTCATGGTGTTACAAATTCTGTAGAATTTTTGATTTTTCCATTTCTGTTAAAAAATTGTCTTGAAATATGGAAACGAGGTACAAAATGAATTGTTTGCAGCCATATGGCATTATATGGGAATGAAATAATCCCGATTCGAGATGCTGTAAATGTATTCGGTTTCACACGTCAGATGCATGTCCTTGTCCAAATACTCAGTTCCAGAAAAACATATTTGTTTCAATTTACAGTCGAAATATTTCCATATGATTTATATCTTCTTCCATTTCATTTTATTGGGACTGAATAAATTTAAATGCTTCCGCACAAATAGAATGAACCATTATATTGATTCCCACAACGGCATCAAATATAATTTACATGATTTTTCTAAACCTCGCAACCTTTTTTCGAACCTTTCTCATTTCTTTCAAGAAAAACCCATACCGGATTTGCATATTAGTATTTGACGATCTTTATGATCGTAATTTTCTCACATACTAATGCTCTTTTTTAAGCTTTCTTTCCGCTCATTGTTCATTGCCAATTCGAAATTCATTAATGCTGTGAAACCTTCGAGTAGCACATTTCTTTTCTTATCCTGTCACATCCCTTTAAGGGATACACACAACCATCCTCCATAAGATAACAGCGACAACCCTTCCATTGTGCATAATCCTTTGATGGAAGAGAAGAAAGAAAAAACTCAAATCAAATCCATCCATACACATTCTGGTTCGCTTAAGGAAGTACATTCTGGTAACTGACGATGATGTTGTTTTTATAACTTATATGTCCTTTCATCCTTCCATTGTCATTGTAATTAGACATACAACTTTTGATGTTTTGTCTATTGTCTTCCGGCTCTAAACTCTGGCGATGCTATGGGAAAATGTGGCAAATGATTCAGGTAGTGACGCAGAATTAAGACAAATTTTATGTCGTTTGAATAGTTATCGGTTGGTTGGTATCAGTTGATCAGTTTGTTTTAGACATTTGAAAGGATAAGACATTTGGAAGGAGAAAGAATCTTAAGTGAACAAGCATTTAATAAGAAGAATATTGAAATAACTTCAAAATGCAATCATATCGGAAAAGAATTGAGACCTGAAAGAAGAGATGGACGGACATGTCTAAATCGATGCAAGAATGTGATTCTAAGTCAATTGTTATAATAAGCCATATGTACACCTCACTTCTTTCAAGGAAAATGTCAAATACACAATTCTGTAGCATAAAACAGCACCGAAGAAATGAGAAAGATTTTGAGATTCGGAAGATGTGAAACTTTGTATCATCACCAATGAATTTAACATCGCCTACACTGATGAGATTGTGTGATATTCTAGCAATACGTACATGGCACAGACAGCAAGAAGGAATTGGTGACATGAAGTGAAAAATCAACGAGTAGAATACTTTAGCTGGGAAATGTTTCGACACATTTAACATGGTTCTGGTTCCAATTATACAACATTTAATTTATACGAATCAATATCGCTTTATATCCTTGTTAACACAATTCAAATCGATGTATGGTGCTCTCCAAAATCATGTCTAGCAAAACACAATACCCTGACTGTACTATGGACCTAAGTGATAAATTTCCAAGGTCATAAAATACGAATCAGTGACAAAATTTATTGAAATTTTTGAAAAAATTGGCAGATGATTTATATTTCTACAGTTAAATAATGACCGAAATATTCTGTTATTTACAGATATTCCTGGGTCAGAGATGACATGTCAATTTGTGTTTTTTGTGTGTTTTTGTTCATTACTAACTAGTACTGCTTCGAAAGTTTATCTAGATTTCGGAAGCAGTGCACCCGTTGTAGAGTAAAGTTTGCTAAAGCTCTGCATGACTCGAGTGCAATAGTCATGCAGAGACCGAAAATTCGGATAGAGCTGAATCTCTGAATGCTTCGGTTGCAATAAAAGCAGCAAAATCGAAAGCAAGTAAGGAAAGGTTAAAATTGTACGGGGCCGACTATATAATACCCTCCACTTTCTACCCCATTGCAATTCAACTTAGTAAAAAGTGAAATAATAAGGAGAAGAAGAATCATAATCAGGTCCATTGTGACCCACTCTCATCTATATATAAAGGGTGTTTTTTATTGGGGTATAGAACTTTAAGTTGGCATCACTTTTTTAACTGGATGCCATTTTGTCATCTGTCAAGTGATTAATATTTAGTTTGGTTTGCCATTTCATCATGAACAGGTTGACAAAAGAACAACGCTTGCAAATCGTGCAAATTTATTTCGAAAGTAATGGTTCAGTTCGCGAAGTTCACCGCAAGCTCCGTCCATTTTATGGTCGACATAATCGTCCATCAGAGCAATTAATTCGGTTAACCGCATAATTTCGCGGAATGGACCTGTCAATTGGCCACCAAGATCGAGTGATTTGACACCATTGGATTATTTTCTTTGGGGATATGTGAAGTCGCTCGTCTACGCCAACAAACCAGAAACGTTAGGGGACTTGGAAGCCAACATTCGTGGCGTTATTGCCAACATACGGCCCCATATGCTGGCTATATTCGAGCCAGCCGCGGCGGCCTCATGCCCGAAATCATATTTAAACATAAATGGCAAAAAATTATCCTTCCAATAAAGCCAAATTGATGGACATTAAAACGATTTTCTTGTGTTTTATTTCAATTCGAAGTTCTATACCTCAATAAAAAACACCCTTTATAAAAGAGTTGCGGTACTGACTGACTGAGTGACTTATCATTGACCAGCCCACAGACCAAACGGCTAAAACCAGGCTCATGGAATTTTCAGGGTAGTTCCCAAATATGACGTAGACTAAGAAAGGGTTTTACGAAATTCGTACTTTTAGGGGGTAAAATGGGACAAAAAGGGATAAACATCGAACCTTCGTCCTGACTAAACGGCAGTAGCTAGAAACATGAAATTCGTGTGTTCCTTGCACTGACCATGCAGAAGAGCTACAAATAGGGATTTTTCGAAATTTGTACTTTTAAGGGAGGAAAGTGAAAAAAGGGATAAAAATGGTACCAATTTAAGAATTGCAGCTAGAATCGTGAAAACCGGTATTTAGATTCCGCTGACAACAAAGACTTGCAATATGAATTGATTTTTCGAAATTTGTACTTATAAGGGGTGAGCGGGACAAAAAGGGATAAAAATGGTACAAACTAAAGTATTGTAGCTAGAATCGTGATATCTCACAGCATAGAAGCGCAATATAAATGGATTTTGTACTTTTAATGGTTGCGCGGACAAAAAGGGATAAAAATGGTACCAACTAAAGTATTGCAGCTAGAATCTTGAAATTTGATATGTAAGTTCTTCTGACCAAGTAAAAGCGCAGTAAAATTGGATTTTTTGAAATTTGTACTTTTAAGGGTTACGAGGAACAAACAGGAATAATAATGGTACTAATTTAAGCATTGCAGCTATAGTCGTGAAATTTGGTGTGTCAATTCCTCTGACAACGTAGAAGCGCAAATCCAAATAATTTTTTTCGAAATTTATACCTATAAGGTATGAGTGCGACAAAAATGGATAAAAACAGTACCAACTAAAATATTGCTGCTATAGTCGTGCAATTTGGTGCGTAAATTCCTCTGTCTTGGTACTTTTAAGGGGAGAGCGGGACAAAAAGGGATAAAAATGGTACCAACTTTAGGATTACAGCTAGAATCATGAAATTTAGTATGTAAATTCCTCTGACCATGTAGAAACCCCATCAAAAGTGATTTTTTTCGAATAAAAGGTTCTGCCGTTGTAATTTTTTGTTAAAAACTGGATAGAAAATGATAACAAATATATATACGAAGGGAGTTCAGCTAAAACAGTGCACATCGACAATCACATTCCTTTGACTGTATATGAGTGCTATGTTACCAATTAACTATTTTTTGGAAAAGAAAATCAAATAAATACTATCCTACAACAGAGACGGATAAAACTAATAACAAATACCTGGCTTTTTCGCGTGCGAAGTAGCGGGTACTGCTAGTAATGTATATTTCAAGGTAAAAATATTTATAACTATAACTATAACGCGTACTGTCAAATTATTTAAAAGTATTCTGTAAATTTATGTGTTTGACAAAAAATGTTGCTACAAAAAATAATGAATTTGAAAACCCTGGGAAATGATATTTTTCAGGTAGGTGCTGTCAACAAATAGAACAGGAATCTCATGGCTTAAATTGAATTCATAGTAATGTAGATATGGGTTTCATAAACCACATAGTGGAGTAAAGAGTATCACACAGTAAAGACCACCCATTTAAACCTGTTTCAACTCCTTCCAAAAAAATGTAACGGATTGATATTCAAGCATGGCGTAAAGCTAGCAGGAATAAAAATGTATTTTTTTCTAAAACTAAAATTAATTATCCTGGCAAATACGCTAAAGCAATATTCATACATATGTATGCATAAAATAATATACCAACACATTTCTAGACCAATATGAACACATTTTAATCTATCCTTGTATATACTCCTCTTTCAACGTGTTCGAAAGAATTCTCTTTCAATTTTCCATAACTAACGACAAAATATTGCATATTTTCATCGTTATTTTTCATAAACTGATTTTCTCCACCAAACCAGTAATAAAACAGCGCAACTAAAAACAATAACGACAACTCAGCATACATATATAGAGTTTTGCATACAAATAATAATAAAAAAAAAAAAACAAAGAACAGAGAAGTCATAAAAAATATAAAAAATAACAATAGTGGTAAATTTTGTATTCGTCGTCCTTTTTCCTTTTTTTCGCAGTGAGCGTCGGTTTAAAACGGGTCACGTTTTATGGCGGTTTCTTCTCGCTCTCGGCTCGTAGACTTTTCATAGGGATATGCGTTTATGCCGGTAGCCATCATCAGCCAGAGGCATAGGAATTTTAAAGGATAACACACACACAGCAGCAGCACCAGCACCGACAACACCACCAGCAGCAGTACTGCAGGAAGAGCAGCGAAAAAAAATTAATTTGCATACGCTCTCGCGGCATACCCAGTAAGCAACGTCGGATTTACAGCAACTGTGGTATTTTATTCTTTTTTTCTGTTTTTTTTTTCATATCAGTTTTACACAAGAACACACAGGCGAACGCATATATTCGATGTTAGTGTGTTTGAGAATATTCGCATGAATCTGCTTTACAGTTCATGCCACAAGATCGCTCCGTTCATAGAGAAGCGAAGAGATTTTGATTCATTCAAATGCTTGCCAAATACAAACGTTTTGGTAATTATCTAGACAGCTTCACTTCGAAACCAAAATATTTATGGGCCAAATAAAAGGTTTATATGTATGAACATTAGATTTAGATTGGAAACTGGCCAAGGACATTCAGAACCATTGCGTTTGTGGAAGACAGCCGAACAGTTCAGTTCAGTTGTATTTAATATTCAAATTCAGGAACAATTGACAATACTAAAAGATTTGTAAGTGGAAGCACGATTCCTACATTTGGTAGATATTTAGAGATTCTATACATAAACTTATGTTTTTTTTTGTAAAAAAACAAAAACATGAAAATGTAATGTCGGGCTACAAGAATGGACTTCAAGAAAAAATCTACAAACTTGTACTTTTACTCATTGCCCGACACAGAAATTAAATTTGATAATTGCCGACTCATGCTCCAACATACAATAAGCATCAACATTTTTCAATGTTGTGCATATTTCCTCTACATATATAGTATTTGTGATTGCAAGTTCTCAGTACAACTAGATGAAGTTGCAGATGCGAAAATTATAGATCGATCATAACAAATTATGTTATTATAAAAATTCTTTAGAGAAGGAAGCAAGTGCAGCACGATTACTTAATCCCGGGGTGGCCTTGGGATGATTAAATCTAATAATTCGGAGATGCTTACGAGACGGTTATGGGATCTACATATGGCTTTAAAGTTTATAGGAATACAACATTTGGAAAGATATTGAATATTTTAGCTATTAAAAGTATACTGGATTTCAAAAATATTCTTATCGTTCTTTAAAATAGTGCAAAAATCAATATTTAATTCTTATAAGACATTCCATGTCAAGCTGTACGGTTTTTGACCTCAATAGCTGCGATTGTTTTGAAAGAAAATTTATTTTTGTTAATATATCCAAACCAAAACAAATTCACATATTGAAAAAATAATTTTATAAATAAATACTTTTATTATTTCAAACCACGCTTACAAGGCAATGCTACCAATATGTTTACACTATATAAAGGGTGATTTTTAAAAGCTACAGGAAAGTTTTTCTAAAAAAAAAAACACATAAAATTCAGAAAAATGCATGAAATCTTTATTTGAATCGATAGTACGGTCATTTAATTTAATGTTTGAAGTTTATTTCATGCAAATATTGACCTTGACGGCGCCTCAAATGGTCCATCCGCTTAGTCCAATTTTGGCATTGCCACGTTTTTGAGTAACAGAGGCCCAATTGCTGCGAACGGCGACGAATCGATAATTGATGGTCATCATTAACACTGGCCGATACAGCAGCGATATTTTCTTCAGTTCGCACTCTACGTAAGCGTGTTGGTGGTTTAATGTCAAACAATGTAAATTTGGTGCGAAATTTAGTCACAATAGCCCGAATAGCCGCTTCAGTGGGTCGATTAAACTGACCATAAAATGTATTGTAGTAAGTCGTTTAGTTGGTACTATTTTTATCCCTCTGTACCCATTGTATCCCTTGAAAGTACGAATTTGGAAAAAAACTTTTATTTTTCGTGTCTACGCAGTCAGAGGAATGTATATTCCGAATTTTATGACTCTAGCTGCGGTCATTTGATAGGTACTATTTTTATCCCCTTTTACATTTTATGAATTTAGAAAAATTCATTTATTTTATGTGTCTACGCAACCAACTGAATGTACACACAGAATTTCATAATTCTATGCGCAACCGTTTGGTTTGTACCATTTTTATCCCTCTATTCCCATTTTATCCCTTAAAAGTACGAATTTGGGAAAAATATTTTTATATTATGTATCTACTCAACTAGAGGAATGTACACCCTCTACGAATAAAAATCGTTTTATGGTGCACGTTTTTGTTATCGTGGGAATGCGCACACCCAATATCAAGTAAGTACCAGCAGACATATTGGAAAAATATGCTTAAATACTCTAAAATATTAGGGAATATTATTGGTACTTTTAGTCCTTGTGAGGGAAAAATTTTTCCCTTTGGGCCGATTTCTCCAAGTTTCAATCCCAACCGATCTACGACTATAAGACCTATTTGTGCAAAATTTGGACGTCCTAGCTTCTTTCGTTTAGATGCTAGCGTGCTTTCAACAGACGGGCATGGCTAGATCTTCTAAGAATTTTATGACGATCAAGAATATATATAATTTATAGGGTCTCAGGTCGATATTTCAAGGTGTTACAAACGGAATGACAAAGTTAGTATCCCCCATCCTGGAGGTGGAGGGTACAAAAATACTACCTGTAACTCCTGAAATACTTTACCGATTTTAAGGTGTTATACCTTGTTTTGAAGGTAATTTCGATTACTTTTTTTGCTGCAACAGGTCATATTAATTGTCATATTAATTATTTTATTTTGGTTGTCGAAATGATTACACAAATCCATTTTGTTGAAAATTTACAGTAGTATGCTTACTTCTATTTTTAAACGACTTTGTAAGTTTGAAAGTGGTGTGTTTTATGGCTTCTAATGATAATGAAGATATAAATTGTTTATCCAATTTTTTACCCTTCACATAGGATGGGGGTATACTAAGTTGTCATTCCCTTGGTAACATCTTGAAATATCGACCTGAGATCCTATACGATCCATATGCGTCCGTCCGTCTATTGAAAGCACGCTAACATCTAAACGAATGGACCCTGGCTATCCAAATTTTGCAAGAATAGTAGCAAATCGTGTTGGATTGCAAATGAGTGGTATCAATAGAACGACAACAGCTATAAACACGAAGTTCAGCTTGTACATTAGAGGTGTGATAGTACCTAATTTTGTGAGGTTCGAAAAAAAAAATAATTAGCCAAAAAATGGTGGTGGTCGGGTGAGTGCAAATGGGGTCAAATGTGAGGGAAAAGGTGTAAAAATACACTATAAGCTACCAAACTGCCTCGTATTCGCCCCCAGAGTGGTTAAATGTAAGACCGATCACCATTAATGTCCCCCAACCAAATGGTACCAACCAAATGGGCGCTGCTGGAATCATGGAATTCGGTGTATACATTCCTCTGACAGTATAGACACGCAAAATAAATTTTACTAAATTAAAATTTGTACGTCTGATAATGGATTTTCAAAATTTGTACTTGTACTAGCTATAAACACGAAGTTCAGCTTGTACATTAGAGGTGTGATAGTACCTAATTTTGTGAGGTTCGAAAAAAAAAATAATTAGCCAAAAAATGGTGGTGGTCGGGTGAGTGCAAATGGGGTCAAATGTGAGGGAAAAGGTGTAAAAATACACTATAAGCTACCAAACTGCCTCGTATTCGCCCCCAGAGTGGTTAAATGTAAGACCGATCACCATTAATGTAACCCCCCCCCCCTCCCCAACATTTTTTTTGAATACACATACCCCTTATAACCACTCCTTAAGGAGGCTCACATATAACAATTATATTGGTATAAAATTTTCTCCCACCGCTCTTACTGGCCCAAGAAGGCCGCTAGTGGAGTCAAATGAATGACCGCCCCAATATTTTTCAACCCCCGCATTTTCTCTGAACACACCTACCTTCTATCTTCAACCCTTAAGGTGTTGTCCATACGAACTTTTTATAATTTTTGTTATAACAAAAATTAAATGTAATACCGACATCCATTAATTTTCCTTCCCCAACATTTTTATCGAATACATTTACCCCCTATCCCCACTCCTTAATGAGGATCCTATACAAAAACAATTTTTTACAAAATTTTCTGCCACCGCTCTAACTGCCTCAAGGAGGCCCCTAGGGGAGTCATATGCATGACCAATATGTTTTCAGCCCCAAGATTTCCTCAGAACATATCTACCATCTATCTACAACCCTAAAGGTGGTCCCCATACATTTTTTATTTTTATACCCTCCACCTCCAGGATGGTGGTATACTAACTTTGTCATTCCGTTTGTAACACCTTGAAATATCGACCTGAGACCCTATAAAGTATATATATTCTTAATCGTCATAAAATTCTAAGACGATCTAGCCATGTCCGTCCGTCCGTCCGTCCGTCTGTTGAAAGCAGGCTAGCATCTAAACGAAAGGAGCTAGAACGTTCAAATTTACGATAAATGCGTCTTATAGTCGTAGATCAGTTGGGATTGAAACGGGCGAAATCGGCCCAAAGGGAAACATTTTTCCCTCACAAGGACTAAAAATACCCATAATAATCCCTAATATTTTAGCGTATTTAATCATGTTTTTTGGTATGCGCATTCCCCTTATAGCAAAAACGTGCACCATAAAGTGATTCTTATTTGTAGGGGTGAAATTGGGCAAAAAAGGGATAAAAATGGTACATATTAAACGACAACATCTAGAAACACGAAATTCGGTGTGTACATTCCTCTAATTGAGTAGATACATAATATAAAAGTATTTTTTCAAAATTCGTACTTTTTGGGGTTAAAATGAAAAAAAGGGATAAAAATGGTACCACCCAAACGTCTGTACCTAGAATAATGAAATTCGGTGTACACATTCCTCTGATTGCATAGACACGTAAAATACACGGATTTTTCAAAATTTGTATTGTTTGGGGTTAAAATGCAAAAAGGGGATAAAAATAGTACAAATCAAATGACAGCAGCTAGAGTCATGAAATTCGGAGTATACATTACTCTGACTGCGTAGACACGGAAATTAGACGAATTTTTCGAAGTTCGTACTTTGTGAGGTTAAAATGGAAAAAGGCGATAAAAATAGTACCAACCAAATGACCGCAGCTAGAGTGGTGCAATTCGGAGTATACATTCCTCTGACTGCGTAGACATGGAAAAAACGGATTTTTCGAAATTCGTACTTTCAAGGGATACAATGGTACAGAGGGATAAAAATAGTACCAACTAAACGACTACAGCTAGAATGATAAAATTCTAATTGCGTAGAAACGTCAAGGGGGTAAAAATGGTACCAACCAAATGGGCGCTGCTGGAATCATGGAATTCGGTGTATACATTCCTCTGACAGTATAGACACGCAAAATAAATTTTACTAAATTAAAATTTGTACGTCTGATAATGGATTTTCAAAATTTGTACTTTTGGAATTAAAATAGAATGGAAATACAACCAACTGTAGCACACTCTATCTACCAATATTTATGGTATTTAAGCTTATTGAAAATATAAATATAAGAATATTTATTTTTTGATTTGAAATAACTAATGGTTTGAAATAATTAAAATATTATATTTATTTATAAAATTATTTTTTCAATATTTGTATTTGTTTTGGTTTGGCTATATTAAAAAAATTATATTTTTCTGTAATATTACTGCACTTCTACGAAAACCGACAACCTCTGTGGAATGCAATTCATGGTGGAGGGTAAATAAAGTTCGGCCCGGCCGAACTTAACGCCGTTTTTACTTGTTTTTTATAATTTTGTATGAAGGAAATGCCCAAAACTTCTCCCGAGTCACCCTTAGAGGGGAGCCATGTAAGACTGGTCCCCATTAATTTTCTCTTCCAAACATTTTCTCCAAACATACCTGTCCCCTATCTCCACTCCCTAATTGGGCTCCCATACAAAAACTACATTTTATAAAATTTGCTCCCACCTCTCATCTAACATAATATCTTGCGACACTGAGTGCGGTCCCCAAATTTCATCAAAATCGGAAGACCTTAAAAATTCTTCGTTGCTTTTTTCGAGGGTGTTTTTTTTCTTTTCTGCAATGAAGAAAATAAATCATACGAAACTCTAGCTGAATGAGCTTCTTCTGTTTTGTGCAATGTACTGTACTCATGCATTGTTGCACGCGACCAACACTACGTTGCTCTACCTCAGCCACTATCGTATGTGAACCATGAGGTGAAACGTTGTGAAAACATCTCAAAAAATCGAGTTTACACTGAGTATAAAATTGTAGCGCGAGAAGTTCTTTTCTTATAATTAAGGGCTGTTTGTTTTTGGCCACAACATCTATATATTTACCCAATGAACTATTTCTTTCATTAAGGTAGACAAAATTTTATATTTCCTTTTATATAAAAAACTAAAAGTTACAAATAACTATATTTTTCAGTTTTAGAGTACATATAGGAAACTGAGACTAAAACATATATTTTTACTTTTGGCAAACAGCAAAATTATTTATATGAAATAATGAAACACCAGTTCTGAAAACGGTGAAGTCTAACAAAGTGTATTGCGACCCACTCCTATGTATATACATAGCGCAGTGTACATCCATATGCACAACAGACAGACACTGTTCGGTACGGTGTTGAACTATTAAAAAAAGTCCCACAAAAAATGAATCCGTAAAAACAAAAACATGGTTATAAAAAATATCCGACAGTATCATCGGGCATAAAAAAGTGGTATAAAACCAACAAAAACACCAACAGCAACAGCAGCATTTGTGTCTAGGAGCATAGACAATACTTTGTTCGGCGGAAAGGATATTCACCCTGCCGCATATTGTTTCATAATTTTCGTTGTCGTTGTGTGCTTCTGTATGTATGTGTGATTTATTATGATAACAACAACAAAAACATCACGAACTACTATAACAAAAGGTACAAAACATCCACACACACAGAATGTTGCACGGTTTAATGGAAATTTAAATAGATTTTGTTCAACACTCTTTCACATCGATTAACATAAAATTTAAATTTTAAAAGTGAGAAGAAGTATAAACGATCGAAAAATCTCTGGGATATTTCACGGGAACATTCTTCCATACAGCAATGCTGTCGTTGCGGATTTGGAGATGATTTTGAGTGCCATAAACAGCTCAAATTTTGTAGTGCAATGAACGCCTCAATATTCAAAATATGAAAATTAATTTTGATGGTAGTGCGACTATTTTACAATGCATTGACGTCCGGGTATTATTTTAAGACCTTTTTATTGACACGTTATTTTGAACATTAAGTGATACCTTTAAGTTGGCAATACTTAAACGGTATGGCTCGTTTAGTTTGGGCTAGTTTGGTCTGGAAATTCGTCATGAATAGAATCATATCGATGCATTAAACCGAAAGAACTGGATTAATCATTTATATCGAAATTGAAAATGTCCAGACTATCCAAATTCTGTGATTTTCATGAATTAGTGCGTATTTCAAAATTTGTTGTTTATGAGCTATTAATGCAAAATTTTTGCTTTTGCTATCTAAATTTAAAAAATTTAAAATCAGAAAGAGAAAACCAATAGACTAATAATCACTTAATCGATTTAACCATGTCCGCCCCTCAATTTTTGTTATCAAAGTAAAGAGTGATTTTTTTGAGGTTAGGATTTTCATGCATTAGTATTTGACAGATCACGTGGGATTTCAGACATGGTGTCAAAGAGAAAGATGCTCAGTATGCTTTGACATTTCATCATGAATCGTCTTACAAACGAACAACGCTTGCAAATTATTGAATTTTATTATCAAAATGCGTGCTCTGTTAAGAAAGTTCATTGCGCGCTTCCATTTTATGGTCAGTTTAATCGACCCACTGAAGCGGCTATTCGGGCTATTGTGACTAAATTTCGCACCAAATTTACATTGTTGGACATTAAACCACCAACACGCTTACGTAGAGTGCGAACTGAAGAAAATATCGCAGCTGTATCGGCCAGTGTTAATGATGACCACCAATTTTCGATTCGTCGCCGTTCGCACCAATTGGGTCTCTGTTACTCAAAAACGTGGAAATGCCAAAATTGGACTAAGCGGATGGACCACCTAAGACGCAGCCGCGGTCAACATTTAAATGAAATTATCTTCAAAAAGTAAATGTCATGGACCAATCTAACGTTTCAAATAAAGAACCGATGAGATTTTGCAAATTTTATGCGTTTTTTTTAAAAAAAAAGTTATCAAGCTCTTAAAAAATCACCCGTTATATGCATATTGTACATCCCTTTCTTTGGGTACCTTTAGTGAGGAATTATAAATAAAGTGTGGCTGATGAAGGCTGCTACCAAAGATCAACGTCTGCGTCATCAATCGGATCCTTTTTTAAAGAAAATGGATGATTTGGATTTTTGTAAACATACTGATCCATCAAAGATTTTGTTTATGGGACCAACACCGTGTCCAGAAAACGCTGTACACACCATCACATTTTTGATAACAAACTTTACCGTCTCAGATTTGTACTTTGGGTTGCGCTGCAGGTTTGGAGGGTACAATTCGTATTGTTTCCCATCAGATCTGAACCGAAAAAGTTTGATTCGCCAATTCAGGCGATATTTTTCACAAAAATCTTGGATTTTTTTAAAGGTCCTGAGCAAGTGAAATTTGGCACTTTAATCATTTTTTGATACGTCTGGCTTATGTTGAACAATGCATCAAGTATTTTTTTATTGATTCTTCTTCTTATGGTTCTTGAGGAAATGCTAATGTCAAATTTTTCTGAAAGAACTCTTTGAATCACAGTTGAGCTTTAAAATAGATCTGCTACGGAGATTCTATAAATTAAAGAATCCTATTTATTGGTCGTTTTTCTCGGCGCAGGACATAATGTGACATTTTTGAAGCTCCAATAAATTCCAATATGGCCTAGTAAATTGCACACAATCTGTCTGGATCAATTTAGAATGTTTGCATTTCCCCAGCGGTACTTCCACTGTCGTTTAATTACATAATAAAATGACGCTGCGCCTCAATACACCATTTTCCTTTAGCCATGTCTAATTATAAATTTCGTTAAATAATACCTTCCATTTGAGTAAAAATTACCTACACATACCAATTAATTAATTTAAACGCAAAAAGAGACAGAAAATAACAACTTTTATCAAATGTGCTAAATTTGTGTCCAGCCCAGATTACGAATTACTTCCAAAAACATGAGAGTATGAGAAAAAGGCACAAAAGAATACGAAAAAATTATTGGGCTTACTGATCACAACATAAGCAACACTAAAAAACAAATATTTTTTTGCGCAGAGTTCATTATCAGAACAAATTATTACAACAACAACACATGTTAAGTGTGCTAAACTCGTGGCCAGCACTGTATACTTTAAGGGGTCTACGATGAATATTTCAAGGTGTTGCATACGGAATGAAAAGTGAATATACACTCAGAAAAAAGTGAACCCTATAATGAGTTCAAATGAACTAAAATTTAGGAAAATGAACTTCGTATAGCACTAAAGCAATATGTCCTCATATCAAGTTCAAACTTTTCCTTGAAAGTAGTACATGCTTTGAACTTGATTCTAGTTAAATTTTCCTCAAACCAAGTAAATATTTACTCAAACTGTGGAAAAATCCAGTAAGTTTTTTTTTCAGACCAAGTACATTTTTACTAAATATAAGTAAAATTTTGCCGAAATTTTCTTAAATCTAAGTAAATTTTTACTAAATTTAAGTAAAATTTTCCTAAAACTAAGTAAATTTTTCCTAAATCCAAGTAAATGTTTATTAAATTTACGTAAAATTTTCCTAAAAATAAGTAAATTTTTGCTCATACCAAGTAAATTTTTACTAAATCTAAGTAAAATTCTGCCGATATTTTCCTAAAACTAAGTTAATTTTACACAAATCAAGTACATATCTACTTAAACTGAGGACAATTTTGCTGATTTTTTCCTCAAAACAAGTAAATTTTGACTTAAACTGAGAAAAATTTTACTTGATACAAGGAAAAAAGTGAACTTAAAATAAGTTCAATTCAACTTAAAAATTCTAACAAATTATTTTGCTTCAGAGTATGCAAAACTAGTACAAAAATGACAACATGAAGTATTTCTCAAAAGTTTCATGATACCTCTGCCATAAAGACTTGAGGTATTACACCATGATAGGTGCGAAGGCAAGATAGGCGCCCTCGCATTGGTTGTTTAGAAAAATACTTGAATTATTTAAGAAATAAATCTCTGCAAAAGAACGATTAATATTCATGAATTTTCTAAACAATTTCAAGTGATTTTTTATAAGTTCATTAATACTTAAACGTATGAAGAACTCGGTATAAATTTCAGTATACGCATTAACTTAATTTTAAGAAAAAGAACATTTTTTAGTTAAAATTTCCTAAATGGAATTATTTCCATGAAAAAAATTCTTAATATTTTTCGTACTTAAAACCTTGGAAATTGTAGTCCACACAACTAAAAATTTACTCAATTGTAAGAATTTTTTATTAGATTCAATGAAATGTTTTAAGTAAATTTACTACCCTGTTTCTAGCAAGTGAACTATTTGCTATGACTTTGAATTAAGGAAAATTTATTCATACTTAGGTAATTTTCCTACTTTTAAGGAATTTTTTACTGAACTGGAGTAAAATTGTTGAACTAAATTGGAGTATGGATTTTACTCAAATTTAGGAATGCTATTTTTCTGAGTGTAAGGTGGATAGTATAAAAATTTACACGATTTTCTTAATATAGAAACCTTCACCATTGGTATACATATTAAGATTACATTACCTAATTCAGAAAATGTGTGAATTTTAAATTTCATTCATTTGAAATTTTGTATATCTCTTTCAACAATAGTAGATATTTTCGCATAGATTTTAAATTGAGATATATTTAACAAGTAAGGAAAGGGTAAAGTCGGGCGGGCCTACTATATGATAGCCTCCACTGTCTACCCAATTACAATTCAATTCGGTGAAAAAAAAGTGAAATCGGACCTATATCACGTGAAATATAACGTGTTCTGCCAAATCAAAATCTGTAAAGATTATATCGGGGAGAAAATATGGAAACTCTCACTGAGGATTTTAAATCACGTTTAATACGAATTTCCTGTAGAAGAAAAATCGTGGAAAATATGCCAAAACGTTTAAAAGGCGTAACCCTACGCCTACTAAAACAAAAATATTACATAAATATTTTTGTCTTATTAAAGATTCTTATTTAAGAAAACCTGAATATTACAGACGCTGTGATTATACCCTACACTACTTCGTGGACTACGGTATTATAAGTTAGTTTTACGCCAAATGTTTGTAACACCAATAAATAATTGAGCTAGACGCACCTTTAAGTATAAGGATCGGCTTAGAATCACAAGCTGAATCGATTTAACAATATCTGTCTGTCCGTCCGTCTGCTGACCATCTATTCTTGTTCGCACTCTACAGGTCGCAATTGCTGTCCGATTATCATGAAATTTACCAGAAGTTATTTTTTTGCCAAGGTCGATCGGAATTGAATTTGGAGGAAATCGGTTCAGATTTAGATATAGCTCCCATACAAATGTCGCTCCAAATTTGACATTTTCCGCCCTATAAAGCACAATTAGAATTTAATCATTCTAGCTGTAGTCCTTTAGTTGGTACTGTTTTTATCCCTCTGTACCATTGTATCCCTTGAAAGTACTAATTTCGAAAAATTCGTCTATTTTCCGTGTCTACGCAGTCAGAGGAATGTATACTCCGAATTTCATGACCGCAGCTAGTCATTTGATATTTTAACCCCAAAAAGTACGAATTTCGAAAAATCAGTTTATTTTCCGTGTCTACACACTCAGAGGAATGTATACTCCGAATTTCATGACTCTAGCTGCGGTCATTAGATTGGTACTATTTTTATCCCCTTTTTTCATTTTAACCCCAAAAAGTACGAATTTTGAAAAATCCGTGTATTTTACTTATCTATGCAATCAGAGGAATGTATACATTATTATGTATATCATTATTCTAGGTACAGCCGTTTGGTTGGTACCATTTTTATCCCTCTTTTCCTATTTTACCCCTTAAAAATACGAATTTGGAAAAAATACTTTTATATTATGTATCTACTCAATTAGAGGAATGTACACACCGAATTTCATGTTTCTAGCTGTTGTCGTTTAATATGTACCATTTTTATCCCTTTTTGCCCCTTTTCGCCCCCTACAAATAAGAATCACTTTATGGTGCACGTTTTTGCTATAAGGGGAATGCACATGCCAAATATCAAGTAAATATAAACAGACATATTCAAAAAACATGCTTAAATACGCTAACATATTGGGGATTATTATGGGTATTTTAGTCCTTGTGAGGGAAAAATTTTTCCCTTTGGGCCGATTTCGCTCCATTTCAATCCCAACAGATCTACGACTATAAGACACATTTGTGGAAAATTTGAACGTTCTAGCTCCTTTCGTTTAGATGCTAGCGTGCTTTCAACAGACGGACAGACAGACGGACATGGCTAGATCGTCTTAGAATTTTATGACGATCAAGAATATATATACTTTATAGGGTCTCTGGTCGATATTTCAAGGTGTTACAAACGGAATGACAAAGTTAGTATAACCCAATCCTGGAGGTGGAGGGTATAAAAATGCCAATTGAAATTCAAAACTCCTCATTTGTAATTTGATGAAATTTGAAATTCAAAAGACATCATTTGAAATTCAAAAGACATCATTTGAAATTCAAAAGTCGTCATATGAAATTATTCCATTTGAAATTCAAAAGATTCCATTTGAAATTCAAAAATGTAAACAAACTTATTTAAGAAAAATATACATTAGGTGGGGTAGTATTTATTTTTTCTGCAAATTTGGATATTCTGCAGTTTTGGAAACAGATTTAATAAAATGATAAGCAACTAATAATTATAATGATGTAAAATGTCGGTAATTTCATATATAGTTTATATTAGAAATATTCTTTTTTTCGTCCTCTATAAATCTAATATTTTATAGAGTGAAGTTATCCTACTAAGTTGCAAAGAAATCGGAAATTTTATAAATCGCCAAAAAGCCGCCATGTCGCCAAATCGAATATAAAGAAATCGCCATATCTGACAACCCTGTCTGAGATGGTCCATTCGGAAGGTCAAATTATAGGATTGGGTTGATCGGATGAGGTACTATCGAGCCGACAAAGTTCATCCTTTCCAAAGAAAACAGAAATTTGAAAAAATAATCAGCACTTTTTGATAGCTTATTCTAATTTAAAGTTTTAAATGACACACCCTATATATGATCTTTGGGTTTTTTTCGGGGTATTACGCATGGGCTTTTCTGGCCCAACGTTGCAATAAAGAAAATATTTTCTTGACCCCATAAAATTTCCTTTTCCATAATAGTACCACATCTTATTTTACTCCAATTTTGCAAATATTGTATTTTCTCAATAACCAGTTCATTGCAAATATTCCTAAGCCAAAATATTGACAGACATCCAATTTCTCATCCCTTCGATATTCGTGCTGTTTTGCACTCACAGCTATCAGCTGGAACAATTTCATTACACCCGTTTAGCTTTTTCAATATCGTATTCGATTCAATTACGCGAGATTATCGCACATATGAACAGAAGCAACATTTTCGCTGGCTGCCATCACAACAACAACAAGTAAATACAATTTAACGCCAACTCTGTTGACTTGCACGAGGGGCGGGAGTGTGGTTCACGACGTCTCTGATGGCAATGATGGTGCTCCTGTTGTTTAATTTGTTCGTTCGTTTTTTGCAAAATATCGTTTCTACCACCGCCACCAGGCAATAATAGTTTGGAAGTCATGTCATGTACGATAGCGACGACTGACGAATATTGAAAGCATGGCGGGGCGTATGTACCACATGCGCGAATTCATATGTGTGGCAGTGGCAAACGGCTGGCATGCAACATGGTTGATTTCAATCAACATGGTTGATAGTTTATACAAAATCAGCCAACATGTGGCACAAACAGCCCAGCCACGATACATGTGTGTGTGCTGTTCAAAGTACCAGCACCAGTACCATGCGGAGCATGTGCGATGTGGTGCTTGGTGGTGTGGGGTTGTGCTTCCAGCGAGCACAAATAATAATAATGGCGAAAATATTTCGCATATGAATTTTCTTCAAATACTCGTAAAACGTGACAAAATGGTAGTCGTTTTGTGTTCAACCCCCCCCCCCCTTTTCCCACCACTCTCTGCGATTCCTTCAAATTTTCCTCAAGGATATGATTTTCGCAAAGTCTCCACCATTTATTGTTAACGATTTGCAAATCAAAAATGTTGATGGTGGTGGCTGGTGTTTTTCGGGTGGGGAGGGGAAACACATTTTAAATTGCTTTTAAGCCGGCAACAGAAAAGATGTGCGCAGATAACAGGTATTCTCGTCGTAAAAGATTTATTACTGGATATTTCCAAAATTCTGTTATTATAGAGAAGTCTAAGGTTTCAGCCTTCCATGAGGGGGAGTGAGGTATAAACGAACGGAATATCTCATGAGTCCTAATGCAGCAGAGGGAAATGTTACCTGAAATATTAACGAAAGTCTTTAAAACGACGCACTTTTTTTGAAATGCTCGGGGATAAGGCATTTGAGAAGTTTCCTTTTCGTTTTTAACATCCGTGAAAGGGATTCAGTTGATTTCGGCCGTGAATGCTCTTTTCGCATTTAAAAGACTTTCGTGTATTTAAATCCCTTTTTGGCCGTCAACTGTAATCCGCCACTGTCATAATGCGAACATTACAATATTTTGCGGTTTAGTTCGTTGTGTAGTTGGAACGTTTCAGGATTGCCAGCACTCTCGATGGCCAAAGTGGGGTAGAGAAGGAATATTACGAATTGTCCTCGAAGTATATAGAAAATATGTATGGAACAAGTAAAAAGGCGTTAAGTTCGGCCGAAGCATTCCACAGTATTGCCGGAAGCTTAGAGACAAAATATCTGAAAACTAGAAATACTGTGACCGAGACCTAAAACTTAGCTCTGAGCTCATAAGCATTCATAAAATCAACACAACTTTTTTATGGTTACATTTTTTACTAAAATTTCAATTTTCGTTTAATATTTGTACTGTCATGTTGAAATAAAACTTCGCTTATATGTTCAAGGGAAGGTAATTATGATGGCTGCAAATGTTGTGAATATAACATTTTTGACACGAAAAAAACATAAAAAAGTAGAAGAAACAAGTAAAAATGGCGTTAAGTTCTTTTATATACCCTCCACCATTGATTGCATTCCACAGATGATGTCGATTTTCGTAGAAGTGCAGTAATATTACAGGAAAATGTAATTTTTTTATATAGCCAAATCAAAACAAATATTAAAAAAGTAATTTTATAAATAAACATAATATTTTAATTATTTCAAACCACGCTTATAAGGCAAGGCTACAAATACATTTACATATCGAAATAATACTTCAAGTCAATTAAAAAAATAAATATTCTTCTATTTATATTTTCAAAAAGCTTAAATACCATAAATATTTATAGACAGTGGCTGCTACAAATTTTGAAAATCCACTAACAGACGTACATAGAGCAAAATAACCTAACTTCACGATTCAACCAATTTTTGCCGTAAAAGAAAAAGTTCGAATTTGGAAAAAACTTTTTATTTTGCGTGTCTATGCAGTCAGAGGAATGTATACACCGAATTCCAGCTGCGGCCATTTGGTGTACCCCCTTAAAATCTCTTTATTTGACGTTTCTACCCAATTAGAATTTCATCATTCTAGCTGTAGTCGTTTAGTTAGTACTATTTTTATCCCTCTGTACCATTGTATCCTTTGAAAGTACGAATTTCGAAAAATCCCTATATCCGTATGTCTACTCAGAATTTCTGACTCTAGCTGCGGTCATTTGGTTGGTACTATTTGTATCCCCTTTTTCATTTTAACTGCAAAAGGTACGAATTTAAAAAAAAATCCGTTTATTTTACTTGTCTACGCAATCAGCCGTTTTATTGGTACCATTTTTATCCCTCTCTTCCCATTTTACCCCTTAAAAGTACTAATTTGGAAAAAATACTTTTATATTATGCATCTACTCTATTGGAGGAATGTCCACACCGAATTTATTGTTTCTAGCTGTTTTCGTTTAATATGAACCATTTTTATCCCTTTTTGCCATAGTTCACCCCCTACAAATAAGAATCATTTTATGGTGCACGTTTTTGTTATCGGGGGAATGCGCATACCCAATATTAAGTAAGTACAATCAGTCATATTGCAAAAATATTCTTAAATACTCTAAAATATTAGGGAGTATTGTGGGTATTTTTAGTCATTGTGAGGGACAAATTTTTCCCTTCGGGCCGATTTCGCCCCGTTTCAATCCCAACCGATCTACGACTATAAGACACATTTATGGAAAATTTGAATGTTCTAGCTCCTTTCGTTTAGCTGCTAGCGTGCTTTCAACAGACGGACGGACATTGCTAGAATTTTATGACGATCAAGAACATATATATATTATATGGTCTCAGGTCGATATTTCAAGGTGTTACAAACGGAATGACAAAGTTAGTATACTCCCATCCTGGAGGTGGAGGGTATACAAATATTAAAAAGCTTGAAAACCAGTTTTCCAAAGTAAATAACAGAGTATTTTACTTTACTTAATAACTAGCTGAACCCCCGCCCGCTTCGCCAGGCAGAAGAACAAACGGAAATTAAAATCAGGTTTCATATTGGTTTTTCTTGTGATCGGTAATATATGTACCACTTATAATCAAGGTACTTCCCTGAGATACTAAAAAAATGGATATGTTCCATGGAGAATTTTGAAGAACTTTTGTTTGCGGCGAATAAAGGAAGAATTGTCAAAAATAAAATTGATTTTAGGTTGAATGTGATTCTCCTCCTTTCCATTACCAAAACAAAAAAATTCCTACGTAACTTAACGTACTTAACGGAATACCTGGAATTCGATTGTACAACATTCAAAACACATAGAAAGTCAATCGAATTGCTCACTAATCAAACTAAAAAATTAATATAATTTCCATTTTTTTGACTTAAGTCGGCTTTTGACGAATGAATATTACCTTTTTCAACCTGCACTCACACAAAATTTCAGTATTGTATCTGTCATAGTTATAACATCGTTTGGGAGGTGCCACACCCACTTTCCCAATAGCGGGTATTTTTGGCACAACTACGCACATTGATGCTAGATGCACCTACACAAAATTTAAGCACTCTAGGAGTCCTAGAACTGAAAATATTCAAAATGGGGTTTTAACTTCGTATGGGAGGTGCCACGCCCATTTTTCCAATACCGCCCACTTTTGGCACAACTACGCACATTGAAGCTAGATGGACTTACACAAAATTTCAGCACTCTAGGTGCCATAGAACTGACAATAGTCAACAATAGGTTTTATCTTCGTATGGGAGGTGCCACGCCCACTTTTCCAATACCGCCCATTTTTGGCACAACTACCCACATTGACGCTAGATGCACCTACACAAAATTTCAGCACTCTAGGTGTCCTAGAACTGACAATATTCAAAATTGGGTTCTAACTTCGTATGGGAGGTGCCACGCCCACTTTTCGAATACCGTAAATTTTTGGCACAACTATGCACATTGATGCTAGATGCACTTACACAAAATTACAGCACTCTAGGTGTCATAGAACTGACTATATTCAATAATAGGTTTTAACTTCGTATGGGAGGTGCCACGCCCACTTTTCCAATATCGCCCATTTTTGGCATACCTAGCCACATTGATGCTAGATGCACCTACACAAAATTTCAGCACTCATAGAACTGACAATAGTCAATAATAGGTTTTAACTTCGTATGGGAGGTGCCACGCCCACTTTTCCAATACCGCCCATTTTTGGCACAACCACCCACATTGACGCTAGATGCACCCACACAAAATTTCAGCACTCTAGGTGTCCTAGAACTGACAATATTGAAAATTGGGTTTTAACTTCGTATGGGAGGTGCCACGCCCACTTTTCCAATACCGCCCATTTTCGGTACTACTACGCACATTGATGCTAGATGGACTTACACAAAATTTCAGCACTCTAGGTGTCCTAGAACTGACAATATTCAAAATTGGGTTTTAACTTCGTATGAGAGGTGACACGCCCACTTTTCCAACACCGCCCATTTTTGGCACAACTGTGCAGACTAACAATTAGTGAAATTTCACAAAAATTCAAGGCTCTAGCTGCAACAGTACTCCAAATATACTAATTTATAAAAAACGAATAAAACCCTAATTTGTGTGGGAGGTGGCACGCCCCATGAAAATATCAAAAAGTTATATAGCCTATTTTCACCACCGGTTCAGCATGAACATATTGTGAAAATTTCAAGAAGATCGGTCCAGTAGTTTAGGCTGCTATAAAGAACAAACAAACACAAATTCATTTTTATAAAGGGTGTTTTTTATTGGGGTATAGAACTTTAAGTTGGCATCACTTTTTTAACTGGCGGCCATTTTGTCAGCTGTCAAGTGATTAATATTTAGTTTGGTTTGCCATTTCATCATGAACAGGTTGACAAAAGAACAACGCTTGCAAATCGTGCAAATTTATTTCGAAAGTAATGGTTCAGTTTGCGAAGTTCACCATTTTATGGTCGACATAATCGTCCATCAGAGCAATTAATTCGGTTAACCATGGATCGTTTTCGCACTACGTTTACTCTATGTGATAATACGCATCCGCAGAGACGTCGAACAGTGCGCACCGAAGGAACAATTGCCGCTGTAGAGCATAGTGTTGAAGAGGACCCGAATGAATCGATTCGCCACCGTGCACAGCAATTGGAGAAAGTGGTTGAAAATTGGACCTGTAGAATTGGCTATATTCGAGCCAGCCGCGGCGGCCACATGCCCGAAATCATATTTAAACATTAATGGTATAAAATTATCCTTCCAATAAAGCCAAATTGATGGACATTAAAACGATTTTCTTGTGTTTTATTTCAATTCGAAGTTCTATACCTCAATAAAAAACACCCTATATATATAGATAAATACAAATAAAATATGTTTTAATTCTTTATCACGACGTGTAGAAAATATTCAATTCAAATGTTATATCTGATTTACATTTTTTACAAGAACTAAATATAAAATGGAATTTGTCGATTTTTTAACAAAAACTGAAGTTGTTTAAATTTGCCAGTTTTTTACGATTTCTGGCGATTGATTTGGCGATAGAGGTACAAAATAATCTGACAACCCTGTGCAGCATACATGTAGCTATATGACCAGGAAAAAAAAATAAAATACGATTTAAAAAAAACAATCGGCATAAAAAGAAATTCATAAGAGTACTTCCAAATTTTTGACGATATCACGTCGACGCATTGAAAGCGACGTATAATGACGAATGTCATTATTCAAGCTGTGGCTATTGTGGTTGGTCTTTATACCGTTTCACCCCATTCCCCTCCAAAAAGTACGAATTTCTAAAAATTCCTTCATTTGACAAGATTACAACAGTCAAATAAATGTACACACCGAATTTATTATTTTTACGTTGTATTGTCGTACTATTTTTATCACTCGTTTTCAATTTTCGCCCTTTACAAGTCTATGAAATTAAACTGATGTACAATTCACCCTCTGAAAGTATTCATTTTGCAAAAAGAAGTTCTTGGTTAGCGTTTACACTGTTGGAGGTGTGAATATTTGATGTGAACGTTGCAAAAGCTTAAATATTCCAAAATTTCATCTCTGGGCCGATTTCGCCCATTTTCAATTCCAATTCCAATCGGTAACTTTTGTTGAAAAATTGATTTCGCTCGCAAGCTAGCGTGTTTTCAACAGGCGGACGGACATGATCCAGAATATATACCGAATATATAACAGAAACCGTCTACACAAAGTAAAGGTTACAGGCATTGGCCGGCCTTCGCTGCGGCTTATATATTTTCTACCCCATATAGTGCTACTCGGAGTAATAGTTTCTTACGTTTTGGGCGATAAGTCCCGAAACCGCCACATTATTTTTCAAACCCCGGAAACCACCTCTTAAATGGCAACCTTTACCCAATCCCCCGTCGTCTGTGCGTAGCAACAAAAAAACTGGCTAACTCCACGTGTTTATCGTAAAGCAACGACTGCTGCCATCACTGGACTATCAGCAGGAATAACGAACGATTTGGGTATTTTCAAAATTATATTCTCCCTTCGCTTAGTCTCGCGAAAAGGAACTACAACCACTTTTTGTTGTTCTCGAAGCAAAAAAAAGAAACGAAGAACATATACTGAAAAATGAAAACGAAAAAAAGAAGAATATTTATATCCTCTACTATTTGAAATAATAAAGTATCAGCTTAACATGTACAATCCATTTGAAATTCCTGTTTGAACGACGGACTTTGTCTCAGGATTCCTGTTCTTTTTTTGGGTAAAATCGGCATAAAATGTTAAGTAAGCTCAGTTGGAAATGACGTGTGCCACATCAGCATTTTTCAAAGCATTTTTCCTCCTTTCATATACTTACTTACTCTAACACACACACAAACATACGTACATATATCTTGCCTGTCCACAAGGGTGTCCTTGTGACTGGCAACGTGGCGAACAGCGTTGGTGGTGTTGGTGGGAAGGACAATGGTCGTTGTGCAAGTGGGTAATATTTGTATTTATGTATGTGTGTGTATTCACTGCTGTTGGGAGGACTCAAGTGAAACCGAGTTGTGCGGCAGTGTAGCAATTGATTGTGTGGCGTACCCTACAACAAGGATGTTTTATATCTTGAATCGAATTGAATCATCTACACATTTCATCAATTCAAAAGTTCACCTAATCAATGTAAGTAGTAAAATATTGAGGGATATGAACTGGATGGAGTTACCAAAAACTTGTGTTTTTGCGAATATTTAGATTTAGTGAAAGCTTCAATAGCACAGTCAATTGCCGATGGATTTTCAAAATAATGTTAAAAACCCAGAGTATGATTTTGTCTTAAACTCAGTGAAAATTTTCATTAAAAAGCCGCCAAAGAAGTACTTCATAACATCTATGAAATATGTTTCATAAAGCACAAAGAAAAGTGTCATAGAATTTATGAAACATTTCTAATTCTAATAATCATAATTTATACTGAAGCTTCCAATATAAACAAAAAAGCAAACACAACTCTGACTTGTTGATTAACCTATCAATACACACAATCATTGCGAGAGTCTTTGCAATGATTATGTCTTTGACCTAAATCGAGGTACATATGAAATCCTTCCTTCTATTTATCAATAAATTTGATAACACAAATATTTTATTGGTTATGACATATTTCATATTATTTAAGAATTGTTTCTTGAATACTATGAAATCTTTCTTTGATCTTATGAAACTAAGTTTCACTAATTTAACAATTTTGTTTTATGAAATATGAAATGATTATGAAACAAGTAAAAACGGCGTTAAGTTCGGCCGGGCCTAACTTTATATACCCTCCACCATAGACTGCATTCCACAGATACTGTCGATTTTTGTAGAAGTGCAGTAATATTACAGGAATATATATTTTTTAATATAGCCAAACCAAAACAAATACAAATATTGAAAAAAAATAATTTTATAAATAAATATAATATTTTTATAATTTCAAATCACGCTTATAAGACAAGGCTTACGTTTAAACTATATATTTCGAAATAATACTTCAAGTCAATTCAAAAAATGAATATTCTTATATTTATATTTTCATAAAAGCTTAAATACCATAAATATGGGTAGGCAGTGGGTGCTACAGTTGGTTGTATTTCCATTCTATTTTAATTTCAAAAGTACAAATTTTAAAATTCCATTATCTAACGTGCATAGCGCAAATTAACTTAATTTCACGATTCAATAAATTTTTGCCGTGAAAGAAAAAAGTACGAATTTTGAAAAATATTTCTATTTTGCAGTCAGGGGAATGAATACACCGAATTCCATGATTCTAGCTGCGGTCATTTGGTAGACACCATTTTTATCCCCTTTTTTCCAATTTTACCCCCTCAAGAGTGCGACTATCTAAAATCTCTTTATTTTACGCGTCGACACAATTAGAGTGATGTACACATCGAATTTCATCATTCTATCTGTATTCGGTTAGTTGGTACTATTTTTATCCCCTGTACCCATTGTATCCTTTGAAAGTACGAATTTGGAAAAAAACTTTAATTTTTCGTGTCTATGCATTCAGAGCAATGTATACTCCGAATTTAATGACTCTAGCTGCGGTCATTTGGTTGGTACTATTTTTATCCCCTTTTTCCATGTGAACACCAAAAAGTACGAATTTCCAAAAAGCCTTCAATTTTACGTGTCTACGCAATCAGAGGATTGTATACACCGAATTCTAGGTGCAGCCGTTTGGTTGGTACTATTTGTATCCCTCTATTCCCATTTTATCCCGTAAAAGTACGAATTTGGAAAAAATAATTTCATATTATGTATCTACACAATTAGAGGAATGTACACAGCGAATTTCTAACTGTTGTCGTTTGATATGTACCTTTTATCCCCTTTTTGCTCCATTTCACCCCCTACGAATCACTTTATGGTGCACGTTTTTGTTATCGGGGAAATGCGCATACCCAACTTCAAGTAAGTACAAGCAGACACATTAAAAACAAGTAAGGAAAGGTTAAAGTCGGACGGGGCCGACTATATAATACCCTACACCACTCCCTGCGTATGTACCTCGCTTTGATTACTAAACCCAGGTATTTCATGGGAGCAATTTTATGTAGTTCATATAAATTATGCAGTATAAATTAATCTTTAGTCATATTTAGCGAATATGGTTAATTGATCCAATTATCCGACAGACAAATACAAATTATACAGTAGTAATAGGATGAATCGGACCGACATTTCAAAAAGGGGGCCTATAGCTACATTTTGGGCCTGGTCCAAAACTTGGGCCTATATATTTCTCATTCACGGTAGGTATTCCTATTTGAAAAATATAATGATCTGCAAAATTTGATGAAGATCCGATGTAAGATGTAGTTTCTAGAGCTGTAATAGAACAGAATGGGACCCCATTTGTGTTATACCAAAGTATGGAAATATGGGCATCTTCCAAACAAGTAAGGAAATGCTAAAGACGGACGGACTTTCTATCTCATTACAATTCAATTCGGTAAAAAAGTGAAATCGGGAAGGATTTTTGCATCCTGTAAATGTATGTGTTTGACAAAAAATGTTAAATCGGAAAGGACATTTGTATGGGGGTATACTGAAACCTGGAACGATGTGACCCGCTTTCACCATGTATGTTTATTGGTGAAATATAATATGTAAAGTTTGGCCAAAATCGGTTAAACATTCCGGAGCAACATTTGTATGAGGGCGATATCTAAATCTGAACCGATCTTACGATCATACCAACTTTCAGCATAGGTGTTTCTAGTTAGATTATAAGATGCTGTGCCAAATTTAAAGAAAATCGGGTGCAAGATGTGGTTTCTAGAGCGGAGGGAGTGACATTTGTATGGGGGCTATATCTAAATCTGAATCGATCTTATCCAGTTTCAGCAAAGGTGTTTCTAGTTCGATTATAAAATGTTGTGCCAAATTTAAAGAACATCGGGTACAATATGTCTTTTCAAGAGCGGAAAATGTCAAATCGGGAGCGACATTTCTATGGGGCTATATCTAAATCTGAACCGATCTTACCCAATTTTTGCATACGTGTTTCTAGTTCGATTATAAGATGTTCTGCAAAATTTAAAGAAAATCGGGTACAATATGTCGTTTCTAGAGCGGAAAATGTCAAATCGGGAGCGACATTTGTATGGGGGCTATACCTAAAACTGAAGCGATCTTACTCAATTTTAGCATAGCTGTTTCTATGTGGATTATAAGATGTTGTGCCAATTTTAAAGAAAATCGGGTACAATATGTGGTTTCTAAAGCGGAAAAAGTGAAATAGGGAGCGACATTTGTATGGGGGCTATATCTAAATCTGAACGGATTTCCTCCAAATTTAATAGAAAAAATAACTTCTGCCAAGTTTCATGATAATCGGACAACAACTGCGAGTGCAAACAAGCTTCGACTCAGCTGGTGATTCTAAGCCGATCGGTATACTTAAAGGTGGGTCTAGCTCGATTATTTCTTGGTGTTACAAACATTTGGCGCGAAACTAACTTATAATACCCTAGCCCACGAAGTGGTGTAGGGTATAAAAATATGCGTAAATAATCTAAAATATTAGGGGTTATTATGGGTTTTTTCAATCCCTGTGAGGGATTTTTTTCCCTTTAGGCCGATTTCGCATTTATGGAAAATTTGAACGTTCTAGCTCCTTTCGTTTAGATGCTAGCATGCTTTCAACAGACGGACAGACAAACGGACGGACATGGCTAGAATTTTATGCCGATCAAGAATATATATACTTTATAGGGTCACAGGTCGATATTTGAAGGTGTTACAAACGGAATGACAAAGTTAGTATACCCCCATCCTGGAGGTGGAGGGTATACAAATTGTATGAAACCTTTCATTTTATTTATGAATTTTTCATACATATTAAGGAAAATTTCACTAAATTTATGAAAAACATTTTATGAATTCGCTTCATAAATATTATGAAGGAAAATTCTTTCAGTATAGGGCTTTTTGGACATAATTCCGACAAGTGAATTCCTATTGGTGTACAATTTTGAGGGAAATTTGCTCATATTTGTTAGCTGTTCACTTTTTGTTCATGAAAAAAATGAGTAATTCGCATTCTGGATTTAAAAAACAAAAGCTACCACTACAATCCCTAACAATTTGGAATCTATTAAACATATATTGAATATTTTGACATCGTTGAATGCGGAATAACTTTTTTTTAACATGATATTGACAAATATATCCCAAATATTTTGTGGTTAGTCATAAAATAAATCAAGGTGCGAAAAGCGAAACTTTTTTCTTCCATACTAACTGACCTGGTTTAATAGTATTAAGGGTAGTAGGACTCAAGCAAGTAAATTTTCAGTGTAAGGCTCTAGATAGTGTGCTTCGGCCAACACCAAGAGCATTTCTTATCTTGACATTTGGCTGTTGTTGATGCCTGCTTTTGTATTAACATTTACAAATCCTATCTACAAAAAATAATAGACCTTATCGAAATCCAAAAAGAAAAACTTGTGAATAGGAAAAAATGGCTGGTAGACATTTTTAAAAGCGAATAAAACTTATAAATCTAGACAACTGAGGCTGTGGATACATTTTTGTATGTTTCCTTCTTTACTTATTTCATTCAAGAAAAAGATTCAGGTACAATACATCTTATGTCGGCTAAATACTATGTTGATTAATACGCAATTTTTTAGTATTCGACAAAAACACATCTAAAGATTGAGAACTATTATCTCAAAACTGAGCTGAAAAGTTCGGATATGTTTTTAAGACACTATTTGAATAATGAAAAAATATTATATTCGGTTTCGACTTTGCGGTTTGTGAAAATCATTCCATAAGATTATACGATTTAGTTCGGGGAAATCAATGGTTAAGTTTGATAGTATTCAGACGTAAGCGCTGACAATGTCATTTCCAGATCTTCCACTATATAAATCATTCCAGCAGTTTCCTCTTATCTTAAAATATACACATTGAGCTTTCTCTGGTAGTAAAATGCCGATCCATTTCCTGTTAAAAATCACAATATATTTATGAATATTAAATAACAATTTATTTATGAGTGTTAAAAGTCATAGCAGACGATTCCATGAATTTTCTCGATCAGTTTGCAAAATTCCCATAATTTGTTGTGGGTGCTTTCAATAACTACCTAACTTTTGCACAATTCAAAGGTAATCTATATATATAAAAGAGTTGCGGATAGAGTGACTGACTTAGCACTCCCCAGATCAAACGGCTAGAGCTAGAATCGTGAAATTTGATGTGTACATTTCTCTTAAAGTATAGAGGTGTGATAAGACGGGATTTTTCGAAATTCGTACTTTTAAGGGGTAAAACAAGATAAAAATGGTACCACCGCAATGACCAAACGGCTGGGCCTAGAATCTTGAAATTTGGTATGGACATTCCTCTTGCGGCATGAAGGCATCCCAAAAAGTGGCATTTGCAAAATTTGTATTTTTGGGGATTAAAAGGCACAAAAATGGTACAAACAACACGGCTGACGCTAGTTTTTCGTAATTCGTACTTTTAAAGGGTAAAATGGAGTTGAAAGGGATAACAATTTTACCACAGCAATGACCAAACGGTTGGGACCTAGAATGTTAAACATTGGTACGCAAATTTATCTTATAGCTTCAACGCGCCCAATAAGATATTTTTTAAAATTCGTCCTTTTTGAGGGTGAAATCGGCTAAAAAGGGATAAATATGTTACCAATCAAACGGATGGAGTTGGAATCATAAAATTCGGTGTGTACATCCCTCAAAATGCTTAGAAACTCTAAATGAACTAAATTTATGAAATTCGTACTTTTAAAGGGTAAATAGTATAAAAAAGGTACCGACATCACAGATGACGGTAAAATTATGAAATTCGGTACGTGTTTTCGTTTTATAACGCAAATCACAGATAAGAAGGCATTTTTCGAAATGTGTACTTTTAAGAGATTAAAAGGGATAAAAATTGTACCACAGCCCACGTCAAACGGTTGGGCCTAGAATCTTGAAATTCGGGACGGGAATTATTTTTATAGCACGACTGCGACCAAGATAATATGTTTGCAAAATTCGTACTTTTTGCGGGCGAAAATGGGTAAAAAGGGATATAAATATTACCAATAAAAAGAATAATAATAAAGACGGAGCTGGAATCGTAAAATTCGGCGTGTATATACCTCAAAATGCTTACAAACGCAAAATGAAGGAATTTCTTGAAATTTGTATTTTTAAAGGGTTGGCGGTGAAAGGGGGATAAACAACGTACCAGCAACACGGCTGACGTTGCAATCATGACATTTGGTTGGAATATTCGCCTTAGAGTGTAGATGAGTGATACAAAGGAATTTTGCGAAATTTTCACTTTTAAAGGATTAAATGGGATAAAAATTGTATCACAGCCCACAACAAACGGTTGGGCCTAGCATCTTGAAATTCGGGCGGAATACGCACGATTTCGACCAAGAAAATATTTTGCAAACTTCGTACTTCTGTGGTTGAGATTGGGCCAAAAGTGATAAAAATGGTACCAATCAAACAGACGGAGTTGTTATCATGAAATTCGGCGTGTTCATTCCTCAAAATGCTTAGAAACGTAAAATCAAATCGAAATTTTTACTTTTAAAGGGTAAACGGGAAAAAGGGGATAACAAAGGTACCAACAACACGACTGACGCTATAATCATGAAAATATTGCACAAAAATCGTGAAGTTCTGTGCGAACAGAAGCCCCGTCGAAAAAAAATATATAAAAATGTTTGTTCTGTTTATAAGTTCAGATTTCAAGCCATGCACCGGTAGTAAAGGATATGTAAAGGATTTAATTATACAAAGGGCGTTTTGTAGGCTTAAAGTGATTATAAAAACATTTATAGATCTAAAATTGCAACTGATTTCGACTATCCGATGTGTGCAGCATATATGAAAATATTGGCAAAGATAAAATTTCACAGTATTCCGATCATCCGTATAGAAGTTATAAAAGGTTTGATTTTAGGTAATGGAGGTAGGGAAGGGGTGTGGTAAAATGCTCCATATTTCGTACGCTCAATGTGATTATGAAAACTTCATCAAATATCAAAATACAACTGGTTCCGAATATTTTACTAGCAATATGGACTACATCTGTCAACCATCTCCAAATTTAAACTAAGTCTGGGTAAAATAATACTATCCCAGCAAAAAAATGGAAGTACTTCCGTAGGAAGCACATTTTAATTGCATCTCAAAATCCAAATGTGCATTTTTTCCCGCTTTTGAGGAAGCTCTTTTAAACAACTTCAAAAAAGTTTATAATATGTTAATATTCCGTAACATTTTATGAATAGCATTTTCACAACTGAATGGGAACGACTTTTTAGTATGGGGTCACGATGGTAGGGTGTCCGCTTTGCACCCAGAAGGTCTCGGGTTCAAATTTTGTTTTATATTTTTTATTACTTTTATAAATAAACAAGGTTTAACAATTTAAAAATTGTTGATTCAAAATACAAATTTATAGTTTTTTAATGTACTTAAAATATTTCAAATTTTTATTAATTATTAATACTACATAATATCAGTAAAATTAAGTAGTGTCAATTTATTTAATACTAAATTTAATTAGTATTTATTATATTTATGTGTCATATATAAGTTCATATTAAATAAATATTTTGTTAAGTTTCCTATTGTCAGTTCTACCGAACTAAATGATTTGTTTTAGTTATTCACCACTCACAACAGAGGATAGCTGAGATAGCCGTAGATAGCCTGTAGCGGCGGTTTTTATAAAACAGAAATGGAAACAAGTGAAAAGGTGGTTCCATTGCACCACTTTAAAATAACCTTTAAGTCTTTCAAAATAAAGGACTTCCCTTCTATGACAACTCAACGTTAAATTCATTGGTGAAGATCCCAATTTTCACTACTTCCAAATCACAATATGAACATCTTTTTCACTTCTTTGGGTGCTCTCTTTTTGCTGGGATGTTCAGAGTTTGAATAAATTCCTAACTCCCATCGAGAGTTATCCTGTACACCAGCCAGATAGACAGACAGACGGACGTGAAAGTGATTTTAGACTTAAGTCACCCTTTTAATGTGTAACACTTTTATCTATTCCAAGTGACATATACGCTCCTACTCTGTTGATACGGACAAATATTTTTCTACTTTATATGATTGTAAGAAAATTGTTTCAACGTTTGTGCCTACTTAAACTAAACTATTGACTACGTATAAATTGATGGCAAAATATAATATGATTTTCTAATTAGTACAAAGGGGACTAAAATTAATTCGGTGTATAAATTCCATCGGCTATGGAATCGACCATTTGTTGTGAATATACCTCTGAATATGTAGTTGCGCAAAATAATGTGATTTTTCAAAATTTTTGAGCGTTTACAAGCGATTTACCCTGAAGAGTATATCTTTACACCGCGTACGAAGTAGCGGGTATTTGCTAGTTGAATATAAAATGTTAAAAGTCAAGTTATGAGTATCGTCATATAAGAATCGAGAAAACATTTTCTTATCAATTTCAAATATGCACATGGACCAAAAATATGATATATATATATATATATATATATATATATATATATATAAAGAGTGATAAAGATGATTGAGGTTAGGATTTTCATGCATTAGTATTTGACAGATCACGTGGGATTTCAGACATGGTGTCAAAGAGAAAGATGCTCAGTATGCTTTGACATTTCATCATGAATCGTCTTACAAACGAACAACGCTTGCAAATTATTGAATTTTATTATCAAAATGCGTGCTCTGTTAAGAAAGTTCATTGCGCGCTTCCATTTTATGGTCAGTTTAATCGACCCACTGAAGCGGCTATTCGGGCTATTGTGACTAAATTTCGCACCAAATTTACATTGTTGGACATTAAACCACCAACACGCTTACGTAGAGTGCGAACTGAAGAAAATATCGCAGCTGTATCGGCCAGTGTTAATGATGACCACCAATTTTCGATTCGTCGCCGTTCGCACCAATTGGGTCTCTGTTACTCAAAAACGTGGAAATGCCAAAATTGGACTAAGCGGATGGACCACCTAAGACGCAGCCGCGGTCAACATTTAAATGAAATTATCTTCAAAAAGTAAATGTCATGGACCAATCTAACGTTTCAAATAAAGAACCGATGAGATTTTGCAAATTTTATGCGTTTTTTTTAAAAAAAAAGTTATCAAGCTCTTAAAAAATCACCCTTTATATATAGAGGTGGCTCAAATTTACCACTGAGAAACAGCATTATAAATTCAAAAAACTAAATTGCGTAAGGTTAAACATAATATTTAGCCATTAAAATGTTGTCAGAGCTGCAAGCTATTTTATTAAACATATAAGTTACATGATTTGTTGTTTTTTGCAAAAAAATCTAAGTAATGGTAAATAGCTTTCACGAAAAATTAACGGAAATGTAGCACTTTATCATCTATAACTGAAAATGCCCAAAAATGGAATTAAGTGGTTATTTGAGAGAGCCACAGAATACAAACAAAGCTAATTTCTAACAATGAAAAGCATCATAACCAGAGATACAAGCCGACCGATTTTAAGCCGAAAAGCCGCCGGCGCCGCATGTTTCCGCACGAGGCGCGCCGCCGCCGATTTCATCGGCTCAAATCGACTTCTAACTCAGTCAAATCTTACTAGCAAAACAGACAACCCAAAAGAAAATATAAATGTCGACTTAGACAACCTACTGCTGTGAAATATATTGATCTTTCTTTGAATTTGGTATATGATGACGTCACTATATGATGACGGCTATAGAAAATTGAATGATTGTATTTTGACTTGAAAGTCGCATTTATATAAGTCAATTCCAGTACGTGTGGCCATGTGTTCCTATAAATAACAATGAACAACAGCTCCTCTATTGTGCTTCTTTAGTGTGTCAAAGTGGGTAGAGTATTATTATTCTTTAGAAGGATTATGATATTCAAGCCTCACATGAAAAGCTGTAATTACAAAAAATATTTATTATATTCATCCATATTATAAATTTTGGGAATGCATTCCCACTCCCAAAAAATTATTGTATGGGATAACAATTGGGGTGTCAAACCGCGATTAATCGAATAATTTTTGTCAAATATTTGTTGGAATAATAAAAAATCATGATTATTCGTTATTCGAAAATCATTCGAATAAATTGTCCCAAATAATCGATTATTCGATATTATAAGTTTTGCCTTAAAAACTAATGAAATCGTCGTATGCTTCGTATGATAAATTGATTTTGAATAGCCAGTTTGCTCCATTTGGGTAAAAAACTATGAAACACCAAATATAAAACCACAATTTTTTCGATTTTTGATTTGTATGCTCCACAGATATTAAAATAACGATTTATCCGACATCATTTAAAAATATCAAAAACTGGCCAATAGCTTCGGAATTATTTAAAATTTAAAGAATAGTAATTTCATAGAATAGTAAATTCATAGAAAAATTGAGGTTAACACTGCGATAATAAAGTCAGTTCTGTTATAAACCATATGATCCATATTCGAAAAATATCAATGGATAACTTCTTGATATTGATAAGGGAAGGTTCTTTATTTCGATAAGATATTAAGATTTTTGCCAACTTCTAATGAATTTCGAATTTGATATTGCAATTTTTAAATAAAATCAGATACGTAATAAACGTTCAATATATAGTGGAACTACCAGAAAACTGGCGTGTCTTGTCTATATAACTCTTATTAATTATATTTTATTTAAGTGGTCAATTGTTCGATTAATCGTTTAATCGAATAACTCTCGACTTCATCATTCGATTAATTGGAAATGTTTTGTTTTAAAATAAACGATAAATCGAATAACATAAAAGTCCTAATAATTGGATACCCTAATAACAATATTAAATTATTGGAACATTGGCTAATATTAACGAATATTGAACTACTTGGCAAAAAATAAAAGAAAATTGTTCCTTCCGTTTTCCCAAAATTGTCAAATAAATAGGAGTAATCGAATGACAGAACGAGCCTGCAAATCAGCCGAAAGCCGCCGCCGTCGACTCATTTTGAACAGCGCCGCCGCCGCCGATAATTATGGTTCGGCTTGTAACTCTGATCATAACCACCTTACAACGTTATAACAAATATTTATATTCGATATGACCCAATGTACATGTACATAGTCGAAACGTGAATTTGTTCTGGCCCAAACAGGACATCTTCGGAATGGGTGTCTCCATAAGACACAAACACTCACAAATTGGGAAAATGCGTAGGTTGCTGGCTGGCTAAGCTTTGTGTGCAAAGTGTCCTGATGTGTTGCTGGCGCAAAGGAAGCGGTAGTTGTGGGTGGATGGGGCGGTGAGGGGATGGGACTCTAGTCGCTCCGGTGGCTCTAAATTTAAATTTCATAATTTTTTATTGCGTTGATTTCGTTCGTTTCGTTCCATTACGTTTACGGTACGTTTACTATCTTACAGTTGAGTTCAATATTTTCGTACAGACGACGGCGATGAGGAGGATGATGATGACGACGGCGATGGTCCTGTTCTCTGTTTTATTTTATTATAAATTATAATAATTTTTATGCGCTTGGTTGATGGATAAAAATGTCATCTATATGTATATGTATGGAATGGAAAGAGATACTCGCATCTATTGGATTGTGTGTGTGCGTGAGTGAGTGTTTGTCCTTTGAACCCAGCACGATAATGTCCTTTACGCATATTGCTGTGGATTTCGTTGTTATTGGCTTGACAAGCATCGCTAAACACACATTTGGTCCTTGGTGATGGTGGGCGGTTGGCATTGGTGACTGTGAACGACGAACAGTGGCGTGATAACTGTTTAATGGCACATTATGACAGTCGACCCAACGCATTTTATGTTGCTGCTCCTATTTATTGGCCACAAAATGTAATTGTCTTCGAATATTGCAGATCATAACTTTGCTGCGAACAATTCCTAATGAAATTGATTGTTGATGGAGGCGAAGCCCGATGGACATCAAATGCAGTTTTTAGGGATGAATAAGTGATTTGTTTTTATGCGAAGTGAGATGAAGTAAGTAGAAAGGACCAGTAGTTAGACAATGGGCATGTGGTACATGACTACCATTCTACAATATTGTAATTTTGTAAGCATCCGTAGTATAAATATTACTGTGAAAAGTATCAATGTGTACACTCGACAATAAGTGAACCTTACAATGATTTAAAATTTAGGAAAGATGAACATCGTATAGCAACATTTCCACATATAAATGCCAAACTTTTCCTTTTCACTTTTCCTTAAACAAAGTAGATATTTTTCCTCAAAGCAATTAAATTTGTACTTAAACAGATAACTAGAATTTGCTAAAACTCGTATAAAAATGACAACATGAAACATTTCCCAAAAATGTCAAAAAGAGTTGTGTGACTCATTCATATACCCTCCATCATGGAGTGCATTCCAGAGTATTACCAGCAGATTACAGGCAAACGAATTCACATAGAAGTGCAGTAACATATAAATTCCATTGGAGTATCATATCTTTGTGTATTTGTTTGTGACGCCCAAAATGAAATGAGATATATAGAGATCGGCTTAGAATCACTTTCTGAGTCAAGTTAGCAATGTCTGTCCGTCCGTTTGTCTCACTGAAAGAATTTCCCCTCGTAATATTTATGAAGCGATTTCATAAAAGGTTTTTCATAAATTTAGTGAATTTTTTCTTAACATTTATGAAAAATTCATAAATAAAATGAAACGTTTCATACAATTTTTTCATAAACATTTCATACTTCATAAAACAAAATTGTTAAATTTGTGAAACTTTCAATCTTTCATAAGATCAAAGAAAGATTTCATAGTATTAAAGAAATAATTCTTAAATATTATGAAATATGTCAATAAAATATTTGTATTATGAAATGTCTTCATTAAGATAATGAAAGATTTCATAGTTTTTATGAAATGTTTCATAAGTTACAACTACATTTTTAGTGTGTCGACTTTATTCGGTTGAATGGTAGCAATTCTCATTTGTCCTGTGACATAAGTACAGTGTGCGGCTAAAGTTACTATATGATGTAAAACAATTGTAACTTCTTTGCTTGCGAGTATTTAACTTTTTCTTTTTTCCTATTTCAGAAATTAAACTTGGGAGAATATTTAAAAATGGAACGCTATACAATTGCGCAATTGCGCTTGGAATTTGCTAGAGCACTTTTAAATCTCGTTGATCAAAATGAAAATTTTTTTGTCGAATTTAATGATGACCGACGAAGCGCATTTTCACTTGAACGGTTTCGCAAATAAACAAAACAACAGATTTTGGGGATCCCAAAACCCCAAAAATCTTCATCAGAAATCTTTACAACTAAAGGACAACATTCAAGAAGAAATTGATCGTATACCACAAGAAACACTCAACAAAGTTATGGAAAATGCCATAAAAAGAGCACATTTTTGCGTTAGAGAAAACGGTTCTCATTTAACTGATATTATTTTTCATAATTAATGTAAAAAAATAACATAAAATAAACTTTCTTTTTATCATAAATTTTTTTGTTTTTTTTTTTTTTATTCCATTCAATAGTTATTTAAAAAACAAATCATATAGTTACTTTAGCCGCACCCTGTATTTACCCTAATTTTGCTCAGAGACACACTCATTAGAAAGACTCTCGCAATGTGTGTTGATTAATCAGCAAGTCAGACCTGTTTTGTTTATATTGGAGACTTCAGTATAAATTATAAAACTTTTCATAAAATTAATGAAGTTTCTTCATAAAATCTATGTAAATTTTCATAAATCACATTATGAAAAATAATGAACTTTTATGACAAATGTTCATCGAATGAGAACTGCATTTCTTAATTTCTAAGAAATGTTTCATAAATTCTATGACACTTTTCATTGATTTGTGCTTTATGAAACAGGTTTCATCGATTTTATGAAGTGTTTCTTTGGCGAATTTTTCATGAACATTTTCACTGAGGTTAGGAAAAAATCATAAATATTATGAAGAAAATTCTTTCAGTACAGTCTGTCCGTCCATCTCTTCTTGTAATCAAAGTATAGGTCGCAATTATTATCCGATCCTAACAAAAATTGGCACATGTAAGTTTTGTGCTATTTAATTTTAAGCAAATCGGTTCAGATTTCGATATAGGCCCCATACAAATATCGCTTCCGATTTGACTTTTTCCCCTCTAGAGACCACATATTTCACTCGATTTGCTGTAAATTCTGCATAGACCTCAATTTAACAAGAAACATATATGATGAATGTGGGTCAGATCGGATAAGATTTAGATATTTAGATATTAGCTCCCATACAAATTTCGCTCTCTATTTGACTATTCCGCTCTAGAGACTACATATTTCAACAGATCTTTTCCAACATCTTATATTTCAACTAGAAACATCTATGTTAAAAGTACGTCTTGTCGGTTCATATTTAGAGATAGCTCCAATACAAATTTCTCTCCGGATTTGACTATTTATATTTTTAATTTTTTTAATTAATTAAATTTCGGGTAATTAATTCGATTTTCTTCAAATTTGTCACATCACCTTTTAACTAGAAACATCTACTGTGAAAGTGAGTCAGATCGGTTCAGATTTATGTATAGCTCCGATGCAAAGTTCGCACACCACATATTTTAACCATCTGTCTTCGAATTTAGCGCAGTACCTTATATTTCAGGTAGAAACATCTATGTTGAGAGTGGGTAGGATCGGTTCAGATTTAGATACTGCTCACATACTAATTTCGCTCTCAACTTTTCCCCGAATTCAATTGTAATGGAAGACCCGCCCGACTTTAGCCTTTCCTTTCGTTCTAAAAGGTAATCACAAACCTCGAGCTTGAATCAATCAGTTTCTACAAGGTAATCACAAACTTTATCCCATTTTGGTCAAACTTCGCCGAAATATCACGAATAAAAGGGGAATTTATTCCCCAAGATGCTGATATGACTATAACCCTAGAATAGGTTTCATTTATTTCATTTGCATAAAAAACAATGACATCGAAGTAAGAAAGAAGAAACAACTCGAAAGAAGTGCCATACATATCGATTGGAAATTTGGGGGAATAATACTTTCCATAAAAAATATTATTTTATTTTACCTATAAGTATAAATGGAAAAAGTGCGAAGCATCCTTTTTGATTTTAATATGTCCTTTATGTTTCATATTTCTTTATTATAATTTTGAATTATTTTGTAATATAGGGCAATTCTACAAAAAACGACCATGTATATATGAAAATAATACTTCAAAGGCAGTGATCTTCAAAAATATTCTTAAATGACCTAAATATTAGAAAAAAGTTTTCCCTTTGAACCAATTTCGGCAATTTTCAATTCCAACCTTCCACACACTCTGAGGATCATGCATATCGAATTTCATTCCAGCTACAGTCGATTGCTTGATTTCATTTCTATTACATTGTTATCTTTAAAGTATGACTTTCCAAAATCAATTATCTGTCGGCTTCACAGTGGATTATACGCACCTAATTTATCGATTCTGACTACATTCGTTTGTTTGGTACCAGCTTTATCCCTTTTACCCCATTTTGTCCATAAAAGTACGAATTTGGAGAAGCATGAAGTCAGAGAAACGTACAAAACGAATTACATGATTCTAGTTGCAGCTGCTTGAATGGTATCATTTCGCCAAATATTCGCTAAAGGTACAAGTTTCAAAAAATCCTTTATGTTGTGCATCTACACCATCATAATATTGACCAGCCGAATTTTATGATTCTAGGAGCAGCCATGTTTGGTGACAATTGTAACCCATATTGTAATAAACAATGGGTATATCTCTCTTCCTTCTGGATGTCACAAACAAATGCAAAAAGGCATAATACCCTAGTAGAGGGTACACAAAACCCTCATCAGCTTTCTTGAATTAATAATAACACAAAGCGCACTAGAAATTCAAAATGCAAAGACATTGCTTCTCGGGATGTCAAAAACCGACCCTCATCAGAAAGCCGGCTTGCGGTTTGTTCGAAAAATCACAATTTCAAAAAAAACGGTTTCCGGTTTTTAAATTTTGTACAAAGCCTTCACCGGCTTTGTAAAGTTTTGTAAGTTTTTTAATATCTTCTTATTTTTATAACCTCCACCACCAGGATGGGGGTATACTAACTTTGCCATTCCATATATGCTTCTTATAGTCGTAGATCGGCTGGAATGGAAACTGGGCGAAATCGGCCCAAAGGGAACAATTGTTCCCTCACAAGGACTAAAAATAACCTAATAACCCCTAATATTTTAGATTATTTCTATATTTTTATTTTTATATTTTTATTTTTTCAATATGTCTGCTTGTACATACTTCATATTGGGTATGCGCATTCCCCCTATAACAAAAACGTGCATCATAAAGTGATTTTTATTCGTAGGGGTTGAAATGGGACAAAAAGGGGTAAAAATGAATGATGCATAGACACGCAAAATAAAAAGATTTTTCCAAAATCGTACTTTTACGGCAAAAATTGGTTGAATCATGAAGTTAAGTTATTTTGCACTATGTACGTGAGATAATGAATTTTAAAAATTTTAACTTTTGGAATTAAAATAGAATGGAAATACAACCAACTGTAACACCCACTATCTACCAACATTTATGGCATTTAACCTTTGTGAAAATATAAATATAAGAATATTTATTTTTTGCATTGACTTGAAGTATTATTTCGATATGTAAACGTATTGGTAGTCTTGCGTCGTTTGAAATAATAAAAATATTATATTTATTTATAAATTATTTTTATTCCATATTTTTATTTGTTTTGGTTTGGTACATTAAAAAATATATTTTCCTGTAATATTACTGCACTTCTACGAAAATAGAATGCAATCCATGGTGGAGGGTATATAAAGTTCGACCCGGCCGAACTTAACTCAGTTTTTACTTGTTTGAATTGACTTGAAGTATTATTTTGATACATATAGTGTAAACGTATTGGTAGCCTTGCCTTACAAGCGCAGTTTGAAATAATAAAAATATTTTTTCTATATTTGTATTTGTTTTGGTTTGGCTATATTAGAAAAATTATATTTTTCTGTAATATTACTGCACTTCTACGCTAATCGACAGCCTCTGTGTGTGTCCGTCTATCTGTCTGTCTGTTGAAAGTACGATAGCGGCCGAACGAAATGAGCTAGGAGGTTCAAATCTTTCCTAAATGTGTCTTATGGTTGCAGATCGGTTGGGATTGAAAGTGGGCGAAATCGGCCCAGAGATAAAAATTGTTCCCTCACAAGGACTGAAAATACCATTAATATTTAGAGTATTTCAGCATGTTTTTTAACATAATAGCTTGTATTTACTTGATATTTGCAATTCGCAATCCCCTTATAGCATAAAAGGGCACCATAGAGTGATTTTTATTTGTAGGGGGCGAAATAGGACGAAAAGGGATAAAAATAGTACCTATCAAACTACAACAGATAGAAACACGAAATTTGGCATGTACATACCTCTAATAGAGTAGATACATAATATACAAATATTTTTTCTAAATTTGTACTTTTAAGGGGTAAAATGGGGATAGAGGGATACAAATAGTACTAACCAAACGGTTGCACCTAGAATAATGAAATTCAGTGTACATATTTCTCTGATAGCGTACACACATAAAATAAAGGAAATTTTCGAAATTAGTACTTTTAGGGTGTAAAATGGAAAAAGGGGATACAAATTGTACCAAACAAATGGATGCAGCTAGAACCATGAAATTTGCGGTATACATTCCTCTGACTGAGTGACACGAAAAAATATACATATATACATAGTTTAAAATATTGGTAGCCTTGGCTTATTAATTAAATTTCTGATTTTCATACATTTGAAATTTGTTGCGTAAATTTCTCTTGTAGCTTGGAAGCACCACAAAGAAAATAAATGTCTTAGCGGGCAAAATGGGACAAAAATGGATAAAAAATGGTACCAATGATGTGACAACAGCTAGAATCATGAAATTCGGTGTATACATCCCTCTAATAGCATAAACACGTAAAATAGAGTGATTTTTCGAAATTCGTTCTTTTAAGGGATATAATTGAAAAAGAGGGATAAAAATGGGACCTTCCAAACCGCTGAAGTTGATATCACGAAATTCGGTGTGTATTCGGTGGTCTGACTATGAAGACTGGAAACAAAAAGGTTTATTTTCCAAATTTGTACATTTGGGCGGAGAATGGGGCGAATGGGGATATCTTTAAAATTTGTACTTTTCTTATCAAAATAATGCAGTCACTTTGTCTGTATCTGAAAATGTTTCTCCCTAATGGCGATTGACAATCGCCTAATATTTTCGGCATGTTCACTGTCACAATTACAGCATTGTATTTATTTATAGTAGTAGATTTTAAACAGTGCGCATAAGTGTACATTATAGTTTGAAATAGTAATCAAATATAGTAATTTTCGTTATATGGTTCTGTACTTCTATGTCGACATCCTTTAATCTGCTGGTAATACTGTGGAATGCACTCCGTGGTGGAGTGTAAATAAGATTCGGCCTGGCCGAACTTAACGCCTTCTTACTTGTTACTTATTCATTTTTAATTTAATATTAATGGTCAGTTTTTTAAATTTTTATTTAATTTTCTATTAATATATAAATGAAATGCGATGAAAGAAATAATATTTTCAATGGAAACTGAGTTTAACTTACATTGTTGTGCAATATTTCTGGCAGTGTTCGTGAAACTGCAACTGAACAATGGGGTTTACAGGAAGGGCTACTGTGAAGATAGAATGAATGCAATTTTGTTCCATGAATAATATCAAGGAGCTTTTACGTCCTTTTTTTTTAAAGGAGTGCAAAATATCCCGTCCATCTTATTTCGAGTCGAAATGAAGATTACAAACGTGGTATGTAAATATAATACAAATTGATTAAAAAATGGAAGGATTTTCAAATATTAGAAATAGAAATGTAAATAAAAGTTTTAATTTTATTATTTCAGCTTGTAAAAATTCAGGGTCATAAATAGCCACACTCATATTTTTGTAGAATTATCCCACATCATAGGGTTTTCAGATATTATTCCGATTCTTTAACATACATTTATGTTTGCCGAAATTAGATTGTTTTTTCAAAAACCGGTGGACGGTATTTGTACGTTCCACCGGTTAGCCGATTTTCGGTTTCGTTTTTGACATCCCGAATTGCTTCACAATTCGCCCAAGCCTATACGAGTGTTACCACAATTATATTCCTCGATGTAACGAGATTGCAGACAACCAGAACTCAGCGCCATTATCTCAACATGCTATCAAAGTGTCGTGAACATTTGTTAAGTATCATTCCCGGCCAGAATTGAAAACAATGTCCTCGCACATGTCTTGCTGAGCTACCTTGTCGAAAATCCACACCCTTCCAAGAACCATGAAGCCTCAAACTAGATTTTTTCGTAGAAAAAACAATTGGAAATCTGAAAACAAACGTAAATACGAACGCAAATACACAAACATTTCACAATTGCAGCAAGATGAATGAAGATGAACGTTCCACAAAAGTCCGTTTGCAAATGGTGTGGATTGTCTTGTGAAGAATGAGGCGGAGATTACAAATAATACGAGTTTTTTATTTTTTTTTGGTAAATAGCCCGTGGTTGGATGAACGAGTGTTTGTTTTTTGTTTCTGTCGTGTGTTTTTATCATCTCGTCCTGGTGCTGGGCTTTAGTACTTGAAAAATTATCTTCAAATTAAGAAACAACAATGTGTAAGTATAACAGAATTTTTAATTTACTTGAGACTGAAGTGCGGAGTGCATCCCCATGGAGCTACACGCACTCCGTCCTTTAGCTAAATGCGTGTCAGTTCTGGTTGTCGTCTGTTGCCCTACAGCAACCGAATGTGACGCCGCAGAGTTGGTCGTGATGAACACGAGTTTGTATGGAAATTAATGAGATGAAAACAACTATTGTTTTCTGTACAGGGTCTTGAGCCAGGAGAGTGCCCAATTCAAGTAATAAATATTTTGATTTCTTAATCGCATGTTACCACGAATTGTAAACGAAACAACATTCGTGCTGGACGAACTGTTTCGGTTTCTTTAGAAAAATTCATGACATTCTTGTACGGACACTCGATAGTCCGGACTATCCAATAATCCGGACAGCTCAATGTTTCGGACAGTTTAGAAGTTTTACCTCTGGACATCAATTAGTTTTAGTGCCTATTTTTTCTATTTTTATATAACACAAACAAATAAGACACAACACAGCAAGTTAACATTCCGCAATATTAAAGCAATAATAGAAAAATAAGAAAATACAGTGGTGGACAAAACATATGCAACTAAGGGTGACTTACTTTAATAAGCTCTGTAAGTTTGTAAATTTGAATCACAAAGAAAAAAATGTTGTTGAAATTAATATTAATACAGCATTAATATTTCAAATAATTAACAAAATTAAAATATTCTGTTAAAATTTCTTTGTTATCGGTTTTTTTCTTGATAATTACAAAAATCGGTGTGGACAAAACATATGCGACTCGACGATTATGTTTTAAATAACGTTATTTTTGGATTTTATTTTGAGTTGTCTTTGTGTAAAAAATTAAAAGAATATTTAATTTTATTTTGTTATTTTTATACCCTCCACCTCCAGGATGGGGGTATACTAACTTTGTCATTCCGTTTGTAACACCTTGAAATATCGACCTGAGACCCTATAAAGTATATATATATATATATATATTCTTGATCGTCATAAAATTTTAAGACGATCTAGCCATGTCGGTCTGTTGAAAGCACGCTAGCATCTAAACGAAAGGAGATAGAACGTTCAAATTTTCCATAAATGCGTCTTATAGCCGTAGATCGGTTGGGATTGAAATGGGGCGAAATCGGCCCAAAGGGAAAATTTTTTCCCTCTCAAGGACTAAAAATACCCATAATAATCCCCAATATTTTAGCGTATTTAATCATGTTTTTTGAATATGTCTCTTTATATTTGGCATGCGCATTCCCCTTATAGCAAAAACGTGCACCATAAAGTGATTCTTATTTGTAGGGGGTGAAATGGGGCAAAAAAGGGATAAAAATGGTACATTTTAAACGACAACAGCTAGAAACATGAAATTCGGGGTGTACATTCCTCTAATTGAGTAGATATATAATATAAAAGTATTTTTTCCAAATTCGTACTTTTAAGGTGTAAAATGGGAATATAGGGATACAAATGGTACCAACCAAACGGCTGTACCTAGAATAATGAAAGTCGGTGTATACATACCAATGATAGCATAAGATTTTTAAAAATTCGTACTTTTTGGGGTTAAAATGAAAAAAGGGATTAAAATAGTACCAATCAAATGACCGCAGCTATAGTCATGAAATTCGGAGTAGACATTTCTAGACACGCAAAATAAACTGATTTTTCGAAATTCTTACTTTTTGGGGTCAACATAGAAAAAAGAGTTAAAAATAGTACCAACCAAATGACCGCAGCTAGAGTCATGAAATTCGGAGTATACATTCATTTGACTACGTAGACATGAAAAATAAAAGGTTTTTTTACCAAATTCGTACTTTCATGGGATACAATGGGTACGGAGGGATAAAAATGGTACCAACCAAACGGCTACATCTGGAATAATGAAATTCGGTATATAGATTCATCTGATTGCGTAGACACTTAAAATAAACAGATTTTTCGAAATTCGTACTAGAGATGGGCGCGTGGGTGATTATTGGCTCACGTTCACGCACGCTCACGAAGGCAAAAAATTGAATCACGCACGTTCACGCACGAATATTTTTTTGTTCCTCACGTTCACGCACGCTCACGTGAGTAAAATAAATTTTGCTCACGATCACGCGTGATTCAAGCGTGAATCGCGTGATTCACGTAAATCACGCAAACAATTTCCACATAGAAAATAATATATCCTTTATCCGCCTTATTTTCTATTCTAAATCGAAGTGAGTAACGAATCGCAAATCTGAAAATTATATTATTTAAATCAGTGAGGTGTGTCTTAAATTCATATTTTTAAAGTAGTATTAAATCTTGCAGAGTTAAAAAATAGGACACTGACATAAAATCCAAGTATAAAACAAAGCATATACTACGACATCACTTATGTGAGTTTTTATGTGAACTAACACTAAGGGGATCTCCCATACAAATGCAGTGCATAGTGTTGGCACAAGCAATACTTGCTTAAATAATAGAAAAATTAGAAATTATTCGTGCATTGAAGCACTTTGTTTAGAAATAAATATATGTATATATATGAATGTTATATTGAATGGAAAATTTCGGATTTTTAAACGAAATAAAATAAAAAAAAAATGTGTCACTCACGAAAAAATCACGCAAAAATTTGACTCACGCACGAACATTTTTTCGTTGCTCACGTTCACGCACGCTCACGTGAGTAAAATAAATTTTGCTCACGATCACGCGTGGTTCACGCGTGAATCACGTGATTCACGTGAGCCGCGCCCATCTCTAATTCGTACATTTTGGGGTTAAAATGAAAAAGGGGGATCAAAATACTCAGAATTTCATGACTCTAGCTGCGAATTTTTCGAAATTCGTACTTTTTGGGGTTAAAATGGAAAAAAGGGGATACAAATAGTACCAACCAAATGACTGCAGCTAGAGTGAAGCAATTCGGTATATACATTCCTCTGACTGCGTAGACACGGAAAATAAACAGATTTTTCGAAATTCGTACTTTCAAGGGATACAATGATACAGAGGGATAAAAATAGTACCAACTAAACGACTACAGCTAGAATGATGAAATTCTAATTGCGTAGAAACGTCAAGGGGGTAAAAATGGTACCAAACAAATAGCCGCAGCTGGAATCATGGAATTCGGTGTATACTCTGACTGCATAGACACGCAAAATAAAAAGTTTTTTCCAAATTCTTAATTTTTCTTTTACGACAAAAATTGGTTGAATCATGAAGTTAGGTTATTTTGCACTATGTACGTCTGATAATGGATTTTCAAAATTTGTACTTTTGGAATTAAAATAGAATGGAAATACAACCAACTGCACCACCCACTATCTACCAATATTTCTGGTATTTAAGCTTTTTGAAAATATAAATATAAGAATTTGAAATAAAAAATGGTTTGAAATAATTAAAATATTATATTTATTTATAAATATAATATTTGTATTTGTTCTGGTTTGGCTATATTAAAAAAAATATATTTTCCTGTAATATTACTGCAGTTCTACGAAAGCCGACAACCTCTGTGGAATGCAATCCATGGTGGAGGGTATATAAAGTTCGGCCCGGCCGAACTTGACGCCGTTTTTACTTGTTTCTACTGAAGTTAAAATAGATTTTGTATTGACATTGCTTACGATAAATTCCGATCTTAGCTCAGACAACAAATTGTGACTGTTTATTCTTGGTGTATATCACATCCAGAAATAGTTAATAAAGTTCACAAAAATTTAATATTTTGCATTAAAAAGTTCATCGCAATTTTTTTCGCAAAGTTTAAGTCATTATACTTGTTACATGGACGGCCATCAATTTGTGTCAGATGAAAAGGATGTAGAGAATTGCCAGCATTAGAATAAGCGGAGCAATAAGAACAACTGCTAGGGAGACAGTACAGGTTCTGTTTCATGTTTTGCTAATCGATATATAGGGCAGACTTAAGTGTGTTTCTTATGAACAAACATTGATATAAGTCATACGAGAATTTCTTCTCATTATACAAAAATAATAATAATAAATAATTTTAAAAATAATCTCTTAAATATAGGATCCGCCAAATAACTTTTTATACACTCCACGAGAGTATTATGTCTTTGTGCATTTGTTTGTAACACCCAAAAGGAAGGGAGATAGACCAATTGTTAATTATACAGATCGACTTAGAATCACTTTTTGAATCGATTTAGCAATGTCCGTCCGTCTGTCCCTCTGTCCATCTATTCTTGTAATCACGATACAGGTCGCAATTGTAGACAGAACTAAATGAAACTTTGCACAAAGAAGTTTTTCGGGATAAGGACGAACGCTATTTAATTTGAAGAAAATCGGTTCAGATTTAGATATAGCCCCCATACGAATTTCACTCCCGATTTGACTCTTTTCACTCTAGATACCACATATTACAACAGATTTTCTTCAAAATTGGCGAAACATCTTATATTTCAGCTAGAAACACCTGTGGTAAAAATGGTTCAGATTTATATATAGCTCCCATACATGATTCGCTCCCGATTTGATTTTTTCCGCCCTAGAAACCACAAATTGTATCAGCTTGTCTTCAGATTTGGCAAAACATCTTATATTTAAACTAGGAACACCTATGGTGGAAATAGTTCAGTTCAGATTTACATATAGCTCCAATACAAATTTCGCTCCCGGATAGACTTTTTCCGCCCCAGAAACCACGAATTTTCGCCGAATTTTTGAATTGGAAGAACTTATTGTGAAAGTTAGTCACATTATTCCATGTTTGGATATAGCCCCGATACAAATAGTTTTATCGATTTGGCAAATCGGACCAGGTCATATTAGCCTATGATTAGGAAATATACAAAAATTCTTCTCGTTTTCACTTTGAATATTTTCTCAAATTTCTTTTTTTATTTGAAAGTACAATCCTTCCGGTTAATAATGGAAAATAATATCATTCAAATGGCTGCCTCGGGCACCCCACAAATAATAGTCCAACGGTTGAATAGTTGAAAAAAAACGTTAGGTAGCGGACCCCATACCAATGTCTCCTATGATTTACTTTTTCCGCTCTAGAAACCACATATTTCAACAAATAACTTTTTTTTTGAAAATGCTATAAAAAAACTACTGAATATTTTCTCAAATTTCTTTTTTTAATTTCATTCAAATGGCTGAATAATAGTCCAACGGTTGAATAGTTGAAAAAAAAAAACGTTAGATGGCGGACCCTATATTTGCAGTAAGAGTTATTCATATTTATTGGGCAACCACTCGGTATTGCCAAAAAATCTTCTAGTCGTATTCACGTCACTACTCGTACCATATCCAATCTTCCCATGACGACATATAACCCATTTATTTTTAAATAGGTAATTCCTTGCAAGAATAATCATTTACACAACATTTTTACTGGTTGTATCACACTGTTGTAGTCCTGGTGTAGCTTCAATCATATATAAAGGGCCCATGATGATTTTGAATAAAACAAATAATTGAGGTTCTGTGCCGAATTCTATGTGCCGAATTATCTCATCATTTAGATCTTGAATTGTTGCTGGCTTATCGACGTACACCTTTTCTTTCAAATATCCCCAAAGAAAGAAGTCCAACATTGTCAAATCACATGTTATTGTCGGCCAATTGACATCGCCACCACGTGAGATAACACGGCCATTAAATTTGTCGCGCAAAAGAGCCATTGTTTCGTCAGCTGTGTGGCAAGCTGTGGTTTTTCGACAATCACTCTTGGATTATCATTCGCCCAAATGCGGCAATTCTGCTTATTGACGAATCCACTGAGGTGAAAATGTGTCTCATCACTGAAGATGATATTCTTCGAAAATTGATCATCCACTGTTGCAATTTCTTGCCACCATTCTGACCATTGACGTCGTTTGTAATGGTCAAGAGACTTTAGTTCTTGAGTCGTTTGCACCTTGTAAGCGTGTAAATGCAAGTCTTTATGCATAATGTTCATCCACGACGAGCGGTGCAATTGTTGGGCACGATGACGAGTTGAGGTTGACGGATCTTCAGCCACACTATCCCGAACAGCAGCAATATTTTCTGCAGTACGAGCATGCACTGTTGTTTTCACATCTCCTGCAGATCCGGTTTGCTCAAATTTTTGCACGATTTTACCGATTGTACGCACATTTGGACGATATGCATTTTGATTTGAACGCCCATTTTCATAATAAGCCTGAATAACTTTAACGCGTTGCTCGATTGTGTAAAGCCGTTTGGTTGGTACCATGTTTTTCCCCATTTTCCACCCAAAAGTACAAATTTCGCAAAAGACTTTTTATTTCTGATCTTCACAGTCAAATAAATGTACATACCGAATTTTACGATTTCGACATCAGCGGTTTAGTTTTTATCCCTCTTTTCCAATTGTACGAATAAAAGTACGAATTTTGAAAAGTCCCTCTATATTACGTATGTACGCAATTATATTATGTACATCCCATTCTAAATTTCATGTTTCTAGCTATTGTCGTATCATTGGTACCATATTTATCCCTTTTTGTCGCATTTCGCCCCTAAAACGTGTATTTACTTTTTGTTGTTTTTACGATATGGAATGTACACAACAAATTTCAAGAGCGTATAAATTAGAAATTTAAAATAAATTGCTTAAATAGTCTAAATATTAGGGGGTATTTTCAGTCCTTGTTAGAGAATTTTTTTTAGGGAAAAGTTTAACCTTCTAGCTCTTTTCGTTCGGAAGCTAGAATATATATACTTTATGGAGTCTCCGATGAATGTTTCAAGGTGTTACAAACGGAATGACAAAGTGAATATACTTCCATCCTTGGATGGAGGGTATAAAAATGAATTTGTGGAACAAAGGGTGGAGACGTAACTTTTTGTGATTTAAAATTGACCTGTAATAAATATTATGACTATTCCACGTGGTTACAAATTATTATGATATAAATTCAAGGATCAGATTTTATAAAACTCTCAAAAATTGTAAATGGAATGCTTTCCGAAGAAGGCTTGGAGCAAGGTCCAAATCTATCTTTCATTAAATACTACTCCGTAGGTATTGACATCCAAGTGTCGACCTAAATTAATTAGTTTTGTAAGGAGATTATTATCCTTAAAAATGAGAACTATATTTTATGTTTGACAGTAGCTAGTAGGGTGTCTTAAGGTCTGCTAATCCTTATAGATCCGCACGAGAAAAATCTTGCCGATGACAGACACAAGTGCCAACACAAATGAGTGCGGATGACAATTGTAACAATCTGTGCGGCACAGCTACCGCTCCAGACGGGAGGAAGGCGCAACTGTGATATCAAATGCACTGCAAATGTTTCATGTTTATTTTCAGGGAACAGTACAAGGAACAGATAGCTTCCTTTCATGAACCAACCAACCGAATGAGGCAATGTTTAAACGTACGACAACGTGCTTGAACAAAAGAAAAAAACAGTTGTTAAAATTGTTTTCATAAATAACAAGAAAAAAACGTACCACACGCTACGAAACTGAAATGAATACAACGCAGAAGATGAAGAAGAAAAAATGAGCCATAAATAAACAGTGACCAAGGCACACTTAACTTGGAGTGGCAACACAAAAAAGGGGGAGTGAATATGTTTGGTCACCAAACAACTTCAACAACATCCATGTCCTTCGCTGCACCGAGAGAGGTATGGGTATATAGCGAATTGTCTCCAAGTAGCAATTATCCATCCGTCCATGCTCAACATCCTTTGCAGGCAGGCCTGTGTCTTTGGCCGCCGCACACAATTAACATGACACTCAACCAGGGAGGTGTGTTGTTTTCTGTGTCTCTGCTTGTCGAAACTTTGCAGAGGTAAAAATACCCCCAAAAGAAAAAGTTGGAATATGTTTTTAATAAATTTAAAATAATTTGGTGTATTTCGTGGCGAAGAAAAAACCAAAACTTTTACTTTCGCTTTAGTCCCTTTGGTGGTGGCTGGTGTAATCTGTGGTAAGAATTTATTTTAACAACATATTATTAAAAATTTATAAAATTAACTCAACCATGATGCGGTAGGTTGGCGGTGTCGATGGCGTCGCTGCTCTCTCAGTCCTCGAGTGTATGAGGCAGAACTTCCAAACTTTACAACATGTTTATGTTATGTTTTATTTATTTTATTTCAGGTATACGCGCAATACACGACGCAGGCCTTCTCATTGGTGTCAACTCATCCAGTGAAACCTATAATTATGCCAACATGCAATCACCCCAAGTCCCTTTAATATAAATAAATTAAATTGCGGGCCGAGAGACGCGAGGACTACCTCAATGAGGTTATCGTTTTCCATAACCATGGATGGAAGAAATACCAAGTAACGTGGAAGCGAAAAAAATTCGTATCTTCCTGCGCCAAAAAAGCGTCTGCAGTCTTGGCTCCTATGCAAATGATGGCAACTCAAAACCTTTCATATATTAACCGAAAACGATTGAAATTGTCAAAAATGAATAGAGTTCAAATTAAACTGAGAAAGTTCTAATTGAAATTGGGAAATGAAAAAATTAAATATTAAAATTCTGAAACTTTGATTTGAACTGGGATATTGTCCTGGCTCAAGACCATTTTGCATCTATAATTAAGAGAATGCATTTATTTACAAATGGTATGGTGACATTTATTACTTGGCTGCAGACTATCACTGTCATGGTTTCCACCCTGTCAAAGGTTTCGTTCAGGTGGCTTCGCAGCGACTTTTCAACAACATACCCGGCCTCTTTAAGTAAATGATTCTCACAAACGAAACGAGAAGCACAACTCACTTCTGAAAATTATCATTCGGTTGTGGTGTGTGAATAGAACATGTATTTGAATGACAGCGTCATCGATAATCGGATAAATCAAAATCATAAAGTAAGAATCTGACTCACTCAGACCGGAAGAGGTTCATTGAAATACCACAGGCTCTTACACCACCCATCATCGGAGCCAAACAATTTATCTTTATCATCCTGAGAGCATTGCTAATTGCCCAGGGACTTTTAATTAAAATTTAAATTGTAAACATATCCATGACTCTTTCCACCCAACCAGTCATTGAGGTTGATGAGCTCTTTTGGATGAATAACAATTTGGAAAATTTCCAAATATTATATATAAATATTTATGTGTGTACTAAATACTTATACGGTATTTATATAAAATTCCATCAATTTCCAGTATAGAGGTAAACACATTACAAAGAAAAAACGCTGAGCAACGTTTCCAAATAAATTATATTTGTTTCCGAAAAAGGGTTATTAAAAATCACATTTGTAGATTAGAACAGTAATTTGCTTGGTTCGAACATCGACATTTTGCTATTGAATCACGACGAAGCTCAAATAACAAATGACATCATATATAGAAAATACGTTGCTGGAAACTGGAATTTATATCGATTATAATTCGTAATCCATATTATATGTCCACTTTCTGATAACAAAGTATACTTTGAATTGCACTGATTTTAGTCTTCATCATTAAATGTTGGGTAAATTACGTTCCGGGGAATTTGGCAGCACCTGCAGTCTTCTCAAATATTTCTTTGTGACAAATTGCCTGAGCACTCACTTTTCTACCCAATATATTAATAATGAGGGAATTTAGACTTTCGATACTATTGATGTTCGGATTGATAGCTGTAGTTAGTATAATGATAAGATAGGAAATCGGGAAGGATAATATATGAAATCGCTACTTCGTCACTTGCATGACTTGAAATCTGAACTTATAAATAGAACAAACTTTTTTATATAGAGGGCTTATATTCATAAGTGGCTATGAACAAAAACCCAACTATTCAGGAGAGCGAAAAAACTGATTTACTCTTTAATTTTAAGAGTAATTATGAATCAAGGATGATAAATAAGAGTGACCTAATGGTACAAAAGTCGTTCTAAAATGGTACTTTTCGACCCAAAAGGTACCAGTTTTAATTTTATATTAATAAACGAATAAAGTCTTAAAATAGTAAGGTACAAATGATTGAGATCGTGTGACAATGCGTGTGTTAACAATTTCTTTGCAACATGCTGCTAGAAATTTTGAAATTATAGCAACATGAATTTGTCGATTTTAAAAGATCTTTGGTTTGAATTAAACTAGATACTGTAGAAACATTCAATCGATTACGTTCTTTTGTTTTTATAATATTTTGGAAAGAAAAAATGAGTTCTACGTTTGCGGAAGAATGAGGGATAGATAAAACTCCACCTACAATTCTTGAAATATCTGGAAACATTAATTCGTTTATGTAATTTTTCATCTTTGATATAGTATACCAAAAATTACAAATATGTTCGGGCTCTGAATTGAGAGTTTTTTTTTTCAAAATGATTCTTTTCACTCGGAAACATTTGTAACAAAAATGGGACAATAGTATTCTTTTTTCCACAAATCACATCTTCGGGACTAAATTGGTTGTGTACATTTTCAAAGTTAACCCTGTTGCTTAGATCTTCACAAAACTTAAAATAAAACTTTTTAGCATTTTCTTTAAAACGTTTTACAGTGTCAATATCAATACAGGTTTCAGATATGTATAGATCTACATCAATTCCACAATATATGTTTTCCACATCAATTTGCGTTTCACTTAAGTTTGTATTTTTATTTTGGACCCCTTTTCCAGCTCCTCTCATTGTTGAGCAATTGTCAATAGTTATACCAATCATTTTGTGTAGAGGAATGTTGTTATCATTTAACATTTTCAAAGTAGTTTCTAAAATTCCTTTCGTACAAAAGAACTGTTTGAAAACAAGTAAGGAAAGGCTAAAGTCGGTCGGGGCCGACTATATAATACCCTACACCACTCCCTTTGTATATACCTCGTTTTGATTACTAAACCGAGGTTTTTCATGGGAGCAATTTTATGTAATAGTAGAGTAATTGATCCAATTTTCCAGCAGATATTACGAGTAAAGTAAATATAACATGATATGGAAAAATTGATCAAGATCTAATGATAAATACAGATTATATATTATTATGAATCGGACGGACATTTGAAGGGGGCCTATAACAACACTTAAGGCCTGTGCCAAAACATGCGCCAATATATTTCTCATTCACGGTAGATATTCCTAGTTGGAACATATAATGACCTGCAAAACTTGATGAAGATCAGATTTAAGATGTAGTTTCTAGAGCTGTAATAGATCAGAATGGGGCCCCATTTGGGTTATACCAAACTATGGACATATGTGCATCTCCCAAACAAGTAAGGAAAGGCTAAAGACGGACGGAGCCAACAATATGATACACCCCACTTTCAATTTCATTACAATTCCATTCGGTAAAAAAGTGAAATCGGGAAGGATTTTTGAATTCTGTAAATGTATATGTTTGACAAAAACATGTTAAATCGGAAATGACATTTGTATGGGGGTATATTGAAACCTGGAACGATGTGACCCGCTTTCACCATGTACATTTATTGGTGATATATAATATGTAAAGTTTGGCCAAAATCCGTTAAAGATTCGGTAGCACCATTTGTATTGGGGCTATATCTAAATCTGAACCGATCATACCCACTTTCACCATAGGTGTTTTTAGTTGGATTATAAGATATCGTGCCAATTTTAAAGAAAATCGGGAACAATATGCGGTTTCTAGAGCGGAAAAAGTGAAATCGGGAGCGACGTTTGTATGGGGACTATATCTAAATCTGAACCGATCTAACCCGCTTTCGTCACAGGTATTTCTAGTTAGATTATAAGGTGTTCTGCCAATTTCAAAGAAAATCGGGAACAATATGCGGTTTCTAGAGCGGAAAAAGTGAAATCGGGAGCGACGTTTGTATGGGGGCTATATCTAAATCTGAACCGATTTCCTCCAAATTCAATTCCAAAATTTTTTTTTCCAAAAAAATTCCTTATCCAAAAAAAATAACTTCTCTCAAATTTCATAATAATCGGACAGCAATTGCGAACTGTAGAGTGCGAACAAGCTTAGATGTACAGCAGACGGACAGACGGCCCAAGGACCATCGGTATTGCATTTGGAGGAAATCGGTTCAGATTTAGATATAGCCCCATACAAATGTCGCTCCCTATTTCACTTTTTCCGCTTTAGAAACCACATATTGTACCTGATTTTCTTTAAAATTGGCACAACATTTTATAATCGAACTTGAAACACCTATGGTGAAAGTGGGTAAGATCGGTTCAGATTTATATATAGCCCCCATACAAATGTCACTCCCGATTTGACTTTTTCCGCTCCAAAATCCACATCTTGTAACCGATTTTCTTTAAATTTTACACAACATCTTATTATCCAAATAATCCAACTAGAAACACCTATGCAGAATTTGGAAAGATCGATTCAGATTTAGATATAGCCCTCATACGAATGTTGCTCCCGAATGTTTATCAGATTTTGGCCAAATTTTACATATTATATTTCACCAATAAATATACATGGTGAAAGTGGGTCACTTCGCTCCAGGTTTCAAGATACCCCCATACAAATGTCCTTTCCATACATTTACATGATGCAAAAATCCTTCACGATTTCACTTTTTACCGAATTGAATTGTTATGAGATAGAAAGTCCGTCCGTCTTTAGCCTTTCCTTACTTGTTTGGGAGATGCCCATATGTCCATACTTTGGTATAAGCCAAATGGGGCCAAATCTGATCTATTACAGCTCTAGAAACTACATTTACATCGTATCTTCATCAAATTTTGCAGATCATGATATTTATAGACTCCACGAGAGTATTATTTCTTTGTGCATTTGTTTGTAACACCCAAAAGGAAGAGAGATAGACCCATTGTTAATTATACCGATCGACTTAGAATCACTTTTTGAATCGATTTAGCAATGTCCGTCTGTCTGTCCGTCCGTTCATCTATTCTTGTAATCACGATACAGGTCGCAATTGTAGACAGAACCAAATGAAACTTTGCACAACGAAGTTTTTCGGGATAAGGACGAACGCTATTTAATTTGAAGAAAATCGGATCAGATTTAGATATAGCCTCATACGAATTCCACTCCCGATTTGACTCTTTTCACTGTAGATACCAAATATTTCAACAGATTTTCTTAAAAATTGGCAAAACATCTTATAGTTCAACTAAAAACACCTGTGGTAAAAATGTGTTAAATCGGTTCAGATTTATATATAGCTCACATACAAATTTCGATACCAATTTGAATTTTTCCGCTCTAGAATCCACATATTTTAAGAGATTTTCTTCAAAATTCGCAAAATACCTTATATTTCAACTGGAAACTCCTGTGGTAAAAATGAGTTAGATCGGTTCAGATTTAGATATAGCCCCCATACAAATGTCGCTCCCGATTTGACATTATCCGCTCTAGAAACCACACATTGAACCCCATTTTCTTTAAATTTGGCACAACATCTTATAATCCAACTAGAAACACCTATTCAAAAATTGGGTAAGATCCTTTCAGATTTAGATATAGCCCCCATACAAATGTCGTTCCCGATTTGACATTTTCCGCTCTAGAAACGACATATTGTAAACGATTTTCTTCAAATTTGGCACAACATCTTATAATCTAACTAGAAACAAATATGCAGAAATTAGGTAAGATCGGTTCAGATTTAGACATAGCCCCCATACAAATGTCGCTCCCGATTTGACTTTTGCCGCTTTAGAAACCACATATTGTATCAGATTTTCTTTACATGTGGCACAACATCTTATAACCAACTAAAAACACATATGCAGAAATTAGATAAGATCGGTTCAGATTTAGATATGGCCCCCATACAAATGTTGCTCTCAAATGTTTCACCGATTTTGGTCAAACTATACATATTATATTTCACCTATTTCGTTCCAGATTTCAATATACCCCCATACAAATGACCTTTCCGATTTAACATTTTTTCTCAAACACATACATTTAAAGGATGCAAATCTCCTTCCAATCGAAAAGAGGTTTCACGTTTTATGGTCAGATTAATCAAAAATTATATATTATGGTTGGAAAGTGTCTCGACAGTTTGTAAGACGTCCTCAGAACATGGAATCCAGGTGTAGTAGCAAAATTGTTTAACATGAACGATTAAGCATAAAGGCTTGTGCGTCCTTTTCATAATATTTGTTGGGTCAATACAATGGCCCAGAACTGCCATGGACTCTGTCCAGTACTTCAAAGTACTGCATAGTACTATGCTTGCGTATGTAGAATATGGAATGCCCCTTAAATGGGTCTTCTAGCAGGACAATTATCCTAAATACACCAACAGATTCGCAAAAAGGTGGTTTGAAGTCAAAAATATCGATGCAATGGAAAGGTTCGTGCAGACATGGAATATATATATATATATATATATATATATATATATATAATACCCTACACCACTCCCAGCGTATATACATCGCTTTGATTACTAAACCCAGGTATTTCATGGGAGCAATTTTATTTAGTTCATATAAATTATACAGTTACTTTAATTCATCTTTAGTCAAATTTAATTTAATTTCCAGCAGATATTCCGAGTAAAGTAAATATAACATGATATGGAAAAATTGATCAAGATACAATGATAAATACAGATTATACAGGGGTAATAGGATGAATCGGGCGGACATTTGAAGGGGGCCTATAACAAAACTTGAGGCCCGTGCCAAAACATTAGCCTATATATTTCTCATTCACTATAGGTATTCCTAGTTGAAATATATAAAGATCTGCAAAATTTGATGAAGATCCGATGTAAGATGTAGTTTCTAAAGCTGTAATAGAGCAGAATTTGGTCCCATTTGGGTTATACCAAAGTATAGACATATGGCCATCTCCCAAACAAGTATGGAAAGGCTAAAAACGGACGGAGCCGACTATATGATACACCCCACTTTCTATCTCACGACAATTCAATTCGTAAAAAAGTGAAATCGGGAAGGAATTTTGAATACGGTAAATGTAAGTGTTTGACAACAAATGTTAAATCGGAAAGGACATTTGTATGGTGGCTATATCTAAATCTGAACCGATTTTACCCACTTGCAGCATAGCTGTTTTAGTTGGATTATAAGATGTTGTGCCAATTTTAAAGAAAATCGAGAACAATATGCCGTTTCTAGTGCGGAAAAAGTCAAATCGGGAGCGACATTTGTATGGTTTCCGATTTCCTCCAAATTCAATACCGATCTCCTTGGCCAAAAAAAAGTAACTTCTGCCAAATTTCATGATAATCGGACAGCAATTGCGACCGAACAAGCTTAGATGGACAGCAGACGGACATCGTTAAATCCATTCAGCTGGTGATTCTAAGCCGATCCGTATACTTAAAGGTGGGTCTAGCTCGATTATTTCTTGGTGTTACAAACATTATTAAACATTAACACTAATACCCTAGTTCACGAAGTGGTGTATGGTATAACAATTTTGATTATGATGTCTAAATTGAGGTCTCACTAGGCATGTGCAAAAATACCGGGTGAAACGTGTAAAAGTCTAGTCGACTCCATGAAACGGCGTTATGTAGCAGTAATAAGCCATAAAGTCAGTACAACTAAGTATTAAATTCAGGAAATATCCTTATTTAACTTATTATTCAAAAAAAGTTTTCAATTAAAGTGAATCAAAACAAAATATTTTAATTTTTATTGACTGGCCTTATTTTTGACATAAATGGTTCTAAAGGCCTAATCTCAAAATTACAAAAACTTAATTTCTTCCTTATGCCAGATTAAGAATGGCACAATACCACCTTTCAATCGCCGTAAAAACTTTTGGGATTTTCGAGGTAAAACTTACGTTTTTCTTTGTCGACATTTTCTTATCTCGTCGCTGCTATTTTTTTGACCGCAGCTGTATATAGTCCCAAAGTAGTCTGCGAAGATTAAAATGTTGAAATAACAAACTTAAACAAATACAAATTACAGAATTTTTATGTTAATAAGTTTATTAATCAGTAAAAGTATGTAGTTTTTATTTTTTATGTAAGAAACAAAAGAATAATTACTTGGAAGTACAAATAAAATAAATATAATCTTTAAACATTAATAAATTTAACAAGTAAGGAAAGGCTAAAGTCGGGCGGGGCCGACTATATAATACCCTACACCACTCCCTGCGTATGTACCTCGCTTTGATTACTAAACCCAGGTAAAGAGTGATTTTTTTGAGGTTAGGATTTTCATGCATTAGTATTTGACAGATCACGTGGGATTTCAGACATGGTGTCAAAGAGAAAGATGCTCAGTATGCTTTGACATTTCATCATGAATCGTCTTACAAACGAACAACGCTTGCAAATTATTGAATTTTATTATCAAAATGCGTGCTCAGTTAAGAAAGTTCATTGCGCGCTTCCATTTTATGGTCAGTTTAATCGACCCACTGAAGCGGCTATTCGGGCTATTGTGACTAAATTTCGCACCAAATTTACATTGTTGGACATTAAACCACCAACACGCTTACGTAGAGTGCGAACTGAAGAAAATATCGCAGCTGTATCGGCCAGTGTTAATGATGACCACCAATTTTCGATTCGTCGCCGTTCGCACCAATTGGGTCTCTGTTACTCAAAAACGTGGAAATGCCAAAATTGGACTAAGCGGATGGACCACCTAAGACGCAGCCGCGGTCAACATTTAAATGAAATTATCTTCAAAAAGTAAATGTCATGGACCAATCTAACGTTTCAAATAAAGAACCGATGAGATTTTGCAAATTTTATGCGTTTTTTTTTTAAAAAGTTATCAAGCTCTTAAAAAATCACCCTTTATTTCATGCGAGCAATTTTATGTAGTTCATACAAATTATATAAATTATATTCATATAATTTATATGCTATAAATTCATCTTTAGTCAAATTTAACGAATATGGTAAATAATATGGTAATTGATCCTATTGTCCGACAGACAAATACAAATTATGCAGTAGTATACCAAAGTCATTTCAAAGTATGGACATATGGACATCACCCAAACAATTCTCATTGCAATTCAATTCGGTAACAAATTGAAATCGGTAAGGATTTTTGCATCCTGTAAATGTATGTGTTTGACAAAAAATGTTAAATCGGAAAGGACATTTGTATGGGGGTATATTGAAACCTGGAACGATGTGACCCGCTTTCACCATGTCTGTTTATTGGTGAAATATAATATGTAAAGTTTGGCCAAATTCGGTTAAACATTCGGGAGCAACATTTGTATGAGGGCTATATCTAAATCTGAACCGATCTTACCCACTTTCACCATAGGTTTTTTAGTTGGATTATAAGATGTTGTGCCAATTTTAAAGAAAAACGGGTACAATGTGTGGATTTTAGACCGGAAAAGTGAAATCGGGAGCGACATTTGTATGGGGGCTATATCTAAATCTGAACTGATCTTACCCAATTTTTTCATACGTATTTCTAGTTGGATTATAAGATGTTGTGCAAAATTTAAAGAAAATCGGGTACAATATGTCGTTTCTAGAGCGGAAAATGTCAAATCGGGAGCGACATTTGTATGGGGGCTATATCTAAATCTGAACCGATCATACCCAATTTTTGCATAGGTGTTTCTAGTTGGATTATAAGATGTTGTGCCAATTTTAAAGAAAATCGGGTACTATATGTGCTTTATAGGGCGGAAAAAGTCAAATCGGGAGCGACTTTTGTATGGGGACTGTATCTAAATCTCAACCGATTTCCCCCAAATTCAATACCGATGGTCATGGGCCAGAAAAAATAACTTCTGCCAAGTTTCATGACAATCGGACAACAAGTACGACCTATAGAGTGCGAACAAGCTTAGATGGACAGCAGACGGACAGACAGACAGACATCGTTAAATCGACTCAGCTGGTGATTCTAAGCCGATCGGTATACTTAAAGGTGGGTCTAGCTCGATTATTACTTGGTGTTACAAACATTTGGACCGAAACTAACATATAATACCCTAGCCCACGAAGTGGTGTTGGGTATAAAAATAGTTAATGTATCGACTTAATTTTTTGCACACAACTAGAATATATCCTCAGAAATATTCCCTGATGATAAATAAGAAAGTTACAGATTTTAGCTACGCAAACCCCAAGAAGGAACCACTGTACGACGTTAGAGCTACTAGAGATGATGTGGGGTGGTCACCCCATAACTTTGTTACGAACACTGGCGTCAACATCTACTCGGATAGTTCGGCTGCCATCAGATATATGGACTTGGTGACCATATAAATTCAGTGCGACTAACATCGATGATTTCAATGACCAACCAAGGCTCGCCCAGTCTTCATGGTGGAGAGCAGCTTTTACTTCGAGCTATTTGATTATTTCAGAAATAAACTGTACATGAACTTATGTACCTACTCATCTAAATTTATGGAAGATGAATAGTTTCTGAAAGTTTCGAACCATCTTTACATGAACCGTGAAATGTATGATCTATGTGCCGACATCCATATAGGGAAACGCATCATTGTGCACAGATATGATGAAGAATGACCCCAGGGAAGATACTAAAATTGAAAACAGAAACTCCGATGGAGGAACCACGTTTAAGATGATATCTCTTGACAGGGAGTATTGGATTTATGTACAACGTGCTGTCAAAGACCCCACATGTTTTCCCATATCCTAAAACTGACGATAATCGCCTTCATCAGGCGGATGCATGGTTGAATAAACGGACTGACATGGCTAGAACATCCAGTAATTTTGATGATCCATTTGATAAGCTGTTATCTTTGAAATCCACAGAGGTTTGTGGGAGCACTAGCATAAAATTCAACAAATACCAGTGGACATTGACCTCAACTCACAATTATTACGCAGTTGTTTTTTAGTTTTACGAATTTTCCATAAATTGCAAAAACAAATACATAGGTATGTATGTATAAAGTGCAGAAATCCACTTCTCTAGCAGAAACCATTAGCCGACGATTTTGGAGCATCTACCGTATCATAAACAAAAGTTTTGTACGACGATGCCGAATGTTGATAAAATATCATTAAAAACAATTTGGGCCAGAAAGCCCAAAACCCATTACTGGCTTGCTGGTTTTAAAGACCAACAGAAATTATATATAAACTCCCGTCACGGCACACCAGTGTCATTTGTAAGCCAACGTCAGGCCAACGAAGAACAACATGAAGCTGATCGCCGTAATCCTATTGATGTGGAACATCATACAAATGGGCCAGGCCAAAAAGGTATAGTTTTGCAAAATATTCCATAAAGATATTGAAAATCCCTTCTTTGCAGACCGCCTATTTCACCCACATCGACTGTCCTGCTCCCCACATGGATAAGGTGTACGACTACACATGCTCCATGACCAAGAATGCCGAAGGTATACCCACCCTGAATACCTCGTTCAAGCTAAAGGAGGACACCAGCAACATAACCATGCACTTTAAGGTCAAGGGTAAACAAGAGAACAAATCTGAGGAAACGATTTTGGTGTTCGATCTGGACATATGCGATGCATTGGGTGCCGCCCATGAACATTACTTTTTGAAAATGATTTTCACTGAACTACGCCGAGTTAGTAATCTACCCAGCGATTGTCCCTTGAAGAAGGTAACTATTGTAATTATGAAATCCAGAAGAGTTCATTGATTTGCTGTTTGCGTTTTTGTAGGATTTCGCTTACAACATACATGGTTACACTATCGATTCGTCGGCCATACCAACCTATCTGCCCGAACTGTCCTGGTCGGTATTGTCTCATTTCAATATCAGCGGTCAGATGGCCACAACCTTCAATGCCTATGGCAAGCTGTCGGAAAAAATTGATGCATAAGCTGATGGGGTAGCTATTTCAATGTCTAATATGTGATTTAGCTGTATGTGGGGTTTAAGCGAATTTCTAAATTTTATTTAAATTATCTGAGATCGTATTGTAAGCGGTATTATTTAATTCAGCAATAAATTATATATTTGTTCGATGGTAAACTTATGGATTTTCAATTAAACGAAACAGGAACATTTACGAAGCTTTCAGTGGTAGCCTGTTGCAGTAGTATGTCCTTAATAATAGCGGTAGCTTTGAAAAGAGTATATATATAATATCAAGGAAACTTGAACGTGTTTGGCATAGGGTGTATTGAGAGGTAAGAAATTGGTCTGATCTAGCAACGCTCTTACCTATTGCGCGCCGTTTGGTTTGTCACTTTCATGCTGTGCATGCTAAAAATCAAAATCAGAACAACACAAATTTATTCCGAAAGACATAAGTCCAATCTCCATTACATTCACAAAACTAACTTTTTGATTTACTAGATGGGTCAGTTGAATCGTTGGGCCTTGCTTCTTCAAAAATCAGAACGGCGAAAACATTATAGTCAACGGCGAGTGCTACAGCCCAATTGAATGGAATATAAACCGAAGATTTGTTTTTCGGCGACAAAAACTCCAATATGCAAAAAACCAACCCGACAACAACAAACATTTTTTCTACAGCATAACTTTAGGGGCAATATTTTTTTAGCATTCGAATATTGATATTCATTCGTACCTTAAGACCAACAACAAAATATTTCAATAGTAATTTTTATGACCCTAAAGTATGCACAGCCAAATTCGTGACATGTAAATCGATTCCGATTTTAATCGAGAATCTATTGTAAGGAGTCAAAAACCGATTTTTTTGGAATCGATTACACGCGTCCAACATTATACGCGAATCGATTATTGATGCTTCGGAATCGAAATTAAATTTAATAGAAAATACCGATGAAGTATGTGATATGGTTGCAACAAATTTATGAAATTTAAAAATTGAGAAAATTTTGAAATTGTAATTTCTATAATTAAACAAGTAAGGAAAGGCTAAAGTCGGGCAGGGCCGACTATACGATACCCTACGCTTAGTCATTATACCCTATGGTGTAGGATATAAAAAGGTCATTACATTTGTACCGGGTGATAAACGATGCAGCTATAACAGTAGAATATACTACAAATTCCATATTTCTATCAGTATTTGTAAGAAAATTTGAACACAAACTTTGAATGCGAGCTATATACAAATCTGAACCGATCTGACCCATGTTTAGCAAAGGTTTTCCAGTTGAAATATTAGACGCTTTCCCAAATTTTATGGAGTGTTAAATATGTGGTTTCTAGAGCGGAAAGAATCAAATCGGGAGCTATATATAATCTGAACCGATCTGACCCACTTTCGCTATAGTAATTTCTATTTGAAACATTATCTGATGTGCCGAATTAGAAGAAAATCTGTTCAAAAATGCTATTTCTAGAGCGGAAATAATCAATTCTGTGACGAAATTTGTAATGGAGCTATATATATATACTAGCAGTACCAGCTGCTTCGCACGCGAAAAAGCAAGTTATTCGTTAATTTTATCCGTCTCTGTTTTTGGATAGTATTTATTTAATTTTCTTTTGGTGGATATAGATAAATCTAAAACAGTAATTTGGAAAGAACTCGCACACAGTCAAAGGAATGTGCTTGTCGATATGCACTATTTTAGCTGAACTACTTCGTATGTATAGTTTTCTACCAAGTTTTGGACAAAAAATTACAACCATTTATATCCTCGATCTCATGTTTCTAGATTCAGCCAGCCAGTTTATAACTTTTTGCACCTCTTTCCCAAAAAGTACACATTTTGAAAAATCACTATAGGTAACATGTGTTTTTGCTTCCCCTAAAAATATGTACTTTATTTGGTAACACATTTATTCCCCTTTACCCCGCGCACCCCTTAGAAGTACAAATTTCGAAAAATCAAACTACTGTGCTGCTATATGATCAGAGGAATTTACAGACTAAATTTCACGATTCTAGCTGTAATACTTTAGTTGGTACCAGTTTTATCCCTTTTTGTCCCGCTCGTCCCTTAAAAGTGCAAATTTCGAAAAATCCAATTTTACTTCGTTTCTATATGGTCAGAGGAATTTACATACCAAATTTCACGTTTCTAGCTGTAATACTTTAGTTGGTACCATTTTTATCCCTTTTTTCCCGCTCGTCCCTTTAAAGTACAAATTTCGAAAAATCCAATTTTACTTCGTTTCTATATGGTCAGAGGAATTTACATACCAAATTTCACGTTTCTAGCTGTAATACTTTAGTTGGTACCATTTTTATCCCTTTTTGTCCCGCTCGTCCCTTAAAAGTGCAAATTTCGAAAAATCCAATTTTACTTCGTTTCTATATGGTGAGAGGAATTTACATACCAAATTTCACGTTTCTAGCTATAATACTTTAGTTGGTACCATTTTTATCCCTTTTCGTCCCGCGCACCCCTTAGAAGTACAAATTTCGAAAAATCAAACTACTGCGCTGCTATATGATCAGAGGAATTTACAGACTAAATTTCACGATTCTAGCTGTAATACTAAAGTTGGTACCAGTTTTATCCCTTTTTGTCCCGCTCGCCACTTAAAAGTACAAATTTGGAGAAATCCAATTTTACTTCGTTTCTATATGGTCAGAGGAATTTACATACCGAATTTCACGATTCTAGCTGTAATACTATAGTTGGTACCCTGTTTGTCCCGCTCGCCCCTTAAAAGTACAAATTTCGAAAAATCCAATTTTACTTCGTTTTTATATGGTCAGAGGAATGTACATACCAAATTACACGTTTCTAGCTGTAATACTTTAGTTGGTACCATTTTTATCCCTTTCTGTCCCGCTCGTCCCTTAAAGGTACAAATTTCGAAAAATCCATTTTTACTTCGTTTCTATATGGTGAGAGGAATTTACATACCAAATTTCACGTTTCTAGCTGTAATACTTTAGTTGGTACCATTTTTATCCCTTTTTGTCCCGCTGGCCCCTTAAAAGTACAAATTTCGATAAATCCCTATTTGTAGCTCGTCTGCATGATCATTGCAAGGAACTCGCCGAATTTCATGTTTATAGCTACTGCCGTTTAGTCAGGACGAAGGTTCGATGTTTATCCCTTTTTGGGCCATTTTATCCCTTAAAAGTACGAATTTCGTAAAACCCTTCCTTAGTCGACGTCTACGTCATATTTGGGAACTACCCTGAAAATTTCATGACCCTGGCTTCAGCCGTCTGGAGGCTGGTCAATGATAAGTCAGTCAGTCAGTAACACAACTCTTTTATATATATAGATATATATCTGAACTCATCTGACCCATTTCCACCAGAGCTGTTTTTAGTTGAAATAAAAGCTATTTTGCCAAATTTGAAGAAAATCTGTCGAAGTTTGCGGTTTCTAGAGCGGAAAGAGTCAAATCGGAGGAGACATTTGCATGGGAGCTATATATAAATCTGAACCGATCTATCCTATTTTTACAAGAGCTGTTTTTATTTGAAATATAAGTTGTTTTGCCAAATTTGAAGAAAATCTGTCAAAGTTTGTGGTTTCTAAAGCGGAAAGAGTCAAATCGGAGGAGACATTTGTAGGGGAGATATATATAAATCTGAACCGATCTATCCTATTTTTACCAGAGCTGTTTTTAGTTGAAATATAAGTTGTGTTGCCAAATTTGGAGAAAATCTGTCAAAGTTTGTGGTTTCTAGAGCAGAAAGAGTCAAATCGGAGGCGACATTTGTTTGGGAGCTATATATAAATCTGAAATGATCTATCCTATTTTTACCAGAGCTGTTTCTAGTTGAAATATACGGCGTCTTGCCAAATTGGAGGAAAATCTGTTGAGCGGAAAACGTCAAATCGGAGGAGACATTTGTTTGGGAGCTATATATAAATCTGAACCGATCTATCCTATTTTTACCAGAGCTGTTTCTAGTTGAAATATACTGCTTCTTGCCAAATTGGAGGAAAATCTGTTGAAATATGTGGTTTCTAGTGCGAAAAAAGTAAAATCGGAAGCAAAATTTGTATGGGAGCTATATCTAAATCTGAACCGACTTTCTTCAAATTAAATAGCGTTCGTCCTTATCCCATAAAACTTCGTTGTGCAAAGTTTCATTTAGTTCTAACGCCAATTGCGACCTGGACTTTGATTACAAGAATAGATGGACAGACGGACGGACATCGCTAAATCGACACAAAACGTGATTCTAAGTCGATCGGTATAATAAACGATTGGTCTACCTCGTTTCCTTTTGGGTGTTACAAACAAATGCACAAGGACATTATACCCTGTGGTGTAGGGTATAAAAACAAAGGAATATGAACACAAGTTCAGTGCGGACAATATATTTCTTTTTTGCGAGCCAGACAGACGGACATGGCTCAAAAACCTTAAAAAGTTGTGAAACGGATGTGGTCTAAACATACTTAGGGTCTTAAGTCTCTCCTTCAATGCGTGAGGGTATAATTAAATATTTTTTATTTATAAAAGTAATTAAAAACAAAAAAAAGTTTTTCCGAGCCATGATTCGAAACCGAGACCTTCTGGGTGCAAAGCGGACACTTTACCTCTGTGACCCCTTACTAAAAAGTCGTTCCCATTCACTTGTGAAAATGATATTCGTAAAATCCGATGTAAGATGTAGTTTCTAAAGCTTTAATAGAGCAGAATGTGTCCCATTTGGGTTATACCAGAGTATGGACATATGGACATCGACCCAACAAGTATGGCAAGGCTAAAGACGGACGGAGCCGACTATATGATACACCCCACTTTCAATCTCACTACAATCTAATTCGGTAAAAAAGTGAAATCGGGAAGGATTTTTGAATCCTGTAAATGTATGTGTTTGACAAAAAATGTTAAATCGGAAAGGACATCTGTATGGGGGTATATTAAAACATGGATCGATGTGACCCGCTTTCACCATGTATGTTTATTGGTGAAATATAATATGTAAAGTTTGGCAAAAATCGATTAAACATTCGGGAGCAACATTTGTATTGGGGCTATATCTAAATCTAAACCGATATTACCCACTTTCACAATCGGTCTTTCTAGTTCGATTATAAAATGTTGTGCCAATTTTAAAGAAAATCGGGTACAATATGTGGTTTCTAGAGCGGAAAATGTCAAGTCGGCAGCGACATTTGTATGGGGGCTATATCTAAATCTGAACCGATCTAACCCGCTTTCGCCACATGTGTTTATAGTTCGATTATAAGGTGTTAAGCCAAATTTGAAGATAATCGGGTAGGTATAGAGCGGAAAAAGGCGAATCGGGAGCGACATTTGTATGGGGCTATATTTAAATAAATAATAATAAAATGAACCGATCTTATCCACTTTCAGCATAGGTGTTTATAAAGGGTGATTTTTTAAGAGCTTGATAACTTTTTAAAAAAAAAAAAAACGCATAAAATTTGCAAAATCTCATCGGTTCTTTATTTGAAACGTTAGATTGGTCCATGACATTTACTTTTTGAAGATAATTTCATTTAAATGTTGACCGCGGCTGCGTCTTAGGTGGTCCATCCGCTTAGTCCAATTTTGGCATTTCCACGTTTTTGAGTAACAGAGACCCAATTGGTGCGAACGGCGACGAATCGAAAATTGGTGGTCATCATTAACACTGGCCGATACAGCTGCGATATTTTCTTCAGTTCGCACTCTACGTAAGCGTGTTGGTGGTTTAATGTCCAACAATGTAAATTTGGTGCGAAATTTAGTCACAATAGCCCGAATAGCCGCTTCAGTGGGTCGATTAAACTGACCATAAAATGGAAGCGCGCAATGAACTTTCTTAACAGAGCACGCATTTTGATAATAAAATTCAATAATTTGCAAGCGTTGTTCGTTTGTAAGACGATTCATGATGAAATGTCAAAGCATACTGAGCATCTTTCTCTTTGACACCATGTCTGAAATCCCACGTGATCTGTCAAATACTAATGCATGAAAATCCTAACCTCAAAAAAATCACTCTTTAGTTGGATTATAAGACGTTAAGCCAGATTTGAAGATAATCGGGTACAATATGTGCTTTATAGAGCGGAAAAAGTCCAATCGGGAGCGACATTTGTATGGGGACTATATCTAAATCTGAACCGATCTTTCACACTTTCAGCATAGGTGTTTCTAGTTCCATTATAAAATGTTCTGCCAATTTTAAAGATAATCGGGTACAATATGTGGTTTCTAGAGCGGAAAAAGTCAAATCGGGAGCGACATTTGTATGGGGGCTATATATAAACCTGATCCGATCTTATCCACTTTCAGCATAGGTGTTTCTACTTCAATTAAAAAATGTTCTGCTAATTTTAAAGAAAATCGGGAACAATATGCGGTTTCTAAAGCGGAAAAACTGAAATCGGGTGCGACATTTGTATGGGGACTATATATAAATCTGAACCGATCTTATACACTTTCACCATAGGTGTTTTTAGTTAGAGTAGAAGATGTTGTGCCAATTTTAAAGAAAATCGGGAACAATGTGACAGACATGGGTAAATCGATTCAGCTGGTGATTCTAAGCCGATCCTTATACGTAAAGGTGGGTCTAGCTCGATTATTTATTGGTGTTACAAACATTTGGCGGAAAACCAACTCATAATACCCTAGTCCACGAAGTGGTGTAGTCTAAAAGCACCAATAGTAAATAAAAGTTTAGCGGGCGAAATGGGACAAAAAGGGTTAAAAATGGTGACAATGATACGACAACATGAAATTTGGAATGTGTAAATACGTAAAATAGAGTGATTCTTCAAAATTCGTACTTTTAAAGGGTACAATTGGAAAAGGGTGATTCAAATGGTAAAACCCAAACCGCTGAAATTGAAGTCATGATATCGGTGTATATATCCATCTGACTAATAAGACGCAAAGCGTAAAGGAATTTTTCGAAATTTGTACTCCCATACAGAGAGAATGGACCAGTGGAGATAAAAATGATAAGAATGACTCTACAATAGCTGGAAACATGAAATTTGGAGTGAATGAAATTTGTGTAAAATAGATGGAGTATAGAAAAACTCGTACTTTTAAGGGATACAATTGGAAAAGAGGGATCAAAATGGTACCAACCAAACGGCTGCAGCTATAGTAATGAAATTCGGTGTGTAGATTGCTTTGACTGCGTAGGCGCAAAAAATACAGATAGCTTTCGATATTCGTACCATTACGATTAAAACAGGACAAAACTGGTAGCGAGCAAACGGATGTAGCTTGATTCGTAAAATTCAGTGTTTACACTCGTCTGCACTCAGAAACAAGTAAGAAAAGGTTAAAGTCGGGCGGGGCCGACTATGTGATACACTCCACTTTCTATCCGAATACGATTCAATTCGGTAAAAAATTGAAAACGGGAAGGATTTTTGTATGCTAATATGACCTAACCCAATTTGTCAAATCGAGAAGAAGATTTGTATCGGGACTATATCCAAACATGGAATGATGTGACCCACTTACACAATAGGTTCTTCCAATTCACGTATAACGTGTTATGCTCAAAAAAATTCTCTGAAAACACGTGGTTTCTGGGGCTGAAAAAGACACTCCAGTAGCGAAATTTCTATGGGTGCTATATATAAATCTAAACCGATCTGACTCATTTTCACCATGGGTTTTTCTAGTTGAAACATAAGATATTTTGCCAAATTTGAACAACATTTGTTAAAATATGTGCTTTCTAGAGCAGAAAAAGTCAAATTGGGAGCGAAATTTGTATGGGAGCTATATATAAATGTGAAGCGATCTGACCTATTTTCACCATGGGTGTTTGTAGTGAAAATATAAGATATTTTGCCAAATTTGAAGAAATTCTGTTAAAATATGTGCTATCTAGCGTGAAAAGAGTAAAATCGGAAGCAAAATTTGTATGGGAGCTATATCTAAATCTGAACCGATTTTCTTCAAATTAAATAGCGTTCGGCCTTATCCCATAAAACATCGTTGGGCAAAGTTTCATTTTGTTCTAAGAACAATTGCGACGTGGACTTTGATTACAAGAATAGAATAATAAAACGTTGCAAAATCGACTCAAAAAGTGATTCTAAGTCGATCGGTATATCTCGTTTCCTTTTGGGTGTTACAAACAAATGCACAAAGACATAATACTCTCGCTTTGACATTTTCCGCTCTAGAAACCATATATTTACCCGATTTTCTTTAAATTTGGCACAACATCTTATTATCCAACTAGAAACACCTATGCAGAAAGTGGGTAAGATCGGTTTAGATTTAGATATAGCCCCCATACAAATTTCGCTCCCGATTTGACTTTTGCCGCTCTAGAAACCACATATTGTACGCGATTTTCTTTAAATTGGACACAACATTTTATTACCCAACTATAAACACCAATGCTGAAAGTGGGTAAGATCGGGTCAGATTTAGATGTAGCCCCAATACAAATTCTGCTCCCAAATGTTTAACCGAATACCAAACTATACATATTATATTTCACATGTTTCGTTCCAGGGTTTTTTCACTTTACTACCGAATTGAATTGTATTCGTATAGACAGTGGAGTGTATCATATAGTCGGCCCCGCCCGCCTTTAGCCTTTCCTTACTTGTTTTATAGTCACTTAGTCTGTATCTGAAATGGCTTCTCCCTAATGGCGAATGACAATCTCCTAATATTTAAGCATGTTCTCTTTTTGATTACAATTACAGCATTGTATTTATATATAGTATTATATTTTAAATAGTGCGCATAAGTATACATTATAGTTTGAAATAGTTAGTTAGTGAAATATAGTAATATGCATATAAATATCACAATTTTCCTACAATGGTACTGTACTTCTATGTAAAGTCGACATTCTCTAATCTGCCGGTAATACTGTGGAATGCACTCCGTGGTGGAGATTCAGGCCGGTCGAACTTAACGCCTTCTTACTTGTTATTTTTTGCAGTATTTCGTACTAGCGTTAACTTCTAAATTATGTAAACAAATCGGGAGAATTTTTTTTAATTTTTACCCGCTTTGCAAAGAATCCCAAAAAATCATTTCTAAGAATAGGATTGATAAATAGTTAATCGGGGAATCGATTCTCGCTCTTGATTACCATTCTATAAGCAATTTCCCAGGATCCCCGAAGAGGACGGCAAACCGTCAACATGCTTGATATAGAAACATTTTTTCGAATAAACAAGAAACAAATTAATTTAATGGAATTAAGTATGTTGAAATGCAAACATGTGTCATTTTCTAGAGCTAGAAATTTAGAAACTAATTATTTTTTTGGTGGTCATAAACTCGAGGCTGTAGTTTCCTTTTTGGATCGTGGAATTCTATTGGATTAACGTCTGAACTTCAGGTCTCACATTTCTATGATAGTAAACAAAGCACCGGTTTTATGAAACGTTAGAGTAAGGAGTTTTCCGATCCTTCTGTCACTAAACAATATATATATATATGGTTCAGTAATATGGGACCCATCCTATATTATTCATAGTAATCTTATGGAATCTGTCCAGAAACAATTCCTTTTATTTTGTCTGCGTGGGCGAGGGTGGAACTTCCGTATACTGCCTTCATATGAATTTAGGCTTAATCTTATCAAGTTACTTTTTTTGAAAAGTCGCCGTACTAAGTTGAACATTACTTTCCTTATGAATTTTATCCAGGACAACATCCATTTCGGTCTTATTCTGAGTAGAATGATGATAAATATTCCGACAAGACCAACTAGATATTTTCAGTTGATTCACTATAATTATTTCGGTTCAAACTATGCCAATAATGATCCTTTGCGCCGCCTGTTTGTTCAATTTAATAAATTCTATCACATTATTGAATTATCAGAAAACAGAAAATCTATTAAAAGAAAAATTATCCTGTATTTAAATACTTAATTTGTAGTATCTAAGTGTATATATGTATATGTTTTTAGTCTGTGTCCTTACAGACTATAGATCTATAGATGTATCTATAGACTTAATAATAATAAAAAATCAAGCTTTATAGACTTTATATATAAATAAAATATAATATCAATTTCAAAACTCTTTTCCAATGATCCATAAAATTAAACGTTTGTATTTTAATGAGTTTTTAAATACTTTTTTTTTTATTTTTTTAAAGGCAAATAATTTATATACTCGTAAGATATTCAACATTTTATTGGATTTTTTATTATTTTTATTCCATTCATACCACAGATTTAATAATATATTTTAATAATTCATTTCCTGCAGCAAATCTCTAAATTTATATTCTGTGGCGGTAATATTACCGCTGTAAAATAGCGTTATTACTTTGGATTCTATGGATAAGTTTTTTCACTATTAGTAAAAGGTTTTACATATCGCCTGTGCAATTTTTCCACTGATATTAGGATAACAGTTTGTAAAAATATCAAATATTCTAAAATTGAATTATCTCCAAATATTATAACGATAATCGCCGATTTACAAATGTTAGATCCAATGCAAATTTAACACTAAAAATCATTGACATTCTTAGATATTCTTATAAAGGGTGATTCATATTGAGGTTTGATTTATAATGTAAAATAAAACACATACACTTCACTTCACTTGAAAGTGAACATAAAATGTTTATTATCGATTAAAAGAACAATTTATGTGATTTACTGTTTGAATATGGTATCATGTAAACATTGGTCACGACTACGTCTGAGGTGGTCCATTCGGAAAGTCCAACTTGGGCGACTCGTTCAAGCATAGCGACTGGAAGGTCCATTCACTGAAAATGACAGGCAACATTTAAGTTGCTGACTTCATTTGTGCTGCGAACGATGACGAATCGATTCGCCACGAAACGGGAATGAAAAGTTTCATTTATTTTAGGTATGTCCAATATGGTTTAAAATGAAAACATTTAGTAACTGGTGAAAATGTTCTAAACTTTAAAAGCAATATAAAAAAATTAATATTAATTAAACAAATTCTTAAAATATAAAAAAAAACATTGAAATAGTTCTGTCATTAGTTCTTACAAAGGTTCAATTAAAAATACCGTAGGATATATTTCTAGTTTTATTAGATTTCTCTTGAAAGTTTCCAAGCGAACAATTTTCTTGTATCCCTATTTTTAACAATTTCTTACTGGTTTCATATGCAAAGTAAATTGTTATTTGGTCGAATATTCTAGACAGACGGGCATTGCTAAATCGACTCAGAAAGTGATTCTAAGTCGATCGGTATACTTAACAATCTCTCTCGCTTCCTTTTGGGTGTTACAAACAAATGCACAAAGCCATAATACTCTCGTGGAGGGTATAAAAAATACTCATTATTGTTGTCAGTAATGTAAATTTATGAATTTGAAATATATCTAAAATTTCCAATTTTATAGTAAATCTAAATTAGTGCTCAAAATAATCAACAATTTTTTAGAATTTCCCGTATTCCCGGGAAATTAAATTTTTCCAATATTTTCTGCCAATTTCCGGGAAACACGATTCGGGATTTCCAGGACCCCAAACCCTAGTCATCTCTGATCTGTCAAAAACTCTTATTGAAAATCAAACCTCACGATGAATCACCCGTTACATACACAGTGCAATAGCAAAAAATAACCATATACGGACAACACTTCGTGATAAAAAACCAAACTATTTCTTCATGGAAAACTATGGTGTTTTGGGGTTCCCCAAAAGAAATAGTGAAAAATACTTTAGCTACGCTTTACATATCTCCGATTCGGTATGATGGCGGGTCATATAGAGTACATTTCTGTAATCTGCTCTACTAGGGCTAAAATGTGACATCCACGAAGTTCGTTCACCCTGACCAGAAAGGTCCAAATGGAGGACCCCAAAACAGCATTGTTTTTCATGAAGAAATAGTGAAAAATACTTCAGCTACGCCTTACATATCTCCGATTCGGTATGCTGCCGTGTCATATAAAATACATTTCTGTAATTGTATAAAAAAATACGTAACACTTACATTTTTACAATATTTTTAGCATAGAATAATTTTTTGGAATACGTTCCACAAGACGGATGTGCAGGGAAGCGCGCTTGCAGGACGAATTTATCTTCACATACTTCACTTTTTTTGGTCCCCCAAAGACTTGGGGCCTCGGTGTCATTTTTGCAGAAAGTGATCATTTTCTCAAGCTCATATCTTGCAAACCGTTTGTGAACATATAAAATGAAAAAGACTTTTGACATGGTCGAAATCATGATCGTGGTAGTCTGCAGCCAAGTAATAAATGTCACCATGCCATTTGTAAATAAATTTGCATTCTATTAAATATACATGCAAAATGGTCTTGAGCCAGGACAATATCCCAGTTTAAATCAAACATTGATTACAGAACAAAAAAATACAAACGAAAAAAACTAAATCAAAAAAACTTCATCTTCAAAATCAAAAAAACGTTTTTTTACCATTTTACGCTGTTCAAAATTTAAGGTAACAATAAACTACAAAAATGTAAGATCTCAATAAACAACTTTCTAGAACATACGATCTTCCTGGGAATGATTCTTAACTCCGTTTAGGTAGGAAAAATATATCTTGTAACACTATTTCTGTTGATGGTCAATCCGACTACAGTGCGTATGAGTCATATTATCCTTAATCAACAACACGTATACGCTACCTACACACACTACAGCCTATAAGATTTGTTCGACGACATTTGCGATTTTGACCTTGAAGATGAAGTTTTTCTGATTTTATATGTTCACAATTTTTGTTCTTTATGACAAGAGCTACAACTTTGCCTCAGAGAGTAAATAAAAATTCCCAACGGTTTGCATGTTATGAGTCTGAGAAAATGATTACTTTATTGCAAACATGACTCCGTGGTCCCAAATGTTTGGGGGCCATTAAAAAATGCATGTTTTTAAGCTAAACTGGGAGTCATGGGTCTTTTTTTGGTCTTTTATCACGTAGAGGTGTTCATATATGGTTATATTTCCATGACTTATAAAAATTACACACAGTGATATTCAATTCGTATCAATTCTTTATGGTAAATAACCATATTGAAGGTAAGTGACTAGGGTTTCCCGGACTTTTTATACACTCCACGAGAGTATTATGTCTTTGTGCATTTGTTTGTAACACCCAAAAGGAAACGAGATAGACCCATTGTTAATTATACCGATCGACTTAGAATCACTTTCTGAGTCAATTTAACAATGTCCGTCCGTCTGTCTGTCCATCTATTCTTGTAATCACGATACAGGTCGCAATTGTAGACAGAACCAAATGAAACTTTGCACAACGAAGTTTTTCGGGATAAGGACGAACCCTATTTAATTTGAAGAAAATCGGTTCAGATTTAGATATAGCCCCCATACGAATTTCACTCCCGATTTGACTCTTTTCACTCTAGATACCACATATTTTAACAGATTTTCTTCAAAATTGGCAAAACATCTTATATTTGCACTACAAACACCTGTGGTAAAAATGTGTTAGATCGGTTCAGATTTATATATAGCTCCCATATAAATTTCGCTTCCGATTTGACTTTTTCCGCTATATAGACCTCATATTTCACATGATTTGCTTCAAATTACCTTGCATTACCTTATAATTCTACTAGAAATATCTGTGTTGGAAATGGGTTAAATCGGTTCAGATTTAGATATAGCTCCCATACAAATTTCGCTCCCGATTTGACTTTTTCCGCTCTAGAAACCACATATTGTATCAGATTGTCTTCAGATTCAATAAAACATCTTAAAACATCTTATATTTCCACTAGAAACACCCATGGTGAAAATAGAGCAAATCGGTTCAGTTTTAGATATAGCCCCCATACAAATGTCGATCCCGATTTGACATTTTCCTCTGTAGAAACCACATATTGTACTCGATTTTCTTTAAATTTGACACAACATCTTATAATCTTACTAGAAACGCCTATACTGAAAGTGGGTAAGATCGGTTCAGATTTAGCTATAGCCCCCATACAAATGTCGCTCCCGATTTGACATTTTCCTCTGTAGAACCCACATATTGTACTCGATTTTCTTTAAATTTGGCACAACATCTTATAATCTTAATAGAAACACCTATGCAGAAATTGGGTAAGATCGGTTCAGATTTAGATATAGCCTTTTATAGACTTATAAAATCTTATAGACTTTTTCCGCTTTAAATGCCACATATTGTACTCGAATTTCTTTAAATTTGGCACAACATCTTATAATCTAAGTAGAAACACCTATGCAGAAATTGGGATCGGTTCAGATTTAGATATAGCCCCCATACAAATGTCGCTCCCGATTTGACTTTTGCCGCTTTAAAAGCCACATATTGTGCTCGATTTTCTTTAAATTTCGCACAACATCTTATAATCTAACTAAACAAAACTATGGTGAAAGTGGGTAAGATCGCTTCAGATTTAAATAAAGCCCAAATACAAATGTTGCTGCCAAAAGTTTAACCGATTTTGGCCAAACTATACATTTTATATTTCACCTATTTCGTTCCAGGTTTCAATATATCCTCATACAAATGTCCTTTAAGATATAACATTTTTAGTCAAACACATACATTTACAGGATACAAAAAACCATCCCGTTTTCACTTTTTCACCGAATTGAATTGTATTCGGATAGAAAGTGGAGTGTATCATAGAGTCGGCCCCGCCCGACTTAGTATTGTCGATATGATATTTTTGTTTCACAATAAAGATAATGCAAATATACTCACAAAAAGTTTGTATACCCCTAGCTGGGTTTCGAAAAAATGGAAAAAAGTTCTGTTTGTAGTAATACACAAATACCCATTATTATTGAAAGTAATGTAAATATATGAATTTGAAATATATCTAAAATTTCCAATTTATATAGTAAATCTAAATTATATAAATCATAATATTTATGACTTTGTCTTAAACTCAGTGAACATTTTCATTAAAAAGTCGACGAAGAAACACTTCATAAAATGTATGCGACATGTTTCATAAAATTTCTGAAATATTTCAGAGAAACTATGAAATGTAGTTCTTCATTCGATGAACTTTTGTCATACAAATTCATTATTTTTCATAATATGATTTATGAAAATTTTCATAGATTTTGTAAAGAATTTTATGAAAAAGTTTCATAAATATTAATAATTTATACTGAAGTTTTCAATTAAAAGAAGAAAAAAGTCTGACTTGTTGTCTAACCAATCAACCTACACCAACATTGCGAGAGTCTGCAATGCATATGTCTTTGACCTAAATACTTATGTCAGAGTTAATTGTGTACAAATGAAAAAACAATTAATAAAGTCGGCACACTAAAAATTTTGTTGTATTTTATGAAACATTTCATAAAAACTATGAAATCCTTCATTATATTTATGAAGACATTTCATAACTTGGTTATGACATATTTCACAATCTTTAAGAATTGTTTATTTAATACAATGAAATCTTTCTTTGATATTATGAAACTAAGTTTCACTAATTAAAAAATTTTGTTTTGTAAAATGTTTATGAAAAAATTGATTGAAACATTTTATTTATGAATTTGTCATACATATTAAGAAACAAATTCACTAAATTTATGAAAAACCTCTTATGAAATCGCTTCATAAATATTATGAAAAAAATTCTTTCAGTGTAGTTATTTCGGATACCTAAATGGTTGATTAAAAAAGATCGAAATGTCTTTAACCTATAATTTTGCTTGTTTGTTTTTGCTGCGCTGATTTCAGCCCTACACATCGTCGGCGGCGTGGCTGATAGGAAAAAGTCGGCGACAGCGGCGCGCCGTAATGTTCAAAAGCAGGCAGTAATCTTCAAAAAATATGTTTACGATTTTTGCTTACAATTTCAAACTATAAGGCGTACTTATGCGCCCTGATTTAAATAAATCGTTATGCTTAATTATTCATTCTCATTCAACGACCCAATTAGAATGGTAGTGGTCTAAATCCAAAAAATGAGATATCCTAAATTTTCTTTTTACTTTGATCAGTGCTCTAATTTAAGAACTTTTATTTTTGACATTTATAAAAATGTAAATTGCTAAATTTCAATACCAACTGGTCTACAATTATAGACGACTAGCTGAACCCCCGCCCGCTTCGCCAGGCAGAAAAACAGACGGAAATTAAAACCAGTTTTCATAGTGTTTTTCTTGTGATCAGTAATATATGTACCACTTACAATCAATGTATATGTTCCGTGGAGAATATTGAAGAACAAAACTTTAGTTTACGGCGAAAAAGGAAGAATTGTCAAAAAATCAAATTTATTTTAGGTTGAGTGTGATTCTCCTCCTTTCCATAACCAAAACAACAAACTTCCTACGTAAGAAGAACTTACTTAATCGAATAGCTGGAATTCAAATGTACTACATTCAAAACACATAGCAAGTCAATCAAATTGTTCACTAATCAGACAACACAAAAACTAAAAAAATAATATAATTTCCACTTTCTTGACTTAAGTCGGATTTTGACGAATGAATATATATATATTTTTTTTTGTAACCTTTCTTTACTATTGTGCTAAAAAATCCAAAGAAAACGTGTAATTTTACAAAATTTAAATAAAAAATTCCCCATCTTTTAAATCACGCCCATTGGTATATTGTCTAAGAAGGTTACAAATAAATTAACTCACACAACAATATAGGAATCTCGGTATCGAATATACTCTAAAACAGGTTTTAATTTCGAATGGGAAGGGACACGGCCACTTTCCGCCCATCTTTGCACAACTATTTACACTGGATCTACTAACACAAATTTTCAGCACTCTAGGTGTTATAGAAATGGCAATATTCGATAATAGGTTTTAACTTTGTATGTGAGATACCACACCCACTTTTCCAATACCGCCCATTTTTGGCACAACTACGCAGGTTTATGCTAGATGCACTCATACGAAAGTTCAGCATTGTAGCTGTTATAGAACTTAATATATTCGATAATAGGTTTTAACATCGTATGGGAGGTACCACGCCCATCGTTATTATCGTTATAACATCGTATGGGAGGTGCCACACCCACTTTCCCAATACCGCCCATTTTTGACAGAACTACGCACATTGATGCTAGATGCACGTATACAAAATTTGAGCACTCTAGGTGTCATGGAACTGACAATATTCAAAATTGGGTTTTAACTTCGTATGGGAGGTACCACGCCCACTTTTCAAATAACGCCCATTTTTGGCACAACTACGCATATTGATGCTAGATGCACTTACATAAAATTCCAGCACTATAGGTGTCCTATAACTGACAATATTCAAAATTGGGTTTTAACTTCGTATGGGAGGTACCACGCCCACTTTTCAAATACAGCCCATTTTTGACATAACTACGTACATTGATGCTAGATGCACTTACACAAAATTTCAGCACTCTAGGTGTTATGGAACTGACAATATTCAAAATTGGGTTTTAACTTCGTATGGGAGGTACCACGCCCACTTTTCAAATACAGCCCATTTTTGGCACAACTACGCATATTGATGCTAGATGCACGTACAAAAAATTTCAGCACTCTAGGTGTCCTATAACTGACAATATTCAAAATAGGGTTTTAACTTCGTATGGGAGGTACCAAGCCCACTTTTCAAATACAGCCCATTTTTGGCACAACTACGCATATTGATGCTAGATGCACTTACATAAAATTTCAGTACTATAGGTGTCCTATAACTGACATTATTCAAAATTGGGTTTTAAATTCGTGTGGGAGGTGCCACGCCCACTTTTCCAATACCGACCATTGCGCAGACTAACAATTAGTGAACTTTCACAAAAATGCAAGACTGTAGCCGCAACAGTACTCCGAATATGCTAATTTATAAAAAGCGAATAAAACCCCAATTTGTGTGGGAGGTGCCACGCCCACTGAAAATATCAACAATTTATATAGCCTATTTTCACCACCGGTTCAGCATGAACATACTGTGAAAACTTCAAGAAGATCGGTTCAGTAGTTTAGGCTGCTATAAAGAACAAACAAACACAGATTCGTTTATATATATATATATAGATTTCTTGAAAATTTTGGACGTGCTGGATCCTTTCGTTTAGATGCTAGAGTGCTTTCATCAGGCGGATGGACGGACGGACGTCTCATAAAATTGTATGACAACAAAAAGTATGTATACTTTATAGGGTCCCAGGTCAATATTTCAAAGTGTTCTATCAGGTAGAATTTTAGTCTATGACTAACCAATGACATATCTATGAATCACTGTGAATAATTCAAATGTAGGGAACTAATTCATTTTTAATAGTTGTTGGGTTTAACATTTTAGATTTAAAATAATGCTGGTATGTATTAAAAACAAAACAAATTAAATACCATAGCTGTGCAAATAATTGTCTATAAAAATTTGCTGTTCTTTTGTGTTTTCGTTTTGACAATTTCACACAACCAGGGAACGGTAACGATGGTTAGATTAGAAATTAAATCTAATGTGAAGACAGAATTATTTCCATACCCTCCACACCTTATGATGGAGTGTATATTCATTTTATCATTCCCTTTGTAGCACCTTGAAATATTCATGGGAAACCCCATAAAGCTAAAGAATGTTCTATGTTGTAACAAAATTCTAGGACAGTCTAGCCTTGTCAGTCTCTCTGTTGAAAGCACGCTAGTTTCCGAATGAGTTACGGGGTCCAACTGATGGTAGATCGGTGATGCTTGAAAATGGGCAAAATCGGTCCAGAGGCACAAACATTTTTCTATCAAGGATTGAAAATATCACCATAATTTGATTAGTTAAACACATTGATTCTAGATGTAGGTCTTATAGTAATGTAAATTTCTCTCATTGCGTGAACGAGCAACAAAAGTGATTTTTGCGAGAATTCATACTTTAGCCTTCGAGATGGGATAAAAAGGGTAGCAAATGGTACCAAGCAAACGACAACAGCTACAAACATGAAATTCGGTGTGTGACCCTACTAGATGCATATACCCAGTACCGCTTCGCCCAGACCCATGAACACATCATCATCTTCATCCTCATTTGTTCAGTAATTGGAGCTATTTAATTAAATTTTTATTCTTAATGTTATTGCGACAAGTATGCGAACATGAAATATTCTTGGAACACAACAAGAACAGGACGACGGGTATGAGGGTTTGTTAAATACCACGGCCACCAGTATCCAGCTCACGTCTGGCGATTTGGACACACGTCATTGCAATATCAATTTGAGGGGCTTGTGTGACTTGTAACAGTTAAGATCACCTTGAATGCCGAAAGGCGTTTTCGCAAATATCCTTAAGTGCAACGTTCATATGCAAAGACATTACCGGTCATAATGGTTATTGTGGTCGGCTCTCATGTTATTGGCCATTGTTGCATGAGCCAACTAAACAGCTCGAATTACTTGCGTTGCCTGCGACGAATATTAAATTTGAATTGCAATGAGATGACTAGGCTAGGGCAGGCAGTTGCATGATGCCTGCAGTGACTGTATGCAAATGGTAGAGAAAGGATCATCTTTCGGGTGGCAGGTGATAAAGGCTGAAATGTCATGTTTTAAGTGCCAATTGTTGTAATTTTTCAATTTAAACTAGTCCCCCAATCATATTCACAAACGGAACGCTCCAGCAATTTTAATTGAGATGCTAGCGATATGTAAGTTGATTGGAAATACATGAGGTAAGACATACAAATTATTCGCATATCACAATATATACAAATAGCGCAAATTTTACTGGGTATATACTACATATACCTACCACCTAGTTAAAACGAACAAAAATTTGGGAAAATTTAACATGGTAGAGAACTCAAGAAATGTGTCCTCATTAGAGACAGACTGTAGAATATATTTCAAACCCGATCAGAATATGTAAATAAAAATAAATTAAATTCCTTAAAAGTAAAAATTTTTTCTAAGCTCAAAGTTATGGCAGATAGTTTATTTAATAGAAATAGGATAGTAAATTTAATTAAATGCATTTCTTTGCATTTAATAAAAAAATTCTTAGGTTTTAAAATTTTCAAGGATTTAAGTAAGAATAAATTGAAAAGATTTTTGTATGAAATATATTTAGAACATTTCAAAGTTCTTCCTTCAATCTATATATATAAAAGCGTTGCGTGATTGAGTGACTGACTGATCACTCCCCAGACCAAACGGCTAGAGCTTGAATCATGAAATTTGGTGAGTACATTTCTCGAAATTGGAACTTTTAAGGGGTAAAAAGGGATAAAAATGCTACCGCCAAATTGACCAAACGGCTGGGCCTAGCATCTTGAAATTTGGTATGGTGACATTTTAAAAATTCGTACTTTTGGGGGGTTAAATGGGACAAAACTACACCTACAACACGGTGGCGGCTAGAATCATGAAATCAAATTTGAAGGAAGTTTTTCGTAATTCGTACTTTTAAGTAGTAAAATTGGGTAAAGAAGGATAAAAATTGTACCACCGCAATGACCAAACTGCTGGGACTAGAATCTTGAAAATTGGTACAAAAATTCCTCTTATAGCTTCATTGCGCCCAAGAAAATATTTTTTAAAACTTGTACTTTTTGGGGGCGAAATCGGGTAAAAAGGGATAAAAATAGTACCACCGCAATGACCAATAGGCTGGGCCTAGAATCTTGAAATTTGGTATGGATATTCCTCCAGCGGCATGAAGACATTCTAAAAAATGATATTTTAAAAATGCGTACTTTTGGGGGGTTAAATGGGACAAAAATTGTACCAACAACATGGCTGAAGCTAGAATCATGAAATTTGGTATGTACATTTATCTTACAGCGAAGAGATCAGATTTGAAGTGAGTTTTTCGTAATTCGTACTTTTAAGGGGTAAAATGGGTTAAAGAGGGATAAAAATTGTACCACCGCAATGACCAAACGGCTGGGACTAGCATTTTGAAATTTGGTAAAAAATTCCTCTTATAGCTTCAACGCGCCCAAGAATATAATTTTCAAAATTCGTACTTTTAGGGGGTGAAATCGGGTAAAAAGGTATAAAAATAGTACCAATAAAATGGATGGAGCTGAAACCATAAAATTCGGTGTGTACATCCCTCAAAATGTTTAGAATCGCAAAATGAAGGAATTTTTCGAAATTTGTATTTTTAAAGGGAAAAGGGGACCAAAGGGCACCAACAAAACGGTTGAAGCTACAATAATGAAATTCGGTGTGTATATTCGTTTTACAGCGCAGATCACTAATAAGAAAGCATTTTTCGAAATTTGTACTTTTAAGGGATTAAATGGGATAAATTGTACCACTGCCCTGACCAAACGGTAGGACCTAGAATCTTGAAATTTGGAACGGGCATTACTTTTACAGCACGAATGCGACTAAATTTTTCAAAATTCGAACTTTTTGTGAGTGAAATTGGGTAGAAAGGGATACAAAATGGTACCAATCAAACAGACGGAGCTGGAATCATGAAATTCGTCGTGTACATCCCTGAAAATGCAAATTGAAGGAATTTTTCGAAATTCGTACTTTTAAAGGGTAAACGAGAAAAGCGAGATAAAAAGGTGCCAACAACATGGAAGACGCTACAATAATAAAATTCGTAGCGCATATTCGTCTTACAGTGTAGATGAGTAATAACAAGGAATTTTCTAATATTTGTATTTTTAAGGGATTAAATGGATTAAAAATTGTACCACTAGAATTGTACCAAAAGACTGGGCCTAGTATCTTGAAATTTGGAACGCATATTACTCTTATAACGCGAATATGACCACGAAAATATTCTTCATAAGTTTAATCTTTTAGATGTGAAATTGGGATAAACGGATAACAGCGGTACCAATCCTGAAATTCGTTTTTTACATGCATCGAAACACAAATTAAATATATTTTTCGAAATTCGTACCTTTTTATATCCCTATGGTACCAACAACACGACTGAAACTAGAATCGTGAAATTCAGTGTGTATATTCCTCTGACAGTGTAGACGCGAAACATTAACTGCTTTTCAATATTTATAGTTTTGTATATGTACTTTAAAGGGGGAAGCGGATCAAAAGAAAGAGTTATGTGTGAATATTATAGGAATTATCCCCGGCAAAATAAAAAAAGTAAGAAAAGGCTAAAGTTGGGCGGGGCCGACTATACGATACACTTTCTATCGGAATACAATTCAATTCAGTAAAAAAGTGAAAACGGGAAAAAATTTTGTATGTTTCCTAATCACAGGTTAATATAACTTGGTCCAATTTGTCAAATCGAGAATAATATTTGTTTCGGGTCTATATCCAAACATGGTATGAAGTGACTAACTTTCACAGTAATTTCTTCCAGTTGAAGTAAATCGTGTTATGCTCAATTTTAAGAAATTCTCTAAAAATATGCGGTTTCTGGGACAATAAATTTGTTTGAGAGCTATATGTAAATCTGAACCGATGTGGCCCATTTTCACCGTGGGTGTTTCTAGTTGAAATATAAGATATTGTGCAGGACTTGAAGAAGATCTGTTAAAATATGTGGATTCTAGAGCGGAAAAATTCAGATTGGGAGCGAAATTTGTATGGGAGCTATATATAAATCTGAACCGATCTAACACATTTCTACCACAGATGTTTTCAGTTTAAAAATTAAGTTTTTTTGCGAATTTAGAAAAAAATCTGTTAAAATATGTGGATCCTAGAGTGGAAAAATTCAAATTTGGAGCGAAATTTGTATGGAAGATATATATAAATCTGAACCGATCTAACACATTTTTACCACAGGTGTTTCCAGTTGAAATATAAGGTGTTTTGCGATTTTTGAAGAAATTCTTTTGAAATATGTGGTATCTAGAGAGAAAAGAATCAAATCGGGAGTGAAATTCGTATGGGGGCTATATCTAAATCTGAACCGATTTTCTTCAAATTAAATAGCGTTCGTCCTTGTCCCGAAAAACTTCGTTGATCAAAGTTTCGTTTAGTTCTGGCTACAATTGCGACCTGTATCGTGATTACAATAATAGATGGACAGACGGACGGACATTGCTAAATCGACTCAAAAAGTGATTCTAAGTCGATCGGTATACTTAACAATGGGTCTATCTCGTTTCCTTTTGGGTGTTACAAACAAATGCACAAAGACATAATACTCTCGTGGAGTGTATAAATATAGACACAAAATGTTTGTTACATTTATAAGTTCAGATTTCAAGTCACGCACCCGTATAGAAGTTATGGTTTTAATGTTCACTTGGATAGGGACGACAATGGACGCGGAAAAGCATACATATTTTGTAGGTTTAAAGAGATTATAAAAACATTTTAAAATCTCGAATTCCAACTAATTTTAACCATAGTTAAAATTATAACTTCCATATGGAAGTTATATCAGTTTTATTTTGACCATAGCTTAAGTCAATTTGCGTGGAAAGTATAGAAGTTATCTTAGGTTTAATTTTACGTACGGGTCGTTTGATTTGGAATATGGACTCTACGTATGTGGGTACCATAAGGTGTATATCAATTTCCCCTATTTCCGAATTTAAACTAAGTTTGGGAAAATGGTACTATGTGCAGAGTTTGAATAAATTCGTTAAGTTCCTTCCAGAGTTATTGTGTATACCTGCGAGTCAGCCACCGGCCAAAATGAGGCCGGTCAGGCAGTTACAGTGAATGGTCTTCGCTATCGTACTTTTATGGCCCGAATAGGAAGATATGGATGTGGACGATATGTGGTTTCAACAGGACGGTGCCACTTGCCACACAGCTAACGAAACAATGGCTCTTTTGCGCGACATTCAATGGCCTTGTTGTCTTACGTGGTGGCGATGTCAATTTGCCGACAAGATTATGTGATTTGACACCGTTGGACTCCTTTCTTGGGGTTATTCGATAAGCCAGCAACAATTCAAGAGCTAAAGGATGAGGTAACTCGGCACATTAACGGCATAGAACCCCAAATATGCCTCAGCGTCATCGAAAATTTGGAAATTACAGGAAAATGTAATTTTTTTGTAATATAACCGATCCAAAACAAAACAAATAAGATAAAATAAAACTTCAAGTCAATTCAAAAAGTAAATATAAGGCAGCATTCTTCATAAAAGCATAAATATCCTAAATATTAGGGGATAGTGGGTGCATTTTTAGCTACAGCCGTTTGGTTGGTTGCATTTCCATCCTATTTTAATTCCAAAAGTACAAACTTTGAAAATCCATTGCTCTCACGTACACACTGCGTAACTTCATAATTCTACCCATTTTTGCAATAAAATTAAAAATCCTTTTATTTAGCGATTCTATGCAGTCAGAGGAATGTACATACCAAATTTCATCATTCTAGCTGTTTCCGTTTAGTTGGTACCATTTTGATCCCTCTGTTCCCCTTGAAAGTATGCATTTGGAAAAATAATTTTATTTTTCTTGTATACGCAGTGAGAGGAATTTATAAACCTAATTTCATGACTCTATTTGCTGCAATTTTGTTGGACAAATTTTTAACCCTCTGTTCCCATTTTACCCCTTAAAAATACGAATTTGACAAAAATGCTTTTATATATAAAAATATCAATAGAAATTCAAAACTCATCATTTGTATTTCAAATCCACAATATTACCAGCAGATTAAAGGATGTCGACTTTACATAGAAGTACAGTACCATATTACGAAAATTGTGATATTTTTATGCACATTGCTATATTTGTTTACTATTTCAAACTAAAATGTATACTTATGAGCACTGTTTAAAATCTACTACTATTAATAAATACAATGCTGTAATTGTGAAAGTGAACATGCCTAAATATTAGGCGATTGTCAGTCGCCATTAGGAAGAAACATTTTCAGATACAGACAAACCGATTGTATTATTTTGATAAGAAAAGTACAAATTTGAAAGATATCCCCATTCTCCGCCCAAATGTACAATTTTCGAAAAAAAAACTTTTTGTTTCGAGTCTTCATAGTCAGAACACCGAATACACACCGAATTTCATAATAACAACTTCAGCGGTTTGGAAGATCCTATTTTTATCCCTCTCTTTCAATTATAGCCCATAAAAGTACGAATTTCGAAAAATCCCTCTATTTAACGTGTCTATGCAATTAGAGGGATGTACACACCGAATTTCATGATTCTAGCTGTTGTCGTATCATTGGTACCATATTTTATCCCTTTTTGTCCCATTTTGCCCGCTAAAACTTTTATTTTCTTTGTGGTGCTTCCAAGCTACAGGAGTCCGCAACAAATTTCAAATGTATGAAAATCAGAAATTTCATTAATAACCCAAGGCTGCCAATATTTTTATACTATGTATATATATAATGGAAATAATACTTCAATTCATAAAGTAATTATAAGGCAGCAATCATAAATACCATAAATATTGGGGGACAGAGAGTGTATTTTCAGCTTTGGTTGGTTGTATTTCCATCCTATTTTAATTTCAAAAGTATAAATTTTGAAAATACCTTATCTCTCACGTACCCAGTACAAGACAACTTCATTATTCTACCTTTTTTGTCGTAAAAGCAATAAAATAAAGTACGAATTTGAAAAAAAAAACACTCAGAGGAATGTATACTCCGAATTCCATGATACTATCTGCGGCCATTTTGTTGGTACCGTTTTTATCCACTTTTTCGCATTTTACTCCTTAAAAGTATGACTTTCGAAAATTGCATCATTCCCTCTGCTCCCATTGAATCCCTTGAAAGTACGAATTTGGAAAACCCTTTTTTCGTGTATACTCAGTCAGAGGAATCTATATTTCATGGTTCTAGCTCCATCCATTTGTTTGATACTATTTGTATCCCCTTTTTCCATTTTACACCCTAAAAGTACGAATTTCGAAAACGCAATCAGAGGAATATATACACCGAATTTTATTATTCTAGGTGCAGCCGTTTGGTTGGTACTATTTTTATCCCTCTATCACCATTTAACCCCTTAAAAGTACGAATTTAGAAAAAAACTTTTATATTATGTATCTATTAGAGTGTACACGCCAAATTTCGTGTTTCTATCTGTTGTCGTTTGATAGGTACCATTTTTGTCTCATTTCGCCCCCTACAAATAAAAATCACTCTATGGTACCCTTTTATGCTATAAAGGGAATGCGAAGTGCAAATATCAAGTAAATACAAGCTAATAAGTTCAAAAAACATGCTGAAATACTATAAATATTCATATTTTTCAGTCCTTGTGAGGGTAAAATTGTTCCCTCTGGGCCGATTTCGTCCACTTTCAATCCCAACCGATCTGCAACATAAGACACCTCCTAGCTCATTTCGTTCGGCCGCTATCTTGCTTTAAACAGACAGAAAGACGGACATGGCTATATCGCCTTCGAATTTTACCACGACCCAGAATATATATACTTTATGGGGTCTCCGATGAATATTTTAAGGTGTTACAAACGGAATGACACCTCTATCCTGGAGGTGGAAGGTATAAAAATGCAAATAAACCAAAATGTGTATTATGTGGGGTAGCATAACAAATAAGTTTTGCGGCCCAAGGACGAACCATATTTAATGTGAAGCAAATCGCTACATATAGTTCCCATACAGATGTCGCTCCCGATTTGACTTTTTCGCTCTAGAAACCCCACATTTTACTCGATTTGTTTCAAATTTGCCGCAGTAACTTATATTTGAAATAGAATCATCTTGGGTAAAAGTGAGTCAGATCGCTTCAGATTTAGATATAGCTCCCATACAAATTTCGCACCCGATTTTATTTTCCCCCTCTAGAAACCCCTCATTTTAACAGATTTTCTTTAAATTTGGCGCAAAACCTTTTATTTTATGTGGAAACATTTGCAGTGAAAGTGGATCGGTCTCCATTTAACTTTTTACGCCCTAGAAACCACATATTTTAATCGATTTTCTAAAAATTTGCCATAGCAACTTATATTTCGCTACAATCACCTATTTTGTGATATTCAGAAGAAATTCAAATGGCTGTTGCAAGTGGTCGCTCATTGGGGTCAAAGGTGAGGGAAAATTAGTAAAAATACTTCCCTTCCCTTTAGACTTCAGTTTCATATTGGACAAATGGGTATCCCGTAACCCACTGCATGCTTGAAGGACATTTTAACTGGAATAGATTTGCGAATACCGTGAATTGGAGAAAATAATTCTCGTATCCCGGAAAATAAAAAGTACAGTAAATTGCAATCCCTAATTTAAACTTCTCTGTATAACACAGCATTTATACAGAAACGTATGTATCTCGATTTTTTTGTACCTTTAAATCAGCCGGCCACTGGGTTTAAAACTATTAATCATACATTACGCATTCAGTTTGGATCCAACTCGCTCTCAAAGTGAGCGTATATATATTGGCAACGGATTCACGAAAACCATCCAAACATGTCGAGTACTGAACATATTTTATTAATTATACTAATGCTGATGTCCAAAATCGTCCATAGTCACAAGGTCCGGCGAAAATCAACTATTGATTCTAAGGAAGTTCAATTCAATCAATGTGTAACTCTAATTGCAGATTTATGGCTACTTTGAGTCTCTCGATTGCCAGCATTATGATGTCACCTATGCAGAAATCTTAAAATGTTGGCTGGGACCAGACCAGAACGACCAACTTATGATGAATATCGAATTGAAGCTGAAAAAAGATTTGATTAATCTTAGTGCAAAATTTAAGTTCATAGTTGATCTAAATGATAAAAATACGACCTACATATCTATGGATCTGGATATATGTGATCTATTGGGAAATGCAATGCGAAATCCTGTTATACGTCTCAGTCTTGATGAATTCCGTCGCAAAAGTAACTTGCCTTTGGCCTGTCCACTGAAAAAGGTGACAGAGTACTTGCAATTGTGTTTGTGAGCGATAATAACCTTATAATTGATTACAGGATATCGAATATACCATTTACAATTTCACAATTAATTCGAAGTTGATACCGCCGTTTGCACCGCGACTGAAGTGGATTTCTGATTGGAATTTTTATACAAAAACAAATACGGCCACGGTGAAACTTCTGCACTACACCAGTGCTGGGAGAGTTGAACATACTAAACCTTAGGATCATTTGCCAATTTTGAGCTATATTTGCAAAATTAGCAGGATGATAATTTGTGTTGTTTTTTTTTTTCTTTTTAAGAAATTCCATACACGGAGCATATTCTGTAGTATTATTATATGTCTGTCAGCAAATAAATATATGCATGTTGTACAGACCCAACTATTATAAAGGGTGGTTAAATTGTAAGGGCCGTTGTTGAATGTGAACCACACCTAAACGTCAAGTTTTTTTCTGCATATCATTTTACATTTCTCAATTTCAGACTAACCCAATTTGAACCGTGGAAAGATACACAATCGAGCAACGCGTTAAAGTTATTTAGGCTTTTTTATTTTTCGGGATAGTCTGAACAAATCAAAAAAACAGATGTTTAGTTTTTATACACTCCACGAGAATATTATGTCTTTGTGCATTTGTTTGTAACAGCCAAAAGGAAGGGAAGGACCCATTGCTAATTATACCGATCGACTTAGAATCACTTTTTGAGTCGATTTAGCAATGTCCGTCCGTCTGTCCATCTATTATTGTAATCACGATACAGGTCGCAATTGTGGGCAGAACCAAACGAAACTTTGCACAACGATTTGACTCTTTTCACTCTAGATACCACATATTACAACAGATTTTCTTTAAAATTGGCAAAACATCTTATATTTCAACTAGAAACACCTGTGATAAACATGTGTTAGATCGGTTCAGATTTATATATAGATTATATATAGATTTATATCAGATTTGGCAAAACATCTTGTATTCCCACTTGAAACAACCATTGTGAATATAGGTCAGATCGGTTAAGATTTATATATCGCTCCCATACAAATTTCGATCCCGATTTGACTTTTTCCGCTCTAGAAACCACATCACAGAATCAGATTATCTTCAGATTTGGCAAAACATCTTATATTTAAACTAGGAACACCTATGGTGGAAATAGGTCAGATCGGTTCAGATTTATATATAGCTCCCATTAAAATTTCGCTCCCGATTTGACTTTTTCTGCTCTAGAAGCCACATATTTCAACAGATCCTCATCAAATTAGTCGAAATATGTTATTTTTGTTCTATAAACAGCCATGGACCAGTTAATGTTAGCCTATGATTAGGAAACATACAAAAATTCTTCCCATTTTCACTTTTTTATCGAGTTGAATTGTGTTCGGATAGATAGTGGAGTGTATCGTATAGTCGGCCCGCCCGACTTTAGCCTTTCCTTACTTGTTTTAAATTGTTTTATTTATTTATTCTTTTCCGATGTTTCGATCGTCATCGACGATCATCCTCAGGGATATTCACTTAAAAATACAAACAAAAATTAATTATACAAAAAGACAAAACAAAAATTATCACAATAATTACATTTTAGCAAAACCAATGAACTCTTTCGTTTCGAAGTACTTTCTCAACTAAAGCTATTTTTCGTCCATATTTGTAAACAATGTTTCTTATGCCAATTTGTGTGTGAGGTACCAGAAGGGCTGTGACAATATCACCCATATTCCGGGTGGGTATAACGTCTAAAGAAACATTGTCAAATATCAAATTTTAAAGTATTGAGATCATTCGTATAGAAGTTATAAGAGCTTTAATTTTAAGTAGGTTAGGGTCATTCGTTGGGAGGTACTAGAAGGAACTATAATAAATACCAATATGTAGCTGATTTCGAATATCCATTTGAAAGTTATATGGGTTTTAATTTAACATTGGAATGTGAGCTATTTGTGTTGGAGGTGCCAGTAGGGGCGTGACAATTTCGCCCATCTTCGAAGTTAAACTAAGTTTGGGGAAAATATTACCAAGTGCAAGGTATGAATTTATTCCTTAACTCATTTCGAGAGTTATCGTCGTCACCAGCCAGCCAGACGGACATGGCTCAAACAACTTAAAAAGTCATAAAACAGATTTGTTCCAAACATACTTAGGGTCTTAAGTCACTTCTTCAATGCGTTACACTTTTTTCTGTACCAAATGATCACTTCAATGCGCTTAGAAAATTCTTGTATAGTAATCTAAGAAACAATTCTCGTTAGTTTTCCGAGACTTATTCTTAAAGTATTATCCTAATCAACCACTCCAATAATGGAGTAATAGCTCAACTCTTTATGACAGTTTTGTTATTATTTTTACATACTCTGAAGCAAACGCGTTTGTTTTAATTATTTTTGGTTAAATTGAACATATTTTAAGTTCACTGTTTACCTTGTATCAAGTAAAATTTTCCTCAGTTTGAATAATAATGTACTTGTGAGGAAAAAAATCAAAAAACAAATCCTTACTTTGAGTAAATTTTTAATTGTTTTTAGGTAAAAAATAATAAAACTTTGTTCAGGCTTATTAAAAATTTACTAGGTTATAGGAAAAATTAACTCAGTTTGGGTAAATATCGAATGATTCATCGTGAAATTTGATTTTCAATAGGTTTTTTTTGACAGATCACGCATGACTAATATCAGACTGATTTGTCATTTTTGTTCAGTCGCTACGCTCAAACGAGTCGCCCAAAATCGGAACTTCCGAGTGGAACACCTCAGACGTAGTCGTGACCAAAATTTACATAATATAATTTTTAAACAGTTAATGTAATAAATCGTTCTTTTAACAGATAATAAAATTTTTAAGTTCAGTTTCAAAATGTTGTGCTTTTTTAACATTATAAATCAAAACTCATGATGAATCACCCGTTGATAATTGGTTTAAGGAAAAATTTACTTAGTTTGAGGAGTTATTTACATGGTTTCAAGAAAATTGAATTTGAGTCAAGTTCAAAGCAAGCGACAAACATAAATAAACACTAAAATAAGTTAAATGGAACTAAAATTTAAGAAAATTGAACTTCGAAGTCAATAGACATTAGGAGTTTTAGGAGTTCGATTTGGATATGCTACAACCCCCTATTTTATGTGGTTTGGAAAAAAATTAATGAGCCAAAAATTGGGGTTGGAGGGTGAGTGTACGAGGGTTCTCATCGGGGTCAAATGTGAAGGAAAAGGGGTAAAAATACACAAAAAGCCTTAAAACTGCCTCGCAGTCATCCCCAGTGGAGTTAAATGTAAAACCGACCCCCATTAATTTTCGCTACACATCTCATCTATCTCCACTCATTAAGGTGTTCTCATAAAAAAATTATTTTTTTTATAAAATTTCTTCCCACCGTTCTTACTGGCCCAAGGAGGCCGCTAGTGGAGTTAAATGTATGACTGACCCCCATCATTTTTTCAACACATACATTTTCTCTGAACATACTTACCTCCTATCGTCAACCCATACCATATCGTGGTCCCCATACGAATATTTTATTTTTTATATTTTTTGTTATGACAGTAAGGCCTAAAACTGCCCTGGAGTCGCCCCTAGCTGTGTTAAATGTATGGCCAACCCCCAATACTCTTTTAGCCTCAATATTTTCTCAGAACGTACCTAGCCACTATCTTAAACCCTTAAGGTGGTCCCCACACATTTTTTATATTTTTAATGAAGGAGAGGCTCAAAACAGTCCCCTAGTTACCCCTAGAGGGAAGACATGTAAGACTGACCCCCATTAATTTTCTTTTCCCCAACATTTTCCCCAAACCTAACATAGCTATACCAGCCCCCTATCTCCACTTCGTAATGGGGGTCACATACAAACACTACATTTTTATAAAATTTTCTCCCACCACTCTAACTGCTCCAAGGAGGCCCCTAGTGGAGTCACATGTATGACTAACTCCCAATATTTTTTCAGCCCCAATATTTTCTCAGAACACACCTACCCTCCAACTTCAATCCTTAAGGTGGCCCCCATACATTTGCCTATTTTGTATGAAAGAAAGGCCCAAAACTGGCCCGCAGTAGACCCTAGAGGGGAGAAGTGTATGACTGAACCCCATTAATTTTCCCTCCTCAACATTTTCCCTGAACATACTTACAAAAGCAAAACTTGAATAAAATTTGCTCTCACCACTCTAAGGGAGTTAAATGTACCAAATGTTACGGCACAGCACATTGTCATAGTCATCTACTAATGCAGCGGTTCTTTCTGAAGCGTCGCACTGTGGTCATTATTTTGAGATAGCGGCCAAAACTCCTTTTGGTTTTTGTTCTCCGATTTTAAAGTTATTAGACTTATATGAAAGTAGACAGTAGTAAACCTCGGGTGCCAAAAAATTAGAACTCTATTTTAACTATTTCACTGAGAACAGGGTGGTCCAAAATGGGCTTTTTCAGAATTTATGATATTTATAGTTAATTTTTAAAGTTGAAATGATCATAACATTTTTGTTTTTCAAGATTTTTGGACGAAATAAATTTTGTGTTGCAACTAAACTTATTTCCTATCACAGGTAGAAAAAATTGAAGCTCTACTGTTTGCAGTACAATTTAAATATTTTTTTTAAAAAAGGTCTAATTTATCGGAAATTTCCTACTTCATAGAGCACAACTCCTGTGAGTCAAGCTGAGTCAAAACACAAATTTACTATTTTGTAGTCCTAACCCTCCCCTACATTCCTATATATACATGTCCATGCATCGGGACTGCACTTTTTGAGCTACAGCAATTTTTCTGACCCAAGGTAAGATATTCGGTACAAATGCACGTCATATTTTTTGAGAAGTTATTTGTATGTGAAAGTGGCTATTATGCATATATTTTGATGAAATTTTGTACAAGAGTTCTTATTGACCCAAAAAATAATTCTGTTGAAATTGGGTGAATTTGGCCCATATTTGGACCTAGTCCACATAGAAGGGTGTATCAAAATTTTGACAAAAATGACAATAGAATCTGACAACATTCGCTTTGCTTACAAACCAAATAGAACATTAAATTCAATTTTTACCAACATTAACGACAGAACACAACGAAGAGAACATTAGAAACGAGAATGAATCACAAAAATGAAAGAGACAACAGCACTGTCACAAATTAGTGCTATCCAGTGCACGAAAACAAACGAAACGATTGACGTACATATCATTATTATTCATTACACAGTACAACACATGATTTGCCAACTCAATTCTGACAACAGTATGTGAAATTTCTGCATCATTCGTTTTGTCTTCTTACCTGCCGAAATATTTTTAATATCGATTTGAAGTTAGTACTATCGTATAGGGGAATTTATCACGTTTTAGGCCCTGTTGTTTGACATAGCTCGACAGCCACTAGCCCGATTTAGTTGAAATAAATTTTAAAAAATTAAGAATTACAATTCCCTTAATCTGTTCATATATTGTTTTCCTATACAAGCAACAGTTTACAAGTTAAAAATAAGTTTCCAATAAAAATGAAGAAATTTTTTTTTTAAATTCATAAAAAATACAAAACGGAAATAAGTTTCAAGTGTAGTTACTTTTTCGGAAAGTCACATAATCTATGAGCAAAATGAGACAAAGATCATGAAAATCGATGCACGCGTTTCGCTTTTATTCGCAATTTCAAAAAATAAAATAAAAATAAAAATTAAAAAATTATCATGCAAAAAAAAATATTTATAAAAACTTTATGAAAATAAAATAATATGCAATTAATACGCATAAAAACCAAATTCAGAACATTTTTTCAATTATTGGCAATATCCATGCTTGCAGAAGTTGACGCTTGTGGTTCTGATGATCTTCTTTTCTTCGTAGGTTGTTCATGAAAGAATCACTTTTGATCAATTTCCGAATATCAGGTCCGTTCAGAATACCTGTTTTAAATACATTTGCGAATAATGACGACCCCTAAATGTGCGTTGAATTTCTGTAAAAAACAGGTAGCCAACTGAAAAACCCATAGTAAGCAAAGTAACTTTTAATTATTTGGGTTTTTCACATTTAGGGGTGGTCATTATTCGGAAAATTTAAACCTCACACATGGTGAAACAGGTATATAGCGACGGTAAAAATATGCACCCATTTACAAGTACCTGTCAGTAAAATAGTGAACAATACACAGTATAAATAGGTGTGCATTGATCGATTTTACTCATTCAACAAGTGTCGACGAACGCGAAAAGTACAAGTCAATATTTTGAATGTGAAGTTTTTAATAGTGAATTATATAATTATATATAATCATTGTTTAAACAATGGCTAAATTCAGTTATAGTGTTCTATCTGATATATATTTTGAACGGAAAGATGAAAACGACATTATTTTACATATAATGAATAATCCATTCTTCAAAATATCCGACAAACAAGAAATTAAAATTCATAAGTTAAAAATAAAAAACTTTTTAAATACTTTAAGAAAACGGTACAATCAATGTTCCAGAAACAAGAAATTGTTTTACTCACGCAACCAAGAATGGCTAAGAAATAAACTTATTTTTGAAAAGCCATCAGTAACTACCACGGAAACTGGAAAAGGTGATCGACCAGCAAAGCCAATTGATAATTGTAGTGAAAGATCACGAAGACGCAAGCTTAAACATATCAATGAAGAAGTTTGTTGTAGCATCATAAAGGATTCATTTCTGCATCAAATTCAACCATCGAAAACTAAAAAGAGTAAAATTGCTATCATTGAAAAAATAGTGGAAGCAAGCCCCAGACGCACAAAAAGGATTTTAGAAAGTATGCCGACACCAACTGAAGAAAATAAATTTACTCCAGAAGAAGCATTTGCACTATTTTTGGATTTGAAAATGACTAAAAACCAATATACAGAATTGCGGAAGCGAACCAATGAAAAAAATTGTGGAATTTTTCCATCATATCCAGATTTAGTTTCTGCCAAAAAAGATTGCTTACCTTCACCAACTGCTATTAGTGTAACTTCAAGTTCAGCAGAAATAAAATTGCAGGATCTTCTTGAACACACTGCAGAACGATTATTAAAGACATTTGATGCTGACTATTTAAAGAAGTTTAAAAATTGCAGCATGACTTTAATTTCTAAATGGGGATGTGATGGGTCCTCTGGCCAGAAACAATACAAACAATGTAATGGGAAAATTCATCAGATGCCAATTTATTCATGATTTCTTTCGTTCCATTACGTTTAACAAAAACTTATATTGGTTCAGAGCCGTCAACTAGTAGAGCTGCAGAGATAGATGTATGGAAGAATGAAATTCCCTCGTCAACAAAATTTTGTAGACCAATAAAGTTTGCTTACAAAAAAGAAACTAAAGATGTCATAACTGAAGAAGTTGGCAAAATAAGAGATGAAATTAAGGAACTTCAACCAGTGATATTTGAATTTAATGACCAATGCATCGAAGTTAACTTTAAAATGTCACTTACAATGATCGATGGAAAAGTTGCACAAGCTTTAACCGAAACAAAGTCTTCGTCAAGCTGCAGCACATGCCAAAAAACATCAAGTCAATTGAGCCAACTACCAACACAAGACGATAGTTTTAATGAAGCATATGAATTTGGAATGTCACCTCGTCATGCTAGAATTCGTTTTATGGAGCATATTCTTAAATTGGGATACGATTTGGAATTTGGCCCGTTAGGCGAAACAGTGAGAAACAACAAAGAAAATTTGGAAAAAAGAAAGCAAAAAAAAGATATTCAAGAAAAATACCGTGAGATAGGCCTTATAATTGACCAGCCAAAGCAAGGAGAAGGCAAATTCTACTGATGGAAACACAGCAAGGAGATTTTTTCCGATCCAGAAACTGCAGCTTCTATAACTGGAGTAGATTATGATTTAATACGACGATTCCAAATCATATTAGAAGTTATAGCATGTAGCAAAAAGATAGATGCAAAAAAATTTGGTCAGTATGCTAATGAGACAGCAACCCTTTATAACCAAAAATATTCTTGGAGACATATGCCAACCACAGTTCACAAAATTTTGTTCCATGGGGAACAAATAATTCAGCACAATATGCTTCCAATTGGAGATCTCTCAGAAGAAGCGCAAGAAAAAAGGAACAAAAACTACAGATTCTTTCGCGAGCACAATACAAAAAAAATTTCCAGATATTGTACTAATGAAGATGTTATTAATATTTTGTTGTGCACATCAGACCCATATATGTCCAGTATTCGACAAAAATGGAAATCAACCTCATTAGAGTTAGATGAAGAAGCTAAACAACTACTGCAAAATGAAAATCAAAGCTATTTGGAAGAAATTTTTACTAATATTGATATATGATTATAATTTGTTTCTAATTTTAGTATAAATTTTTATTAATACATTTAAATAAAATATATGTGCACTTTAAATCAATAGTAAAAGTTTACTTAAAATTTTATCGATGTTGTGTTCTGTATATAATATATCCAAATGGTATTGATATTGTTGGGAATTTCAGTGTTATTTTTCAGTTTAATCCTCACAAGAATTAGCTTTCTTCCACAAAAACCAACCTTTGGCCCCTGTGAATATTGAGACTAAATAAATGTCAGGGGCCAAATGTTGGCATTTTCTGACCAAAATTAAGTTTAGGAATAATAAATAAGTATTGGTTGTAAAATACGATTGAAGAAAATAAGAAATTATAAAAAATATACCTATTTAAAATGTCAAAATATTCAACTTTTACATGGAAACTCAACAAAAAATTAAAATGCATTTTTAACTCCACATTACTTACGTTCCTATCAGTCGATTTTTACGTTTGAACACGCAAATTGAAGCTTAAAGTCCCTCCTATTGAACAAAACAATTTGCGTAAAAAAATACCAATCCGGCCAAAAGTTATAGAGTTTTGACCGCTATCTCGCGAAATTGACCACTGTGCGTCGTTAGGTAGGTCTGTTCTGAGAAAATATTGGTGCTGCAAAAATATTGGAGGTTAGTCATACATTTGACCCCACTAGAGCAAATTTTATAAAAATTTAGTTTGGAAAAAATGTTGGGAAGGTAAAATTAGTGGAGGTCGTTCTTACATTTAACACAGCTAGGGGCGACTCCAGGGCAGTTTTAGGCCTTACTGTCATAACAAAAATGATTAAAAATAAAATATTCGTATGGGGACCACCCTAAGGGTTGACGATAGGAGATATTTAACTCCACTAGCGGCCTCCTTGGGCCAGTAAGAGCGGTGGGAAAAATTTTATAAAAAATAATTTTTAATATGGGAGCCTCCCTAACGAGTGGTGATAGGGGTATGTGTCTTAGAAAAAAATGTTGGAGAGGGAAAATTAATGGTGGTCGGTCTTACATTTAACTCCTCTGGGGATGGCTCAGAGGCAGTTTTGGGACTTTTTGTGTATTTTCACCCATTTTTCCACACCTTTGACCCCGATGAGAACCCTTGTATACCCACCCCACCACCCCCATTTTTATACCCTACACCACTTCGTGGTCTAGGGTATTATAAGTTAGTTTCGCGCCAAATGTTTGTAACGCCAAGAAATAATCGAGCTAGGCCCACCTTTAAGTATACCGATCGGCTTAGAATCGCCAGCTGAGTCGATTTAACGATGTCTGTCTGTCCGTCTGTCCGTCCGTCCGTCCGTCTGCTGTCCATCTAAGTTTGTTCGCACTCTACAGGTCGCAATTGTTGTCCGATTGTCATGAAACTCGGCAGAAGTTATTTTTTCTGGCCAAGGACCATCGGTATTGAATTTGGAGGAAATCGGTTCAGATTTAGATATAGCCCCCATACAAATGTCTGTCCCGATTTGACATTTTCCGCTCTAGAAACCACATATTGTACCCAATTTTCTTTAAAATTGGCACAACATCTTATAATCCAACTAGAAACATCTGTGCAAAAATTGGGTAAGACCGGTTCAGATTTAGATATAGCCCCCATACAAATGTCGCTGCCGATTTGACATTTTCTGCTCTAGAAACGACATATTGTACCCGATTTTCTTTAAATTTGGCAGAACATCTTATAAAGCAACTAGAAACACGTATGCAAAAATTGGGTAAGATCGGTTCAGATTTAGATATAGCCCCTATGCAAATGTCGCTCCCGATTTGACATTTGCCAAACGACACATTGTACCCGGTTTTCTTTAAATTTTGCGGAACATCTTATAATCGAACTAGAAACACGTATGCAAAAATTGTGTAAGATCGGTTCAGATTTAGATATAGCCCCCATACAAATGTCGCTCCCGATTTGACATTTTCTGCTCTAGAAACGACATATTGTACCCGATTTTCTTTAAATTTGGCAGAACATCTTATAATGCAACTAGAAACACGTATGCAAAAATTGGGTAAGATCGGTTCAGATTTAGATATAGCCCCTATGCAAATGTCGCTCCCGATTTGACATTTGCCAAACGACACATTGTACCCGGTTTTCTTTAAATTTTGCGGAACATCTTATAATCGAACTAGAAACACGTATGCAAAAATTGTGTAAGATCGGTTCAGATTTAGATATAGCCCCCATACAAATGTCGCTCCCGATTTGACATTTTCCGCTCTAGAAACGACATAGCTGGTGGCTTAGAATCACCAGCTGAGTCGATTAAACGATGTCTGTCTGTCCGTCCGTCTGCTGTCCATCTAAGCTTGTTCGCACTCTACAGGTCGCAATTGTGGTCCGATTGTCATGAAATTTGGCAGATGTTACTTTTTTTGGCCAAGGACCATCGGTATTGAATTTGGAGAAAATCGGTTCAGATTTAGATATAGCCCACATACCAATGGCGCTCCCGATTTCACTTTTTCCGCTTTAGAAACCACATATTGTACCCGGTTTTCTTTAAATTTGGCAAAACTATTTTATAATCGAACTAGAAACAGCTGAGCTGAAAGTGGGTAAGATCGGTTCAGATTTGGATATAGCCCCATACAAATGTCGCTGCCGATTTCACTTTTTCCGCTTTAGAAACGAAGTATTGTACCCGATTTTCTTTAAATTTGGCACAACAATTTATAATCGAACTAGAAACACCTATGCTGAAAGTGAGTAAGATCGGTTCAGATTTATATATAGCCCTAATACAAATGTCGCTCCCTATTTCACTTTTTCCGCTTTAGAAACCACATATTGTACCTGATTTTCTTTAAAATTGGCACAACATTTTATAATCGAACTTAAAACACCCAGGGTGAAAGTGGGTAAGATCGGTTCAGATTTAGATATAGCCCCCATAGAAATGTCGCTTCCGATTTCACTTTTTCTGCTTTAGAAACCGCATATTGTACCCGATTTGCTTTAAATTTGGTACAACAATTTATAATCGAACTAGAAACACCTATGCTGAAAGTGGGTAAGATCGGTTCAGATTTAGATATAGCCCCAATACAAATGTCGCTCCCTATTTCACTTTTTCCGCTTTAGAAACCACATATTGTGCTGATTTTCTTTAAAATTGTTGTGCCAATTTTATAATCGAACTTAAACCACCCAGGGTGAAAGTGGGTAAGATCGGTTCAGATTTAGATATAGCCCTCATACAAATGTTGCTCACGAATGTTTATCCGATTTGGGCCAAACTTTACATATTATATTTTACCAATAAACATACATGGTGAAAGCGGGTCACATCGTTCCAGCTTTCAATATAACCTCATACAAATGTCTTTTCCGATTTAACATTTTTTGTCAAACACATTCATTTACAGGATGCAAAAATCCTTCCCGATTTCACTTTTTGATTTGTAATGAGATAGAAAGTCCGTCCATCTTTAACTTTTCCTTACTTGTTTGGGAGATGCCCATATGTCCATACTTTGGTATAACCCCATTCTGATCTATTACAGCTCCAGAAACTACATCTTACATCGGATCTTCATCAGATTTTGCAGATCATTATATGTTTCTACTTCGAATACCTACCGTGAATGAGAAATATATAGGCCCATGTTTTGGACCAGGCCCAAAATGTTGTTATAGGCCCCCTTTTGGAATGTCGGTCCGATTCATCCGATTACTACTGTATAATTTGTATTTGTCTTTCGGATAATTGGATCAATTACCATATTATTAACCATATACGTTAAATATGACTAATGATGAATTTATAGTAACATTATAATGTATATGAACTACAAAAATTGCTCCCATGAAATACCTGGGTTTAGTAATCAAAGCGAGGTACATACGCAGGGAGTGGTGTAGGGTATTATATAGTCGGCCCCGCCCGACTTTAGCCTTTCCTTTCTTGTTTGGCTTATTAATTTTTTTTCCGAACCTCGCACAATTAGGGGTTCTAGCGTATCAAAATCGAAAAGTCGTTCACTTTCCCACCCCTAATAGACATTTTAAAATAGAGTGTAAGTTTAATACCGGTCTCATTCGTAACCATAGTACTTTCGGTTCATCATTGGTAAAATTTATATTCAAATCCGGTGAACAACATGGTCCAACATAATCTACTTCCACACCAGAACTTCCTTGGTCAAATACAATATGTCAGTTTATACAATACACAATTGTCCCAAATCAATATTTTGACATACAGATATATTAAATAATGAAATAAAATAATAAAAATAAATAAATAATTTCGCACATTTGCATAACATACATAAAAACAAGTAAGGAAAAGCTAAAGTCGGGCGGGGCCGACTATGTGATACACTCCACTTCCTATCCGAATACAATCCAACTCGGTAAAAAGGTGAAAACGGGAAGAATTTTTGTATGTTTCCTAATCATAGGCTAATATGACCTGGTCCGATTTGTCAAATCGATAATAATATGGGCTATATCCAAGCATAGTATAAAGTGACTAACTTCCACAATTCAAATTCTTCTATTTCAAATATATCGCGTTATGCTCACTTTGAAGACATTCGGTGAAAATTCGTGGTTTCTGGGAGGGAAATTTGTTTGGGAGCTATATGTAAATCTGAACCGATCTGACCCATTTTCACCATGGGTGCTTCTAGTTGAAATATAAGATATTTTGAAAGATTTGGAAAAGGTCTGTTAAAATATGTGGTTTATAGAGTGGAAAAAGTGAAATCGGGAGTGAAAGTGTATGGGAGCTATATATAAATCTGAACCGATCTAACACATTTTTACCACAGGTATTTCTAGTTGGAATATTAGATGTTTTGCCAATTTTGAAGAAAATCTGTTGTAATATGTGATATCTGGAGTGAAAATAGTCAAATCGGGAGTGAAATTCGTATGGGAGCTATATGTAAATCTGAACCGAGTTGACACATTTTTGCCACAGATGTTTCTAGTTCAAAAGTGAGATGTTGTACCAAATTTGATCAAAATCTGTTTAAATTTACGATTTCTAGACCGAAAATGTCAAATAGAGAGCGATATTTGTATGGTGGCTATATCTAAATCTGAACCGATTTAAACCATTTGCACCACAGATATTTCTAACATAGATATAAGGCGTTGTGCAAAATTTTATCAAAATCGCTTCAATAATGTACCTTCTAGAGCAGAAAAAGTCAAATCGAGAGCAACATTTGTATGGAAGCTATATCTCAATCTGAACTGATTTGCTTCAAATTAAATAGCGTCCGTCTTCGGCATGCAAAAATCGTTTGTGTCAAGTTTCGTTAGAATCGGACAATAATGGCGACCTGTATCGTGATTACAAGACTATATGGACAGACAGGCAGACGGACATGGTTAAATCGGTTCAAAGAGTGATTCTAATTCGATCGGTATAATAAACGGCCTCATTTTGGGTGTTACAAACAAATGCACAAACACATTATACCCTGTGGTGTAGGGTATAAAAACGATTTTCTCAGTGAGGAAATCAATTTTAATTCTTTTACCTGGAGTCATATCTTTTCGCCTTGGATGACACGAAATAAATTGAAAATTGGCCACAAACTGGGTTACTCTCCTCCTAGGTCAGATCTTTCATTTTACATGTCTATTTCTAGGACTGTGCCAAGAAAATTGCACCTGCACTTTACTAATATTTAGAGGAGGTTCGTTGTTTTGCTTGAGTTCACATTTTGCATACTTTAATTAAACGTTTCATGAATTATGGCTGTTATTAGGCTGCGACTAAATTATTTCACTGAATTAGCCGCAAATGACATCGACATGCCATCGACATTACAATGTAACTCTCACAGAGATACATATCATCCGGGAGCACATAAATCTTATCGCAAATGACAGGCCTACAGACAGGCGGCCGACAGACGGTAGACAGTATCAGGTGACGAAGTATATTTTGCAAACACTTTTACATGACAGGCCGCTCTTGTTTGACATTCCATGAAATGGTGCTGCTGCTGCTGGTGCTGCTCCTCCTGAATTATTTACGATCGCAACATTGGCATGTTCATTGGATGGATGGTGGGCATACGAACGTGTTCTCCTCAACTCTGCGACAGTTCATGTTAAAAAAGCATAAAACAACGTTTAAGTTAATTTTGTATATTTTAACATATTTTATGCATTTTGCATACGAAAGACATATGAACGACGACGACAACAAACACATTCAATTCCGGAGCACTTTTACTCGTATAGTTTTGCCAGAATGTTAAAGAGCTGTTTATGATCGCATTACACGCAATGGCCATTACGATGCTATGACCTGTGTTACTTTATTATTTAATTCATTTTTATTAATGTTTACATATAAGTAATTCCCACCTTCCCTACATATGGGTTGTAGGGTTGTTACATGTATATATATTTTTAATGCTAAATAGTATTAAGGTAAAACGAGTAAAAAGGGGATATTAAAAGTTGGACCATATACCAGGGGTGCCCAGACGATTTTGTCCGCATGGCAAAACGAATTTATAAAATATATTAGTGCCAAAAATATTTTAGAGCAATAACAAATTACTTATTTTAAATTATAGCAATTTTCCGATATATACTTTTCTCTTGACGTAACATAAATATTGAAGGCAGATGTCGAAGATACTGCAGTAAATGTGTGAGAACGGGGACGACGTTGGGAAAATATGGTAAAAAATGCTCGCATATGATTATGGATTCAATTCATTGTGAATTTATATTAATTGCAGAGAGAATTCATTGAAAACATATTTTGATTTTTTTGTAAACGTATCCAGTAGATTCCGTGTTATGTTCATTAAAATTAACGGTTTTATCTAAAAAAAATGAAAATAATGTTAAGATGCTATAAAGGGTGATTAATCGTGAGGTTTGATTTGCAATAGGCTTTTTTGATAGATTACTCATATCAAATTGATTTGTCATTTTTTGTTCAGTATCGTCTGGCAAGTCATCATGGAAAGACTCACATCACAACAGCGTCTCCAAATTGTTCAGCTGTATTACGAGAAATAGCGTTCTGTGCGAAAGAACACCGTAGCTAATCGATTCGTCGTCGTTATCAGCAGCTTGACTTGCAGTATTTGAAAAATATGCGTATTTTATGTGAGGATCTCGACCTTAATTTGAAGCAAATCGGTTCAAATTTATATATAGCCCCCATAAAAATGTTGCTCACGAGTTGACTTTTTCCGCTCTAGAAACCAAATATTTCACTCGATTTGCTTCAAATTTGGCACAGTACCCTATAATTGAAGTGGAAAAAGCTATGGTGAAAACAGAGCTGTTAAGTAATGATTAGTAATCGTAATCATTAGTAATTAGATTACTTTTTTTTTTTAAGTAGAAGTAATGATTACAATACGATTACATTCAGTTTTATACGATTAGTAATTGATTACGATTACATGTAATCAAAAAATAATCAGGATTACTTGCGATTACTGAAAAATAATCAAAAGTAATCAAAATTGAGTTCGACTACTTTAAAAGATTACTTTTGATTACTTTTGACTATTTTTGATTACTTTTGATTATTTGTGATTACTTTTGATTATTTTTGATTTTTTGTGATTACTTTTAATTATTTTTGATTATTTTTAAAGGAATCTTGTACATTACATTTATTGAAAAAAAACTATACAAAGTTAAGTTAGGGTGAATCCGCTAAATAATTGAAAATCTGAATTAAGCAAACTATTACTTAAGATTATTTCAGTATGGCAGCTCACGAAATCGGTATGAGAGTCATAGTAGTCTGTTTGTCAAAACTTTTGACTTTTCAATATATGCCAGTTTTGATTTTTTCTGTTCTCGTTCTTTTGCCAGCTAAAACCGAAAGGTAACGGAAGTACAAATTCCAATTCAATATAAATAAAATTAAAAAAATTAAATTATAGGTGAAAATGTCTCAAAATATTTTCGAAAGCGATTTTTCCGCAGACGACAGTACTGAGGATCCGGACTTTAATCCTTCTACAAACAAGAGAATAAGGCTATCAAATAAAGAAGCAGGAGGGGCGCTCAAAAAACACACTCCGTCTGATGCACGAAAAATAATTTTCAAAGCTGAATTTTACACAGACGTACAAAGACGTCCTGAAGGCTGTACAGCGCAATCCGTTTTTGATGGTAAACTGATACACGCAATTATTGACTCCTCATTGCCCCTTTCCATTCTGGAAAAGAAATCCTTCAGAGAGCTTTTTGAAAATACAGGTGTGAAGGTGTTGAGCAGACAAACAGCAGCTAAAAAATTGGAGGCGAAATATACCATCATGGTGCAAAATATAAAAGAAAAAATTATTTCTTGCAAATATTTTTGCACCACAGCAGATATTTGGTCTGGAAACCACAGAAGTTTCCTTGGATATACGTGCCATTGGCTTACGGACAATTTGGAATGCAAATCGGCAGCTTTAGCATGCACAAGAATGTTTGGAGTACACACCGCTGAAAATATTGCGCAGATGATTTCGGATATCAACACTACATTTGGTTTGAACAGCTCAAACATTGTAATGACCGTCACGGATAATGGTTCCAATTTTGTAAAGTCATTCAGAGAATATGGCGTGGGAAATACCGTTTCCGAAGATGAACTTATTGTTGATCTGCCTGTCTTTGATAATGAAAAGTGGTTGCCTACACATCAGATATGTTGCAGCCATACTCTCAATTTGCTTGCATCAACCGATTTTGACAAAATTTTAAAAACTGAGCAGCCACTGCATTGCCAGCATAGGATGGTAAGTGGTTAATATGTTTTTTTACACATTCGGTAATGTTAAAATTTGTAGACATTCGATAAATGCAACAACTTGTGGAAAAAGTGCAAGTGGCCAAAGTCTTCGGAAATAATTGCAGAGTACTTGGGCTCGTCGTTACTTTTGCCTGTTGTTACCCGTTGGAACTCATTATATGACGCAGTTAAAAAGCTACTCTGCTATAAAGAACAGTTAAATTGTCTGTGCGATAAGCTGTCTTTGCCAAATTTCTCACAAGGAGACTTACAGTACCTGGAGATGTACGTGTTGGTTATGGAACCAATTGCTAAGGCGCTGGACTTTCTTCAAGGAGAAAACAACGTATAATATGGTACGACTAGTAAATTTATAAATTATTGTACTACATACAAAAATTTATCACTTCTATATGCATTTGATATCCTTTATATTGTGTTTCGATGAAATATTAAATATATTAATTTTATTAACCACAGGATTATTAATACCGACTCTTGTGACACTGTGCAATAAGCTGCATAAACTAAGCACAAGCAAGAAGCTGCATCCATTATACTCTGTAATTATGAAAATGGAACATAGATTGAGACAAAGGTTTCAACCATATTTCATGTTGCATCCTGAGGCAAATATCGCAATTACAGCAACAGTGCTAACGCCAAGCATCAAAACGAAATGGGTGTATGTTTTGCAGAGATTAAGCCCAGAATTGCCGGAATTAACTATTGACAGCATACCCAGCAGAGTTTTGGATACTCTGTACAGTTTTTACGACAAAAACTGTAATTCGTTTAATTTTGAATCGAAAAATAATAACATATCGACTATGCCCGTCTTTTTTATTTCAGTTATGATGGTGAGCTAATGCGTGCATTACTTTGAATTTTCAACTTTAAAGATTTCACTTTGCAGATGATGAAATTAACACAAGTTTATCTTCAAATGACCAAACCAAAATTGACCGACGATCCAATATAAAACATCAGTTTTTCAGTTATTTAAATGATAACTCAAGTGCTGATGACATTTGGCAAAATTATGATTTGCTCAAGGAAGCATTCATTTATTTTAACACACCCTTAACATCTTCAGCTACAGTTGAACGACTGTTTTCGTTTGCCGGGATCGTAAACAGTCTAAGGCGGCAATCATTGTCGGATTATTCTTTTGAAAAATTAGTTTTAATGAAAGCCAATTCAAATTTTATGTAAAAGAATTATTATTCATTATTTATTCATTTTATTGTAGCAGAATTTAATTTATTTATGTTACTTGCTTAATTCAGATTTTCAATTATTTAACGGATTCACCCTAACTTAACTTTGTATAGTTTTTTTCAATAAATGTAATGTACAAGATTCCTTTAAAAATAATCAAAAGTAATCACAAATAATCAAAAATAGTCAAAAGTAATCAAAAGTAATCTTTTAAAGTAGTAGAACTCATTTTTGATTATTTTTGATTATTTTTCAGTAATCGCAAGTAATCCTGATTATTTCTTGATTATTTGTAATCGTAATCAATTAGTAATCAGAAATTGTTGAATAGTGGATTATATAATCATTACTATTCTTTTTAAAAAGTAATGTAATTGATTACTAATCGTAATCGAAATTTAACAGCTCTGGGTGAAAATCGGTCATATCGGTTCAGACTTAGATATAGCCCCCATACAAATGTCGCTCCCAAATTGACATTTTCCGTTCTAGAAACCACATATTTCACTCGATTCGCTTCAAATTTGGCACAGTACCCTATAATTGAAGTGGAAACAGCTGTGGAGAAACTCGGTCAGATCGGTTCAGATTTAGATATAGCCCCATACATATGTCGCTCCCGATTTGAATTTTTCCGCTCTAAAATCCACATATTGTACCCGATATTCTTTAAAATTGGCACAACATTTTATAATCGAACTAGAAATACCTATGCTCAAAGTCGGTAAGATCGGTTCAGATTTAGATATAGCCCCCATACAAATGTCGCTCCCGAGTTGAATTTTTCCGCTCTAGAAATCACATATTTCACTCGACTTGCTTCAAATTTGGCACAGTACCCTATAATTGAAGTAGAAACAGCTGTGGAGAAACTCGGTCAGATCGGTTCAGATTTAGATATAGCCCCATACATATGTCGCTCCCGATTTGAATTTTTCCGCTCTAAAATCCACATATTGTACCCGATATTCTTTAAAATTGGCACAACATTTTATAATCGAACTAGAAATACCTATGCTCAAAGTCGGTAAGATCGGTTCAGATTTAGATATAGCCCCCATACAAATGTCGCTCCCGAGTTGAATTTTTCCGCTCTAGAAATCACATATTTCACTCGACTTGCTTCAAATTTGGCACAGTACCCTATAATTGAACTGGAAACAGCTATGGTGAAAATCGGTCAGATCGATTCAGATTTAGATATAGCCCCCATACAAATGTCGCTCCCGATTTGACTTTTCCGCTCTATAAAGCACATATAGTACCCAATTTTCCTTAAAATTGAGCTTAACACCTTATACTCTAACTAGAAATACCTATGCTGAAAGTCGATAAGTACGGCTCAGATTTATATATAGCTCCCATACAAATTTCGCTCCCAATTTGACTTTTTCTGCTCTAGAGACCACATATTCTAATAGATCATCTTAAAATATGGCAAAATATCTTACATTTCAACTAGAAACACCTATGGTGAAAATGGATCAGATCGGCTCCCGGCTTGACTTTTTCCGCCCTAGAATCCACGTATTTTTACCGATTTTTTTCAAATTCGGCAAAACGCCTTATATTTAAACTAGAAATATCTGTTGTGAAAGTGGATCAGATCGGTTCAGCTTTTTATATAGCTCGCATAAAAATGTTGCTCCCGATATGACTTTATCCGCTCTAGAAACTATATACGTTAACCGATGTTCTTCAAATTTGGCACAACATCTTATATTTCAACTAGAAAGATCAATGGTGAAAGTGGGCCAATTCGGTTCAGATTTATATATAGCTCTCTTATAAATGTCGCTCTCGATTATACTTTATCAACTCTAGAAATCACATATTTTAACCTATTTTCTTCAAATTCGGCAAAACATCTCATATTTACACTAAAACATCTATGGTAAAAGTGGGCCCATGATATATGACTGGTACAAAAGTCTTTCCCAATTTCACTTGTTCACTGAATTGAATTATAATTGGGTGGATAGTGTAGGGTATCATATAGTCGACCCCGTCCGACTTTAGCCTTTCCATACTTGCTAGGGTTTATCTTTATTCAACAGACGTAATCGTGGGCAATTTTACATGATATAATTTTCAAGCAGTAAATGCCATAAATTGCTCTTTTAATCGAAAGTAAAAATTCTAAGTTCACTTTCATATGTATGTGTTTTATTTTACATTACAAATAAACCACACGATGAATCACCCTTTACTAGTTAATAATACTAACCAGTGGAATTGTACTGAAATCAAGTTTGAGTTAACATTAAACTTTGTTAGATCAGTATTAAATACATATAAGTATACATTGGAAATTTTTGCAAAATACAATTATAGTCCGATTGGTATTTAGGCGAATTTTATATACCCTCAACCTCCAGGATGGCGGTATACTAACTTTGTCATTCCCTTTGTAACACCTTGAAATATCGACCTGAGACCTTATAAAATATATATATACTTTATTCGTCAGCTAGCATCTAAACGAGAGGAGCTAGGATGTCCAAATTTTACATAAATGTGTCTTATAGTAGTAGATCGGTTGAGATTGAAAATGGGCGAAATCGTCCCAAAGGGAAAAATTTTTCGCTCACAAGGACTAAAAACATCCAAATTCGTACTTTTTGGAGTTAAAATGGAAAAAGGGGATACAAATAGTACCAACCAAATGACCGCAGCTAGAGTCATTAAATTCGGATTATACATTCCTCAGACTGCGTAAACAAGGAAAATAAAAGTTTTTTCCAAATTCGTACTTTCAAGGAATACAATGGATACAAAGGGATAAAAATAGTACCAACTAAACGACTACAGCTAGAATGATGAAATTCGGTGTGTACATCACTCTAATTGCGTAGTCACGTAAAATAAAGAGATTTTAGAAAGTAGTGCTCCTAAAAATGGTAACAACCAAATGACCGCAGCTATAATCATGGAATTCGGCGTATACATTCCTCTGACTGCATAGACACGCAAATAAAAAGATTTTTCAAAATTCGTACTCATTTACTTTTACGGCAAAAATTGGTTGCAGCATGAATTTAGGTTATCGTGCACTGCGTACGTCAGATAGTGGGTTTTAAAATATCCATCGAAGACTCCACAAAGTATATAAATGGTGATTTTAAAAGCTATAGGAAAGTGTTAAAAAAAAACACATAAAATTCAGAAAAATGCATTAAATCTTTATTTGAATCGATATTATTTAATGATTGAAGATTATTTCATGAAAATGTTGACCTTGACTGCGCCTCAAATGGTCCATCCGCTTAGTCCAATTTTGACATTTCCAGGTTTTTGAGTAACAGAGGCCGAATTGCTGCGAACGGCGACGAATCGATAATTGATTGTCATCATTAACACTGGCCGATACAGCTGCGATATTTTATTCAGTAAATTTGGTGCGAAATTTAGACACAATAGCCCGAATAGCCGCTTAAACTGACCATAAAATGGAAGCGCGCGATGAACTTTCTTAACAGAGCACGCATTTTGATAATAAAATTCAATAATTTGCAAGCGTGTTCGTTTGTAAGACGATTCGTGGTTAAATTATAGACCAAACTGAAGATGTTTGACGGTGAAACAAAACACGAAACGTGCGTCAGCTGTTTAAACCAGTGTTGCCAAAAAGATAATAGCTAAAAAATCACTCTTTATATTCTGGGTCGAGGTAAAATTCTAAGACGATCTTGCCATGTCCGTCTGTCTGTCTGTTGTCTAGCTTCCGAACGAAAAGAGAAAGTGCTTCAATTTTTCCTAAACGTGTCTTATAGTTGCAGACCGGATGGGATTACAAGTGGACGAAATCGGCCCAGAGGGAAAAAATTTTCCTTAACAAGGACCGAAAATATCCCCTAATATTTAGGCTATTTAAGCATTTTTTTTTAATTTTCTGCACTTGAAATTTGTTGCGTACATTCCTCTTGTAGCGTAAAAGCTACAAAAAGTAAACAAAAGTTTTAGCCGGCGAAAAGGGATAAAAATGGTACCAACGATACGACAGCAGCTACAATCATGAAATTTAATAAGTTAATTAATCTAATTGCGTAGATACATAAAATAAACCGATTTTTCAAAATTTGTACTTTAAATGGATACAATTAGAAGAGAGGGATAAAAATGGTATTAACCAAACCGCTGACGTTGAAATCATGAAATTCGGTGTGTACATTCTTGTGACTGTGAAGATGCGAAATGAAAAGGATTTTTATTTGAAATTTGCACTTTTAGGCGGAAAATTGGTCGAGTGGGGGATAAAAGTGGTACCAACCAAACGGCTGCATCTATAATAATGAAATTCGGTATGTACACTTTCCTGACTGCGGTGACGCGAAAAATAAAGAGAAATTTCGATATTCGTACCATCAGCATCTAAATGGGATTAAATTTGGCAAAAATCAAACTGCTGAATCTAGAATCATGATATTGGGTTTATGAACTTTTCTGTCTACGTAGACGCGGAAAATAATTTCTAAATTCATACTTTTAGGGGCAACATGGAATAAGGAATGAAATTAGTACCAATCAAACGGCTGCAGCTAACATATTGGATCTTCAAAATTAGACCTTCTCCAATCAAAATGGTACAGACATTTAAGCTGTAGCTGGAATCAAAAAATTGCAAATGAGGAAAATCGGGTTTGAGGAAATTGTTTCTAGGGTTTGAAGGAAATTGTTTCTACTTAATAATATTTAGGGCACATTTTTGAAGATTGCAGCCTAATGTTCACTTTTTGATTACACTTGAAGTTGTATATTTATATATAGTAGGATGGGCCTCGAAAATAAATTGCAGCGTGCACCCCCGGAAATGAAGATTGAATTGTTTATTGATGCTCTGCAAAATATTTCGTCATTGTATCAAGTCATCTGTGAGCTAAACGCACCTGAAAACATCTCTAAAAATCATGTTTTTCCCGTGTAATTATTTTTTTCGGATTTTTGTCAATTTTTTTTTTCAGAATTTCTTCTTAAGTGCTGCAAATAGTATTCAAATCAACTCAACTCTTTAAGGCAGAAGTAACTTGAATCGTTTGAGCATGTTGTATATTCTGAGCGAAATAATTTATTTGAATTCCTTAGTGAAATTGAACATTTTCCCTACAACAAGTAAAACTTTACTCAAATTAAATAAAACTTTATTTGGATTGAGTAAAGTTTACTTGGTTTGGGGAAACACTCAAATACAGATATAACATCAAACAGGAGTAAGCATCTTTGGCTTGACATGATCTATTCTTCCGACATTTATAAATTGCAGAAGTTTTTCCATTTTGTTGCTCGAATTCGTATAAAAAATTGAATCCGATATCCATCTCAATCGCGGCGCAAACGGAGGAATTAACTTCGTATTGATGGTAAAATTATGCAGATAGTATTCGATACCCTGTTGAATAGTAGACAGTTATACAAAAAATCTTCTCCAAATAATATGTGCGATTACCTTTAGCAATGGACAACCCAATGGCAAATTAGATTTACGTCGCAGTTCATCTGCAGTTAGACGTAGAATTGGATTTTTCATGGCCGCTCCTAAACCTTCACATACGTCAATATCCAGCGACAAATAGGTCATATTTTTATTATTTTGTTCGACGACCAGCTGAAATTTGGACCTTAGATTGGTCAAGTCTCTTTTCAACTTAAAATTCGCATTCATCATATATTGACCATTGCGATCCGGTTCCACCCAACATTTTACTGTTTCAGCATAATCGGGGTCAAAATACGGACATTCAAGGGCGACCAGATAGGCGTAAATCTGAAAACAGAGAATAACGTTAATATTTAATATTTTTTATACCGATCAAATAATCTATAATAATATTTTCCCTAACCATGGGGAATTCATGATGGTCAAAAATATCAAAAAACAAGTAAGAAAGGTCAAAGTCGGACGTGGCCGACTATATGATACCATACACCTTGAACCGACGTGACCCTATTTCATTCAAAATGTTTCTCATTGGAATTCAACGTTATATACACAATTTCGTCTGAATCGGTAAAAGTATGTTGTTTCTATTCCGAAAGTTTTCAAATTGGAGGGGATATTTGTATTAGGGCTATATCAAAACATGGAACGTCTTTCACTCCAGATATTTATGGGCGAAAGAGAACTTGTTATGCTAAATTTTAGAGAAATCGATTGTAATATGCGGTTTGTAGAGCGAAAAGGGCCAAATCGGGAGTGACATTTGTATGGGAGCTATATTTATATCTGAACCGATTTTCTTCACTTTAAATAGCGTTTGTTCTTGACCCAAAAAAAATTGTGCAAAGTTTTAATTCTACCGGGCGACAATTGTGAACAGTAATTTGATTGCAAGAATAGATTGGCAGATAGGCGGACATGGCTAAATCGGCTAAAAAAGTGATTCTAAGTCGATTGGTATAATAAATGATAGGTTTATATCGTTTCCGTTTCGTTGGTGTAGGGTATAAAAAGGTCGTTACATTTGAACCGGTTGATACAGCTATAATAGGAGAATATACAAAAAATTTCATACTTCTATCTGTATTTGTAAGAAAAATTGAACACAATCTTTGCATGGGAGCTATATAAAGGATGATTTTTTAAATGCTATAGGAAAGTTTTTCAAAAGAAACACGTAAAATTCAGAAAAATGCATGAAATCTTTATTTGAATCGATAGTACGGTCCATATAATTTAATGTCTGAAGATTATTTCATGCAAATGTTGACATTGACTGCGCCTCAAATCCGCTTAGTACAATTTTGGCATTTTCACGTTTTTGAGTAACAGAGGCCCAATTGATTGAAAATTGATGGTCATCGTTAACACTGGCCGATACAGCTGCGATATTTTCTTCAGTTCGCACTCTACGTAAGCGTGTTGGTGGTTTAATGTCCAACAATGTAAATTTGGTGCGAAATTTAGTCACAATAGCCGCCCGAATAGCTTCAGTGGGTCGATTAAACTGACCATAAAATGGAAGCGCGCGATGAACTTTCTTAACAGAGCACGCATTTTGATAATAAAATTCAATAATTTGCAAGCGTTGTTTGTTTGTAAGACGATTCATGGTTAATTTATAGACAAAACTGAAGAAGTTTGACAGTGAAACAAAGTGTTGCCAAAAAGATAATAGCTGAAAAATCACCCTTTATATAACACAAGAAAAATATAGAAAAAAAAATGGTAAACATTTCATAATAGATACATTAAATTTCACTATTGCAAAAACAAGTAAGGAAAGGCTAAAGTCGGGCGGGGCCGACTCTATGATACACTCCACTTTCAATCCGAATACAATTTAATCGGTGAAAATGTGAAAACGGGAAGGATTTTTGTATCCTGTATGTATGTGTTTTACAAAAAATGTAAAATCGGAAAGGACATTTGTATGGGGGTATATTGAAATCTGGAACGAAATAGGTTAAACATTTGTATTTGGCCTATATCTAAATCTGAACCGATCTTAGCCACTTACACCAAAGGTTTTTTACTTGGGTTATAAGCTGCTGTGCCAAATTTAAAGAAAATCGAGTAGTGGTTTCTAAAGCGGCAAAAGTCAAATCGGGAGCCACATTTGTTTGGGGGCTATATCTAAATCTGAACCGATCTTACTCACTTTCGGCATAGGTGTTTCTAGTTGGATTATAAGATGTTGTGCCAAATTTAAAGAAAATCGAGTAAAATATGTGGTTTCTAAAGCGGAAAATGTCAATTCAGGAGCGACATTTGTATGGGGGCTATATCTAAATCTGAACCGATCTTATCCCATTTTTGCGTAGGTGTTTCTAGTTGGGTTATAAGATGTTGTGCTAAATTTAAAGAAAATTGGGTACAATATGTGCTTTCTAGAGCGGAAAATGTAAAATCGGGAGCGACATTTGTATGGGGGCTATATCCAAATCTGAACCGATTTGCCTCAAATTAAATAGCGTTCGTCCTTGATCCACAAAACTTACGTGTGCCAATTTTTGTTAAGATCGGACTATAATTGCGACCTGTATTTTGATTACAACAACAGATGGACAGACAGACGGACAGACGGACATTGCTAAATCGACTCAGAAAGTGATTCTAAGTCGATCGGTATACTTAACAATGGGACTATCTCCCTTCCTTTTGGGTGTTACAAACAAATGCACAAAGCCATAATACTCTCGTGGAGTGTATAATAAATACGATCATGTCTTTATATTTATATGGTCCATAAATTCGCGGATTTCACTCATGCAGGGGCTTAGAATGTTGTGTAGGGTATAATATAGTGACCTACGTTCCAATTCAGCCTTTTTTGGTTATTTATACACTCCACGAGAGTATTATGTCTTTGTGCATTTGTTTGTAACACCCAAAAGGAAACGAGATAGACCCATTGTTAATTATACCGATCGTCTTAGAATCACTTTCTGAGTCGATTTAGCAATGTCCGTCCGTCTGTCTGTCTGTCTGTCTGTCTGTCCGTCCATCTATTCTTGTAATCACGATACAGGTCGCAATTGTCGACAGAACCAAATGAAACTTTGCACAACGATGTTTTTCGGGATAAGGACGAACGCTATTTAATTTGAAGAAAATCGGTTCAGATTTAGATATAGCCCCCATACGAATTTCACTCCCGATTTGACTCTTTTCACTCTAGATACCACATATTACAACAGATTTTCTTTAAAATTGGCAAAACATCTTATATTGTAACTAGAAACACCTGTGGTAAAAATGTGTTAGATCGGTTCAGATTTATATATAGCTCCCATACAAATATCTCTCCCGATTTGACTTTTTCCGCTCTTGAGACCATATTATGTAGCAGATTGTCTACAGATTTGGTAAAACATCTTATATTTCCACTAGAAACACCCATGGTGAATATCGGTCAGATCGGTCCAGATTTATATATAGCTTCCATACAAATTTCGCTCCCGATTTGAATTTTTCCGCTCTAGAAACCACATATTGTATCAGATTGTCTTCAGATTAGGCAAAACATCTTATAATTGAACTAAGAACATCTATGGTGAAAATAGGTCAAATCGGTTCAGATTTAGATATAGCCCCCATACAAATGTCGTTCCCGATTTGACATTTTCCTCTGTAGAAACCACATATTGTACTCGCTTTTCTTTAAATTTGGCACAACATCTTATAATCTTACTAGAAACACCTATGTAGAAATTGGGTAAGATCGGATCAGATTTAGATATAGCCCTATATAAATGTCGCTCCCGAATTGACTTTTTCCGCTTTAAATGACACATATTCTAATCGATTTTCTTTAAATTTGGCACAACATCTTATAATCTAACTAGAAACACCTATGGCTAAAGCGGGCTAGATCGGTTCAGATTTAGATATAGGCCCCATACAAATGTCGCTCCCGATTTGAATTTTGCGCTCTAAAACCATATATTGTACCCGATTTTCTTTAAATTTGGGACAACATCTTATAATCCAACTAGAAACACTATGCAGAAATTGGGTAAGATCGGTTCAGATTTAGATGTAGCCCCCACACAAATGTCGCTCGCGATTTGACTTTTGCCGCTTTAAAAGCTACATATTGTGCTCGATTTTCTTTAAATTTCGCACAACATCTTATAATCTAACTAAACAAAACTATGGTGAAAGTGGGTAAGATCGGTTCAGATTTAAATATAGCCCAAATTCAAATGTTGCTCCCATAAGTTTAACCGATTTTGGCCAAACTATACATTTTATATTTCACCTATTTCGTTCCAGGTTTCAATATATCCTCATACAAATGTCCTTTCCGATATAAAATTTTTTGTCAAACACATACATTTACAGGATACAAAAAACCTTCCCGTTTTCACTTTTTCACCGAATTGAATTGTATTCGGATTGAAAGTGGAGTGTATCATAGAGTCGGACCCGCCCGACTTTAGCCTTTCCTTACTGGTTTTAATTATGTGATGTTAACAAACTAAATTAACTCTTTTTGGTCACAAGAAGGTTAAGGGCCGTGAGTTTCATAGGCGCTCCGAAAGATTTAATTTTTTTCTTAATTCTTCACAATTTACATTTTCCAAGCTATCTCTATACATTTTTGTTAACATAATGTCAGACTTTAAGTTTTATGACTTTTGGCCAGTGAAATAGGTCATTTGACCTATAGTGGGATGATCGGAATACTATGAATTTCTATAATTGGCAATGCTTTTATAAAAGTTTCATTTATGGACGATATTGTAACACCCCTTCTGGTACCTCCCACACAAAGTGGCATAAGCGTTGTTTAAAATAAAACCGGTGCAACATTCATACGGGTACTCAAAATCATATGCAATTTAATATTTGAAAATGTTTTTTATAATTGTTTTATAAATGTGGAAGCTAGGACCATATACCATGAACCTTACACAAATCATCCGGTCCTAAGTAAAAATTAAGAGTGGACTGGAGATAAACTTTAAAAAACATTTGTGATTAATGGTCAGCGGATTCAATTCGTGGAAACATTCTGATATCTGGGGAGCATAATGGCAATAGATGGAGGGATAGTTGCTGATGTAAACAACCGGCTAAACAAGGGCAGAAAAACTTGGGGCAACAACCAAATTACCCGAGCTACTGAAATAAAGATATTTAATGGCTGTGTGAAATCAACTCTGCTATTTGGAAGTAAATCTTTCACAAACAGATATTTGCGAATCATCTGCGGTCCTAAAACAATCACCAGTAGTTGTCTATGGATAATTGCGAAAGAAGTGCCCATAGAATCGCAGATTAAGAGGAGAAAAAGTCGATGAATTGGAAGACTTTGCAAAAGCCGCTAGAATCAATAACGGTGCTATACCAAAACATTAACCTATATAGCTGGAATTTATTTCAACATAAAGTGTTAGGTCTTATAACACTACGTTCGGTTTTGTTGATATGTATATTAGGCTGGGTCGAGTTCCATACAAATGAAACAACAATTTCCAGTCACCCCACAAAAATAAATTTTGGATTGTTTATTGATGATTTGCAAAATATTTTGTTCCTAGATCAAACCGTCTGTGAGCTAAACGCTCCTGAAAATAACCCTAAAAATCATTTTTTTCCCGCGTAATTATACACTCCACGAGAGTATTATGTCTTTGTGCATTTGGTTGTAACACCCAAAAGGAAGGGAGATAGACCAATTGTTAATTATACCGATCGACTTAGAATCACTTTTTGAATCGATTTAGCAATGTCCGTCTGTTTGTCCATCTATTCTTGTAATCACGATACAGGTCGCAATTGTAGCCAGAACCAAATGAACTTTGCACAACGTAGTTTTCGGGACAAGGACGAACGCTGTTTAATTTGAAGAAAATCTATTCAGATTTAGATATAGCGCCCATACGAATCTCGCTCCCGATTTGACTCTTTTCACTCTAGATACCACATATTTTAACAGATTTTCTTCAAAATTGGCAAAACATCTTATATTTCAACTAGAAACACCTGCGGTGAAAATGTGTTAGATCTGTTCAGATTTGTATACAGCACCCATTCAAATTTCTCTCTCGATTTGACTTTTTATGCTGTAGAAATCACACATTTTAACAGATCTTCTTAAACTTTGCCATAATATCTTATATTTCCACTAGAAGCACCCGTGGTGAAAATTTCATTTCCGATTTGACTTTTTCCGCCCCATTAGCCACGTATTTTCGGTGATTTTTTTTTCAAATTGATCATAACACGTAATACTTGAAATGGAAGAAGCTATTGTTTAAGTGGGTCACTTCATTCCATGTTTGGATATAGCCCCCATACAAATATTCTTCTCGATTTGACAAATTGGGTCAGGTCATATTAGGCTATGATTAGGAAAAATAAAAATAAGTCCATCCCGTTTTCTCTTTTTTAACATATAGTCGGCACGCCCGACTTTAGCCTTTCCTTACTTGTTATACACTCCACGAGAGTATTATGTCTTTGTGTATTTGTTTGTAACACCCCAAAGGAAACGAGTTAGACCCATCATTTATTATAGAGATCGGCTTAGAATCACTTTCTGAGTCGATTTATCTATGTCCGTCTGTCCATCTATTGTTGTAATCAAATTACAGGTCGCAATTATAGTCCGATCTTAACAAAAATTGACACAAGTAAGGTTGTGGATAAAGGACGAATGCTATTTAATTTGAAGCAAATTAGTTCAGATTTAGATATAGCCCCCATACAAATGTCGCTCCCGATTTGACCTTTTTCGCTCTAGAAACCACTCAATTTGCTTCAAATTTTGCACAGTACCCTATAATTAAATTAGAAACAGCTATGGTGAAAATCGGTAAGATCGGTTCAGATTTAGATATAGCCCCCATACAAATGTCGCTCCCGATTTGACCTTTTCCGCTCTAGAAACCACATATTGTACCCGATTTTCTTTAAAATTAGGACAACATCTTATAATCCAACTAAAAACACCTATGGTGAAAGTGGTAAGATCGGATTGCTGCCAAATGTTTAACCGATTTTGGCCAAACTTCACATATTATATTTCACCTATAAACATACATGGCGAAAACGGGCCACATCGTTCCATGTTTCAATATACCCTCGAACAGATGTCCTTTCCTATTTAACATTTTTGTCAAACACATACATTTACAGGGTACCAAAATCCTTCCCGATTTCACTTTTTTACAGAGTTGAATTGTAATATTATATAAAGTGGAGTGTATCATATAGTCGGCCCGCCCGACTTTAGCCTTTCCTTACTTGTTTTTTTTTCTGTGTTACATTTTTCTGAAATAATAGACCATTGAAAGTACTTTAAATATAAATTTTGATGCTTGTCTTAGAGTAACTTATTGTTCGAATTGTTGGAGGTTCAAAGTATTTTTTGTGGATTTTCACAGTGACTACTGAAAACTTTTTCGTATTTGGTGGTAGTATTTTATAAAACTAAATGGCTGCAGTCAATATCTTTCGAATGATGCCTATATGATGAACATCGGAATGAAATTGGGGTCGCAGCGCTCATTTTTGTAAAAAGTTTTGAATATTTTGGCTGTGAAAACCATCGACATCATTAAGTTATTTCACAAAAATGGTGACAGTGACGTCATTTTTAGTCCGATTTTAATCATTTAGGTATCATTCGAAAGGTATTGGTATTTATTTTTCAATACACCTCTGTTTCTAAGAAATATGAGTTTTTAGCTGCCACCTTGAAAAACCACAAAAAACCACGGCCAATGATTCTCCAATGAGTTACTCTAAGACAAGAATACAATTTTTCAAAAGTTCTTCCTATTCCAATATTAATTCAGAAAAATTTAAAAAATCACACAGGAAAATACTATTTTTAGAGGTGTTTTCAGGAGCGTTTAGCTCGCAGATGGCTTGATCCAGTGACGAAATATTTTGCAGATCATCATTAAACAATCCAATCTTCATTTCTGGGTGGTGACCGCTGCAATTTAGTTTCGTGACCCATCGTAATGTATACGTATTATGAAAACAGTTATATGTATGTAATTTATACAAACCTTTCGACCAAATACTTGATTCACTATCAGAGCCACAAAAACGAACGTAAAAATGATGAAGTTGTTACCGCGTGACATGACTACTAGATTTGGAGTGCCCGAAATGAATCGACGTTCTAACAACAAGTAAATCCGAAACGAGCTTCAAATTGATTGCTCGAAATCCATAAAATGATTTTAATTTGCGCTCGTTTTCCGCAAGAGTTCAATTTTAACCGCAGTTAAACAGCAAAAAGCAAGAAACAATATTTAGTATTACTGACTGATTAAATATTTTAAGGACGACTTATTTAAATGGTCTTTTACAAACAGTTGAAAATATTGAGTGAATGTAAAGGGTGGTTAAATTGTAAGGGCCGATGTTGAATGTGAACCTCATCTAAATGTCTAGTTTTTTTTCAGCATTTCATTTGACATTTCTCAATTTCAGACTAACTCTATTCAGGATTATTATGAAAATGGTCGTTCAAATTAAAATGCATATCGTGCACTTCGTGATTTTTTCGGTCAATTTAATCGTCCAAATATGCGTACAATCGGAAAATTCGTTAAAAAATTTGAGCAAACCGGGTCTGTAGGAGATGTGAAAACACCCGTACATGCTCGTACTGCAGAAAATATTGCTGTTGTTCGGGATAGTGTGGCTGAAGAGCCGTCAACCTCAACTGGTCTTCGTGCCCAACAATTGCACCTCTCACGCTCGTCGTTATTGAACATTATGCATAAAGACTTGCATTTACACACTTATAAGGTGCAATTGACTCAAGAAATAAAGCCTCTTGACCATTTCAAACGTCGTCAATGGTCACAATGGTGGCAAGAAATGGCAACAGTCGACGATCAATTTTTGAAGAAAATCATCTTCAGTGATGAGGCACATTTTCACCTCAGTGGATTCGTCAATAAGCAGAATTGCCGCATTTGGGCGAATGATAATTCAAGAGTGATTGTCGAAAAGCCAATGCACCCACAAAGAGTGACTGCTTGGTGCGGTTTATGGGCTGGCGGCATTATCGGACCGTATTTTTTCCAAAATGAGGCCAGTCAGGCTTTTACTGTGAATGGTCTTCGCTATCGTGAGATGATGACGAACTTTTTATGGCCCGAATTGGAAGATATGGATAAGCCAGCAACAATTCAAGAGCTAAAGGATGAGATAATTCGGTTCTATGCCCCTCAATTATGCCTCAGAGTCATTGAAAATCTGGTCCATCGGATGGAGGTGTGCCGCCGAGGTCGCGGCGGCCATTTAGCCGATATTTTGTTTCATAAATAATTGAACCCTACCAATATTATCTTAATAACCAGTAAAAACGGTCTTAATTTCTAGCAGTTTTTCTCTCAATACCATTCTCATGGTGAATTTTATTCAAAAAAAACTGATTTATTGAGGTTATTTTGAACACGTCCAGCTCACGAATGGACAATGATAAACGCGAAATATTTTGGGAGAACACATAAAACAAACCAATCTTTCATTGTAGTCGGGAACATCAACAACATTTTATCCTTCCTCACAAAAGAAGCCACTCTAATGTATATACGATCGGCTATTGTTCGACTCGTCGAACAGTCTCACCTGGCGAAAGTATAACAGGTAGACAATTTTTGACGACGATTCGGGGTTTCTGTGTCATATTTACCCTAGAAAAGTATCTTTTAACCTTAGGTGCGACAATTTTTGCAAGCCGGCCGAAAATGGGTTTATTTTACGTGTCTACGAAATTAGAGGGATATACACACCAAATTTCATCATTCTAGGTGCAGCCGTTTGGTTGGTACCATTTTTATCCCTTTATTCCCATATTACCCCTTAAAAGTACGAGTTTGAAAAAAATATTATGTGTAGTCTATTAGAGGAATGTGTCTAGTCTATTAGAGGAATGTACACAACAAATTTCGTGTTTCTACCTGTTTTCGTTTAATATGTACCATTTTTATCCCTTTTTGCCCCATTTCACCCCCTACGAATAAAAATCACTTTATGGTGCATGTTTTTTGTTATAATGGGAATGCGCATACCCGATATCAACTAAGTACAAGCAGACATATTGAAAAAAAAATGCTTCAATACTCTAAAATATTAGGGGTTATCATCGGTATTTTTAGTCCTTGAGGGAAAATTTTTCTACTTTGGCCGATTTCGCCCAGTTTCAATCCTCACCGATCTACGACTATAAGACGCATTTATGGTAAATTTGGACGTCAGCTGACGGAACGACGGACATGGCTAGATGGTCTTATAATTTTATCACGATATGTAATATATATACTTCATAGGGTCTCAGGTCGATATTTCAGGGTGTTATAAACGGAATGACAAATATAGTATCCACCATCCTGGAGGTGGAGGGTATAAAAAGAAATGACAATAATTTCCTAAATAATTTGTGTTTTATTCAAAATCAACATCGGCCCTTAAAATGTAACCACCCTTTAGTAGAAAATTCCAGGCGTTCCGGTCTTTTGCATGTCTCTTTCAATCTTCAAGGTTCGTTAAATCTTATTGATTTTCCGTTGGGTTTTTCTCGATTTCATTAGCAAATGCCTTTCCTGCTGGACCACTTCCATCTCTGAGCACAGCATGTCATACCCAACGTAGGCGTTGTATTTTGATGCCTTTCACTATGCAAATGTAAACGACCGAAACGCATCAGAGAACGACCAAAATTCCCATTGAAAGATCAAGTTCACTAAGATCCATCGAACCTTGATGCAACAGACTGGAAGAGACATGAAAATGATCAAAAAGCTTTGAATTTATATACAACTATTCAAAATCTACCAGAGTTTGTAAATAACCATTTAAGCATGTCTTCCCTAAAATATTTAATCAATCACACTCTATCTTGCTTTTTCAACTCTAAACATGGTTTTAAAAATTTGTTCAAAGTTCACTTCAAAGTGACCTCTTGCGGAAAATTATGATTGTGTTTTACTCCATTAATTTGAAGCTGATTTCGAATTTATTTATTGTTAACCCCATAGAACTTCGATTAATTTTGGGCACTCCAAACCTAATAGCCATGTTACGCGGAAACAACTTAATAATTTTTACACTCGTTTGTGCGGCTCTCGTAGTGAATCCAGTATTTGGTCGAAAGGTTTGAATAATGTTCATACATTTTACTATTTTCAAAACACTCATTATCAAAAGATTAAAGAAGAAATGTTCATTACTATGAAATACATGAAATAAGTACCGGCAGATTTGTTAATAAATAAATAAAATTGTGATGGTTTATTATTATAATACTCTATAATAATTCTAATAATATACTATAAAAATATGTATAATTCAAAAAGTGAGTATAAGAAAGCAATCTTAAAAAATATTATCGGTATTTCAGTCATCATTAGAGGGAAACATTTTCCTTCGGAGACGATTTCGTCAAATTGCACCATTTCTGTGCCATTTTTATCCTAAAAGTTTGAATTTCGAAAATCAAAATCATCGTGGAATATACATACAATAATTTGATTATTCTAGCTTAAGCCCTTGGTGAACCCAAAAAGTATGAATTTGCGAAAATTCACTTATTTTGATTGTGTACACCGCATTTCACAACTCTAGCTGCTGGCGTTTGTTTGTTTGGATGTCACCCTAAAAGTAAAAAAATCAGTCGGAGGAATATATGCACCGAATTTGATAATTCTAGTTGCAGGTCGGTACTAATTTTCCCCATTAAATATATAATTGTGATTCTTCATTATGATATTATATAGCTGAACCCCCGCCCGCTTACAAAATTCAAATAAAAAAATCCCCATCTTTCAAATCCCGCCCATTTGTATATTGTCTAAGAAGGTTACAAATAAATTAACTCACACAACAATAAAGGAATCTCGGTGTCGAATATACTCTAAAACAGGTTTTAATTTCGTATGGGAAGGGACACGGCCACTTTCCGCCAATCTTTGTACAACTATTTACACTGGATCTACTAACACAAATTTTCAGCACTCTAGGTGTTATAGAAATGATAATATTCGATAATAGGTTTTAACTTTGTATGTGAGATACACCACCCACTTTTCCAATACCGCCCATTTTTGGCACAACTACCCAGGTTTATGCTAGATGCAATCACATAAAATTTCAGTATTTGTCATACAACTGAATATATTCGAAAATGGGTTATAACTTCGTACGGGAGGTGCCACACCCACTTCCCCAATTACGCCCATTTTTGGCACAACTACCCACATTGTGAGGTACAGTTTGTGAGGTGCCACTTCCAATACCGCCCATTTTTGGCACAACTACGCACATTGATGATAGAAGCACTTGCACAAAATTTCAGCACTCTAGTTGTCACAGAACAGACAATATTCAATAATAGGTTTTAACTTCGTATGGGAGGTGTCACGTCCACTTTTCCAATACCGCCTATTTTTGTCAAAACTGTGCAGACTAACAATTAGTGAACTTTCACAAAAATTCAAGACTCTAGCTGCAACAGTACTCCGAATACGCTAATTTATAAAAAACGAATAAATCCCCAATTTGTGGGGGAGGTGGCACGCCCACTGAAAATATCAAAAAGTTATATAGCCTATTTTCACCACCGGTTCAGCATGAACATACTGTGGAAATTTCAAGAAGATCGGTCCAGTAGTTTAGGCTGCTATAAAGAACAAACAAACCCACAAACATACAAACACAGATTCATGTTTATACATAAAGAAGATTAATAGTCCTCTACTATATATAAATATTAATATAATTATTAGTCAGAATTATTCAAAAATGTGCCCTAAATATTATTAGGTAGAAACAATTTCACTCAAGCCCTATTTTCCTAATTTGCAATTTCTTGATTTCATCTAAAGCCTAATGTCTGTACCATATTGATAGGAAAAGTTGTAATATTGACGATCCTATATGTTTCAGAGTGGAATATTATTTGTACCAGTTTCACTCCTTTTTCCATTTTGATCCTAAAAGTACGAATTTAGAAAAAATCGTACCACTTATTTTCCACGTCTACGTAGACAGACGAGTGCAAATACTGAATATCACCGTTTGATTGTAGCCAAATTTAATTCCATTGCAACCGTTTGGTTGGTACCATTTTTATCCCCATTTGCCCCATTTTTTACCTACAAGTAGAAATTTCTTGAATATTAATCTTAGAAGCAATTTTCGTTCGTTTGCAGATACTTATTTCTTAAATAATTCAAGTATTTTTCTAAATAACCACTGTGCAGGCGCCTATCTTGCCTTCGCAGCTATCATTATGTAATACCTCAATTCTTTATGGCAGAAGTATCATGAAACTTTTGAGAAATATTTCATGTTGCCATTTTTGTACTAGTTTTCCATAGTCTGAAGCAAAATCATTTTTGAATTTTTTAGTTAAATTAAACTTATTTTAAGTTCACTTTTTTCTTGTATCAAGTATAATCTTCCTCAGTTTAAGTAAAAATGTATTTGTTTTAAGGAAAAAACAGCAAAATTGTCCTCAGTTCAAGTAAATATGTATTTCACATGAGTAAAAATTAACTTAGTTTTAGGAAAATTTCGGCATAATTTTACCTAGATTTAGTAAAAATTTACTTGGTTCTAGTAAAAATTTGCTAAGTTTTAGGAAAATCTTACTTAAATTTAGTAAAAATGTACTTGGTTTTAGGAAAATTTACTTAGATTTAGAAAATATCAGTAAAATTTTACTTACATTTACTAAAAATGTACTTGGTTGGAGAAAAAATTATTGGATTTTTCCTCAGTTTGAGTATATATTTACTTGGTTTGAGGAAGAACTAGAATTAAGATCAAAGCATGTACAACTTTCAAGGAAAAATTTGAACTTGATATGAGAAAATATTGCTTCAGCGCTATACGAAGTTCAATTTTTTAAATATTAGTTAATTTTAACTCATTATAGGGTTCACTTTTTTCTTAGCGTATTATACACAAGTTTCATATTGCATTTAATTGTTTCACATGATTTAACTTTCTTCTGGACAGTTATACGCCTACTTTGAGTCATTCGAGTGCCCAAACTATGATGCTGAGTATTTCGACATTGCAAGCTGTTGGGTGATGCCGAACCAACGAGGCGAACTTACAATGAATGCTAAATTTGTACTGAAACAGGATTTACCCAGTGTAATAGTCAACTACCGCTTCCTTATCGCACGAAAGGACAAAAATGTCACTTACCTAAATATGGAAATTGATGTCTGCAGTGCATTGGGAGCAGTCTTTAAAAATCCTGTGCTTCGACTGGTCACTGAAGAAATACGACGAGTTAGTAATTTTCCACTGACATGCCCGCTAAAAAAGGTATATAAATGATAAAATTGTATATAAATGGACAAAATTATATGTTTATTTATTATAATAAGAATATTTTGGAATATTTGACAAATAATGTTTCAGTGATAATTCATTATTTCACCCTAATCCAATCTAATATTCAAATACGAATTTCGTATGTTGGGTGTTTCATTACATTTATATTCCTGGAATTATTTTTATACCCTCCACCTCCAGGATGGGGGTATACTAACTTTGTCATTCCGTTTGTAACACCTTGAAATATTGACCTGAGACCCTATAAAGTATATATAAGACGATCTAGACATGTCCGTCCGTCCGTCCGTCCGTCCGTCCGTCTGTCCGTCTGTCCGTCTGTTGAAAGCACGCTAGCATCTAAACGAAAGGAGCTAGGACGTCCAAATTTTCCATAAATGCGTCTTATAGTCGTAGATCGGTTGGGATTGAAATCGGCCCAAAGGGAAAAATTTTTCCCTCACAAGGACTAAAAATACCCATAATAATCCCTACTATTTTAGCGTATTTAAGCATGTTTTTTAAATATGTCTGTTTATAGTTGCTTGATATTTGGTATGCGTATTACCCTTATAGCAAAAAACTGCACCATAAAGTGATTCTTATGTGTAGGGGGTGAAATGGGGCAAAAAAGGGATAAAAATGATACACATTAAACGACAACAGATAGAAACACGAAATTCGGTGTGTACATTCCTCTAATTGAGTAGATACATGATACAAAAGTATTTTTTTTCAAATTCGCAACAAATTTCAAATGTATGAAAATCAGAAATTTAATTAATAATCCAAGGCTATTAATATTATTATACTATGTATATATAATGGAAATAATACTTCAATTCATAAAGTAAATATAAGGGAGCAATCATAAATACCCTAAATATTGGGGGATAGAGAGTGTACTTTCAGCTACAGTCGTTTGGTTGGTTGTATTTCCATCCTATTTTAATTTCAAAAGTATAAATTTTGAAAATACCTACATACGTACGCAGTATAAGACAACGTCGTAAAAGTAACAAAATAAAGTACGAATTTGGATAAAAAATATTTTACGTGGCTATGCAGTCAGAGGAATGTATACACCGAATTCCATGATTCTATCGGCGGCCATTTTGTTGGTACCATTTTTATCCCCTTTTTCCAATTTTGCCCCCTCAAGAGTACGACTATCTAAAATCTTTTTATTTTACTTATCTACACAATTAGAGGGACGTATCTACTCACTGAATTTCATCATTCTATCTGTATTCATTTAGTTGGTACTATTTTTATCCCCTGTAGCCATTGTATCCATTGAAAGTACGAATTTGGAAAAAACGTTTTATTCTTCGTGTCTACGCTGTCAGAGGAATGTATACTCCGAATTTCATGATTCTAGCTGCTATCATTTGGTAGGTACTATTTTTATCCCCATTTTTCCATTTGAACCCCAAAAAGTACGAATTTTGGAAATTTCTTTTATTTTACGTGTCTACGCAATCAGAGGAATGTATATATCGAATTTCATTATTCTAGGTGCAGCCGTTAGGTTGGTACCATTTTTAGTACCTCTATCCCCATTTAACCCCTTAAAAGTACGAATTTAGAAAAATTACTTTTATATTATGTATCTACTCTATTAAAGGAATGTACACGCCAAATTTCGTGTTTCTATCTGTTGTCGTTTGATAGGTACCATTTTTATCCCTTTTTGTCCCATTTCGGCCACTACAAATAAAAATCACTCTATGGTGCCCTTTTATGCTATAGAGGGAATGCGCATTGCAAATATCAAATAAATACAAGCTAATATGTTCAAAAAACATGCTGAAATACTCTAAATATAAGGGGTATTTTCAGTCCTTTTGAGGGAAAAATTTTTCCCTCTGGCCCGATTTCGTCCACTTTCAATCCCAACCGATCTACAACCATAAGACACATTTAGGACAAATTTGAACCTCCTAGATCATTTCGTTTGGCCGCTATCGAGCTTTCAACAGACAGACGGACGGACAGACGGACATGGCTATATCGTCTTAGAATTTTACCACGACCCAGAATATATATACTTTATGGGGTCTCCGATGAATATTTCAAGGTGTTACAAACGTAATGACAAAGTGAATATACCCCCATCCTGGAGGTGGAGGGTATAAAAATGGTACCAACCTAACGGCTGTACCTAGAATAATGAAATTCGGTGTATACATTCCTCTGATTGCATAGACAAGTAAAATACACGGATTTTTCAAAATTCGTACTTTTTGGGGTTAATATGAAAAAAGGGGATAAAAATAGTACCAATCAAATGACCGCAGCTAGAGTCATGAAATTCGGAGTATACATTCCTCTGACTGTGTACACACGGAAAATAAACTGATTTTTCGAAATTCGTACTTTTTGGGGACAAAATAGAAAAAGGGGATAAAAATAGTACCAACCAAATGACAGCAGCTAGAGTCATGAAATTCGAAGTATGCATTCTTTTGACTACGTAGACATGAAAAATGAAAGGTTTTTTCCAAATTCGTACTTTCAACGGATACAATGGGTACGGAGGGATAAAAATGGTACCAATCAAACGGCTACAGTTTGAATAATGAAATTCGGTGTATGTATTCCTCTGATTGCGTAGACACTTAAAATAAACAGGTTTTTCGAAATTCGTACTTTTTGGGGTTAAAATGAAAAAAGGGGATAAAAATAGTACCAATTAAATGACCGCAGCTAGAGTCATGAAATTCTGAGTATACATTCCTCTGACTGCGTAGACACGGAAAATAGACGAATTTTTCGAAATTCGTAAATTTTGGGGTTAAAATTGAAAAAGGGGATACAAATAGTATCAACCAAATGACCGCAGCTAGAGTCATGCAATTCGGAGTGCACATTCCTCTGATTGCGTAGGAATCGGAAAATAACCGAATTTTTCGTAATTCGTACTTTCAAGGAATACAATGGTACAGAGGGATAAAAATAGTACCAACTAAATGACTACAGCTAGAATGATGAAATTCTAATTGCGTAGAAACGTCAAGGGGGTAAAAATGGTACCAACCACATGGTCGCAGCTGGAATTATGGAATTCGGTGTATACATTCCTCTGCCTGCATAGACACGCAAAATAAAAACTTTTTTTTTCCAAATTTGTACCTTTTCTATTATGGCAAAAATTGGTTGAATCATGAAGTTAGGTTATTTTGCACTATGTACGTCTGATTGTACTTTTGGAATTAACATAAAATGGAAATACAACCAACTGTAGCTCCCACTATCTACTAATATTAATGGTATTTAAGCTTTTTGAAAATATAAATATAAGAATATTTATTTTTTGATTTGAAATAAATAATGGTTTGAAATAATTAAAATATTATGTTTATTTATAAAATTATTTTTTCAATATTTGTATTTGTTTTGATTTGGCTATATTAAAAAATGTATATTTTCCTGTAATATTACTGCACTTCTACGAAAACCGACAACCTCTGTGGAATGCAATCCATGGTGGAGGGTATATAAAGTTCGGCCCGGCCGAACTTAACGCCGTTTTTACTTGTTTTTATTAGTGTAACTAATAGTTATTTTTCTCATCTTCTTTTATAGGGTGAAGAATATATCATTGATAATTTTACAATCAATTCAAAGTACTTACCGCCCTTCACGCCATACATGAATTGGATAACCAAGGCGACTTTTTACACGAATTCTTCTAAAATGAGCTGGCTCATCGTTGATAGTTTTGGCAAAGTTGACAGTAAGATGAAAAGACACTATCCCGCTAAGTAAATATCTATGTTTGCAACTACAACTTTATGTTGTTTCAATTTCTTATAAATAAAATGTTAAATGTTAATAAAATAAGATTTATTAATTTTATTATTTCTAGAGTGCATGTTTTTTTAAATAAAAACAAGTAAGGAAAGGCTAAAGTCGGGCGGGGCCGACTATATGATACACTCCACTTTCTATCCGAATACAATTCAATTCGGTAAAAAAGTGAAAACAGAAAGGACTTTTATATGTTTCCTTATCATAGGCTAATATGACCTGACTCAATTTGTCAAATCGAGAATAATATATATCCAAACATGGAATAAAGGTACCCACTTGTACAATAGGTTCTTTTATAACATTTTATGCTAAATTTGAAGTAATTCGGTGAAAATACAATTTGTATGGGAGCTATATTAAATATGGACCGATGTGACCCATTTCTATCATGGGTGCTTCTAGTAAAAATATAAGATGTTTTGCAAGATTTGAAGAAGATATGTAAAAATATGTCGTCTCTAGAGCATGAAAGTCAAATCGGGCGCGAAATTTGAATTGGAGCTATATATAAATCTGAATCGATCTGACCTATTTTCACTACAGGTCTTCCTAGTTTATATATAACATGTTTAGCCAAATTTGAAGACAATCTGTGGTTTCTGGAGCGGAAAAGGTCAAATCTGGAACGACATTTGTATGGGGGTTATATCTAAATCTGAACCGATCTAACCCGCTTTCGCCAAAACAAACACATACATTTACAGGATACAAAAATCCTTCCCGATTTCACTTTTTTACAGAATTGAATTATAATAGGATAGCAAGTGGAGTGTATCATATAGTCGGCTCCTTCCGACTTTAGCATTTCCTTACTTGTTTCATAGATGTATGTGAGAGTAGAAGCTAGATTTCAGCAAATCTAATATTATGGTCAGATATTGTATACAAAATTTTAATACCGCATTCACTGTATACATTTTCGAAGATTGAAGTTAAACTAAATTTGAGGGATGTTTTAATTTTTGAACTTTCTTTCATCTGGCGAACAAAAGTATATCCAACTGGAAAGAACATTTCGAATTACACTTGGAATTATAAAGCGGTCAAATTGGAAGATTATTGCTCCGGATAATTGTATTTGGAAAATCATCATTAAACAATCTAAAATTTATTTCCGTTGGGTGACTGGAAAGTCCTCTAGGGGCTACAGCGGGACAGTTATGGGCTTTTCTTTCATAAAAGTTATAAAAAATAAACAAATGTATGGGGACCATCTTAAGGTAGGTTTGTTCTTAGAAAATATTGGGGCTGAAAATATATTGGGGCTTGGCCATACATTTGACTCTACTAGGGACCTCCTTGGAAGAGTGGCGGGAGAAAATTTTATAAAAATTTAGTTTTTGTATGGGCAGGTATGTTTGGGGAAAATGTTGGAATGGAAAATTAATGGAGGTTATTCTTATATTTGATCTAGCTAGGAGGGACTCTGGGAGAGTTATAGATAGACCTTATTGTCATAACAAAAGTTATAAAAAATAAAAAATCGTATGCGACCACCTTAATGGTTCAAGATAGAAGGAATGTTCAGAGAAAAAGTGTGGGTTGAAAATATATTGGGGTTTGGTCATACATTCGATTCCACTAGGGTCTCCTTGGGCCAGTAAGAGCGGTTGGAGCAAAGTGGGGCAGGGCCGTGCGCAGGGAAGGGGTTTTGGGGTTCAAACCCCCAGAGAGGTTTCGAACATATACCTTTTTAAAACCTTCTAGACTTTCTGAAGCAATAAAATATAGGATTTTTAAGTTATTATTAAAATAACTCGCCTGAAATGGTAATTTTGCAGTAAAATCATGAAAACACGAAAATCAGATAAACAAATAAGAAAGGTTAAAGTCGGGCGTGGCCGACTATATGATACCCTACACCAAGTCAATATGTGGTATAGGGTATAAAAAGGTAGTCACATTTGAACCGGGTACATATATAATGATTTTTTAAGAGCTTGATAACTTTTTTTTAAAAAAAAACGCATAAAATTTGCAAAATCTCATCGGTTCTTTATTTGAAACGTTAGATTGGTCCATGACATTTACTTTTTGAAGATAATTTCATTTAAATGTTGACCGCGGCTGCGTCTTAGGTGGTCCATCCGCTTAGTCCAATTTTGGCATTTCCACGTTTTTGAGTAACAGAGACCCAATTGGTGCGAACGGCGACGAATCGAAAATTGGTGGTCATCATTAACACTGGCCGATACAGCTGCGATATTTTCTTCAGTTCGCACTCTACGTAAGCGTGTTGGTGGTTTAATGTCCAACAATGTAAATTTTGTGCGAAATTTAGTCACAATAGCCCGAATAGCCGCTTCAGTGGGTCGATTAAACTGACCATAAAATGGAAGCGCGCAATGAACTTTCTTAACAGAGCACGCATTTTGATAATAAAATTCAATAATTTGCAAGCGTTGTTCGTTTGTAAGACGATTCATGATGAAATGTCAAAGCATACTGAGCATCTTTCTCTTTGACACCATGTCTGAAATCCCACGTGATCTGTCAAATACTAATGCATGAAAATCCTAACCTCAAAAAAATCACTCTTTACTACAAATTTCATCTGTATTTGTAAAAAAATTGAAAACAAACTTTGAATGAGAGCTATGTATAAATCTGTACCGATCTGACACATTTTTACCATAGGGTTTCTGAAATTTAAGACGCTTTCCCAAATTTGATGGAAATTTATTAAATATGTGGTTTCTAGTGCGGAAAGAATTGGATCGGGGGAGTCATTTATATGGGAGCTATATATAAATTTGAATCGATTTGACCCACTTTCTCAACGGATGTTTGTAGTTGAAATATGAGCCAAATTTTAAGAAAATCAGTTCAAATATGCTATTTCTAGAGCGGAAAAAATCAATTAAGTGGCGAAATTTGTATTGCAGCTATATATATCTGAACCGATCTGGCCCATTTTTACCAGAGCTGTTTCTAGTTGAAATATAATTTGTTTTGCCAAATTTGAAGAAAATCTGTTAAAATATGTGGTTTCTAGAGCGGAAATAATCAAATCGGGGGAGACATTTGTGTGGGAGCTATATGTAAATCTAAACCGATATGACCCACTTTCGGCATAGATGTTTATAGTTGAAATATGCTCTGGTTTGCCAAATTTCAAGAAAATCTGTTAAATTATGTGGTTAATAGAGCGGAAATAATCAAATCGGGGGATACATTTGTGTGGGAGCTATATATATGACGTTTTGCTAAATTTGAAGAAAATCTGTTGAAATATGCGGTTTATAGAGCGGAAAAAGTAAAATCGGGAGCAAAATTTGTATGGGAGCTATATCTCAATCTGAACCGATTCTCTTCAAATTAAATAGCGTTCGTCCTTATCCCATAAAACTTCGTTGTGCAAAGTTTCATTTAGTTCTAACCACAATTGCGACCTGGACTTTGATTACAAGCATAGATGGACAGACGGACGGACGGACATCGCCAAATCGACTCAAAAAGTAATTCTAAGTCGATCGGTATAATAAACGATGGGTCTATCTCGTTTCATTTTGGGTGTTACAAACAAATGCACAAAACCATTATACTCTGAGGTGTAGGGTATACAAATCGTGGACACTTTCTTCAAATTTCGACAAAGGTTATGAAAAATACGAACAAACTAAACGAATTTCCAGATTGTGTAATGCTAATTTCGCTAATGGTTACCAAATTGTTCGGAAAAGTTTCATTTTATTTAACCGATACCACTTCTTGGGAGATGTATCTAAATCATCACAGATGCAACAACTACTTCTAAATGTTTTGGGAGTTTGTAATGATAATACAAATCCATTTCGACAAACGAAGAAAGCTGTTGGATATAACCATATTTCTCTTTGTTCATTTACAACAAGTGATTGCATGTTTACCGCAAACAAAATAATTTTTCCCACAATAGAAACTCAAAAACAACGTTCACGTATCTAAAATTTCGTTTCTACGTAATAATAATTAATATCTACTTTAAAGTTGCGAAACAATAAGAAATGAGTTTTAACTTACTGCAATTTTTGTCATATTTCTCACTTCACTGTCATATTTTTTTCAGAGTTAATATTTTTTATTTTTGTATACATATGTAACAAGTATTATTAAAAAGAGAAACAGCAAATTCAGTAACTTTCCTCTACGTAGGAAAACGAAACTCCAAAACACCAATTATTTGGTTTTTTGGAATTAAAATTTGTAGGTGTTTTTCGTCTTGCATTTCATCGAGTACAAAAAAGCTGTATTTGTTATTCGAATTTATACATATTTAAGATTATAAAAATGTAGAATCATTTCTAATTTTTTTTATTTAATCGGAATATGCGTATAAAGATTTTGAGTAAACATACTGTTACTCATGTCCTATAAAAATTAAAACCCCCAAAACTACTTAGACATTCTATTTAGACCCATACTTTGTCAAAAAGCATATCAAATTTTCTGCATTTTAGACATTCTATTTAGACCCATACTTTGTCAAAAAGCATATCAAATTTTCTGCATTTATATAGAAAAAATGAAGGACCTGAAGGGTTAGGCGCCGAGGAATTCGACCGTTTTATGTAAGTACTGTCCAGCAACTATTTGAAAAAAAAAGAAGTTCTACACTTCTAGAACAAGTCTGTTAAAAAATCAGCGATTGTCTGCTGCCTATCAGCAGACACTTTTCTGCTAGTACATCAGATTTTTTTTGGCATAACAGCGGTTTTTCTGCAATCTTATATCACCATTCACACTGCTAAAGAGTTTGCAGTCTGCTCAGTTGACTTTCAGCTTTCTTTAACTGACAAATTCCTTTGATGGATTACTGAAATGCAATTTTGCCGACGATGTCTGTCGGACGAATGTATCAAAATATTTCACGAAGATCCTGGTAATAAAATATGAATAGTTGCCAAACGCTCACGTAATCACACATAATCAAAATTAACGTCATTTATCATTGCGCTATAGACTGACTAGACTTCACGAGAAAAATTGAACATTGATTGAAAATTGACTAAAATAATTAACAGATTTTCAACCTGCTTTATGTTTTTGTGAAACTAACTGAAAACCCCTCCCAGGGGAAAATCCTGCTCACGGCCCCATGCCGTGCTCCCCTCTGGGGGAGACTCCGAGGCAGTTTTGGGAGTTTTGGTGTATTTTTACACCTTTTCCTTCACCTTTGACCCCAATGAGCACCCACTTACACTCACCCCACCACCCTCATTTTTGGCTCATGAATTTTTTTGCGAACCTCACAAAATTAGGAATTCTACAACATCGAAATCGAAAAGTCGTGTACTATTCCACCCACGGACAATAGACAGAATATATACCATGTGGGGTCTCCAATGAATATTTCAAGGAAGGATAAACTGAATATTGTGAAGGGTATAGTGACAACGATGAAACTGTTATAGGTATGATTGTAATATTTCCACATTATGATATAACAATGGGCACCAGAAATGCCCCTTATTATACCCTCCACTAGGGTATTATGTCTTTGTGCATTTGTTTGTAACATCAAAAAAGAATAGAGGTAGACCTATTTTTATGTATCGATTTAGGCATGTCCATTAGAGCGTACCAGGTTACAAGTAAAAAAAAAAAAGTTCGCCGTACACCTTCGAATATGAAGTATTATTGAAAGGTAGTTTCAAAAAAATTTTTTTTATTTTTTATGCCGAACGTAGGGGTCGCGCTTTTACATTTTTCTATATAACTTCTGCATTTATAAACGGATTTTAAAGTGTGATACATCGATGTTTTTGTCCGATTTTTTTGTCTTTGAAGTCATTGAGCTCAAACATGATTCATGATTTTATGCGAGCTTTAATTTTCGATTATTAGAGTGGTACATTAGGGTAGTAGCAACTGAGAAATGATGGGTAAGTACCAGAAGGGGGTGCTTGAGCTCAATGACTTCAAAGACAAAAAAATCGGCCTCGTCGAGACAAAAACATCGATGTATCACACTTTAAAATCCGTTTATAAATACAAGTTATATAGAAAAATGTAAAAGCGCGACCCCTACGTTCGGCATAAAAAAATAAAATTTTTTTTTTGAAACTACCTTTCAATAATACTTCATATTCGAAGGTGTACGGCGAACTTTTTTTTTGAGGTACGCCCTAATGTCCATCCGTCCATATATTCTGGTAATCAAAAAAATAAACAAAAATTTTTAATTTGAAGCAAATCGGTTCACATTTAGATATATCCCCCATACAAATGTCGCTCCCTATTTAACTTTTTCCTCTCTAGAAAAAACATAAGGATTTTACTCGGTTTCAAATTTGGAACAGTACCTTATAATTCCGCTGGAAACTTCTGTGGTAAATTTGGTCAGATCGGTTCAGATTTATATATAGCTCCCATACAAATTTCGTTCTCCATTTATTTTATTTCTTTCGCTCTAGAGACCATATAATTTACCCAAATTTATTCCAATTTGGCACAAAACCTTAAATTTCAACTAGAAACAGAAAACAGGGTCATATCGGTTCAGATGTATATAGCTCCCATACAAATTTCCTCCCGATTTGACTTTTACCCCTCTAGAAACCATACATCTCAACATATTTTCATTAAATTTGGCACAACCCTTATATTTGAATTAGAAACATCTGTGATAGAAGTGGGTTAGATCGGATAAGATTTAGATATAGCTCCCATACAAATGTCGGCCTACATTTAACTTTTTCCGCTCTAAAAACCACACATTGTAACCGATTTTCTTCAAATTTGCCATAGCAACTTTTATTTCAACTGGATGAAATATGGTGAAAGTGGGTCAGATCGGTTCATATTAAGATATAGGCCTCATAATAATTTTGACTTTCAAATTTGGCAAAATACCTTATATATTTAAAGTAAAACAATTAAGGAAAAGCTAAATTCGGACGGGACCGACTATATGATAACCTCCACTTTCTAACCCATTACAATTCAATTCGCTAAAAAAGTGAAATCGGGAAGGACTTTTGTATCCTGAAAATGTATGTATTTGACAAAAAATGTTAACTTGGAAAGGACATTTGTATGGGAGTGTATTGGAAACGGGAACGATGTGACGCGCTTTCACCATGAATGTTTATACATGAAATATAATATATAAAGTTTGGCCAAAATCGGGAGCAACATTTTTATCGGGGCTATATCTAAATCTGAACCGAACCACTTTCACCATAGTGGTTGTGCGAAATTTAAAGTAAATCGGGTACAATATGTAATTGTTGGAGCGTAAAAAGTCAAACTGGGAGCGACATTTGTATGGGAACTATATATAAATGTGAACCCATCTGACCCCAATAAGGTTCGTCCTTGGATCACAAAACTAATTTGTTCCAATTTTTGGTGCGATCGGACTATAATTGCGACCTGTACTTTGATTACAACAATATATTGAGGGAGGGACATTGCTAAAGCGATTCAAAAAGTGATTCTAAGTCGATCCGTATACATAACAATGGGTCTATCTCGCTTCCTTTTCGGTGTTACAGACAAATGCACAAAGGCATAATACCCTAGTGGAGGCTATAAAAACGTATAGTGAAAGTGGGCCACATCTTTTCAGGTTTTAATACAATCCTCATACTAATATCTTTCACGATTTAACTTTTTTCTCTCAAGGTATTACAGATTTTGATCTAATTTAGCGGAAATGCCAGCTGGAAACATGCATTGTGAAAGTAGGTCATATCGTTTCATTATATAGTTCTCAGAAAAAAAATTCGTACCTGATTTCACTTTTTCCCCGAATTCAATTATAATGGGGTGCATATAGAGGGCCCCGTCCGACTTTAGAGTTTCCTTACTTGTTTAATACCAAATTTACTCGATTTGGATTAGAGATGGCGGGTGAGTGATTTTTGACTCACGTTCACGCATACTCACGATGAAAAATAATTTAATCGATGATTTTTTCTCTACGCATTTCATGAGTAGATCACGCGTGAATCACGTAAATCACGCAAATAATTTCCATAAAGAAAATAATATATGCCTATAAATCTAAATGAGTAACGCGTGAATCACGCAATTCACGTGAGTCGCGTCCATCTCTAATTTGGATACACACACATGGTATACAACAGCAGGTTTAACCGATGGAAAATTTTGTTGGTTTTGTCAACACTTTCAGTTTTATATGTATGTAATTGTAATGTATTAATTATGTAATGTAATAATTCATTCAAACCTTTCGACCGACCAGAGCCATAAAAACGAATGTAAACATGATAAAGTGGTTTGCGCGTGACAGCGCTTGGAGTGCCCCGAATTCAATCGATGTTCTCTGCGGTTGCCGGTTAACAATAAATAAATCCGAAATGAGCTTCAAATTAATTACTTGTTTTCCGCTCGAGTTCAATTTTAAACACAGTTAAAAGCGGAGAAAAGACAATATTTTTTATTACAAAACAAGTTCGAGTGTGATTGAGTAAATATTTTAGGGATGACTTATTCAAATATTGAAATTGTTTGACGATATCTGTTGGTTTTTCCCAGCTTTCAATAACAAACGATTTTCGTACAGGTCCAATTTCAATTAAGATCTATCCAACCTCGATGTAACAGACATGAAGAGATACGTAAATAGCCGGAAAGCCTGAAATTTTATACTACTTGCGGTCAAAATCTACTAGAGATTGTACATAAATGATTATTTAAGAATGCATTCCCAAAAATATTTAATCAAACACAATCGATCTTGCTTTTGTAAATTTATTGGAAGTGACCTCTTGCGGAAAATGATCACATATTTAAATAATTATATTTCCAACAATTCAGAACGACGATACATTTTGGTCAGTCGAAATCTAGTAGCGATGTCACGCGGCAACAACTTAATCATTTTTACATTCGTTTTTGCGGCTCTTATAGTGAATCAAGTATTTGGTCGAAAGGTTTGAATAACTCATATATTTACGTATTATTATATTCAAAATACATATCGAGGGCTTATATTCAAAAGTGGCTATGAACAAAAACATAACTTTTCAGGAGAGCGAAAAAACTGTCTTTCTCCTTTCATTCAATCTTCTACAATCTAAAAAGGATTACTAATTGCTACTATTAAAAAGTTTTCGAAATTTCCTATCATTGGCGGTAGAATATCTATGGTAATGAAGTAAAAATTCCGACCTTAGTTTTGAATGATTTCCTTCTGCACTACACGGCCTCGCCGTCTTTATGGACTTTTAGCATTTGAATGGGATTTATCGACTTTAAGATCTTAAATATCTTTCTAACTATTCTCTTGTAGATATTCACGAGCAATATCATCGGTACGTAATTGTACTTTTGATAATCATTTCAATATTTGACGTGGCCATTTTTGAAAGGTCACGTACTAGGAATCCAAAATTTTGCTAATGTTCTGAAAATCACATCTACTCTTAGCATGTGCAATTTCGATAAGATTTATTTGACCGTTCAAAGGTTACAGAATTGATCCAAAGAAATCACAATTATAAAATTGCAAACTTTCCATTGACACCTAACATCATTTAGGGTTGCCAAGAATCATAATATAAATACTGACCCTTGTAAGCGTTGCACCCATTTGATTGACTTGGTACTATAGTTCGATTGGACGTGAGTGAAAGGATGTATTTATTAAAAGTTATTATTAAAGGAATTAAATATACACATGTTGCATATTACATTTAATTGTTTAATGTAAATTTTTTCATATGATTTAACTTTTTCTGCTCAGCTATACGCCTACTTTGAGTCATTCGAGTGCCCATACTATGATTCTAATTATGCTGAAATTGTGAGCTGTTGGCTGATGCCGAACCACAGAGGCGAGCTTACGATGAATGCTAAATTGGTACTGAAGCAAGATATGCCCAGTATAATAGTCAACTACCGCTTCCTTATCGCCCGGAAGGACAAAAATGTCACTTACATAAACATGGACATTGATATCTGCAGTGCATTGGGTGCAGTCTTTAAAAATCCTGTGCTTCGACTGCTCTCTGAAGAAATACGACAAGCTAGTAATTTGCCACTGGGATGTCCACTAAAAAAGGTAAGCTATGATAATTAAAACAATGTAGAAAATCTGAAATTCTTGAATACAACTGTGCGACTGTAATTGTGGGTCATGAAAATTTCTATAAAATTCTGAAAGGAGAGATCAAACTTAGCAAAGCTGTGTGTTAAATTTTCTGATCGATAACACTGACCACAGCATTTTTTTAACAGAGTAGTAATCCTATAATTCTGAAAGGACATGTTGAGTAGATCATTTTTGAAGAATAAACTCTCTTTTCATTTTTTGGTCGAAGGGAGCATTATACTAAGTGAAAAAAATTTTTAAGTACATGCCTGAGAGAATTGTTATTGTTAGAACTATATTGTGGAATTTTATGAGGACCATTTTTGTAGAAGATTTTAGCCCTCTAGCTTCTCCCTTTATGGGTCAATTTGACCCTTTTTTCTAGAAAATCAAAAAAGTCATTTCAAAAAGGAATAAAATGTTCTACAAAAAATTGGATATTTAAGGAATTAAATGTTATACGAAAAAAATTACCGGAAAATTTCAGTGGGGTTCAGCTAAGACTCCAAAGTTGTTAATAAAGATCTTGAACCTTAAATAGCAAAATAATGCGCCAATTTAAAAATATATATATATATAAAGTTCCATTTTTTAATTTAAAAGTCCAATTTATTAAAGATCGATCATTTTCGGTAGAGCACGGCAATCGAAAAAAAAGCAATTGGTTATATTTAGTAAAATTTCCATTTTCGGATATGGCCAAAATGACTTTCTTTTGTATTGATCTATCAAACGGATCAGGCTAATTTTTTGCATGTGTCGCTTGTAACATATATGTAAATCATAATTCGCGGTTGCATGAAAATTAATATATTTCTCCGTCTGGGTTTCTGAAACTATTCTGTAACAAATATTCCCGATTTAGCCGGCAATCATATGCCAAAAGATATTTTGTTAATCTCTATATGATCAAATGAACCTTATAATCTAACTAGAAACAGTTAATATCGGTTCAGATTTAGATATAACCCACATACAAATGTCGCTCCCGATTTGGCTTTAGAAACCTCATATTGAACCCGATTTTCTTTACATTTGGCACAACATCTTATAATCTAACTAGAAACAGCTATGCTGAAGGTGGGTAATATCGGTTCAGATTTAGATACAGCCCACATATAAATGTTGCTCCCGATTTGACATTTGCCGATCTAGAAACCACATATTGAACCCGATTTTCTTTAAATTTGGTACAACGTCTAATAATCTAACTAGAAATACCTGTGTCGAAAGCGGGCTAGATCGGTTCAGATTTAGACCGTACCCGCTTTTCTTCAAATTTGGCTTAACACCTTATAATCTATCTAGAAACGGCTATGCTGAAAGTGGGTAATATTGGATCAGATTTAGATATAGCCCCTATACAAATGTCGATTTGACTTTTGCCGGTCTATAATCACCAAAAACACCTATGGTGATAGTGGATAAGATCGGTTCATATTTAGATATAGCCCCAATACAAATGTTGCTCCCAAATGTTTAACCGATTTTGGCCAAACTATATGTATTATATTTCAAATATTTTCTTCCAGGTTTCAATATAACCCCATACAAATGCCCTTGCCACTTTAACATTTTTTGTCAACCACATACATTTACAGGATACAAAAACCCTTCTCGTTTTCTCTTTTTTACCGAACTGAACTGTATTCGAATAAAAAGTGGAGTGTATCATATAGTCGGCCCGGCCGACTTTAACCTTTCCTTATTTGTTTTATATTTTGTTTGTCTTTTTTTTAAATATTAATATTTGTCTTATTTTACAGGGTTTCGAATATGTCATTAATAATTTCACGATCAATTCGAAGTACCTACCGCCGTTTACGCCATACATGACTTGGATAACCAAGGCGAATTATTTCACGAATTCTTCTAGAACGAGCTTGCTAATCGCTGATAGTTTTGGCAAAGTTGACAGTAAGATGAAAAGGCACCCTGCCGCTGTGTAAATATCGGTGTTTACAGTTAAATCTTTATGATGTTTCAATTTCGTGTAACTAAAGTGATAAATGCTAATAAAAGTACCTATTATTTGAATGAATTTAAAAAGTAAGCCCCTGCAAATTCGATTATAGTGTTATTACAAAAACATATAATTAAGCAAAAACAATAAGAGCCAAGACTCCAAAGCATTTATCAACAGAACTTAAGTAAACAAACTTATATTGGAAATGGCAAAAGTTCATCAACTTACTATGTAAATAGTATTTATACTTAAATATTGTTGTTAGTCGATTTGATAAATGTCGTTACGCCGTGTTTTAGATGCTGCTCGATAAATCTATATATATAAAAGAGTTGCGTTACTGACTGACTGACTGACTGACTGACTGACTGACTGACTAATCATTGACCAGCCCCCAGACCAAACGGCTGAAGCCAGGGTCATGAAATTTTCAGGGTAGTTCCCAAATATGACGTAGACGTCGACTAAGAAAGGGTTTTACGAAATTCGTACTTTTAGGGGATAAAATGGCCCAAAAAGGGATAAACATCGAACCTTCGTCCTGACTAAACGGCAGTAGCTATAAACATGAAATTCGGTGAGTTCCTTGCAATGACCATGCAGACGAGCTACAAATAGGGATTTTTCGACATTTGTACTTTTAAGGGACGAGCGGGACAAAAAGGGATAAAAATGGTACCAACTAAAGTATTACAGCTAGAAACGTGAAATTTGTTATGTAAATTCCTCTGACCATATAGAAACGAAGTAAAATTGGATTTTTCGAAATTTGTACTTTTAAAGGACGAGCGGGACAAAAAGGGATAAAAATGGTACCAACTAAAGTATTACAGCTAGAAACGTGAAATTTGGTATGTAAATTCCTCTGACCATATAGAAAAGAAGTAAAATTGGATTTTTCGAAATTTGTACTTTTAAAGGATGAGCGGGACAAAAAGGGATAAAAATGGTACCAACTAAAGTATTACAGATAGAAACGTGAAACTTCGTATATAAATTCCTCTGACCATATAGAAACGAAGTAAAATTGGATTTTTCGAAATTTGTACTTTTAAGGGGCGAGCGGGACAAAAAGGGTACCGAATAAGGTATTACAGCTATAATCGTGAAATTCGGTATGTAAATTCCTCTGAACATATAGAAACGAAGTAAAATTGGATTTCTCCAAATTTGTAGTTTTAAGTGGCGAGCGGGACAAAAAGGGATAAAACTGGTACCAATTTTACTAAAGGGTGATTTTTTAAGAGCTTGATAACTTTTTTTTTTAAAAAACGCATAAAATTTGCAAAATCTCATCGGTTCTTTATTTGAAACGTTAGATTGGTCCATGACATTTACTTTTTGAAGATAATTTCACTTAAATGTTGACCGCGGCTGCGTCTTAGGTGGTCCATCCGCTTAGTCCAATTTTGACATTTCCACGTTTTTGAGTAACAGAGACCCAATTGGTGCGAACGGCGACGAATCGAAAATTGGTGGTCATCATTAACACTGGCCGATACAGCTGCGATATTTTCTTCAGTTCGCACTCTACGTAAGCGTGTTGGTGGTTTAATGTCCAACAATGTAAATTTGGTGCGAAATTTAGTCACAATAGCCCGAATAGCCGCTTCAGTGGGTCGATTAAACTGACCATAAAATGGAAGCGCGCAATGAACTTTCTTAACAGAGAACGCATTTTGATAATAAAATTCAATAATTTGCAAGCGTTGTTCGTTTGTAAGACGGTTCATGATGAAATGTCAAAGCATACTGAGCATCTTTCTCTTTGACACCATGTCTGAAATCCCACGTGATCTGTCAAATACTAATGCATGAAAATCCTAACCTCAAAAAAATCACTCTTTATTACAGCTAGAATCGTGAAATTTAGTGTGTAAATTCCACTGATCATATAGCAGCGCAGTAGTTTGATTTTTCGAAATTTGTACTTCTAAGGGGTGCGCGGGACGAAGAGGGATAAAAATGCTGTACTATCCTGTGTTACCAAATAAAGTACATATTTTTAGAGGAGCAAAAACACATGTTACCTATAGTGATTTTTCAAAATGTGTACTTTTTGGGAAAGAGGTGCAAAAAGTTATAAACTGGCTGGCTGAATCTAGAAACATGAGATCGAGGATATAAATGGTTGTAATTTTTTGTTCAAAACTTGGTAGAAAATGACCTTATTTATAACCTCATTCCCTTGTATCGCGAATTAAGAAATTAGTTTTGCAAAATTCGTTTCGTTAGGGGGTGATATAGTGCAAAAGAGGATAAAGATGGTGCCAATCAAACAACAACAGATATAAACGTGAAATTCGGTTTATAAATATCTCCAAATGCGTTGACTTGCAAATTCGTACTTTTAAGGGGTCAAAAAGGGAAAAGGGGATACAATGTTAAGAACATACGGCTGAAGCTAAAATCAGGAAATTCGGTTTGTACATTCCCAAGGGGGGTACAAAAGATACCAACCAACCAATGGTAACGAGAATAATTATATTCGGTGTATACGCCGCTCATACTGTGTAGACGGGATAAATAAAAAGATACTCTGGATTGTACTCCGTGAAACGGGAAGAAATATTGTATGCTTCCTAATCATAGGCTAATATGATCTGACCCAATTTGTTAAATCGAGCAGAATATTTGTATCGGGGCTACATCCAAACATGGAATGAAGTAACCCACATTCACAATAGAATCTTCCAGTTCAACTATAACGTGTTATGCTCAATTTGAAGAAATTCGGTGCAAATCCGTGGTTTCTGGTGTGGAAAAAGTCAAGCCGGGAGCGAAATTTGTATTGGGCTATACATAAATCTGAACCGATCAGACCCATTTTCATCATGGGTGTTTCGAATTGAAATATAAGATATTTTGCAAGATTTGAAGAAGATCTGTTAGAAAATGTGGTTTCTAGAGGGCAAAAAGTCAAATCGAGAGTGAAATTTGTGTGGGAGGGTATTTCCAGGCCCGTGCGCAGGATTTTCCCCTGGGGGGGGTTTTCATCTACACTCATAAAAAAGTTAACCTATAATGAGTTAAAATTAACTACAATTTAGGAAACCAAGTACATTTTTACTAAATATAAGTAGAACTTTGAAGAAATTTTCCTAAATCTAAGTAAATTTTTCCTAAAACCAAGTAATTTTTTACTAAATTTGAGCAAAATTTTCCTAAAACTAAGTAAATTTTTACTAAATCTTAGTAAAATTTTGCTGAAAATTTCCTAAAACTAAGTAAATGTTTACTCAAATCAAGTAAATATATACTCAAACTAAGGACAATTTTGCTGATTTTTTTCCTCAAAACGAGTAAATTTTTACTTAAACTTTTATTAACTAAAAAATCAAACAAATAGTTTTGCTTCAGAGTATGCAAAACTGATACAAAAAATGACAACATGAAATATTTCTTAAAAGATTCATGATACCTCTTCCATAAGGAGTTGAGCTATTACTCCATGATTGTTGCAAAGGCGCCTTCGCAGTGGTTGTTTAGAATAATTCATAAAATATTTAAGAACTAAGTCTCTGCAAACGAACGAGAATTGCTTCTTAGATTAATATTCAAGAATTTTTTAAACAATTTCAAATGTTTTTTATAAGTTCATTAACACTTAAATGTATGAAGAACTCGGCTTAAATTTCAGTAAACATTTTAACTTCATTTTAGGAAAAAACACATTTTAAGTTAAAATTTCCTAAATGGAATTTTTTCCATACAAAAAATTTCAGATTTTTTTTCACACTTAAAACCTTGAAAATATTCTTCCACATAAGTTTGAATTTACTCAATTGTAAGAATTTTTTATTAGGTCCAAAGAAATATTTTTAAGTAAATCTACTACCCTTTTTCTAGTAAATGAACTATTTACTATGACTTTGAAAGAAGGAAACTTTACTCATATTTAGTTAATTTTCCAACTTTTTAGGAAATTTTTACTGGAGCGTTTGGAAACCACTCATATTTTATTGCCAGGATCTTCGAGAAATATTTTGATACATTCGTCCGAAAGACATTGTCGGCAAAATTGCATTTCAGTAATCCATCTACCAGTACACTCAAAGGAATATGTCAGTAAAAGAAAGCAGAAAGTCTACTGAAAGAGCAGATTTTCTGCTGTTAAAAAAGAGACAGCAGATTTATATCTGCTGAGATGGTATACAGCTGTTTGCTGTTTTTAGCAATATATATGAGACGCATATTGCCCCAAGCTAATATAAAAGGAAATTCGAGCTAAACTCGCTTATGAAAGCTTATCTATTTTTATATTTTAATTAACAAAAGCCAATTTTAGCAGACTGCAAACTCTTTAGCAGTGTGAATGGTGATGTAAGATTGCAGAAAACTGCTGTTATGCCAAAAACGGCTGTAATAGCAGAAAAGTGTCTACTGATAGGCAGCAGACAATCGCTGCGTTTACTAACTGACTCGTTCTCTAAGTGTAGAACTCTTTTTAAATAGTTGCTTGAAATTACATACATTCATATCGAGGGCTTATATTCATTCATAAGTGGCTATGAACAAAAACATAACTTTTCAGGAGAGCGAAAAAATGATTTTCTCCTTAATTTGAAGAGAAATTATTAAACATTCTTCTACCGTTTAATCTAAAAAGGATTACTAATTGTTACGATTAAAAAGTTTTCGAAATTTCCTATTATTCGCGGTTTCGCTTTTATATGATTAAAATTGGGCATTATGAATGTTGAAATAAGAATAAGATTTATTGTAAACTCCATAACTTTTTTCATGCAATTTTGGCAATGTTGTATAGAAAATGCATTTTCTGTGATGTACACAGCGAATTTACACAAACAACGATCAAATTCCTCGGCGATAAACCCTTCAGTACCGCATTTTTCTATGATAAATGCAGAAAATTGGATATGCTTTTTGACAAAGTATGGGTCTAAATAGGATGTCTAAAGAGTTTTGGATTTTTAATTTATATAGGACATGGGTAACAGGATGTTTACTCAAAATCTTTATACGCATATTCCGATTAAATAAAAAATATTTGGAAATGTTTCTTCATTTTTATAATCTTAAATATGTATAAATTCGAATAAACAAATACAGTTTTTTTGTATTCGATGAAATGCAAGAAGAACAACTTGAAATTTTAATTCCAAAAAAAAACAAATAATTGGTACTGTTTAATTACAAATGTTCTCCTTCTCAGTTTCCACCGGCCTACGGTCAAATGGTATTCCTTTATTTATTCCCCTACGTTAGATTTTGTCTACTACTTTCTTCATACGACTTTGTCATATTACGCACAAAAAGAGTAGTAACACCTTCTAACGAGTAGCGAATGCACTAAGAGCCGCCTTTCTCCATCTATGCTATGCTTTAGTTTTACTCATTATATTGTAAATCTCTTGTTCTTTGGATTTCGTCCACACAAACTTTTGTACAAAAGGTAATATTGTTTACGACAATAAATTGAGTTTTATTTGAAAATATTAAATTTTCGTGTTTTTTTAATTTATTTTCATCCTTGCTACGCAAACAGGTACTTTCGAGTTTCGTTTTCCTACGTAGGTCCAAGTTACTGAATTTGTTGCTTCTCTTTTGAATAATACTTGTTACATATATACAAAAAAATACTAGCTTTGAAAAATATTTGACATAAGTGATAAATTTCTTATTGTTTCGCAACTTTAAAGTAGATTTTAAAATAGAGACCTACATGCAGAGAAAAAATGCATTTCGTAGAAACGAAATTTTAGACACGTGAACATCGTTTTTGAGTTTCTTTTGTAGGAAAAATTAGTTTGTTTGCGGTAAACATGTCATCAGTTGTTGTAAATGGACAAAGAGAAATGAGTTTATGTATATCAAACCGTTTTCTTCGTTTGTCGAAATGGATTTGTATTATAATTGCAAACTCCCAAAACATTGGAAGTAATAGAAACCGTTTTTGTTGCATCTGTGATGAAAATAGGTTTAGATTTAGATACAACTCAATAAAAATTTCCAATCGCAAATATTACATCTTAGCGCTCTACAAGCATCAAGCAAATTATTTGCTTTTATTAAGAATATTTTAGATTTCATTGTGATATCATAGTGATTCTTATCTACACTTTTTTAAAATTACTAAACGATTTTGTTATTAAATTTCCAAACTTTTATTGCTCTAGTCGAATGTCAAGAAGTGGTAAAATGAAATATAATAATAATAAAAATGAAAATTTTCCTAACAATTTGGTGTTAGCACTACACAATCTTGAAATTGGCACAGTTCGTTTAGTTTTTTTGTATTTTTCATAACCTTTGTCTGAAATTCAAGAATGTGTCCACGATTTTTTGTGTAATTTTTGTGTTTTCATGATTTTAATGCAAAATTACCATATCAGACGAGTTATTTTAAAAAGACCTTAAAAATTCTATATTTTATGGCTTCAGAAAGTCTAGAAGGTTTTAAAAAGGGGGGGTTTGAACCCCCAAACCCACCCCCCCTGTTAAAATATGTGGATTCTAGAGCGGAAAATTGGGAGCGAAATTTGTATGGGAGCTATATATATATATATATTTGAACCGATCTAACACATTTTCAACACAGGTGTTTCTAGTTGAAATATAAGATATTTTGCAAGATTTGAAGAAGATCTGTTAAAATATGTGGTATCTAGAGTGAAAAGAGTCAAATCGGGAGTGAAATTCGTAAGGGGGCTATATCTAAATCTGAACCGATTATTTTTAAATTAAATAGCGTTCGTCCTTATCCCGAAAAACTTCGTTGTGCAAAGTCTCATTTGGTTCTACCTACAGTTGCGACCTTTATCGTGATTACAAGAATAGATGGACGGACGGACAGACATCATTTTCACTTTTTTCTTGAATTGAATTGTATTCCGATAGAAAGTGGAGTGTATCATACAGTCGGCCCCGCCCGACTTTAGCCTCTCCTTACTTGTTTCTAACGATGCATCAGATTGACATTCATTCGGATTATACCAGCCCAGATGTGACGTTTGATTCCGACAAATGTTTATTTGCATCCTCGAAAACTCCAGTTGAAAATCGGATCATTTTTCAATGACAGCAGCAACAATTCTTAAATGAAAGTACGATGGTGATAGCAAGCATTCCATCGATTCTGATCGACCAGAATCACCGAGAATCAATTCTAGCGACGTTCCGCTGTTAAATCGGCAATGAACTGTGCGACGACGCACAGAGGGTTGAAATCGCCAAAAATGGAGATTAATTCGGGGAAGCCTTCGGGTCAGGTAATGTTTATATTTTTTCAATGTTTATACCATAACCAGTATATGAAAACACAATTTGAGTACAATTTAGTGGAAAAATGGGTTTCCTGGAAAATAAATTAAAAATCCGTCCGTGTATATAGTCTTGTTATCGAAGTACAAGTCGCAATTATTGTCCAATCCCAACGGAACTTGGTACAGCTAATTTTTTCGCATCAATGATGGACGCTATTAAATTTGAAGCAAATCAGTTCAGAGTTAGATATATCTTCCATACAAATGTCACTCCCGATTTGACTTTTTTCGCTCATATTTTAACCGATATTGTTCAAATTTGGCACAACACGTTTTATTTCACCTAGAAACATTTATGGTGAAAGTGGGTCACATTGGTTTAGGTTTAGGTATAGCTCCCATACATGTCGTTCCAGATTTGACTTTTCCGCTCTAGCAACAAAATTATTTACCCAATTTTGTTCGCATTTGGCACATAACGTTATATTGTACATAGAAAGTGCTGTAGTTAAATTCGGTGACATCGGTCCATTGTTTGGTAAAGCCCCCATACAAATGTTCCACCAGATTTGGTGACATTTGCTCATTAAGGACAATGTTTCGAATGTGTCCGGCATTAAACTGTTACAGAAATTTTAATTAATCTAGAATTGGTAGTAAATTACTTGAAATAGGGTAGAAGATGCAGGGTATCATATAGCCGGCATTACCCGACTGTAGTATTTCCGTACTTGTTATACCCTAAACCACTTCGATTTTATATAGGGATGTTTATAAGATTAAGATTTATTGTGCGTCTTGGAGCCTCATTCTGCTTCTGTGAATGATTTTCATTAGAAATAATAGTTTCATTTAAGTGTTAAGTAAATAAAAAGTCTTATTTTTCATTACAAAATTTTAAATATTAAATTTTCGTCATAATCTAAATTCCAGTTGTACAATAAAACTGAATGTATAAACACCCATAAAGAGTGACTATTTTCACAATTTATTTAATAAAATAACTTGGCGAAAAAACGCGCAACATGTAATTGCGGAATATTGAAGTTAACATATAGTATTTTAATTAGAAATTCACCATCTGGCGGTATATTACAGAATTCACATTTAAAACTCCACATATATTTTAAAAATACCTTAAATTTAGACATATTTTCAACAATTTTTTTAAAATATTTCTGAAATACTTTCGTTAAAGTATTTTTTTGTAAAATCACTCTAAAATATCTGAACTTGAAGATTTTATAATCAAAGTGCTACTTTTTAGAATGGAGAAAAAGATATTAACCTTTGAAGTATGTCAATTTGCAATTTTCAAAACTGTTCGCGTAAAACTCAAAACATGCTTGAATTTAAAGCAGTGCAACTGTAAAAGTACACAACACATGTCTTTGATATTTTCGGTAGTGATGTAGAATTTTATATTCTTTAATCGTATAATAAAAAATTGTCAAAAAAATAAATTTTGATTTTTGAATTAATCTCCATTTTTGGCGATTTCAACCCTCTGTGCGACGTTTCTAAAGAAGTCTTTTGAGACATTAGACCGAACGATACAAGATGCATGAATCAATCAGATCCGGTCGGATGGTGCAGGGATTATTTTTATTTTTTTTATTAACCATGTCAAATGTCACGAATCTAGCTGGAATAATTTAGTTGGTATCATTTTTTCCCCTTTTTGTACCGCTTACCCCTTATAAGAACAAATTTCGAAAAAAAACATTCTACGTTGTCAGAGGAATTTATTTTTTTTATTATTTTCACACCAAATTTGCCTTTAAAAGTACAAATTTCGAAAAATCCATTTATGTTGCAAGTCTACTTTGCTAGATAAATAAAAATTCAGATTTTCACGACTATAGCAGCAATATCTAAATTGGTACCATTTTTATCTCTTTTCGTATCTTTCCTCCCTTTAAAGTACAAATTTCGAAAAATTCCTAATTGTATCTCGTCTGAATGGTCAGTGCAAGGAACAATTTCATGTTTCTAGCTACTACCGTTTGGTCGGGATGAAGGTTCCGTGTCTCATTACACCCCCTAAATATACAAATTCCGTAAGACCCTTTCTTAGTCGGCGTCCACGTCATATTTGGTAACTACACCGAAAATTTCATGACCCTGGCTTCAGCCGTTTGGTCTGGGAGCTGGGCAACGATAAATTAGTCAGTCAGTAACGCAACTCTTGTTTATAGATAGCTATAGATAATTGTAATGTATTAATTATGCAATGTAATAATTTATTCAAACATTTCGAATGAAATACTTGATTCACTAGCAGAGCTATAAAAACGAATGTAAAAATGATTAAGTGGTTTTCGCGTGACATGGCTACTAGATATGGATTACCCCAAAATCAATCGTCGTTCTTTGCGGTTGCCGTTTAACAATAAATAAATCCGAAACGGGCTTCAAATTAATTGCTTGAACTACATATAATGATTTGAAATACATAATAGTTTTCCGCAAGAGTTCAGTTTTAAAAAAGCAGCAGTCAAAAGCAGAGTAAACAGGCGTTAAGTTCGGCCGGGCCGAATCTTATATACCTTCCATTCCACAGCATTACCGGCAGATTAGAGGCTGTCAACTTTACATAGAAGTGCACTACGATTATTAATGTGATTATTAATCAGAAATCTTCCAAAAAGTGTGCCCTAAATATTATTAGGTAGAGACTATTTCCCTCAAGACCGATTTTCCCCATTTGCAATTTCTTGATTCCAGCTACCGCCTAAATGTCTGTACAATTTTTATAGGAAAAGTTCTAATATTGAAGATCCAGAGTGTAATAAACACACCAACTTTCATGATTTTAGCTACAGCCATTTTATTGCCACCAGTTTCACTCATTTTTCCATTTTGACTTTAAAAGTGTGCATTTAGAAAAAGTTCCGCGTCTATTTTAAATCATTACTCTAGCTACTGTTTAATTTAATCCCTTTTAAATCCTATTGGTGCGAATATCGAAAGATCTCTTTATTTTTCGCGTCACCAAAGTCAGAGAAGTGTACACACCGAATTTCATTATTATAGACGTTTGGTTGGTACCATTTTATACCCATTCGTCCCATTTTCCGTCTAAAAGTACAAATTTCAAAGAAATCCTTTTTATTTCGCATCTTCATAGTCAGATGAATGTACACATCGATTTTCATTATTATAGCTGAAGCCCTTTAAGTTGGTGTCATTTGTATCATCCCTCTTTCCAATTGAAATTTACAAAAAAAAAACAAGTAAGGAAAGGCTAAAGTCGGGCGGGACCGACACTATTATACACTCCACTTTCTACCCGAATAAAATTCAATTCGGTAAAAAAGTGAAAGCGGGAAGGATTTTTGTATCCTGTAAATGTATGTGCTTGACAAAAAAATGTTAAATCGGAAAGGACATTTGTATGGGGGTATATTGAAACATGGAACGAAATAGGTGAAATATAATATGTATAGTTTGGCCAAAATCGGTTAAACATTTGGGAGCAACATATGTATCTGGGCTATATCTACATATACAATATGTGGTTTGTAGAGCGGCAAATGTCAAATCGGGAGTGACATTTGTATGGAGGATATATCTAAATCTGAACCGATCTAACCCGCTTTAGCATCAGATGTTTCTAGTTAGATTATAAGCTGTTGTGCCAAATTTAAAGAAAATCGGGTACAATATGTGGTTTCTAGAGTGGAAAATGTCAAATCGGGAGCGAGATTTGAGCTATATCTAAATCTGAACCGATCTTACCCACTTTCTGCATATGTGTTTCTAGTGGGATTATAAGATGTTGTGCCAAATTTAAAGAAAATCGAGTATAATATGTGGTTTCTAGAGCGGAAAATGTCAAATTGTATGGGTTTATATTTAAATCTGAACCGATCTTACCGAATTTCTGCATAGGCGTTTCTAGTTGGATTGTAAGATGTTGTGTCAAATTTAAAGAAAATCAACAATATGTCGTTTCTAGAGCGGAAAATGTCAAATCAGGAGCGACATTTGTATGGGGGCTATATGTAAATCTGAACCGATTTGCATCGAATTAAATAGCGTTCGTTTTTGATCCACATAACTTTTTTGTGCCAACTTTTGTTAAGATCGGAGTATAATTGCGACGTGTAATTTGATTACAACAATAGATGGACAGACGGACATTGCTAAATCGACTCAGAAAGTGATTGTAAGCCGATCTGTATAATAAACGATGGGTCTATCTCCCTTCATTTTGGGTGTTATAAACAAATGCACAAACCAATAATACTCTCGTGGAGTGTATAAAAATGCTTAAATAGTCTGAATATTAGGGGGTATTTTCAGTCCTTGCTAGGGACAAATTTTTCCCTCTGGGCCGATTCTGCCCACTTTCAAACCCAACCGATCTGCAATCATAAGGCACATTTAAGGAAAATTTGAACCTTCTAGCTCTTTTTGTTCGGAAGCTAGCGTGCTTTCAACAGACAGACGGACATGGCTAGATCGTATTAGAATTTTACAACGACCCGGAATATATATACTTTATGGGGTCTCCGATGAATATATCAAGGTGTTACAAACGGAATGACAATGTGAATATACCCCCATCCTGGAGGTGGAGGGTATAAACAAATGCTTAAATAGTCTGAATATTAGGGAGTATTTTCAGTCCTTGTTAGGGAAAAATGTTTCCCTCTGGCCCGATTCTGCCCACTTTCAAACCCAACCGATCTGCAATGATAAGGCATATATTTTAAGGTCTTATAAATGGAATGACAACGTGCATATTAATTATTGATTAACTATCGAAACGATGACTTATTTAAATGGTCACTTGAGTGGATGTAGTAGAAACTTCCAAGAGTTCCGGTCTATTGCATGTCTCTTTCAATATGTTGCATCAACTTTCGATAGATCTTATTGATCTTGAAGGAGGTTCGTAAGATCTTACTGAGTCGGGTCGCGATTTCATTATCAAATGCCTTTCCTAGTGTACCACTTTCATCTCATAGCCAAAGCAGTGACAGTGTAAACGAACGACCAAAACTACCAGTGGTTGTAAATGAGCATTGAAACATTACTTCCGCAAAAATATTTAATAAATCATTTGCTTTTGTAACTCAAAATAGTGCTTTTATCTTTTTTCAAAGTGACCTCTTGCGGAAAACGACCTCAAATTAAAATCATTATATTTCGAACAATTAAAGTGAAGCTCGTTTTGGGTTTATTTATTTTAACCCCATAGAACGATGATACATTTTAGTCACTTCAAATCTAGCAGCAATGTCACGCGGCCACATCTTAATCATTTTTACATTCGTTTTTGCGGCTCTCACAGTGAATCAAGTATTTGGTCGAAAGGTTTGAATTAAATTATTTTCAAAATACATATGTGTAATTTCGTTACGATATATTTGTCCGTACAAAAATTACACAATTAAGCCAAAGAAATCACAATAACAAATTTCAAACTTTCCATTGACACCTAACATCATTTAGGGTGGGCCAATAATCATAATATAAATACTAACACTTGTATATATGATTTTGATTGTTATGGGGACATGAGTGAAAGGATTGTTTAATGACAAAATATTTCATATGATTTAATTTTTTTGCTCAGTTATACGCCTACTTTGAGTCGCTCGAGTGTCCAAACTATGATGCTAACTATGTTGAAATTGTGAGCTGTTGGCTGATGCCGAACCAACGAGGCGAACTTACGATGAATGCTAAATTGGTACTGAAACAAGATTTGCCCAGTATAATAGTCAACTACCGCTTCCTTATCGCACGAAAGGACAAAAATGTCACCTACCTCAACATGGACATTGATATCTGCAGTGCATTGGGTTCAGTCTATAAAAATCCTGTGCTTCGACTGCTCACTGAAGAAATACGACGAGTTAGTAATTTTCCACTGACATGCCCGCTAAAAAAGGTATATAAATGATAAAATTGTATATAAATGGATAAAATTATGTATGTATTTATTCTATTAAGAATATTTTGGAATATGTGACAAATAATGTTTCAGTGATAATTCATTAGTTCACCCTAATCCAATCCAATGTCCAAATACGAATTTCGTATGTTGGGTGTTTTATTACTAATAGTTCTTTTTCTCATCTTATTTTATAGGGTGAAGAATATATCATTGATAATTTTACACTCGATTCAAAGTACCTACCGCCTTTCACTCCATACATGAATTGGATAACCAAGGCGACTTTTTACACGAATTCTTCTAAAATGAGCTGGGTCATCGCTGATAGTTTTGGCAAAGTTGACAGTAAGATGATAAGACACTCTCCCGTTGTGTAACTATCCATGTTTACAACTACAACTTTATGCTGTTTCAATTTCTTATAAATAAAATTTCTAATGTTAATAAAATAAGCTTTATTAATTTCGGCCTGGGCGAATCTTCTACGGCCTCCGCAAAGGAGCCCGTTTCATTGCTTCTAGAGTGAAAGTATTTATACCCTACACCACTTCGTGGACTTGGGTATTATAAGTTAGTTTTCCGGCAAATGTTTGCAACGCCAATAAATAATCGAGCTAGATCCACCTTTAAGTATACGGATCGGCTTAGAATCACCAGCTGAATCGATTTACCGATGTCTGTCTGTCAGTCCGTCCGTCTGCTGTCCATCTAAGCTTGTTCGCACTCTATAGGTCGCAATTGCTGTCCGATTATCATGAAATTTGGCAGAAGTTACTTGTTTGGCCAAGGACGATCGGTATTGAATTTGGAGGAAATCGGTTCAGATTTAGATATAGCCCCCATACAAATGTCGCTCCCGATTTGACTTTTTCCGTCCTATAAATCACATCTAGTACCGAATGTCTTCAAATTTTGCATAACACCTTATAATCTAACTAGAACATGTGACGAAACCGGGTTAAATCGGTTCAGATCGGTCCATACAAATTTCGCGCCCGATTTCACTTTTTCCGCTTTAAAACCCACATATTGTACCCGTTTTTCTTTAAAATTGGCACAACATTTTATAATCGAACTAGAAACACCTATGCTGAAAGTTGGTAAGATCGGTTTAGATTTAGATATAGCCCCCATACAAATGTCGCTCCCGATTTCACTTTTTCCGCTCTAGAAACCAAACTTTACATATTATATTTTACCAATATACATACATGGTGAAAGCGGGTCCCCCCCATACAAATTTCATTTCCAATTTAACATTTTTTGTCAAACACATACATTTACATAATTCAAAAATCCTTCCCGATTTCACTTTTTTACCGAATTGAATTGTAATGAGATAGAAAGTGGGGTGTATCATATAGTCGGCTCCGTCCGACTTTAGCCTTCCCATACTTGTTTGGGAGATGCCCATATGTCCATACTTTGGTATAACCCAAGTGGGGCCCCATTCTTCTCTATTACAGCTCTAGAAACCACATCTTACATCGGATCTTCATCAAATTTTGCAGATCTTTCTATGTTTCAACTACGAATGCCTTCTGTGACTGAAAAATATATTGGCGCATGTTTTGGCACAGGACTCAAGTGTTGTTATAGGCCCCCTTCAAATGTCCGTCCGATTCATCCTATTACCGCTGTATAATCTGTATTTGTCTTTCGATCTTGTTATATTTACTTTACTCGGAATATCTGCTGGAAAATGGATCAATTACTTTATTATTTACCATATTCATTAAATTTGACTAAAGATGCATTTATAGTATAATTTATAGGAACTACATAAAATTGCTCCCATGAAATACCTGAGTTTAGTAATCAAAGCGAGGTATATACGCAGGGAGTGGTGTAGGGTATTATATAGTCGGCCCCGTCCGACTTTAGCCTTTCCTTACTTGTTTTTCGATTATAGTTGTATCCCAATTTTGCTTGCCAGTATAAATTTCGAAAAAAAAGTGTTAAGTACTATCCACCATGGACTGCATTCCATAGTATTACCGGCAGATTACATAGAAGTTCATCTTTACATAGAAGTTCAATACCATATTAGCAAAATTGTGATATTTTTATGAACATCACGATATTTTGTACTATTTGTATAAGACATACTTATGCGCACTATTTTAAATAACTAGTGATGCTTCATTATTATAATATTGATGGTCATTAACTATATAAATATAAAACTTCAAGAGTAATGAAAAAGTGAACATGAGGCAGCAATCTTCAAAAATATGCCCTAAATATCAGGTGAATTGTGAGTCGTTATTTTCCTAAGGACCGATATTCCCCATTTGAAATTTCTTGATTCCAACTACAGCCCAAATGTCCGTACCATTTTGTTAGGAAAAGTACTAATATTGAAGATCCAATATGCACACTCCTAATTTCACGATTTTAGCTACATCCATTTGTTAGGTAACAGTTTTATTGTAATTTAAACAGGTAAGGAAAGGCTATATGATACCCTTCACTTTCTACGTCATTGCAATTAAATTCGATGAGTATTTTGGAAAGTGTCCTATATCATGAACCGATGATACACCCTTTCAAAATGTATGTTTCTAATTTTGTTCTGAGCAAATTCTGTTAAAATACGCGTTTTCTAGAGCAGAAAAAGTAAAATCGGCGACATTTATACCTATATATAAAACTGAACCGATTTGACCCCTTTCACTATAGATATTTCAAACTTTAACGGAAACAAGTAAGGAATGGCTAAAGTCGGGCGGGGCCGACTATATAATACCCTACACCACTCCCAGCGTATATACCTCGCTCTGATTACTAAACCCAGATATTTTATGCGTGCAATTTTATGTAGCTCGTATAAATTATACAATATACTATAAATTAATATTTTAACGAATATGGTAAAATTGATAAACATAATTTACATTATGTTACTCATTCATATGATGGGCCTATATACAAACAATATCGGCGTCATGCCATTTCATTGTAGCTGCGCCTAGTGAAAAATATAACAATTATTTTCATCAATAAATTGGAAGGTGCTTATGAGCGGTGACAATATATTTACGTAATGGTCCATGGTAATATGAACCCAGCAAAATAAATTGGAAGTTCCGTAGGAATCACATTTTAATCGCATCTCAAAATCCAAATGTGCATTTCTCCCCGTTTTTGAGGAAGTTCATTAAAAACTTCCAAAAATGTCTATAATTTGTTAATATCCCGTAATATTTTACGAATAGCAATTGGGAACGAATTTTTAGTATGGGAATGTTTATACCCTACACCACTTCGTGGTCTAGCGTATTATAAGTTAGTTTCGCGCCAAATGTTTGTAACACAAAGAAATAATCGAGCTAGACCCACCCTTAAGTATACCGATCGGCTTAGAATCACCAGCTGAGTCGATTTAACGATGTCTGTCTGTCCGTCCGTCCGTCTGCCATTGTCATGTCCATCTAAGCTTGTTCGCACTGTACAGATCGCAATTGTTGTCCGATTGTCATGAAACTTGGCAGAAGTTATTTTTTCTGGCCGAGGACCATCGGTATTCAATTTGGAGGAAATCGGTTCAGATTTAGATATAGCTCCCATACAAATGTCGCTTCCGATTTGACAATTTCCACTTTAGAAACCACATATTGTACCCGATTTTCTTTACATTTGGTACAACATCTTATAATCCAACTATAAACACCTATGCTGAAATTGGGTAAGATCGGTTCAGATTTAGATATAACCCCCATACAAATGTCGCTCCCTATTTCAGTTTTTCCGCTTTAGAAACCACATATTGTACCCGATTTTCAGTAAATTTGGCACAACATCTTATAATCCAACTAGAAATACCTATGCAAAAATTGGGTAATATCGGTTCAGATTTAGATATAGCCCCCATACAAATGTCGCTCCCGATTTGACATTTTCCGCTCTAGAAACGACATATTGTACCCGATTTTCTTTAAATTTGGCAGAACATCTTATAATCCAACTAGAAATACCTATGCAAAAATTGGGTAAGATCGGTTCAGATTTAGATATATTCCCCATACTAATGTCGCTCCCGATTTGACATTTTCCGCTCTAGAAACGACATTTTGTACCCGATTTTCTTTAAATTTGGCAGAACATCTTATAATCCAACTATAAATACCTATGCAAAAATTGGGTAAGATCGGTTCAGATTTAGATATATTCCCCATACTAATGTCGCTCCCGATTTGACATTTTCCGCTCTAGAAACGACATTTTGTACCCGATTTTCTTTAAATTTTGCAGAACATCTTATAATCGAACTAGAAACACGTATGCAAAAATTGGGTAAGATCGGTTCAGATTTAGATATAGCCCCCATACAAATGTCGCTCCCGATTTCACTTTTTCCGCTTCAGAAACGACATATTGTACCCGATTTTCTTTAAAATTGGCACAACATCTTCTAATCGAACTAGAAACATCTATGCTGAAAGTGGGTAAGATAGGTTCAGATTTAGATATAGCCCTCATACAAATGTCGCTCCCGATTTGACATTTTCTGCTCTAGAAACGACATATTGTATCCGATTTTCTTTAAATTTTGCAGAACGTCTTATAATCTAACTAGAAACATCTATGCTGAAAATGGGTATGATCGGTTCAGATTTAGATATAGCCCCCATACAAATGTCGCTCCCGATTTGACATTTTCCGCTCTAGGAACCGCATATTGTACGTGATTTTCTTTAAAATTGACACAACATTTTATAATCGAACTAGAAAAACCTATGCTGAAAGTGGGTGAGATCGGTTCAGATTTAGATATAGCCCTCATACAAATGTTGCTCCCGAATGTTTAACTGATTTTGGCCAAATTTTACATATTATATTTCACCAATAAACAGACATGGTGAAAGCGGGTCACATCGTTCCAGGTTTTAATATACCCCCATACAAATGTCCTTTCCGATTTAAGATTTTTTGTCAAACACATACATTTACAGGATGCAAAATCCTTCCCGATTTCACTTTTTTACCGAATTGAATTGCAATGAGAATTGTTTGGGTGATGCCCATATGTCCATACTTTGGTATGACTTTGGTGTACTACTGTATAATTTGTATTTGTCTGTCCGACAATTGGATCAATTACCATATTATTTACCATATTCGTTAAATTTGACTAAAAATTAATTTATAGCATATAAATTATATGAATATAATTTATATAATTTGTATGAACTACATAAAATTGCTCCCATGAAATAACTGGGTTTAATAATCAAAGCGAGGTACATACGCAGGGAGTGGTGTAGGGTATTATATAGTCGGCCTCGCCCGACTTTAGCCTTTCCTTACTTGTTAAATTATGTAAATGTATGTGTTTGACAAAAAATTTTAAATCGGAAATCTGTATGGGGGTATATTGAAACCTGTAATGATGTGACCCCCTTTCACCACGTATGATTATTGGTGAAATATAATATGTAAAGTTTGGCCAAAATCGGTTAAACATTCGGGAGCAACATTTGTATTGGGGCTATATCTAAATCTGAACCGACCTTACCCACTTTCAGCATAGGTGTTTCTAGTTTGATTATAAAATGTTGTGCCAATTTTAATAAAAATCGAGTACATTATGTAGATTCTAAAGCGGAAAAAGTCAATTCGGGAGCGACATTTGTATGGGAACTATATCTAAATCTGACCCGATCTTACCCACGTTCACCATAGGTGTTTATAATGGATTAAAAGATGTTGTGCCAATTTTAAAGAAAATCGGGTACAATTTGTGGTTTCTAAAGCGGAAAAAGAGAAATCGGGAGCGACATTTGTATGGGGACTATATCTAAATCTGAACCGATCCAACCCGCTTTCGCCACAGGTATTTCTAAGGTATTTCTTGGCCAAAAAAGTAACTTCTGCCAAATTTCATGATAATCGGACAGTAATTGCGACCTGTAGAGTGCGAACAAGCTTAGATGGACAGCAGACGGACAGACAGACATCAATAAATCGATTCAGATTTTGATTCTAAGCCGATCCGTATACTTAAAGGTGGGTCTAGCTCGATTATTTATTGGGGTTACAAACATTTGTCGGAAAACTAACTTATAATACCCTAGTCCACGAAGTGTTGTAGGGTATAACAAGATCCAAGGATAAATACATATAATACAGCGGTAATAGGATGAATCGGACGGACATTTGAAGGGGGCGTATAACAACACTTGAGGCCTGTGCCAAAACATGCGCCTATATATAAATGTATGTGTTTGACAAAAAATGTTTCATTATGTATGTTTATTGGTGAAATATAATATGTAAAGTTTGGCTAAAATCGGTTAAAGATTCGGGAGAAACATTTGTATTGGTGCTATATCTAAATCTGAACCTATCTTACCCACTTTCACCATAGGTGTTTTTAGTTAGATTATAAGATGTTATGCCAATTTTAAAGAAAATCGGATACAATATGTGTTTTCTATGAGCGACATTTGTATGGGGACTATATCTAAATCTGAACCGATCTTACCCACTTTCACCATAGGTGTTCCTAGTCCGATTATAAGGTGTTATGTAAAATTTGAAGAAAATCTGGTACTATATGTGCTTTATATGGCGGAAAAAGTCAAATCGGGAGCGACATTTGTATGGGGGCTATATCTAAATCTGAACCGATTTCCTTCAAATTCAATACCGATCTCCTTGGCCAAAAAAGTAACTTCTGCCAAATTTCATGATAATCGGACAGCAATTGTGACCTGAAGAGTGCGAACAAGCTTAGATTGCCAGCAGACGGACACAGGGACGGACGGACAGACAGACATCGGTGATTCTAAGCCGATCCGTATACTAAAAGGTGGGTCAGGCTCGATTATTTATAGGTGTTACAAACATTTGGCGGAAAACTAACTTATAATACCCTAGTCCACGAAGTGGTGTAGGGTATAAAAAAGAATATCCACTTCGGACTAATGGTGTTATGAGTAAAGGACCGAAAAAAGAGCTACGATTTAAAAAAAAAAACTATATCTATTTAACGAGTAATCAGGAAAAACTCGAAGTATACCAGGAGGTGTTTTAGGGGTACTAAAAATGTAAAAAATCGAGGAAATCAAAAATATGTGTTTTTAACTGTCCGATTTGTCGTGGAATGCCCCATATACTTTATGGAGTCTCCGATGAGGATCTTAAGGTTTTACAAACGGAATGACAAAGTGAATATGCCCCCATCCTTTGGTGGAGGGTATAAAAACCTAAACTCATATTTAATTAGGAAAAATAAGCTCCTGGAAATTCTATTATAAATTTATTACAAAAATACATATAATTAAGCAAAAACAAGAAACAGAAAGACTCCAAAACATTTATCAACAGAACTTAAGTAAATAAATGAGATAATTCTTTCAGTGAAGGTCCAACCGTTAAAACTAAAAATTTCCTTCTTATCTCGCCTCTACGCTGTAAGACGAATATACTCAGTATTGTTTCTTCAGCCGTGTTTTTGGTTCCTAAAATATTGATCAGAAGCGTTCTTTATTGCACACTGTAAAATGTTTGTATGTTCCGTTAACATGAAATTATTTTCTTGAAACTTAAAAATAGAAATTCTTTGACAAAAATAAAACTTAAAATCCAAATTCTAGTTTTCGTAGTAGGCGCCTACGTCATATCTGGGAACAACCCTGATAATTTCATGGCCCTGCTGTTTCAGCTGATTGGTCTGGGCGCTGGTCAATGATGAGTCAGTCAGTCACGAACGCAACTCTTTTACATATAGATGTAGATAATTGCAATGTATTAATTATGTAATGTAATAATTTATTCAAACCTTTCGACCAAATACTTGATTCACTAGCAGAGCCATAAAAACGAATGAAAAAATGATTAAGTGGTTTCCGCTTGACATTGCTACCACATTTGGAGTGCCCCAAAATCATTCGCGTTCTCTGCGATTGACGGTTAACAAATAAATCCGAAACGAGCTTCGAATTAATTGCTTGAAATACATATTAATGATTTCAAATACATAATAGTTTTCCGCTAGAGTTCAGTTTTAAAAAGCAGCAGTTCAAAACAGCAGTTCGGCCGGGCCGAACTTTATATACCCTCCACAATTGATTGCATTCCAAAGAGGCTGTCGATTTTCGTAGAAGTGCAGTAATAGTACAGGAAAATATAAATTTGTTAATATAGCCAAACCAAAACAAATACAAAAATTGAAAAAAATATAATTTTAAAAATAAATATAATATTTTTATTATTTCAAGCCACGCTTATAAGACAAGGCTACCAATACGTTTACACTATACATATATATCGGAATAACTCTTCAAGTCAATTCAAAAAATAAATATTCTTATCTTAATATTTTCAAAAAAGCTTAAATACTATAAATATTGGTAGGTAGTTGGTGCTACAGTTTCTATTTTAATTCCAAAAGTACAGATTTTGAAAATCCATTCACAATCCACAAAAAGTACGAATTTCGAAAAATTCTTCCATTTTACGTGTCTACGTAATCAGAGGAATGTATACACCGAATTTCATTATTCCAGGTGGAGCCGTTTGGTTGGTACCATTTTTATCCCTCTATTCCTATTTTATCCCTTAATAGGACGAATTGGGAAAAAATAATTTCATATTATGTATCTACTCAATTAGAGGAATGTATACACCGAATGTCGTGTTTCTAGCTGTTGTCTTTCGATAGGTACCATTTTTATCCCTTTTTGCCCCACTCTATGGAGCACGTTCTTGCTATAGGGGGAATGTGCATACCCAATATCAAGTAAGTACAAGCAGACATATTGAAAATTATGCTTAAATACTCTAAAATATTAGGGGTTATTATGGGTTTTTTCAGTCCTTGTGAAGGACAAAATTTTCCCTTTGGGCCGATTTCGCCCAGTTTCAATCCCAACCGATCTACGACTATAAGACGCATTTATGCAAATTTTGGACCTCCTAGCTCCTTTCGTTTGGATGCTAGCGTGCTTTCAGCAGACGGAGGGACATGGATAGATCGTCTTAGAATTTTATTACGATCAATAATATATATACTTTATAAGGTTTCACGTCGATATTTCAAGGTGTTACAAACGGAATGACAAAGTTAGTATACCCCCATCCTGGAGGTGGAGGGTATAAAAAACAATATTTAGTGATTGATTAAATATCGAAGCGACGATTTATTTAAATGGTCACTTGAGTGTATGTAGTAGAACTTTACAGGAGTTACGGTCTATTACATGTCTCTTCCAATCTGTTGCACCGCGTTTCGTTAGATCTTCTTGAACTTGGGTCTTGATTGCGTCATAAAATGCATTTCCTAGTGGACCACTTTCAGCTCATAGCCAAATCAGTGACAATGTAAACGAAGTGGTTGTAAATGAGCATTTAAGCATTAATTATACAAAAATATTTAATAAATCATTTGCTTTTGTAACTCTAAACAGTGCTTTTAACTTTTTTGAATGTGACCTCTTGCGGAAAACAATCTCAAATTAAAATCATTACATTTCCAACAATTAATATGAAGCTCGTGTTGGGTTTATTTATTTTAACCCCATAAAACGATGATACATTTTAGTCACTCCAAATCTAGCAGCAATGTCACGCGGCAACAACTTAATCATTTTTACATTCGTTTTAGCGGCTCTCACAGTGAATCAAATATTTGGTCGAAAGGTTTGAATAATTGTATATTTACGTATCAAAATACATATTGTGCACATACATACCTAACGTCAACTTGATTTGATTCGAAGAATTTTCATGGTAATGAAGTAAAATCCCCATCTTGGTTTTGAATGATTGCCTTCTGCGCTACACGACCTCGCCGACTTTATGGCTACTTTTAGCATTTGAATGGGATTTGCCTATACCCGTTTTTATTTTTTTAAGATATCAAATATCTCTTTAACTATTCTTTTGTAGGTATACATGAGAACTATCAGTGTACAATCGGTACTTCATTGTATTTTTGACAGTAATTTCAATATTTGACGTGGCCAAGATGGATTCAAAATTTTGCTAATCTTCTGAAAATCGCCTCTACTCTTAGCCTGCGTAATTTCGTTAAGCTATTCCGTTCAAAAGTTACAGAATTAATCCAAAGAAATCACAATAAAAAATTTCAAACTTTCCGTCATCATTTGTATAGTTGATTTTGATTATTATGGGGACATGAGTGAAAGGATGGTTTCATTAAAAGGAATTTGAAAAATATACACATGTTGCATATTGCATTTAATTGTTTAATGACTAATTGTTTTGTATGATTTAACTTTTTTTGCTCAGTTATACGCCTACTTTGAGTCACTCGAGTGTCCATACTATGATGCTAACTATGCTGAAATTGCGAGCTGTTGGCTGATGCCGAACCAACGAGGCGAGCTTACGATGAATGCTAAATTGGTACTGAAACAAGATTTGCCCAGTATAATAGTCAACTACCGCTTCATTATCGCACGAAAGGACAAAAATGTCACTTACATAAACATGGACATTGATGTCTGCAGTGCATTGGGAGCAGTCTTTAAAAATCCTGTGCTTCGACTGGTCACTGAAGAAATACGACGAGTTAGTAATTTACCACTGGGATGTCCACTAAAAAAGGTATGTTATGATAATATCGTTTGTAATTTTTTAAGTCATGGAAATATACAACCATATACGGACGCCACTACGTGATAAAAGACCAAAAAAGTGTAATAAAGGGTGATTTTTTAGCTATTATCTTTTTGGCAACACTGGTTTAAACGGCTGACGCACGTTTCGTGTTTTGTTTCACTGCCAATCATCTTCAGTTTGGTCTATAATTTAACCATGAATCGTCTTACAAACGAACAACGCTTGCAAATTATTGAATTTTATTATCAAAATACGTGCTCTGTTAAGAAAGTTCATCGCGCTCTTCCATTTTATGGTCAGTTTAATCGACCCACTGAAGCGGCTATTCGGGCTATTGTGACTAAATTTCGCACCAAATTTACATTGTTGGACATTAAGCCACCAACACGCTTACGTAGAGTGCGAACTGAAGAAAATATCGCAGCTGTATCGGCCAGTGTTAATGATGACCATCAATTATCGATTCGCGCCGTTTGAGGCGCAGTCAAGGTCAACATTTGCATGAAATTATCTTCAAACATTAAATTATATGGACCGTACTATCGATTCAAATAAAGATTCATGCATTTTTCTGAATTTTATGTGTTTTTTTGAAATACTTTTCCATAGCTTTTAAAAAATCACCCTTTATTACTTTGTTTCCATTACGTATACTTAATTAAAATATAATGTAATGATAGTAAGTATACGCCCACGTATTTATAAAGCAAGTGCAAACTCTTATCCCAATATCAAAATCTTACCCCATTGTCAATCATATGAAAAACATACAAACACACCTAACACCGGGGTACATATAGGTTATTATGACATAATATAATTAATAGTACGTATTTTTGTAATCGATAGCAGAGTATCTCATTGTTGAAGTAAAGAAAAAACAAACGAAATTAAAAAAATTCATAAAATTGTTCACTTTTGTGGCTACTTAAGCGCTACCTAAACGGTGTTAAGAATCATTCCTAGCAAGTTCATATGCTCTAGGAAGTAATTTAGGTAATTTGTTGTAGTTGTTTGTTTCTTTGAATTTTTAACGGTTTGCTACCTAGGGCAGGTCCAAAAAAATCCAATTTTTTAAAGTATTTGGCGATGCGTTATGTTCACAATTTTTGTTCTTTACGACAAGAGCTACAACCTTGCAGCAGAGAGTAAATCAAAACTCCAAACGGTTTGCATGACATGAGCCTGAGAAAATGATCACTTTTTTGCAAAACTGACACCGAGGCCCCAAATCATTGGGGGCCCATAAAAAATGCATGACTTTGGGCAAAACTGGGAGACACAGGTCTGCTTTTTTGGTCTTTATCACGTAGTGGTGTCCGTATGTTGTTATATTTTTTCGTGTCGCACTGTGTAATTAAATGAATGCACAATAACTGAAATTCTGGAAATTATGATATGATATTATGGGTGGTGAAAATTTCTATAAATCTCTAAAAGTAGAAACCAAACAAAGCAAAACTGTGTACTCAGTTTTCAATTTTCTGATCGATAATAATTCAAAATAAATAAATAAATTTAGTGGTTTTAGGAAATGGATCAGAAATGTCGAAAAATGTCCTTTCAAATGTCAAGGCATATGAAAAAAAATATATTTTATGGACCATACTGTTATACATTTCATATTTCAATGCAATTTAATTTATTTTAAGCCATTTTATTTACATACTGACGGTTTGTTACGTATCCTCAAAATCGCACCTCAATTACAAATTAATTCTCGATCACCAACAATCATTTCCATATTTTTATTAAAATTGAGTTCCAACATATCAATTATTATATCAGATTACTGTTTTTTTAATATTTGATCTTCTTATCTTCTTTTGCAGGGCATCGAATATTCCCTTGATAATTTCACAATCAATTCAAAGTACCTACCGCCGTTTACGCCATACATGAATTGGATAACAAAGGCGACTTTTTCAACGAATTCTTCTAGAAGGAGCTTGCTGATCGTTGATAGTTTTGGCAAAGTTGACAATAAGATGAAAAAACACTCTCCCGCTGTATAAATATCGATGGTTATAACTAAAAGTTTCAGTTTCTTATTTCTACAATGTTAATAAAAATTTATAAAATCGAAAAAATTGTATTAAATTGTTGCATTGTTTCTAATGTGAAATTGTTTAAATAAGAATTGCACTAAAGTGCTAAATTTTATTTTTTCGATTAAACGGGTGCTTTGGTGAGAAGAATGTGAGTTGAATTGGAATAGCATGATCGCTATAAACATTTTCGAAGCTTTATTTTTTAAAAGCTATAGGAAAGCTTTTCAAAAAAAAAAACACATAAAAATTCATGAAATCTTTATTTGAATCGATAGTACGGTCCATATAATTTAATGTTTAAAGATTATTTCATGCAAATGTTGATCTTGACTGCGCCTCAAATGGTCCATCCGCTTAGTCCAATTTTGGCATACTCTTTCCAACATTTCGGCCGGTATCTCACGAATAAATGCTTTTGAAGCGGGCTTGTCTGTATAGACAGCTTTAATATAGCCCCACAAAAAATAGTTTAAAGGTGTTAAATCGCACAATCTAGGCGGCCAATTGACCGGTCCAGAACTTAAAATAAAAGTTTCACCGAACTCGCCTCTCAATAAGTCCATTGTTGCGCGTGCTGTGTGGCACCGTCTTGTTGAAACCACATGTCATGCAAGTCAAGCTCTTGCTCACGGTAGCGCTCACCATTCACAGTTACGTTACGATTCGCATCATCTTTGAAGAAGTTCGATCCAATGATGCCACCAGCCCATAAACCGCACCAAACTGTGACTTTTTCTGGATGCATTGGTAGCTCTTGCAATGCTTCTGGCTGATATTCACTCCAAAATCGACAATTCTGCCTATTTACGTACCCATTGAGCCAAAAATTAGCTTCTTCTCTGAACACAATTTTTCGGTAAAAAAAGTGGATCTTCAGCCAACTTTCCAAGAGAACAGGTCGTTCGGCTTCAATTCTTGCACTAGCTGTATTTTGAAAGGCATCACACCTAAATCCTTCCGCAAAATGTTCCACGTTGTTGAGTAACAGAGGCCCAATTGCTGCGAACGGCGACGAATCGATAATTGATTGTCATCATTAACTCTGGCCGATACAGCTGCGATATTTTCTTCAGTTCGGTTTAATGTCCAACAATGTAAATTTGGTGCGAAATTTAGTCACAATTGCCCGAATAGCCGCTTCAGTGGGTCGATTAAACTGACCATAAAATGGAAGCGCGCGATGAACTTTCCTAACAGAGCATGCATTTTGATAATAAAATTCAATAATTTGCAAGCGTTGTTCGTTTGTAAGACGATTTATGGTTAAATTATAGACCAAACTGAAGATGTTTGACAGTGAAACAAGACACGACACGTGCGCCAGCTTTTTAAACCAGTGTTGCCCAGATAATAGCTAAAAAATCACCCTTTATAATCAATTCTTGCGACGTATTCATTTTTGCAATTTCCCTCATCTGGTGAAAAATTTCATTTTTACAAGGTCAAAAAAATATATAGGGTGGGCCAAGTAACATTTTAAATTTGAACTACCGCTTACTCTGAAATGTACAATATTTTTATACCCTCCACTTTGTCATTTCCTTTGTAGCAACATAAAATCTACATCGGAAACTCTACAAAGTAAAGGGTGGTTAAATTGCAAGGGCCGATGTTGAATGTGAACCACACCTAAACGTCAAGTTTTTTCTGCATTTCATTCGACATTTCTCTATTTCAGACTAACTCAATTTGAACCATTTAAAGATACACAATCGAGCAACGCGTTAAAGTTATTCAGGCTTATTATGAAAATGGGCGTTCAATTCAAGTGCATATCGTGCACTTCGAAGAAAATCATCTTCAGTGATGAGGCACATTTTCACCTCAGTGGATTCGTCAATAAGCAGCAGAATTGCCGCATTTGGGCGAATGATAACCCAAGAGTGATTGAGTGATTGAAACACAGATAACGAAACAATGGCACGTTTGCGCGACAAATTCAATGGCCGTGTTATCTCACGTGGTGGCGATGTCAATTGGCCGCCAATATTATGTGATTTGACACTGTTGGACTTCTTTCTTTGGGGTTATTTGAAAGAAAATGTGTACGTCGATAAGGCAGCAACAATTCAAGAGCTAAAGGATCAGATAATTTGGCACAGTAACGGCATAGAACCTCAACTATGCCTCAGCATCATCGAAAATTTGGACCATCGGATGCAGATGTGCCGCCGAGATTTTTTGTTGAATAATTGAACCATACTAATATTATCATAATAGAAAGAAATAAGAATAATTTCTAAAAAAATTGTGTTTTATTCAAAATCAACATCGGCCCTTAAAATGTAACCTCTAAGACGATCCAGCCATGTATGTCTGTCTGGTGAAAGCACGCTAGCTTCCGAATGAAATGAGCTAGGAGATTAAAATTTTCCCTAAGTGTGTCCTATGGTTGCAGATCGGTTGGGATTGAAAGTGGCCGAAATCAGCGCCGAGGGAAAATTTTTTCCCTAACAAGGACTGAAAGTACTCCATAATATTTAGAATATTTAAGCAATTTTTAAATTTCTGTTTTACATGGACTTAAAATTTGTTGCGTACATTCCACTTGTAGCGTAAAAGCACCAACAAGAAAATATACGTTTTACGGGGCGAAATGGGTCAAAAAGGAATAAAAGTATAAATGATAAGACAATAGCTAGAGAAATGAAATATGGAATGTACATCCCTCTATTTGCGTAGTTACGTAAAATGGAGGGATTTTTCAAAATTCGTACTTTTAAGGGATACAATTGGAAAATAGGGATAAAAAATGGTACCGACCAAACCGCTGAAGTTGAAATCATGAAATTCGTTGTATGAATTCATCTGACTGTGAAGATGCAAAATAAAAAGGATTTCTTCGAAATCTGTATTTGGGGCAAATGGGGATAAAAATGGAACCAACCAAAGGGCTGCAGTTTTAATAATAACAAGTAAGAAGGCGTTAAGTTCGGCCGGTCCGAATCTTATATACCCTCCACCACGGAGTGCATTCCACAGTATTACCAGCAGATTAAAAGATGACCACTTTACATAGAAGTACAATACCATATTATGAAAATTGTGATATTTTTATGTCCCATTTTTATCCCTCTTTATCAATTATATCCCTTAAAAGTACGAATTTCGAAAAATCAATCTATTTTACGTGTTTATGTAATTACTGTATGTACACTCCGAATTTCATAATTATAGCTGTTGTCGTATAGTTGGTACCATATTTTATCTCTTTTTTGTCCCATTTCGCACTCTAAAACTTTTATTTTCTTTGTGGTCCTTGCAAGCTACAAGAGGAATGTCCTCGACAAATTTCAAATGTATGAAAATCTGAAATTTAATAAATAAGCCAAGGCTACCAATATATTTATACTATGTATATATATATATAATGGAAATAATACTTCAATTCATAAAGTAAATATAAGGCAGCAATCATAAATACCCTAAATATTGGGTGATAGAGAGTGTATTTTCAGCTACTGTCGTTTGATTGGTTGTATTTCCATCCTATTTTAATTTCAAAAGTATGAATTTTGAAAATACCTTATCTCTCACGTACGCAGTATAAGATAACTTCATGGTTCTACCATTTTTTGTCGTAAAAGCAACAAAATAAAGTACGAATTTGGAAAAAAATATTTTACGTGGCTATACAGTCAGGGGATTTTATACAACGAATTCCATGATTCTATCTGTGACGATTTTGTTGGTACCATTTTTATCCAATTTTTCGCATTTTACCCCTAAAAAGTACGACTTTCGAAAATCTATGTATTTAACGTATCTATGCAATTAGAGGGATGTACACACCGAATTTCATCATACTAGCTGTAGTTTTTAGTTGGTACTATGTTTATCCCTCTGCTGCCATTGAATCCCTTGAAAGTACGAATTTGGAAAAACCGTTTTATTTTTCATGTCTATGCAGTCAGAGAAATGTATACTCCGAATTTTATGCCTCTAGCTGCGGTCATTTGGTTGGTACTATTTTATCCCCTTTTTCTATTTTAACCCCAGAAAGTACGAATTTCGAAAAATTCTTTTATTTTGTGTGTCTATGCAATCAGAGGAAAATATACACCGAATTTCATTATTCTAGGTGCAGCCGTTTGTTTGGTACTATTTTTATCCCTCTATCCCCATTTAACCCCTTAAAAGTACGAATTTAGAAAAATACTTTTATATTATGCATCTACTCAATTAGTGGAATGTACACACCGAATTTCGTGTTTCTAGTTGTGGTCGTTTAATATGTATCATTTTTATTCCTTTTTGACCTATTTCACCCCCTATAAATAAAAATCACTCCATGGTGCCTTTTTATGCTATAAAGGGAATGCGCATTGCAAATATCAAGTAAATACAAGCTAATATGTTCACAAAACAGTCTGTAATGCTCTAAATATTAGGGGTATTTTCAGTCCTTGTGACGGAAAATTTTTTCCCTCTGGGCCGATTTAGCACACTTTCAATCCCAACCGATCTACAACCATAAGATACATTTAGAAGAAATTTGAACCTCCTAGCTCATTTCGTTCGGCCGCTATCGTGCTTTCAACAGACATACAGATGGACATGGCTATATCGTCTTAGAATTTTACTACGATCCAGAATATATATACTTTATGGGGTCTCCGATGAATATATCAAGGTGTTACAAACGGAATGACAAAGTGAATATACCCCCATCCTGGAGGAGGAGGGTATCAAAATCGGTGTGTACACTTGTATGACTGCAGTGACGCAAAAAATAAAAATATTTTTCGATCAATAATCAATAAAACGGCTGTAGCTAGACTATTTCCACTCGTCTGTGTACTTCGACGAATTTTATACCCTCCACCTCCAGGATAAGGGTATACTAACTTTGTCATTCCGTTCGTAACACCTTGAAATATCGACCCTATAAAGTATATATATTCTTGATCGTCATAAAATTCTAAGACGAACTAGCCATGTCCGTCCGTCTGTTGAAAGCACGCTAGCATTTAAGCGAAAGGAGCTAGGAGGTCCAAATTTTGCATAAATACGTTTTATAGTCGTAGATCGGTTGGCATTGAAAGTGGGCGAAATCGGCCCAAAGGGAAAAATTTTCCCCCCACAAGGAGTTAAAATACCCATAATAACACCTAATATTTTAGAGTATTTAAACATATTTTTTCAATATGTCTCTTGTACTTACTTGATATTAGGTATGCGCATTCCCCCTATAACAAAAACGTGTACCATTAAGTGATTTTTATTCGTAGGGGGTGAAATGGGGCAAAGAGAGAAAAATGGATAAAAATTGTATCTATCAAACGATATTTAGTAGATACACAATATAAAAGTATTTTTGCCAAATTCGTACTTTTAAACGGTAAAATGGGAATGGAGGATACAAATGGTACCTACAAACGGCTGCACCTAAAATGATGAAATTCGGTGTATACACTCCTCTTATTGCGTAGACACGTAAAATAAAGAGATTTTTTTTAAATTCGAACTTTGAAGGAATACAATGGGAACAGAGGTATAAACATGTTACCAACTAAACGGCTACAGTTACAGCGGTGTGTACATCCCTCTAATTGCGTAGATACGTAAAATAAATAGATTATCTAAAGTCGTACTTTTGGAATTAAAATAGGATGGAATTACAATCAGCTGTAGCACTCCCTATCTACCAATATATATGGTACTAGCAGTACCCGCTGCTTCGCACGCGACAAAGCAAGTTATTTGTTAATTTTATCCGTCTCTGTTTTTGGATAGTATTTATTTAATTTTCTTTTGGTGGATATATTCCTTGTTGTCCCGTATCCCTCTTTTAAGTACAAATTTTTAAATATCCATTTATGTTCCGCGTTTACGTAATTAAAGGATTGTACAGCATGTTTATCCCTTTTCGTCCCGCGCACCCCTTAAAAGTACAAATTTCGAAAAACTACTGCGCTTCTATATGGTCAGAGGAATGTACATACCAAATTTCACGTTTCTAGCTGTAATAGTTTAGTTGGTACCATTTTTATCCCTTTTTGTCCCGCTCTTCCCTTAAAAGTACAAATTTCGAAAAATTCAATTTTACTTCGTTTCTATATGGTCAGAGGAATTTGCATACCAAATTTCACGATTCTAGCTGTAATACTTTAGTTGGTACCATTTTTACCCCTTTTTGTCCCGTTCGCCACTTAAAAGTACAAATTTCGAAGAATCCAATTTTTCTTCGTTTTTATATGGTCAGAGGAATTTACGTACCAAAATTCACGTTTCCAGCTGTAATACTTTAGTTGGTACCATTTTTATCCCTTCGAAAAATCCAATTTTACTTCGTTTCTATATGGTCAGAGGAATTTACAAACCAAATTTCACGTTTCTAGCTGTAATACTTTAGTTGGTACCATTTTTATACCTTTTTGTCCCGCTCTCCCCCTAAAAATACAAATTTCGAAAAATCCAATTTTACTTCGTTTCTATATGATCAGAGGAATTTACATACCAAAATTCACGTTTCTAGCTGTAATACTTTAGTTGGTACCATTTTTATCCCTTTTTCTCCCGCTCTTCCCTTAAAAGTACAAATTTCGAAAAATCCAATTTTACTTCGTTTCTATATGGTCAGAGGAATTTACATACCAAATTTCACGATTCTAGCTGTATTACTTTTGTTGGTACCATTTTTATCCCTTTTCGTCCCGCTCGCCCCTTAAAAGTACAAATTTCGAAAAATACATACATACCAAATTTCACGTTTCTAGCTGTCATACTTTAGTTGGTACCATTTTTATTCCGCTCTTCCCTTAAAAGTACAAATTTCGAAAAATCCAACTTTACTTCGTTTCTATATGGTCAGAGGAATTTACATACCAAATTTCACGATTCTAGCTGTAATACTTTAGTTGGTACAATTTTTATCTTTTTTTGTCCCGCTCGCCCCTTAAAAGTACAAATTTCGAAAAATCCAATTTTACTTCGTTTCTATATGGTCAGAGGAATTTACATACTAAATTTCACGTTTCTAGCTGTAATGCTTTAGTTGGTACAATTTTTATCCCTTTTTGTCCCTATCTTCCCTTAAAAGTACAAATTTCGAAAAAATCAAATTTTACTTCGTTTCTATATGGTCAGAGGAATTTACATACCAAGTTTCACGATTCTAGCTGTAATACTTTAGTTGGTACCATTTTTATCCCTTTTTGTCCCGCTCTTCCCTTAAAAGTACAAATTTCGAAAAATCCAATTTTACTTCGTTTCTATATGGTCAGAGGAATTTACATATTAAATTTCACGATTCTAGCTGTAATACTTTAGTTGGTACCATTTTTATCCCTTTTTGTCCCGCTCGCCCCTTAAAAGTACAAATTTCGAAAAATCCAATTTTACTTCGTTTCTATATGGTGAGAGGAATTTACATACCAAATTTCACGATTCTAGCTGTAATACTTTAGTTGGTACCATTTTTATCCCTTTTTGTACCGCTTTCCCCTTAAAAGTACAAATTTCGAAAAATCCAATTTTACTTCGTTTCTATATCGTCAGAAGGATTTACATACTAAATTTCACGATTCTAGCTGTAATACTTTAGTTGCTACCATTTTTATCTCTTTTTGTCCCGCTCGCCCCTTAAAAGTACAAATTTCGAAAAATCCAATTTTACTTCGTTTCTATATGGTCAGAGGAATTTACATACCAAATTTCACGATTCTAGCTGTAATACTTTAGTTGGTACCATTTTTATCCCTTTTTGTCCCGCTCTCCCCTTAAAAGTACAAATTTCGAAAAATCCAATTTTACTTCGTTTCTATATCGTCAGAAGGATTTACATACTAAATTTCACGATTCTAGCTGTAATACTTTAGTTGGTACCATTTTTATCCCTTTTTGTCCCGCTCGCCCCTTAAAAGTACAAATTTCGAAAAATCCAATTTTACTTCGTTTTTATATGGTCAGAGGAATTTACATACCAAATTTCACGATTCTAGCTGTAATACTTTAGTTGGTACCATTTTTATCCCTTTTTGTACCGCTCTCCCCTTAAAAGTACAAATTTCGAAAAATCCAATTTTACTTCGTTTCTATATCGTCAGAAGGATTTACATACCAAATTTCACGATTCTAGCTGTAATACTTTAGTTGGTACCATTTTTATCCCTTTTTGTACCGCTCTCCCCTTAAAAGTACAAATTTCGAAAAATCCAATTTTACTTCGTTTCTATATCGTCAGAAGGATTTACATACTAAATTTCACGATTCTAGCTGTAATACTTTAGTTGGTACCATTTTTATCCCTTTTTGTCCCGGTCTCCCCTTAAAAGTACAAATTTCGAAAAATCCAATTTTACTTCGTTTCTGTATCGTCAGAGGAATTTACATACCAAATTTCACGATTCTAGCTGTAATACTTTAGTTTGTACCATTTGTATCCCTTTTTGTCCCGCTCGCCCCTTAAAAGTACAAATTTCAAAAAATCCGATTTCACTTCGTTTCTATATGGTGAGAGGAATTTACATACCAAATTTCACGATTCTAGCTGTAATACTTTAGTTGGTACCATTTTTATCCCTTTTTGTCCCACTCGGCCCTTAAGAGTACATATTTCGAAAAATCCAATTTTACTTCGTTTCTATATGGTCAGAGGAATTTACATACTAAATTTCACGTTTCTAGCTGTAATGCTTTAGTTGGTACCATTTTTATCCCTTTTTGTCCCTCTCTTCCCTTAAAAGTACAAATTTCGAAAAAATCAAATTTTACTTCGTTTCTATATGGTCAGAGGAATTTACATATCAAGTTTCACGATTCTAGCTGTAATACTTTAGTTGGTACCATTTTTATCCCTTTTTGTCCCGCTCTTCTCTTAAAAGTACACATTTCGAAAAAATCAAATTCTACTTCGTTTCTATATGATCAGAGGAATTTACATACCAAATTTCACGATTCTAGCTGTAATACTTTAATTGGTACCATTTTTATCCCTTTTTGTCCCGCTCGGCCCTTAAAAGTACAAATTTCGAAAAATCCCTATTTGTAGCTCGTCTGCGTGGTTATTGCAAGGAACTCACCGAATTTCATGTTTATAGCAACTGCCGTTTAGTCAGGACGAAGGTGCGATGTTTATCCCTTTTTGGGCCATTTTATCCCCTAAAAGTACGAATTTCGTAAAACCCTTTCTTAGTCGACGTCTACGTCATATTTGGGAACTACCCTGAAAATTTCATGACCCTGGCTTCAGCCGTTTGGTCTGGGGGCTGGTCAATGATAAGTCAGTCAGTCAGTCAGTCAGTCAGTCAGTCAGTCAGTCAGTCAGTAACGCAACTCTTTTATATATATAGATTTAAGTTTTTTTTTTAAAGATTGCTTTCTTATATTTATTTTTTGAATTGACTTGAAGTATTCTTTCGATATATGTAGTATTGGTAGCATTGCCTTATAAGCGTGGTTTGTAATAATAAACATTTTATATTCATTTATAATATTATTTTTTCAATATTTTTATTTATTTTGTTTTGGCTATATTAAAACATGTAAGGAAAGGCTAAAGTCGGTCGGGGCCGGCTATATGATACCCTACACCACTCCTTGCGTATATACCTCGCTTTGATTACTAAACACAGGTGTTTCATGGGAGCAATTTTATGTATTTCATATAAGTTATATACTATAAATTCATCTTTATCATCTTTTGAATCGGACGGACATTTGTAGGGGCCTATAACAACACTTGGTCCTGCGTCAAAATATGGGGCTATATAGTACTCATTCAAGGTAGGTCTTCCTAGTTGAAATATGACATGATATGAAAAATTATATCGAGTTCCATTGAACGATGTGGGTTCTGGAGATGGAATAGAGTAGAATGGGGCCCAATTTGTATGGGGGTTATACCAAAATATGGACACACATATTTGACTTTCATAGTATGTAATCTGCAAAATTTGAAAAACTTTCCATGTAAAATGTGGGTCCTAGAGAGGTAATAATTAAAATGCGGGCCCATTTGTAAGGGCGCTTCATTAAAAAGTGGGCCTTTATAGATCGCTTTCAAAGTAGGTATTCTTTATTTAAATATAACGTGATCTGCAAAATTTTATCAAGATCCAATGTAAGATGAGGGTTCTAGAGCGATAAATGTGTAAACTGGGGGCCCATTTGTTCTAAGCCGATCCGTATACTTAAAGGTGGGTCAAGCTCAATTATTTCTTGGTGTTACAAACATTAGGCGGAAAACTAACTTATAATACTCTAGTCCACGAAGTGGTGTAGGGGGTATAAAAACTGGTTAGCTCACGAATGGAAAGCTAATAAAGCCAACATATTTTTGGAGAAAGCATTAAACAAACAAAAGTTTAATTTTAGTCGGTAACATCTACAACTTTTTTGAAGCCATCTTAAATTATGTTGTTTTATTGCGTTTAATTAGAATTTTTGTATTTTAAATTTACAAGCCGAGAAAAATATAAAAATTTGTATAGAAGAATTTGTTATTTTATTAATTTTTATGAAGTTTTCTGCAATATCAATACGATGCAAAAAATGCGATATGGGGATCAGTTTTAAAAATGGTTTAGTTCATGACAAATTAAATGTTTTGTATGTAGCTGAGTCTGATGTCATTCGTCATACAGTATTGGACAAAACACTTACCATTGGGCCGAAGATAAATGAAGCGTATAAAAAAATGAAAAATACAGCAATTACATTGGGATTACATAAACTGCTAGTATCAATCACAGCCTGTTCACTCGGAATGAGAAAGTACTTCACTTGACATCGGGCCACATAATCAGAACCAGGCAATGTCAGTAACGGCAAATGTTTTCATAAATTTACTGCTAATAGCTGCAATTGGACATTTTGCCTATAGTCGCAAGGTCTGCAGGAAATCCGTATATAAAATCTACAACTTACAACCAACTATATCTTAATTTTCAGATATATGCCTACTTTGAAACTCTCGAGTGTCCATACCATAATGCCGATTATATGGAAACCATCAGATGTTGGCTGGAACCGGATCAGAACGGTCAATTTATGATGAGTGCCGAATTCACACTGAAACAAGATTTGAACGATCTTCATTCGAAATTTCAGTTTATCGTTGAACAAAATAAAAGAAATCTCACCTACTTGTCAATGGATATTGACATGTGTGCTGCCTTCGGAGCGGCCGTGAGCAATCCCATTCTGCGTCTAACGGCCGATGAATTGCACCGTAAGACCAATTTGCAACTGGACTGCCCATTGAAAAAGGTATGCAATTTCAAATCAATACATACGTATGTATATAGTAAAATACATAACTAATGAAATCTTTTGACAGGCTATCAAATATTCCATGTACAATTTCTCAATCGATTCGAAGTATATACCATCGTTTGCGCCTAAATTGAGGTTTATATCCGATTCGCTGTTCTATACAACGGTGAGCACAGACATCCACAAAATTGCTCGATTTATCAACACAGGCCGAGTTGATCATAAGCCGAGACCGAAAAAGGTTAACAAGGTTTGATTTTGATTTAACCAACAATGCATCAAATTATGGAAGTTCTAAAAAATTTATTGTAGTTGTCTGTCTGTTTATTCCAAATAAATATATGTTACTACACTTACAATAACAATACGAAATTAATTCACGAAGCCATCGCTAGCAATTAAGTTAGTTAATTCAACTTGGTAAAATGCCAGCAGTTTGTCAATCACTGAAACTCTCAGACATGATCGATAGCTATGTAATTTTAAACGGAATCGTTATTTTTCCCGTATTCTCCGAACTTTTAGGGCAGTAGAATGTCAGGATTAGCAAGCACTTCGCTGGTCCTTGCCTCAAATACACTTTTCAATACATATACTAGCAGTACCCTCTGGTTCATAGGCGAATAAAGCCGATTATTTGTTATTAGTTGGCTTGTATTTATTTCATTTTCTTTTGGTGGCTATAGTTAAATCCAAAATAGTAATTTGGAAACCTCCTATTAGATAGCATTCATATACAGTCAAAGGAATGTGCTCGCACTATTTTAGCAGAACTCCCTTCGTATGTATCATTTTTATCATTTCTACTCAGTTTCGAATAAAAAATTACAACCGTTTATATCCTTGATCTCATGCCTGGCCATTTTAGAATTTTTGCACCTCTTTTCCAAAAAGTATACACTTTGAAAATTCACTATAGGTAACATTATTTGGTACCATGTTTATCCCTTTTGGTCCCGCATTCTTCTTATAAGCAAAATTTTTGAAATAAACATTTATGTTCCGCGTTTACTTAATTAAAGGGATGTACACAATTTTTATCCCTTTAAAAGAACAAATTAAAAGAAGTAAGGAAACGCTAAAGTCGGGCGGGGCCGACTTTATGATACCCTACACCACTCCCTGCGTATATACCTGGTTTTGATTAAAAAACCCAGTTGTTTTATGAGGGCGATAAATTATACATCTTTAGTCAAATTTAGCGAATATGGCAAAATTGATTGGCTGTAATAAGTTGAATCCGAAGTATTATGTAAACAAATCAAAATCTGATAATGATTGGCGGTGCCAATTTCTTTGCGTAATGCTCCACCTTTGATGTAAGTGTTGCTAACTGAAATATAACGTGATGTAGAAAATACGTATAAAATAGGGATCCATGGTCCACTTCATCAGTAAGTGTTCCTATGTGAAATAATCCATGATCTGGAAAATGTAATCCAGATCCGATGTAATATGAAGGATTTAAAAAGATAATATTGAAAATTTGTGGGACAGTTGTATTTGGAAACATTGAGCCATATAGTTCAAATTTCGGGTAGGTATTCCGAGAGTAAATATAACATGATCTGGAAAATTTGACAAAGATCCGATGACATATATAGATTTTTTTTAAAAACACTTGTCAAATATGACTTTAATATTAGGTATTGAAATTTGAAACCCGTCCGATGTAAAAAAATGGTCCTAGAGGAGTAATACTAAAAATAGGGGGCCATCTGCAAAATTTGATAAACTTCCAATGTAAAATGGGGGTCAAAACATAGACCCATAAAGTCCACTTTCCCGTGAGTTATTTCTAGATCAAATATAATACGATCCTGAAAATTTGGTCATGATCCCATGTAAAATGTGTATTCTAGAGCAGTAATAGTGTAAATTATTATGATATTTGTATGGAGGCTATATCTAAATCTGAACCGATTTTCTCCAAATTCAATACCAATTTTCATTTTCCAAAAAAGTAACTCCTGCCAAATTTCATGACAATCGGGCCACAATTGCGACCTGTAGACATATCGACAGACAGACATCGTTAATCCGATCCGTATACTTAAAGGTAGGCCTAGCTCAATTATTTATTGGTGTTACAAACATTTGGCGCTAAACTAACTTATAATACCCTAGTCCCCGAAGTGGTGTAGGGTATAAACACAATTTTACTGCTCTTCTACATTGTCCGAGGAATTTACTTATCAATTTTCACGATTCAAAAAATCCATTTGGATTGCGCTTCTACGTTGTCAGAGAAATTTACACACCAAATTTTACGACTATAGTTGCAATACTTAAATTGGTACTATTTTGGTCCCATTTTGTTCCGCGCATACCTTAAAAGTACAAATTACGACATTTCCAATTTTACTGCCATTTATTTTGCAAGTATTCGTTGTCAGAGAAATGTAAATACCGAATATAGCTGCAATACTTAAGTTGGTAACATTTTTTCCCTTTTTGTCTCTTTCCTTCAAATTCTCTCTCCTTCTTACAAATTTCAAAAAATTTTTTGTAGCTCGTTTGCATGGTGAGTGCAAGACACATACCGAATTTCACGTATGATTTCGATATAAATGGAATATGTTAATCAAATTCAACGAAACATGATTCTTGCTGAAAAATGTAATAGAAATGTACGAATAATAATTCAGCAATAACTCGAAAGGAAATTTGAAATCTGTTACTGGGTAAAATTGACGGAAATATTACTCTGCCCATAGAAGTTGAAAAACACTCAGTGTCGGTGGGTTATTTAAAGCAAGTAAAAACGGCGTTAAGTTCTGCCGGGCCGAACTTTAAATACCCTCCACCATGGATTGCATTTCACAGAGGTTGTCGGTTTTTGTAGAACTGCAGTAATATTACAGGATAATATGCATTTTTAATATAGCCAAACCAAAACAAATACAAATATTGAAAAAATAATTATATTAATAAATATAATATTTTAATTATTTCAAACCATTATCTATTTCAAATCAAAAAATAAATATTCTTATATTTATATTTTCAAAAAGCTTAAATATCATAAATATTGGAAGATAGTGGGTGCTACAGTTGGTTGTACTTCCATTCTATTTTAATTCCAAAAGTACAAATTTTGAAAATCTATTATCAGACGTACATGTGCAAAGTGCAAAATAATCTAACTTCATGATTCAACCAATTTTTGCTGTAAAAGAAAACGTACGAATTTGGAAAAAATGGAATTGGAATGTATACACCGAATTCCATGATTCCAGCTGCGCCCATTTGGTTGGTACCATTTTTACCCCCTTGACATTTCTACGCAATTAGAATTTCATCATTCTAGCTGTTTCATCATTCTAGTCGTTTAGTTGGTACTATTTTTATCCCCCTGTACCATTGTATCCCTTGAAAGTGCGAATGTAGAACAATCCGTTTATTTTTCGTGTCTACGCAGTCAGAGGAATGTATACTCCGAATTGCATGACTCTAGTTGCGGTCATTTGGTTGGTACTATTGGTATCCCCTTTTTCAGTTTAACCCCAAAAAGTACGAATTTTAAAAAAATCCATGTATTTTACTTGTCTATGCAATCAGAGGAATGTATACACCGAATTTCATTATTCTAGATACAGCCGTTTGATTGGTACCATTTACTATTATATTATGTATCTACTCAATTAGAGGAATGTACACACCGAATTTCGTGTTTCTAGCTGTTGTCGTTTAACATGTACCATTTTTATCCCTTTTTTGCCCCATTTCACCCCCTACAAATAAGAATCAATTTATGGTGCTCGTTTTTGCTATAGGGGGAATGCGCATACCAAATATCAAGCAAATATAAACAGACATATTCAAAAAACATGCTTAAATACGCTAAAATATTAGGGATTATTATGGGTATAGTCCTTGTGAGGGAAAAATTTTTCTCATTGGGCCGATTTCGCCCCATTTCCAGATCAATACCATCCAACTCCGACCATAAAAATTCATTAATAATCTCTCGATAGCGCAATCCATTCACCGCAACTGTTGATCCAACCTTATTTTCGAAAAAGTAAGGTACAATGCCCCCTCCGGACCATAAACCGCACCAAACAGTCACTCGATGAGGATGGAGAGGCTTCTCAACAATAACTCTTTGGTTTTCCGAGCCCCAGATGCGATAATTTTGCTTGTTGACGTAGCCACCGAGGTGGAAATGGGCCTCATCAGTCAAGATGATTTTTCGATGGAATTCCGGATCATTTTCATTCATCTCAAGGACCCAATCAGCAAAGACACGACGTTGTTGATGATCCGCCGGTTTGAGTTCTTGTGTTAACTGAACTTTATAAGCCTTTAGAACCAAGTCTTTTAGCAAAATACGGTGTAATGACGTTTGTGGAATGTCCAATTCCAAAGAACGACGAGAAATGGACAAACCTGTGTTTTCTTCAACACTTTGGGCTACAGCAGCAATATTCTGAGTGGATCTTGAGCGAAGTGCACGGGTTTTATTCTTCTCATCACTAATTTGTCCCAACAGCTCGAATTTGTTCACCAATTTCTGTATTGCGGTCCGACAAGGTGCTTCACGACGACCCAAAAACGCTTTAGTTTTGATGAAAATATACAGGAGATCTTAACAAATTCGATGTTAGTATTATTTTTAAATACATATTTCGTACCTTTTATACCTCCATCAATTCTCTCGAGTCTCCTCTTTTTTACTGGCAGAGTGATATGTTTGAATTTCGAGCTCAATTGCATTTTTGATATTTTTTGATGAATGTAACAAAATTTGGATCGAATAAGACATGATTCTTTTATTTCTTTCCGAATAAAAAATTAGCAATAGCAGTCAATGGCTTCGATGTTACACATCAAGCTCCAAACGAAGCTATTTGATATCCTACTTGGTTTTATCAACGTCACAAATAAATATTTTTTTGGAAAATTTTAAGAGGTCAATTCAGTTTATATTCGTAGCTAGTAAACAAATCATTACGAATTTTTTGCAAATTCGTACTTTTAAGTGGTACAAAAGGGAGTACAGAGATAAAAATGGTACCAACCAAACGACTGCACTTAGAGTCATGGAAATCGGAGTATACATTCCTCTGATAGCGTAGACACGTAAATAAAAGAGATTTTCTAAAATAGGAAAAAGGGTATAAAAGTGGTACCGTCCAAATGGACGCTGTTAGAATGAAAGAATTCGGTGTATACATTCAACCGACTACATACACTCGCAAAATAAAAAGATTTTACCAAATTCTACTTTTTTACTTTTACGCAAAAATGGCTATGATCAGGATGTTATGTTATCTTGCAGTGTGTACGTGAGAGATAATGAATTTATCAAATTTTGTACTTTTGGAATTAAAATAAGATGAAAATACATCCAAACACACGGCTGTAGCTGCAAATGCACCCACGATCGACCAATATTTAGGGAATTAAAGCTTTTTTGAAGATTAAATTGAAGTATTACTTTGATGTATATAGTATAAACACATTGGTAGCCTTGCCTTTAAAGCTTGGTTTAATAAAATTAAAATTTTATAACTCTATATAATAACAAGTAAGAAGGCGTTAAGTTCGGCCGGGCCGAATCTTATATACCCTCCACCACGGAATGCATTCCTCAGTATTACCAGCAGATTAAAGGATGTCGACTTTACATAGACGCACAGTACCATATTACGAAAATTGTGACATTTGTATGCTATAATGTATACTTATGCGCACTGTTTAAAATCGACTACTATATATAAATAAAATGCTGTAATTGTGAAAGTGAACATGCCTAAATATTAGGCGATTGTCAGTCGCCATTAGAAAGAAGCATTTTCAGATACAGACAAAGTGATAAGAAAAGTATAAATTTTAAAAATATCCCCATTCCCCATATCCCCAGATTCGCCCCATTCCCCGACCAAATGTACACATTTCAAAAAAAAACCTTTTTTCGAGTCTTCATAGTCAGAATGAATACACCGAATTTCATGATTTCAACTTCAGCAGTTTGGTAGGCCCCATTTTTATCCCTCCTTTTAATTATATCCCTTAAAAGAACGAATTTCGAAAAATCTCTCTATTTTACTGGTCTACGAATTATTGGGACGTACACACCGAATTTCATGATTTTAGCTGTTGTCGTTTGATAGGTACCATTTTTATCCCTTTTTGTCCCATTTCGCCCCCTACAAATAAAAAGCACTCTATGGTGCCCTTTTATGCTATAAAGGGAATGCGCATTGCAAATATCAAGTAAATACAAGCTAATATGTTCAAAAAACAGGCTGAAATACTCTAAATATTAGGGGTATTTTCAGTCCTTGTGAGGGAAAAATTTTTCCCTCTGGGCCGATTTCGCCCACTTTTAATCCCAACCGATCTGCAACCATAAGACACATTTAGGAAAAATTTGAACCTCCTAGCTCATTTCGTTCGGCCGCTATCGTGCTTTCAGACGGACATGGCTATATCGTCTTAGAATTTTACCACGACCCAGAATATATATACTTTATGAGGTCTCCGATCAATATTTCAAGGTGTTACAAACGGAATGATAAAGTGAATATACACCCATCCTGGAGGTGGAGGGTATAAAAATGAAATGATGTTCGTTGGTAATCGCATCACTTGAGAACGGCAGAACCGATTCGGCTGATTTTTGTTACAAACTGTTCGTGGTAGTACAAACTGGGGTTTAGGTTAACTTTTGTATAGTTGACCGCAAAATAGAAATAGTTTTAAAAAAACTAAAAGTGCCTTTTTATAAAATTTTTGACTGAACACAAGGCTATAAGTCTCAATTCAAACAATGGATATGGGAAATTCTTTTATGTTATGTTCGTTATGATTCTGCACTAATCATTTCATCAAGAGTTAGAATGCAATGCAAAAACAATGTGAATACGATGCACTGCGAGAATAATATGCTTACGGAACACACGGCTTATGAACGATTGATGCATTAAACAAAAATCCAAAGTTTAACTTTAGTCGGTAACAATCATAACTTTATCTTAAATTATATAGTTTTAATTACATAAAGATTTGTACACAAGTATTTGTTGTTTTTGATATTTTTAATTTTTATGAAGTGTTCCCCAATGTCAATACGATGCAAAAATGCGATATCAGCTTTAAATATGATTTAGGCCATGACAAATTAAATATTTTGTATGTAGTCCGTCATACAAAACAATTACCATTATGCCGAAGATAAATGAAGCGTGTGAAGCAAAACGAGAAAATATAGCAATTACATTTGGAGTACATAAACTGTAAATATCACTCACAGCCTGTTCACTCGGAATGAGAAAGTACTTCACTTGACATCGGACCACATAATCAGAACCAGACAATGTCAGTAACGGAAAATGTTTTCATAAATTTACTGCTAATAACTGCAATGGGACATTTGGTCTATAGTCGCAAGGTCTGCAGGAAATCCGTATATATAATTTACAACTTACAACCATCAATCTACATCTCAATTTCCAGATATATGCCTACTTTGAAACTCTCGAGTGTCCATATCATAATGCCGATTACATGGAAACCGTCAGATGTTGGCTGGAACCGGATCAGAACGGCCAATTTATGATGAGTGCCGAATTCTCACTGAAACAAGATTTGAACGATCTTCACTCGAAATTTCAATTTATCGTTGAACAAAATAAAAGAAATCTCACCTACTTGTCAATGGATATTGACATTTGCACTGCTCTAGGAGCGGCCATGAGCAATCCCATTCTGCGACTAACGGCCGATGAATTGCACCGTAAGACCAATTTGCCACTGGAATGCCCATTGCGAAAGGTATACATTTCAAATATATCGTAAAATACGTAACTAATGTAATCTTTTGACAGGGTATCAAATATTCCATGTACAATTTCTCAATCGATTCGAAGTATATACCATCGTTTGCGCCTAAATTGAGGTTTATATCCGATTCGCTGTTCTATACCACGGTGAGCAGAGTCATCCACAAAATTGCTCGTTACATCAATACAGGTCGAGTTGATCATAAACCGAGACCGAAAGGGGTTAAAAGAGTATGATTTCCAAACAGTTTATTTAACGAACAGTCAATAAAATTAGTTTGTGTTTGCTTATTCCAAATAAATATATGTTACTATACTTACAACATGAGCGAAATTAATTAATGAAACCATCTCTAGCAATTTATTTGAGTAATTATATATATATATATATATATATATATATATATATATATATATATAAGAGTTGCGTTACTGCCTGACTTATCATTGACCAGCCCCCAGACCAAACGGCTGAAGCCAGGGTCATGAAATTTTCAGTGTAGTTCCCAAATGACTGTTCCCAAATGACAAAAAACTGTAGTAGCTAGAAACATGAAATTCAGTGAGTTCCTTGCAATCACCATGCAGACAAGCTACAAATAGGGATTTTTCGAAATTTGTACTTTTAAGGGAGGAAAGAGACAAAAAGGCATAAAAATGGTACCAACTAAAGTATTGCAGCTAGAATCTTGAAATTTGATGTGTAAGTTCTTCTGACCATGTAAAAGCGCAGTCAAATTGGATTTTTCAAAATTTTTACTTTTAAGGGTTGCGAGGGACAAAAAGGGATGAAAATGGTACTAATTTAAGTATTGCAGCTAGAATCTTGAAATTTGATATATAAGTTCTTCTGACCAAGTTGAAGCGCAGTAAAATTGGATTATTTTCAAAATTTGTACTTATAAGAAATGAGCGGGAGAAAAAGGGATAAAAATGGTACCAACTAATTTATTATAGCAAGAATCGTGAAATCGGGTTGCGAGGGACAAAAAGGAATAATAATGATACTAATTTAAGTATTGCAGCTATAGTCGTGAAATTTGGTCTGTCGATTCGTGTGGCAACGTAGAAGCGCAAATCCAAATAATTTTTTTTTCGAAATTTATACCTATAAGGTGTTAGTGGGACAAAAAGGGATAAAAATAGTACCAACTAAAATATTGTTGCTATACCCTTCAAATTTGGTGCGTAGATTCATCTGACAACATAGGCTTGCAACATAAATTGATTTTAAGGGAGAGCGGTACAAAAAGGGATAAGATTACAGCTAGAATCATGAAATTTAGTACATATGTAGAATCGCTATCAAAATTATTTTTTATACCCTACACCACTTCGTGGGCTAGGGTATTATAAGTTAGTTTCGCGCCAAACCGATCGGCTTAGAATCACCAGCTGAGTCGATTTAACAATGTCTGTCTGTCTGTCCGTCTGCTGTCCATCTAAGCTTGTTCGCACTCTACAGGTCGCAATTGTAGTCCGATTGTCATGAAATTTGGCAGGAGGTATTGAATTTGGAGAAAATCGGTTCAGATTTAGGTATAGCCTCCATACAAATATCATTATAATTTACACTATTACTGCTCTAGAATACACATTTTACATCAGATCAAGGCCAAATTTTCAGGATCGTGTTATATTTGAACTAGAAACACATTTTACATCGGATCTTGATCACATTTTCCACACAATGTTAAATTTATACTAGAAACACGTATTTTTAAAGCCAGCTATATAGGTCAATGTTTTGGTATAGCCCCCGTACAAATCGGCCCCCAGTTTACACTATTATCGCTCTAGAACCCACATCTTACTTTGGATCTTGATAAAATTTTGCTGATCATGTTATATTTCAATAAAGAATACCTACTTTGAAAGTGATCTGTATGGACCCTTTTTTAATGTAGCGCCCTTAAAAATGGCCCCCATTTTTATTATTACCTCTCTAGGACCCACATTTTACATCGGAAGTTTTTCAAATTTTGCAGTTTATATTATATTTCAGCTAAGAATACATACTATAAAAGTGAAATATATAGGTCAATATTTTGGTATAACCTCCATACAAATGGGGCCCCATTCTACTCTATTACATCTCTAGAAACCACATCGAGCATTGGATGTCGATATTATTTTGCATATCATGCCATATTTCAACTAAGAATACATACTTTGAAAATGAACTTTTTAATGTAGCGCTCTTACAAATGGCCCCATTTTAATTTTTACCCATCAAGGACGCAAATTTTACATCAGACTTTTTTAACCATAAAAGTCAAATATGTATCCATACTTTGGAATAACCGAAATGGGGCCCCATTCTACTCTATAACACCTCTAAAAACTACGTCTTACATCGGATCATGATATATTTCAACTAGGAATACCTACCGTGAATGAGATATATATAGGCCCTTGTTTTGGATCAGGCCCCAAGTGTTGTTATAGGCCCCCTTTGAAATGTCATTCCGATTCATCATATTACTATTGTATAATTATACACTCCACGAGAGTATTATGGCTTTGTGCATTTGTTTGTAACACCCAAAAGGAAGCGGGATAGACCCATTGTTAAGTATACCGATCGACTTAGAATCACTTTCTGAGTCGATTTAGCAATGTCCGTCTGTCCGTCTGTCCGTCTGTCTGTCCGTCTGTCTGTCCGTCTGTCTGTCTGTCCATCTATTGTTGTAATCAAACTACAGGTCGCAATTATAGTCCGATCTTAACAAAAATTGGCACAAGTAAGTTTTGTGGATCAAGGACGAACGCTATTTAATTTGAGACAAATCGGTTCAGATTTAGATATAGCCCCTATACAAATGTTGCTCCCGATTTGACATTTTCCGCTCTAGAAACGACATATTGCACCCGATATTCTTTAAAATTGACACAACATCTTATAATCCGACTATAAACACCTATGCAAAAATTGGGTAAGATCGGTTCAGATTTAGATATAGCCCCCATACAAATGTTGCTCCCGATTTGACATTTTCCGCTCTAGAAACGACATATTGCACCCGATATTCTTAAAAATTGACACAACATCTTATAATCCAACTAGAAACACCTATGCACAAATTGGGTAAGATCGGTTCAGATTTAGATATAGCTCCCATACAAATGTCGCTCCCGATTTGACATTTTCCGCTCTAGAAACGACATATTGCACCCGATATTCTTAAAAATTGACACAACATCTTATAATCCAACTAGAAACACCTATGCAAAAATTGGGTAAGATCGGTTCAGATTTAGATATAGCTCCCATACAAATGTCGCTCCCGATTTGACATTTTCCGCTCTAGAAACCACATATTGTACCCGATTTTCTTTAAAATTGACACAACATCTTATAATCCAACTAGAAACACCTATGCAAAAATTGGGTAAGATCGGTTCAGATTTAGATATAGCCCCCATACAAATGTCGCTCCCGATTTGACATTTTCCGCTCTAGAAACCACATATTGTACCCGATTATCTTTAAATTTGGCACAACATCTTATAATCCAACTATAAACACCTATGCAAAAATTGGGTAAGATCGGTTCAGATTTAGATATAGCCCCCATACAAATGTCGTTCCCGATTTGACATTTTCCTCTGTAGAAACCACATATTGTACTCGATTTTCTTTAAATTTTGCACAACATCTTATAATCTTACTAGAAACACCTATGCAGAAATTGGGTAAGATCGGTTCAGATTTAGATATAGCCCCCATACAAATGTCGCTCCCGATTTGACCTCAGCCGCTTTAAAAGCCACATATTGTGCTCGATTTTCTTTAAATTTCGCACAACATCTTATAATCTAACTAAACAAAACTATGATGAAAGTGGGTAAGATCGGTTCAGATTTAAATATAGCCCAAATTCAAATGTTGCTCCCATAAGTTTAACCGATTTTGGCCAAACTATATATTTTATATTTCACCTATTTCGTTCCAGGTTTCAATATATCCTCATACAAATGTCCTTTCCGATATAAAATTTTTTGTCAAACACATACATTTACAGGATACAAAAAACCTTGTCTTTTTCACTTTTTCACCGAATTGAATTGTATTCCGATTGAAAGTGGAGTGTATCACAGAGTCGGCCCCGCCCGACTTTAGCCTTTCCTTACTGGTTTATATTTGTCTTCTGTAAAATTGGATCAATTATTTACCAACGACCATCGGTATTGAATTTGGATGAAATCGGTCCAGATTCAGACATAGCCTCCATACAAACATCCCCCAATTTACCCTATTACTACCCTAGAATACACATTTTTATACACTCCACGAGAGTATTATGGCTTTGTGCATTTGTTTGTAACACCCAAAAGGAAGCGAGATAGACCCATTGTTAAGTATACCGATCGACTTAGAATCACTTTTTGAGTCGATTTAGCAATGTCCGTCTGTCTGTCCGTCTGTCCGTCTGTCCATCTATTGTTGTAATCAAATTACAGGTCGCAATTATAGTCCGATCTTAACAAAAATTGGCACAAGTAAGTTTTGTGGATCAAGGACGAACGCTATTTAATTTGAGGCAAATCGGTTCAGATTTAGATATAGCCCCCATACAAATGTCGCTTCCGATTTGACATTTTCCGCTGTAGAAACGACTTATTGTACCCGATTTTCTTTAAATTTGGAACAACATCTTATAATCCAACTAGAAACACCTATGCAGAGATTGGGTAAAATCGGTTCAGATTTAGATATAGCCAACATACAAATGTCGCTCCCGATTTGACATTTTCCGCTCTAGAAACCACATATTGTACCCGATTATCTTCAAATTTGGCACAACATTTTATAATCCAACTAGAAACACCTATGCAGAAAGTGGGTAAGATCGGTTCAGATTTAGATATAGCCCCCATACAAATGTCGCTCCCGATTTGACATTTTCCGCTGTAGAAACGACTTATTGTACCCGATTTTCTTTAAATTTGGAACAACATCTTATAATCCAACTAGAAACACCTATGCAAAAATTGGGTAAGATCGGTTCAGATTTAGATATAGCCCCGATACAAATGTCGCTCCCGATTTGACATTTTCCGCTGTAGAAACGACTTATTGTACCCGATTTTCTTTAAATTTGGCACAACATTTTATAATCCAACTAGAAACACCTATGCAGAAAGTGGGTAAGATCGGTTCAGATTTAGATATAGCCCCCATACAAATGTCGCTCCCGATTTGACATTTTCCGCTGTAGAAACGACTTATTGTACCCGATTTTCTTTAAATTTGGAACAACATCTTATAATCCAACTAGAAACACCTATGCAAAAATTGGGTAAGATCGGTTCAGATTTAGATATAGCGCCCATACAAATGTCGCTCCCGATTTGACATTTTCCGCTCTAGAAACCACATATTGTACCCGATTATCTTCAAATTTGGCACAAAATTTTATAATCCAACTAGAAACACCTATGCAGAAAGTGGGTAAGATCGGCTCAGATTTAGATATAGCCCCCATATAAATGTCGCTTCCGATTTGACATTATCCGCTCTAGAAAACACATATTGTACCCGATTATCTTCAAATTTGGCACAACAGCTTATAATCCAAGTAAAAAACTTATGGTGAAAGTGGCTAAGATCGGTTCAGATTTAGATGTAGCGCAAATATAAATGTTGCTCCCAAATGTTTAACCGATTTTGGCCAAACTATACATATTATATTTCACCTATTTCGTTCCAGATTTCAGTATACCCCCATACAAATGTCCTTTCAGATTTAACATTTTTTGTCAAACACATACATTTAAAGGATACAAAAATCCTTCCCGTTTTCTCTTATTCGCTGAATTAAATTGTATTCGGATTGAAAGTGGAGTGTATCATAGAGTCGGCCCGCCCGACTTTAGCCTCTCCTTACTTGTTTTCATTGGATCTTGATACAATTTTCATTATCATATTATATTGGGACAAGAAATATCTAACATGATAGTGGGTTACATGTGCCCATGTTTCGATATAGCCCCCATACAAATGTACCTCCGATTTACACAATTATTGCTCTAGAATACACATTTTACATCAGATATTGATCAAATTTCCCACACCATGCTATATTTAGATGAGAAACACCTACTTTGAAAGTTTATGGGTCCATGTTTTGGGATAGCCCCCCTTACAAATGGGCCCCCAATTTACACAATTATCGCTCTATAACCCACACCTTACATTGGATCTTTATAAATTTTTGCAGATCATCTTATATTTCAACTACGAATTCATACTGTGTAAGTAATCTATAAGGGCCGACTTTTTAATGTAGCGCCCTTACACATGGGCCCCAATTTTTATTATAACAGCCCTAGAACACACATATTACATTGGATCTTGATAATATTTTGCAGATCATCAAAAAAGAATATTTACTTTGAAAGTGATCTATAAGGTTCCACTTTTTAATATAACGCCCTTACAAATGGGCCTCCATTTTCTATTTTTACCACTCCAGAATCCATTATTTACATCAGAAGTTTATCAAATTTTGCAGATCAGATTTTTTGGAAGTTTTTAGAAGCGGGGAGAAATGCACATTTGGATTTTGAGATGCGATTAAAATGTGATTCCTACGAACTTCCATTTTTTTGCTGGGTTCATATTACCATGGACCATACAAGTGGACTATTACGTAAATATATTGTCACCGCTCATAAGCACCTTCCGATTTATTGATAACACTCTGGATTCACTTATTACAGCCAATGATGATGAAAATAATTGTTATGTTTTTCACTAGGCGCAGCTACAATGAGATGGCATGACACCTCTTTTGTTTGTATATGGGCCAATCATATGAATGAGTAACATAATGTAAGTTATTTTCATCAATTTTACCATATTCGTTAAATTTGACGAAAGATTAATTTATAGTATACTCTATAATTTATACGAACTACATAAAATTACACCCATGAAACACCTGGTTTTAGTAATCAGAGCGAGGTATATACGCAGGGAGTGGCGTAGGGTATTATATAGTCGGCCCCGCCCGAAATTAGCCTTTCCTTACTTGTTTTTATATAAATGTTTATATGTTTAAAAACTTTGACGGGCTAAAATGTGACATACGAATATATTTTTATTTTGATAATAGTTGGAAAACAATTATTTGCACATTCATAACAGTTTGGTTCCAACTCTCTTTTAAAACGGTAGTGCTGCTATAGACACTGGTAATTCGGATGTAAAGGTAATTTGCCTTTGGAATGTCCATTGAAAAAGGTCCATTGAAAAATGATTGAAAGGTTGAAAAAGGCAGGATCAATTTAATATTTATTAATTTCAACGTCATGCATTGCCATTAATAATTTTTCAATCAATTCGAATTTTATACCATCTTTTGAGGTGGTTTGCTGATTGGTAATTTACAAATACGAGTACAAAATCGGTTAAACCTTTTCACCACTCCAGTAGCGGGAGAGTAGATCTTATTAAACCGAAGATTGTCATTCCAGCTTTAGTCAGACATTTTAGTTTTAATTGCACCTGTGATTCATTGTCACGCATTTTTGATAATTTCCAGAGCAGTAGAAAATCTTGTAATCTTTCATTTAAAATACAACATATAAGGACAGACTAAACATTATGATACCCAATCTCTCTATAACCACCCCGCAAAAAGAGAGCGCCCAAACAGATGTTCGTCTTGTGATTCAGAAGTAGTAAAAATTGTACTTCTTCTTTAGATATAAAATGCATTAGTTATCTTGTAAATAATAGGAAGTACTTCTTGATCATATCATTGGAATTAAAAAAAACCTATTTGTATAAATTAAAAGTCTGGAAATATAAAAATAATAATTACAGATATCAATTAACCAAATTAATGACTTCAACCTTGGCCATATTAATACATTGACCCAGTGTCCCTTCTAAAAGTAAAAGTGGAAAATGTAAAAACAAAATAAAGTTGTTATTTCGCAATTAAAATAAAGCCATTCAACGTACATGCATGTTAGCTCTGACCGACGCACAGTGGTTCAGTATTACGTTCCATAGGCCCCAAATTCAATAATTTTGTTGTATTAAATATTGTCGTGTTCTGTAAAATTTGAAACTATACAAGGATTACTTTGAAATATTAACATCGTAAATCGTGCGATCGGATATATTTTAGAAATTAGCTCAAAGTTGTTTATTTTTCGATTTGAAAGATAATTATTATTACCGCTGGCGAACAGCGGGTGGATAGGCAGAATCTCGAAGATGCTCAGGCCAAATTATCATACACACTTGATAGATTTCAACTATATACGTTGATTTCACTATATGTAATATGTGCACTAGCGAAAATGTTGTCTGGGAATTTTAGAAGTTCGATTTTGAGGTTCAGCAAAATAGTTTATGAGCAACAAAATGGGGGTGGTCCCAAGTAGGCGCTCATCGTCAATGGTTGGGGAAAAGGGGTTAAAATAAGAAAAGCTACAAAACTGTCTCCGAGTCGGCCCCAGAGGGGTAAGACCGACCCCATTAATTTCCCTTCCCCAACATTTCTTTCGAGCACACATAAATCCGATCCCCACGCCTTAAAGGGGCTCCCATACAAAAATTATTATATTATTATATATTATATCATTTGGGACAGAAAAAAGTGTAACGCATTGAAGGAGTGACTTAAGACCACAAGTATGTTTGGATCAAATCCGTTTCACGACTTTTTAAGAGGTTTAAACCATGTCCGTCCACCTGTCTCGCTGGTGTGCACGATATCTATCGAAAAGAGCCAAGGAATCAATTCAAACTTTACACATGGTAATATTTTTCCCAAACTTAGTTTTAGTTCCAAGATGGCGCACAAATGCCCAATATTCCTATGTAAAATTAAAACAAATAAAAAGGAGTTAAGTTCGGCCGGGCCGAATCTTATAAACCCTTCACCACGGAGTACATTCAACAGTATTATTAGCAGATTAGACGCTGTCGACATTACATAGAAGTGCACTACCATATTTGGAAAATTGTGATGCTTCATTATTATAATATTAATACTCCTCTACTATATAAAGGGTGATTTTTTAAAAGCTATAGGAAAGTTTTTCAAAAAAAAAACACATAAAGTTCAGAAAAATGCATGAAATCTTTATTTGAATCGATATTACGGTCCATATAATTTAGTGTTTGAAGATTATTTCATTCAAATGTTGACCTTGACTGCGCCTCAAATGGTCAATCCGCTTAGTCCAATTTTGGCATACTCTTTCCAACATTTCGGCCGGTATCTCACGAATAAATGCTTCAATGTTGTCTTCCAATGCGTCAATTGAAGCGGACATGTCTGTATAGACATGAGCTTTAACATAGCCCCACAAAAAATATTCTAAACGCGTCTAAAGGCCAATTGACCGGTCCCGAACGTGAAATAAAATGTTCACCGAACTCGCCTCTCAATAAGTCCATTGTTGCGCGTGCTGTGTGGCATGTGACACCGTCCTGTTGAAACCACATGTCATGCAAGTCAATCTCTTGCATTTTGGGCTAAAAAAGTTGGATATCATCTTACGGTAGCGCTCACCATTCACAATTACGTTACGATTCGCATCATCTTTGAAGAAGTACGGTCCAATGATGCCACCAGCCCATAAACCGCACCAAACTGTGACTTTTTCTGGATGCATTGGTAGCTCTTGCAATGCTTCTGGCTGATGTTCACTCTAAAATCGACAATTCTGCCTATTGGCGCACCCATTGAGCCAAAAATGAGCTTCATCTCTGAACACAATTTTACGGTAACAAAGTGGATCTTCGGCTTTCTTGAACTTTCTTAACAGAGCACGCATTTTGATAATAAAATTCAATAATTTGCAAGCGTTGTTCGATTGTAAGACGATTCATGGTTAAATTATAGACCAAACTGAAGATGTTTGACAGTGAAACAAAAAAAGAAACGTGCGTCAGCTGTTTAAACCAGTGTTGCCAAAAAGATAATAGCTAAAAAGTCACCCTTTATAAATATAAAACTTTGGTTGGTACCATTTTTATCCATCTTTTCCAATTGAATCCCTTAAAAGTACGAAATTTTAGGGGGGTGTACATTCCAAATTTCATGTTTCTAGCTGTTGTCGTATCATTGGTACGATTTTTATACCTTTTTGTACCATTTCGCCTGCTAAAACTTTTATTTACTTTTTGGTGGTTTCACTACAAGAGGAATGTACCCAACAAATTTCAAGTGCATATAAGAATAAATTTATAAAAGAATTGCTTAAATAGTCTAAATATTAGGGTAATTTCAGTCCCTCTGGGCCGATTTCGCCCACTTTCAATACAAACCGACCTGCAACCATAAGACTCATTTAGAGAAAATTTGAACCTCCTAGCTCATTTCGTTCGGCAGCTAGCGTGTTTTCAACAGACAGACGGACATGGATAGATCGTCTTAGAATTTTACCACGACCCACAATATATATACTTTATGGAGTCACCGATGAATATGTTAAGGTGTTACAGATGGAATAACATATTCACTTTGTCACCCCCATCCTTAGGTCGTGGGATAAATGAATGTAACTTCCACACGTATATTCGGAATCACCTATATTTTGGTATTTGTTTATGTTTTTATAATCACTGTAAGTGTACTAAATATGGCAGGTTTTTCCACGCCCCTTCTAGTACCTCTCACACAAATCACCCTAAACCACAAAAAGCTGTTATAACTTATATTTAGATGATCGGAATACTGTGGTATTTGATATTTAGCAATGCTTTTATAGAAGGTACATTCACATGGAATATGGACGATATTGCCACACCCCTTCTGGTAGCTCCCACACAAAGTGACATCAGCTCTGGTTACAATAAAACCTATATAGCATCCATACGGGTAGTCAAAATCATTTGCAATTTGATACTTGAAATTTTTTTATAATCACTTTATACCTAAAAACAAGTAAGGAAAGGCTAAAGTCGGGCGGGGCCGACTATAAAATACCTTACACCACTCCCTGCGTATATACCTCGCTTTGGTTACTAAACCCGGGTATTTCATGGGAGCAATTTTATGTAGTTCATATAAATTATACAGTTACTATAAATTAATCTTTAGTCAAAGTTAATGAGTGTGGTAAATAATAAAGTAATTGATCCAGCAGATATTCCGAGTAAAGTAAATATAGCATGATATGGAAAAATTGATCTATCATTGGATAAATACAGATTATACAGCGGTAAAAGGATGAATCGGACGGACATTTGAAGGGGGACTATAACAACAATTGAGGCCTGTGCCAAAACATGCGCCTATATATTTCTTATTCACGGTATGTATTCCTAGTTGAAAAATATAATGATCTGCAAAATTTGATGAAGATCCGATGTAAGATGTGGTTTGTAGAGCTGTAATCGAGAAGAATGGGGTCCCATTTCGTTATACCAAAGTGTGGACATATGGGCATCTCCCAAACAAGTATTGAAATGCTAAAGACGGACGGAGGCGACTATATGATACACCACACTTTCTATCTCACTACAATTCAATTCGGTAAAAAAGTGAAATCGGGAAGGATTTTTGAATCCTGTAAATGTAAGTGTTTGACACAAAATGTTAAATCGGAAAGGACATTTGTATGTGGGTATATTGAAACCTGGAACGATGTGACCCGCTTTCACCATGTATGTTTATTGGTGAAATATAATATGTAAAGGGAGCAACATTTGTATTGGGGCTATATATAAATTTGAACCGATCTTACCCACTTTCAGCATAGGTGTTTCTAGTTCAATTATAAAATGTTGTACCAATTTTTTTTAAGATGTTGTGCCAATTTTAAAGAAAATCGGGAACAATATGTGGTTTCTGAGCGGAAATCGGGAGCAACATTTGTATGGGGGCTATATCTAAATCGGAACCGATCTTACCCACTTTCAGCATAGGTGTTTCTAGTTCAATTATAAAATGTTGTACCAATTTTAAAGAAAATCGAGAACAAAATGCGGTTTCTAGAGCGGAAAAAGTCAAATCGGGAGCGACATTTGTATGGGGGCTATATCTAAATCTGAACCGATCTAACCCGCTTTCGCCACGGGTATTTCTAGTTTGATTATAAGGTGTTAAGCCAAATTTGAAGAAAATCGGGTACTAAATGTGCTTTATAGGGCGGAAAAAGTCAAATCGGGAGCGATATTTGTATGGGGGCTATATCTAACTCTGAGCCGATTTCCTCCAAATTCAATACCGATGGTCCTTGGCCAGAATCGGACAACAATTGCGACCCGTAGAGTGCGAACAAGCTAAATTGGTCAGCAGACGGATGGTCGGGCGGACGGACAGACAGACATCGTTAAATCGACTCAGCTGGTGATTCTAAGCCGATCGGTATACTTAAAGGTGGGTCTAGCTCTATTATTTCTTGGTGTTACAAACATTTGGCGCGAAACTAACTTATAATACCCTAGTCCACGAAGTGGTGTAGGGTATAACAACAAGTAAGGAAAGGCTAAAGTCGGGTGGGGCCGACTATATGATACCCTCCACTTTCTACCCCATTACAATTGAATTGGGGGAAAAAGTGGTATGGGAAACGATTTTTCTATGTGTAGAATATATGTAGGCTATAAAGGGGAAAAAGTCAAATCCGGTGCGAAAGTTGTATTGGAGTTATATATAAATCTCAACCGGTCTGACTCACTTTCACGGTAGATGTTTGTAGTTGAAGTATAAAGTGTTCTGCCAAATTTGAAGATGATCGGTTCAAATGGAAAAGTGTGGTTTCCAGATTGGAAAAGGACACATCGGGAGCAACATTTGTATGGGGGCTATAAACTAAATCTGCACCATAGGTGTTGCCAGTGTAAATATAAAATGTTTTGCCAATTATGAAGAAAATCTGTTAAAATGTGTGGTATCTAGAGTAGATCACGTGAATCTGTGATCTGCGTGAATCACGTGATTTTTTCGTGAGTCACACATATTTGTTCATTCATTTATTTCATTATTTTGTTTAAGACTGTGAAATTTTCCATTCAAAGTAAAAGTCATATATATATATACATATATTTAAACTATAACGTTAAACTATATGATGTAGTATAATTTTAAAAATACGAATTTAAGATAAACATCGCAAATGTAGACTGATTTAAATAATAAATTTTTAGAATTACGCGGCGATGATCATTTCAATTTAGAATAGGAATATTATTTTCTTTGTTGAAATTGTTTCGTTATTTACGTGAATCGCGTGATTCAAGCGTGAACGTGAGCAACGAAAAATTCGTCGTGCGTGATTAATTTTTTTTCCTTTATAAGCGTGCGTGAACGTGAGCCAATAATCACTCACCAGAGATACAAGTCGACCTATTTTAAGCCGACAAGCTGCCGCCGCCGTACGTTTCTGAACGAGCCGCGCCGCAGCCGATTTCATCGGCTCACATCGACTTTAACCACGCCGCCGATAATTGTATAGGTCTGAAGAAGGTCCAACTCCGTCAAATCTTACTACCAAAATATACAACCCACTTAAAATTACAAAAGAAAATATAACTGTCGACTTCGATAACCTACTACTGTGCAATATATGGATCATTCTTTGAATTTGGTATATGATGACGTCTATAGTAAGTTGAATAATTGTATTTTGATTTGAAAGTCGCATTTCTTTGGTCACTCTTTTATAGGACAGAAAGCCACGAATCTCGCGACGATGATCTTCGTCGGCACACATATATATATATATAGGACATGCAGTTGCACTGGTCTTCAACTACAATACCATTTACGCTATTCGGACACTTTTAGAACATGAACCTTAACATTGTGCTTTTTTGGTGTGTTAAAGTAGGTAGAGCTTTACCATTCTTTGAAAGGATTGAGATATTCAGAATGGCTGGTCAAATATGCCTCACATTAAAAGCTGTAATCCCAAAAATTATTAAATTCATCCATATTATAAAAATTTTGGGATGGATTTCCACTCCCAAAAAATAATTGTATGAGATAATAATATAAAATTATGGGAACATTGGCTAATATTAACAAATATTGAACTACTTGACAAAAAATAAAAGAAAAAGTATTAAAAACCAATACAAATTGTTCCTTCCCTTTTCCCAAAATTGGCAGATAAATTTCGTAATGGGGGTGATCGAATGACAGAACGAGCCGGTAAATCAGCCGAAAGCCGCCGTCGCCGACACATTTTGGGTAGCGCCGCCGCCGCCGCCGCCGCCGCCGATAATTATGGTTCGGCTTGTAACTCTGTCACTCATGCGCCCATCTCTAATCTAGAGTGAAAAGAGTCTAAATTTGAACCGATTTTCTTTAAATTAAAAAGAATTCGTCCTTAGCCCGAAAAACTTAATTTTAGTTCTGGTTACAATTGCGACCTGTTAATTATTAATTAATTAATTGTTTAATTACAAGAATAGATGAACAGACAGACAATCGTTTCCATCCTAGGTAATATTACATCCTTCGTAACATCTATACTGGCGCATGGAATCCACTATGAATTGATATTTGATCATGTTTTTACAATTGTTTTACAAATGTGAAAGAAACTCGAACCTAGTACCTCGCACTCAAATTATCCTGCCCTACGTTAGATTTCTTTATAACTTCCGTGTATATGACTCTGAGAGTTAGGGTAGGTATAAGTCGGTTTTGAAGACTGCAGCTTCTTACTTGTTTTTATACACCCCACGGCAGTATTATGTCTTTGTGCATTTGTTTGTAACACCCAAAAGGAAACGAAAACGTACAAATGTAGCTCCCGATTTGACATTTTCCGCTCTAGAAACCACATATTCTACCCGATTTTCTTTAAATTTGCACAACAGCTTATAATCGAACTAAAAGCACCTGTGCAGAATTTGGATAAGATCGGTTCAGATTTAGATATAGCCTCCATACAAATGTCGATCCCGATTTGACTTTTGCCGCTTTAGAAACCACATATTGTTCTTGATTTTCTTTAAATTTGGAACTAAAAACACCTGTGCAGAATTTGGATAAGATCGGTTCAGATTTAGATATAGCCCCCATACAAATGTCGATCCCGATTTGACTTTTGCCGCTTTAGAAACCACATATTGTTCTTGATTTTCTTTAAATTTGGCACAACAGCTTATAATCGAACTAAAAACACCTGTGCAGAATTTGGGTAAGATATAGAAATCACATATTGAACTCGATTTTCGTTAAATTTTTCACAACAGCTTATAATCCAAGTAAAAAACCTATGTTGAAAGTGGGTAAAATCGGTTCAGATTTAGATATAGCCCAAATACAAATGTTGCTCCCAAATGTTTAACCGATTTTGGCCAAACTATACATATTATATTTCACCTATTTCGTTGCAGATTTCAATATACCCCCATACAAATGTCCTTTCCTTTCAGTTACAGGATGCCAAAATGTATAACCAAACCCCAACCTCAATATTTTCTCAGAACATACCTATCTATTTTATTTAAAACCCTTAAGGCGGTCCCCATACATTTTTTTAATTTTTTCTAATCGCTTATGAAGGGAAGGTCCAAAACCACCCCCGTATTATCCGTAAAGCGGAGACATGTAAGTCTGGCCGCCATTAATTTTATCTGCCCAAAATTACCTGTCCCCTATCTCCAATCCCTAATGGGACTTCCATACAAAAAAAAATAATTTTTATAAAATTTGATCCCCTTGTGGAGTGAAATGTATGACCAACCCCAGATATTTTGTAGCCTCAATATTATCTCAGAACATGTACCTACCACCTTTGAGTTGGCCCCCATACTTTAGGAGAATATAAAAAAATAATTATGGTGACCATCTTAAGGGTTGAAAATCGGGAGTAGGTATGTTCTGAGAAAATACTGAGGATGCAAAAATACTTGGGGTTCGTCATACATTTGATTGTCCTAGGGGCCTCGTTGGGCAAGTCAGAGCGGAGGGAGCAAATTTTATACAAATTAGTTTTTGCATGGGAGCCCCAATAACGGAGATATGGGATAAGTATATTTGAAAAACTTCAGATATAAAATGTTGGTCCTAGAGGGGTAATACTAATATGGGGGCCATTTGTATGGGCGCTACATTAAAAAGTGGGTCCAAATAGATCACTTTCAAAGTAGGCCTTCTTTATTGAAATATAACATAATCTGCAAAATTTTATCAAGTAATGTAAGATGTGGGTTCTAGAGCTGTAATAGAGTAGAATTTGGGGCCCAATTTGTATGGGGGTTATACCAAAATGTTTACCCAAATATTTGACTTTCCTAGTATGTATTCTTAGTTTAAATATAATATAATCTGCAAATTTTTATAAACATCCGATGTAAAATATGGGTCCTAGAGGGGTAATAATAAAAATTGGGGCCCATTTGTAAGGGCGCCACATTAAAAAGCGGACTCTTATAGATCACTTTCGAAGTAGGTTTTCTTTACGGAAATATAACACAATCTGCAAAATTTTATCAAGATCCAATATAAGTTGTCGGTTCTAGAGCGATAATAGTGTGTACTGGGGGCCCATTTGTATGGGGGCGATACCAAAACCATTGACCTATATAGCTGGTTTTCAAAATAGGTGCTTCTAGCCTAAATGTAACATTGTGTGGGAAATTTTATCAAGATCCGATGTAAAATGTGCATTTTATTAATATTGTAAATCGGAGGTACATTTGTATGGGGCTATATCAAACCATGGACCCATGTGGTCCACTTTCCCGTTAACTGTTTTTAGTTCAAATATAAGACGATCCTGAAAACTTTGTCATGATCCTATGTAAATGGGATGTTTATTCTAGAGCAGTAATAGTGCAAATTATAGGGATATTTGTATGGAGGCTATATCTAAATCTGAACCGATTTCCTCCAAATTCAATACCGATGGTCCAAAAAATTAACTTCTGCCAAATTTCACGACAATCGCACTACAATTGCGACCTGTAGCGTGCGAACAAGCTTAGATGGACAGCAGACGAACAGACGGACGGACAGACATCGTTAAATCGATTCAGCTGGTGATTCTAAGCCGATCCGTATAATTAAAGGTTGGTCTAGCACAATTATTTCTTGGTGTTACAAACATTTGGCGGAAAAGTAACTTATAATACCCTAGTCCACGAAGTGGTGTAGGGTATAATAACTTTTGGAGTTTAATTAATTAAATGTCCGCTATTGATGAGTGCTACAAATGGTGGAAATATCCCACTCTTTTAGATAGGGTGGTTAGGTAAGTCATTAAAAACAAGTAAGTCGGGCGGGGCCGACTCTATGATACACTCCACTTTCTATCCGAATACAATTCAATTCGGTGAAAAAGTGAAAACGGGAAGTTTTTTGTATCCTGTAAATGTATGTGTTTGACAAAAAATGTTAAATCGGAAAGGACATTTGTATGAGGATATATTGAAACCTGGATCGAAATAGGTGAAATACATATAAAGTGTATAGTTTGGCCATCTGAACCGATCTTACCCACTTTCACCATAGTTTTGTTAAGTTGGACTATAAGATGTTGTGCCAATTTTAAAGAAAATCGGGTACAATGTGTGGATTCTATAGCGCAAAAGTCAAATCGGGAGCGACATTTGTATGGGGGCTATATCTAAATCTGAACCGATTTGACCTATTTTCACCATAGATGTTCCTAGTTTAAATATAAGATGTTTTGCTAAAACTGGAGACAATCTGATACAATATGTGGTTTCTAGAACGGAAAAAGGCAAATCGGGAGCGACATTTATATAGGGGCTATATCCAAATCTGAACCGATCTTACCCAGTTTCAGCATAGGTGTTTCTAGTCGGATTATAAGATGTTGTGCCAAATTTAAAGGAAATCGAGTACAATATGTGGTTACTAGAGCTGAAAAATCGGGATTGAAATTCGTATGCGGGCTATATCTAAATCTCAACCGATTTTCTTCAAATTAAATAGCGTTCGTCCTTGTCCCGAAGAACTTCATTGTGCAAAGTTTCATTTAGTTATGTCTACAATTGCGACCTGTATCGTGATTACAAGAATAGATGGACAGACGGACGGACGGACGGACATTGCTAATCGACTCAAAAAGTGATTCTAAGTCGATCGGTATAATTAACAATGGGTCTATCTCGTTTCCCTTTGGGTGTTACAAACAAATGCACAAAGACATAATACTCTCGTGGAGTGTATAGAAATAAAAATGTACATTTTTTTCCAAAAAAACAAACACCAACCAAACTTTCCAAACTCAACTTGTTTTCTCTGCCAGTAAGATTGCTGTTTTATCAGCAACGTGATCCCTTTTATATATAGGTTATGTCTAAGCGAAAGAGAGATTTAAATTCCATTTGGAGTAGTAATCGCCCCATATATAGAGTGAACATGCATGTGTATACATTCAGTCATGCATATACTGTTATCCATGCGTATAATAAAAGCCAAGTCATCAGCATAAAGAGCAATTCAGGACAGAAAATATTGTACAAAATAGGACTAATAACACTGCCCAACAGCATATTTGGAACAGAGTAGCGAACCTATAATTCTAAAAGGGCATGTGTAGATCATTTTTGTAAAATAAACTTATAGTCCAGCTGGTCCGAGTTACTTTTTGCAGTGGGTCTAAGTTTTCATATTTTTTTGTCGAAGAGAACATTATACTATGTGATACAAGTAAGGAGAGGCTAAAGTCGGGCGGGGCCGACTATATAATACACTCCACTTTCAATCCGAATACAATTCAATTCGGTAGAAAATTGAAAACGGGAAGAATTTTTGTATCGGGACTATATCCAAACATGGAATGAAGTGACTAACTTTCACAATAAGTTCTTCTTGTTGAAGTATAACGTGTTATGCTCAATTTTAAGAAATTCTCTGAAAATACGCGGTTTCTGGGGGAACAAAATTTGTATGGGAGCTATATATAAATCTGAACCGATCTAACACATTTTTACAACAGGTGTTTCCAGTTAATATATAATGTTTTTTTTGCGAATTTAGAAGAAAATCTGTTAAAATATGTGGATTCTAGAGCGGAAATATTCAAATTGGGAGCGAAATTTGTATGGGAGCTATATATAAATCTGAACCGATCTAACACATTTTTACCACAAGTGTTTCCACTTGAAATATAAGGTGGTTTGCGAATTTTGAAGAAAATCTGTTGAAATATGTGGATTCAAGAGCGGAAATAATCAAATTGGGAGCGAAATTTGTATGGGAGCTATATATAAATCTGAACCGATCTAACACATTTTTACCACAAGTGTTTCCACTTGAAATATAAGGTGGTTTGCGAATTTTGAAGAAAATCTGTTAAAATATGTGGATTCTAGAGCGGAAAAATTCAAATTGGGAACGAAATTTGTGTGGAAGCTATATATAAATCTGAACCGATCTAACACATTTTTACCACAGGCGTTTCTAGTTCAAATATAAGATGTTTGGCAAATTTTGAAGAAAATGTGTTAAAATATGTGGTATCTAGGGTGAAAAGAGTCAAATCGGGAGGTATATATCTAAATCTGAACCGATTTTCTTCAAATTAAATAGCGTTCGTTCTTATCCCGAAAAACTTCGTTGTGCAAAGTTTCATTTGTTTATGTCTACAATTGCGACCTGTATCGTGATTACAAGAATAGATGGACGGACAGACAGACAGACGGGTCTATCTCGCTTACTTTTGGGTGTTACAAACAAATGCACAAAGACATAATACTCTCGTGGAGTGTATAAAAAGTGTTGTAACTTAATGTCTGAGCGAATTCTTATTGCCAGAACTATATTCTGCAATTTTATGGGTATAATTTTTGTGGAAGACCTTAACCCTCTAGCTCCTCTCTTTATGGGTCAATTTGACAACTTTTTCGAGAAAATAAAAAAAATCTATGTGGTTTGAATGTAAGATATTCGAATTCATTTCGCAAATGACAGTGTCTACTATTGTGTTTTTAAAATTATTGTCATATTCCAAAACGGAATGTCTATTTCGGAATGTATGTGTACTTCCACAGGAAGAAAATTTTAGTTCAATCCCAGCATTTGGCAAAGTTCTTTCGAACAACTTTCAAACATTATTATCCTGGTACATTTTAAGAATAGCATTTTCACCGCTTTGCACACAGGTTCTTCTAAGACCATTTAAAATTTGAACTACCGATTACCCTGATTTTGAAAAGTAGAATAACAGTGAGCTGAAGATTGTTTGTTAGGAAATGAAGAATTTTACCGAAAAACAGTATTTTCAGATGAAGCTCATTTTCATCTCGGCGGCTATGTCAATAAGCAAAATTGCCGCATATGTGGTCCAGAGAACCCACATGTGACTATTGAGAAGCCACTGCATTCACAAAGAGTGTTTGGTGTGGATTTTGGGCTGGCGGCATCAGTGGGTCAGTGTTCTTTGAAAATGAGCAAGGAGCCGCCGGAATATTTTTATTCAAACTTCGGCAAAAAATATAAGGAATAAAGCTAGGACCTTGACATTTCGTACACATCCCTTGCATTGCGAAATTAGATCAAAACCAAGTTTTTGATTAAATCCGCACACAACCACAACCACACCCACCTCCCATGTAACATATAATGTAAAAATGTTATGCTATTCCTCTTTTAATATATATTTGTCTGTTAAAACAAATCATTATCAGTGATTTCATTTGATTCAACAATTAAATGAATATTGGCAATGCTAAGGCCAGCGTCCAGATAAAAAATATTTTTTACGATTTTTTATAATTTGGATAAAAATTATTTTATTTTTTAATCAATGACAAACAATACCTTAATAAACAACCTAAGATTAATATATCTGTTCGATATTTACATGCGCTCGCTTGCCATAAATCCTTACATCCCTAAGGTATGCTTTAAACATAGTTTCCAAAATCCATTAACTGAGAACAGCGAAGAAAGTATTGCTTCATTCCTACACCACTTCGTGGACTAGGGTTAGTTTTCCGCCAAATGTTTGTAACACCAAAAATTAATGGAGCTAGACCCACCTTTAAGTATACGTATCGGCTTAGAATCACCAGCTGAATCGATTTAACGATGTCTGTTTGTCCGTCAGTCCATCTGCTGTCCATCTAAGCTTGTTCGCACTCTACAAGTCGCAATTGTAGTCCGATTGTCATGAAATTTGGCAGGAAGTATTGAATTTTGAGAAAATCAGTTCATATTTAGATATAGCCTCCATACAAAAATATCCCTATAATTTACACTATTACTGCTCTAGAATACACATTTTACATGGGATCATTACCAAATTTTCAGGATCCCGTTATATTTGAACTAGAAACAGCTCACAGGAAAGTGGACCACCTCGGTCTATGTTTTGATATAGCCCCCATACAAATGTACCTCCGATTTACAATATTACTTTACAATTATACTAGAAACACGTATTTTGAAAGACAGCTATATAGGTCAATGTTTTGGAATAGCCCCCATACAAATGGGCCCCCAGTTTACACTATTATCGCACTAGAACCCACATCTTACATTGGATCTTGATAAAATTTTGCAGATCATGTTATTTTTCAATAAAGAATACCTACTTTGAAAGTGATCTATAAAGGCCCACTTTTTAATGTAGCGCCCTTACAAGTGGGCCCCCATTTGGAGTATTACCACTCTAGGACCCACATTTTACATCGGAAGTTTTTCAAATTTTGCAGATTATGTTATATTCTTATTTCATTCTAAAAATACCTACTTTGAAAGTGATCTATATGGACCCACTTTTTAATGTAGCACCCTTTCAAATGGCCCCCATTTTTATTATTACTCCTCTAGGACCCTCAATTTACATCGGAAGTTTTTCAAATTTTGCATTTTGTATTATATTTCAACTATGAATACATACTATGAAAGTCAAATGTGTGAATTCATATTTTGGTACAACCTCCATACAAATTGGGCCCCAATTCTACTCTATTACATCTCTAGAACCCACATCGTGTATTAGATCTCGATATAATTTTGCATATCATGTCATATTTCAACTGAGAATGCCTACTTTGAAAGTGATCTACTGGAACCACTTTTTAAGGAAGAGCCCTTACAATGGCCCCATTTTAATTTCTACTTTACGTTTTCCTTACTTGTTTTTGACTTAGAGGGTTTTACCATCTCAGTAAATAAATCGATGTTTGCAGAATATTAGTTTTAAAATGAATAAATAAGATAATAGTTTGATAATAAATACCGAGGCTTTAGACAAAATCCTGTCTGAAAAGAAAATCGAAAACATAAATACATTTTTTTAAATGCAAAAGAACACCTCAATAGCTCTTGTTTTCGAAGTGATTTCCGAGATATATGCTAATAAAATAACCTCTATTATGATGAAATTTTAAACTAGTTTAGCATTTATGAACTTTAAATGCTAAGCTAAATGCATTGCTTGTTTACACCTGATACTACGAGTTTTGAAATATCCACTTTTTTACAAGCCCACGAAGTCTGAGTTACAAGCCGAACCATAATTATCGGCGGCGGCATTCGGCAGATTTGCCGGCTCGTTCTGTCATTCGATTACCTCTATTTATTTGACAATTGTGGGCAAATGGAAGGAACAATTTGTATTGGTTTTTGATACCTTTTCTTTTATTTTTTGTCAACTAATTCAATATTAGCAAATGTTCCCATAATTTCATATAATTATCCCATCCATTTTTTATGGGATTCTGGATAATACTCTACCTACTTTGACACACTAAAGAAGCACAATAGAGGAGCTGTTGTTTATTGTTATTTATAGGAACACATGGTCACACGTACTGGAATTGACTTATATAGATGCGACTTTCAAATCAAAATACAATCATTCAACTTTCTATAGACGTCATCATATAGTGGGATACTAAATTCAAAGAAAGATCCATATATTTCACAGTAGTAGTTTGCCTAAGTCGACATTTATATTTTCTTTTGTAATTTCAAGTGGGTTGTCTATTCTGGTAGTACGATTTGACTGAGTTAGAACTCCGTCAAATCTCGGCGGCGTGGTTGAAGTCGATATGAGTCGATGAAATCGGCGGCGTGGTTCAACTGATTTGAGCCGATGAAATCGGCGTCAGCGTAGCTCGCCTCGACTACAAGGTGAATGTACGCAACAAATTTCAAGTGCATATAAATCAGAAATTAAGAGAAACATACTTAAATAGTCTAAATATTAGGTGGCATTTTCAGTCCTTGTTAGGGAAAAATGTCTCCCTCTGGGCCGATTTAGGGAAAAATTGATCATCCTAGCTCATTTTGTTTGGTGGCTAGCATGCTTTCAACAGACAGGCGGACGGACACAGACAGACAGACATGGCTAGATCGTCTTAGAATTTACCACGACCCAGACGAATATCTCAAGGTGTTACAAACGGAATGGCAAAGTTAGTATACCGCCATTCTGGTGGTGGAGGGTATACAAATGTTATACATAGCCCTTCGGAAAAGTTTCTGTTGCGCAGTGTAATTACTGTGCCCAAGATCTGCATTAAAACGTAATCACCCTATACAATCCACATCAATGTGTATACCGAACATGTCATTTATAATAAATACCCACCACTGGACAATTGATTTTGAAAATAATTAAAATCGAATTTCACTTTCACATCAGTACGATTCCAACACGCTCCCAAGGCGTACACATTTTTACCAGCTACATAAAACCATTCAACTATGTCGTTTGCGGTCCACGCAATAACAATTATTCTGACATTTGTGTCCGCTGGTGTCTATGGTCGAAAGGTCTGCAGCATATCACATAGAATCGTTGTTTATTTGATTCGGTGCAAAAATCCATATTTCTAATTGCAGCCTTATGCATACTTTGAAAATCTCGATTGTCAGCATTATGATGCCACTTATGCCGATACCATGAAATGTTGGCTGCAACCGGACCAGAACGGTCAACTTATGATGAATGCGGAATTCAAGCTGAAAAAGGATCTGAACAATCTTGTTTCGAAATTTCAGTTCATCGCTGAGAATAACAAGAAAAATATTACCTACTTGTCTGTGGATATCGATATATGTACAGTTTTGGGAGCGGCCATGAAAAATCCCATTATACGTTTAATTGCTGAAGAGGCCCGTCGCAAAAGTAATTTGCCCCTGGGTTGTCCATTGAAGAAGGTAAGCGTGAAATCAATTATGTATTTGTATTTGCTATACTGGAGTCATTCTTTTTTACAGGGCATCTTATATGGCATTCACAATTTTACAATTAATAACAAGTTAATACCACCGTTTGCCCCGCGAATTAGGTGGATTGCCGATTCAAATATGTACACCAACACGGGTAAATCCATCGATAAAATTCTCCACTACGTCAGCATGGGAAGAGTAGATCATACCAAATAGAAGGTGGCTAATACTGCTTAGTGCCAATTTGACAACTTTGCGAAATGTTGGCTGTAAGTTTCTTTTTCAACTGTTAATCCTTTATAAAATGTAATAAATTATTATACAGTGTAAGACAAAAAATATAACCATATACGGACACCACTACGTTATAAAAGACCAAAAAAAGACACAGTTTTGCCCAAAGTCATGGGTCCCCAAATATTTGTGGCCTCGATGTCATTTGTGCAAAAAAGGAATTATTATCTTGCAAACCGTTTGCAATTTTGATTTACTCACTGAGGCAAAGTTGTAGCTCTGGTCATAAAGAACATGAGCTACATAAACAAAACTTCATATTCAAGGTTAAAATCGCAAAAGGCGTCGAACTAATCTTATAGGCTGTAGTGTATATAGGTGGCGTATACGTGCTGTTGATTAAGGATGTTATCACTCATACGCACTGTAGTCGGACTGACCATTAACAGAAACAGTACTGCAAGATATATTTTTCCCACCTAAACGGTATTAAGACTTATTCCTATGTTAAGTTCATATGTGCTAGAAAGTTGTTTATTGAGATCTTAGGTAATTTTTTTGGTTGTTTCCTTGAATTTTAAACGGTTTGCTATCTATGGACCTGAACAGGGAAAAAACGTTAAAAACACGATTTTTTAAGTTTTTACCTTGAATATTAAATTAATTGGTTTTATATGTTCACAATTCACATTCCAACGATTTGCAAGATATGAGCCTGAGAAAATGATCACTTTTTTGCAAAAATCTATGGGGCCCATGAAAACACGGGTCTTTTTTTTTGGTCTTTTATCACGAACATTACACACAGTGTTATCCATATTGATAGAATAACTTATATTTAAAATACCATTCTTGGGCAACTATGGCAAATTTTGTATAGCGAATTTACTCTGAAAACTGTTATTTTGAGAAAAAAATGTCAGATATTTCGTTTACTTAGATTTTATCAATTTAGAATTTTAAGAAATTTTCAGCATATTCGGTACCGTTTGATCTAGAGCACATTCTGCATTCAATGTATATTTAAGATTTTAAAATGCTGGAAAAATAAATAAATGACAAATGTGAATTAATTGCGAACCTAACTTTGTGCTTTTATGAACAGTCCAACTTTATAAGAATTTATAAAACAGTCACCGAATTTTGATTTGAATGTTCTAATGCAAAAAGTAAAAAGGGCGTAAAGTTCCACCAGGGATAGCCTTCCACGGAGGTTGCTGATTTTATGTAGAGGTGCAGAAACATTACAGGAAAATAAATATGACCAAACCGAAGCAAATAAAAATATTTAAAAAGTAAGGAAAGACTGAAGTAGGGCGGGGCCGACTGTATGATGAACTCCACTTTCCTTCCGAATACAATTAAATTCGGTAAAAAAGGGAAAACGGGAAGGATTTTTGCATGTTTCCTAATCATAGGCTAATATGACCTGACCCAATTTGTCAAATCGCGAAGAAGATTTGTAGCGGGGCTATATCCAAACATGGAATGAAGTGACCCACTTACACAATAGGTTCTTCCAGTTCAAGTATAACGTGTTATGTTCGATTTGAAGAAATTCGGTGAAAATACGTAGTTTCCGGGCGGAAAAAGTCAAGCCGGAAAATTTTTATGGAAGCTATATATAAATCTGAACCGATCTGACTTATTTTCAAATTTTTCTATTTTGCCAAATTTGAAGAAAATCTGTTGTAATATGTGGTATCTAGAGTGAAAAGAGTCAAATCGGGAGTGAATTTTGTATGGAGGCTATATCTACATCTGAACCGATTTTCTTCAAATTAAATAGCGTTCGTCCTTGTCCCGAAAAACTTCGTTGTGCTATGTTTGATTTGGTTCTGTCTACAATTGCGACCTATATCGTGATTACAAGAATATATGTACAGACAGACAGACAGACGGACATTGCTAAATCGATGTATAACTATTTGTATACACTCCACGAGAGTATTATGTCTTTGTGCATTTGCTTGTAACACCCAAAAGGAAACGAGTTATACAGATCGACTTAGAATCACTTTTTGAATCGATTTAGCAATGTTAGTCTGTCTGTCTGTCCATCTATTCTTGTAATCACGATACAGGTCGCAATTGTACACAAAACCAAATCAAACTTTGCACGACGAAGTTTTTCGAGATAAGAACGAACGCTATTTAATTTGAAGAAAATCGGTTCAGATTTACATATAGCCCCCATACGAATTTCACTCCCGATTTGACTCTTTTCACGCTACATACCACATATTACAACAGATATCCTTCAAAATTGGCAAAACATCTTATATTTCAGCTAGAAACACCAGTGGTAAAAATGTGTTAAATCGGTTCAGATTTATATATAGCTCCCATACAAATTTCGCTCCCGATTTGATTTTTTTCGCTCAAGAACTTACAAATTGTATCAGATTGTCTTCAGATTTGGTAAAACATCTTATGTTTCAACTAGAAACACCTGTGGTAAAAATGTGTTAAATCGGTTCAGATTTGTATATAGCTCCCATACAAATTTCGCTCCCGATTTGTTTTTTTCCGCTCTAGAAACCACAAATTGTATCAGATTGTCTTCAGATTTAGCAAAACATCTTATATTTGAGCTAGAAACACCTATGGTGAAAATAGGTCAGATCGGTTCCGATTTACATATAGCTCCCATACAAATTTCGTTCTCGGATAGACTTTTCCGCCCCAGAAATCACGAATTTTCACCGAATTTCTTCAAAGTGAGCATAACACGTTATATTTGAACTGGAAGAGCTTATTGTGAAAGTTCGTCACTTTATTCCATGTTTGGATATAGCCCCGATACAAATAGTCTTATCGATTTGGCAAATCGGCCTATTGATTAGGAAACATAAAAAATTCTTCCCGTTTTCACTTTTTTACCCAGTTGGATTGTATTCGGATAGAAAGTGGAGTGTATCATATAGTCGCCCCCGCCCGGCTTTAGCCTTTCCTTATTAGTTTTATAAATACAGCTGCGTGGAAAAATTTCCTTTGGGTACAGAGTGATAAAAATAGTACCAACTAAACAACTACAGCTTGAATGATGAAATTCGGTGTGTGCATCCCTCTAATTGCGTAGACAAGTGAAATAAAGAGATTTTAGAAAGTCGTACTCTTAAGGGGGTGAAATAGGGATAGCGGGATGAAAATGGTACCAACCAAATGGCCGCAGCTAGAATTATGGAATTCGGTGTATACATTCCTCTGAATGCATAGACACGCAAAATAAAAACAATTTTCCAAATTCGTACTTTTTACTTTTACAGCAAAAAATGGTTGGTCATGAAGTTAGGTTATTTTGCACTATGTACGTGAAATTTGTACTTTTGGAATTAAAATAGCATGGAAATACAACCAACTGCAGCACCGACTATCTACCAATATTTATGGTATTTAAGCTTTTTGAAATCTATATATATAAAAGAGTTGCGTTACTGACTGACTGACTGACTGACTGACTGACTGACTGACTGACTGACTGACTGACTGACTGACTGACTGACTGACTGACTGACTGACTGACTGACTGACTGACTGACTGACTGACTGACTGACTGACTGACTGACTGACTGACTGACTGACTGACTGACTGACTGACTGACTGACTGACTGACTGACTGACTGACTGACTGACTGACTGACTGACTGAATGACAATCAGGCCATTATCTTCAACTTATTCAGAGATCGACTGCCGAGTAAACAACCCAATAAGGCCATATTCCAAGGTTGGGCGAAGGACAAACTGGATGCGGCAACATTCGATGAGGTGTTCTACAACGAATATGTAAGCGAAGATACTGTAGTAAACATGGCGGAGGATATTTCGAAGGCCCTAAAAACCGCATGCGATGCTTCCATGCCAAGAAGAAGACAGTACCAAAGACACAACGAAAACTACTGGTGGAACGAATCTATAGCGTCATTGAGAAAAACTTGTCTTAAGGCCAGACGTCTTTACCAGAGGGGTAGGAATAGACCAGACTTTCAATCGAGGAAACAAAGATACCACGAATCTAGAAGAACTCTACAAATGGCAATTAACCAAAGTAAAGCCGAATCATTTAAAAAACTTTGCGACGAAGCTGACTCGAATCCATGGGGCAATGCATATCGCATAGTTATGTCAAAATTAAAGGGAAGGAAGTCGGCCCAAATAACGTGTCCAATACTGTTGATATATCTATAAATAGTATGTGCTTTATTCCCACAAGGAGAACCAGCCGCGGACGATAGTCCTGATCAACCAGTAGGGGACTCCGTAGAAGTGACAGAGGATGAAGTATTAGGTTTATGCTCAAAGATTGGTGACACAAAGGCACCGGGACTAGACTGCATTCCCAACAGCGCTTTAAAGTTGGCGTTAAAGTCAAGACCGCGAATTTTCGTGAAGATGTTCAATAACAGCCTGAAAGATGGAAAAAACAAAAGCTAATCCTGATTCCGAAGCCAGGAAAAACCCTTGGTGAGCCTCAGTCCTACAGACCGATATGTTTACTGGACACAATAGGCAAGTGTCTAGAGCGGATTGTACATGACCGGCTACAGGACGCCGTCGAGGTTGTGGATGGTCTCTCTGAGAGACAATATGGCTTCAGGAAGGCAAAATCTACCATCGATGCTATTAGTTACGTAGTAAATGCGGCAAAAAAGGCTATACAGGGCAAAGGTGCGGCGAGAAAATATTGCGCAATAATCACGCTCGACATCAAAAATGCTTTTAATTCAGCAGGATGGACCCACATCATAACGTCGCTGAGGAAAATTAATGTCCCTGAAAACCTTATTAAAATGGTAAAGGATTATTTCACTAACAGAACACTGTGGTATGAATCGGACAAGGGAATGAAATCATATAGAGTCACCGCTGGCGTTCCCCAAGGCTCAGTTTTAGGTCCTCTTCTGTGGAATGTAATGTACAACGGGATATTTAACCTAAAGATACCAGAAGAAGCCACGATTGTTGGATATGCTGACGATGTAGCAATCCTCGTACAGGCGCGTAAGAAAGAAGAGGTCGAGCTATATGCAAACGAGACCATCAAAACGTGGCTAAATTCTATGAACCTGGAGCTTGCAGAACACAAAACGGAAGCAGTTCTTGTTAGCGGAAAAAGAAGTAAGGAAGTCCTCAACATACGAGTGGGAAATCTAGACATCACCTCCACGGACTCTTTAAAGTACCTGGGAGTAATGCTAGATGACCGACTAAATTTTAAAAAACATATGGAGTATTCGCATAAAAAGGCAACTGCCGTCGCTAACACACTAGCTAGGATGATGCCTAATGTAGGAGGACCTCGTCAGAGTCGAAGGATACTAATTTCTCGAGTAACCACCTCAATAATACTGTATGGAGCACCAGTATGGGCGAAAGCTTGGAAGAACAAAGCAAGCAAGAACGTAACCTCAGTCTTTCGCAGGAGTTGTCTAAGGATATGTAGTGGCTACCGCACCATATCCAGTGAGGCAGCTTGCGTTGTGGCAGGCATCATGCCAATAGATATATCAGCAAAGGAACTATCCGACATATATGAACGACAAAACGAAAACCCAGATCTCGACAGAGCAGAGTTACGCCAAGTAGAAAGAACCAAGTCCATGCAAAAATGGCAAAGTAACTGGGAAAACTCACTAAAGGGCCGATGGACCTATAGACTGATTCCGAACATCGATAGGTGGATTAACCGACGGCATGGAGAAGTGAACTATTATCTCACACAGTTCTTAACTGCACATGGAGGATTCAGGAGTTACCTACACAGGTTCGGGCTCGATAGCTCTCCCAGTTGTCCAGCTTGCGATAATGTGTATGAAGACGCAGAACATGTAATTTTTATATGTCCTCGATTCGACGACCTTAGAAGCAGAGTGGAAGTAAATGTGGGAGTTCATCTCACAGTTGAAAATGTCGTAGAAACTACGCTGAGTACAGAGAGTAAATGGAATGAAATAAATACTTTTATAAAATGTGTGAGCCATAGGTTGCAAGCGGAAGAAGCATCGAGAAAGGCGAATAATCCGAACGGGATGGCTAGAACGGAGACGCACAACTAATAATGCTACCCCCCCGCGAAGTAATACCAAGCGGCAGTACCGCGGGGAGTGGAGGAGAACCTCGGGGGTGTGGTTTAGTACGTAGAAATCGTGCATGTTTTTCCACACGGGTGGAATACATCTTTTAGAAGATTCCACACCTCCAGCGCATCAAAAAAAAAAAATGACTGACTGACTGACTGACTGACTGACTGACTGACTGACTGACTGACTGACTGACTGACTGACTGACTGACTGACTGACTGACTGACTGACTGACTGACTGACCAAACGGCTGAAGCCAGGGTCATGAAATTTTCAGGGTAGTTCCCATATATGATGTAGACGTCGACTAAGAAAGGGTTTTACGAAATTCGTACTTTTAGGGGATAAAATGGCCCAAAAAGGGATAAACATCGAACCTTCGTCCTGACTAAACGGCAGTATCTATAAACATGAAATTCGGTGAGTTCCTTGCAATGACCATGCAGACGAGCTACAAATAGGGATTTTTCGAAATTTGTACTCTTAAGGGACGAGCGGGACAAAAAGGGATAAAAATGGTACCAACTAAAGTATTACAGCTAGAAACGTGAAATTTGGTATGTACATTCCTCTGACCATATAGAAACGAAGTAAAATTGGATTTTTAGAAATTTTTTACTTTTAAGGGACGAGTGGGACAAAAAGGGATAAAAATGGTACCAACTAAAGTATTACAGCTAGAAACGTGAAATTTGGTATGTAAATTCCTCTGACCATATAGAAACGAAGTAAAATTGGATTTTCGAAACTTGTACTTTTAAGGGACGAGCGGGACAAAAAGGGATAAAAATGGTACCAACTAAAGTATTACAGCTAGAAACGTGAAATTTGGTATGTAAATTCCTCTGACCATATAGAAACGAAGTAAAATTGGATTTTTCGAAATTTGTACTTTTAAGGGACGAGCGGGACAAAAAGGGATAAAAATGGTACCAACTAAAGTATTACAGCTAGAAACGTGAAATTTGGCATGTAAATTCCTCTGACCATATAGAAAGGAAGTAAAATTGGATTTTTCGAAATTTGTACTTTTAACGGACGAGCGGGACAAAAAGGGATAAAAATGGTACCAACTAAAGTATTACAGCTAGAAACGTGAAATTTGGTATGTACATTCCTCTGACCATATAGAAACGAAGTAAAATTGGATTTTTAGAAATTTTTTACTTTTAAGGGACGAGTGGGACAAAAAGGGATAAAAATGGTACCAACTAAAGTATTACAGCTAGAAACGTGAAATTTGGTATGTAAATTCCTCTGACCATATAGAAACGAAGTAAAATTGGATTTTTCGAAATTTGTACTTATAGGGGACGAGCGGGACAAAAAGGGATATAAATGGTACCAACTAAAGTATTACAGCTAGAAACATGAAATTTGGTATGTAAATTCCTCTGACCATATAGAAACGAAGTAAAATTGAATTTTTCGAAATTTGTACTTATAAGGGACGAGCGGGACAAAAAGGGTGAAATTTGGTATGTAAATTCCTCTGACCATATAGAAACGAAGTAAAATTGGATTTTTCGAAATTTGTACTTTTAAGGGGCGAGCGGGATAAAACTGGTACCAATTTTAGTATTACAGCTAGAATCGTGAAATTTAGTGTGTAAATTTCTCTGACCATATAGAAGCGCAGTAGTTAGATTTTTCGAAATTTGTACTTCTAAGGGGTGCGCGGGTCGAAAAGGGATAAAAATATATACATATTTTTAGGGGAGCAAAAACACATGTTACCTATAGTGATTTTTCAAAATGTGTACTTTTTGGGAAAGAGGTGCAAATGTTATAAAGTGGCTGGCTGAATCTAGAAACATGAGATCGAGGATATAAATGGTTGTAATTTTTTGTTCAAAACTTGGTAGAAAACTATACATACGAAGTAGTTCAGCTAAAATGGTGCATATCGACAAGCACATTCCTTTGACTGTGTGTGAGTGGAGATAATAGGAGCTTTCCAAATTACTATTTAAGATTTATCTATATCCACCAAAAGAAAATTAAATAAATACTATCCAAAAACAGAGACGGATAAAATTAACGAATAACTTGCTTTTTCGCGTGCGAAGCAGCGGGTACTGCTAGTTATACATATTAGAGTGGCTTCTTTTGTGAGGAAGGAAATATGTTGTTGATGTTCCCGACTATAATGAAATATTGGTTTGTTTTATATGTTCTCCCAAAATAATTCGGTTCTATCATTGTCCGTTCGTGAGCTGGACGCATTCAAAATAACCTCTATTAATCAGGTTTTTCTTGGATAAAATTCAAAGTGAGAATGGTATTTAGAAAAAACCTGCTAGAAATTGAAATCAGGTCCGAGCCTTATCTAACCATATCAAAACTTACAATATGACGCAGTATAAAGGGCAGATTTATACTATTTTAGTGGAATTTTTGATGCATTTTTTATAAAAACCGCAATAACTTCCATATTTTTAGTTCGATTGGGTTTGGGTTTTATGACATGGTCGAAATCATGATCGTGGTAGTCTGCAGCCAAGTAATTTTATATTTTCGTGTAATATTGCTGCACTTTTACGAAAACCGAAACCTCTGTGGAATGCAATCCATGGTGGAGGATATATAAAGTTCGGCCCGGCCGAACTTAACGCCGTTTTTACTTGTTTCAATATGTCTGCTTGTACTTACTTGATATTGGGCATGCGCATTCCCCCTACAACAAATTGAGTTGAAGTATTATTTCGATATGTAAACGTATTGGCAGCCTTGCCATTTAAGCGTAGTTTGAAATAATGAAAATATTATATTTATTTATAAAATTACTTTTTCAATTTTTGTATTTGGATTGGCTATATTAAATAAAATATATTTTCCTGTAATATTACTGCACTACTACGAAAATCGGCAGCCTCTGTGGAATAATATATCAATATCAAGTAAGTAAGGCCGGGCCGAACTTTATATATCCTCCACCATGGATTGCATTCCACAGAGGTTGTCGGTTTTCGTAGAAGTGCAGCAATATTACAGGAAAATATAAATTTTGTAATATAGCCAAACTAAAACAAATACAAATATTGAATAATATTTATATAAATAAATATAATATTTTAATTATACCAAACCGTTATCCATTTCAAATCACAAAATAAGTATTCTTATATTTATATTTTCAGAAATCTTAAATACCATAAATATTGGAGTGGGTGCTACAGTTGGTTGTACTTCCACTCTATTTTAATTCCAAAAGTACAAATTTTGAAAATCCATTATTTGACGTACATGTGCAAAGTGCAAAATAACCAAACTTCATGATTCAACCAATTTTTACAGTAAAAGAAAAAGTACAAATTTGGAAAAAACTTTTTATTTTGCGTGTCTATGCAGTCAGAGGAATGTATACACCGAATTCCATGATTCCAGCTGCGCCCATTTAGTTGGTACCATTTTTACCCCCTTGACATTTCTACGCAATTAGAATTTCATCATTCTAGCTGTAGTCGTTTAGTTGGTACTTTTTCACCCCCCTGTACAATTGTATTCCTTGAAAGTACGAATTTCGAAAAATCCGTTTATTTTTCGTGTCTACGCAGCCAGCGGAATGTATACTCCGAATTGCATGACTCTAGCTGCGGTCATTTGGTTGGTACTATTTGTATCTCCTTTTTTCATTTTAACCCCAAAAAGTACGAATTTCGAAAAATTCGTCTATTTTCCGTGTCCACGCATCCAGAGGAATGTATACTCCTAATTTCTTGATTCTAGCTGCGGTCATTTGATTGGTACTATTTTTATCCCCTTTTTTCTTTTTAACCCCAAAAAGTACGAATTTCGACAAATCAGTTTATTTTAAGCGTCTAAGCAATCAGAGGAATGTATACACCGCATTTCATTATTCCAGGTGTAACCGTTTGGTTGGTACCATTTTTATCCCTCCGTACCCATTGTATCCTTCCCTTGAAAGTACGAATTTGGAAAAAAACTTTTAATTTTCATGTCTACGTAGTCAAAGGAATGTATACTCCGAATTTCATGAATCTAGCTGCGGTCATTTGGTTAGTACTATTTTTATCCCCTTTTTCTATTTTGACCCCAAAAAGTACGATTTTTAAAAAATCCGTTTATTTTACTTGTCTATGCAATCAGAGGAATGTATACACCGAATTTCATTATTCTAGGTACAGCCGTTTGGTTGGTACCATTTTTATCCCTCTATTCACATTTTACCCCTTAGAAGTACGAATTTGGAAAAAATTCTTTTATGTTATGTATCTACTCAATTAGAGGAATGTACACACCGAATTTCGTGTTTCTAGCTGTTGTCGTTTAATATGTACCATTATTATCCCTTTTTTGCCCCATTTCACCCCCCTACAAATAAGAATCACTTTATGGTGTACGTTTTTGCTGTAGGGGGAATGCGCATACCAAATATCAAGCAAATATAAACAGACATATTCAAAAGACATGCTTAAATATGCTAAAATATTAGGGATTATTATGGGTATTTTTAGTCCTTGTGAGGGAACAATTTTTCCCTTTGGGCCGATTTCGCCCAGTTCCAATTCTAGCCGATCTACGACTATAAGAAGCATTTATGTAAAATTTGGACGTCCTAGCTCCTTGCGTTTAGATGTTAGCGTGCTTTCAACAGACAGACATGGCTAGATCGTCTTAGAATTTTATGACGATCAAGAATATATATACTTTATAGTGTCTCAGGTCGATATTTCAAGGTGTTACAAACGGAATGACAAAGTTAGTATACCCCCATCCTGGAGGTGGAGGGTATAAAAATAAAATTTTCCGGTAATCTTACTGCATTTCTACGAAAATGGATAGTATCTGTGGAATGCAATCCATGATGGAGTTCGGACCGGCCGAACTTAACTCCGTTCTACTTGTTTTTTATTATTATGAGTTTTAATGTTAGACATTCAGTCACTGTTTCGATGATATCGAATAGATCGATGTACAATATCAAAATAGAAAAAAAAATAATTAATTTCTCTGAAACAACTGAAACATCTGCATTGAGATATTGACAATTTTGCTATGGCTGACTAGTAATTACTCCAAATAAATTACTCCATTAAAAATATGTAATTAATTGGTCGTCAATGGTTAATTGCTCAATCACGGTGAGGGCGAAAACAAGCACGAATGATTGTTACGATTTGTATAAAACATGAATGGTATGATCAGTGTGGAAAATAATCTCTCTTTACCCAACACTAGATGTTTGAAACATTCTCCAAATATACTCAACGATCATAAGTTAAAAGTCATTAGCTATACGCTGTAACACTGTGGGAAATGGGAAATTGTAATTCGTCATAGAATTCCTAGGGAATGATTAAAAATTTGATTGATTTGATTTAATTTTACCTTCTACGAATTTCGATCGATTTTGTTAAATCCCAAAAATTGAGAATGCCACTGGTTTTTGGGATTTTATATGACAGCCTTATGTATGTATGTCAAAACATACCAAATAAGTAAAACGGCCGGACCGAACTTCATATACCCTCCTCAATGCAATGCATTCCACTGTATTACCGAAAGATTAGACGCGGTAATATATTAGGAAAATTATGATATTTTTAAGCAAATTGCAATACAAAATATAAACCCATTTATGGGGGCGTGACAAATATTTTACAGTAGTTATTTTTAACGCATATTTTAAGTTCTGTTTTAAATACATTTTGATGTTGATATATGAAAATTATAATTAAAAGAATTAAGAATTCCAATTTTGTCCCAAAATAATCAATTTGTCCTGTGACCATATAAAGTATATATGTTCTTGATCGTCATAAAATGCTAAGACGCTCTAGCCATACGTCTGTTCGCTAGCATCTAAACGAAAGGAGCTACGAGGTCCAATTTATCCATAAATGCGTGTTATAGTCATAGATCGGTTGGGAATGCAACCGTGCGAAATCGGTACAAAGGAAAAACTTGTTCATTTACACAGACTGAAAATACCCCTAATAATCCCTAATATTTAGAGCATTTAAGCATATATATTTTTTTCAATATGTCTGTTTATATTCACTTGATATTGGATATGCGCATTCTCCTTATAGCAATGTTGTGGTGAAATGGGGGCAAAAAGAGATAAAAAATGGTACCTATCAAACGACAACAGCTAGAAACACGATATTCGGTGTGTACATTCCTCTAATTGAATAGATTGAATGGAATACATTTAAGGGATAAAATAGAGGCATAAAAATGTTACCAACCAAACGGCTGCACCTAGGATAAAGAAATTCGGTGTATAGAGAAGTTTTTCGAAATTCGTATTTAAGGAGGGGATAGAAATTATACCAACCAAATGGCTGCAGCTAGAATCATGAAAATCGATGTATACATTCCTCCGGCTGCGTTGACACGAAATACAATTTTCCAATTCGTTTTTTTTTTAAAGGATACAATCGGAACAGAGGGATAAAAATGGTAACACAGCTATAATCATGCTATACGGTGTATGAATTCCTCCGATTCCGTGTCTATGCACTCAAAATTAAAAGATTTTTCCAAATTCGTACTTTGTTTTTTTACTATTGCGGCAAAAAAACGGGAAAAGTGATAAAACTAGTAGCGAGCATATGGCTGGAATCATGAATTAAGCTTATCCTGCGCTGTATATGTGAGAGATAATGGATTTTAAAAATTTGTTCTTTTGGAATTAAAATAGGATGTAAATACAATGCACCCACTATCCCCCAGTATTTAGGTTATTTAAGATTGCTGCCTTATACACTTTTTGAACTAATTTGAAGTATTATTTCCATATATATGGAATAAACATATTGGTAGCTTTGTCTTTAATAGTTTAAAATAATAAATAGTATAAATATGTATATATATATATATATATATATATACACTCCACGAGAGGATTATGTCGTTGTGCATTTGTTTGTAACACCAAAACAGAAGCGAGATATACACATTGTTAACTATACCGATCGACTTAGAATCACTATTTGAATCGATTTAGCAGTATCCGTCTGTCTGTCCGTTTGTCTGTCCATCTATTCTTGTAATCTCGATACTGATCGCAATTGTACACAGAACCAAATGAAATTTTGCAAAACGATGTTTTTTCGGGACAATGACAAACGCTATTTAATTTGAAGAAAATCGATTGAGATTTAGATATAGCCATCATACGAATTTCACTCCCGATTTGACTCTTTTCAATCTAGATACCACATGTTTTAACAGATTTTCTTCAAGATTGGCAAAACATATTATATTTTAACTAGGAACGCCTATGGTTCAGATTTATATATATGTATATAGCTCCCATTCAAATTTCGCTCACTATTTGACTTTTTTTTGATCTAGAAACCACATATTTTAAATGATCTTCTTCAAATTTGGCAAATATCTTAGATTTCCGCTAGAAACACCCATGGTGAAAATGGGTCAGATCGGTTCATATTTATTTAGCTCCCACACAAATTTCACTCCCAATTTCACTTTTTCCGCTCTATAAACCACATATTTTAACAGATTTTCTTCAAATCTTTGAAAATATCTCATATTTCCGCTAGAAAATGGTTCAGATCGGTTCATATTTATATATAGCTCCTACACAAATTTCACTCACTTTTTCCGCTCTATAAACTACATATTTTAACAGATTTTCTTCAAATCTTGCAAAATGCCTTATATTTCAACTAGAAACATCCATGGTGAAAATGGATCAGATCAGTTCACTTTTTGACCGAATTGAATTGAATTCGGATAGAAAGTGGAGTGTATCATATAGTCGGTCCCGCCTGACTTTAGCCTTTCCTTACTTGTTTTTAATTTGTGTTTTCTCAATTTCGAATTTTAAATTTCTGAATTTCAAATTTTCATTTTCTCAATTTCAATCTACATTTCTCAATTTCAACTTGAATTTTCTCAACTTCAACTGAGAATGGTTTATGTGTACCATTTCACTCCCAAGTATTAGGATCACTTTGGTATGATCTACACATATATTAATTAAATAGGAGGCAAATTCTTGAAAACGTTTGCTTAACTACTCCAAATATTAGGGGTTATTGTGGGTATGTCTGGTCCTTGCCAGGGAAAACATTTTCCCTATGGACGAGATTTCCCATCATAATCAATCTACGTATTCCTGGATAATGTGGACTTCTTAGCTGCTTCCATTTAGATGTTTGCTTCCTTTCAACATTCGGCCATATTTTATTGTGATCGGGTATAGGGTCTCAGGTCATGAATGACAAACATAGTATAACCCCCATCCTATAGTGGATGCTATAAAAATGTTATGTTATCTCAGATCGATACATGTTACCAACGTTATGCCAAGCAAAGTTTTGTTTTATTGAATGTACTAATCTCCTCTTCAACAACACCACCGCGACAGTTTCAAAATCATTTATAACAATTACATTTATTGGCCATCGGCAACAGTATGACTTCAACACGCCATTAAAGCAAGTCTATTTCTATTACCAACGGCTGCAAAGGTCTACAAACCATGCTGCTGCTGTTTGGAGTACACAATTTAGCCATTATGCTGACGCTGATGGCAGCAGTTGTTTATAGTCGAAAAGTGTGTATTTTGTGTAGAATCGAGACGATCCCAACCAATAACTCGCATTTCTATTTTCAGGCTATTGTCTATATTGACACTCTCGAGTGTCCATATTTTGATGCCAGTTATGGAGAAGTTAAATGTTGGCTGGAACCGGACAAGAAAGGTCAACTTATGTTGAACGCACAGTTCAAGCTTACAAAAGATTTGACCAATGTTAAGACCAAATTTCAGTTAACTATTGATCACAGCAATAAGAATATAACCTATATGTCCATGGAGCTTGATGTATGTTTTATTTTGGGAGCGGCCATGAAAAATCCCATTCTACGTCTACTGCTGGAAGAAGCCCATCGTAAAAGTAACTATCCCTTAGACTGTCCATTCAAAAAGGTATTGTTGAACTAAATTAATTTAAAAGTATGTGACTGCTAATGGCTTGGCGTTTTTGCAGGGTATCCTATATTATCTACACAATTTCACAATTGATTCGAAGTTAATACCATCGTATGCTCCGCGATTGAAGTGGTTTGGCGATTGGAAGTTTTTCACAAATACAAGTACAACCGTGGTGAAGCTTCTTCATTTTGCCAATAGTGGCAGATTGGATCATGTAAAACCGAGGGGGGTTAAATCGGTGTCTGTTTAATTGGAAAACATTTGCTTTGCCCCTTGTTATGGCCTGGCCGTGCAACTTTGTTCTTACGTCGAACACCAATAAACCTTGCAGCTTTTTGCTAATTGGAAAAAAATAATGAGTTGTTGTTTGTTAATTTATTTGCATACCCTCCACATCAGGAAGAGACTTATTTGTAATACCCAAAAGACCTTATGCCAATCTTCTAGCGAAATAAAACTTTGCGCAAAAGACTTTTTCAGGATTAGGATGAAAGCTGCTAATAAGCGTTGCAACAAAGAATAAAATGTTGTGCCCATGAACAAAACCAATGTTTCTATGAGAAATACGCAACATTTTTTGCCATCATAATTAACTTTAACATATAACCCGGTATTATCGGACTTATATTTGCAAAATGAGAGTACAAATGAAACTTTGGATGATTTTGCAAAAAATATTTTTAAACAATTAAAAAAAACACAAAAAGACAACTAAGAAAACACCAATCAGACAGTCCATACTACACTGGAACAGTTGTATATACAGGGTAGGTCATTTAAAATTTTAAATTAGAACCGGCTATAAAATAGTACTGATTTTTTTTCAAATTTCTGGTTTTATTGGAATGGTCATTTAATAGCACTGTGTGTAATATTTTAAGTCATGGAAATATAACCATATACGGACACCACTACGTGATAAAAGACCAAAAAAAGACCCCTGTCTCCCAGTTTTGCCCAAAATCATGCACTTTTTTATGGCCCCCAAAGATTTGGGACCTCGGCATCATTTTTGCAAAAAAGTTATCATTTTCTCAGGCTCATATCTTGCAAACCGTTTGGAATATTGATTTACTCTCTGAGGCAAAGTTGTAGCTAAGGAACAAATATTGTGAACATATAGAATCAAAACAAGTAAAAACGGCGTTAAGTTCGGCCGGGCCGAACTTTATATACCCTCCACCATGGATTGCATTCCACAGAGGTTGTCGGTTTTCGTAGAAGTGCAGTAATATTACAGGAAAATATAATTTGTTTTAAAGGGTGATTTTTTAAGAGCTTGATAACTTTTTTTAAAAAAAAACGCATAAAGTTTGCAAAATCTCATCGGTTCTTTATTTGAAACGTTAGATTGGTCCATGACATTTACTTTTTGAAGATAATTTCATTTAAATGTTGACCGCGGCTGCGTCTTAGGTGGTCCATTCGGAAAGTCCAATTTTGGGCAACTTTTTCGAGCATTTCGGCCGGAATAGCCTGAATTTCTTCGGAAATGTTGTCTTCCTAATCTGGAATAGTTGCTGGCTTATTTCTGTAGACTTTAGACTTGACGTAGCCCCACAAAAAATAGTCTAAAGGCGTCAAATCGCATGATCTTGGTGGCCAACTTACCGGTCCATTTCTTGAGATGAATTGTTCTCCGAAGTTTTCCCTCAAAATGGCCATAGAATCGCGAGCTGTGTGGCATGTAGCGCCATCTTGTTGAAACCACATGTCAACCAAGTTCAGTTCTTCCATTTTGGGCAAAAAAAAGTTGGATATCATCTCACGGTAGCGCTCACCATTCACAGTTACGTTACGATTCGCATCATCTTTGAAGAAGTACGGTCCAATGATGCCACCAGCCCATAAACCGCACCAAACTGTGACTTTTTCTGGATGCATTGGTAGCTCTTGCAATGCTTCTGGCTGATATTCACTCCAAAATCGACAATTCTGCCTATTTACGTACCCATTGAGCCAAAAATGAGCTTCGTCGCTGAACACAATTTCTTTCTTTCTGAACTTTCTTAACAGAGCACGCATTTTGATAATAAAATTCAATGATTTGCAAGCGTTGCTCGTTAGTAAGTCTATTCATGATGAAATGTCAAAGCATACTGAGCATCTTTCTCTTTGACACCATGTCTGAAATCCCACGTGATCTGTCAAATACTAATGCATGAAAATCCTAACCTCAAAAAAATCACTCTTTATTTGTGCATTTGTTTGTAACACCCAAAAGGAAGCGATATAGTCCCATTGTTACACCCTACACCACTTCGTGGACTAGGGTATTATAAGTTAGTTTCGCGCCAAATGTTTGTAACACCAAGAAATAATTGAGCTAGAGCACGGATCGGCTTAGAATCACCAGCTGAATCGATTTAACGATGTCTGTCTGTCCGTCCGACCGTCTGCTGTAAATCTAAGCTTGTTCGCACTCTACAGGTCGCAATTGTGGTCCGATTGCCATGAAATTTGGCAGAAGTTACTTTTTTTACAGATTTAGATATAGCCCCCATACAAATGTCGCTCCCGATTTGACTTTTTCCGCCCTATAAAGCGCATATAGTACCCGATTTTCTTCAAATTTTGCATAACCCCTTATAATATAACTAGAAATACCTGTGATGAAAGCGGATTAGATCGGTTCAGATTTAGATATAGTCTCCATACAAATGTCGCTCCCAATTTCACTTTTTCCCCTTTAGAAGCCGCATATTGTTCCCGATTTTCTTTAAAATTGACACAACATCTTATAGTCGAACTAGAAACACCTATGCTGAAAGTGGGTAAGATCGGTTCAGATTTAGTTATAGCCCCCATATAAATGTCGCCAGATTGTACCAGATTTTCTTTAAAATTTGCACAATATTTTATAATCGAACTAGAAACACTTATGCTGAAAGTGGGTAAGATCGGTTCAGATTTAGATATAGCCTCCATACAAATATCCCTATAATTTACCATATTACTGCTCTAGAATACACATTTTACATGGGATCATGACCAATTTTTCGGGATCATATTATATTTTACCTAGAAACAGCTCACGGGAAAGTGGATCACATGGGGCTATGGTTTGATATAGCCCCCATACAAATGTACCTCCGATTTACAATATTACTGCTCTAAAATGCACATTTTACATCGGATCTTGATCAAATTTTCCACACAATGTTATATTTAGACAAGAACATCCTATTTTGAAAGCCAGCTATAAAGGTCAAAGTTTTGGTATAGCACCCACACAAATTGGCCCCCAGTTTACACTATTATCGCTCTAGAACCCACATCTTACATTGGATCTTGATAAATTTTTGCAGACCATGTTATATTTCAATAAAGAATACCTACTTTGAATGTGATCTATAATGGCCCACTTTTAATGTAGCGCCCTTACAAATGGCCCCCATTTTAATTATTACCTCTCTAGGATCCACATTTTACATCAGAAGTTTTTCAAAGTTTGCAGATTATAATATATATAAACTAATATTACATACTATGAAAGTCTAATATATGGGTCCATATTTTGGTATAACCCCCATACAATTTGGTCCCCATTCTACTCTAATACAGCTCTAGAACCCATATCGTGCATTGGATCTTCATACAATTTTGCATATCATGTTATATTTCAACTAAGAATACCTACTTTCTATATGGAACCACTTTTAATGTAGCGCCCTTACAAATGGGCCCCATTTTTATTGTTACTCAATTATGACCCACATTATACATCGGAAGTTTTTCAAATTTTGCAGATTATATTATATTTCAACTAAGAATATATACTTTGAAAGTCAGATATATGTGTCCATACTTTGGTATAACCGCCATTCTACTCTATTACAGCTTTAGAAACTACATCTTACATCGGATCCACTAGGAATACCTACCGTGAATAAGAACTGTATAGTAGAGCGTACCAGGTTACAAGTAAAAAAAAAAAAGTTCGCCGTACACCTTCGAATATGAAGTATTATTGAAAGGTAGTTTCAAAAAAATTTTTTTTATTTTTTTTTATGCCGAACGTAGGGGTCGCGCTTTTACATTTTTCTATATAACTTCTGCATTTATAAACGGATTTTAAAGTGTGATACATCGATGTTTTTGTCCGATTTTTTTGTCTTTGAAGTCATTGAGCTCAAACATGATTCATGATTTTATGCGAGCTTTAATTTTCGATTATTAGAGTGGTACATTAGGGTAGTAGCAACTGAGAAATGATGGGTAAGTACCAGAAGGGGGTGCTTGAGCTCAATGACTTCAAAGACAAAAAAATCGGCCTCGTCGAGACAAAAACATCGATGTATCACACTTTAAAATCCGTTTATAAATACAAGTTATATAGAAAAATGTAAAAGCGCGACCCCTACGTTCGGCATAAAAAAAAAAAAATTTTTTTTTGAAACTACCTTTCAATAATACTTCATATTCGAAGGTGTACGGCGAACTTTTTTTTTGAGGTACGCCCTACTGTATAGGCCCATGTTTTGGCACATGCCCCAAGTGTTGTTATACTCCCCCTCCCAATTCATCCTATTACCGCTAAATAATCTACATTTGTCATTTTTGCAGATCATGTTATATTTATACACTCCACGAGAGTATTATGGCTTTGTGCATTTGTTTGTAACACCCAAAAGGAAGCGGGATAGACCCATTGTTAAGTATACCGATCGACTTAGAATCACTTTCTGAGTCGATTTAGCAATGTCCGTCTGTCCGTCTGTCCGTCTGTCCGTCTGTCTGTCTGTCTGTCCGTCTGTCTGTCCGTCTGTCTGTCTGTCCATCTATTGTTGTAATCAAACTACAGGTCGCAATTATAGTCCGATCTTAACAAAAATTGGCACAAGTAAGTTTTGTGGATCAAGGACGAACGCTATTTAATTTGAGACAAATCGGTTCAGATTTAGATATAGCCCCTATACAAATGTTGCTCCCGATTTGACATTTTCCGCTCTAGAAACGACATATTGCACCCGATATTCTTTAAAATTGACACAACATCTTATAATCCGACTATAAACACCTATGCAAAAATTGGGTAAGATCGGTTCAGATTTAGATATAGCCCCCATACAAATGTTGCTCCCGATTTGACATTTTCCGCTCTAGAAACGACATATTGCACCCGATATTCTTAAAAATTGACACAACATCTTATAATCCAACTAGAAACACCTATGCAAAAATTGGGTAAGATCGGTTCTGATTTAGATATAGCTCCCATACAAATGTCGCTCCCGATTTGACATTTTCCGCTCTAGAAACGACATATTGCACCCGATATTCTTAAAAATTGACACAACATCTTATAATCCAACTAGAAACACCTATGCAAAAATTGGGTAAGATCGGTTCAGATTTAGATATAGCTCCCATACAAATGTCGCTCCCGATTTGACATTTTCCGCTCTAGAAACCACATATTGTACCCGATTTTCTTTAAAATTGACACAACATCTTATAATCCAACTAGAAACACCTATGCAAAAATTGGGTAAGATCGGTTCAGATTTAGATATAGCCCCCATACAAATGTCGCTCCCGATTTGACATTTTCCGCTCTAGAAACCACATATTGTACCCGATTATCTTTAAATTTGGCACAACATCTTATAATCCAACTATAAACACCTATGCAAAAATTGGGTAAGATCGGTTCAGATTTAGATATAGCCCCCATACAAATGTCGTTCCCGATTTGACATTTTCCTCTGTAGAAACCACATATTGTACTCGATTTTCTTTAAATTTTGCACAACATCTTATAATCTTACTAGAAACACCTATGCAGAAATTGGGTAAGATCGGTTCAGATTTAGATATAGCCCCCATACAAATGTCGCTCCCGATTTGACCTCAGCCGCTTTAAAAGCCACATATTGTGCTCGATTTTCTTTAAATTTCGCACAACATCTTATAATCTAACTAAACAAAACTATGATGAAAGTGGGTAAGATCGGTTCAGATTTAAATATAGCCCAAATTCAAATGTTGCTCCCATAAGTTTAACCGATTTTGGCCAAACTATATATTTTATATTTCACCTATTTCGTTCCAGGTTTCAATATATCCTCATACAAATGTCCTTTCCGATATAAAATTTTTTGTCAAACACATACATTTACAGGATACAAAAAACCTTGTCTTTTTCACTTTTTCACCGAATTGAATTGTATTCCGATTGAAAGTGGAGTGTATCACAGAGTCGGCCCCGCCCGACTTTAGCCTTTCCTTACTGGTTTCTTTACTCGGAATATCTGCCGGAAATTTTGATTAATTATCTTATTACTTATTACCATATTCGTTAAATTTAGTCAAATTGAATTGATGAATTTATAGTACACTGTATAATTTATATGAACTTCATAAAATTGATCGCTTTAGTAATAAAAGTGAGGTATATACGCAGGGAGTGGTGTAGGGTATTATATAGTCGGCCCCGGCCCCACTTTCTGAGTCGATTTAGCAATGTCCGTCTGTCTGTCCATCTATTGTTGTAATCAAATTACAGGTCGCAATTATAGTCCGATCTTAACAAAAATTTGCACAAATAAGTTTTGTGGATCAAGAACGAACGCTATATAATTTGAGGCAAATCGGTTTAGATTTAGATATAGCCCCCATACAAATGTCGCTCCCGATTTTACATTTTCCGCTCTAGAAACCACATATTGTACCCGATCTTCTTTAAATTTGGCACAACATTTTATAATCGAACTAGAAACACCTATACTGAGAGTGGGAAAGATCGGTTCAGATTTAGATATAGCCCAAATACAAATGTTGCTCCCAAATGTTTAACCGATTTTGGCCAAAGTATACGTATTATATTTCACCAATTTTCTTCCAGACATTTTTTGTCAAACACACATATTTACTGGATACAAAAATACTTCCCGTTTCCACTTTTTCACCGAACTAAATTGTATTCGGATAGAAAGTGGAGTGTATCATAGAGTCGGCCCCGCCCGACTTTAGCCTTTCCTTACTTGTTATACCCTACACCACTTCGTGGTCTAGGGTATTATAAGTTAGTTTCTCGCCAAATGTTTGTAACACCAAGAAATAATCGAGCTAGACCCACCTTTAAGTATACCGATCGGCTTAGAATCACCACCTGAGTCGATTTAACGATGTCTGTCTGTCCGTCCGTCTGTCCGTCTGCTGTCCATCTAAGTTTGTTCGCACTCTACAGGTCGCAATTGTTGTCCGATTGTCATGAAACTTGGCAGAATTTATTTTTTCTGGCCAAGGACCATCGGTATTGAATTTGGAGGAAATCGGTTCAGATTTAGATATAGCCCCCATACAAATGTCGCTCCCGATTTGACATTTTCCGCTCTAGAAACGACATATTGTACCCGATTTTCTTTAAAATTGGCACAACATCTTATAATCCAACTAGAAACACGTATGCAAAAATTGGGTAAGATCGGTTCAGATTTAGATATAGCCCCCATACAAAGGTCGCTCCCTATTTCACTTTTTCCGCTTTAGAAACCACATATTGTACCCGATTTTCTTTAAAATTGGCACAAAATCTTGTAATCGAACTAGAAACACCTATGCAAAAATTGGGTAAGATCGGTTCAGATTTAGATATAGCCCCCATACAAATGTGGCTCCCGATTTGACATTTTCCGCTCTAGAAACGACTTATTGTACCCGATTTTCTTTAAATTTGGCAGAACATCTTATAATCCAACTAGAAACTCGTATGCAAAAATTGGGTTAGATCGGTTCAGATTTAGATATAGCCCCCATACAAATGTCGCTCCCGATTTGACTTTTTCCGCTCTAGAAAAGACATATATACAAATGTCCTTTCCGATTTAACATTTTTTGTCAAACACATACATTTACAGGATGCAAAAATCCTTCCCGATTTCAATTTTTTACCGAATTGAATTGCAATGAGAATTGTTTTGGTGATGCCCATATGTCCATACTTTGGTATGACTTTGGTTAACTACTGTATAATTTGTATTTGTCTGTCGGACAATTGGATCATTTACCATATTATTTACCATATTCGTTAAATTTGACTAAAGATGAATTTATAGCATATAAATTATATGAATATAATGTATATAATTTGTATGAACTACATAAAATTGCTCCCATGAAATACCTGGGTTTAGTAATCAAAGCGAGGTACATACGCAGGGAGTGGTGTAGGGTATCATAGAGTCGGCCCCGCCCGACTTTAGCCTTTCCTTACTTGTTTTATTTGTTTTGGTTTGGCTATATTAAACATTTTCCTGTAATGTTACTGCACTTCTACAAAAATCTACAGCCTCTGTGGATTGCAAGCCATTGTGGAGGGTATATAAAGTTCGGCCCGGCTGAACTTAACACCATTTTTACTTGTTTGTATTAGTTTTGCATACTTTGAAGCATTTGGATTAATTATTTTAGTTAAATTGAACTTATTCGAAGTTTACTTTTTACCTTGTAAAATTTCAAGTAATTTTCTTCAGTTTAAGTACAAATTTACTTGTTTTGATGAAAAAATCAACAAATTTGACCTCAGTTTATGTAAATATTTACCTGATTTGAGAAATTTACTAAGTTCTAGGACAATTTCAGATGTATTTTACTTAGATTTAGTAAAAATTTATTTGGGTTGAGTATACATTTACTTAGTTTTAGGAATATTTTACTTATATTTAGTAAAAATTTACTTGGTTTGAGAAAAAATTTACTTAGATTCAGGAAATACTCAGGGGCAGTTTTGCTTATTTCGAGTAAATATTTACTTGATTTGAGGAAAATTTAACTAGAATCAAGTTCAAAGCATGTACTACTTTCAATGAAAAGCTTGAACTTGATATGAGTAAATATTGCTTTAGCGCAATAGAAGTTAAATTTTCCTAAATTTTAGTTCGTATTAAATCTTTATAGGTGTTCACATAAAATGTGTGCATTATATTTCAAAAAAGTAAAGAGTTAATATGGGAGCTATATATATGTAAATCTGAACCTATTTGACTCATTTTCACCAGTGAGGTTTCTAGTTCAAATTCAGGTGATTTTAGTTGAAATAAAATGCGTTGTGCCAAATTTGAAGAAAATCTGTCAAAATATATATACTCGAACAAAATTGGGAAATATTAAAAACTTACATCTCCCACTTCTTTGAGAAGAAGTTTGCAAAAAGTCCTCGGTATTAGTCCAACATCTTAAGCCTCATGACCATCGTATTTTCAGATAATAACAATAAGCAAAATTGCCACATATGGGGTTCAGAGAAGCCAATGCATCCACAACGACTGACTGTTTGCTGTGTATTTTGGGCTGGCGGCATCATTGGGTCATTTTTCTTCGAAAATGAGCAAGGTGCCGCCGTTACCGTCAACGGCATTCGTTACCATGCCATGCTCAAGGAATTTTTGTTTCCAAAAATTCAAGAGAATGACATGGACGACATTTGGTTTCAACAAGACGGGGCCACATGCCACACAGCCAACGCAACCATCGATATTTTTGGCACTGTTTTTGAAAATCGAATAATCTGCCGAAATTGGTATGTCAATTGGCCGCCTCGGAACTGTGATTTGAGCCCTTTGGACTATTTTCTGTGGGGAGACATTAAGGATAAATGTTACGCAAACCATCCAGAGGCAATTGAAGCGTTGAAACATGAAATCGAAGCTGCCACTGAAGAAATTCGAGCCGGCACAATCGAAAATTTACTGAAAATTGGTTTGATCGGATGAGGTACTGCCATTACACAGTGCAACACGAAGTAATATTACCATATACGGACACCACTACGCGATAAAAGTAAAAAAAAAAGACCCGTGCCTCCACATTTTTGTCCAAAGTCATGCACTTTTTAATGGGCCCCAAAGATTTGGGGCCTCGGTGTCATTTTTGCAAGCAAGTGATCATTTTCTCAGGCTCATATCTTGCAAACAGTTTGGAATTTTGAATTACTCTCTGAGGCATACTTGTAGCTCTTGTCATAGAGAATATATAAAATCAAAAAAATTCATCTTCAAAGTCAAAATCGTAAAAAAAATAAAAAATCGATTTTTTAAACCTTTTCTCCACTGTTCAGGTCTATAGGTAGCAAACCGTTCAAAATTCAAGGAAACAATCGACTACAAAAATGTAATAAGATCTCAGTAAACAACTTTCTAGAACATATGAACTTCCTAGGAATGATTCTTAACACCGTTTAGGTAGGAAAAATATATCTTGCAGGACTGTTTCTGTTAATGGTCAGTCCGACTACAGTGCGTATGAGTGATATTATCCTTAATCACCAGCACGTATACGCTACCTATTAGATTTGTTCGACGACATTTTGACGTTGAAGATTAAGTTTTTTATACCCTCCACCTCCAGGATGGGGGTATACTAACTTTGTCATTCCGTTTGTAACACCTTGAAATATCGACCTGAGACCCTATAAAGTATATATATTCTTGATCGTCATACTATTCTAAGACGATCTAGCCATGTCCGTCCGTCCGTCCGTCCGTCCCTCACAAGGACTAATAATACCCATAATAATCCCTAACATTTAAGCGTATTTAAGCATGTTTTTTGGATATGACTGTTCATATTTGCTTGATATTTGGTATGCGCATTCCCCTTATAACAAAAACGTGCACCATAAAGTGATTCTTATTTGTAGGGGGTGAAATGGGACAAAAAAGGGATAAAAATGGTACTTATTAAACGACAATAGCTAGAAACACGAAATTCGGTGTGTGCATTCCTCTAATTGAGTAGATAAATAATATAAAAGTATTTTTTCCAAATTCGTACTTTTAAGGGGTAAAATGGGAATAGAGGGATAAAAATGGTACCAACAAAACGGCTGTACCTAGAATAATGAAATTCGGTGTATACATTCCGCTGATTGCATAGACAAGTACAATACACGGATTTTTCAAAACTCGTACTTTTTGGGGTTAAAATGAAAAAGGGGACAAAAATAGTACCAATCTAATGACCGCAGCTAGAGTCATGAAATTCGGAGTATACATTCCTCTGAGTGTGTAGACACGGAAAATAAACTGATTTTTCGAAATTCGTACTTTTTGGGGTTAAAATGAAAAAGGGGATAAAAATAGTACCAATCAAATGACAGCAGCTAGAATCATGAAATTCGGAGTATACATTCCTCCGACTGCGTAGACACGGAAAATAGACTAATTTTTCGAAATAAGTACTTTCAAGGGATACAATGGTACAGAGGGATAAAAATAGTACCAACTAAACGACTACAGCTAGAATGATGCAATTCTAATTGCGTAGAAACGTCAAGGGGGTGAAAATGGTACCAACCAAATGGGCGCAGCTGGAATCATGGAATTCGGTGTATACATTCCTCTGACTGCATAGACACGCAAAATAAAAAGTTTTTTTCCAAATTCGTACTTTTTCTTTTAAGGCAAAAATTGGTTGAATCATGAAGTTAGGTTATTTTGCACTATGTACATCTGATAATGGATTTTTAAAATTTGTACTTTTGGAATTAAAATAGAATGGAAATACAACCAACTTGAGCACCCACTATCTACCAATATTTATGGTTTTGAAAATATTTTTGAAAATATAAATATAACAATATTTATTTTTTGAATTCACGTATAAGGTAATGCTACCAATCATTACCTTATAAGAGTGGTTTGAAATAATTAAAATATTATATTTATTTATAAAATTAATGTTTCAATATTTGTATTCGTTTTGGTTTGGCTATATAAAGAGTGATTTTTTTGAGGTTAGGATTTTCATGCATTAGTATTTGACAGATCACGTGGGATTTCAGACATGGTGTCAAAGAGAAAGATGCTCAGTATGCTTTGACATTTCATCATGAATAGACTTACTGACGAGCAACGCTTGCAAATCATTGAATTTTATTATCAAAATGCGTGCTCTGTTAAGAAAGTTCAGAAAGAAAGAAATTGTGTTCAGCGACGAAGCTCATTTTTGGCTCAATGGGTACGTAAATAGGCAGAATTGTCGATTTTGGAGTGAATATCAGCCAGAAGCATTGCAAGAGCTACCAATGCATCCAGAAAAAGTCACAGTTTGGTGCGGTTTATGGGCTGGTGGCATCATTGGACCGTAGTTCTTCAAAGATGATGCGAATCGTAACGTAACTGTGAATGGTGAGCGCTACCGTGAGATGATATCCAACTTTTTTTTGCCCAAAATGGAAGAACTGAACTTGGTTGACATGTGGTTTCAACAAGATGGCGCTACATGCCACACAGCTCGCGATTCTATGGCCATTTTGAGGGAAAACTTCGGAGAACAATTCATCTCAAGAAATGGACCGGTAAGTTGGCCACCAAGATCATGCGATTTGACGCCTTTAGACTATTTTTTGTGGGGCTACGTCAAGTCTAAAGTCTACAGAAATAAGCCAGCAACTATTCCAGCTTTGGAAGACAACATTTCCGAAGAAATTCGGGCTATTCCGGCCGAAATGCTCGAAAAAGTTGCCCAAAATTGGACTTTCCGAATGGACCACCTAAGACGCAGCCGCGGTCAACATTTAAATGAAATTATCTTCAAAAAGTAAATGTCATGGACCAATCTAACGTTTCAAATAAAGAACCGATGAGATTTTGCAAATTTTATGCGTTTTTTTAAAAAAAAAAATTATCAAGCTCTTAAAAAATCACCCTTTACATATTACTCTCGTGGAGTGTATAACAAGTAAGGAAAGGCTAAAGTCGATCGGACTATATGATACACTCCACTATCCGAATACAAATGTGAAAATGGTAAGGATTTTTGTCTGCTTCCTAATCATAGACTGATATGACCTGACCCAATTTGTCAAATCGAGAAGAATATTAGTATCGGGGCTATATCCAAACATGGAATGAACACTTACACACTAGGTTCTTTCAGTTCAAGTATAACGTGTTATGCTCAATTTGAAGAATAGCTGCTAAAATACGTGGTTTATAGAGAGGAACAAGTCAAATCGGGAGTACAATTTGTGTGGGAGCTATATATAAATCTGAACCGATCTAACATATTTTCACCACAGCTGTTTCTAGTTCGATTATAAGATGTTTTGCCAATTTTGAAGAAAATCTGTTAAAATATGTTGTATCTAGAGTGAAAAGAGTCAAATCGGGAGTGAAATTCGTATGGGGGCGATACCTAAATCTGAACCGATTTTCTTCAAATTGAATAGCGTTCCTCCTTATTCCGAAAAACTTCGTTGTGCAAAGATACATTTGCTTCTTCCTTTTGGGTGTTACAAACAAATGCACAAAGACATAATACTCTCGTGGATTGTATAAATATAGAGCAAATAATTTTATATATATATATATTTTTTATACACTCCACGAGAGTATTATGTCTTAGTGCATTTGTTTGTAACACCCAAAAGGAAGCGAGATAGACCCATTGTTATTTATTCCAATCGACTTAGAATCAATTTTTGAATCGATTTAGCAATGTCCGTCTGTCTGTCTGTCCATCCGTCCGTCTGTCCATCTGTTCTTGTAATCACGATACAGGTCGCAATTGTAGGTAGAACCAAATGAAACTTTGCACGACGAAGTTTTTCGGAATAAGGACGAACGCTATTTAATTTGAGGAAAATCGGTTCAGATTTAGATATAGCCCCTATACGAATTTCACTAACGATTATCTTATATTTCAACTAGAAACACCCATGGTGAAAATGAATCAGATCGGTTCAGATTTATATATAGCTCTCATACAAATTTCGCTCCCGGGTAGACTTTTTCCGCCCCAGAAACCACGAATTTTAACCGAATTTTTTCCAACTGAGCATAACACGTTATATTTGAACTGGAAGAATTCATTTGGAAAATTAGTCTCTTTATTCCATGTTTGGATATAGCTCCGATACAAATATTCTTTTCGATTTGACAAATTGCACCAGGTCATATTAGCCTATGTTTAGGAAACCTACACAAATTCTTCGCGTTTTCACTTTTTTACCGAGTTGAATTGTATTCGGATAGAAAGTGGAGTGTATCATATAGTCGGCCCCGCCCGACTTTAGCCTTTCCTTACTTGTTTTACTGAAATGACATAAGTTACCAATATGTTTGTACTATATATGTCGAAATAATACATCAAGTCAATTCAAAAAGTAAGTATAATGTAGCAATCTTCCAAAAAGCTTAAATACAATAAATATTGGGGATAGTGGGAGCATTTAGAACTACAATGATATGGTTGGTTGTATTTCCATCCTATTTTATTCCATAAGTACAAATTTTGATAATAATTATCTCCCACGTACACAATACAAGTTAACCTAACTTCAAGATTGTACCAATTTTTGCCGTAAAGTAAAACAGTACGAACTTGAAAAAATCGAATTCCATGATTCTATCTCCGTCCATTGGTTGATACCATTTTTATCCCCTTTTTGCCATTTTACCACCCCTTATAAGTACGACTTTCGAAAATCTCTTGATTTTACATGAGCAATTAGATTTAGCCGTTTAGTGGGTACCATTTTTATCCCTGTGTTCCCATTGTATCCCTTGAAAGTACGAATTTGAAGAAACCTTTTTATTTTTCGTGTCTATGAAGTCAGAGGAATGTATACTCCGAATTTTATGACTCTAGCTGCCGCCATTTGTTTGGTACAATTTTTATCCCTTTTTTCCATTTTACTCCCAAAAAGTATTTTTAACTTTTCCCTTTTTCCCTCTGGGCCGATTTACCCCACTTTCAATCCCAGAATACATATTTAGTGAAAATTTGAACCTCCTAGCTCATTTTGTTCGGTTGAAGAAGGTACACTCGTAGTATGATAACGATAGTTGTTTAGAATGACACTTTTTTCCTTTTGCAGGGCATCACTTATGCCATTTCCAATTTTACAATTAATTCAAAGTTAATACCTCCGTTTGCACCAAGCATGAGGTGGATTTCCGATTGGAATTTTTACACAAAATCGAATACTGCCACAGTGAAACTCTCCACTTCGCACTGGGTGGGAGAGTAGATCATACTAAACCGAAAAAAAACTAATAATTTGATGTTATCGAAAATGAATAATATAATAATGAATTGAATTAAAGTATTTGAAATTTTAATAAAATCTTTTTGATTGGAAGAAAATAGCGACCCTATAATTCTAAAAGGGCATGTTGAGTAGGTCATCGTCGTAGAATAAACTTATAGTCCAGCTGGTCTGAGTTTCTTTTTACAGTGGGTCAAAGTTTTCATTTTTTGGTCGAAGGGAGCATTATACTAAGTGGCATGAATTTTTATTTGTAAAGAATTTTAATAAATTTTTCTTAGAAATATCAAAAATACATTAACAGCATGATTTTTGAATTGAGTAATATGCAAAAAAGAATAATTGTTTACAAAGTTTGACAATATCTTAAAGTGGATTTAACAAATTAATTGATAAATATAACCTAAAATTATTACAATACAATCGCGTTTCTGCTCTAAATAATGTTTTTCTAGTGGCATTTTTTTAAGATTTAGGTGTTTATAATTTTTGTTTTGCAATTAACAAATTAATTTATTGGTTTTCCTCCAAAACATTCTTACAATGATAGTGAGATTATAAATTATTTATTACGATTAAAGGTATTTTAAATTAAAGAGTATTTATGCTAATTAATCAATGCAGGGCCACAAAAAATAATAAATGTGATAAGGCTAGTTCGAAGTTGAAAACTTGCTTCATATTTTTTGTTTTCGATAAACTGTACGGTGATAATAACATTGGCGGAACGTTAAGAGCTTTAAGTTCAGGGAGGCGTATATTAAGCAAATTATCCTTAGGCTTTTCATTGTTGATGTTATTAGTCCATATAGGATCAATCCAAAATGGCATATTCTCAGGTGGGGTGTCTGGTTTGGGTGGCTCATATAATGGGCACATTTGTATATTATTCACCAGCTAATGTAATCCCGTTAATGGTTCTGTAGTGACATCAACTACGGATGGTTCTGTAGTGACATCAACTACGGATGGTTCCATAGACATGGTTAACGTCAGATAAACTGATGGCATTGGTTGATTCAAATGTATCGAATTCGTGATATGTAATGTTGCTGGCGGTGGTGGTTGAGATGGAAGGCAGCCCATTCCCATTGGATTAACCAAACTATTCATACTTGAATTTAGGTCACAATAAGAACCGGTAAGTATTTGATGATGTATTGAATGCATTGTTAAATATAAACGATGAGTTAAATGAGTTCTCCATGTTATTCGAAACATTTGAGACAGACGTGTTCATCATATTGGAATGCTGCGAAGCTGTCGAGTATATTGAAGAACTACTCAAATTATTGAAGGAATTGCTACCGACTGAGAATGTTTTCGGACAATAAGATGAGGACCTTGCAGGTTGTTGGTAATAAGTACTCGAGTTATGTCAACGGTAATTGGACGATGATGAAGATGAATATGAACTATTGAGATGTGAGAAAACTATTATAAGTCAATGTCTGAGAGAATTCTTATTTTATGAGGATTATTTTTGTGGAGCATCTTAATCCTCTGTATGGGTCAATTAAACCCTTTTTTCGAAAAAAATGAAAAAAAAGTCGCTACAAGATTTCCAGTTGTCATCCTTGATCTGGCGATAACCAACTATATATGAAGTAGATGACAGAACCTTCTATCCACCTCGGAAACTTCATGAATCTTACCACAGAAAAATTAGCACGACCTGAGTTATTTCAGGTGCTCCTTTTAAGCGTCCGAATCATTTGAAGATCTGGAGGCCGTAGTCTTGTTGAACAGTCTACTACACACCCAGCGCTGAGAGTTATGCGCTCACCACTGCAGCTTTTGTTTGAATTTGCGCTTCAGGATCGAGCAAGCAATTTTCAGAGACTCGATGAAAGTTCGACCACTTAGAGTGTACAAGTTTGTCTTTCTATGAATGATCACTTTGGTCGTTTGCTCTATAAATTCGAATTCGATATGGCGGTGGTCCAAGAATGAGTATTGCCCTGAAACTCTCCATCGCGATCGCACAGTGCGTCGCAAGCCAAAGTGAAAATCGACAACCTTCTTTCTGAGTCTGGTAATAAATGTAGGTAAATTGTCCTGGATACATATAAGGATATTCACCATATCATCGTATCTGTGCTAACCAAAATGGGTGTCCATAGTCAACGAACCTTTTCTTTAACTGAATAAGGATCAGTCAGCAGCACCATTCGTAAATCGCAATTCTAAAGCTGCCTAAGGCGCTTTCGAATGTCGGAGTAGCCCACCAACATTTGAATAAAATCAAATGTTTCCCCATTTCAACGACTAGTGAGGTAATTTATTTTGCATTAAGTCGAGTCCGAAGAGTACGATAGCTTATAGCGCCCCTCCTCTGCTGATGCGAAGAGCTCGGCTTGCCAAAACTGTATCGCAGGATTTCGTTGTTGTCATTAATGTGCGGAATAGACTCGGCATTCAGTACCATTACTACTTCCAAATGAGAACCATCCGCCTTGATTTGATTTTGTCGGCCTGAGTTGGAAGGTATGGATTGTAAGTTCAAGGATGCCATTCGGCTCTGCTGCACTTTTTGAAAGTCAATCGAGAGCCCTGGGACTACATCCAGTTTACCCCTGGCCAGACACCCTGTGACCTTGGGATCGATCATCTCTAAAGGACACGTGTTTGACTCTACCCTGATATCTCATTGTGTCACAGCAGTCAGGACACTTCCCGAAGAACAATGATGTGTAGTGAGTCGGTGACCGCTATAACATCACTCCACTTGTCATTAGGGATAATACAGTTCACACAGTTCATCCCTGTCAATGACGGCCAACACCTGGCTGTTCTTCACAACCTCGCTAAAAGGTCGTAGTCCATTGTGGAACATAAGGCCATAACAATTTTTTATATTATATTCTCTAACTTTTTTATTTTTGAAACACTGTATGTGTTTACTAATTTCTAATTTAATGTTACTTTACATATGAACAGTAATGAAATATAATGTATATCTATATAATAAAAATTAAATGATGTTCGTTGGTAATAGCATCGTTTGAGAACGGCTGAACAGATTTGGCTGATCTCTGTTACAAACTTTGATGTAAAAACTTTTGGATATTTGATCGCAAACTAGGAATATTTAAAAACAAGTAAGGAAAGGCTAAAGTCGGGCGGGGCCGACTATATAATACCCTACACCACTCCCTGCATATGTTCCTCGCGTTGATTACTAAACCCAGGTATTTCATGGGAGCAATTTTATGTAGTTCATACATATATACAGTTAATATAAATTCATCTTTAGTCATATTTAACGAATATGGTTAATAATATGGTAATTGATCCAATTATCCGACAGACCAATACAAATTATACAGTAGTAGGATGAAAGGGGGGCCTATAACAGCATTTTAGGCCTGGTCCAAAACATGGGCCTATATATTTCTCATTCACGGTAGGTATTCCTAGTTGAAAAATACAATGATCTTCAAAGATGTAAGATGTAGTTTCTAGAGATGTAATATATCAGAATTTGGGTTATACCAAAGTATGGACATATGGGCATCTCTCAAACAAATAAGGAAAGGCTAAAGACGGACAGACTCATTACAATTCAATTCGCTAAAAAAGTGAAATCGGGAAGGATTTTTGCATCCTGTAAATGTATGTGTTTGACAAAATATGTTAAATCGGAAAGGACATTTGTATGGGGTAATATTGAAACCTGGAACGATGTGACCCGCTTTCGCCATGTACGTTTATTGGCGAAATATAATATGTAAAGTTTGGGCAAAATCGGTAAAACATTCGCGAGCAACATTTGTATGAGGGCTACACCTAAATCTGAACCGATCTTACCCAATTTCTGCACAGGTGTTTCTAGTTGGATTATAAGATGTTGTACCAAATTTGAAGAAAATTGGGTGCAAGATGTGGTTTCTAGAGCGGAAAATGTGAAATCGGGGGCGACATTTGTATGGGGGCTATATCTAAATCTGAACCGATCTTACCAAATTTCTGCACAGGTGTTTCTAGTTGGATTATAAGATGTTGTACCAAATTTGAAGAAAATCGGGAGCAAGATGTGGTTTCTAGAGCGGAAAATGTCAAATCGGGGGCGACATTTGTATGGGGGCTATATCTAAATCTGAACCGATCTTACCCAATTTCTGCACAGGTGTTTCTAGTTGGATTATAAGATGTTGTACCAAATTTAAAGAAAATCGGGTGCAAGATGTGGTTTCTAGAGCGGAAAATGTCAAATCGGGAGCGATATATGTATGGGGGCTATATCTAAATCTGAACCGATCTTACCCAATTTTTGCATACATGTTTCTAGTTCGATTATAAGATGTTCTGCAAAATTTAAAGAAAATCGGGTACAATATGTCGTTTCTAGAGCGGAAAAAGTCAAATCGGGAGCGACATTTGTATGGGGGCTATATCTAAATCTGAACCGATCTTACCCAACTTTGCATACGTGTTTCTAGTTCGATTATAAAATGTTCTGCAAAATTTAAAGAAAATCGGGTACAATATGTCGTTTCTAGAGCGGAAAATGTCAAATCGGGAGCGACATATGTATGGGGGCTATATCTAAATCTGAACCGATCTTTCCCAGTTTTTGCATACGTGTTTCTAGTTCGATTATAAGATGTTCTGCAAAATTTAAAGAAAATCGGGTCGTTTCTAGAGCGGAAAATGTCAAATCGGGAGCAAAATTTGTATGGGGGCTATATCTAAATCTGAACCGATCTTACCCAATTTTTGGATACGTGTTTCTAGTTGGATTATAAGATGTTCTGCCAAATTTAAAGAAAATCGGGTACAATATGTGGTTTCTAAAGCGGAAAAAGTGAAATAGGGAGCGACATTTGTATGGGGGCTATATCTAAATCTGAACCGATCTTACCCAATTTCAGCATAGGTGTTTCTAGTTGGATTATAAGATGTTGTACCAAACGTAAAGAAAATCGGGTACAATATGTGGTTTCTAAAGTGGAAAATGTCAAATCGGGAGCGACATTTGTAAGGGGGCTATATCTAAATCTGAACCGATTTCCTCCAAATTCAATACCAATGGTCCTTGGCCAGAAAAAATAACTTCAGCCAAGTTTCATGACAATCGGACAACAATTGCGACCTGTAGAGTGCGAACAAGCTTAGATGGACAGCAGACGGACGGACGGACGGACGGACGGACGGACGGACGGACAGACGGACAGACAGACATCGTTAAATCGACTCAGCTGGTGATTCTAAGCCGATCGGTATACTTAAAGGTGGGTCTAGCTTGATTATTTCTTGGTGTTACAAACATTTGGCGCGAAACTAACTTATAATACCCTAGACCACGTAGTGGTGTAGGGTATAAAAACTGAAAGTGCCTTTTTCTATAGAATTTTTGATTGAACTCAAGGCTATAAGTCTCAATTAAAGCAATGGATATGCTAAATTCTTTTATGTTATGTTCGTTTTGGTTCTGCGAATGTTCTCGGAAGACAAAAATTCAGATAATTATAAAGAAAAGTAAAAAAATTCGGATAAAATGCAAAAAAATCTTTATATTTCATGCACTTTTTGTCAGAGCTGACGATAGGAACGACATAGGTTGTTGATTCATTTTTATTTGGTCCATAATTCCAGTTCGTAATCAGTCACAAAACTAATAATAAACAGGGAAATCCAGTTACACGTACATGAAGTATTTTCACCGATTCGTGAGGCAATGAAGGAAGACATGCGACTAATATTACCCCAATTAGGAATGACAGCGACACACTATCCGATGCACTAAGCATTTAATCAAGAGTTGGAATGCAATGCAAAAACAATGTGAATACGATGCATTGCGAGAATATGATGCTTACGGAACACTTGGCTTATGAACGATTGAACTTTTGATTTCTCGATGAAACCGGAAATCCTGTTTGATAGTACCAATTTTGGCAAAAATTCGCTCGCAAAATTAAAGCGATGCTTGCTTCATCAGGTATTTCATCTGCGTTTTTTGAACACTGCCGAAATGCACTCAGGTTTCGATGAATATGGAAATTATCGAAAGTTAATCGAGCAACCTTTCAAAGATCTGAGGTAGACAACGTTTTGATCGGTCCGCAGGATGGCGCTCTGTTGGTTCAATGATTCTCTTGGAAGGTGATTTTCGATGTACATTACGGACGATTCCACGGCAATCTCTAGCTGACGAACAGAATCATGTGTCGTGGAAGGACCAATCTGGAGTATTTTCAAAACAATTGCTGGACATTTGCACTAGAAAATGTCTGTTGATATTGCGAATGTTGATATTTAGATTTTTTCAGTACGTGTTCCCATACGTTGCTCCAAGTTGTGAATTCGATGATTCTGTTTCTAGAGAAAATTATGTTGGCAACCGCAGACTATCGCCTCAGAATCTTGAGTTAATACTAGATTATTTTTTGCAATGGCACTAGGAAGTGGGGAAATTACCGAATATCATATTGAAGACAATTCTTAAAGGAAAGCACGAAGATGAAGACATTTTCAGAGCACGTTCCGCTGTTAAATTGGGAATTAACGTACGACAGTCATGAACGTTTGGAAAGATTGAACTCTTATCCTCTGTACGATCACGTTGGAACCATAAGAAAATGATGATCGTGTAGATTTTGGCTACGATTCTCTTGCAGAATTTAATTTTACCGCCTTCATCTAAAATTACAGTAAAGTTGTTGAAAAAGGTCGAACAGCTCATTCAGCAATCAAAGTGCCGTTGAATACGCATATTAAAGAAATTCCAACGTGCAAACTGTCGAAGAACTGTGCTGGTGATCATGGTTGTGCAGTAACGTAAATTGATCGCTCGGAATGAATATACGACGTCTCACATAAAGTCTTTTGAATAATTAGACCGAATAATGACAATGCAGGCAATTTTTATTCAAAGTATATTTTAAGAGGATGATTATAATTTAACAACGACTACACAAATGATTCTCATGATCTCAATATTAAACAAGTAAGGAAAGGTTAAAGTCGGGCGGGGTCGACTATATGATACACTCCACTTTCTAACCGAATACAATCAACTCGGTAAAAAGTGAAAACGGGAAGATTTTTTCTTTGTTTCCTAATCATAGGCTAATAGCACCTGGTCCAATTTGTCAAATCGGAAATATTTATATCGGTGCTATATCCAAACATGGATTAAAGTGACTTACTTCTAAGTTCTTCCAGTTGAAAATTCGTTTCTGGGGCGGACAAAATCTATCTGGGAGAGAAATTTGTATTGGAGCTATATGTAAATCTGAACCGATCTGACCCGTTTTCACCATGGGTGTTTGTAGTTGAAATATAAGATATTTTGAAAGATTTAAAAAAGATGTGTTAAAATATGTCAATCTAATACAATATGTGGTTTCTAGAGCGGAAAAAGTCAAATCGGGAGCAAAATTTGTATGGGAGCTATATATAAATCTGAACCGATCAGACCTATTTTCACCATATGTGTTCCTAGTTTAAATATAAGATGTTTTGCCAATTCTGAAGACAATCTGATAATATGTGATTTCTAGAGTGGAAAAAGTCAAAACGGGAGCGAAATGTTAATGGGAGCTATATATAAATCTGAACCGATCTGACCTATTTTCACCATAGGTGTTCCTAGTTTAAATATAAGATGTTTTGCCGATTCTGAAGACAATCTTATACAATATGTGGTTTCTAGAGCGGAAAAAGTCATATTGGGAGTGAAGTTTGTATGGGGGCTATATCTAAATCTGAACCGATTTTCTTAGCGTTCGTTCTTATCTCGAAAAACGTCGTTGTGCAAAGTTTCATTTGGTTCTGTCTACAATTGCGACCTGTATCGTGATTACAAGAATAGATGGACGGACAGACAGACAGACAGACAGACAGACAGACAGACAGACGGACAGACAGACAGACAGAGAGACAGACAGACAGACAGACAGACAGACAGACAGACAGACAGACAGACAGACAGACAGACAGACAGACAGACAGACAGACAGACAGACAGACAGACAGACAGACAGACAGACAGACAGACAGACAGACAGACAGACAGACAGACAGACAGACAGACAGACAGACAGACAGACAGACAGACAGACAGACAGACAGACAGACAGACAGACAGACAGACAGACAGACAGACAGACAGACAGACAGACAGACAGACGGACGGACATTGCTAAATCGATTCAAAAAGTGATTCTAAGTCGATCGGTATAATTAACAATGGGTCTATCTCTCTTCCTTTTGGGTGTTACAAACAAATGCACAAAGACATAATACTCTCGTGGAGTGTATAAAAAGCGATATAACCAATATTATGTTTGCATATGTTGCATAGATTAAAATTGCAAATTGCATAACAATCATATCATTAAATTGAATATCTATGCCAGCAAACGTTAATCGATACAATAATCACTGAGAACAAAATATTTCTCATTCCAGGTTTGCTTAAACATTTGAAAGAGCTTTTCGAAAATTCACACGACGATCACAAACAAACTAAATGAAATATGGACAGGAAAATTTTTGTCGGGTCAGCTAGTATATATATATTAACATTATTTTATTTCTAATTCATTTCAATGCGAATGCCAAATGAAATTTCAATAACACTATGTCGACATTAATTTAAATGTCTCGATGAATATTCAGTGAAGCCAATCCGTTCCGTCGATTACCAATAACCGTAGAACGGTAGTAATTTTTCACCTGACACAATGTCCAAAAATATCATACATTTCATAGAGAACATTAACATGCCAACCAACAGATTTGTGGATAATTTTAATTTATTTTTTTTTTTGTTTTTGTGCTGCATCACTCAATATTATATGGAAATGATTATACCTTTCTTCATGGAAAATTCTGGAACAGTTTAAAGGCACAATAGATTGGGGACATGCCAGAAAACAGACATTTTACTCGATTTGCTTCAAATTTGGCGCAGTACCTTATAATGAAAAAGAATTAGAAAAATCTATGATGAAATTGAGTCAGATCGGAACAAATTCAGATATAGCTGTCAAACAAATAACATTTTCCATTTAACTTTTTGAGACCTAGAGATCACATATTTTAAACACTTTTCTTCACATTTGGCACAAAACCTTATATTTGGACTGGCGATATCTGTGGTAAAAGTGAGTCAGATCGGTTCAAATTTAGATATAGCTCCCATACAAATTTCGCACCCAATTTGACTTTTCCCCTCTAGAAACCCCTTATTTTAAAAGAATTTCTTCAAATTTGGCACAAAACCTTACGCCTTAGAAACCACATATTTTAATCGATTTTCTAAAAATTTGCCATAGCAACTTATAGTACAACTGATAGGCTTCATAAAAATGCCGCTTACGATTTGACTCTTCCGCACAAGAAACCATATATTTTAACCTAAACCGATTCAAAAAGTGATTCTAAGTCGATCAATAGTGTCTTAAGGCACCATTTTGAAAGGACCACACCACTCGCCAAGGATTGAGATTAAGTAGATCCCATACTCACCGACACGACAGCTCTTTTGTTAAAGTCTCTCCGTCCAGGGATCCATATAAGGGTTATATCCGACAGACAGCTTCTCAATCTATTGACCTATGTGGGTTAGGGTTGGGATAGTGTTGTATGGGAATTTTAGGATTTCGATTTGTTTGCACTAGAACCACATATTTTGTGATATTCAGAAAAAAATTTATCAGCCAAAAAATGGGGGTGGATGCAACCGCCCAGCATGTGGAAGCTATTCGCGGTAAAAGGTGAGAGAAAAGTGGTAAAAATACACGAAAAGTCCCAAAACTGCCTAGGAGTCGCCACCAGAGGGTCGCCACGAACCCACCGGCTGAAGATAGACGGTAGGTACGTTCTTAGGAAATATTCGGACTGAAAAATATTAGGGATTTCTCATACATGTGACTCCCCTTGGGGCCTCCCCGGGGCAGTTACAGTGGTGGGAAATTTTATAAAAATTAGTTTTTGTATGGGAGCCCCATTAAGGAGTGTGGTTAGGGCATATGTTTGTTCCGAACAAATGTTGGAGAGGGCAGCAGTTTTGGGCCTTATTGTCATTAAAAAATTACAAAAAAATAAAAAACTCGTATTGGGACCACATTAAGGGTTGCAAATAAGAGTTGCAGAAATGTTCAGAAAAAATGCGGATGTTGAACAAATAATGTGGGTCCGTTATACATTTGACTCCACTAGGGCCAGTAAGAGCGATGGGAACAAATTTTATAAAAAACAAGTAAAAACGGCGTTAAGTTCGCCCGGCCCAGCATTACATATTGCAGAGGCTGTCGATTTTCATAGAAGTGCAGTAATATTACAGGAAAAAATATAAATATTAAGCCAAACCAAAACAAATAAAAATATTGAAAAAAAACAATTTTATAAATAAATAATATATTTTTATTATTTCAATCAACGCTTCTAAGGCCAGTATCGATACGTTTACACTATATATAAAATAAATATTCTTATATTTACATTTTCAAAAAAGCTTAAATACCATAAATATTGGTAGTGGGTGCTACAGTTGATTGTATTTCGTTTCTATTTCAACTCGAAAAGTACAAATTTTGAAAATCCATTATTGCACGTACATAGAGCAAAATAACCTAACTTCATGATTCGACCAATTTTTTCCGTAAAAGTAAAAAGTACGAAATTTGAAATATCTTTTTATTTTGCGTGTCTATGCAGTCAGAGGATTGTATACCGAATTCCATGATTCCAGCTGCAGCCATTTGGTTGGTACCATTTTTATCCCTTTTTTCCTAGTTTGCCCCCTTACGAGTACGACTTTCTAAAATCTCTTTATTTTAAGTGTCTACGTAATTATATGGATGTACACACCGAATTTCATCATTCTAGCTGTAGTTGTTTAGTTGGTACTATTTTTATCCCTCTGCACCCATTGTATCCCTTGAAAGTACGAATTTGGAAAAACCCTTTATTTTTCGTGCCTACGCAGTCAGAGTAATCTATACTCCGAATTCCATGACTCTGGCTGCGGTCATTTGGTTGGTACTATTTTCATTCCCTTTTTCCATTTTAACCCCAAAAAGTACGAATTTCGAAAAATCAGTTTATTTTACGTGTCTACGCAATCAGAGGAATATATACACCGAATTTCATTATTCTATGTGCAGCCGTTTGGTTGGTACCATTTATATCACTCCATTCCCATTTTACCCCTTAAAAGTACGAATTTGAAAAAATGCTTTTATATTAGGTATCTACCCAATTAGAGGAATGTACAGTGTATATATTTGCCCCATTTCACCCCCTACGAATAAATGTCACTTTATGGTGTTTTTGTTATAGGGGAAATATATAGGGGACATATTGAAACCAGTAAGGAAAGGCTAAAGTCGGGCGGGGCCGACTATACGATACACTCCACTTTCTATCCGAATACAATTCAACTCGGTAAAAGGTGAAAACGGGAAGAATTTTTGTATGTTTCCTTATCATAGGCTAATATGACCTGGTCCAATTTGTCAAATCGAAAAGAATATTTGTATCGGGGCTATATCCAAACATGGAACATGTATTGTATCTATATGTAAATCTGAACCGATCTGACCCATTTTCACCATGGGTGTTTCTAGTTGAAATATAAGATATTTTGAAAGATTTGAAAGAAATCTGTTAAAATATGTGGTTTATAGAGTGGAAAAAGTGAAATCGGGAGAGAAATTTGTGTGGCAGCTATATATAAATCTGAACCGATCTGGCCCATGGCCCATTTTTACCACAGGTGTTTCTAGTTGAACTATACGATGTTTTGCCAATTTTGAAGAATATCTGTTAAAATATGTGGTATCTAGAGCGGAAAAAGTCAAATTGGGAGCGAAATTTGTATGGGAGCTATATATGTAAATCTAAACCGATTTGACCCATTTTCATCATGGGCGTTTCTAGTTGAAATATAAGGTAGTTTGCCAAATTTGAAGACAATCTGATACAATATGTGGTTTCTAGAGCGGAAAAAATCAAATCGGGAGCGAAATTTGTATGGGAGCTATATATAAATCTGAACCGATCTAACACATTTTTACCACAGGTGTTGCTAGTTGAAAATTTAGATGTTTTGCCAAATCTGAAGACAATCTGATACATTATGTGGTCTCTAGAGCGGAAAAAATCAAATCGGGAGCGAAATTTGTATGGGAGCTATATATAAATCTGAACCGATCTGACCCATTTTCACCACAGATGTTTCTAGTTGAACTATAAGATGTTTTGCCAATTTTGAAGAAAATCTGTTAAAATATGTGGTATCTAGAGTGAAAAGTGTCAAATCGGGAGTGAAATTCGTATGGGGGCTATATCTAAATCTGAACCGATTTTCTTCAAATTAAATAGCGTTCGTTCTTATCCCGAAAAACTTAGTTGTGCAAAGTTTCATTTGGTTCTGTGTACAAATGCGACCTGTTTCGTGATTACAAGAATTAATGGACGGACAGACAGACAGACAGACGGACGGACATCGCTAAATCGATTCAAAAAGTGATTCTAAGTCGATCGGTATTATAAACAATGGGTCTATCTCTCATCCTTTTGGGTGTTAAAAACAAATGCACAAAGACATAATACTCTCGTGGAGTGTATAAAAATATGCTTAAATACTCTAAAATATTAAGGGTTATAATGGGTATTTTCAGTCCTTGTGAGGGACCTTTGGGCCGATTTCACCCCCAAACGATCTACGACTATAAGACGCATTTATGGAAAATTTGGACGTCTTAGCTTCTTTCGTTTAGATGGTAGCGTGCTTTCAACAGACGGTCAGACATGGCTAGATCGTCTTAGAATTTTATGACGATCAAGAATACATGTACTTTATTGGGTCTCAGGTCGATAATTCAAGGTACTACAAACTGACACCTGACTGAATGACAAAGTTAGTATACACCCAATGGAAATAATTTTTATATGAGGTGGGATAAGATGTATGTGTGTTGAAAAAAATGTTGGGGTCATCTGAAAGCCACTGCAGCTGTCAGGTATTCGGACTGAACATGCTGGACCTGAGTAGACGCCACAACCAACTCTGCAATCCATTTTTTTAGATTTCAGTCTTGTATTCGACAAATGGATATCCCGTGACCCACTGCAAACTTGAAGGAAATTTCACCTCTAATGGTGAAATTTGTGAATTGGAAAAAATAATTCCCGTATACCGGAAAATAAAAAGTACGGTAAATTTCAATCCCTAATTTAAACAACATCTATAAAGGAATATATATATATATACATATGTATATATATATACATACATATATATATATACATACATACATATATATGTATATCACCTCGAAGCTTTTGCATCTCTTTATCAGCAGGCTACTGGGTTTAAAAATTATTAATCATACATTACGCTTTCAGTTTGGATCCAACTCGCTCTCAAAGTGAGAGTGTATATTTTGGGAACGGATTCACGAAAACCACCCAAACATGTCGAGTGCAGAACGTATTTTATTAATTATACTAATGCTGATGTCAAAAATTGTCTATAGTCGCAAGGTCTGGCGATAATCAACTATTAATACGTTTGCTTCAAACTCACAATCTACTGAGAAGATTCTAAGGAAGTTCAATTGCATTAATTTGTAACTCTAATTACAGATTTATGGCTACTTTGAGTCTCTCGACTGCCAGCAATTTAATGCCAATTATGTCGAAACTTTAAAATGTTGGCTGGGACAAGACCAGAACGACCAGCTTATGATGAATATCGAATTGAAGCTGAAAAAAGATTTGATTAATCTTAGTGCAAAATTTAAGTTCATAGTTGATCGAAATGATCAAAATATGACCTACATATCTATGGATCTGGATATATGTGATATATTGGGAAATGCCATGAGAAATCCTGTTATACGCCTAAGTCTTGATGAATTCCGTCGCAAAAGTAATTTGCCTTTGGGCTGTCCACTGAAAAAGGTGACAGAATAGCTCCAATTGTATTTGTGAGCTATAATAACCGTACAATTATTTACAGGATGTCGAATATGCCCTTTACAATTTCACAATTAATTCGAAGCTAATACCACCGTTTACACCGCGACTGAAGTGGATTTCTGATTGGAATTTTTATACCAAAACAAATATGGCCATTGTGAAACTTCTTCACTTCACCAGTGCTGGGAGAGTTGATCATACTAAACCTTAGGCTTATTTGGCAATTTTGAGCTATATTTGCAAAACTAGCTAGACGGTAATTTGTGTTTTTTTTAAGAAATTCCATACACGGAGTAAAATATGTATTATTATTATATGTTTGTCAGCAAATAAATGTATGCATGTTGTACAGACCCAACTATTATATATGTATGTAGAAACAACTGGACCCAAATATAATTATACTTTTATGTAAAGCAAACACGTTTACACGTGAGTAATTAATAAAACGTTGTTTCTGTTTTTGATTATACTTAAAATATTATATTTGTATATAGTAGAGGATTATTAACATTATAAAAAGTGCGCATAGTTTGAAATTGTAAACAAATATCGTAATTTGCAAACGAAATATAACAATTACACTACTCAACAAAATGAAAAAAATTTCATGTACTCCGGATGCGATAATTTTTTCTGTGTAGATAACCTTGACATGAGCTCGAAAAATGCAATAAAAAATTTTTTTTTCGTTTGGTTTTTTTTTTATTTTTTTTTTTAAATTTTAAATTTTTTTTTTGGTTAATTTGTTTCGTCCGGCATAACTCGGGAACCACTAGCCCGATTTAATTGAATTAAATTTTAAATTTAATTGAATTAAAATAAAATTTTAAAATTACAATTCCCTTAATCTGTTCATATATTGTTTTCCTATACAAGCAACAGTTTCCAAGTTAAAAATGAATATATAAAGGAAAAAACTTATTTTTTGCCTAAAGATTTAAAATTTTTTTTTTTTTTAAATCCATAAAAAATCCAAAATGAAAAAAAATGTCAAATCTTATTACTTTTACGTAAAGTCACATAACCTATGAGCAAAATGAGACAAAGATCATGAAAATCGATGCACGCGTTTCGCTTTTATTCGCAATTGAGTAAAGGTATGAATTTCAAAAATTTGCTCGACATATGCACAACTTTGTCTATGGTAAGGTTTTTTCTTTTTTTTTATTCTCAGAATTAACAAAACGGAATAAACAAAGGGTTATTTAATTTTTATGATTGCGTAAGCAAAGTAATAAACGCTAATAAATGTGCGTGAACAATTAAAAGGAAAAAAGGAAAGGGGACTTTTTTAATTATTTGGGTTTTCCGTTGGCTACCTGTATGATTTTTTTACAGAAATGCAACCCACATTTAAGGGTGGTCATTATTCGGAAAATTTAAGACTCACACATGGTGAAACAGGTATGTAGCCACCGTAAAAAAATAGCTCTCCAAAGCATTGGCATGATGATTCTCGGCTGTCGTCTGAAAGAATTTCAATAATAAGTTATATATGTTCTTGAATTTCGTAATCTACACTTACCTTGAGTCAGCTAGCTGTACGTAGCACCTAGGACATAGAGCACTTGGTGTCCACCGCTCATCTATGTTTGAGACCTTTAAATTGAAGCTCTCTTCAAATGAATCTCTCAATTTAGGTGAAAAACAACGCTTGTTTTTTTCAGAAACGTATTCTCCGCACATGTAACAAAAATTACTTGGATTGGTATTGCATTCAAATCCTCGCGAACGTTTGCTCATTTTAACTATCGCGTTCGTCGACACTTGTTGAATGAGTAAAATCGATCAATGAAGACCTATTTATACTGTGTATTGTTTAGTATTTTACTGACAGGTACTTATAAATGGGTGTATATTTTTTTACGGTGGCTACATACCTGTTTCACCATGTGCGAGTCTTAAATTTTCCGAATAATGACCACCCTTAAATGTGGGTTGCATTTCTGTAAAAAAATAATACAGGTAGCCAACGGAAAACCCAAATAATTAAAAAAGCCCCTTTCCTTTTTTCCTTTTAATTGTTCACGCACATTTATTAGCGTTTATTACTTTGCTTACGCAATCATAAAAATTAAATAACCCTTTGTTTATTCCGTTTTGTTAATTCTGAGAATCAAAAAAAAAAGAAAAAACCTTACCATAGACAAAGTTTTGCATATGTCGAGCAAATTTTTGAAATTCATACCTTTACTCAATTGCGAATAAAAGCGAAACGCGTGCATCGATTTTCATGATCTTTGTCTCATTTTGCTCATAGGTTATGTGACTTTACGTAAAAGTAATAAGATTTGACATTTTTTTTCATTTTGGATTTTTTATGGATTTTTTAAAAAAAAAATTTTAAATCTTTAGGCAAAAAATAAGTTTTTTCCTTTATATATTCATTTTTAACTTGGAAACTGTTGCTTGTATAGGAAAACAATATATGAACAGATTAAGGGAATTGTAATTTTAAATTTTTTAAAATTTAATTCAATTAAATCGGGCTAGTGGTTCCCGAGTTATGCCGGACGAAACAAATTAACCAAAAAAAATTTTTTAAATTTAAAAAAAAAATAAAAAAAAAACCAAACGAAAAAAAAAATTTTATTGCGTTTTTCGAGCTCATGTCAAGGTTATCTACACAGAAAAAATTATCGCATCCCGAGTACATTTTGACTGTTGACTAGTGTTATCCTTATGCAGTACTGCACTTCTATGTAAATTCGAGAGCTTCTAATCGGTGATACTGTGGAACGCACTTCGTGGTGGAGGGTATATATGATTTGGCCGGGTCGAGCTTAATGCCTTTTTACTTGTTTTAGATGAGTTCTGCATTTCTTCTTCTGATTATGTTTGATTTGTCATTTATAGGGTAACCCTCTAACTCAAATTTTGGACAGTGGACTATCATGTAGTAACTTGATCACTTAGGCGAGCTATTGTGTCGAGATCTATATAGAAACTTTAGGAACCTTCCATGTTTTGATAGGAACTGTGTCAGGTGGTAGTTGTTCGCAGGCAGCTCCGTGTGGGTGCATGTAAAGGATGAAAGCTATAGGAAAGTTTTCAAAAAAAAAAAATTTAAAATTACAATTCCCTTAATCTGTTCATATATTGTTTTCCTATACAAGCAACAGTTTCCAAGTTAAAAACCAGTAAGGAAAGGCTAAAGTCGGGCGGGGCCGACTCTGTGATACACTTCACTTTCAATCGGAATACAATTCAATTCGGTGAAAAAGTGAAAAAGACAAGGTTTTTTGTATCCTGTAAATGTATGTGTTTGACAAAAAATTTTATATCGGAAAGGACATTTGTATGAGGATATATTGAAACCTGGAACGAAATAGGTGAAATATAAAATATATAGTTTGGCCAAAATCGGTTAAACTTATGGGAGCAACATTTGAATTTGGGCTATATTTAAATCTGAACCGATCTTACCCACTTTCATCATAGTTTTGTTTAGTTAGATTATAAGATGTTGTGCGAAATTTAAAGAAAATCGAGCACAATATGTGGCTTTTAAAGCGGCTGAGGTCAAATCGGGAGCGACATTTGTATGGGGGCTATATCTAAATCTGAACCGATCTTACCCAATTTCTGCATAGGTGTTTCTAGTAAGATTATAAGATGTTGTGCAAAATTTAAAGAAAATCGAGTACAATATGTGGTTTCTACAGAGGAAAATGTCAAATCGGGAACGACATTTGTATGGGGGCTATATCTAAATCTGAACCGATCTTACCCAATTTTTGCATAGGTGTTTATAGTTGGATTATAAGATGTTGTGCCAAATTTAAAGATAATCGGGTACAATATGTGGTTTCTAGAGCGGAAAATGTCAAATCGGGAGCGACATTTGTATGGGGGCTATATCTAAATCTGAACCGATCTTACCCAATTTTTGCATAGGTGTTTCTAGTTGGATTATAAGATGTTGTGTCAATTTTAAAGAAAATCGGGTACAATATGTGGTTTCTAGAGCGGAAAATGTCAAATCGGGAGCGACATTTGTATGGGAGCTATATCTAAATCTGAACCGATCTTACCCAATTTTTGCATAGGTGTTTCTAGTTGGATTATAAGATGTTGTGTCAATTTTTAAGAATATCGGGTGCAATATGTCGTTTCTAGAGCGGAAAATGTCAAATCGGGAGCGACATTTGTATGGGAGCTATATCTAAATCTGAACCGATCTTACCCAATTTTTGCATAGGTGTTTCTAGTTGGATTATAAGATGTTGTGTCAATTTTTAAGAATATCGGGTGCAATATGTCGTTTCTAGAGCGGAAAATGTCAAATCGGGAGCAACATTTGTATGGGGGCTATATCTAAATCTGAACCGATCTTACCCAATTTTTGCATAGGTGTTTATAGTCGGATTATAAGATGTTGTGTCAATTTTAAAGAATATCGGGTGCAATATGTCGTTTCTAGAGCGGAAAATGTCAAATCGGGAGCAACATTTGTATAGGGGCTATATCTAAATCTGAACCGATTTGTCTCAAATTAAATAGCGTTCGTCCTTGATCCACAAAACTTACTTGTGCCAATTTTTGTTAAGATCGGACTATAATTGCGACCTGTAGTTTGATTACAACAATAGATGGACAGACAGACAGACGGACAGACAGACGGACAGACAGACGGACAGACAGACGGACAGACAGACGGACAGACGGACATTGCTAAATCGACTCAGAAAGTGATTCTAAGTCGATCGGTATACTTAACAATGGGTCTATCCCGCTTCCTTTTGGGTGTTACAAACAAATGCACAAAGCCATAATACTCTCGTGGAGTGTATAAAAACATAAAATTCATGAAATCTTATTTGAATCGAAGTACGGTCCTTATAATTTAATGTTTGAAGATTATTTCATGCAAATCTTGACCTTGACCGCGCCTCAAATGGTCCATCCGCTTAGTCCAATTTTGGCATTTCCACGTTTTTGAGTAACAGAGGCCCAATTGCTGCGAACGGTGACGAATCGATAATTGATGGTCATCATTAACACTGGCCGATACAGCTGGGATATTTTCTTCAATTCGCACTCTACGTAAGCGTGTTGGTGGTTTAATGTCCAACAATGTCAATTTGTTGCGAAATTTAGTCACAATAGCCCGAATAGCCGCTTCAGTGGGTCGATTAAACTGACCATAAAATGGAACCGCGCGATGAACTTTCTTAACAGAGCACGCATTTTGATAATAAAATTCAATAATTTGCAAGCGTTGTTCGTTTGTAAGACGATTCATGGTTAAATTATAGACCAAACTGAAGATGTTTGACCGTGAAACAAAACACGAAACGTGCGTCAGCTGTTTAAACCAGTGTTGCCAAAAAGATAATAGCTAAAAATTCACCCTTTATTAGATGTTTTCTACTGTATTTTCTGTTCAAAACATACCGCACAACAAAAAGAATTTTTGGAAATTTGTACATTTAAGGAAAACGGAGCGAAAAGAGATACAAATGGCTGCAGCTAAAAACATGATAGTCTTTTTATGCACTTCTGAGCATATATGCACGCAAAATAGAAGGCTCCAAATTCGTATTTATACACTCCACGAGAGTATTATGTCTTTGTGCATTTGTTTGTAACACCCATTGTTAATTATACCGATTGACTTAGAATCACTTTTGGAATCGATTTAGCGATGTCCGTCTGTCTGCCTGCCCGTCCGTCTGTCTGTCTATCTATTCTTGTAATCAAAGTTCAGGTCGCAATTTTAGCCAGAACCAAACGAAACTTTGCAAAACGAAGTTCTTCGGGATAAGGACGAACGCTATTTAATTTGAAAAATAACGGTTCAGATTTAGATATAGCCCCCAAACGAATTTCAATCCCGAGTTAAATCGTTTCACTCTAGATACCACATATTTTAACAGATTTTCTTCAAATTTGGAAAAACATCTTATATTTCAAGTAGAAACACCCATGGCGAAAATAGGTCAGATGGGTTCAGATTTATATATAGCTCCCATACAAATTTCGCTCTCAATTTGAGTTTTTACGCTTTAGCAACCACAAAAACATTTTATATTTAATCTAGGAACACGAATGGTGAAAAAAATCCAATCGGTTCAGATTTATATATAGCTCCTATTCAAATTTCGCTCCCTATTTGACTTTTTCTGCTGTAGAAACCACATATTTCAACAGATCTTCTTCAAAATTTAAAACTGGAAATACCCAATGCGCAAATAGGTTAGATCGGTTAGATTTATATATATATCCCATACAAATTTTGCTCTCAATTTTTCCGCTCTAGAAACCACATATTTTCCACTAGAAACACCCAGGGTGAATGAGTCAGATCGGTTCAGATTTATATATAGCTCCCGGAGAAACCACGGATTTTCACCGAATTTCCTCAAATTGAGCATAACAAATCGCAAATCTCGACGTAAATAAATCTCATTTCAGCACTTGTCCTATGTAAGTGCTCTTCGACGCTTGCCCGTCCCCTTCGCAATCTTTTCAACCTTGCATACCGTGCAGGAGTTTTCGCAGCGTGTTGGAAGATTGCGAACATCCAGCCCATCCCTAAAAAAGGTGAGGCTAATAACCCTGCTAACTATCGACCGATCGCGATTTGCTCAGCGCTCTCGAAGGTTATGGAGAGTATGGTTAACCACCATCTTGTGAGGTATTTATAAACTAATGACTTACTTAAAGATCGACAGTATGGCTTCCGTAGGAATCGATCTACGGGAGACCTGATGACACTGCTATTCGAAAATTGGAATCGTTCTATTCACCAGCTTGGTGAGAGTAAGGTCGTTGCTCTAGATATCTCCAAGGCCTTTGATAGAGTTTGGAACGGCGCACTCATATCAAAGCTTATCGCTTTTGGTGTTGGTAGTGACTTCTCTCGATTTATATCGAGCTTCCTCAGAGATCGCACTATACGTGTTGTTGTCGATGGGTTCTCATCCGACGCAGGAGTACCACAGGGCTCTGTCCTTTCCCCCTCCCTTTTTCTTATTTTCATCGACGACCTCTTGGATCGGACTTCGAATCCAATATATACTCATTCGCGGATGACAGCAACCTCTGTCATTCATACTCATTCGATCATAGACCAAGTCGTCAAGAAATTGAGGATAAAAGGCGATTGATGGATGAGTCACTTAGCCAGGATTTGTTGGCCATTTCTGAATGGGGTCGAGTGAATAGAGTAGATTTTAATGCACGTAAGACCCAGTGCTCCTTGTTGTCTCACAAGCGATTCACTGATCCAACGGTGTCGTCGATTTTAATGAACGGTGTAGATATTGAGCAATCAGATGCTCTCGATGTTCTCGGCATGAAAATACAATGTGATGTTCGTTGGACAAAACATGTATTTGATGTGTCGAAATATGCCTTCAAATGTTTAGGCTTTTTAAAAAGATGTAAGAAATATTTCACACCCTCTGATCTTCTCAATATCTACACTACCTACATCAGACCAAAGATGGAATACAACTCCCATATATGGTCGGGTGCTCCAGCTTCATCACTGGAGCTACTTGACCGTGTCCAGAGGAGGGCGATGGTGTTGATAGGTGATGGTAGGATATCCAATTCTATTGTCTCCCTTGAACACCGTCGTAATGTTGGTTGTGTGTCATTGTTCTATCGATACTTTCATGGTGTTTGTTCTTCGGAAATTCGTGATCTCATACCGCCCGTGAGAACGTTCGGTAGAGATACGCGACTCTCCAGGAACGCTCACCCATTTGTTGTCGATTGGACAACCGGCCGCACTACACATTACAGAATAAATTCGTTCTTCGCCCGCACTATCCGTATGTGGAATCGACTTCCTGCAAATATCTTTCCCTCCAATTACGACATTCAGAGATTCAAAACAGATGTCAACAGACACTACTCCCTCTTTCCTCCTTCCCATACCTGATGTTCCTTCCACCAACGCAATTTATAGGGGACATCCCCTGAGTGTTGGTTCAGTGAAAAAAAAAACACGTTATATTTGAACTGGAAGAACTTGTGTAAGTGGGTCACTTCATTCAATGTTTGGATAAAGCCCCGATACAAATATTCTTCTCTATTTGACCAATTAGGTCAGGTCATATTGGCCTATGATTAGGAAACACACAAAAATTCTTCCAGTTTTCACTTTTTTACCGAATTGAATTGTATTTGGATAGGAAGTTGAGTGTATCAGCCCCGCTAAAGTCGGGCGGGGCCGACTATATGACCAAATGGAGTAGAATTAAAATTGAATGAAAGTCATTATGTATGCTCCCTTGACTGTGGGGAATGTTGGTTTTGAAAATGAGCGGAACCAGTCCGAAGGGAAAACTTTCTTCCCCAATATCCGCAATTATATCAAACATTAACAGTATTTATTCACATTTCTTTGGAGATAGCAACCTCTTCGAAGAGTTGTATATTATAAATTTATATATTTTATATATCATAAGATCAAAGAAAGATTTCCTAGTATTGAAGAAAAAATTGTTAAGTATTGCGAAATATGCCATAACCAATAAAATATTTGTGTTATGAAATGTCTTCATAAATATAATGAAGGATTTCATGAATGCTAGCATTTCTCATTTGTTCTCTGTTAACTCTGACATAAGTATTTACCCTGATTTTGGTCAAAGACCTACTCATTGCAAAGACTCTCGCAATGTGTGTTGATTGGTTAGTCAACAAATCAGACCATTTTTGCTTTTTTGTTTATATTGGAAACTTCAGTATAAATTATTATTATTTTGAATCTTCTTCATAAAATTAATGAAGTTTCTCTATAAAATCTATGACAATTTTCATAGATCATATTATGAAAAATAATGAACTTGTATGACAAAAGTTCATCGAATGAAGAACTGCACTTCATATTTTCTAAGAAATGTTTCATAAACTCTATGACACTTTTCATTGATTTGTGCTTTATGAAACATGTTTTATGAATGCAGAGCGAAAGTCGACTACTGTGGAATTCAATCCATGATGGAGGGTAGATAAGACTCGGCCGAACTTAATGTCTTTTCTCTTGTATATGTGTAAAGTGATTATAGAAACATTTCCCAATATGAAATTTCAACTGATTTTACCATCCGTTTGGATGTTATACCAATTTTATTATATCCTCACAATATATATCATTTGGGACAGAAATAAAGTATAACGCATTGAACGAGTGACTTAAGACCTTAGGTATGTTTGGACCAAATCCGTTTCACGGCTTTTTAATATGTTTGAGCCATGTCCGTCCGTCCGTCTATCTGGCTGACTGGTGTACACGATAACTCTCGAAAGGAGTCAATGAATCGATTCAATCTTTGCACATGGTAACATTTTTCCCATTTTTGCCACGTCTCTTCTGGTACCTCCCACACAAATAGCCCATATTTCAATGTTAAATTAAAACCCATATAACTTCCACACGGATATTCGGAATCAGCTGTATTTTGGCATTTGCTACTGTTTTTATAATCACTTTAGAGTCCGACCACAATGCTACATGCTGGCGGCGGCGAAACAAAAACCGCTAGCGGCGAAACCAAACAAGAGAGAGAGCGGCTAGAATTGACACATTTTCAATTTTCATGAATTTTTGTATTTTAATTTAAAAAATTTAATCATTTGAAATGTGCGGAGAAACAAAAAATACTAGAGATGTTATAGTTAACTATAGCGTGTTGTACATACTAACTACTATTTTTAAGCACATTATCGATTGGGTCCGCCATCTAACGTTTATTTCAACCTTTGGACTATTATTTGTGGGGTGCCCTCAAAGAAAAGTGTTACGCCGACAAGCCAGAGACAATTGACGCTTTAAAGAACACTATTAGTGAAGCCTTTGGTGAAATACAGCTGCACACAATCGATAATGTGCTTAAAAATTGGACCGATCGTGTAGGCTACTGAATGGCCAGACATTTGAATGAAATTATTTTCCATTATTAACCGAAAGGATTGTACTTTCAAATAAAAAAGAAATTTGAGAAAATATTCAGTAATTTTTATACACTCCACGAGAGTATTATGTCTTTGCGCATTTGTTTGTAACACCCAAAAGGAAGAGAGATAGACCCATTGTTAATTATACCGATCGACTTAGAATCACCTTCTGAATCGATTGTCCGTCTGTCTGTCCGTCCGTCCATATATTCTTGTAATCACGATACAGGTCGCAATTGTAAACAGAACCAAATGAAACTTTGCACAACGAAGTTTTTCAGGATAAGAACAAACGCTGTTTAATTTGAAGAAAATCGGTTCAGATTTAGATATAGCCCCCATACGAATTTCACTCCCGATTTGGCACTTTTCACTCTAGATACCACATATTACAACAGATTTTCTTCAAAATTGGCAAAACATCTTATATTCCAACTAGAAACACCTGTGGTAAAAATGGGTCAGATCGGTTCAAATTTATATATAGCTCCCATACAAATTTCGCTCCCGATTTCACTTTTTCCGCTCTAGAAACCACATATTGTATGAGATTGTCTTCAGATTTGGCAAAACATCTTATATTTCAACTAGAAACACCTGTGGTAAAAATGGGTCAGATCGGTTCAAATTTATATATAGCTCCCATACAAATTTCGCTCCCGATTTGACTTTTTCCGCTCTAGAAACCACATATTGTATCAGATTGTCTTCAAATTTGGCAAAACATCTTATATTTCAACTAGAAACACCTGGGGTAAAAATGGGTCAGATCGGTTCAGATTTATATATAGCTCCCATACAAATTTCGCTCCCTATTTTTCTTTTTCCGCTCTAGAAACCACATATTTTAACAGATCCTCTTCAAATTAGGCGAAATATATTATATTTGTCCTAGAAACACCCATAGTGAAAATGGGTCAGATCGGTTCAGATTTACATATAGCTCATATACGAATTTCACTCCCGATTTTAATCTTTTCACTCTAGATACAATATATTACAATAGATTTTCTTCAAAATTGGCAAAACATATTATATTTCAACTAGAAACACTTGTGGTAAAAATGTGTTAGATCGGTTCAGATTTATATATAGCTCCCATACAAATTTCGCTCCCGATTTAACTTTTTCAGCCCCAGAAACCACGAATTTTCACCGAATTTCTTCAAAGTGAGCATAACACCTTATATTTGAACTGGAAGAACTTATTGTGAAAGTTAGTCACATTTTTCCATATTTGGATATAGCCCCGATACAAATATTCTTATCGATTTGACAAATCGAACCAGGTTGTATTAGCCTATGATTAGGAAACATACAAAAATTCTTCCCGTTTTCACTTTTTTGCCGAGTTGGACTGTATTCGGTTGGAAAGTGGAGTGTATCATATAGTCGGCCCCGCCCGACTTTAGCCTTTCCTTACTTGTTTTTATAGCATTTTCAAAAAAAAAGATATTTGGCGGACCCTTTATTTGTGTAATGACAATTTATACAAAATATAACATTAATTTCAAGAAATTTGTCCTCCATCATATTTTAATACTTTAATTTACTACCAGAAAAGTAATTGGACTTTAAATTAATCATTTATGTTGAATAAAATTAAAACTATTTTACTTTTTGTTCTGGATGCTGGCATTCAGAGGAAAAGGATTACTTTGTGGATTTTTCAGTATATGTGCAACGCCATTTTTAGAATTTTGAGGGAATGAGAGAACGCCGCACAGATGGTTGAAATCGCCAAAAATGGAGATTAATTCGGGGAAGCCTTGGGGTCAGGTAATGTTTATATTTTTTCAATATTTATACCATAAACATTAAAAGAATAAACAATTTGAGTACAATTTAGTGAAAACAAAAATTTTCCTGGAATATAAATTAATAATCCATCCATCTATCTATTCTTGATATCAAAGAACAAGTCGCAATTATTACCCATTCCCAACAAAACTTGGTACAATTGATTTTTGGGCACCAATGACGGACGCTATTAAATGTGAAGCAAATCGGATCAGATTTAGATATATCTTCCATATAAACGTCACTCCCGATTTAACTATATTTCGCTCTATATACCACATATATCACTCGATTAACTTCAAATTTGGCACAATACGTTATAATTGAACATCTATGGTGAAAATGGTTCAGATCGGTTCAGATTTAGATATAGCTCCCACATAAAGATATCTCTCAATTTGACTTTTTTTCGCTGTAGAGACCACATATTAGCCGATCCCTTTTAAATTTGTGACAACACCTTATATTTCAACTAAAAACATCTGCAGTTAAATTCGATAACATCGGTCCATTGTTTGACATAACCTCCATACAAATGTACCACCAGATTTGGTGTGTCATTTGCTCATTAAGAATAATGTTTCGAATTTTTCCGGCATTAAACTAACACAAATATTTTGAATTATTCTAGAATTGGTAGTAAATTACTTGTAAGAGAATAGAAAGTGCAGGGTATCATATAGCCAGCGTCGCACGACTTTAGTCTTTCCTTTCTTGCTTTTGTAGAGATATCTTTATATATGAAGATTTATTCTCATTCTGCTTCTGTCAATACTTTTTCACTGAAAATAGTTGTTTCATTTAGCATGTATAAGGGTTAAATAAATAAAAAAAACTTACTTTCAATTACAAAATCCTTAATTATTAAGTTTTCGTCAAATTCAAATTTCAAGTTGTACAATAAATATGCATGTATAAACCCCAAAAGATTGACAAATTTCACAATTTTTTGATAAAATAAATTGGCGCAAAAACGCACAACATGTTATTGCGGAGTGCAACTGGAAAAGTAAATCACACATGTCCTTGGTATTTTCGGTATTGATGTAGAATTTTATATTCTTTTAGCGTATAACAAAAATTTTTCAAGAAAATAAATTTTAATTTTTTAATCAATCTCCATTTTTAGCGATTTCAACCCACTGTGCATCGTTCCATGTTTTGATGTAGCCCCGACAAAAGTGTGCTTACCGATTTGACTTTTTTCGCTCCACAGGCCACAAACCTTACCCGAATTTTGCCAAATTACACACCATATAATATTTAACCTATAAACATGCATGCCAACCATACAAATGTCCTTCTCGATTTTAATATATTTTGGCGCAACACTGTTTCAACTAGAACACCTACGGAGAAAGTGGGTTACATCGGTCCATGTGACCTATACCCATGCAAAACTCCTTCGATTTCACTTTGTTCACCGTATAGAATTGTAGTGGGATAGAAAGTGGAGGGTATCATGTACTCGACCTCGAACGACTTTAGCCTTTCCTTACTTGTTATATTCAGGTTTATGTTTAACATTTGACATTGGGAAATATTAAAAACTTGCTTCCAAAGTAGTGAGTCTTTAACGCAAACTGTAAGAGATTTACGTGGAAAATGCACGTGCTTTCAGACGAAGCTCATTTGCATCTCGGTGGCTATGTCAATAAGCAAAATTGCCACATATGGGGTTCAGAGAACCCACACGTGACTATTGAGAAGCCAATGCATCCGCAACGAGTGACTGATTGGTGTAGGACTGCCGAGCCAGTCGTGGTAGTCATATGAATGATATTTTGTTCCATTATTAAATGAAAAAGTTCAACTTTTTCAATAAAACCAGAAATTTGAAAAATAATCAGTTCTTTTTATATAACCGATTCTAATTTAAAATGTTAATATTTTAAAGGCTTTTGAAGAGATAATGTTCTGTTGGTTAAAAGTGATATTTATACACTGCACGAGAGTATTATGTCTTTGTGCATTTGTTTGTAACGCCCAATAGGAAGCGAGATAGACCCATTGTTAACTTTACCGATCGACGTAGAATCACTTTCTGAGTCGATTTAGCAATGTCCGTCTGTCCGTCTGTCCATCTATTGTTGTAATCAAATTACAGGTCGCAATTATAGTCCGATCTTAACAAAAATCGGCACAAATAAGTTTTGTGGATCAAGGACGAACGCTATTTAATTTGAGGCAGATCGGCTCAGATGAAGATATAGCCCATGTCGCTCCAGATTTAACATTTTCCGCTCTAGAAACGACATATTGTACCCGATTTTCTTTAAATTTTGCAGAACATCTTATAATCGAACTAGAAACACGTATGCAAAAATTGGGTAAGATCGGTTCAGATTTAGATATAGCCCCCATACAAATGTCGCTCCCGATTTGACACTTTCCGCTCTAGAAACCACATATTGTAATCGATTTTCTTTAAATTTGATACAACATCTTATAATTCAACTAGAAATACCTATGCAGAAATTCGGTAAGATCGGTTCAGATTTAGATATAGCCCCCCACCAATTGCTTTCCCGATTTGACGTTTTGCGCTCTAGAAAGCACATATTGAACCCGATTTTCTTTAAATTTGGCACAACATCTTATAATTCAACTAGAAACACATATGCAGAAATTATGAATGATCGGTTCAGATTTATATATAGCCCCCATACAAATGTCGCTCTCGATTTGATTTTTGCCGCTTTACAAACCACATATTGTACTCGATTTTCTTTACATGCGTAACAAAATCTTCTAATCCAACTAGAAACACATATGCAGAAAGTGGGTAAGAGCGAAAGAAACGACATATTGTGCCCGATTTTCTTATAATCAATAATCCTTCCCGTTTTTACTTTTTCACAAAATTAACTTGTTTTCGGATAGATAGTGGAGTGTATCATAGAGTCGGCCCCGCCCGACTTTAGCCTTTCCTTACTTGTTTTCAAAATGGATATATTGTAAATATTTATTACAGGCAAACTATATTTGGTACGAATACTAAAGCTAAGAAACCACAATTGCTAATAAAATATTGAAAAAAATATGAAAAAATTTGTCAGAAACATACACAAATATATTTTTATACCCTACACCACAGGGTATAATGTCTTTGTGCATTTGTTTGTAACACCCAAAAGGGAACGAGATAGACCCATCGTTTATTATACCGATCGACTTAGAATCAGTTTTTTAGTCGATTTAGCGATGTCCGTCCGTCTGTCTGTCCATTTATTCTTGTAATCAAAGTCCAGGTCGCAATTGTGGTTAGAACTAAATGAAATTTAGCACAACGAGTTTTAAGGGATAAGGACTAACGCTATTTAAATCTGTTCAGATTTAGATATAGCTCCCATACAAATTTCGCTCCCTATTCCCGCTCTAGAAACCACATATTTCAACAGATTTTCTTCAAATTTAGCAAAACAACTTATATTTTAACTAGAAACAACTCTGGTAAAATTGAGCCAGATCGGTTCAGATATATATATTGCTCCCACACAAATGTCTCCCACGATTTGATTATTTCCGCTCTAGAAACCACATATTTTAACAGTTTTTCTTCAAATTTGGCAAAACAAATTATATTTCAACTAGGAACAACTCTGGTACAAATGGCCCAAATCGGTTCAGATATATATATATAGCTCCAATACAAATTTCGCCACTGAATTTATTATTTCCGCTCTAGAAATAGCATATTTGAATAGATTTGCTTAAAACTTTTTAAACCAGCTCATATTTCAACTACAAACATCTATGCCGAAATTGGGTCACATCGGTTCAGATTTATATATAGCTCTCATACAAATGTCTCTTCCGATTTGACTCTTTCCGCTCTAAAAACCACATATTTTAACAGATTTTCTTCAAATTTGGCAAAACAAATTATATTTCAACTAGAAACAGCTCTGGTAAAAATTGGCCTGATCGGTTCAGATATATTTATATATAGCTCCCACATAAATGACTCCCCCGATCTAATTCTTTCCGCACTAGAAACCACATATTTAACAGATTTCCATCAAATTTGGGAAAACGTCTTACATTTCGGAAAACCTATGATGAAAATGTGTCAGATCGGTACAGATTTATATATTATTACAAATTATTTACAAATACAGATAGAAGTATAAAATTTGTGTATATATACCCAGTTTAAATGTAACGACATTTGCATACCCTACACCACAGGGCAGGGCCGTGCGCAGGGGGGGTTTTGGGGGTTCAACCCCCCCCCAGAGTGGTTTCGAACATATACTTTTTAAAACCTTCTAGACTTTCTGAAGCAAAAATATAGAATTTTTAAGGTCTTTTTAAAATAACTCGCCCGAAATAGTAATTTCGCAGTAAAATCATGAATACACGAAAATTACATAAAAAATCGTGGACACTTTCTTGAATTTCGGACAAAGGTTATGAAAAATACAAACAAACTAAACGAATTGTGCCAATTTCAAGATTGTGTAGTGCTAATTTTACTAATGGACACCAAATTGTTCGGAAAATTTTCATTTTTATTAACCGATACCACTTCTTGACATTCGACTAGAGCTATATCTTGTGAACTTTTAATTGTGTACTGCAATAAAAGTTTGGAAAATTAATAACAAAATCGTTTAGTAATTTAAAAAAAGTGTAGATAAGAATCACTATGATATCATAATTAAATCTAAAATATTCTTAATAAAAGTAAATAATTTGCTTGATGCTTGTAGAGCGCAAATATGTAACATTTGCGATTGGATATTTTTATGCAGCTGTATCTAAATCTGAACCGATGTGTCCTATTTTCATCACAGAAGCAACAACAACGGTTTCTGTTACTTCCAATGTTTTGGGAGTTTTCAATTATAATACAAATCCATTTCGACAAACGAAGAAAACTGTTTGATTTGCGTGTAGGTATCTATTTTAAAATCTACTTTAAAGTTGCGAAACAATAAGAAATGAGTTTTAACTTACTAAAATTTTTGTTATATTTATCAATATTTTTCAGAGGTAGTATTTGTTTGTACATATGTAACTAGTATTATTCAAAAGAGAAACAACGAATTCAAGTTACTGAATTCTATCTACGTAAGAAAACGAAACTCTAAAATACCAATTATTTGGTTTTTTGGAATTAAAATTTCTAGTTGTTTCTTCTTGCATTTCATCGAATACAAAAAAAACTGTATTTGTTATTCGAATTTATACATATTTAAAACCAGTAAGGAAAGGCTAAAGTCGGGCGGGGCCGACTCTGTGATACACTCCACTTTCAATCGGAATACAATTCAATTCGGTGAAAAAGTGAAAAAGACAAGGTTTTTTGTATCCTGTAAATGTATGTGTTTGACAAAAAATTTTATATCGGAAAGGACATTTGTATGAGGATATATTGAAACCTGGAACGAAATAGGTGAAATATAAAATATATAGTTTGGCCAAAATCGGTTAAACTTATGGGAGCAACATTTGAATTTGGGCTATATTTAAATCTGAACCGATCTTACCCACTTTCATCATAGTTTTGTTTAGTTAGATTATAAGATGTTGTGCGAAATTTAAAGAAAATCGAGCACAATATGAGGCTTTTAAAGCGGCTGAGGTCAAATCGGGAGCGACATTTGTATGGGGGCTATATCTAAATCTGAACCGATCTTACCCAATTTCTGCATAGGTGTTTCTAGTAAGATTATAAGATGTTGTGCAAAATTTAAAGAAAATCGAGTACAATATGTGGTTTCTACAGAGGAAAATGTCAAATCGGGAACGACATTTGTATGGGGGCTATATCTAAATCTGAACCGATCTTACCCAATTTTTGCATAGGTGTTTATAGTTGGATTATAAGATGTTGTGCCAAATTTAAAGATAATCGGGTACAATATGTGGTTTCTAGAGCGGAAAATGTCAAATCGGGAGCGACATTTGTATGGGGGCTATATCTAAATCTGAACCGATCTTACCCAATTTTTGCATAGGTGTTTCTAGTTGGATTATAAGATGTTGTGTCAATTTTAAAGAAAATCGGGTACAATATGTGGTTTCTAGAGCGGAAAATGTCAAATCGGGAGCGATATTTGTATGGGAGCTATATCTAAATCTGAACCGATCTTACCCAATTTTTGCATAGGTGTTTCTAGTTGGATTATAAGATGTTGTGTCAATTTTTAAGAATATCGGGTGCAATATGTCGTTTCTAGAGCGGAAAATGTCAAATCGGGAGCGACATTTGTATGGGAGCTATATCTAAATCTGAACCGATCTTACCCAATTTTTGCATAGGTGTTTCTAGTTGGATTATAAGATGTTGTGTCAATTTTTAAGAATATCGGGTGCAATATGTCGTTTCTAGAGCGGAAAATGTCAAATCGGGAGCAACATTTGTATGGGGGCTATATCTAAATCTGAACCGATCTTACCCAATTTTTGCATAGGTGTTTATAGTCGGATTATAAGATGTTGTGTCAATTTTAAAGAATATCGGGTGCAATATGTCGTTTCTAGAGCGGAAAATGTCAAATCGGGAGCAACATTTGTATAGGGGCTATATCTAAATCTGAACCGATTTGTCTCAAATTAAATAGCGTTCGTCCTTGATCCACAAAACTTACTTGTGCCAATTTTTGTTAAGATCGGACTATAATTGCGACCTGTAGTTTGATTACAACAATAGATGGACAGACAGACAGACGGACAGACAGACGGACAGACAGACGGACAGACAGACGGACAGACAGACGGACAGACAGACGGACAGACAGACGGACAGACGGACAGACGGACATTGCTAAATCGACTCAGAAAGTGATTCTAAGTCGATCGGTATACTTAACAATGGGTCTATCCCGCTTCCTTTTGGGTGTTACAAACAAATGCACAAAGCCATAATACTCTCGTGGAGTGTATAATTATAAAAATGAAGAAACATTTCCAAATATTTTTTATTTAATCGGAATATGCGTATAAATATTTTGAGTAAACATCCTGTTACCTATGTCCTATATAAATTAAAAACCCTAAAACTCTTTAGGCATCCTATTTAGACCCATACTTTGTCAAAAAGCATATCCAATTTTCTGCATTTATCATAGAAAAAGTGCGGGACTGAAGGGTAATTTGATCGTTTTTTTGTAATATTTCTTCAAGTATATATCGAGGGCTTATATTCAAAAGTGGCTATGAACCCTTTTCTCGAAAATTAGTTTTTAATGTCAAACTATTCTCAGATTTGGATGTCATCTGTCATATAAATTTGGAAAAGATTTAGATAAAAGTATCTTTAGAAAAACCCGCGTAACTTTTGATCATATTGAGAATACCAAAATATTTCTTTGGCATGTGATTGCTGACTTCGTGGGGAATATTTGTGTATGATCAGTATTATGAAAAAAGAAATTTAAAATATAAGGAATTGCAACGGCGAATTTTGGATTTTTCATCAATTGCAGCGATTGGCTACATATATGTTACAAGCGACCAATCTGACGGATGAAGCTGGAATCATTAAATTCGCTGTGTACATCACGTTTTCTATACATCATTGCCAAGATTTTATGCAACAAGTTATGGAGTTTACAATAAATCTTATTCTTATTTCAACATTCATAGTGCTCAATTTTAAACATACAAAAGTGGCTATGAACCATGAAACCGCGAATAATAGGAAATTTCGAAAACTTTTTAATTGATGCAATTAGTAATCCTTTTTAAATTAAACTGTAAGGAGAAAATCAGTGTTTTCGCTCTCCTGAAAAATTATGTTTTTGTTCATAGCCACTTATGATAATAAATATGTATGTATGTAATTTCAAGCAACTATTTCAAAAAAGTTCTACACTTAGAGAACAAGTCTGTTAATAAAAGCAGCGATTTTTCTGCTATTGCAGCTGTTTTTTGGCATAACAGCAGTTTTCTGATAAAGAGTTTGCAGTCTGCTAAAATTGGCTGTTGTTAATTAAAATATATAAATAGATAAGCGTTCATAAGCGAGTTTAGCTCGAATTTTATTTTATATTAGCTTGGGACAATATGCGTATCACATATATTGCTAAAAACAGCAAACAGCTGTTTACCATCTCAGCAGATACAAATCTGCTGTCTCTTTTTTAACAGCAGAAAATCTGCTCTTTCAGTAGACTTTCTGCTTTCTTTTACTGGCATATTCCTGATAGATGGATTACTGAAATCCAATTTTGCCGACAATGTCTGTCGGACGAATGTATCAAAGTGTTTTTCGAAGATCCTGGCAATAAAATATGAGTGGTTTCCAAACGCTCCAGTAAAAATTTCCTAAAAAGTTGGAAAATTAACTAAGTATGAGTACAGTTTCCTTCTTTCAAAGCCATAGTAAATAGTTAATTTACTAGAAAGGATTTAGATTAGATTTACTTAAAAACATTTATTTGTATCTAATAAAAAATTCTTACAATTGAGTAAATTCAAACTTATGTGGAAGAATATTTTCAAGGTTTTAAGTGAGAAAAAAATCTGAAATTTTTTGTATGGGAAAAATTCCATTTAGGAAATTTTAACTTATGGCAGAGGTATCATGAAACTTTTGAGAAATATTTCATGTTGTCATTTTTTGTATCAGTATTTGTTTGATTTTTTCAGATAAATTGAACTTATTTTAATTTCAACTTTTTTCCATGTATAAAATGAAATTTTCCTCAGTTTAAGTAAAAATTTACTCGTTTTGAGGAAAAAATCAGCAAAATTGTCCTCAGTTTGAGTTTACTTGATTTGAGTAAACATTTACTTAGTTTTAGGAAATTTTCAGCAAATTTTTAATAAGATTTAGTAAAAATTTGCTTAGTTTTAGGAAAATTTTGCTTAAATTTAGTAAAATATTACTTGGTTTTAGGAAAAATTTACTTAGATTTAGGAAAATTTCAGCAAAATTCTTCTTATATTTAGTAAAAATGTACCTGGTTCCCTAAATTTTAGTTAATTTTAACTCATTATAGGGTTAATTTTTTTATGAGTGTAGATGAAAACCCCCCCAGGGGAAAATCATGCGCACGGGCCTGCCACAGGGTATATTGACTAGGTGTAGGGTATCATATAGCGTCCACGCCCGACTTTAACCTTCCTTACTTGTTTTCTTTTGCTTTAAAGAGCAGAGTTTGGTTCCAATGAAGGCCGTAACAGCCCTTGGTATCACAATGAACCTCTTCCGGTCTAAGTGAGTCAGATAATTAATTTCTGACTGCCACCACAACTACCAACTTGTGGCACAGGACGTTAAAAATCTCAAACTATGCAAAGTAAATGTATATTCTCAATGTAGGTCCAAAAAGAAAAACAGCGACAAAGATAAATAATAAAAAACCTGGAGCACTACCTTCCTGACATGCAAATTAAAGTACCAACAATTATCTTGAAGCTTTTAATGACTGGCACTTCTGAATATTTTGTCGAGCAAAAAATACCTTGGCGCTACCATGAAATCAAATGAACGGAACGGATTGGCTTCACTGAAAATGCATCGAGACATTTAAATTAATGTCGACATATTATTTTTGCAAAAACTTTTTATATTTCCACTTAAGTAACTTTGAAATAGAATTAATGGCACCAAAATTCACCCTCCATAGAACGTAAAGTATATTCATTTTGCCATTCCGTTTGTAACCCTTTTAAAATATATATGGGATACCCCATAATATATGGGCTTTTGTAAAATATATATATTTTTAAATACATTAGTTTATAGATGCTATACTCCAGTGTAGGTATATACCGACTAGATAAAATTTTAACATATATTTACAAATTACAATTTGTTTAATATAAATAGTTTAAGTGTATGGTTATATTTCTCTTCAAAGAAGTTCTAGTCTGTTATGGAAGTACTTATACACACATGGATCTGAAAATTCCTTACTCCAACGCACACAACCAAAGTTCAATAACATTTGTTCTATTTGAGTTCACTTTTGAGTTCTGTAAAAAAGTCAAAATTAGACAAGAACTAAGGATTATTTTCAGATATTAACAATAACAGGTAAGAAGGCGTTAAGATCGGCCACGCCGAATCTTATATACCCTCCACCACGGAGTGTATTAGAGGCTGTCGACATTATATAGAATTGCACTACTATTTTTGGAAAATTTTGATTCTTCATAATTATGATATAAATAATCCTCTACTATATATAAATATTAATATAATTATTAGTCAGAAATCTTCAAAAATGTGCGCTAAATTTTATTAGGTAGAAACAATTTCCCTGAAGCCCGATTTTCCCCATTTGCAATTTCTCGATTCCATCTACAGCCTAAATGTCTGTACTATTTTGATAGGAAAAGTTGTAACTGAAGTTGAAGATCCAATATGTTTTAGAGTGCAATGTACACACCTAATTTCATGATTTTAGCAACAGTCGCTTTATTGGCACCAGTTTCACTCCATTTTCCATTTTGAACCTAAAAGTACGATTTTAGAAAAATTCGTACTTCTTTTTTTCCGCGTCTACGTAAACAGACGAGCGCAAATACTGAATATCATGATTCTAGCTATAGACAAATTTAATTCAATTTAGATCCTGATGGTACGAATATTGAAAGATATCTTTATTTTTCGTGTCACTGCAGTCAGACAAGTCTACACAGCGAATTTCATTATTTTAGCTGCAGCCGTTTGGTTGTTACCAATTTTCTGCATAAAGGTACAAATTTCAACAAAATCCTTTTTATTTCGCATCTTCACAGTCAGATGAATGTACACCCCGAAATTCATGACTTCAACTTCAGCGGTTTGGTTGGTACCATTTTTATCCCTCTTTTTTAATTGTATCCCTTTAAAATAGGAGTTTTGAAAAATCTATTTTACGTACCTACGCAATTGGAGGTATGTACATTCCATATTTCATTCTATAGCTATTGTCTTATCGTTGATACCATTTGTATCCCTTTTGGTCCCTGCTGCTCGGACGCTACAAGAGGAATGTACGCAAGAAATTTCAAGTGCATATAAAGCAGAAATTAAAACAAGTAAAAAGCGTTATATACCCTCCAACATGGGTTGCATTCCACAGAGACTGACGATTTTCGTAGAAGTGCAGTTATATTACCGGAAAATATAAATGTTCTAATATAGCCAAACTAAAACCAAAACTAATACAAATATTGAAAAAATATTTTATAAATAAATATAATATTTTTATTATTTCAAACAACGCTTATAAGGCAAGACTACCCATACGTTAACACTATATACAGTTGCGGTCAAAATAATAGCAGCGTAGCATACATTTTCATATATTTATTTTTGTGATAATTGTTTTATTGCTACTACTGCATTAAATGCTGTGTTATGAGGTTACAAACACAAAATAATTGTTTTGGATTATTCGACATTTTGTCAAAATAATAGCAGCATTCAAAAAATCTCAAGAAAAAATAATTTCATCTAATTATACCCTACACCACTTCGTGGTCTAGGGTATTATAAGTTAGTTTCGCGCCAAATGTTTGTAACACCAAGAAATAATCGAGCTAGACCCACCTTTAAGTATACCGATCGGCTTAGAATCACTAGCTGAGTCGATTTATCGATGTCTGTCTGTCCGTCCGTCCGTCTGTCCGTCTGCTGTCCATCTAAGCTTGTTCGCACTCTACAGGTCGCAATTGTTGTCCGATTGTCATGAAACTTGGCAGAAGTTATTTTTTCTGGCCAAGGACCATGGAGGAAATCGGTTCAGATTTAGATATAGCTCCCATACAAATGTCGCTCACGATTTGACTTTTTCCGCTCTAAAATCCACATATTGTACCCGATTTTCTTTACATTTGGTACAACATCTTATAATCCAACTAGAAACACCTATGCAGAAATTGGGTAAGATCGGTTCAGATTTAGATATAGCCCCCATACAAATGTCGCTCCCTATTTCAGTTTTTCCGCTTTAGAAACCACATACTGTACCCGATTTTCTTTAAAATTGGCACAACATCTTATAATCCAACTAGAAATACCTATGCAAAAATTGGGTAAGATCGGTTCAGATTTAGATATAGCCCCCATACAAATGTCGCTCCCGATTTGACATTTTCCGCTCTAGAAACGACATATTGTACCCGATTTTCTTTAAATTTGGCAGAACATCTTGTAATCGAACTAGAAATACGTATGGAAAAATTGGGTAAGATCGGTTCAGATTTAGATATAGCCCCCATACAAATGTCGCTCCCGATTTGTCATTTTCCGCTCTAGAAAAGACATATTGTACCCGATTTTCGTTAAATTTTGCAGAACATCTTATAATCGAACTAGAAACACGTATGCAAAAATTGGGTAAGATCGGTTCAGATTTAGATATAGCCCCCATACAAATGTCGCTCCCGATTTGACATTTTCCGCTCTAGAAAAGACATATTGTACCCGATTTTCGTTAAATTTTGCAGAACATCTTATAATCGAACTAGAAACACGTATGCAAAAATTGGGTAAGGTCGGTTCAGATTTAGATTTAGCCCCCATACAAATGTCGCTCCCGATTTCTCTTTTTCTGCTTTAGAAACCACATATTGAAAACGAGGTACATACGCAGGGAGTGGTGTAGGGTATTATATAGTCGGCCCCGCCCGACTTTAGCCTTTCCTTACTTCTTAATAAATGAGGTAAATAAATAAATTTGGAAAAATAGTCAGCCTATTTTGTTTAAGATGACCTCATAGAAGGTTAGGTTTGTTTTAGTGACAGTCAGCAAAAAAGCTTTACTTAGACCCGGAAGACGTGCATTGTGATACCACGTGTTTTTACGATCCTCGTTGAAATCAACCTGTACGACTCAAGTAACGCTTTAGCGTCGATCCTAATCTCGCAAGCTCATCAATATCAGTTCCCAAGGATGCCAACACGCTCTTCTCTTGAAGAGATGACAAGACATCTCTTGTAGAATTGCCTTGGACAATTCCTGAATTTAGGGTCACCATATACATGGCAACATTGCGGATTAACTACAGGGGGGCTGATGAATATTGCTACATAAAGAAACTCAAATAACTTTTTTCAGTGCATGCAATTCATTTTTCTTTTATTCATGTTAAAGCTCATTCAATTTTATTAAATATAGCTTAATTAGTTTTAAAAGAAATAGGTTTTAAATGCCCTCTGCTCTTGATGCATGTGCGGAATTTTGCAATTGTTTCTCGAATGGATTGCTTTAGTTCATCCAAATTTGTTGGTTTTGCTTTGTAGAATTCCTGTTTGCTGGTCAGGCGACCTGGGGAGTCAACGGAATGTGGTGTTTCTGGATATCAGCTTGGTAGATAAATATTGGTAGATAGTGGGTGCTACAGTTGGTTGTATTTCCATTCTATTTTAATTCCAAAAGTACAAATTTTGAAAATCCATTATCAAAATACATAGTGCATTCTAGCTGTAGTCGTTTAGTTGGTACTATTTGTATCCCTCTGTACCATTGTATCCCTTGAAAGTACGAATTTCGAAAAATCCGTGTCTACGCAGTCAGAGAAATGTATACTCCGAATTTCATGACTCTAGCTGCGGTCGTTTGGTTGGTACTATTTGTATCTCCTTTTTCCATTTTAACCCCAAAAAGTACGAATTTCGAAAAATCTATTTATTTTAAATGTCTACGCAATCAGAGGAATGTATACACCGAATTTCATTATTCTAGGTACCATTTTTATCCCTCCGTACCCATTGTATCTATTGAAATTACGAATTTGGAAAAAACATACTATTTGCCATGTCTACACAGTTAGAGGAATGTATACTCCGAATTTCATGAGTCTAGCTGCGGTCATTTGGTTGGTACTATTTGTATCCCCTTTTTCTATTTTGACCCCAAAAAAGTGCGAATTTCGAAAAATCTGTTTATTTTCCGTATATACACAGTCAGAGGAATGTATACTCCGAATTTCATGACTCTAGCTGCAGTCATTTGGTTGGTACTATTTTTATCCCCTTTTTCCATTTTAACCCCAAAAAATACGATTTTCAAAAAAACTGTTCATTTTACGTGTCTACGCAATCATAGGAATGTATGCACCGAATTTCATTATTCTAGGTGCAGCCGTTTGGTTGGTACCATTTTTATCCCTCTATTTAAATTTTACCCCTTAAAAGTACGAATTTGGAAAAAATACTTATATATTATGTATCTAATCAATTAGAGGAATGTACACACCGAATTTCGTGTTTCTAACTGTTGTCGTTTAATGTGTACCACTTTTATCCCTTTTTTGCCCCATTTCACCCCCTACAAATAAGAATCCCTTTATGGTGCACGTTTTTGTTATCGGCGGAATGCTCATACCCAATATCAAGTAAATACAAGCAGACATATTGAAAAAATATGCTTAAATACTCTAAAATATTAGGGATTATTATGGGTATTTTTTGTCCTTGTGAGGGAAAAGTTTTTCCCTTTGGGCCGATTTCGCCCCGTTTCAATCCCAACCGATCTACGACTGTAAGACGTATTTATGGAAAATTTGAACGTTCTAGCTCCTTTCTTTTAGATGCGAGCGTGCTTTCAACAGACCAACGGACGGACGGACATGGCTAGATCGTCTTAGAATTTTATAATATATATACTTTATAGGGTCTGAGGTCGATACTTCATTGTGTTACAAACGGAATGACAAAGTTTGTATACCCTCACCCTGGAGGTAGAGGGTATAAAAAAGTTATTATTTTTTATACTTTTCTAATAGCCAATACTTGGTTTCGGGTTGGTGAGTAATGTTTGCTATAACGATTTCCACCAGATATTTCTAAACCCAGTCATTCCAGGCTGGGACTGAGTATGCCATATTTCTTGCCAAACAAAACCACCGCCATGATGTAGTACACACTATGTGACAGCGATAGACAAAAATTCTTCATGTGACTAATGTGACCTTGTTGGTCCAAAATGAGCATCAATTACGGGTAATTGCCGCTTTAGCTTCCATATTCTCTATGACAATCCACTAAACCTGACGAACCACCACTTTGAATATCCAATGAACGTTTTTTGGCACACTCGGGTAGACTTCGATGGTAGCCACAAACTCATAGTTTTGATATGGACTATAGTCCATATGTATACAGTTATTGTTCGATCGTACCAAAAATTGGCACAAATTAGTTTTGTGGATCAAGGACGGACGCTGTTTAGTTTGAGGTAAATCGGTTCAGATTTAGATAAAGTTTTTATACAAAAGTTCTAATGCAAAGATCAAAATCTTCAAGGATAAATCGCAAAATTAGATTTTGTAACCTTTCTCAACTACAAAAAGGAACCTAAGATATCAATAAACAACTTTCTAGAACATATGGACTTCCTAGCAATGATTCTTAACACCCTTTAGATAGGAAAAATATATCTTGCAGAAATTTTTCTGTTAATGGTCAGTCCGATTACAGTGCGTATGAGTGATATTATATTTAATCAACAGCACGTATACGCTACCTACACACACTACAACCTATAAGATTTGTTCGACGACATTTGCGATTTTGACCTTGAAGATGATTTTTTTGAATTTATATGTTCGCAATCTTAGTTCTTTATGACAAGAGCTACGACTTTGCCTTATAGGGTAAATTTCAGCGACAATAGTTTCTCTTTCAGTGACAGGATATTCTGAAACGTTTTCAACTCCAAATAGACTTTTGTATACTGAGCTAGCAAAGCAAGAATTTAATTTTCGCAAAGTTTTCATTAAAAATTGAATGATACCTTCCAAACGTTAGCAGATATAAAGCAAAATAATTTGTGCAATTATTTATACTTTACATAATGATATTTCGCTACAAAAATGATTGGTAGTATAACATTTCGAATAGTCGATTTTTTGTTACGGATTAATCGAATTATTCGTTATTCGAAAATCGACCATTTATGATATTTGATACTAAATATTCGATTAATCGAATAAAATTTAATCGGTTGGATAGCCTAGCCGCTACCTACACACACATTTGCGATTTTGACCTTAAAGATTAATTTTGATTTTGAATTTATATGTTCGCAATTTTTGTTCTTTATGACAAGAGCTACTACTTTGCCTCAGAGAGTAAATACAAATTCCAAAGGGTTTGTAAGATATGTGCCTGAGAAAATGATCACTCTTTGCAAAAAATTACACCGAGGCCTCATATTTTTGGGGGTCCATTAAAAAGTGCATTTCTTTGGGCAAAACTGGGAGGCACGCGTTTTTTTTGGACTTTTATCTCGTATATGGCTATATTTCCATGACTTAAAAAATTACACATGATCTGCAAATTTCTATTAACATTCAATGCAAGATGTGGGTTCTAGAGCGGTAGTAGTGTAATCTTGGGGCCATTTGTATGGGGCCTATACCAAAACATGGCCCCATATGGTTGACTTTCATTTGGCGCGAAACTAACTTATAATACCCTATTCCACGAAGTGTTGCAATGTATAAAAACTAATGTGAAAATGGGTCACATCGGTGCAGATGTAGACATTACTCCCATAAAAATGTCGCTCACGATTTGACATTTTTCGCTGTAGAAATCACATACTTAGTTTTTTTTTATATATTAACTGCAAACACATATGGTGAAAGTGGGTCAGATCGGCTCAGATTTATGTATAGTGTCCATACAAATGAGGCTCTCGGTTTGACGGATTTTCTTCGATTTTGGCAAAACATGTTATATTTGAAATGGTGCTATGGTGAAAGTAGGTCACATCGGTCCAAGGTATTGCCTGATGTACGTCCACACGTCGACGTTCACACCACACACGTCGAGTATACGTTTCATTATTAAAATTACCCTGAAGTTTAAAAACAATTATTTACAACTTGCACAACTTTATATCAGTATTCAGAAAACAGTCACTCCCAAGTTGCGCTCTGCGCATCAGTATCCAACGCACTTGTATCTTGAGAGTTCAGCTATTAACTTCGGATACGAAAGAATCGATCAACTATGTAGATGTCGGTACACGCTTTAACATTTGCACTGGTGTTGATGTCCAAAGGTCACCAAGTCTTTGGTCGAAAGGTCTGGAAGGAAAAACACTCTTGATTCTTCTATTTAATTTGCTGAGAAATACAAAACAATCTAGGGGCAGATATACATATATAATATCTCTCTCTATCTTCAGATTTATGCATACTTCGAGACACTCGAGTGCCAACAATTTGATGGCAATTATGGAGAACTCAAATGTTGGTTGCAACCAGACAAAAAAGGTCAACTTATGATGAGTGCGAAATTCAAGCTGAAAAAAGATTTGTCAAACTTACGGACAAAATTCAGTTCATCGTGGAAATTAATAAGAAAAATATTACCTACTTGTCCATCGATATGGATATATGGATATATAGGTGCGTCCACGAAAAATCCCATTATTCGTCTAATACTTGAAGAGGTCCGCACTACGAGTAATTTCCCTTTGAGTTGTCTGTTCAAAAAGGTAATCGCAATCGTAACAAAACTATTTTTATATTTTCTGAACGATTACCTTTTCACAGGGTATCGAATATGCCATTCAAAATTTCACAATTAATTCCAAGTTAATACCCCCGTTTACTCCCCGATTGCGATAGATTATTGATTCGAATTTTTACACAAATAAAAGTGGATCATATTAAATAGTAGTCCCTTACTGCAGCTGAGTCTCAATCTGTTCTCAAGCAATCTGTATCGATAGTATTCAAAGCTATAGCAAAGTCCAACTGAATTATTTATAAAATAAATACATTTCCAATGATTGGATCATATCGAATATATATTTCTGTATATAGTATTGGAAATGGTATAAAATAATTATATGTATATATGGACATTTCCAGCCCTATGAACATGACGGAATTTTTGTTATTTTTAAATCATCTCGGAAAATAATAATTTTTATAAAACATATCCCATGAATGATTTTATAGAAAATTGTTTTTCATCGCCTTATGACTTCATGTCATACATGAAAGGAAAAAGCACTACGGACGCAACAAAAATTGCAACTACTTTCGAGACACATCTGCAAATTAGTTTAATCCATCTAATTTTGAAGAAGATGTTTATCTTGTGATTCGGAAGTAGTGAAAATTGGGACCTTCAACAATTAAGTAAACATGGAGTTGAATTAAGTTGGAGTTGTCAGTAACAGTACCCGCTGCTTCGCACGCGAAAATGTCACTTATTTTTTAATTTTATCCGTCTCTGTTTTTGGATAGTATTCATTTAATTTTCTTTTGGTGGATATAGATATATCTAAAATAGTAATTTGGAAACCTCATATTAGATAGAACTCACACACAGTCAAAGGAATGTGCTTGTCGATATGCACTATTTAGCTGAACTACTTCGTATGTATAATTTTTATAATTTTCTACCAAGTTTTGAACAAAATAATACAACCATTTATAGGGAAAATCTACAAAATAGTCCGATTTCAATTTTGAAAAATTAAAAATTTCAAATTAGAGGCACACGTTTTATTTTAGCGTCAACTTGTTAAAAATACATTAAATATAAATAATGTGCTCGCGTGCATCATTTTTTTCAACTGCTGAAGAAGTTATAATCGGATTGTCCCTTTTGGTTCTATTGCAAGTTAAGCCTGAAAACCCTATGAAAATCAACAAAATTTAACCTAAAATGGCTCTCGGTACCAAAATAATAATTCGATCTCTTTAGCACTTACACACATTATTAGTAGTACCCATATTCACCGATCACACAGGGTTGCCACCAGTTATTTTTCAAACTGCGGATGTGCTCTTCAAAAAATATGAAATTTCATGATCTGCACGCATCGACCTGATGATGTTCGTACTGCCATAATCTCCTTGTCGCTGAAGGCACACCAAATCGTCCGGTCGCCTTTTGTTAGTATCTCTGTCGTTTATAATCCAATATTAAAAAATTTGCAATTACGTTCACGCTGAAAGCGCCAAAAAGAAAATTGTATCAATTTTCGTTTTATGCAAAAACAGAGTGACAGATTTTGAAGAGCTACCATTTATTCCTCAGTAATGGCACACGCCCTTTTCAACATATAGAACAACATCATTACTATCATCCACAAAAAGATCAGAATGATTTTCTCTTATGCTGAAAAAGTTATAGCCAAAAGAGTTGAACAACTCCCGAAAGTTACAAGCAAAAATAGGGTAAATTAGGGTAGACCTTAGCTCAGTAGACTACATTAACAGCATAATTTTAAAACTTTAGGATGTTGGCGAGGTTAAACTCACCGTTTTGAAAATTATGACACTCTCAGAAATATTATATATTGCTCTTAAAGCGGTTAGAAGCCTGAGTGACATGGAATCGTACTATACCGTAGATTTGCCCATATCCTCGATCTCATGTTTCTAGATTCAGCCAGCCAGTTAAAAACTTTTTGCACTTATGTCCCAAAAAGTACACATTTTGAAAAATCACTATAGGTAACATGTGTTTTTGCTTCCCCTAAAAATATGTACATTATTTGGTAACACATTTATTCCTTGTTGTCCCGTATCCCCCTTTTAAGTACAAATTTTGAAATATCCATTTATGTTCCGCGTTTACGTAATTAAAGGATTGTACAGCATTTTTATCTCTTTTCGTCTCGCGCACCCCTTAAAAGTACAAATTTCGAAAAATCAAACTACTGAGCTTCTATATGGTCAGAGGAATTTACACACTAAATTTCACGATTCTAGCTGTAATACTAAAGTTGGTACCATTTTTATCCCTTTTTGTCCCGCTCGCCCCTTAAAAGTAAAAATGTCGAAAAATCCATTTATGTTGCAAGTCTACGTTGTCAGAGATATTTAAACACAAAATTTCACGTCTATAGCTGAAATATTATAGTACAAATATTATAGTATTATAAGTACAAAATTCGTTTAGATTTGCTATTCTCGTTGTCAGAGGAACTTACACACCACATTTCACAACTATAGCTTCAATACATTAGTTGGTACTACTCCCTTGTTGCTCTCCCCCTATAAGAAAATTTCAAAAAAGTCCATTTAGATTGCGCTTTACACACAATTTACACTCCAAATTTCCCGACTATAACTGCAATTCTTAAATTGGAACACTTCTTGTCCCGCCTACTCCCTAAAAAGTACAAATTTCGAACAATTCAATTATACTACGCTTCTACATGGTCAGATTAATTTACATACCCAATTTCACGCTTCTAGCTGTAATACTTTAGTTGGTACCATTTTTATCCCTTTTTGCCCCTCTCATCCCTTAAATGTACAAATTTCGAAAAATCCATTTATGTTGCGCGCCTACATGGTAGGAGAAATGTACACGCCGAATAACGTATAAACAAGTATGGGAAGGCTAAAGACGAACGGACTCTCTATCTCATTGCAATTCATTTCGGTAAAAAAGTAAAATCGGGAAGGATTTTTGCATCCTGTAAATGTATGTGTTTGACAAAAAATGTTAAATCGGAAAGGACACTTGTATGGGGGTATATTGAAACTTGGAACGATGTGACCCGCTTTCACCATGTCTGTTTATTGGTGAAATATAATATGTAAAATTTGGCCAAAATCGGTTAAACATTCGGGAGCAACATTTGTATGAGGGCTATATCTAAATCTGAACCGATCTTACCCACTTTCACAATAGGTTGGATTATAAGATGTTGTGCCAATTTTAAAGAAAAACGGGTACAATATGTGGATTTTAGAGCGGAAAAAGTGAAATCGGGAGCGACATTTGTATGGGGGCTATATCTTAATCTGAACCGATCTTACCCAATTTTTGCATACGTATTTCTAGTTGGATTATAAGATGTTCTGCCAAATTTAAAGAAAATCAGGTACAATGTGTGGATTTTAGAGCGGAAAAAGTGAAATCGGGAGCGACATTTGTATGTGGGCTATATCTTAATCTGAACCGATCTTACCCAATTTTTGCATACGTATTTCTAGTTGGATTATAAGATGTTCTGCAAAATTTAAAGAAAATCGGGTACAATATGTCGTTTCTAAATCTGAACCGATCTTACCCAATTTTTGCACAGGTGTTTCTAGTTGGATTATAAGATGTTGCGATAAATTTAAAGAAAATCGGGTACTATATGTGCTTTATAGGGCGGAAAACGTCAAATCGGGAGCGACATTTGTATGGGGGCTATATCTAAATCTGAACCGATTTCCTCCAAATTCAATACCGATGGTCATTGGCCAGAAAAAATAACTTCAGCCAAGTTTCATGACAATCGGACAACAATTGCGACCTGTAGAGTGCGAACAAGCTTAGATGGACAGCAGACGGACAGACGGACGGACGGACGGACAGACATCGTTAAATCGACTCAGCTGGTGATTCTAAGCCGATCGGTATACTTAAAAGTGGGTCTAGCTCGATTATTTCTTGGTGTTACAAACATTTGGGGCGAAACTAACTTATAATACCCTAGCCCACGAAGTGGTGTAGGGTATAAAAAATCGCCAAATCAATTTTTGCCAATTGAACAAAATGATTTTCTAGGTAATTCAGACAGAAATGTTTGGAGTCAATTTTGAAAGATTTCAGTGCGCTGAATCTGATTATTTCATCAGAATTGTCCTATCCTCAAGAACGAGTATGCACAATGGGTCAACATTTTGTGGAATTACCCTATAATGAATAATTTTCCCATTTTATACTGGAAACTTTTATACCGGACAACCTTGTTTTTTGAAATCACGGTTTTCTAAATTTCTGAAATTTAAAATTGCAGAAAAAATGTGTTTTTGATCACTCTAGTGTTTATATTTCTAAGTGCCTTTTGAAGTATCTATATATGTTGTAATGTTTACACTTCTATCATTTTACAAAAATTGCATTTTCAACTTCAAATCTATTGTAGCCCGAATCCAGAATGCCACTGCGTTCCTTAAATATCCATAACGGGATATTTATACGACATAGATGAAATATCAAGGATTTAGGTAGTATTGTGTCTAAATATTTGTTACATTTCGTATTGTAATCTCCATTGCAATTTATTTTATTTCTGATTACTTAATAATTCGGTATTATTTCATGCAATTGCAGGTGCATATTTTCAGATATATCACATTTCCCTTGCAGCATTTCTCCGCAATAGTATTTTGAATAGCTCGTGAGGTAATTTGGTGGATGCATATTGATACATTGTTTTGTCAAAATATTTCAAATCTAGTCCCAATGTAAATATTTGGCTGTCTTCAACCCCAGTTTCTAACATAAGAATGTAGTTTGGCGTGTAACTTTGTTTTCAAATCCTTTTGATGAGATATCGGAATTTATATCTTCAAAATGGGCAAAGCCCCAAATCTGAGCAGCATACACTTGGATAGATCTACACACAGCAAGTAATAATTTCCATTTTATGTTTAAATGTATATTAAATAAATATATATATTTCATCCTGCAAACTGTGTGTTAAGTGCAGTTTTTGCTTGATTATTGGGTGATTCCAAAATAAAATCGGCACAGTCACGAACCCCAGGTCCTCCGATTTGTATAAAATTTGGCTCTCCCGTTGTAGAATGTGAAATATTTTTTTAGTTTTATATGTTTTCTATAATTGGAGCTAGCTACAATGTCGGATATGAAGGTTTTGAATCTTTAAAGATACAACGTAGAAGTTGTGACGTTATGGCATGAAATGAGCGATGTATATCGTACATTATTAAAATCAATTAAATCTATAATTAATTTTCTGGTTGTTTGTTTTAACAAAAAAAAACTATCGAATACCACCGATGACACCATAACATTATGATCGAACTCAGAAAAGTGTTGGGTTTTAAAAAACTACTATTAACCTGAAAAAGCTTTGTGGAGAGAGTTCGTCTATCAACACAGAAATAAACATAAAATCGGTGAAATATGTGGTGTCCATTACAGGTTGTAATAATTATACTAATGCTAATGCCAGAAGGGCAACAAGTCTATAGTCGCAAGGTATGGAAAAAATCTACGAATATTCATTTATTTGTTTTTGCCATACATACATCTCCCTATCTTCAGATTTATGGATACTTCGAGACTCTCGATTGTCAACAATTTGATGTCAATTATTTGGAAGCCATGAACTGTTGGCTGCAACCGGACCAAAACGGCCAACTTATGATGAATGTGGTATTTAAGCTGAATAAAAATTTGATCGATCTTACGAACAAATTTCAGTTCGTCGTTGAAATCAATAAGAAAAATGTGACCTACTTGTCACTTGATATTGATATTTGTGCTATCTTAGGAGCGGCCACGAAAAATCCGATTTTACGTCTAATAGTTGAAGGGATCCGCAGCACAAGTAATTTGCCATTGAGTTGTCCGTTGAAAAAGGTATCACTTTAATATTTATACTTGTATATTTTTGAAAGTTGATTACAGTTAATCGTTCACAGGGTATCGAATATGCCATTCACAATTTTACAATTAATTCGAAGTTGATACCATCGTTTGCACCGCGATTAAGATGGATTGCTGATTCGAATTTTTACACAAATTCAACTCACCAGAAAATTCATCACTTCGTCAGTGCTGGCAGAGTAGATCACATCAAGCCGAAGTAGGTTACCAAAGGTTAGTCTCAATTTGACTCAATTGGGCTTACTAGCTTACGTTTAAGGCACTTGATAAGGTGGCACCCATTACTTTTTCCGAAATGGATCAACAAGAAAAGTGTGGCAGCAACACTAAGAGAGTAGCTTACTACTTGCTTGTTAATCGAGTAAAAAGTAAGTCCAATCGAAATGGCCTATTGTGTACTATTAATTTCAAACCAGACAAAGTAAGCAGTAAACCCCAATATCTATTACACTTTCATCCTTCCACTTTGCGAAATTCCTTTATCTAGAAAACAAAAAACTACTTCTATACGTTAAAAAAAACGTGAAACATTTCTTTGATTTGTTCAAAATTTGTAAATTGTAATTTTTAAAAACGAAATGAAACTTATCATTCTTGGGAAATCTAATATTAATATATGAAAAAACCTATAATTAATTTAATTTTAAATTTGTAATTAATGAAACTGAAAGCAAACACAAGCAAATAATAAGAACGGTATAAGAAGCATATCATGAAGCAAGTGACTAAGACTGCACTAATGACCCATTAATTAATTAATTAGCATATGAATAAACTGTATTTTCAAAGCACAAAAAATAACTCAGAGCAAAATAAAATGTATATTCTATTGTCAATTTAATAATAATAAATAACACTGTCAAAGAAATTAAGACTTTTTGAATGGAACAGAAGAGCGACCGCATAATTCTGAAAGCACATGTTGAATAGACCATTTTTGCAGAATAAACATATAGTCCAGCTGCACTGTGGGCCAGACTCACAGTTTTTTTTGGCTAAAACTACCTACATTAATGTATGGATAGTTAAACGAAAGGAAATTACAAAAGGAGTTCAAATATGAAAAAAATTAGGGCCGTGGACCGATTAGGCCCTCAGGGCCCCTAAAATTGACCCAATAAACATACATTTAAGTGTGGGTACTCAAACGAATGGAAAATGCTCAAGGTTTTGAAAAATGATGTAAAATTTGGTCATTGACCTAGTTGGGCCTCAGGACCACCCAAAAATGGACCCGCCTCTTGTATCTTAATGTGGGTACCCAAACGATAGGAAATTGTACAAGACTTTCGAATATGAAATAAATCAATGTGGGCTGGACGCATATGGCCCTCAGGACCTATTGGGGCAATAAGACAATGACATACATACATTAGGGCCGTTTTTCTTTAAGACTGGATAATTAATTTGCCATAACAAAACCATAAATAACAAGTAAGGGAAGGCTAAAGTCGGGCGGGGCCGACTCTATGATACACTCCACTTTCTATCCGAATATAATTCAATTCGGTGAAAAGTGAAGGATTTTTGTATTCTGTAAGTGTATGTGTTTGACAAAAAATGTTAAATCGGAATGACATTTGTATGAGGATATATTGAAACCTGGAACGAAATATGTGAAATATAAAATGTATAGTTTGGCCAAAATCGGTTAAACTTTTGGGAGCAACATTTGTATTTGGGATATATTTAAATCTGAACCGCTCTTACCCATTTTCACCATAGTTTTGTTTAGTTGTATAAGATGTTGTGCCAAATTTAAAGAAAATCGGGTACAATATGTGGTTGCTATAGCGCAAAAGTCAAATCGGGAGCGACATTTGTATGGGGGCTATATCTAAATCTGAACCGATCTTACCCAATTTCTGCATAGGTGTTTCTAATTGGATTATAAGATGTTGTGCCAAATTTAAAGAAAATCGGGTACAATATGGGGGTTCTAGAGCGGAAAATGTCAAATCGGGGGCGTCGTTTGTTTGGGGGCTATATCTAAATCTGAACCGATCTTACCCAATTTCTGCATAGGTGTTTCTAATTGGATTATAAGATGTTGTCCCAAATTTAAAGAAAATCGGTTACAATATGTGGTTTCTAGAGCGGAAAAGGTCAAATCGGGAGCGTCGTTTGTTTGGGGGCTATATCTAAATCTGAACCGATTTGACCTATTTTTTCCACAGATATTCCTAGTTTAATATAAGATGTTTTGCCAAATTTAAAGAAAATCGGGTACAATATGGGGGTTCTAGAGCGGAAAATGTCAAATCGGGGGCGTCGTTTGTTTGGGGGCTAGATCTAAATCTGAACCGATCTTACCCAATTTCTGCATAGGTGTTTCTATTTGGATTATAAGATGTTGTGCCAAATTTAAAGAAAATTGGGTACAATATGTGGTTTCTAGAGCGGAAAATGTCAAAACGGGAGCGACATTTATATGGGGGCTATATCTAAATCTGAACCGATCTAACCAAATTTCAGCATAGGTCTTTCTAGTTGGATAATAAGATGTTGTGCCAAATTTAAAAAAATCGGGTACAATATGTAGTTTCTAGAGCGGAAAATGTCAAATCGGGAGCGACATTTGTATGGGGGCTATATCTAAATCTGAACCGATCTTACCAAATTTCAGCATAGGTGTTTCTAGTTGGATTATAAGATGTTGTGCCAAATTTAAAGAAAATCGGGTACAATATGTGGTTTCTAGAGCGAAAAATGTCAAATCGGAAGCGACATTTGTATATCTATTTCTGAACCGATTTGACCTATTTTTTCCACAGATATTCCTAGTTTAAATATAATATATATGTGGTATCTAGAGTGAAAAGAGTCAATTTGGGAGTGAAATTCGTATGAGGGCTATATCTAAATCTGAACCGATTTTCTTCAAATTAAATAGCGTTCGTCCTTGTCTCGAAAAACTTGATTGTGCAAAGTTTCATTTAGTTATGTCTACAATTGCGACCTGTATCGTGATTACAAGAATAGATGGACGGACGGACTGACATTGCTAAATCGACTCAAAAAGTGATTCTATCGGTCGATCGGTATAATTAACAATGGGTCTATCTCGTTTCCTTTTGGGCGTTACAAACAAATGCACAAATACATAATACTCTCGTGGAGTGTATAAAAAAAGTTAAAATTTCCCTCAAAATAAAAACCCCCCAGAGAGGTTTCGAACATATACTTTTTAAAACCTTCTAGACTGTCTGAAGAAATAAAATATAGAATTTTAAAGGTCTTTTAAATTTTTAAAATAACTCGTCTGAAATGGTAATTTTGCAGTAAAATCATGAAAACACGAAAATTACATAAAAAATCGTGGATACTTTCTTGAATTTCGGACAGAGGTTATGAAAAATACAAACAAACTAAACGAATTGTGCCAATTTCAAGATTGTGTAGTGCTAATTTCGTTAATGGGCACCAAATTGTTCGGAAAATTTTCATTTTTATTAACCGATACCACTTCTTGACATTCGACTAGAGCTGTATCTTATGAACTTTTAATTGTGTACTGCAATATAAGTTTGGAAATTTAATAACAAAATCGTTTAGAAATTTTAAAAACGTGTAGATAAGAATCACTATGATATCATAATGAAATCTAAAATATTCTTAATAAAAGCAAATAACTTGCTTGATGTTCGTAGAGCGCTAAGATGTAACATTTGCGATTGGACATTTTTATGGAGCTGCATCTAAATCTGAACCGATGTGTCCTATTTTCATCACAGATGCAACAACAACGGTTTCTGTTACTTCCAATGATTTGGGAGTTTGCAATTATAAAACAAATCCATGTCGACAAACGAAGAAAATGTTTGATATACATGAACTTATTTCTCTTTCTTCATTTACAACAACTGATGACTTGTTTACCGCAAACAAACTAATTTTTCCCATAAAATAAACTCAAAATCGATGTTCACGTGTCTAAAATTTCGTTTCTACGAAATGCATTTTTTCTCTGCGTGTTGGTCTCTATTTTATCTACTTTAAAGTTGCGAAACTATAAGGAATGAGTTTTAACTTACTACAATTTTTGTTATATTTCTCACTTATGTCAAATATTTTTCAGAGTTAGTTTTTTTGTACATATGTAACAAGTATTATTCAAAAGAGCAACAACAAATTCTGTAATTTGGATCGACGTAACTCTAAAATACCAATTATTTTGTTTTTTTTTTTTGGAATTAAAATTGCTAGTTGTTTCTTCTCGCATTACTCCATCATAATAGCATTAATAGCATTTTGATTCCCCAGTTATCAGGCTAAAATAGGGAAAATGGTGGCTGTAAAATCAAAAATTGTGAAAAGTATATTTAGAAAAACCGGCGTAACTTTTTATACACTCCACGAGAGTATTATGGCTTTGTGCATTTGTTTGTAACACCCAAAAGGAAGCGAGATAGACCCATTGTTAACTATACCGATCGACTTAGAATCACTTTCTGAGTCGATTTAGCAATGTCCGTCTGTCTGTCTGTCCATCTATTGTTGTAATCAAACAAGTAAGGAAAGGCTAAAGTCGGGCTGGCCGACTCTATGATACACTCCACTTTCTATCCGAATACAATTTAATTCGGTGAAAAAGTGAAAACGGGCAGAATTTTTTCATCCTGTAAATGTGAGTGTTTGACAAAAAATGTTAAATCGGAAAGGACATTTGTATGGGGGTATATTGAAATCTGGAACGAAATAGGTGAAATATAATATGTATAGTTTGGCCAAAATCGGTTAAACATTTGGGAGCAACATTTGTATTTGCGCTATATCTAAATCTGAACCGATCTTAGCCACTTTCACCATAGGTTTATTACTTGGATTATAAGCTGTTGTGCCAAATTTAAAGAAAATCGAGTACAATATGTGGTTTCTAAAGCGGCAAAAGTCAAATCGGGAGCCACATTTATTTGTGGGCTATATCTAAATCTGAACCGATTTTACCCTCTTTGTGCATAGGTGTTTCTAGTTGGATTATAAGATGTTGTGCCAAATTTAAAGAAAATCGGGTACAATATGTCGTTTCTAGAGCGGAAAATGTTAAATCGGGAGCGACATTTGTATGGGAGCTATATCTAAATCTGAACCGATCTTACTCACTTTCGGCATATGTGTTTCTAGTTGGATTATAAGATGTTGTGCCAAATTTAAAGAAAATCGGGTACAATATGTGGTTTCTAGAGCGAAAAAAGTCAAATCGGGAGCAACATTTGTATGGGAGCTATATCTAAATCTGAACCGATCTTACCCAATTTTTTCATAGGTGTTTCTAGTTGGATTATAAGATGTTGCGCCAAATTTAAAGAAAATCGGGTACAATATGTAGTTTCTTCAGCGGAAAATGTCAAATCGGGAGCGACATTTGTATGGGGGCTATATCTAAATCTGAACCGCTCATACCCACTTTCTGCATAGGTGTTTATAGTTGGATTATAAGATGTTGTGCCAAATTTAAAGAAAATCGGGTACAATATGTGGTTTCTAGAGCGAAAAAAGTCAAATCGGGAGCAACATTTGTATGGGAGCTATATCTAAATCTGAACCGATCTTACCCAATTTTTGCATAGGTGTTTCTAGTTGGAGTATAAGATGTTGTGCCAAATTTAAAGAAAATCGGGTACAATATGTAGTTTCTACAGCGGAAAATGTCAAATCGGGAGCGACATTTGTATGGGGGCTATATCTAAGTCTGAACCGATCTTACCGAATTTCTGCATAGGTGTTTCTAGTTGGATTGTAAGATGTTGTGTCAAATTTAAAGAAAATCGGGTACAATATGTGGTTTCTAGAGCGGAAAATGTCAAATCGGGAGCGACATTTGTATGGGGGCTATATCTAAATCTGAACCGATTTGCCTCAAATTAAATAGCGTTCGTCCTTGATCCGCAAAACTTACTTGTGCCAATTTTTGTTAAGATCGGACTATAATTGCGACCTGTAGTTTGATTACAACAATAGATGGACAGACGGACAGACGGACAGACAGACGGACAGACAGACGGACAGACAGACGGACAGACGGACATTGCTAAATCGACTCAGAAAGTGTTTCTAGGTCGATCGGTATACTTAACAATGGGTCTATCCCGCTTCCTTTTGGGTGTTACAAACAAATGCACAAAGCCATAATACTCTCGTGGAGTGTATAATTACAGGTCGCAAGTATAGTCCGATCTTAACAAAAATTGGCACACGTAAGTTTTGTGGATCAAGGACGAACGCTATTTAATTTGAGGCAAATAGGTTCAGATTTGGATATAGCCCCCATACAAATGTCGCTTCCGATTTGACATTTTCCGCTCTTGAAACCACATATTGTACCCAATTTTCTTTAAATTTAGCACAACATCTTATAACCCAACTAGGAACACCTATGCAAAAATTGGATGCGATCGGTTCAGATTTAGATATAGCCCCCATACAAATGTCGCTCCTGAATTGACATTTTCCGATCTAGAAACGACATATTGTACTCGATTTTCTATAAATTTGACACAACATTTTACAATCCAACTAGAAACACCTATGCCGAAATTCGGTAAGATCGGTTCAGATTTAGATATAGCTCCCATACAAATGTCGCTCCCGATTTGACATTTTCCGCTCTAGAAACGACATATTGTACCCGATTTTCTTTAAATTTGGCACAACATCTTATAATCCAACTAGAAACACATATGCCGAAAGTGAGTAAGATCGGTTCAGATTTAGATATAGCCCCCATACAAAGGCCGCTCCCGGTTTGACTTTTGCCGCTTTAGAAACCACATATTTTACTCGATTTTCTTTAAATTTGGCACAACATCTTATAATCCAACTAGAAACACCTATGCCGAAAGTGAGTAAGATCGGTTCAGATTTAGTATAGCCCCCAAACAAATGTGGCTCCCGATTTGACTTTTGCCGCTATAGAAACCACTACTCGATTTTCTTTAAATTTGGCACAGCAGCTTATAATCCAAATGTTTAACCTCTTTCGTTCCAGATTTCAATATACCCCCTTACAAATGTCCTTTCCTATTTAACATTTTTTGTAAAACACATACATACAGGATACAAAAATCCTTCCCGTTTTCACATTTTCATTGATTAAATTGTATTCGGATTGAAGGTGGAGTGGATCATAGAGTCGGCCCGCCCGACTTTATCCTTTCCTTACTTGTTATTATATTGAAAATGCCAAAACATTTCTTTGGCATGTGATTGCTGACTTCATGGGGAATATTTGTGTATGAAAAGTTTCAGAATTATGAACGAAGAAAGTTAAAATATAAGGAATTGCAACGGCGAATTTTGGATTTTTCATCAATTGCAGCGATTTTCGCGACTGGCTACATATATTTTACAAGCGATCAATCTAACGGATGATGCTGGATTCTGTAAATTCGCTGTGTACATCACAGAAAATGCGTTTTATATACAACATTGACAAGATTTCATGAAAAAAGTTATGGAGTTTACAATAAATCTTATTTATATATTATATCAAATTAGGGAGAAAATCAGTTTTTTCGCTCTCCTGAAAGGTTATGTTTTTGTTCATAGCCACTTATGAATATAAGCCATCGATATATATATATGTAATTTCAAGCAACTATTTAAAAAAGTTAATCTTAATAAAAGCAGCGATTGTCTGCTGCCTATCAGCATACATTTTTCAGCTATTACACTGTTTTTTTGCATAACAGCAGTTTTCTGCAATCTTACATTACCATTCACCCTTCCAAAGAGTTTGCAGTCTGCTAAAATTGGCTGTTGTTAATTAAAATATATAAGCGTTCATAAGCGAGTTTAGCTCGAATTTCCTTTTATATTAGCTTGGGATAATATGCGTATAATATATATTGGCAAACTTGCAAATACTTGGCAAATTAACTAACTATGAGTAAAGATTCCATATTTCAAAGGCATAGTAAATAGTTCATTTACTAGTAAAAGGGTAGTAGATTTACATAAAAACATCTCTTTGAATCTAATAAAAAATGCTTACAATTGAGTAAATTCAAACTTATGTGGAAGAATATTTCCAAGGTTTTAAGTGAGAAAAAAAAATCTGAAATTTTTTCTATGGAAAAAAATCCAATTAGGAAATTTTAACTTAAAATGTGTTTTTTTCCTAAAATGAAGTAAGAATGTTTACTGAAATTTATGCTGAGTTGTTCATACATTTAAGTATTAATGAGCTTATAAAAAACATTTGAAATTGTTTAAAAAATTCTTAAATATTAATCTAAGAAGCAATTCTTGTTCGTTTGCAGAGACTTATTTCTTAAATACTTTATGAATTATTCTAAACAACCACTGCGAAGGCGCCTATCTTGCCTTCGCAACAATCATGGAGTAATAGCTCAACTCCTTATGGCAGAGGTATCATTAAACTTTTGATAAATATTTCATGTTGTCATTTTTTGTATCAGTTTTGCATACTCTGATGCAAAATTATTTGTTTGATTTTTTTTTAGATAAATTGAACTTATTTTAAATAATCCTTTTTCCTTGTATAAAATAAAATTTTCCTCAGGTTAAGTAAAAATTTACTCGTTTTGAGGAATAAAATCAGCAAAATTGTCCTCAGTTTGAGTAAATATTTACTTGATTTGAGTAAACATTTACTTAGTTTTAGGAAATTTCCAGCAAAATTTTACTAAGATTTAGTAAAAATTTACTTTGTTTTAGGTAAATTTTGCTTAAATTTAGTAAAAAATTACTTGGTTTTAGGAAAAATTTACTTTGATTTAGGAAAATTTCAGCAAACATCTACTTATATTTAGTAAAAATGTACTTGGTCTCCTAAATTTTAGTTAATTTTAACTCATTATAGGGTAGATGAAAACCCCCCCCAGGGGAAAATCCTGCTCACGGGCCTGATCTAATGTATCCATCACTCTCAGAAATACATATTTTAATGTTGCCTTCCTGGAATGTCCTCTACTATGGAATTCTCTGTAGTTCCTGTAGTTTTTATTGCGAGCCTCTGCAGCTTCTTCCGCAACCATTCCTAAAGGTAAAATGCTGCACTCAATAATTGGTGTTACATAATTCTCCAAACTTCTTATAGGAAGATGGCTTGCTAACGCAGTTAAGATTGTGGAAATATTTTTAACAAATTCCACATTTAAAAATTTTGGTAAATATCTCTGGATTTTCGAATGCACGACGGGCGGTATTTCCATCATTGATAGATCCACTTCCTCCTGATTTCGGCTTATCCACTCTTAGACCTAGTTTTTCCCAGATCAATTGTTTCACTTCAGCCTTTCGATCTTCCAAAGCTTTCATCTTCTGCTGATATTTTTTCTGACTTGCCACTGCTTAATTTTACTTTTATACGAAATATTAAGGCAGCATTCTAATAGCCTTATCCTGACATGCAAAGGCCTAATAAAGGGTGTTTTTTATTGGGGTATAGAACTTTAAGTTGGCATCACTTTTTTAACTGGCGGCCATTTTGTCAGCTGTCAAGTGATTAATATTTAGTTTGGTTTGCCATTTCATCATGAACAGGTTGACAAAAGAACAACGCTTGCAAATCGTGCAAATTTATTTCGAAAGTAATGGTTCAGTTCGCGAAGTTCACCGGCGCTACATGCCACACAGCGCACGTCACAATCGAATTATTGAAGGAAACATTCGATGAGCGCATAATTTCGCGGAATGGACCTGTCAATTGGCCACCAAGATCGTGTGATTCGACACCATTGGATTATTTTCTTTGGGGATACGTGAAGTCGCTCGTCTACGCCAACAAACCAGAAACGTTAGGGGACTTGGAAGCCAACATTCGTAGCGTTATTGAAAATTGGACCTGTAGAATTGGCTATATTCGAGCCAGCGGCGGCCACATGCCCGAAATCATATTTAAACATTAATGGCATAAAATTATCCTTCCAATAAAGCCAAATTGATGGACATTAAAACGATTTTCTTGTGTTTTATTTCAATTCGAAGTTCTATACCTCAATAAAAAACACCCTATACCATGCTGTAATGAGTATGGATCAAGTAAAGACCGAGATTTCCCCTCTTGTATATTTACGCTCTTTGAGTTTATACAAATAGTGCAAAACTAAAAGAAGAGAAAACTCGATTTTTGTATATTAACATGCAGAAATGTGAGAGATTCTACCGAACACAGATAAATTTTCAGATCAATGAGCCTTGTCACTCTTATTTACAATCTTTAGGTCATGTCCTTTAATTAGAGTGCCCACACTTGTACAGCAGATAGGGGATCCAATTTTTGGGGTCTTGAGAACCATCTGGGTCCACACGAAAAAAAAATTAATTTGGCGGTCTGTAAGTAAGCCCTTTGAACATTTTTCGCTTTTATACAAAGATAATGAAAATGTCATATAAATAAAAAAAATTAATTTGGCGGTCTGTAAGTAAGCAACGGCAAGCCACGGCGCAAAACCACTTTTGTCACTAAATATATAATATGTCTACATTCTGAATATGTCTTTAGATGGTTCTCGTACGTGAACCTATTTTTTGCCAAAAAAAAAAAACAGGGAATCTGGCCCACCAAAGGGGGTCAAAGGGAACATTATACTAAGTGAAACAAGTAAGAACCATCCATAGAGGATGTCGATTTTCGTAGAAGTGCAGTAATATAAGAGGAAAATATAATATTTTTTATATAGCCAAATCAAAACAAATACAAATAATAAAAAATAACATTTTAATTATTTCAAACCACGCTTATAAGGCAAGACTACCAATACGTCAATTCAAAAAAAAATAAATATTCTTCTATTTATATTTTCAAACAGCTTAAATACCATAAATATTGGTTGATAGTGGGTGCTACAGTTGGTTGTATTTCCATTCTATTTTAATTCCAAAAGTACAAATTTTGAAAATTCATTATCAGACGTACATAGTGCAAAATAACCTAACTTCATGATTCAACCAATTTTTGCTGTAAAAGAAAAATTACGAATATGGAAAAAACTTTTTAATCTGCGTGTCTATGCAGTCAGAGGAATGTATACACCGAATTCCATGATTCCAGCTGCGGCCATTGGATTGGTACCATTCTTACCCACTTAAGAGTACAACTATCTAAAATCTCTTTATTTACGTTTCTACCCAATTAAAATTTCATCATTCTAGACGTAGTCGTTTAGTTAGTACTATTTTTATCCCTCTGTACCATTGTATCGCTTGAAAGTACGAATCCGTTTATTTTCCATGTCTACGTAGTCAAAGGAATGTATACTCCGAATTTCATGACTCTAGCTGCGGTCATTTGGTTGGTACTATTTTTATCCCCTTTTTCCATATTAGAGGAATAAACACACCGAATTTCGTGTTCCTAGCTGTTGTCGTTTAATATGTACCATTTTTATCCGTTTTTTGCCCCATCTCACCCCCAACCAATAAGAATCACTTTATGCTGCACGTTTTTGTTATCGGAGGAATGTGCATACCCAATATCAAGTAAGTACAAGCAGACATTTTGCAAAAATATGCTTAAATACTCTCAAATATTAGGTATTATTATGGGTAGTTTTAGTCCTTATGAGGGAAAAATGTTTCCCTTTGGACCGATTTCGCCCCAATTCAATCCCAACCGATCTTCGACTATTAGACGCATTTATGGAAAATTTGAACTAGAGTTTGCATTTTCCCGTACTTTTATTTCCCGGCAAACGGGATTTATTTTTTAATTTCTCGGGAAACATTCACATTTATTAAAGTAAAATACATATATATTTTACAATGAAGATGTTACAGAATTCATATAATAAAGCAGTATGGTGCCTCAAGCGAAATTGTGCGATATCCGCTGCAGACCCTTAGGCAGTTTCTGCGGAAGATAGAGAGCATATTCTTCTTCGAGTTTAATCTCATCGATGCTTCCCAGATTGGAGATGCGTAAAGGAGAATAGAGTTTGCAACTCTGGCGAGTAATATTCTTCGGCTTTGTCTCGGGCCTCCTATGTTTGGCATCATCCTGGCCAGCGCATTTACTACTTTGGTAGCCTTTTCGCAGGAGTATACGATGTGCTGCTTGAAATCTAAGCGGTTGTCTATCATAATCTCTAAGTATTTTATGGCATCGCATGACTTTATGGTCGTCTTTCCTACTTTTATTTCCAGAGTTTCTGGCTTGCTTTTGTTGCTTATCAGTACAGCCTCCGTTTTGTGTTCAGCAAGGTTAAGGTTCACGCTTTTCATCCAAATACCTATAGTGTGTATAGCTTCGTTTGCATATAGCTGTAATTCGTCTAGGTGGCGCGCTTGTATTACTACAGCTATGTCATCGGCGAATCCCACAATATTTACTTCTTCTGGTACCTCTAGGTTGAAAACTCCGTCATACATAATGTTCCATAGCAGCGGTCCTAACACAGAGCCTTGCGGAACACCTGCAGTAACATTACGCGTTTCAATGCCGTTATCTGTTTCGTACTCCAATGACCGATTTTAGAAGTAGTCCATTACAATGTTAATTAGGTACTCCGGCACGTTGAGTTTTCTCAAAGATACGTGCCTCCATCCTGCCGAGTTAAACGCGTTCCTGATGTCGAGTGTGATCACCGCGCAATATTTTCCAGAGCATCCTTTGCCTTGAATTGCTTCTCTCGCCATGTTCACAACTGAGTTTATGGCATCCACTGTTGACCTCGCTTTGCGGAACCCATATTGGTTTGGTAAAATGCCTTCTGCATCTTCTACAAAATTCAGCAGCCTGTTATAAATTATCCTCTCTAGCTACTAAGAAAAGGTCCTCTCTATCCGTGTCTGCGAGACATATCGGTCTGTAGGATTGAGGTTCTCCGAGGGTTTTTCCGGGCTTTGGTATCAGAATTAGTTTCTGTTTTTTCCAGTTATTGGGCTTGTCTGTCTGCCTGTCTATCTTATATTTCAACTAAAAATAAACTTGGTGGAAATGAATCAGATCGGTTCAGATTTATAAATAGCTCCCATACAAATTTCGCTCCCGGGTAGACTTTTCCCGCCCCAGAAACCACGAATTTTTACCGAAACTTCAACTGGAAGAACTTATTGTGAAAGTTAGTCACTTTATTCCATGTTTGAATATAGCTCCAATTCAAATATTCTTTTCGATTTCACAAATTGGAAAAGTTCATATTAGCCTATGATTAGAAAACATACAAAAATTCTTCCCGTTTTCACTTTTTACCGAATTGAATTGTATTCAGATAGAAAGCCCGACTTTAGCCTTTCCTTACATGTTTGGCATACGTTCGACAAGACGACGGATGTGCAGGCAAGCGCCCATGTGGGACGTATTTAACTGACGAATTTATACTTTCCAAACTTTATATCCATGAAATGACTGGAAATTATTTTGTTATTTGCACGGGCCGTTACCCAGCCTAATATATAAATGAACATACAAATAGGAACATTGTGAAGTCGAATGATATTTAAAAACTATTTAGTTAAATGCCCTAATTAAAATCGCCATCATTCATATCTGCACTTGTCATCAGATAATTGTTTTTGAAAACAATAATAATACATTTTGTTTTTCATAACAATCTGCATTGGACTTACAGCGAGAGAACTTCGGTAACGAGAGGGCAAAAAAATCAATTCGGCAATGTCACTGTTGGCAGGAAACATTTTAACAATTATCCTTCTGCTGATGGCAATGGGACAACAAGTCTGTAGTCGACAGGTATGAAGAAAGAAACTCGCTTTCTATTCGTCTATTTTATGCACTATTTAGCAATTTCAAAATTAAAATTCAATGCCAAGTAATATCTATATTTTTCAGATTTATGCCTACTTTGAAAAAATCGAATGTAATCAGTATGATTTCAATTATGGAGAAAACGTTAAATGTTGGCTGTCGCCCGACCAGGACGGCCAACTTATGATGAATGCGGAATTCAAGCTAAAAAAGGATGTGCTGGATCTCAGCGCCAAATTCCAGTTCATCGTTGAACAAAATAGAAAGAACATGACCTATTTGTCTTTGAATATTGATATCTGCGATCTATTAGGACAGGCCATTAGAAATCCAGTTGTACGTCTAATTCACGAAGAAACCCGTCGCAAAAGTAATATTCCCTTGGAATGTCCACTGAAAAAGGTACTGGCACTAAAGTATCGAGTATCTATGAAAGTGATATAACGTCTACTTGTTCTTGCAGGGTATCGTTTATTTCATTCGCAATTTTACAATCAATTCAAAGTTAGTACCACCATTCGCACCACGCATGAGGTGGATTTCCGATTGGAACTTTTATAGCAAAACGGATGCAGGCATGGTGAAACTTGTCCACTTTGCGTCCAGTGGAAGAGTAGATCATACTAAGCCGAAGAACGCTGTCACAGCTTAGTGCTTATTTGGAACAATTTGGAGCAGACTCTTTAATTTCTTGTGGAACCTTGCAGATAATCTGTGTTGTATTCAACTTTGAGAACATTTGTACGTACAATAAAAAGGAAGTAGAAAATAGTAAAAATAAATCAAAGTACATAACTGAGCAGAAGTAATTATTTTGGGCCAGAGACGGGCGGTATTGAAATTGGATGAAATCGGTTTAGTTTTAGATGTAGAGGAATTCCATGCAAAACTAATGAGACATTTTTAGAAGGTCTTCCCTTTTGGATAAAATGATTCTTTATAACCAAATATTCTTTTCATTTGCTCGGTTATTAATGTAACTATATGTGTCACTTCATTTGTAGATATGTACTTCTAAACGGCACATTTTTGACGAAGATGTTTATTATTTAAAAACATACACGAGATCTTTCTGATATGGATATTTTATACAAACTGGGAAAAATAATGTAATTAGTTATAGGCCCATTTCAAAACTATCAAATATTGACAATCTTTTTAAACACATAATTTGTGATAAATTGACTTTTAGATTTAAGAGCTATATGGGCATCTCCCAAAAAATGAAATCAGACCACATTAATAGCTTTTAACTTTATTTTTTCCCTATTTCGACACCTGTTTTATTATGAAACTTGAAGTTAACTTGTTCTCTTTATACACTCCACGAGAGTATTATGTCATTGTGCATTTGTTTGTAACACCCAAAAGGAAGCGAGATAGACCCATTTTAAGTGTACCGATCGACTTAGAATCACTTTTTGAATCGCTTTAGCAATGTCCGTCTGTCCGTCCATCTATTCTTGTAATCACGATACAGGTCGCAATTGTACACAGAACCAAATGACGCTTTGCACAACGAAGTTTTTCGAGATAAGGACGAACGCTATTTAATTTGAAACAAGTAAGGAAAGGCTAAAGTCGGGCGGGGCCGACTATATAATACCCTACACCACTCCCTGCGTATGTACCTCGCTTTGATTACTAAACCCATTTATTTCATGGGAGAAATTTTATGTAGTTCATATAAATTATACTATAAATTAATCTTTAGTCATATTTAACGAATATGGTTAATAATATGGCAATTGATCCAATTATCCGATAGACAAATACAGTAGTAATAGGATGAATCGGACCGACATTTCAAAAGGGGGCCTATAACTACATTTTGGGCCTGGTCCAAAACATGGGCCTATATATTTCTCATTCACTGTAGGTATTCCTGGTTGAAAAATACCATGATCTGCAAAATTTGACGAAGATCCGATGTAAGATGTAGTTTCTAGAGCTGTAATAGATCAGAATGGGACCCATATATACCAAAGTATGGACATATGGGATCTCCCAAACAAGTAAGGAAATGCTAACGACGGACGGACTTTCTATCTCATTACAATTCAATTTGGTAAAAAAGTGAAATCGGGAAGGATTTTTGCATCCTGTAAATGTATGTGTTTGACAAAAAATGTTAAATCGGAAAGGACATTTGTATAGGGGTATATTGAAACCTGGAACGATGTGACCCGCTTTCACCATGTATGTTTATTGGTGAAATATAAATTGTAAAGTTTGGCCAATATCGGTTAACCATTCGGGAGCAACATTTGTATGAGGGCGATATCAAAATCTGAACCGATCTTACCCACTGTCACCATAGGTTGGATTATAAGATGTTGTGCCAATTTTAAAGAAAAACGGGTACAATATGTGGATTTTAGAGCGGAAAACGTCAAATCGGGAGCGACATTTGTATGTGGGCTATATCTAAATCTGTACCGATCATACCCACTTTCAGCATAGGTGTTTCTAGTTAGATTATAAGATGTTGTGCCAAATTTAAAGAAAATCGGGTGCAAGATGTGGTTTCTAGAGCGGAGGGAGTGACATTTGTTTGGGTCTATATCTAAATCTGAACCTATCTTACCCAGTTTCAGCATAGGCGTTTCTAGTTCGATTATAAAATGTTGTGCCAAATTTAAAGAAAATGGGGTACAATATGTGGTTTATAAAGCGGAAAAAGTGAAATCGGGAACGACATTTGTATTGGGGCTATATCTAAATCTGAACCGATCTTACCCAATTTTTGCATCGGTGTTTCTAGTTCGATTATAAGATGTTCTACAAAATTTAAAGAAAATCGGGTACAATATGTCGTTTCTAGAGCGGAAAATGTCAAATCGGGAGCGACATTTGTATGGGGGCTATATCTAAATCTGAACCGATCTTACTCACTTTCAGCATAGGTGTTTCTAGTTCGATTATAAAATGTTGTGCCAAATTTAAAGAAAATCGGGTACAATATGTCGTTTCTAGAGCGGAAAATGTCAAATCGGGAGCGACATTTGTATGGGGCTATATCTAAATCTGAACCGATCTTACCTAGATTCAGCATAGGTGTTTCTAGTTCGATTATAAAATGTTGTACCAAATTTAAAGAAAATCGGGTACAATATGTCGTTTCTAGAGCGGAAAATGTCAAATCGGGAGCGACATTTGTATGGGGGATATATCTAAATCTGAACCGATCTTACCCAATTTGTGCATACGTATTTCTAGTTGGATTATAAGATGTTCTGCCAAATTTAAAGAAAATCGGGTACAATATGTCGTTTCTAGAGCGGAAAATGTCAAATCGGGAGCGACATTTGTATGGGGGCTATATCTAAATCTGAACCGATCTTACCCAATTTTTGCATACGTGTTTCTAGTTCGATTATAAGATGTTCTGCAAAATTTAAAGAAAATCGGGTACAATATGTCGTTTCTAGAGCGGAAAATGTCAAATCGGGAGCGACATTTGTATGGGGGCTATATCTAAATCTGAACCGATCTTACCCAATTTTTGCATAGGTATTTCTAGTTGGATTATAAGATGTTGCGCCAATTTTAAAGAAAATCGGGTACAATATGTGGTTTCTAAAGCGGAAAAACTGAAATAGGGAGCGACATTTGTATGGGGGCTATATCTAAATCTGAACCGATCTTACCCAATTTCAGCATAGGTGTTTCTAGTTCGATTATAAAATGTTGTGCCAAGTTTAAAGAAAATCGGGTACAATATGTCGTTTCTAGAGCGGAAAATGTCAAATCGGGAACGACATTTGTATGGGGGCTATATATAAATCTGAACCGATCTTACCCAATTTGTGTATACATGTTTCTAGTTGGATTATAAGATGTTCTGCAAAATTTAAAGAAAATCGGGTACAATATGTCGTTTCTAGAGCGGAAAATGTCAAATCGGGAGCGGCATATGTATGGGGGCTATATCTAAATCTGAACCGATCTTACCCAATTTGTGCATACGTGTTTCTAGTTGGATTCTAAGATGTTCTGCCAAATTTAAAGAAAATCGGGTACAATATGTGGTTTCTAGAGCGGAAAAAGTGAAATAGGGAGCGACATTTGTATGGGGGCTATATCTAAATCTGAACCGATCTTACCCAATTTTTGTATACATGTTTCTAGTTGGATTATAAGATGTTCTGCAAAATTTAAAGAAAATCGGGTACAATATGTCGTTTCTAGAGCGGAAAATGTCAAATCGGGAGCGACATATGTATGGGGGCTATATCTAAATCTGAACCGATCTTACCCAATTTTTGCATACGTGTTTCTAGTTGGATTATAAGATGTTCTGCTAAATTTAAAGAAAATCGGGTGCAATATGTGGTTTCTAGAGCGGAAAAAGTGAAATAGGGAGCGACATTTGTATGGGGCTATATCTCAATCTGGACCGATTTCCTCCAAATTCAATACCGATGGTCCTTGGCCAGAAAAAATAACTTCTGCCAAGTTTCATGACAATCGGACAACAATTGCGACCTGTAGAGTGCGAACAAGCTTAGATGGACAGCAGACGGACGGACGGACGGACGGACAGACAGACATCGTTAAATCGACTCAGCTGGTGATTCTAAGCCGATCGGTATACTTAAAGGTGGGTCTAGCTCGATTATTTCTTGGTGTTACAAACATTTGGCGCGAAACTAACTTATAATACCCTAGACCACGAAGTGGTGTAGGGTATAAAAAAATCGGTTCAGATTTACATATAGCCCCCATACGAATTTCACTCCCGATTTGACTCTTTTCACTCTAGATATCACATATTTTAACAGATTTTTTTTCAAAATTGGCAAAACATCTAATATTTCAACTAGAAACACCCATGGTGAAAATGGGTCAGATCGGTTCAGATTTATATATAGCTCCCATACAAATTTCGCTCCCGATTTGATTTTTTCCGCTCAGAAACCACAAATTGTATCAGATTTGGCAAAACATCTTATATTTAAACAAGGAAAACAAATGGTGAAAATGGGTCAAATCGGTTCAAATTTGTAGAGCTCCCATTAATATTGTGCTCCCGATTTGACTTTTTCTGCTCTAGAAACCACTCCACTTCCTCCTCAAATTAGGCGAAATATCTTATATTTGTCCTATAAACAGCCATGGTCCAAATGGGTCAGATCGGTTCAGATTTATATATAGCTCCCACACAAATTTCACTCCCGCTTTCACTTTTTCCACTCTATAAACCACATTTTGTATCAGATTGTCTTCAGATTTAGCAAAACATCTTATATTTAAACAAGGAACACCTATGGTGAAAATAGGTCAGATCGCTTTGGATTTACATATAGCTCCCATACAAATTTCGCTCCCGGATAGACTTTTTCCGCCACAGAAACCACGAATTTTCACCTCATTTCTTCAAAGTGAGCATAACACGTTATATTTGAACTGGAAGAACTTATTGTGAAAGTTAGTTACAACAGATATTCCGAGTAAAGTAAATATAACATGATATGGAAAAATTGATCAAGATCCAATGATAAATACAGATTATACAGCGGTAATAGAATGAATCGGACGGACATTTGAAGAAGGTCTATAACAACAATTGAGGCCTGTGGCAAAACATCCTCCTATATATTTCTCATTCACAGTAAGTATTCCTAGATGAAACATATAATGATCTGCAAAATTTGATGAAGATCCGATATAAGAGGTAGTTTCTAGATGTAATAGAGCAGAATGGGGCCCCATTTGGGTTATACCAAAGTATGGACATATGGGCATCTCCCCAACAAATATGGAAAGGCTAAAGACGGACGGAGCCGACTATATGATACACCCCACTTTCTATTTCACTATAATTCAATTCGGTAAAAAAGTGAAAGCGGGAAGGATTTTTGAATCCTGTAAATGTATGTGTTTGACAAAAAATGTTAAATCGGAAATGACATTTGTGTGGGGGTATATTGAAACCTGGAACGATGTGACCCGCTTTCACCATATTTGTTTATTGGTGAAATATAATATGTAAAGTTTGGCCAAAATCGGTTAAAGATTCGGAAGCAACATTGTTTGGGGGCTATATCTAAATCTGAACCGATCTTACCCACTTTCACCATAGGTGTTCTTAGTTGGATTATAATATGTTGCGCCATTTTTAACGAAAATCGGGTACAATATGCGGTTTCTAGAGCGGAAAAAGTGAAATCGGGAGCGACATTTCTATGGGGACTATATCTAAATCTGAACCGAAATCCTCCAAATTCAATACCGATCGTCCTTGGCCAAAAAAGTAACTTCTGCCAAATTTCATGATAATCGGACAGCAATTGCGACCTGTAGAGTGCGAACAAGCTTAGATGGACAGCAGACGGACAGACAGACATCGGTAAATCGATTTAGCTGGTGATTCTAAACGAACCGTATACTTAAAGGTGGGTCTAGCTCGATTATTTCTTGGCGTTACAAACATTTGGCGGAAACTAACTATCCCTAGTCTACGAAGTGGTGTAGGGTATAAAAATTCACGAAATCTTTATGTTATAAGTCCATTTCAAAACTATCAAACTTTTTAAACACATAATTTGTGATAAATTGACTTTTAGATTTAAGAACTATATGAAGTCATGGAAGGTCGACAACTAGCAATTGAGAAGTTTTTACAAAATATTGCATTTCGTATTTAGAGAGAGGTGTTCAAGTGGACACTATTTATTCTGATTTTTCTAAAGCCTTCGGCATATACTATATACATATATAAATAATACACTATAATATAAATAAATGAAAATTGCTTGGTTTCGAAAATATTTAATAAATAGACACTGTTCGGTATTTTTAGATGGTTTCTTTTCAGATACTTATATATCCAAGTTCTGGCATCCTACAAGGAAGTGTATTGAGTCCGCTGTAGTTCAATATTTTTGTTAACGATATTAATTGTTTCAGTCATCTTTTGTATGCGATGTGAAAAAAATGGACTCATATGGTCAACTTTAACAGTATGTGTTTAATATGTGTATGTGTAAAATACAACAGTGCGACAGTCCAAAAACTCTGGGAATTTATAGTATTTTTCTGGTAGGTATTGCTTAATTAAGAAAACATAAGAAATCTGTGTACTTTTGCCCAGCAAAAACACTTTTTAAGCAATTTTTAACCCTTTACCACAAGTAAACTTATTTAAGTAACGCACATAGAAAGGAGTAAAACGCCATTTTGTCCTAAAAAATCCGTCAGTAATTGACTGAGTTATTGACATTTTTATAAATACCAAATTTTTGCAAAAATACTAGTTTTGGTCATTCTATTTTACATCTCTCATTATTTTACGAATTTAAGTCCAATAAAAATACTTAAAATTCTTTAAAATAGATAAAAATTGAAAAAAAAACATAGTGACAATTTTAATAAAAAAAATTCGCAATTTTGCAACACTTGGGTATTTTTTGGAAAAAATAATATTTCATAGTTTTTATCATTTTATCATTATAATATGGAAACTTTGATCAAGATCTGATGCAATATGAGGCGGTGATAATAAAAATTAGAGAGACAGATGTATGGGGTTATTTGAAAACATGGGCCTATGCGGACAAATTTTACGGTAGGCATACCAAGATTAACTATAATATGCGAAAAATTTGATGACAAATGCAAATTTTACAGCGGTAATAAGATAAAACGGACGGGGGCCTATAACAACACTTGGGAGTTGTACATGAGCCTATATATTTCCCCTTTAGGTATTCTTAGTTGACAAATAACACGATCTGCAAGATCTGATATAAAATGTGTGTTGTAGAGCGGTAATAGTGTAACCTATGGTTCCATTTGTATGGGGTATAACCCCCAAAAACATGGATCCATATAGTTGACTTTCATAGCAGGTATTTCTAGTTGAAATATAACATGATCAGGATTCGTTGTAAAATGTGCATTTTGGAGCACTAATAGTGTAAATCGGAGATATGTTTGTATGGGGCCTATATCAAAACATTGACTCATGCAGTCCATATTCACAGTAGTTTAAATATAGGGTTTTCCAACAAGAGGTGTTATTTTGAATCACCCGGTATTTCGGTAGATATCACTTTTGAAGCTTTCATTCTTTGACATTTGACAAGCTGAAACTACGCCATTACTAAACAAGTAAGGAAAGACTAAAGTCCCTGCATATATACCTAGCTTTGATTACTAAACCATGGTGTTTCATGGGAGCAATTTTATGTAGTACATATTAATTATACTATAAATTCACCTTTAGTCGAAGGGTTAGTTTGAAGGGGCCTATAACAACACTTGAGGCATGTGCCAAAACATGCGCCAATATATTTCTCATTCACGGTAGGTATTCTTAGTTGAAACATATAATTTGATGAAGATCCCATGTAAGACGTAGTTGCTAGAGCAGAATGGGGCCCCATTTGGGTTATACCAAAGTGTGGACATATGGGCATCTCCCAAACAAGTAAGAAAAAACTAAAGACGGATGGAGCCGACTATATGATACACCCCACTTTCTATCTCATTACAATTCAATTCGTCAAAAAAGTGAAATCGGGGAGGATTTTTGAATCATGTAAATGTATGTGTTTGACAAAAAATGTCAAATCGGAAAGGCATTTGTATGGGGGTATATTGAAACCTGAAATGATGTGACCCGCTTTCACCATGTATGTTTATTAGTTAAATATAATATGTAAAGTTTGGCCAAAATCGGTTAAACATTCCGGAGCAACATTTGTATTGGGGCTATATCTAAATCTGAACCGATCATACCCACTTTCAGCATAGATGTTTCTAGATCGATTATAAGATGTTGTGCCAATTTTAAAGAAACTCGGGTACAATATGTGGTTTCTAGAGCGGAAAAAGTAAAATCGGGAGCAACATTTGTATGGGGGCTATATCTAAATCTGAACCGATCTTACCCAATTTCTGCACAAGTATTTCTAGTTGGATTATAAGATGCTGTGCCAAATTTAAATAAAATCGGCTGCAAGATGTGGTTTATAGAGCGGGAAATGTCAAAGAGCTAGCGACATTTGTATGGGGACTATATCTAAATCTGAACCGATCTTACCCACTTTCACCATAGGTGTTTTAAGTTCGACTATAAAATGTTGTGCCAATTTTAAAGAAAATCGGGTACAACATGTGGTTTCTAAAGCTGAAACAGTGAAATCGGGAGCGACATTTGTATGGGGCTATATCTAAATCTGAACCGATCTTCTTCACTTTCAGCATAGGTGTTTTAAGTTCGATTATAAAATGTTGTGCCAATTTAAAAAAAAAAAGGTACAATATGTGGATTTTAGAGCGGAAAAAGTCAAATCGGGAGCGACATTTGTATGGGGGCTATATCTAAATCTGAACCGATTTCCTCCAAATTCAATACCGATGGTCCTGGCCAGAAAAAATAACTTCGGCCAAGTTTCATGACAATCGGACAGCAATTGCGACCTGTAGAGTGCGAACAAGCTTAGATGGACAGCAGACGGTCGGACGGACAGACAGACATCGTTAAATCGACTCAGCTGGTGATTCCAAGCTGATCGGTATACTTAAAGGTAGGTCTAGCTCGATTATTTCTTGGTGTTACAAACATTTGGCGCGAAATTAACTTATATGTTTATGTTCCGGTTTATGTTCCGGCATGGTCGTTGGACCTTACTTTTTCGAAAATGAGGTTGGACCAACAGTTACGGTAAATGGATTGAGCTATCGAGAGATGATTAATGATTTTTTATGGTCGGAGTTCGATGGTATTGATCTGAACAATGTTTACTTTCAACAAGACGGCGCTCCGTGCCACAAAAGCAACGAAACCATTGCTCTTTTACGGGAAAATTTACCGGACCGTGTTATTTCTCACAATTGGCCACCGAGATCATGTGATTTAACACCTTGCGACTTCTTCCTTTGGGGCCACGTGAAAAACAAGGTCTACGCCAAAAACCCTGCGTCGATTCAATACCTCAAAGATAGAATTCGTGAGGCTATCGGGGCCATAGGTCAGCCACTTTGCGATTTGGTTATGGAACATTTCATGAAAAGGATATGGCCCCGTAAGCGTGGTCGAAGTGGCCATTTGACTGATGTTGTTTTTCATTATTAACGGCATACCTTCATCTTTATTATGAAATAAACATCCGATTTATCTAAAAAATGACATTTATCTTTTAATACCAAAATAACACCTCTTGTTGGAAAACCCTGCATAACATGAATCTGAAAATTTTAACAGAATGCAATTTAAAATGTGTATTTTAGAGCAGTAATAAGCAATTTGTGCAATACAGGGTGGGTCATTTAAAATTTGAACTGACGATTACTTTGACTTTGAAAGGTAGAATAGCATTCACTCTACAGAGTAGGAGGGTATATATCATTTGGGACAGAAAAAAGTGTAACGCATTGAAAGAGTAACTTAAGACCCTAAGTATGTTTGGACCAAATCCGTATCACGACATTTTAAGGTGCTTGAGTCATATCCGTCCGTCTGTCTGGCTGATGTACACGATTCAAACTTTGCACATCGTAATATTTTCCCAAAATTAGTTTAAGTTCGAAGATGGGCGAAATTGCCACGCTCCTTCTGGTACCTCCCACACAAAGTGGTATAAACTTTAGTCACAATAAAACCGACATAATATCCATACGCGTAGTCAAATCATTTGCAATTTGATATTAGAAAATGTTTTAATTATCACTTTAAACCTAAACAAGTAAGGAAAGGCTAAAGTCGGGCGGGGCCGACTATATGATACACTCCACTTTATCTATCGGAATACAATTCAATTCAGTAAAAAAATGAAACGGGAAAATTTTTTGAATGTTTCCAAATCAAAGGCTAATATGTCCAATTTGTCAAATCGAGAATAATATTTGTATCGGGGCTATATGCAAACAAGTGACTAACTTTCACAATAAGTTCTTCTAGTTGAAGTATAACGTGTTATGCTCAATTTTAAGAAATTCTCTGAAATACGCGGTTTTTGGGGGAACGAAATATGTATGAGAGCTATATGTAAATATGAACCGATGTGACCCATTTTCACTATAGGTGTTCCTAGTTTAAATATAAGTTGATTTGCTAATTTAGAAGAAAATCTGATACTAGAGCGAAAAAATTCAAATTGGGAGCGAAATTTATATGGGAGCTATATATAAATCTGAACCGATTTTGCGAATTTTGAAGAAAATCTGTTAAAATATGTGGATTCTAGAGCGGACAAATTCAAATTGGGAGCGAAATTTGTATGGGAGCTATATATAAATCTGAACCGATCTAACACATTTTTACCACAAGTGCTTCCAGTTGAAATATAAGGTGTTTTGCGAATTTTGAAGAAAATCTGTTAAAATATGTGGATTCTAGAGCGGAAAAATGCAAACTGGGAAAGGAATTTGTATGGGAGCTATACATAAATCTGAACCGATCTAACAAATTTTTTTCCACAGGTGTTTCTAGTTGAACTATAAGATGTTTTGCCAATTTTGAAGAAAATCTGTTGAAATATGTGGTATCTAGGGTGAAAAGGGTCAAATCGGGAGTGAAATGCGTATGGGGGATAGATCTAAATCTGACCCGATTTTCTTCAAATTAAATAGCGTTCGTCCTTGTCCCGAAATACTTCGTTTGGTTCTGGCTACAATTGCGACCTGTAGCGTGATTGCAACAACAGATGGACAGACGGGCCTTGCTAAATCGACTCAGAAAGTGATTCTAAGCCGATCGGTATAATTAAGAATGGGTCCTTCCTTTTGGGTGTTACAAACAAATGCACAAAGACATAATACTCTCATGGAGTGTATAAAAATATTTAGTTTTATCCACGCCCCTTCTTGTACCTCCCACACAATTGCCTCTTTCCTAAATGTGGAAGCTGTAACCATGTGATACGAACCACCTAGTACCTTCCACACAAATCATCATGCCCTACGTCAAATTTAATTCCTAATAACTATGTTCTCTGATAGTGAGGGTATATATAAGTCGGTTTAGCCGACTAAAGCTTACTTACTTGTTTTTATACACTCCACGAGAGTTTATGTTTTTAGAGCATTTGTTTGTAACACCCAAAAGGAAACGAGATAGACCCATTGTTAATTATACCGATCGACTTAGAATCACTTTTTGAGTCGATATTGCAATGTCCGTCCGTCCGTCTGTCCATCTATTCTTGTAATCACGATACAGGTCGCAATTGTAGACAGAACCAAATGAAACTTTGCACAACGAAGTTTTTCGGTACAACGTCGAACGCCATTTAATTTGAAGAAAATCGATTTAGATATAGATATAGCCCCCATACGAATTTCACTCCCGATTTGACTCTTTTCACTCTAGATGGGGTATCTACAACAGATTTTCTTTAAAATTGGCAAAACATCTTATATTTGAATTAGAAACAACTGTGGTAAAAATGTGTTGGATCGGTTCAGATGATCAGATCTATATATAGCTCCCATACAAATTTCGCTCCCCATTTTACTTTTTCCGCTCTAGAAACCACATATTGTGTCAGATTGTCTTCAGATTTGGCAAAACATCTTATATTTAAACTAGGAACATCTATGGTGAAAATAGGTCAGATAGGTTCAGATTTATATATAGCTCCCATACAAATTTCGCTCCCGATTTTACTTTTTCTGCTCTAGAAGCCACATATTTTAACAGATCCTCATCAAATTAGGCGAAATATCTTATATTTGTTTTATAAACAGCCATGGTGCAAATGGGTCAGATCGGATTAGATTTATATATAGCTCCCACACAAATTTCACTCCCGATTTCTCTTTTTCCACTCTATAAACCACATATTTTAAGAGATCTTCTTCAAATCTATCAAATTATCTCATATTTCAACTGGAAACACCCATGGTGAAAATGGGTCATCGGTTCAGACTTACATATAGCTCCCATACAAATTTCGCCCCAAAAATTTCCCATACAAATTTCGGATAGACTTTTTCCGCACCAGAAAGCACGAATTTTCACAAAATGATCTTAACACGTTATATTTGAACTGGATGAACTATTTGTGAAAGTTAGTCACTATATTCCATGTTTGGATATAGCACCGATATAAATATTTCCGATTTGACAAATTGGACCAGGTCATATTAGCCTGCGATTAGGAAACATACAAAAAATTTTCCCATTTTCACTTTTTTACTGAATTGAATTGTATTCGGATTAAAAGTGGAGTGTATCATATAGTCGGCCCCGCCCGACACTAGCCTTTCCTTACTCGTTATTTTTAGGTTTTGACATTTGCAAAATGGGACGCGTCCGATGTGTATTCGGTTCCTCCAATGGGCTGTAGATTGTTTGGCATGAGATGAAGAAATTCTCTGAAAAATCGTCAGATGGTGCTCCTTTTCATTTCGGTGGCTATGTCAACAAGCAAAATGCATCCCGCCCGACACTAGCCTTTCCTTACTCGTTATTTTTAGGTTTTGACATTTGCAAAATGGGACGCGTCCGATGTGTATTCGGTTCCTCCAATGGGCTGTAGATTGTTTGGCATGAGATGAAGAAATTCTCTGAAAAATCGTCAGATGGTGCTCCTTTTCATTTCGGTGGCTATGTCAACAAGCAAAATGCATCCACAACGATTCACTGTGGCATAATTGGGACATTTTTCTTCGAAAATAATCAAGGAGCCACCGTGCCATGCTCATCGAATTTTTAGAAATAAAAATTCAAGAGAATGACATGGATGACATTTGATTCCACACAACCAACGCAGCCATCGATATTTTAAGCACTGTTTTTGATAATCGAATAATCAGTCGAAATTGTGACGTCAATGTGCAGACTCGGAGCTGTGATTTAAGCCCTTTGGATTATTTTTTGTAGGGAGCATTTGAGGATAAATGTTACTCAAACCAACAAGAGGCAATTGAAGCGTTGGAAGAAGTTGTCATTGAAGAGATTCGAGCCGGAATAATCGGAAATGTAATGAAAAATTGGGTTGATCAGATGAGGTCCTATAAAACCAGAAATTTTAAAATTAATCAGTAATTTTTCCTTTATAGCCGATTGTGATCTAAAATGTTACATGGTCCACCCAATACTGGTATGGAGGCTATATCTAAATTTACACCGACCGCTTTAGATGGACGGACAAACAGATATCGTTAAATGGTCTCAGCTGGTGATTCTAAGCCGATCGGTGGGTGGGTCTAGCTCCACGTGAAACTAACTTATAATAACCTATGCCACGAATTATGTGAGGTATAAAAAGATTTTCTAACGAAACACGATTCGTACGTTCTAGGTGCAAAGCACACGCCTTACATCTGAGACCCCATGTATTCCACTCACTTATGAAAAATATTATATTCTTAAAATGCTACGGGATATTAAGAATCTAAAAATCTGAAAATTAAATTAAACAACTCGATAGTTGAGTCTAAAGAAGATATTCTGAAACACAGATAGGTTTAACAGTTTTTTGCGAAGGAGGAGACAAAACAATCGACGATATGTAGATATGACCACTGTACGTTGTTTTTTTTTTAAGAAAAATAATTGGTCGTCACTTTCAAAAACAATAAAAAAACAGAATACAATTTTGTATTTAAAATCTTTTCAAAGATCTAATAATTCAGAAAAATTGGACAAAAATTGCAAAACACATGCGAAAAGCCAGATTTTTAAAAGTGTTATCAGAGACGTTTATATGTCAGACGACTTGACCCAGCGACGAAATATTTTGCAGATCAGCATTAAACAATCCAATCTTTATTTCCTGACCCAGCCTAATATACATATGAATATTGTTAAATAACTTCCTGTTTTGTTTATTTTGGTTTCGATATTAATGAAAAGCCACACCACTACGTATGAAAAATGGCAAGTGAGTATGCTTCACATTGCATTACGTAGTCCAAGTACGTTCAGCTTGATCGAACGCCGCACAGTGGTTCAGAATCAAAATCCATCGGCCAAAATTCAAGATCTTTTGTTCCAGCAGACATTTTTGAGTTCTGTAAAAAACCAAATTACTCATCTTTTTATCTGATTTATTAATGAGACGAAAATGACTAAATTGCTTTTTGGAACTAAAAAAGTTGACTTTTTGCACTAAATGTATCCTATCGTCCAAGGGGGCAATTTGGGGCGGGCAAAAGTTAATCTGAAAAAACGTGGAACCCGTTAACGTTTCCAAAAATGTATATGTGTTGTGTTGGTTCAAAGTCAGATATTTGTTCAAAAAGGATATTTTTTAAAATATTTTATAAAATAAACAAGCTATATTTGGCACAAACATAGTTTTGAAGTCATAATAAAGCTAAGAAACCACTGTTTATAATAAAAATGTGCAAAATCACTTAAAATATGTGAGAAACAGTTCGATGAATATGTTATGTTTTCAATATTCAAAATCTGGAAAACATGAAAATCTATAATACCAAAAAAATCAAAGTTTTTCCTTCGCATTAAGAACAAATACGATAAATTATTTTAAAAAACATAAAAACAAAAAAAAAACTTTAAAATCGAAAAATACGAAAGTAGTTAATTTTGGACCGATTTTCAAAATATATCCAATTTCCCGATTTTTAATGTTAGTAGCTCAAAATAAACCTTGGGTCTTAGTCTAATTTCGATTTTTTACAGAACTCAAAAATGTCTACTGGAAAGTTATTGCATTTTGGCCGATGGATTTTGATTCTGAACCATTGTGCACCGGGTAAAATATTCGCCAGTTTTTATACCCTCCACCTCCAGGATGGGGGTATATTCACTTTGTTATTCCGTTTGTAACACCTTGAAATATTCATCGGAGACCCCATAAAGTATATATATTCTGGGCCGTGGTAAAATTCTAAGACGATATAGCCATGTCCGTCCGTCTGTCCGTCCGTCCGTCCGTCTGTCTGTCTGTCTGTTGAAAGCACGATAGCGGCCGAACGAAATGAGCTAGGAGGTTCAAATTTTTCCTAAATGTGTCTTATGGTTGTAGATCGGTTTGGATTGAAAGTGGACGAAATCGGCCTAGAGGGAAAAATTTTTCCCTCACAAGGACTGAAAATACCCCTAATATTTAGAGTATTTCAGCCTGTTTTTGAACATATTAGATTGTATTTACTTGATATTTGCAATGCACATTCCCTTTATAGCATAAAAGGGCACCATAAAGTGATTTTTATTTGTAGGGGGCGATATGGGACAAAAAGGGATAAAAATGATACCTATCAAACGACAACAGATAGAAACACGAAATTGGGCGTGTACATTTCTCTAATATAGTAGATACATAATATAAAAGTATTTTTTCTAAATTCGTACTTTTAAGGGGTTAAATGGGGATAGAGGGATAAAAATAGTACCAACCTAATGGCTGCACCTAGAATAATGAAATTCGATATATACATTCCACTGATTGCGTAGACACGTAAAGTAAAAGAACTTTCCAAAATTCGTACTTTTTGGGGTTCAAATGGAAAAAGGGGATAAAAATAGTACCTACCAAATGACCGCAGCTAGAATCATGAAATTAGGAGTATACATTCGTAGACACGAAAAATAAAACGTTTTTTCCAAATTCGTACTTTCAAGGGATACAATGGTTACAGGGGATAAAAATAGTACAAACTAAAGAGCGCCCCGGTAGTCGAGTTGGTAGCGTGCTCGGCTATCAGCGTGGGGGTTGTGGGTTCGATTCCCACCGGAGGCTCTGGTCTGTCGCTGCAATAACTAGCTACAATGGTCTTAGTCACCCCGGCTCATTCCCTGGAACCCAAAATTAGAATATAAATTTACTTTGTATTGTAATTCATAATAAATAAAATAAATAAATAAATACAAACTAAAAGAATACAGCTAGAATGAGGAAATTCAGTGTGTACGTCCCTCTAGTTGTGTAGATACGTAAAATAAAGATATTTTAGATAGTCGTACTCTTGAGGTGGCAAAATTGAAAAAAGGGGATAAAAATGGTACCAACAAAATGGCCGCTGATAGAATCATGGAATTCGGCGTATACATTCCTCTGACTGCATAACCACGTAAAATATTTTTTTTCCAAATTCTTCCTTTTCTTTAACGACAAAAAATGGTAGAATCATGAAGTTGTCTAATACTGCGTACGTGAGAGATAAGGTATTTTCAAAATTTATATTATTGAATTTAAAATAGGATGGAAATACAACCAACCAAACGACCGTAGCTGAAAATACACTCTCTATCCCCAATATTTAGGGTATTTATGATTGCTCCCTTATATTTACTTTATGAATTGAAGTATTATATCCATTATATATAGTATACAAATATTGGTAGCCTTGGCTTATTAATTAATTTTCTTATTTTCATACAGGTTAAATTTGTTGCGGACATTACTCTTGTAGCTTGGAAGCACCAAGCTAAAATATGGTACCAATGATACGACAACAACTAGAATCATGAAATTCTGAAACACGTAAAATAGAGGGATTTTTTGAAATTCGTACTTTTAAGGGATATAATAACACTGTGCAACATTTTTGAAGTCATTTCAAAATAACCATATACGGACACCGCTACATGATAAAAGACCAAAAAAAAAAAAGACCCGTGTTTTTTTTTTCCCCCAAAGTCATGCACTTTTTTTTATCGGCCCCCAGAGATTTGAGGCCTCGGTGTAATTTTTGGAAAAAAAGTGATCATATTCTCAAAACCGCAAACCGTTCGGAATTTTGATTTACTCTCTGAGGCAAAGTTCTAGCTCTTGTCATAAAGAACAAAAATGGTGAACATATAAAATCAAAAAAACTTCATCTTCAAGGTCAAAATCGCAAAAAACTTAAAAAAATTAGATTTTTTTTAACCTTTTTTCCCCTGTTCAGGTCCATAGGTAGCAAACCGTTGAAAATTCAGGGAAACAATCAACTACAAAAATGTACCTAAGATCTCAATAAACAACTTTCTAGAACATATGAACTTCCTAGGAATTATTCTTAACACCGTTTAGGTAGCGCTTAGGTAGCCGCAAAATTGAAAAATTTCCCAAAAATTTTTTAATTTCATTTGTTTTTTCTTTACTTCAACATTGACATACTATGCTATCTAATACAAAAATAATAAAAAAATAGTCGTATTATGTTTATAATGTTGATGGCCCTGGACTTGCATATCGCACTCTCTTAAGTTGTGGATCCAAATCGTCCTCCGAATCGTCCGAATCTGACTCTGATTCAGAACTTATGGTGTGCAGAGGCACGTTGCTTCCAGACTGCCCTCCACCATCAGTTTTTTCTTCTTCATATACTTCATTAACATCATACAGGGTGTACCTAAGATCTCAATAAACAACTTTCTAGAACATATGAACTTCCTAGGAATTATTCTTAACACCGTTTAGGTAGCCGCAAAAGTGAAAAATTTTCCAAAAATTAGATTTTTTTCCTTTTTTGCCCTGTTCAGGTCCATAGGTAGCAAACCGTTAAAAATTCAAGGAAACAATCAACAACAAAAATGTACTTAAGATTTCAATAAACAACTTTCTAGAACATATGAACTTCCTAGGAATTATTCTTAACACCGTTTAGGTAGCCGCAAAAGTGAAAAATTGTTTATTCCAGTATTTCTTACCCACACGACATCATCGATGCCATTCAACAAACAACAACAAAGTCGTCGGTCCAAAAATTTGCACTAACAAAACACATGACAATTCAAAGCAGCGAAGTAGTCGCAATCCATTTGTACCAACAACATTAACAACACATATGTAGCCGCATGGATTTACCTTCTGCGTGTATGCACCAGGGTCTTGGGAGGGGATCGAGACGCGGAACCGGAAGCAAGAGAATGGGTGAAAGAAATGCTGTATTATTTTGAGAAAATCGGCACATCGATGACCTTAAAGCTGTATTTTCTTCATTTTCAGTTTGACGATTTTATTAAACAACTCCCTACCGAATCCGATGAGCAAGGAGAACGGTTTCACCAAACCACAATGCCCATGGAAAAACGGTACAAAGGCAAAAAACTCGACGCATTGCTTGCAGAGGTAATATCAATTTTATTGATCATTGTTTTGCATTCCTTTTTTGATTTCTTTTCTAATTCATTTCAGGTATGTTGGTGGAGTCACAAGATCACCCTGTATGATGTTAATGAAGTATATGAAGAAGAAAAAACTGATGGTGGAGGGCAGTCTGGAAGCAACGTGCCTCTGCACACCATAAGTTCTGAATCAGAGTCAGATTTGGACGATTCGGAGGACGATTTGGATCCACAACTTAAGAGAGTGCGATATGCAAGTCCAGGGCCATCAACATTATAAACATAATACGACTATTTTTTTATTATTTTTGTATTAGATAGCATAGTATGTCAATGTTGAAGTAAAGAAAAAACAAATGAAATTAAAAAATTTTTGGGAAATTTTTCAATTTTGCGGATACCTAAGCGCTACCTAAACGGTGTTAAGAATAATTCCTAGGAAGTTCATATGTTCAAGAAAGTTGTTTATTGAGATCTTAGGTACATTTTTGTAGTTGATTGTTTCCCTGAATTTTCAACGGTTTGCTACCTATGGACCTGAACAGGGAAAAAAGGTTAAAAAAAATCAAATTTGCGATTTTGACCTGACAATTTTTGACAATTTTTGTTCTTTATGACAAGAGCTAGAACTTTGCCTCAGAGAGTAAATCAAAATTCCGAACGGTTTGCAAGATATGAGCCTGAGAATATGATCACTTTTTTCCAAAAATTACACCGAGGCCTCAAATCTCTGGGGGCCCATAAAAAAAAGTGCATGACTTTGGGGGGAAAAAAAACACGGGTCTTTTTTTTTTGGTCTTTTATCATGTAGCGGTGTCCGTATATGGTTATTTTTTTTTCGTGTTGCACTGTGTAATAAACCAAAAAATTTTTTTTTTTTCAAATCCATGCTTTATGCAAGCAGAATTCTATTGGGCCTAGAAATTCTTTTTTAGTTATCTTTTGTAGAAGGAAAAATTACTGCGTTATCAGGAGCAGAAATAATAGATTTTTAATTTGTGGTTTGTATGGGAGGTACCACGCCCCTTTGTACAATCCCGCCCATATTTGCAGCAGCACTTAAAAAATCCACACCAAACCGACGTACCAAATTTTGTTCAAATACCGTTATCAGGAGCAGAAATAATAGATTTTTAATTTGTGGTTTGTATGGGAGGTACCACGCCCCTTTGTACAATCCCGCCCATATTTGCAGCAGCACTTACAACATGCACACCAAACCGACGTACCAAATTTTTTTTAAATACCGTTATCAGGAGCAGAAATAATAGATTTTTAATTTGTGGTTTGTATGGGAGGTACCACGCCCCTTTGTCCAATTGGTCAAATTTTTCCATTTCCTTGTATTGTCATCGAAAATGATTAAGTGTGCAAAATTTGAGCAAAATTGGTTGAGAAAAAGCTTTCAAAAATTGATTTCAAATTTTGTGGCACACAAACATATATAGAAAGTAACCTTATAAAAAGCATGGAAAAAAGAGGGATAAAAATGGGACATACGAAACCGCTGAAGTTGAAATCATGAAATTCGGTGTATACATTCTGACTATGAAGTCTCAAAAAAGGTTTTTTAAAAATTAAAATTTAAAATTTTTACATTTGGGCAGAGAATCTTATCACTTTGTCTGTATCTGAAAATGATTCTTTCTAATGGCGACTGACAATCGCCTAATATTTAGGCATTTTCACTTTCACAATTTCAGCATTTTATTTATATATAGTAGTCGATTTTAAACAGTGCACATAAGTATACATTATAGTTTGAAATAGTAAACAAATATAGTAATGTGCATAAAAATATCACAATTTTCGTAATATGGTACTGTACTTCTATGTAAAGTCGACATCCTTTAATTTGCTGGTAATACTGTGGAATGCACTCCATGGTGGAGGGTATATAAGATTCGGCCCGGCCGAACTTAACGCCTTCTTACTTATTATTTTTGACATTGATTCTGGCCAACGACCTCGCTCGAACGCCGGTGGTGGAAAATATCATCAATATTGAAACAGCGAAATCAATTTCATGTATATTCTTCCGATGCATTAGCTCTCTATTATACTGTCCATCTAAACAAGGATGCCATAGACGCCACCCAACAACTCTTTCAGACCCCCCCCCCCAACAGGAATTTTAGTTAGAATTCTTTAAATTTATAAATGCCAATATTAAATGTGTTCACACACAGATTTATTACAAAACTTGGGATCTAATTCTACGTATGTGAAGACTATTCAGAGAAAAATATTGTTTCATTACATATTAGCGTTAAGTAATTGAAAATATTCTTTTTTCATCAGAAAATTATTAAAATATTTTTTTTTTCAAAAATATGTATACAATATTTTTATGAGAAGATTACATACACAAACATTCAAAACAATCGCAGTTATCGTGGTCAAAAATCGTACCACTTGACAAGGAATGACTCAGATGGAAAAGACAAAATTTCTGTTTTAATCAAACTAACAACATCCTGAGGAAACCTTCCACAGGGTGGAAATCATGACAGTGGTAGTGTGCAGCCATTGTCATAATGTCATTTGTCAATAAATTTGCATTCTATAAAATATAGATGAGTCACTATATATCAAGCGTTACGGTTTTTGACCTCGATAGCTGAGATTGTTTTGAAAGTTTGTGTATGTATACTTCTCATAAAAATATTGTATACGTATCTTTGGAAAAAATTGAAAATCTTTTTTCACGAGTTATGACCAATTTAACAGTGAAAAATACTCCTTTTCTCATTTAATCGCCTTTAACTCCTGATGTAGTTGACCGATTTTAATGCGTTACACCTTGTTTTGAATATAACTTCAAATACTTGAAAAGTTTGATGTGGTGTGTTATAGGAGGGTTAGATTTTTTAAAGTTTTGTAATTTTAATTCTTTTATTTTGATTTTCGAAATGATTACACTAATCCATTTTGTTGAAATTTTAAAGTTCCATAACCAATTTTTTTTATTTTTCATTGTTTTTATGCTTTTATGTTTATGAATTAATGAAAAATTTTAATTTTGATGATATTTATACCCTCCACCTACAGGATGGGGGTATACTAACTTTGCCATTCCGTTTGTAACACCTTGAAATATCGACCTGAGACCCTATAAAGTATATATATTCTTGATTGTCATAAAATTCTAAGACGAGCCATGCCCTTGGCCAAATTTTACATAAATACGTCTTAGAGTCGTAGATCGGTTGGGATTGAAACTGGGCGAAATCGGCCCAAAGGGAATTTTTTTTCCCTCACAAGGACTAAAAATACCCATAATATTCCCTAAGATTTTAGGGTTTTTAGCCACATTTTTTCAATATGTCTGCTTGTACTTACTTGATATTGGGTGTGCGCAATCCCCCTATATAAAAAATGTGCACCTCAAAGTGATTTTTATTCGTAGGGGGTGAAATGGGGCAAGAAGGGTTAAAAATGGTACCTATCATACGACAACAGCTAGAAACACGACATTCGGCGTGCACATTTCTCTAATTGAGTAGATACATAATATAAAAGTTTTTTTTTTCCAAATCCGCACTTTTAAAATGGGAATAAAGGGATACCAACCAAACGGCTGCATCTAATATGAATAATGAAATTTGGTGTATACATTCATCTGATTGCGTAGACACGTAAAATAAACGGATTTTTGGAAATTCGTCCTTTTTGGAGTTAAAATGGAAAAAGGGGATAAAAATAGTACTAACAGTACGGCAGTTCATGAAGTTAGGTTCTTTAGCACTATGTACGTGAGATAATAGATTTTCAAAATTTGTAATTAAAATAGAATGGAAATACAAACAAATGTAGCACCCACTATCTACCAACATATACCACAGATATTTTGAAATTATTAATCTATGTAAGAATATTTTCTTTTATTTGATTGAATTGACTTGAAGTATTATTTCGACATATATATCTGTGGTCACAACCCTTAACAGCCTAACTCGAGTTAGGACACAATTGAGTTATTAGCACCATCGTATTCAGCGTATCTAAATTTATTTGCTCTAAATTTTTCATGTTTGTATCTCTTCTAGGAAGGCAATTAATCCTAAAAAACCTAATAGCTTAAGTTATTTTTCTAAATTACTGTTTTGGCATAACTGCCTAAGTCAATTTAGGATTACAACAAATATAAACATTATTTTTTCATCATTGCCTAAATCAACTTAAGTCGTTAATCCAAAAAAAAAAAAACAAAGAAACAATTTTATTTTCCTAACTTGAGTTAAGCTCTTATTCCGAATTACAACTTCGTTTTTAATAATTTATGTCAATTTAGGCGCACTTAAAGTTTTTTATTTAATCTGGAATAATAGCCTAACTCAACTTGAACTTTTTGACTTTCTTTCGTTCAACAATTCATAAGAGCCTAAGTGTCTTTTTCGATAATATCTTTTGACTGCGAGAATAAAGAACTATTTTTTGTTAACAACTAAGTAAAGAAATTCGTTTCCTTGGAATCTGTAGCAAAGTTTTCCAAAAAAACACCTTCTCTTGATATATATATATATATATATATATATATATATATATAGTGTAACCGTACTGGTAGTAGCTTTGGCTTATAAGCGTGGTTTGTAATAAAAAATATTATATTTATTTATAAATTTTGTTGTCAATATTTGTATTTGTTATGGTTTGCCTATATTAAAAAAATTATATTTTCCTGTAATATCACTGCACTTCTACGAAAATCGACAGCCTCTGTGGAAAGCAATCCATGGTGGAGGGTACATAAAGATCGGCCTGGCCAACTTAACGCCTTTTTTACTTTGTTTTCTTGTAAAATCAACCAGAATTGAATTGAAAAATCTTCGAAATGATTTTTTTTCAATAATTTATTAGCACAATGTTTTAAAACCAATGAAAAATAAAAAAGTAGTTGATGGAAAAAATTGTTTTTTTTTTCTTTATGTTTTGTAGCGTGCGATTACATTGTCAGACAAATAAATAATATATATATTTCCATTACCTACATTTTCGTATATTTTTCATTGTTTTTAAAACTTGTGTCGATAAACTACAGAAAAAATAATCATTCTGAAAATGTTTCTATTAAATTGTGGTTGATTTTGCGAGAAAAAATAGAAAAAATCGTAAAAAATAGAAGCCATCATTTCACTACTTCTAGACTCACACAGTTACTAAAATAGACTTCTAAGAACACTACTTTAAAGTTTCAAAAATGGCTTAGTGTAATCATTTCGAAAATCAAACTAAAAGAAATAAAATTGTAAAAACATTAATAAATATAACGCGGCAGTACCATTCCACTGCAATATTCAAAAAGTATTTGAAATTGCCTTCAAAACAGCCCAGCACAAAGAGAGCACCCATAAAGTGTAAAAGATGTTCATCTTACGATTCGGAAGTAGTGTAAGTTGGGATCTTCATTAGAGATGGGCGCGTGAGTGATTTCTGACTCACGCTCACGCACGCTCACGAAGGGAAAATTTTTAATCACTCACGTTCACGCACGAAGATTTTTTCATCGCTCACGATCACGCACGCTCACGTGAGTAAAATAATTTTTACTCACGATCACGCGTGATTCACGCGTGAATCACGTGATTCACGTAAATCACGCAAACAATTTCCACAATTCTAAATCAAAATGAGTAAACGCCGCGCAAATCTGAAAATTATATTATTAAAATCACACTGCTTTTACAATTTAATCTAAAATTCACATTTTTAAAGCAGTATAAAAAAAATTAAAATGTGTGTTATATCGTATTAGTCTCTTTTTTGAAGGAAAAAATTTAGTAAATTAAATATTGAATTAAAAATATATAAATATACCCAAAGCTTTCATTCCGCGAAATAGTATTTAGTTTGACTTTGTTCTTGCGCAGGTATTAAAGTTGCTACCTATACCTATGGAACAATCTAATCTAATACATGAAAACAATCTAATAGAAAATATTCAACAAAATGAATGAAAATATATGGTGGTAAAAACGAAAAAATTATATGAAAAATTATGTACAACTCACGCAAAAATCACGTGACTCACGCAGAAATTCGACTCACGCACATTCACGCACGAACATTTGTTCGCTCCTCACGTTCACGCACGCTCACGTGAGTAAAATAAATTTTGCTCACGATCACGCGTCATTCACGTGTGAATCACGAAATTTTGTGTAAGTGCATCTAGCATCAATGTGCCAAAAATGGGCGGTATTGAAAAGTTAGCGTGGCACCTCCCATACGAAGTTAAAACCCATTTTCGAATATATTCCGTTCTATGACAGATGTAATACTGAAATTTTGCGTAGTTGTGCCAAAAATGAGCTGTAATGGAAAAGTGGGCGTGGCAACTCCCATGCGAAGTTAAAACCTATTATTGAATATTGTCAGTTCTATGACATCTAGAGTGCTGTGATTTTGTGTAAGTGCATCTAGCATCAATCTGCGTAGCTGTGCCAAATATGGACGGTAATAGAAATGTGGGCGTGGCACTTCCCATACGAAGTTAAAATCTATTATTGAATGTTGTAAGTTCTATGACACCTAGAGTGCTGAAATTTTGTGTAAGTGCATCTAGCACCAATGTGTATAGCTGTGCAAAAATGGGCGGTATTGGAAAAGTGGTCGTTTTACCTCACATACGAAGTTAAAACCTATTATCGAATATATTCAGTTATATGACAGCTACAATACTTAACTTTTTTGTGAGTGCATCTAGCATAAACCCGCGTAGTTGTGCCAAAAATCGGCGGTATTGGGAAAGTGGGCGTGGTACCTCACATACGAATTTAAAACATATTGTCAAATATGGTCTATGACACCTAGAGTGCTAAAATTTTGTGTGAGTTGATCCAGTGTAAATAGATGTGCAAAGATGGGCGGAAAGTGGACGTGACCTTCCCATATAAAATTAAAACCGGATTTAGAGTATATTCGACACCGAGGTGGGAGGAAAGTGGCCGTGTCCCTTTCCATAAGAAATTAAAACCTTTTTTGAGTATATTCGACACCGACATTCCTATATTGTTGTGTGAGTTAATTTAGTTGTAACCTGCTTAGACAATATACAAATGGACGGGATTTGAAAGATGGGACATTTTTGATTTGAATTTTGTAAAATTGCACGTTTTCTGTGGATTTTCTTAGCACAATAGTAAAGAAAGGTTACAAAAAGAGAAATATTCATTCGTCAACAGCCGCCTTAAGTCAAGAAAGCGGAAATTATATTAATTTTTTAGTTTTTGTGTTGTTTGATAAGTGAACAATTTGATTGCATTTCTATGTATTTTGAATGTAATGTAATTTCTTCTTACGAATGAAGTTTTTGTTTAGGTAATGGAAAGGGGAGAATCACACTTAACAAAAAAATCAATTCGATTTTTGACATTTCTTCCATTCTTCGCCGTAAACTAACGTTCTCCAGGCAACATATCCATCCCCTTAGTATCTCAGGGAAGTACCTTGATTATAATAGCTACATATATTACCGATCAGGAGAAAAATCAATATGAAAGCAGATTTTAATTTTACCGTTTGTTTTTTTGCCTGGCGAAGCGGGCGGGGGTTCAGCTAGTTATAAATAAAAGTAATATAAAACCAGTAAGGAAAGGCTAAAGTCGGGCGGGGCCGACTCTATGATACACTCCACTTTCAATCCGAATACAATTCAATTCGGTGTAAAAGTGTAATCGGGAAGGATTTTTGAATCCTGTAAATGTATGTGTTTGACAAAAAATTGTATATCGGAAAGGACATTTGTATGAGGATATATTGAAACCTGGAACGAAATAGGTGAAATATAAAATGTATAGTTTGGCCAAAATCGGTTAAACTTATGGGAGCAACATCTGAATTTGGGCTATATTAAAATCTGAACCGATCTTACCCACTTTCACCATAGTTTTGTTTTGTTAGATTATAAGATGTTGTGCGAAATTTAAAGACAATCGAGCACAATATGTGGCTTTTAAAGCGGCAAAAGTCAAATCGGGAGCGACATTTATATGGGGGCTATATCTAAATCTGAACCGATCTTAGCCAATTACTGCATAGGTGTTTCTAGTAAGATTATAAGATGTTGTGCCAAATTTAAAGAAAATCGAGTACAATATGTGGTTTCTACAGAGGAAAATGTAAAATCGGGAACGACATTTGTATGGGGGCTATATCTAAATCTGAACCGATTTGACCTATTTTTACCATAGATGTTCTTTGTTTAAATATAAGATGTTTTGCCAAATCTGAAGACAATCTGATACAATATGTGGTTTCTATAGCGGAAAAAGTCAAATCGGGAGCGAAATTTGTTTGGGAGCTATATGTAAATCTGAACCGATCTGTCCGATATTCACCATGGAGTTTCTAGTGGGAATATAAGATGTTTTACCAAATCTGAAGACAATCTGATACAATATGTGGTTTCTAGAGCGGAAAAAGTCAAATCGGGAGCGAAATTTGTATGGGAGCTATATATAAATCTGAACCGATCTGACCGATATTCACCATGGGAGTTTCTAGTGGGAATATAAGATGTTTTACCAAATCTGAAGACAATCTGATGTGGTTTCTCGAGCAGCAAAAGTCAAATCGGGAGCGAAATTTGTATGGGAGCTATATATAAATCTGAACCGATCTGACCGATATTCACCATGGGTGTTTCTAGTGGAAATATAACATGTTTTGCCAAATCTGAAGACAATCTGATACAATATGTGGTTTCTAGAACGGAAAAAGTCAAATCGGGAGCGAAATTTGTATGGGAGCTATATATAAATCTGAACCGATCTGACCGATATTCACCATGGGTGTTTCTAGTGGAAATATAAGATTTTTTACCAAATCTGAAGACAATCTGATACATTATGTGGTCTCTAGAGCGGAAAAAGTCAAATCGGGAGAGAAATTTGTATGGGAGATATATATAAATCTGAACCGATCTGACCGATATTCACCATGGGTGTTTCTAGTGGAAATATAAGATGTTTTGCCAAATTTGAAGACAATCTGATACAATATGTGGTTTCTAGAGCGGAAAAAGTCAAATCGGGAGCGAAATTTGTATTGGAGCTATATATAAATCTGAACCGATCTGACCGATATTCACCATGGGTGTTTCTAGTGGAAATATAAGATTTTTTACCAAATCTGAAGACAATCTGATACATTATGTGGTCTCTAGAGCGGAAAAAGTCAAATCGGGAGAGAAATTTGTATGGGAGATATATATAAATCTGAACCGATCTGACCGATATTCACCATGGGTGTTTCTAGTGGAAATATAAGATTTTTTACCAAATCTGAAGACAATCTGATACATTATGTGGTCTCTAGAGCGGAAAAAGTCAAATCGGGAGAGAAATTTGTATGGGAGCTATATATAAATCTGAACCGATCTGACCGATATTCACCATGGGTGTTTCTAGTGGAAATATAAGATGTTTTGCCAAATCTGAAGACAATCTGATACAATATGTGGTTTCTAGAGCGGAAAAAGTCAAATCGGGAGCGAAATTTGTATGGGAGCTATATATAAATCTGAACCGATCTGACCGATATTCACCATGGGTGTTTCTAGTGGAAATATAAGATGTTTTACCAAATCTTAAGACAAGCTAATACATTGTGTGGTCTCTAGAGCGGAAAAAGTCAAATCGGGAGAGAAATTTGTATGGGAGCTATATATAAATCTGAACCGATCTAACACATTTTTACCACAGGTGTTTCTAGTTACAATATAAGATGTTTTGCCAATTTTAAAGAAAATCTGTTGTAATATGTGGTATCTAGAGTGAAAAGAGTCAAATCGGGAGTGAAATTCGTATGGGGGCTATATCTAAATCTGAACCGATTTTCTTCAAATTAAATAGCGTTCGTCCTTATCCCGAAAAACATCGTTGTGCAAAGTTTCATTTGGTTCTGTCTACAATTGCGACCTGTATCGTGATTACAAGAATAGATGGACGGACGGACGGACGGACGGACAGACAGACGGACATTGCTAAATCGACTCAGAAAGTGATTCTAAGACGATCGGTATAATTAACAACGGGTCTATCTCGTTTCCTTTTGGGTGTTACAAACAAATGCACAAAGACATAATACTCGCGTGGAGTGTATAACAAGAAGTTATTTTCCCAAGCCACTATTCGAACCCAAGACCTTCTGGGTGAAAAGCGGCCACCTTACTTCTGTGACTCCATACTAAAAATTAGTTCCCATTCTCTTGTGAAAAAGCTATTCGTAAAATTTTACGGGATAATAACATATTATCTACTTTTATTGAAGTTGTTAAAGTGTTTGTTTATTTGTTCTGTTTCGATTTTGATTTATTGAAACTTTTTTGAAAAAAGTGAAATTACAACTTTGACATCTGGACAATTTTCCTCGAACTTGATTTGAATATTTCACACAAAAAACACGGGCACTATACTATCCTCCCACCACTGACAAAGTGAAGAAGTTTATTCGTGGCTGTACTCGTGTTGGTGTAGAAATTCGAATCGGCAATCCACTTGAGCCGCGGCGCAAACGATGGTATTAACTTCGAATTGATGGTAAAATTGAGAATGGAATATTCGATACCCTGTAAACATTTCAAGTGATTATCCTTCGAAATTATTTAGTGGATCTGATGTTGGATTACCTTTTTCAAAGGACAAGCCAATGGTAGATTGCTTTTACGACGTGTCTCCTCAAGAACTATACGTAAAATGGGATTTTTCAAGGCCGCTCCTAGAGTAGCACATACATCCATGTCCGCAGACATGTAGGTGACATTTTTCTTATTTAAGTCAACTATTAACTGAAATTTGTTCCAAAGATTGGGCAGATCTTTTTTCAGCTTGAATTTAAAATTCATCATCAGTTCACCGTTACGGTCCGGTTGCAACCAACAGGTGATTGTTTCCGCATAGTTGACATCGTACTGTTGACACTCGAGAATGTCAAAGGTCGCATGCATCTGAAAATAGCGATATGCGGAAGTGACTTGAGAATTTTAGAACATTTGAACAAATTGACTAATAAATGACCTTTCCAGCAGGGACTTGTCTTATTAATATCACCGCCACTGTAATTGCTACGATGTGCACCGCTGACGACATAATTGTTTGCCTTTTTCGTATCCGTTGTATAGACCTTGACCTATCGCGTCAAAAGTAACTCGGCTACTGGTATGCAAAGTGAAAGTTATAATTGATTGTTGTTATTCAATTCAAATTCAATGGTAGTTCATTATTATAAAACGTATGTGCAATATACGCGCATATGTATGTGCATCGTTGCCATTTAGATTGTCTCTGCCAGACTGATCATGAAATTATTATTAAAAGTCGAAACTGCGCAGTCGACATTTGTCTTTTTGCTATTTTTGGGTTCTGTTTGCGTTAGAAATTCCACGTATAACAAAAAAGAAATCTTCCGATTTTTTGAAATTTGGTGAACGAGTTTAGTATTGCAAGACTTTAAGAAAATATGGAAAAATATCAAAAACTGTAAGTTTTTCAGATTTTGCAAAATGGTATTTATTACATTTGTTATATGAAATATATTGAGACAATTTATTGCGTGAGAATTTTTGGTTAGATTTCTTTTTCAAATTCCGCAAGTAATATATATAGATATACCATCCACCACAGTATTACCAGAAGATTAGAGGCTTTGGACATTACATAGAAGTGCACTACCAACTTAGGATAATTGTATTAATAGTCATCCAATATATGTAAATATAAAACTAATATTGAAGTTCCAATATGTTACAGAGTGGAATATACACAATTAATTTCATGATTTTAGCTACAGCCATTTGAATGGTACCAGTTTCCCCTTTTATACCCTACACCACTTCGTGGACTAGGGTATTATAAGTTAGTTTCCACCACATGATTGTAACACCAACAAATAATTGAGCTAGACCCACCTTTAAGTATACGGATCGGCTTAGAACCACCAGCTGAATCGATTTAACGATGTCTGTCTGTCCGTCCGTCTGTCCGTCTGCTGTCCATCTAAGCTTGTTCGCACTCTACAGGTCGCAATTGTTGTCCGATTGCCGTGAAATTTGGCAGAAGTTACTTCTTTTGGCCCAAGGACCATCGGTATTGAATCTGGAGGAAATCGGTTCAGATTTAGATATAGCCATAATATCCGCATAATTTACACTCTTACTGCTCTAGAGCACACATTTTTCATGGAATCATGACAAAATTTGCACGACCGTCCTATATTTGAACTAGAAACAGTTAACGGGAAAGTGGACCACATGGGTCCATGGTTTGATATAGCCCCCATACAAATGTACCTCCGATTAACAGTATTACTGCTCTAAAAGGCATATTTTACATCGGATCTTTAGACTAGAAACACCTATTTTGAAAACCAGCTATATAGGCCAATGTTTTGATGTAGTCCTCATACAAATGGCACCCAGTTCATACTATTATCGCTCTAGAAGCCACATCTTACATTTGATCTTGATAAAATTTCGCAGATTATGTTATATTTCAACTAAAAATTCCTACTTTGAAAGTGATCTGCATGGGCCCACTTTTTAACGTAGCGCCCTTACAAATGGGCCCCATTATTTTTATTACCCATCTAGGACACACATTTTACATTGGAAGTTTATCAAATTTTGCAGATCTAGAATACATAAGGAAAGTCAAATATATGGGTCCATATTTTGGTATAACCCCCATACAAATGGGGCCCCAATTTCTACTCTATTACAGCTCTAGAACCCACATCGTGCATTAGATCTAGATACAATTTTGCAGATTATGTTATATTTCAACTAAAAATACATACTTTGAAAGTGATCTGCATGGACCCACTTTTTTATAAAGCGCCCTTACAAATGGGCCCCCATTTTTACCCCACTAGGAGCCACATTTTACATTGGAAGTTTATCAAATTTTGCAGATTATATTATATTTCATCTAAGAATACATACTATGAAAGTCAAATATATGGGTCCATATTTTGGTATAACCCCCATACAAATTGGGCCCCAATTTCTACTCTATTACAGCTCTAGAACCCATGTTATGGTACAACCCCCAAGTGTTTTTAAAGGCCCCCCACAAATGTCCGTCCAATTTATCGTATTACCGCTGTAAAATCTCTGTGTGTCATTGGATCTTAGTCAAATTTTCCAGATCATATTATATTTACTCTCGGAATACCTACCCGAAATTGCAACTATATGGCTCAATGTTTCCAAATACAACAGTCCGACAAATTTTCAATATTATCTTTTTTAATCCTTCATATTACATCGAATCTGGATTAAATTTCCCAGATCATGGATTATTTCACATAGGAACACTTACTGATGAAGTGGACCATGGATCCTGATTTTATACGTATTTTCTACATCACGTTATATTTCAATTAGCAACACTTACAGCAAAGGTGGAGCATTACGCAAAGAAATTGGCACCGCTCATTATCAGTTTTTGGTTTGTTTACATAATACTTCGGCTTCAACTTATTACAGCCAATCAATTTTGCCATATTCGCAAAATTTGACTAAAGATGTATAATTTATCGCCCTCAAAAAACAACTGAGTTTTTTAATCAAATCATATAGTCGGCCCTGCCCGACTTTAGCCTTTCCTTACTTGTTTTGCATTTTTTACCCTAAAAGTATGAATTTAGAAAAAACCGTACCTCTTATTTTCCGCGTCTACGTAGACAGACGAGTTCAAATACTGTATATCACGATTCTAGCTAAAGCCATTCCCATTTAGAAGCTGATAGTACGAATATCGAAAGATTTCTTTCGCGTCACTGCAGACAAATTTCATTATTTTAACTGCAGCCGTTTGGTTGGTACCATTTTTTTGTCCATTCGCCCCATTTCCGCCTATAAGTACAAAATTCGAAAAAAACATTTTGGTCAATTTCATGATTTCAACTTCAGCGTTGGTTGTTACCATTTGAATCCTTTAAAAGTGCGAATTTTTAAATATCCCTCTATTTTACTTATCAACGCAAATAGAGGGATGTATATTGCAAATTTCATGAGTCTAGCTGTTGTCGTATGATTGGTACCATTTTTATCCCTTTTTGTCCCATTTCGCGAGCTAAAAGCTGTATTTACTTTTTGGAGCTTTAAAAGTGCATATAAAGCAGAAATTACACAAGTAAAAACGGCGTAAAGTTCGGCCGGGCCAAACTTTTAATACCCTCCACCATGGATTGCATTCCACAGAGGCAGGAAAATGTATTTTTTTTAATATAGCCAAATCAAAACAAACAAAAATATTGAAAAAAATATTTTATAAATAAATATAATATTTTTATTATTTCAAATCACGCTTATAAGACAAGACTATCAATACGTTTACAGTATATATATCGAAATAATACTTCAAGTTAATTTAAAAAATAAATATTCATATATTTATATTTTCAAAAAAGCTTAAATACCATAAATATTGGTAGATAGTGGGTGCTACAGTTGGCTGTAATTTAATCACACGTACGTAGTGCAAAATATCCTAACTCCATGATTCAACCAATTTTTGCCGTAAAAGTAAAAAGTACGAATTTGAAAAATCTTTTTATTTTGCGTGTCTATGCAGTCAGAGGAATGTACACACCGAAATCCATGATTCTAGCTGCGGCCATTTTATTGGTACCATTTTTATCCATTTTTTCCTATTTGACCCCTTAAGAGTACTACTTTCTAAAATCTCTTTATTTTACGTGTCTACGCAATTAGAGGGATGTACACACCGAATTTCGTCATTCTAGCTGTAGTCGTTTATCTGGTACTATTTTTATCCCTCTGTACCAATTGATTCACTTGAAAGTACGAATTAAAAAAAAAATTCGTATATACTCAGTCAGAGGAATTAATTTCGAATTTCATGACTCTAGCTACGGTCATTTGGTTGGTACTATTTTTATCCCCGAATACGAATATCGAAAAATCCGTTTATTTTACATGTCTACGCAATCAGAGGAACGTATACGCCGAATTAAATTATTCTATATGCAGCCGTTTGGTGGGTACCATTTTTATCACTCTATACCCATTTTATCCCTTAAAAGTACGAATTTGGAAAAAATACTTTTATATTATGTATCTACTCAATTAGAAGAATATACACACCGAATTTCGTGTTTCTAGCTGTTGTCGTTTGATATGTACCATTTGTATCTTTGTTTGCCCCATTTTACCCCCTACGAATAGGAATCACTTAATGGAGGGGGAATGCACATACCCAGTATCAAGTAAGTGCAAGCAGACAATTGAACAAATATGTGCATGTCTAAAATATTAGGGGTTATTATGGGTATTTTTAGTCCTTGTGAGGAAAAATTGTTCCCTTTGGGCCGATTTCGCCCAGTTTCAATCCCAACCGATCTACGACTATAAGACGCATTTATGGAAAATTTTGACGTCCTAGCTCCTTTCGTATAGATGCTAGCGTGTTTTCAACAGACGGACGGACATGGCTAGATCGTCTTAGAATTTTATGACGATCAAGAATATATATACTTTATAGGGTCTCAGGTCGATATTTCAAGGTGTTACAAACGGAATGACAAAGTTAGTATACCTCCATCCTTGAGGTGGAGTAGCAACTAAACGGATGTAGCTAACGGCGCACAGTGGAATATTTTCATAAAAGCTGCGGCAAAAATTAGAAGGAATAGAGTTGGGATCTTGAATTTTCGCACAATGAATCCTCCAATTAGATCAAAGACAATTTTTATACACTCCACGAGAGTATTATGTCTTTGTGCATTTGTTTGTAACACCCAAAAGGAAGCGAGATAGACCCATTGTTAATTATACCGATCGACTTAGAATCACTTTCCAAATCGATTTAGTAATGTCCGTCCGTCCGTCTGTCTCTCCATCTATTCTTGTAATCACGATACAGCTCGCAATTGTAGCCAGAACCAAACAAAACTTTGGACAACGAAGTTTTTCGCAATTTAATTTTAAGAAAATCGATTCAGATTTAGATATAGCCCCCAATGAATTTACGAATTTTACTCTCTATTTGACTCTTTTCACGCTGGATACCGCATATTTTAACAGATTTGGTTCAAATTTGGTAGAACATCTTCTTTTTCCAATATAAAGACCCATGATAAAAATGTGTCAGATCGGTTCAGATTTATATATAGCCCCCATACAAATTTCGTTCCCAATTTGACTCTTTCCGCACTAGATACCACATATTTTAACAGATTTTCTTCAAAATTAGCAAAATATCTTATGTTTCCACTAGAAACAGCTGTGGTGAAAATGGGTCAAATCGGTTCAGATTTATATATAGCTCCAATACAAATTTGTCTCCCAATATCACCTTTTCCATGCTAGATACCACATATTTTATCAGATTGTTTTCAAAATTGGCAAAACATATTATATTTCATTTAGAAACACCTGTGGTGAAAATGTGTTAGATCGGTTCAGATTTATATATATCTCCCATTCAAATTTCTCTCCCGATTTGACTTTTTCTGCTCTAGAAACTATATATTTTATCAGATTGTTTTCAAATTTGGCAAAACATCTTATATTTAAACTAGGAACACCTCTGGTGAAAATAGGTCAGATCGGTTCAGATTTATATATAGCTCCCATTCAAATTTCACTCCCGATTTAACTTTTAGTGCTCTAGATACCTCATATTTTAACAGATCTTTTTTCAAATTTGGCAAAATATCTAATGTTTCCACTAGAAACACCCATGGTGAAAATGGGTCAGATGGGTTCAGATTTATATATAGCTTTATATTTATACTCGCTCCCAGCTTGACTTTCTCCCACAAATAACGTATTTTCAGAGAATTTCTTCATATTGAACATAACACGTTATAGTTGAAGTGGAAGATCCTATTGTGTAAGTGGGTCACATCATTCCATGTTTGGATATAGCCCCGATACAAATATTCTTCTCGATTTGACAAATTGGGTCAGGTCATATTAGCCTATGATTAGGAAGCATACAAAAATCCTTCCCCTTTTAAATTTTTTTAACGAATTGAATTGTATTCGGATAGAAAGTGGAGTGTATCAAATAGTCGGCTCCGCCCGAGTTTAGCCTTTCCTTACTTGTTTTTTGTTTAAAATGAAAAACGTCATAAATATGAAACGGTGTGTGCCTTGTACTCACCATGCAGACGAGCTACAAAAAGTGATTTTTCGAAATTTGTACTTTTAAGGGAGGAAAGAGACAAAAAAGGATAAAAATTGTACCAATTTAAATAATGCAGCTATATTCGTGAAAATCGATATTTACATTTCTCTGACAACGTAGACTTGCAACAAAAATTTATTTTTCGAAATTTGTACTTTTAAGGAGAAAGCGGAAACAAAACGGATAAAAATGGTACCAATTTAATTATTGCAGCTATAATCGTAAAATTTGGTGTGTAAATTCCTCTCAACAGATAAAAGTGCATTTTTGTACTATTTTAGGTGTGAGCGGCACAAAAAGGGTTAAAAAAGTATCAACTAAAGTATGCAGCTAGAATCGTGAAATTTGATATGTAAATTCCTTTGACCATTCAGAAGTGGCTTCTTTCGGATTGCGCGTCCAAAACGCTGTTGGTCATTCAGACGTCTTCCGATTAGCAGGCCAAAAGAATCCACTTCTTTCAAAACAAAACATGATTGGTTTTATAACAAAGTTTTGTGCTAATTTAATGGATATTTCAAAATTTGTTTTTATAAGGGACTGAAATTTGTAAGATGCGGAATGAAAAGGGATAAACGTGGTACCAAATAAAGGACATGCTTTTTGGGGAAAAGCGAGAACATAAGTCAGCTATAGTGATTATTCAAAGTGTCTACTTTTTGGGAAATAGGTGCAAAAAGTTATAAAATTGCCGGCTGCAGCTAGAAACATGATATCGGGGATTAAAAGATTCGGCTGTTGTAATTACACAGTCCACGAGAGTATTATGTGTTTGTGCATTTGTTTGTAAACATCAAAAGGAAACGAGTTGGACCCATCGCTATTATACAGATCGACATAGAATAACTTTTTGTCCGTCTATATGCCTTTCTGTCTGTCCGCCCGTCCATCCGTCTGTCTGTTTTTCCATCTATTCTTGTAATCAGAGTATATGTCGCAATTGTAGTCAAAACCAATTGGAACTATGGGCAACGAAGTTTTTCGTGATAAGGACGTAAGCTGTTTAATTTGACGAAAATCGATTCAGATTTAGATATAGCCCCATACGAATTGAAAATACTCCTGATACACATTTATATAGCTCCCATTCAAATTTCGCCCTCCATTTGACTTGTTCTGCCATAGAAATCACATATTTTACCAGATCTTCTTCAAATTTGGCAAATACCTTATATTTCAACTAGAAAAACCCAGGGTGAACATGGCACAGATCGGTTCAGATTTATATATAGATGGGAGCTATAAATTTAGTTCCTAATTTGACTTTTTCGTCTCAAGAAACCACATATTTTTACAGATCTTCTTCGAATTTGGCAACATATCTTATATTTTAACTAGAAACACCAATGTTGAAAATGGAGCAGATCGGTTCATATTTAAATTGTAGTATGGATTTTATTCAGATTTAGGAATGTTATTTTTCTGAGTGCATGGTTTTACAAATATATATACAAATGAGGAAGCTGGGTCCAATATGTCTTAGTTTATCTTGTTTAGCTCAATCTAAAATGTCAGATGTCATTAGGATTTGAAATAAAGTAAAATTCTATGTCGGATGTCAGTGTGAAAAGTACATGTATTAGAAATATCGCATCTCTTTGCAAGTGATCAAATGTAGGCATAACAAGTAAAAAAAGGCGTTAAGTTCGGCCGGGCCGAATCTTATATAACATCCACCACCGAGTGTATTCCACAGTATTATCGGTAGATTAGAGGCTGTCGACATTACACAGAATTATTATAATATAAATAGTTCTCCACTATATAAATATTAATATAATTATTATTCAGAAATCTTCAAAAATGTGTCCTAAATATTATTAGGTAAAAACAATAGGAAACGTTCTAATATTGAAGAACCAATATGTTTCAGAGTAGAATGTATACACCTAATTTCATGATTTTGATTGGTACCATTTGTATCCCCATTCGCCCCAATATCCGACTAAAAGTACAAATATCGAAAAAATCCTTTTTATTTCGCATCTTCGCAGTCAGATGAAAGTACACACCTCTATTTTACGTGCCAATGCAATTAGAGGGATGTACACACAGAATTTCATTATTCTAGCTTTAGCCTTTTAGTTGGTACCATTTTTATCTCTCTGTTCCTGTTCTGTTATTTTTCGTGTATACTCAGTCAGAGGAATGTATGCAGCGAATTTCATGGTTCTAGCTGCATCCATTTGTATGGTACAATTTGTATTCCCTTTTTCCATTTTACAGCCTAAAAGTACGAATTTCGAAAAATTCCTTTATTTTATGTGACTACGCAATCATAGGAATATGTACACCGAATTTCATTATTCTAGGTGCAGCCGTTTGGTTGGTACTATTTGTATCCCTCTATACCCATTTAACCCCTTAAAAGTACAGATTTAGAAAAAATAATTATATATTATGTATCCACTCTATTCGAGGAATGTACACGCCAAATTTCGTGTTCCTATCTGTTGTCCTTTGATAGGTACCATTTTTATCCCTTTTTGTCCCATTTCGCCCCCTACAAATAAAAATCACTCTATGGTGCCTTTTTATGCTATAAAGGGAATGCGCATTGCAAATATGAAGTAAATACAAGCTAATATGTTCAAAAAACATGCTGAAATGCTCAAATATTAGGGGTATTTTCAGTCCTTGTGAGGGAAAAATTTTTCCCTATGGACCGATTTCGCCCACTGTTAATCCCAACCGAGCTCGTAGCTCGTTTCGTTCGGATGCAAGCGTGCTTTCAACAGACAGACGGACATGCCTATATCGTCTTAGAATTTTACCACGATCCAGAATATATATACTTTACGGGGTCTCCGACGTCTATCCTTAGGTATAATATTACAAATTCTTCGTGTACGCTTTTTGGGGCTATTTTCAAGCGGGATGATTTGGGGAATCATCAGAGAACATTTAGAGTGGTACATCACATCACACTTTTGTTTGTAAATATCTACTACGAACCACTCTAATGTATAATGGATCTAGCTCGTTTCCCTTCACAATTTCGCATCTTCAATTCATTACTGCGTTTCCGTAGTGTGGTGTATGATGACGCCAATTCAAACGTTTTTATATTTTTGGTGAGACACTTCCTGATATCTATAATATATGTATATAGTGTAAGCACTCTCACCATGGCTAATGGATCTGCAGTTTGATGAAATTCCATTAAAAAAACAATTTAGTTTAGTTTTATAAATAACTCTAAGGTCATAGCAAAACGATTTTCTCAGGGGAAATGAAGTAAATAATTCTATACTTTATTTTTTGCATGGTACATTGTGATACAATCGAAAATATGAGCTAATGCCGATTTTTAATTCAAACCCAAAAAAGCTGAATTTATTTCCTCTTTCTAATGGAGTTTTAAATGGAGCATTTTTGGGTGGTACGTCATGACGTTGTGGGCCAGAATATGAACAGTAAGACTCCACAAAATATGTTAAGTCCGATGTTATTATGACGCACAGGGGTTGTTACACCACTTCGGGCAATAGGGAATATTATAAGTTCACGCCAAATGTCAAAAATCAACGCCCCTACAACAAGAAGCTAAAAACACAATTCGGACGGAAAAATGTTGAAGATATTTTGTAATTTATTAAAAATGCACAATAAATAGCACAAATCACCATAATCTGTTTGATACAGTTTGATAAGGCTCGGACCTGATTTTAATCTTTACGGGGTTTCTTCACCTAAATACTATGCAAAGAAATAATTATTCATGTAATGAACCTATTTCAAGATCCTTCAAAGATCTCAATTTAATTAATAAGAAATTTGCTTTAGATTTTTTGATTGAAACATAATAGCGATTTTGATTGAAACATTTTTGTAGAATAAACTTTAAGTAGCCTATCGGCTTAGAACCCCCAGCTGAATCGATTTATCCATGTATGTCTGTCCATCCGTTCAACTAAGAATACCTACATTGCATATATATGGGCCCACTTTTCAATGTAGCGTCCCGATTTTTATACCCTCCACCTAAGGATGTCATTCCGTTTTGTCTTTCCGTTTGTAACATCTTGAAATATTCGGAGATACCATGAAGTATATATATTCTGGGTCGTGGTAAAATTCTAAGGCGATCTAGCCATGTCCGTCTGTCTATTGAAAGCACGCTAGCTGCCGCACAAAATGAGATAGGAGGTTCCAAATTTCTCCTAAACGTGTCTTATGCTCGCAGATTGGTTGGGATTGAAATTGGGCGAAATCGGCCTAGAGGGAAAAAACTTTCCCTAACAAGGACTGAAAATACCTCACAATATTTGGATTATTTAAGATTTTTTTTTTGAAAATGTCCGTTTTACATGTATGTACATGAAATTTGTTATGGACACTCCTCTTGTAACTTTAAATCACCAAAAAGTAGAAAAATTAGCGACCGAAATGGGACAAATATGGATAAAAATGGTACCTTTGATACGACAACAGCAAGAAACAAGAAATTCGGCGAGTAATTGCCTAGACACGTAAAATAGGGGGATTTTGCGAAATGGGACAAATTTGATACGACAACAGCTAGAAACATGAAATTCGGTGAGTAATCGCCTAGACACGTAAAATAGGGGGATTTTGCGAAAATTTAACTTTTTAGGGATACATTCGGAAAAGATGGATACAAATGGTACCAACCAGACCGCTGAAATTCTAATCATGAAGCTCGGTGTAGGCATACATCTGAATGTGTAGACGCGAAACATAAAGGTATTTTTGGAAGTTTGCCGCTTTAGGCGGGAAATAAGGGAGAAGGGGATAAAAATGGTGCACACTAAACCGCTGAAGTTGAAACCATGTAATTTAGGGTATGTATTCATCTGACTGTGTAGACGCGAAACATAAAGGAATTTTTCAAAATGTGTACTTTTAGGCAGAATATGGGGCGAAAGGGGATAAAAATGGTACCAACCAGTTAGAAAAGTGAAATTCACTATGTACATTGCTCTGACTGCGTAGACACGAAAAATAAAGACATTCACATCTTTAGGATCAAAATTGGAAAAATTCGGTACCAACCAAGCTGGCAGCGTAGACCCGCAAAACAAGAGCTTTTTTCCAAATTCGTACATTTAGGATCAAAACGAAAAAAGGAATAAATTTGGCTGTAGCTAGAATCATGAAATTAGGTTCGTACATTCCACAGTGGACGCGAATCATAAAGGATATTCAGTGTTAGTACTTTTCGTATCAAAATTGTACAGACCGACCAAATGTCTGTAGCTGAAATCGAGGTATTCATCTAGAGGAAATCGACCCCGAGGGAATGAATAGAAAAGCATCGCATTTTTATTTCAAGCTCTGGACATAATAAGTATGCCTTGTAGTTTAAAATAGTAAACCAATGTCGGAATGTTCATAAAAATATCACAATTTGCCACACTTATATGTAAAGTCGACAGCCTCTAATCTGCCGGCAAGACTGTGGAATACAATCCGTGGTGGACTATTACACTCTATTGTTACCATTACACTCTAGAACTCACATTTTACAGCAGAAGTCGATCAAATTTGGTTATATTTTAACTAAGAATGTCTACTGTGAGACTATATGGGTACGTGTTTTGGTATAGGTTCTAGAAACTATAACTTACATCGGAACTTGGTCAAATTTTGCAGATCATGATCTATTTCAACTAGGAATACCTAAAGGAAACTACTACATTTAAAATTGGATCTTGATACATTTTTCCAAATCATGCTATATTTCATCTCGAAATACCTACAGTAAAAAGAGTCAAATAGCTCTATACATAGAAACCACGTCTATTCACCGAATTTATTCAAATTTGGCAACAACTTATAATCCAGCTAGAAACATTTGTTGTGGTAGTGGATCAGATCGGTTAAAATTTATATATAGCTCCCACACAAATGTCGGTCCCGATTTGATTTTTTTCGCCCTAGGGACCACATATCGACGAGGGCTTATATTCATAAGTGGCTGTGAGCAAAAACACAACTTTTCAGGAGAGCGAAAAAACTGATTTACTCCTTAATTTTAAGAGTAATTATCAATCATTCTTCTACAGTTTAATCTAAAGAGTATTAATTTAATCTAAAGAGAGAATTGCTACGATTAAAAAGTTTTCGAAATTTCCTATTATTCCCGGTCTTGTGGTTCATAGCCACTTTTGCACGTTCAAAATTGAGCACTATGAATTTTGAAATAAACACATAGCCATTAATGCTCAAAAATATAAATAAGACTTATTGCAAACTCGATAACGTTTTTTTATGAAATGTTGTCAACGTTGTGTAGAAAACGCATTTTCTGTGATGTACACAGCGAATATAAAGATTCCAGCTTGATCCGTCAGATTGGTAACATTTTTATCCCTTTTTCCAAATTTTTTACAAATTGGATATTTTTGGAAAATTTTCATTTTCGCGGCAAATGTGGCTAAAATGATTTTCAATCATGACATTTTTGTTTTATGACTTTCTCGCGATCTAGCCAACGGATCCGACTGAGGTTTAGTTTGTGTATTAAGAACCAATGTCGCTTGTAACATATATGTATGTAGCCAGTCGCGAAAATCGCTGCAATCCAAAATTCGCGGTTGCAATTGCTTATGTTTAAACTTTCTTCATCCAGGATTCTGAAACAAATATTCCCCATGAAGTCACCAGTCACATGCCAAAAAAAATTTTTTGGTATTCTCAATATAATAAAAAGTTACGCGGGTTTTTCTAAAGATACTTTTCACAATTTTTGATTTTACAGCCACCATTTATCCTATTTTAGCCTAAAAACTAGGGAAGCAAAATGCTACTAACGGCGAAATGATGGAATTCGATATACGATACGATATACCCTAAATCTATAAAAATGCTGAAAAATGTTTTAAACAAAATCGTTGTAGCGAATTACAACCTTCGGTTATATTTTGCTCCATTTTTTAACTATTTTATTTCTATTATTTGTATGTTCATAGCCACTTATGCAGTCACCAAATAACGTGTGAGTGTGAGAAGCCAAATCAGAAAAATTTGAAAAAAGTGGCTTTAGAAAAAAATTTTCTTCTCCAAATTTTTATGACAGATGACATCCAATCTGAGAATAGTTTGGCATCAAAAACTCATTTTCGAGAAAATGGTACATAGCCACTTATGAATATAAGCCCTCAATATATAGTACACATATTTACAAAAATGCTTCCCGATATCTCTTTTTCACGAATTCAATGGGGTAGAAAGTGGAGGGTACACTCAGAAAAAAGTATGTCACGAATTAAGAAAATATATACTACAACTTAGGAAAATTTAACTTTGTATTGCGCTAAGGCAGTAATTTCTCACATAGGATATGCTTTGAACTTGATTCCAATTCAACTTATCCTGGAAGCAAGTAAAATTTCCTCAAACTGGGGAAAATGGGTTTTCGAATCAAGTAAATGTTTACTTAATCTGAGAAAAACTTTTAAGAGATTTTACTTAAGTCAATCTGTGGAAATTTTTTCTCAATCCAAGTAAATTGTTACTCAAACCAAGAAATTTGTAGTCAGACTAATTTAAGGCAAATCATCAGAAAATATTCCTAAAACCAAGTAAATTTTTTAAATTCGGCCTGACTAAAATTTTACTTAATAATTCAAATAAATTATTTTGCTTCAGAGTATATGATATCTTTTAATAATCTTTTAAGAGATTTTACTTAAGTCAATCTGTGGAATTTTTTTCTCAATCCAAGTAAATTGTTACTCAAACCAAGTAAATTTGTAGTCAGACTAATTGAAGGCAAATTATCAGAAAATATTCCTAAAACCAAGTAAAAATATTACTTAATAATTCAAATAAATTATTTTGCTTCAGAGTATATGATAGTCTCCACTTTCTACAAGAATACAATTCAATTCGATAAAAAAAGTGAAAACGGGGAGGATTTTTGTATGTTTTCTAATCATAGGCTGATATGAACTGACCTAAATTGTCAAATCGAGAAGAATATTTGTATCGGGACTATATCCAAGTATAGAACGAAGTGACCCTCTTTCACCATGTATGTTATGGAAAATTTGAAGAAAGTACATGGTTGGCGAAAAAAGTCAAGCCGGGAGCAAAATTTGTATGGTAGTTATATATCTGACCCATTTTCACCATGGGTGTTTCTGGTGGAAATATAAGATATTTTGCCAAATTTGAAGAAGATCTGGCAAAATATTTTATTTCTAGAGCAGAAAAAGTCAAATTGTTGGGGCGATATATATAAATCTAAACCGATCTGACCTGTTTAGGTGTTTCTAGTTTAAATATAAGATGTTTTGTCAAATTTGAAGACGATCTGATAAAATGTGGACGGAAAGACAGACAGACGGAGATTGCTAAATCGATTCAAAAAGTGATTCTAAGTTGATCTGTGTAATTAACAATGGGTCTATCTCGCTTTCTTTTGGTTGTTACAAATAAAATCCACAAAGACATAATACTCTCGTGTAGTGTATAATGACCAAATGGTAACAGTTCTCAAACGTTTCAAGTTACTTCTGTCATTTCACTGTAAATGGACTGGAATGGCAGTTGGTTAAGAAACATACATTTTTTCTAAACAAGTTTTTTAAGCTGTATGGTATATGTAGGAAATTTAAAAGGTCTACCTGTTCCCTAAGACATTTTGACTAAAAATATCAACTACTGTAAATGGGCGTGACAACTCAAAATTTTTATAGACGACTTTAGTACCGTTACTAAAGAGTGATTTTTTTGAGGTTAGGATTTTCATGCATTAGTATTTGACAGATCACGTGGGATTTCAGACATGGTGTCAAAGAGAAAGATGCTCAGTATGCTTTGACATTTCATCATGAATCGTCTTACAAACGAACAACGCTTGCAAATTATTGAATTTTATTATCAAAATGCGTGCTCTGTTAAGAAAGTTCATTGCGCGCTTCCATTTTATGGTCAGTTTAATCGACCCACTGAAGCGGCTATTCGGGCTATTGTGACTAAATTTCGCACCAAATTTACATTGTTGGACATTAAACCACCAACACGCTTACGTAGAGTGCGAACTGAAGAAAATATCGCAGCTGTATCGGCCAGTGTTAATGATGACCACCAATTTTCGATTCGTCGCCGTTCGCACCAATTGGGTCTCTGTTACTCAAAAACGTGGAAATGCCAAAATTGGACTAAGCGGATGGACCACCTAAGACGCAGCCGCGGTCAACATTTAAATGAAATTATCTTCAAAAAGTAAATGTCATGGACCAATCTAACGTTTCAAATAAAGAACCGATGAGATTTTGCAAATTTTATGCGTTTTTAAAAAAAAAAAAGTTATCAAGCTCTTAAAAAATCACCCTTTATATGTACGAAATTTCAAAGGTGTAGCTGCTTCCAAATCTATTTTATACCCTCCACCTCCAGGATGGGGGTACACTAAGTTTGTCCTTCCGTTTGTAACACCTTGAAATATCGACATGAGACCCTATAAAGTATATATATATATTATTGATCGTCATAAAATTCTAAGACGATCTAGCCATGTCCGTCCGTCCGTCTGTTGAAAGCGCTCTAGCATCTAAACGAAAGGATGACCATATTTTCCATAAATGCGTCTTATAGTCGTAGATCGGTTGGGATTGCAACTGGCTGAAAACGGCCCAAAGGGAACAATCTTTCACTTACAAGGACTAAAAATACCCATAATAACCCCTAATATTTTAGAGTATTTAAGCATATTTTTCCAATATGTCTGCTGGTACTTACTTGATATTGGATATGCGCTATAACAAAAACGTGCACCATAAAGTGATTTTTTTGTAGGGGGTGAAATAGGACAAAAAGGAATAAAATGGTACATATAAACGACAACAGCTAGAAACACGAAAAGCGGTGTGTATATTTCTCTAATTGAGTACATACATAATATAAAAGTATTTTTCCAACTTCGTACTTTTAAGGGGTAAAATTGGAATAGAGGGATAAAAATGGTACCAACCAAACGGCTGCACCTAGAATAATGAAATTCGGCGTATACATTCCTCTGATTGCGTAGACACGTACAATAAACAGATTTTTCGAAATTCGTACTTTTTGGGGTTGAAATGGAAAAAATAGATGAAAATAGTACCCACCAAATGACCACAAATATAGACATGAAATTCTGAGTATACATTCCTCTGACTGCGTAGACACGAAAAATAAAAGTTTTTTTTTCAAATTCGTACTTTCCATAAATACAGTGGGTACAGGGGGCTAAAAATAGTACTAACTAAACGGCTACAGCTAGAATGATGAAATTCGGTGTGTACATCCCTATAATTGCGTAGAAACGTAAAATAAAGAGATTTTAGAAAGTTGTACTCTTAAGGGGGTAGGATAGAAAAAAGGGATAAAAATGGTACCAACCAAATGGCCTCAGCTTGAATCATAGAATTCAGTGTATATATTCCACTGACTGCATAGACACGCTAAGATTCGTACTTTTTACTTTTACGACAAAAATCGGTTGAATCATGAAGTTAGGATATTTTGCACTATGTACATGAGATAATAGATTTTCTAAATTTGTATTTTTGGAATTAGAATAGAATGTAAATACAACCAGCACCCACTATCTACCAATATTTATGGTGTTTAAGCTTTTTTGAAAATATAAATATAAGAATATTTATTTCTTGAATTGACTTGAACTATTATTATTTAGATATATATAGTGTAAACGTATTGGTAGCCTTCCTTATCAACGTGGTTTGAAAAAAATAAAAATATTATATTTATTTATAAAATTATTTTTTCAATATTTGTATTTGTTTTGGTTTGACTATATTTTCCTGTAATATTACTGCACTTCTAGGAAAATCGACAGCCTCAGAGGAATGCAATCCATGGTGGAGGGTATATAAAGTTTGGCCCGGCCGAACCTAACGCCGTTTATACTTGTTGCCTCTAAAATTCGACATCGTGCAATGTTTGAAGTACATAAGAAGAAGTCTTGGCAAACGAACGAGAATTGCTTCTTAGACTACTATTCATGTATTTATCTAAACACACTGAAATATTTTTTATAAGTTCATTAATACTTGAATGAAGTACATACATTAACATTATATCAAATAATAAACATATGTTTAAGTAAAAACTTCGTTAATGGAATTTTTCAATACAAAATAGTTCTTCATTATTTTTTTATATACTCCACGAGAGTATTATGTCTTTGTGCATTTGTTTGTAACACCCAAAAGGAAGGGAGATAGACCCATTGTTAATTATACCGATCGGCTTAGAATCACTTTCTGAGTCGATTTAGCAATGTCCGTCTGTCTGTGCATCTATTCTTGTAATCACAATACAGGTCGCAATTGTAGCCAGAACCAAATGAAACTTTGCACAACGAAGTTTTTCGCAATAAGGACGAACGCTATTTAATTTGAATAAAATCGGTTCATATAGCTCCCATACAAATTTCGCTCCCAATTCGACTTATTCCGCTCTAGAAACCACATATTTTTTCAGATTGTCTTCAAATTTGTCTAAACATCTTATATTTCAAGTAGAAACATTTCAACTAGAAACATCTGTGGTAAAACTGTTACAGTGTTATTACTGTGTTATTACAGCGAGAGACCAAAGCCTGTGGTGGGAATCGAACCCACGACCCCCACGCTTGTAAAGTCCAACAAATATTTGGTGTGAAAATTTAAACAGTTCTTCCTTACCCAAAATTCGGTAAGATCACTTTGTGAACGTGGATTGTAGGTTAGTTGGAAATTGTAAGAGATAATTTATTTGAATAACAAAAAAGACTGTGGGAGCCATTAAAACGCTAGCAAGCAGTCGGGAGGGGGGTTCGGGTCTTTTTTGAAATCGGAATTTGTACAATCCAGGACATAAACAAAAAAATTATTATAGACTCCCGCTTTAAAACACAAAAAAAAACTACTTTGGATATTCTAGTACTTGACCTAACCGTAAATTGCCCCAAGTTGGTCAGTTGTTGAATGAATAGAAGAAAAGTATCAGTCATGTTATGCCTATAATAGGAATCCCCAGATGTTGTTGGAGTTCCGGCCTCATAACCCAATCCCTACCTTGGTCTTAGTGGTATCAAATTTTCTAAGACCCCAATTAGATTAAATACTACCTTTCCTCACCTCACCATCGTAAGAAAACTACTTAAGAAATTATGCTTTCATTTTGACAAATTCAAATAGAATTCAAAAATTTATTGGCTTATAAAAATTCATTTTAAAATTTTCTATTCTTAAAGAGAGAAATATTAACATAGCCTAACCAAATGTTACTGTTAATAGAAATTAACATAGTAATCTAAAATCTTAAAATGTACAAAAATCTATCTTTTCATTTAACAGAATTAATTGCTGTTAACATACGTGGATACATGCTAACAAATCGTTAACATAATGCAAATAAGCAGAGGAATTTATAAATTTTTTTACAGAATTTGCATCCCTGGTAAATATGAGAATCGAATAGAAGGGCATTAGTTTCCATTAAGTTCAATTTTTTGTTTTTCCTTTTTCTAATCTTGATCTAATTTTGTTTCTGGATATTGGACACGTAAAATAATTGGAATCTAGTTTGTCTAATTCTAAATATTTAAGATTTCAAATTCATTTAAAAGAGTATGGGGAAATAAGCAAAATTTTAACGTGTATAAAGAGAAGAAAAATTACATCACTCACCAATTTGCAGGTCTTATGGTCTCCGAGGCCTCGATGATCACGGTCATGCTGTGATGTATTGCTGTTTAAAGAAATTTGATTAAAATTTTACCTATGACCAATACTTAGGAGAATTTTGAAATCTTATATACCCTTTTCTTATACGATACTTATTTAATTAATTTTGAGGTTACTGTTGTGTTTCATCTTGTAGATTTGTGGTTGTTTTCATCCGGTTAATTATTTTAGGTTATAATGTTCCCAAGTATGCTGGAACTACGTGGAAACAACCAACTGGTTGATGAATATAGTTTGCTGTTTGTTAAAAATCGATGATTGTAGGCTTCATTTGTAAAGTCAGTTTAGTGGGTTCTAAGCAAATGGCTGATATTTTTATGCACGACTTATGTAAGGAGTCTTCTGGTTTCTGTATCAATTTCGCACACGAATCTCTCAAAGCCTTTTCCGTCAAAGGCATAGGTTGTAGTACCGGTATGCTGTACACGTTGTCCCAATGTTAGGATTATAACTTAGACTTTATAGACACCGGCCAAGATATTTGATCCTCATTCCCATCGACTCTTTAAGAATCCACGGAAATGAGGATGACGTCACTTCCAGAATCCCTAGCAGTTATCTCAGGAATAATTTGTAACTTGGGGTACCTTCCATAAATAAGGGGGTGAAAAATACGCACTGGCTTGGTGGAAACAAAAAGATTCCTTGCACTGTGCTAGAGTTTGGTTATGTAGCCTAGAGTGAAAATGGTTATTCCAGATTAAAATCAAAATTTCCATAAAAATTTACCTTGCACCAGGACTAATTTGAATAGATTGATAGAAGATTCTACGAATTTGAGTATAAGGAACTCTGATTAATTTGATCCGTTTCGATATAAATTTGATTTACTATCACCAACTATATAAAACTTTGGTACTTGTTTTGGGAAAACGCTCAGAGTGCATTATATGCTGTTTGATGTGATGTTTTGGTGATGTGCTTTGTTCAACGATCAATAAGCAAAAAGAAAGAATAAATATGCTGTGATGCCAAAGATGTTAAACCTAAGCGAGAAATACACAAATCTTTCCTTTTCAGCTCTGTTGCTACAAACTACATACTCTCATTAGCGTACATACATTCAGCTACATCATGTGCATTACCCAACAACAACAACATAGCAACGCAATGCCGTGTGATAAAAACAAGACAACAACAACAACACAGCAACGCAATGCCGTGCGACAAAAACAAGACAACAAAGCGAGACTTGTTGAGAATCTAATTTCTGTTCTATAAATAGAACAAGGCTTACAGTCTGGCATATAATTGAAGTGACATCACTGATCGATGGTAACTTTAAGGAATTTTGCATTAGAATTTAGTGCTTTGTTTCTAATGGCATATTTCCATTATTGCCAAAAAGTAAAACATTAAAACTTTCAAATATATATAAAAATATGTGCTGAACAACTATTGAAAAAAAATGTTCTAGCCCGAGTAGGATTCGATCCCGCGACCTCAGTATGGTGACTTTGCTCTAGTCCATCGGCTACGTCAATTCATTCATATTCGGCGGATAGGTGAATGTATCAATCGTCTACCACAAACCGGATAATATTTATCTGTTAGATCGAAATATTAGCAGGACAGACGATTTATGGTCTCATATCTTTCGCATGATATGTACCCATAAGATTTCCATGCAAATCTTCCAATTCGTAATAGTTGTTTCCTACTTTCTTCTTAACTCGAGCCTGAATGAATACGGGGGCCAATTTAGCATTAAATTTCTTCTCTAAATTGCTCTGAGCAAAGTTTCTTCGATACAAAATTTGGCCTACGGAATAAGATATGGGTCGAGTACGTAAATTGTATTGGTCTCTATTGATCTCATAGGCTTTGGCTATGTGTTTTCTTAAATCCTTTCGTATAAGTTGTAACTCGTCTTCCCGATGTAAGTGGATATTTGGTTCGGCTAGAAGTTTTAGGTTCTTCAACAGAGCGTAAGAGTCAGCATGGGTAATCATATTGAAACCAAACGTTGCAAAATAGGGTGAACATTTGATAGCCTGATGTACCGAATTCCTTAAAGCGCAACTAATGAAACTTAAGTGTTCATCCCACATTCGGTGATCATTTTTTAAGTAGGCTCTAATTCCTTCAATTATTGACCTATTTACGCGTTCGGACGCATTAGATTGCGGGGAATAGAGTGCAGTGTAGATGTGCTTGATACCTAATTTGGTCAAAAAAGCATTGAACTCGTTCGCTTTAAACTGGGAACCATTGTCACTAACAATTTCTTCCGGTACGCCACAAGTATGAAAAATATTCTTTAACAAAAAATCTTGAATTACGCTTGAGGTGAACTTTTTTAAGGGACACAACCAGTGGAATTTGGTCAAGTGATCTAACACAATAAATATTCCAATGAAACCTTTTTTGGATCTGGGATATGGACCTAAGATGTCAACATATAGTCGTTGGAATGGACGTATAGTCACGACCGATCTACCCATATCAGGCTTGAGGATAACGTTTGGATGTTTTGTACATTTACACGTTTCACATTCCCGTACGAAATTTCGTACATCGGTCACCATACCGGGCCAGTAGAAATTTCTGCGAATCAGTTCCAGTGTTTTACCCATCCCACCATGAGCTGCAATTGGAGAGCTATGAGACCGGGTAATAATAGAATTTCTCAAATTTTCTGGTATCCACAGTTTCCAAGCAAGAGCTTCTTGTTCTGCGTCTCCCTTATAATGCTCGATTCTAATATAAACAAAATTTTGTATAATTTATACATCTGGGTATTTGGATTCATTTCCTCTAATTTTAGCTCGTAAAACTTGATAGTCGGGGTCGTCGAAAGCAGGTGAATTTAAGTCTATTTCGGGTGCAATTAACTCTATTTCTGAAATTTCGTGACTGGGATTCCTCGACAAGACATCAGGTACAACATGATCTTTACCTCTCCTGTGGCTGATAGAGAATTTAAAGGGTTGTAGTTTAAAAACCCAGCGAGCTAACCTACCAGTGAGATCTGGTTGTTTCATTAACCACATGAGCGAAGCATGATCGGTAATGACCTCGAAATCTTGTAACTCAAGGTAACATCTGAAACGTTTGATTGCTTCTATCGCCGCTAGACATTCACGCTCCGTTACACTATAATTGCGTTGAGCGGTATTTAATTTCTTTGACATAAAAGCAATCGGTTTTTCATTTCCCTGGTCATCTAACTGTACTAACACTGCCCCTATTCCGTAATCGGATGCATCACAATGCAAATAAAATTTCCTAGAGAAGTCCGGATTGGATAATACGGGTGCAGTAGTTAGGAGATTTTTTACTTTGTCAAAGGCATTTTGTGCTTCTGTGGTCCACTTAAATTTCCGTTTTGTCGACAAGGTTTCGGTGATGGGAAAGGTTACAGATGAAAAGTTCTCAATGAAACGTCTGTACCATCCGGCAAGACCCAAGAATCCACGAACCTGTTTTAAATTTCTCGGGACAGGCCATTTGGTAATAGATTCAACTTTTTCTGGATCCGTTTCTATCCCACCGTTTCCAATAACATAGCCAAGATATTTGACCTGCGTAACACAAAAGTGACTTTTTTCTATATTAAGAGTTAAGTTAGCCTTACGGAATTCTTCGGCAATGCGTACTAACACTGACAGGTGACTTGAAAAATCTTCAGACACTATTACCAAGTCATCAAGGTAGCCAAACACACAACATCTAAAGTCTGCCGGAATGATTTGGTCTATAAGACGACACATTGTTTGTGGCGCCGTACAGAGACCAAATGGCATCACAACAAACTGATACAGTGCACGTCCTGGTACTGTAAAAGCTGTCAGCGCTTTCGATTCCTCCGCTAAACCTATCTGCCAATAAGCGTCCTTAAGGTCGAGTTTAGATATAATATTTGCTTTGGGCAGCCTTGCAAATATTCCTTCTATACTCGGAAGTGGATATGCGTCCTTTTTAGTTACCTGGTTCAATTTCCTAGCATCTAAACATAGGCGTACTTTGTTGGGCTTGATCACCAGACGCATGGGTGAGCTCCAGGGTGAAACGGATGGCTCAATAACTCCTAGTTCAGGCATACGATCTATTTCCTGGAACATCAAGTTCTCCACAGCAGGAGACACAGGATAGAATCGTTGCTTAACCGGCTTGGCGTTTCCAACATCTATTTCGTGTTTTATCAAACTTGTTTTTCCTAATCCTTGTTTAGAAAAGTTTGGGAACAGTTCAATAATGGTTTTTAATTGTGTGTGTTGACTGACTGTTAATGGATATTTTGGTGTATCTATTTCGCTAGATTTTTTAATATTTCCAGACGGACAAATGGACGAGTCTAACACGGACACATCGGACGGACTGTCGGACATACTTAACAGAACAGAAGGATTAGAAATAACTGTTGATTCAAAAATGTCAGGAGCAAGGTTAAAGGCTTTCCAAAAGTCTAATCCTAATATAAGGCGTTGTGTAATGGAAGGAACTATTAGGAGTTTTAGTGAATGCACTTCATTACGAAAATTTATGTCGACGTCTATAAATCCTATTGTCTTTTGTATGCTCCCGTCAGCGGTTTTTACGCAAGTCTTAGCAGAAACAAATCCACAACAATTAGAAAAATCTTTATTAGCTAAATCTGAACCGATACAAGAAATATTAGCACCAGTATCTAATAATCCATATTCTGTAAAATTTAAAAAATTTACTTTAGCATAATATCTTTTATCTGACGGATTATTAACGATCGCGGAAATAACATATTTGGCATTATTTTTTCTAAGTTTAAAAAATATTCTTAATCTACGAGTAGATCTTTTAGGCCGTTTAGGTAAAGAAACAGAAATTGCAGACACAGAGAAAATTGCATTCCGCTTTCTAATGTATTCTTCATATCTTTCATGGTATGGACGTATTGGATATAAAAGTCTATTGCTGGGTTTAATGGGTGAAATTTCTCGTTTTAATATTGTAATTGTGGAATTGGGTTCTAAGTTGTTGATATTATTGGTGGTATTTTTGACTATGGGGGATTCTGTGTTATGTTTTGGTACAGGTAGTTTTTTGGCTGGGTCGACGATTTTCTGCCCGCACAACGCGTGCACTGTGGCTTGTAAACATTTTTACTGCCACATCCATAGCAAAATACGGTGCGATCTTTAAGGCAGTCATCCCAAAAATGACCTGTAGTATCACAATTCCAACATTTTACCATAGATGGATCTTTCTTTAGGGCATCTACACATGCAACAGGAGCTGTTTCCTCAGGAATTTCAGCATCGTATTGAATTTCTGCGACATTCCTTCTAACGTTTGTATTTAAAGGAATGTTGGATTTTGTCTGCAGATTTCTTTTATAAGGTTCCTCATTCAATAAATTTTCCCTCATCTGTACAAGTTTCCTAAGATGTGCTATGGTATAGATGGGAACATACAGCAATTCATGGCGTATCTCGGGTTTTAGATTCCAAACTAAAATTTCAACTAATTCGTCTTCTGGCATTGGTTGTTGAAGTCTATCCACTATAGAACAAATAGCGTCATAAAATGACTCGAATGACTCACCAGCCTTCATCTTCCTATTACGAATACTTTCTTTCAGGTCAAAATTTGAGCGCATGTCCTTGTATTGACAACGTAAGGCTGCACAAAATTCATTCCATTGTACGGAGTCCACTTGTTTGTGGTATCTCCAGTACCAATCTCTAGCCTTCCCGGAAAGAAGTATTGGGAGATTCTTACAGATAAGTCCGAAATTATCATTAAAATGTTCATGGGTTAATGACCTAACACGATATAAAAATTCGTCGACTGTCAAGCCAGAACTTGACCCGTCAAATTTGACATTCCAGTTTTGAATAACCGATGTAATTCTGTCGGGACGTATGGACTGGGAATTCTCTATTGGGCTGTTACTAATTGACACACCATTCTGGGAAATATCAGCACTTGGTTGTGGTAGCTGATAATTGGAGCGTGGTTGTACATTTTGGTATGTAGGCTGTATTGGATCCTGGGCTATATTGGACCCTAAATTCAAGTTCCGTAAAATTTTCACAATATTATCTTCAATCATGCTGTTGATTCTTGAGTAATCAATGCCACCTGTATTTTGAGTATTTTGTTGTGAAGATAATTGGCCATCAGTAATACGTTGACAATTCGTATTGGTATTGCCATTGTCTGGTTGATTATGGGGAGAAGATTCTTCGCCAACATCAACTAAAGTATTAGTAGCCTGATTGAGACTCAAATCCAAACTGGAATTAACATTCTCAGTAAATAGATTCCTACTTAAACTTCGAGTATGGGGTCGATTTGCCATTGCTCCGCGACCTTTACCACGAGCAGAATTACGTGCTTTCCTTTGTATTTCCGTCTGTGTAGCAATTTCACTTGAAACCGCAGGGAAAATATGGTATTTCCTGAGATCTGACAACTCACAAGATACCTTGCATAAAGGACACAAAGAAGAATTTGATAGGGCCTGTTCAATGCAAATTCTGTGGAAAATGTGATTGCATGTTGAGAGAATATAACATTCCTGAAGGTCAAATTGCATAATCTCATTGCAAGATAAACATTTATTTTCATTTCCTACCGAGTTTCTCGATGGGATATCTAATCTTTGCAGAGGACTACGTTCCAATGCCATTTTAGCTCCCGAAATTTAACTATATTCCAAAATCGTTAGATGGGAGTATACACAAAATTTATAATCCCAAAATGTAGTAATTTCGACACCAATTTGGATGTAAGGATAAAAAAAATATTTTTAAGGATATAAGTTATATATAAGTTTTCTTACTTTGATAGTGAGGCGAAAAGGCAATATAATTTGGCATATAACAACGACTGATAAGGATATAAATTGGTGATGGAGTAGAAATTTTCACGATACCGTGATTAGTGATTAACAAACCATCATTCATTTTTTTGTCAGGTTAACTGAAATCCTCGGACTTCAAAGCGCAGACAGCAACATTGAAGTGTTTCCAAAGGAATCCAGGATGCTTGATAACTCAGCTATATCAATAAACAAAAATATTTAAAATCTCTACTATAAAATTTTTAGTAAACCCCCTGTGCATTTTAATCTCGAGTCGAAAATATTGCTGAGTAAATTCTCGGTCAGTTTACCCGAACCAATCAGATAACTGAATTTCCAGAGATTCGCAGCAAGTATTCAACTACAAAATTTCTATCCACAGCAGTATTTAAAAAAAATTGTCAATGAACTCTATTAACTATTATATTATTCGGAGCGAAAGTGAATCGAAAAGAATCACATTCCTGCCCCACGTTGGGCGCCATTTTATTTATGTAAATGTCCAACAAATATTTGGTGTGAAAATTTAAACAGTTCTTCCTTACCCAAAATTCGGTAAGATCACTTTGTGAACGTGGATTGTAGGTTAGTTGGAAATTGTAAGAGATAATTTATTTGAATAACAAAAAAGACTGTGGGAGCCATTAAAACGCTAGCAAGCAGTCGGGAGGGGGGTTCGGGTCTTTTTTGAAATCGGAATTTGTACAACCCTGACATAAACAAAAAAATTATTATAGACTCCCGCTTTAAAACACAAAAAAAAACTACTTTGGATATTCTAGTACTTGACCTAACCGTAAATTGCCCCAAGTTGGTCAGTTGTTGAATGAATAGAAGAAAAGTATCAGTCATGTTATGCCTATAATAGGAATCCCCAGATGTTGTTGGAGTTCCGGCCTCATAACCCAATCCCTACCTTGGTCTTAGTGGTATCAAATTTTCTAAGACCCCAATTAGATTAAATACTACCTTTCCTCACCTCACCATCGTAAGAAAACTACTTAAGAAATTATGCTTTCATTTTGACAAATTCAAATAGAATTCAAAAATTTATTGGCTTATAAAAATTCATTTTAAAATTTTCTATTCTTAAAGAGAGAAATATTAACATAGCCTAACCAAATGTTACTGTTAATAGAAATTAACATAGTAATCTAAAATCTTAAAATGTACAAAAATCTATCTTTTCATTTAACAGAATTAATTGCTGTTAACATACGTGGATACATGCTAACAAATCGTTAACATAATGCAAATAAGCAGAGGAATTTATAAATTTTTTTACAGAATTTGCATCCCTGGTAAATATGAGAATCGAATAGAAGGGCATTAGTTTCCATTAAGTTCAATTTTTTGTTTTTCCTTTTTCTAATCTTGATCTAATTTTGTTTCTGGATATTGGACACGTAAAATAATTGGAATCTAGTTTGTCTAATTCTAAATATTTAAGATTTCAAATTCATTTAAAAGAGTATGGGGAAATAAGCAAAATTTTAACGTGTATAAAGAGAAGAAAAATTACATCACTCACCAATTTGCAGGTCTTATGGTCTCCGAGGCCTCGATGATCACGGTCATGCTGTGATGTATTGCTGTTTAAAGAAATTTGATTAAAATTTTACCTATGACCAATACTTAGGAGAATTTTGAAATCTTATATACCCTTTTCTTATACGATACTTATTTAATTAATTTTGAGGTTACTGTTGTGTTTCATCTTGTAGATTTGTGGTTGTTTTCATCCGGTTAATTATTTTAGGTTATAATGTTCCCAAGTATGCTGGAACTACGTGGAAACAACCAACTGGTTGATGAATATAGTTTGCTGTTTGTTAAAAATCGATGATTGTAGGCTTCATTTGTAAAGTCAGTTTAGTGGGTTCTAAGCAAATGGCTGATATTTTTATGCACGACTTATGTAAGGAGTCTTCTGGTTTCTGTATCAATTTCGCACACGAATCTCTCAAAGCCTTTTCCGTCAAAGGCATAGGTTGTAGTACCGGTATGCTGTACACGTTGTCCCAATGTTAGGATTATAACTTAGACTTTATAGACACCGGCCAAGATATTTGATCCTCATTCCCATCGACTCTTTAAGAATCCACGGAAATGAGGATGACGTCACTTCCAGAATCCCTAGCAGTTATCTCAGGAATAATTTGTAACTTGGGGTACCTTCCATAAATAAGGGGGTGAAAAATACGCACTGGCTTGGTGGAAACAAAAAGATTCCTTGCACTGTGCTAGAGTTTGGTTATGTAGCCTAGAGTGAAAATGGTTATTCCAGATTAAAATCAAAATTTCCATAAAAATTTACCTTGCACCAGGACTAATTTGAATAGATTGATAGAAGATTCTACGAATTTGAGTATAAGGAACTCTGATTAATTTGATCCGTTTCGATATAAATTTGATTTACTATCACCAACTATATAAAACTTTGGTACTTGTTTTGGGAAAACGCTCAGAGTGCATTATATGCTGTTTGATGTGATGTTTTGGTGATGTGCTTTGTTCAACGATCAATAAGCAAAAAGAAAGAATAAATATGCTGTGATGCCAAAGATGTTAAACCTAAGCGAGAAATACACAAATCTTTCCTTTTCAGCTCTGTTGCTACAAACTACATACTCTCATTAGCGTACATACATTCAGCTACATCATGTGCATTACCCAACAACAACAACATAGCAACGCAATGCCGTGTGATAAAAACAAGACAACAACAACAACACAGCAACGCAATGCCGTGCGACAAAAACAAGACAACAAAGCGAGACTTGTTGAGAATCTAATTTCTGTTCTATAAATAGAACAAGGCTTACAGTCTGGCATATAATTGAAGTGACATCACTGATCGATGGTAACTTTAAGGAATTTTGCATTAGAATTTAGTGCTTTGTTTCTAATGGCATATTTCCATTATTGCCAAAAAGTAAAACATTAAAACTTTCAAATATATATAAAAATATGTGCTGAACAACTATTGAAAAAAAATGTTCTAGCCCGAGTAGGATTCGATCCCGCGACCTCAGTATGGTGACTTTGCTCTAGTCCATCGGCTACGTCAATTCATTCATATTCGGCGGATAGGTGAATGTATCAATCGTCTACCACACGCTGATAGCCGAGCACGACACCAACTCGACTACCGGGGCGCTCTTTCTCTCTATAAACCACATATTTTATCAGATTGTCTTCAATTTTGGCAAAACATCTTATATTTCAACTAGAAACATCTGTGGTAAAAATGTTTTAGATCGGTTCAGATTTATATATAGCTGCCATACAAATTTCGCTCCCAATTCGACTTTTTCCGCTCTAGAAACCACATATTTGAACAGATTTTCTTCAAATATTATATTTAAACTAGGAAGACCTGTGGTGAATATAAGTCATATCGGTTCAGATTTATATATAGCTCTCATACAAATTTCGCTCCCGGCTTGACTTTTTCCGCCCCAGAAATCATATATTTTCACCGAATTTCTTCACATGAGCATAACACGTTATACTTGGACTGTGCAAGTGGGCCACTTTGTTCCATGTTTGGATATAGCCCCGATATAAATATTTTTCTCGATTTGACAAATAGTGTCAGGTCATGTTAGCCCATGATTAGTAAACGCACAAAAATACCTCACGTTTACAGTTTTTTACCGAATTGAATTTTATTCGGATAGAAAGTGGAGTGCATCATATAGACGGGACCGCCCGACTTTAGCCTTTCCTTACTTGTTTTTTCTAAAAATTTCTTCGTCACATGTATGAATCTACTTAATTGTAAGAAATTATTACTAGATCAAAAAATGTTTTTTAAGTAATAAGTAATTAAGTATTTTGAGTGTATATTCCTTCAGGCTTTGAAATAAGGAAACTGTACTCATGTCTTCCTTCTCGTAAGAATATTTTAACTAAACTCGAGTAAAATTGTTAAACTAAATTGAAGTATGGATTTTACTCAGGTTTACAAAATGGTAGTTTTCTGAGTGTATCATGTAGTCGACTCGCTGCTGATTTGATGGGGGCTATATCTAAATCTGAACCGCAAAACTAACTTGTGTCAATTTTAAAACTAACTTTGTTAGGATCATACAATAATTGCAACTTGTACTTTGATTACAAAAATAAACGGACGGATGGACAGACAGACGGACATGGCTAAATCGACTCAAAAAGTGATTCTAAAATTCCATCGGTATACTTAACAATGGTTGTATCTCAAAGAGCATTAGTATACAAGAGGGGAAATCTTTGTCTGTTAACTTGCAGAGAGGCAGAGCTATGGCACCGAACAGCAATAACATTTGCTTCTGCAAAACAATTTATTTTACTGTTTTTATAAGTTTTTGCTATGGAATTCAAATATATTTCAAAAATGTATCAATCAACCAAATATATACATTTCATTTTCGTGTATATTTGTATGTGTACCCATTGTTTTTCTTATTTTAATATTTTGCTGTAAAAAGCTAACATTTTGCTTGCATGCTTTGGTTCATGTTAAAGCAAAAAAATTGATATTGCTTCCGCTTCCAAAAAAATTGATATTATGTTAATACCCTGTAACATTCTAAGAATAGCATTTCCACAAATATGAACCAAAAACGGATATAAAGGGTGGTTAAATTTTAAGGTCCGATGTTGATTTTGAATAAAACAGAAATTATTTAGGAAATTATTGTCATTTCTTTTTATTATGATAAGATTGGTATGGTTCAATGATGTATAGAACAAAATATCGGCCAAATGGCCGCCGCGTCCTCGGCGGCATACCTCCATCCGATGGTTCAAATTTTCGATGACGCTGAGGCAAAATTGAGGTTCTATGCCGTTAATGTGCCGAATTATCTCATCCTTTAGCTCTTGAATTGTTGCTGGCTTATCGACGTACACCTTTTCTTTCAAATAACCCCAAAGAAAAAAGTCGAACGGTGTCAAATCACATGATTTTGGCGGCCCACGCCACCACGTGACATAACACAGCCATTGAATTTGTTGCGCAAAGAGCTATTGCTTCGTTGGCTGTGTGGCAAGTGACGCCGTTCTGTTTAAACCACATATCGTCCACATCAATACCTTCCAATTCGGGCCATAAAAAGTTCGTTATCATCTCACGATAGCGAAGACCATTCACAGTAACTGACTGACCGGCCTCATTTTGGAAAAAAATACGGCCCGATGATGCCGCCAACCCTTAAACCGCATTCAATATCGGCCCTTACAATTTAACCACCCTTTACAAGCCTAGGCATTTAGGTCGGCTTTCATGGGTAATTTGCAGCAACAAAATCGTTTCGAGCATTACGGAAAACATCAATTACTAACTAAAACACTTCTCATTTCATTTCAGTATCCAACTAACTACTAACCTGACCGTATATCCATTGGCACCTGTGCACAGAAAAAAATCAATCAACTATGTCATTTCCGATGAATATTTCAATAATTGTGTTGATGCTGATGAGACTTGGAGAAGTGGCTGTTGGTCGAAAGGTCCAAAAAATGCTTATTTCTTCTTATTTATTTCTCGAAATAATACCTTGCTCATATAATTTTCAGTTATACGCCTACTATGACCATATTGAGTGTCAACTCTATGACGATAATTATTTCGAAACCATAAAATGTTGGTTAGTGCCGGACAAGAACAACGAGCTAATGGTGAATGCGGAATTCAAATTGAAAAGAGATTTAAATAATCTCAGATGCAAAATGCAATTGGTGGCCGAAGTAAATACAAAAAATGTCACCTACTTGTCGATCGATTTGAATGTATGTGATGCTTTCGGAGCGGCTATGACAAATCCTCTTATACGTCTAATTATTGAAGAAGCTCGTATTAAAAGCAACATGCCATTGGCATGTCCACTGGAGAAGGTGTGTATTAAATCTGTGTATATCGATAATTGTTCAATTATTCTACTTTCTACTCCACAGGGTATCGAATATACTATTCGCAATCTTACGATTAATTCAAAGCTCGTACCACCATTTGCGCCGCGGCTGCGATGGATTCTCGATTCGGTTTTCTATACGAACACATCAAAGAGCATGACGAATATTTTGCACTACATCGGCGGTGGGAGATTAGATTATGTTCAAGCGAAGAAGCAGACTAGAGGTTAATACGTGAAAACTTTACAGAGAACACTAGGCGCAATAATTGAATTTTTCCTTTGCTGCCGTCGAAATTTGTGTCTTTTCTTTGGTGTTGTTTTCCGTTGTCCAAAAAAAATATAAATGTAAAATTATTTATACATATTCAAATCAAATATTGATTAAAGTAAAAAAATACAAACGAAAAAAAAAAACTAAAATTTATGAATATTTTTTTTAAATGGTTGTTGCTGTAACTATTTACTCAGATTCGATATCATTTTGGTTTTGCTTTCTGGCCAAGCGAGTGAAACATTTGTATGGTGGCTATATAAAGATGGACTGATTGTTTTAAATTGCGTTCGTACATGGTCTGCAAAAATCACTTTTACCACTTGTTTTGATTAGATGAACAGTTATATAGAAATGACTAAATAGTTTCAGAAGTTGATCGGTTTAACAAACTTTGGGTTCATCTCTCTTCATTTTAGGAGTTACAAACAAATGCACAAGGAGGAAATATCATAGTTGAGGGTATGAAAATGTTGAATAGTGAAGCATATATGTACATATATGAGGCTATATGAAAGTATGCAATTCATTGTAGATGTTTCTGGATGACATGTTGTGCTAAATATGAACAAAATCTATTACAATACAGTCAATTTCGTGTATCGAACCCATGCATGGAATTATATGAAATATATGAACCTTGAACTTTTTACACCCTTCACTAGGGTATTATGTGTTTGTGCATTTGTTTGTTACACACAAAAGGAAACGATATAGACCTATCGTTTTCATTTAATTTCATTTATTCAGTCAGTTGAAGTAAAATTCCTTACAAACTATGATTAAAAATATTACATAGTAAATATAAGTATGTATAATTATAAATTATTGTTACAAGAAATAATTTAAAGTTATCTTTTGATGTGCAAAAATTTATATATGGCATTGAATCTTTTTGAAGAATTAGGTTAAAATTAGATTTAGATAAAGAAAAGCATTATTAGTACGATGCAGTGTGACATTCAAAAACAAGTAAGGAAAGGCTAAAGTCGGCCGGGCCGACTCTATGATACACTCCACTTTCTATCCGAATACAATTTAATTCGGTGAAAAAGTGAAAACGGGAAGGATTTTTGTATCCTGTAAATGTATGTGTTTGACAAAAAATGTTAAATCGGAAAGGACATTTGTATGGGGGTATATTGAAATCTGGAACGAAATAGGTGAAATATAATATGTATAGTTTGGCCAAAATCGGTTAAACATTTGGGAGCAACATTTGTATTTGGGCTATATCCAAATCTGAACCGATCTTACCCACTTTCACCATAGTTTTTATACACTCCACGAGAGTATTATGGCTTTGTGCATTTGTTTGTAACACCCAAAAGGAAGCGGGATAGACCCATTGTTAAGTATACCGATCGACTTAGAATCACTTTCTGAGTCGATTTAGCAATGTCCGTCTGTCCGTCTGTCCGTCTGTCCGTCTGTCTGTCCGTCTGTCTGTCTGTCCATCTATTGTTGTAATCAAACTACAGGTCGCAATTATAGTCCGATCTTAACAAAAATTGGCACAAGTAAGTTTTGTGGATCAAGGACGAACGCTATTTAATTTGAGACAAATCGGTTCAGATTTAGATATAGCCCCTATACAAATGTTGCTCCCGATTTGACATTTTCCGCTCTAGAAACGATATATTGCACCCGATATTCTTTAAAATTGACACAACATCTTATAATCCGACTATAAACACCTATGCAAAAATTGGGTAAGATCGGTTCAGATTTAGATATAGCCCCCATACAAATGTTGCTCCCGATTTGACATTTTCCGCTCTAGAAACGACATATTGCACCCGATATTCTTAAAAATTGACACAACATCTTATAATCCAACTAGAAACACCTATGCAAAAATTGGGTAAGATCGGTTCAGATTTAGATATAGCTCCCATACAAATGTCGCTCCCGATTTGACATTTTCCGCTCTAGAAACGACATATTGCACCCGATATTCTTAAAAATTGACACAACATCTTATAATCCAACTAGAAACACCTATGCAAAAATTGGGTAAGATCGGTTCAGATTTAGATATAGCTCCCATACAAATGTCGCTCCCGATTTGACATTTTCCGCTCTAGAAACCACATATTGTACCCGATTTTCTTTAAAATTGACACAACATCTTATAATCCAACTAGAAACACCTATGCAAAAATTGGGTAAGATCGGTTCAGATTTAGATATAGCCCCCATACAAATGTCGCTCCCGATTTGACATTTTCCGCTCTAGAAACCACATATTGTACCCGATTATCTTTAAATTTGGCACAACATCTTATAATCCAACTATAAACACCTATGCAAAAATTGGGTAAGATCGGTTCAGATTTAGATATAGCCCCCATACAAATGTCGTTCCCGATTTGACATTTTCCTCTGTAGAAACCACATATTGTACTCGATTTTCTTTAAATTTTGCACAACATCTTATAATCTTACTAGAAACACCTATGCAGAAATTGGGTAAGATCGGTTCAGATTTAGATATAGCCCCCATACAAATGTCGCTCCCGATTTGACCTCAGCCGCTTTAAAAGCCACATATTGTGCTCGATTTTCTTTAAATTTCGCACAACATCTTATAATCTAACTAAACAAAACTATGATGAAAGTGGGTAAGATCGGTTCAGATTTAAATATAGCCCAAATTCAAATGTTGCTCCCATAAGTTTAACCGATTTTGGCCAAACTATATATTTTATATTTCACCTATTTCGTTCCAGGTTTCAATATATCCTCATACAAATGTCCTTTCCGATATAAAATTTTTTGTCAAACACATACATTTACAGGATACAAAAAACCTTGTCTTTTTCACCGAATTGAATTGTATTCCGATTGAAAGTGGAGTGTATCACAGAGTCGGCCCCGCCCGACTTTAGCCTTTCCTTACTGGTTTTACTTGGATTATAAGCTGTTGTGCCAAATTTAAAGAAAATCGATTACAATATGTGGTTTCTAAAGCGGCAAAAGTCAAATCGGGAGCGACATTTGTATGGGGGCTATATCTACATCTGAACCGATCTTACCGAATTTATGTATAGGTGTTTCTAGTTGGATTGTAAGATGTTGTGTCAAATTTAAAGAAAATCGAGTACAATATGTAGTTTCTAAAGCGGCAAAAGTCAAATCGGGTGCGACATTTGTATGGGGGCTATATCTATATCTGAACCGATCTTACCCAATTTTTGCATAGGTATTTTTAGTTGGATTACAAGGTGTTGTGTCAAATTTAAAGAAAATCGAGTACAATATGTGGTTTCTAAAGCGGCAAAAGTCAAATCGGGAACGACATTTGTATGGGGCTATATCTAAATCTGAACCGAATTTATGCATAGGTGTTTCTAGTTGGATTATAAGATGTTGTGTCAAATTTAAAGAAATTCGAGTACAATATGTGGTTTCTAAAGCGGCAAAAGTCAAATCGGGAGCGACATTTGTATGGGGGCTATATCTAAATCTGAACCGATCTTACCGAATTTATGCATAGGTGTTTCTAGTTGGATTATAAGATGTTGTGTCAAATTTAAAGAAAATCGAGTACAATATGTGGTTTCTAAAGCGGCAAAAGTCAAATCGGCTATATCTAAATCTGAACCGATCTTACCCAATTTTTGCATAGGTATTTTGAGTTGGATTATAAGATGTTGTGCCGAATTTAAGGAACATCGGGTACAATATGTGGTTTCTAGAGCGGAAAATGTCAAATCGGGAGCGACATTTGTATGGGGGCTATATCTAAATCTGAACCGATTTGCCTCAAATTAAATAGCGTTCGTCCTTGATCCACAAAACTTATTTGTGGCAACTTTTGTTAAGATCGGACTATAATTGCGACCTGTAATTTGATTACAACAATAGATGGACAGACGGACAGACAGACGGACATTGCTAAATCGACTCAGAAAGTGATTCTAAGTCGATCGGTATAATTAACAATGGGTCTATCTCTCTTCCTTTGGGGTGTTACAAACAAATGCACAAAGACATACTCTCGTGGAGTGTATAAATATCAACGACCCTCAGATTTCTTGGATGAATATAAAACGGAATTCTGGACAATCAACAATATTAGTCATTAAATCAAAAATTAATAAAGCAGCTTGAAATATTCTTCGATACTCCAAAGTCTGCAAACCCAACAATAAACGTGTCGATCTATAAGGTGTATGATCTGGAAATACGAATGACCTAAGAGCAAATTTAACAAATATTCGCTGAACTCTTTCAATAAGAGATATACGTTTGTCACAATGATGATTCCAAATTAGTGATCTGACAAAAGCTGTATAAACCAATTTCAAAGTATTAGGATCAGAAAAATCTGAACAATTTCGTTTTAGGAATGCAAGCATTTTGTAAGCTTTCCGGACAATGTAATTCACATGCGGCAAAAACTACATAGAGGAATCGAAAATAACCCCAAGATCAAGTACTGTTGTGGTCGTTTGCAAAATATTATTACCTATTTTGAAAATTGCTTTTATAGGATTAAGAGATCTATAAAACGAAATATGAAAACATTTCGTAAGATTTAAATGGAGTCTATTTATCGTGCACCACTCCAGTAAATTATCTAAATGAATTTGTAAGTCAAAAACATTACGTAATGAGTTAACTTTTTAAATCGTCCGCATATAAAGGAAAATTTGAGTTACCAAAGCATGAGGAAATATCATTAATAAATAAGTTATAAAGCAGTGGTCCTAATATACTACCATGAGGTACACCTGATGTTTGAATGTAGGGCCTAGACTCATATCCTTATATCTTAACAAAACACATCCTGTCTGGCAAATAAACTGAAAACCAATTTGTTGCAACTTCGCAAGTAGAATGCTATGCGATAATTTGTCAAAAGCTTTTGAAAAATCAGTATAAATGGCTTCGACTTGGTTACCTTTTTCTAAGGCAGATGTGCAATATTCACTAAATATTGTTAAACTTGTCGTAGTGGACCTTCCAGAGAAGAATCCATGCTGTTTTGGAGAAATATAAGATTTCGTTTGAAAAAATATTCTTTTATAGATTACATGCTCAAAAACATTAGAAACGCAGAATAATTGTATATTATTTTATTATACAGATTGGCTTATAATCACTTTCTGAGTTGTAAGTTGGACAGTTGCCTGTCCATCTATTCTTGTAATCAAGACAGGTAATTGGCTCAAGTAAGTTTTGTGGGCCAAGGACGGACGCTATTTATTTTTTTATTTATTTAGATACAGCCCCCACACAAATGTTGCTCCCGATTTGACTTTTTCCGCTCTAGAAACCACATATTTTACTCGATTTTCTTTAAATTTGTCAACACGACTTATAATTCAACTAAAAACTAAAAATGGGCCAGATCGGTTCAGATTTATATAAAGGGTGATTTTTTAAGAGCTTGATAACTTTTTTTTTTTAAAAACGCATAAAATTTGCAAAATCTCATCGGTTCTTTATTTGAAACGTTAGATTGGTCCATGACATTTACTTTTTGAAGATAATTTCATTTAAATGTTGACCGCGGCTGCGTCTTAGGTGGTCCATCCGCTTAGTCCAATTTTGGCATTTCCACGTTTTTGAGTAACAGAGACCCAATTGGTGCGAACGGCGACGAATCGAAAATTGGTGGTCATCATTAACACTGGCCGATACAGCTGCGATATTTTCTTCAGTTCGCACTCTACGTAAGCGTGTTGGTGGTTTAATGTCCAACAATGTAAATTTGGTGCGAAATTTAGTCACAATAGCCCGAATAGCCGCTTCAGTGGGTCGATTAAACTGACCATAAAATGGAAGCGCGCAATGAACTTTCTTAACAGAGCACGCATTTTGATAATAAAATTCAATAATTTGCAAGCGTTGTTCGTTTGTAAGACGATTCATGATGAAATGTCAAAGCATACTGAGCATCTTTCTCTTTGACACCATCTCTGAAATCCCACGTGATCTGTCAAATACTAATGCATGAAAATCCTAACCTCAAAAAAATCACTCTTTATAACTCCCCTAAACATTTCGGTCGCGATTTGACTTTTTACGTTCTAGAAACCATATATTTTGACAGATTTTCGTCAAATTTAGCTCAACGCCTTATATTTCAACTAGAAGCATCTGTGTTAAAAATGAGTCAAATCGGTTCAATTTTCTATATAGCTCCCAGACAAATGTCTCTCCCGATTTTACTTTCCCACCTCTAGAAGCTATACCTTTTAACCGTTTTTCTTCACAGCAACTCATATTTCAACTAGAAATATATATGGTGAAAGTGGGCCTGATCGGTTCAGATTTATATACAGCTCTTACATATATTTCGCTGTCAATTTGAAGTTTTCCGCTCTCGAATCCGTACATTTTGAATGATTTTCTTCAAATTTGGAACAACACCTTAAATAAATATAATATTTTTATTTTATTTTTTAATTCTATTATCAAACCACGCTTATATATATCATATATCGAAATAATACTTCAAATTAATTAAAAAAATAAATATTCTTATATGTATATCTTCAAACAAATAAGGAAAGGCTAAAGTGGGGCGGGGCCGACTATATAATACCCTACACCACTCCATGCGTATATATCTCTCTTTGATTACTAAACCCAGGTGTTTCATGGGAGTAATTTATATAGCTCATAAAAATCATACAGTACTATATATTAACTTTATATATTATATATACTATATATTAACTTTTGGTCAAATTTAACGATAGTGGTAAATAATATGGTATTTGATCCAATTTTCCGGCAGATATTCCGAGTACAATAAATATAACATTATCTGGAAAATTCGATCAAGATCCAATGACAAATAAAGATTATAGAACGGTAATAGGATGAATCGGACGGACATTTGAAGGGGGCCTATAACAACACTTGAGGTCTGTGTCAAAACATGGGCCTATATAGTTCTCATTCACGGTAGGTATTCCTAGTTGAAATATATCATGATCTGCAAAAGTTGATCAAGATCCGATGTAGGGTAATAGGGTAGAATGGGGGCCCCATTTGGGTTATACCAAAGTATGGACATTCATAGTATGTATTCTTAGTTGAAATATAATTTAATCTGCCAAATTTGAAAAACTTCCGATGTAAGATGAAGGTCCTAGAGGGATAATAATAAAAATGAGAGGGATAATAATAAAAACGAGCTAACCCATTTGTATGGGGGCTATACCAAAACACTCACCTATATAGCTGGCTTTGAAAATAGGTGTTTCTAGTCTAAATGTAACACTGTGTGGGAAATTTGATCAAGATCCGATGCAAACTGTGCATTTTAAAGCAGTAATATTGTAAATCGGAGGTACATTTGTATGGGGGCTATATCGAAACATGGACCCATGTGGTCCACTTTCCCTTTAGCTGTTTCTAGTTCAAATATAACACGATACAGAAAATTTTGTCATGATCCTATGTAAAATGTGTATTCTAGAGCAGTAATAGTGCAAATTATAGAGATATATGTATGGAGGCTACATCTAAATCTGAACCGATGTCCTTCAAATTCAATACCAATCGTCCCTGGCCAAAAAAAAGTAACGTCTGCCAAATTTCATGACAATCGCACAACAATTGCGACCTGTAGAGTGCGAACAAGCTTAGATGGACAGCAGACGGACGGACGGACGGACAGACAGACAGGTGTTACAAACATTTGGCGCGAAACTAACTTGTAATACCCTAGCCCACGAAGTGGTATATATATAGTTATAATATGAGTTTAAAATACCAAAATTTAATGTATTTTACTAAATTTTTAGATCCACAACAATATTTTTTTAACTTTGTGTTTAATTACAAAAGGATAATTTTTTGTAACAGCAACACACCTAGCAAAACGCAATCTACGAATATCTCAGATCTCTTTGAAAAGTGTATAGACCCATGGAAGTTATGGAAACTATGATAAAACAAGTAAGGAAAGGCTAAAGTCGGACGGGGCCGACTCTATGATACACTCCACTTGCTATCCGAATACAATTCAATTCGGAGAAAAAGTGAAAACGGGAACGTTTTTTGTATCCTGTAAATGAATGTGTTTGACTAAAAATGTTAAATCGGAAAGGACATTTGTATGAGGATATATTGAAACCTGGAACGAAATAGGTGAAATATAAAATGTATAGTTTGGCCAAAGTCGGTTAAACTTTTGGGAGCAACATTTGTAGTTGGGCTATATTTATATTTTATAAGATTTGAAACGATCTTACCCACTTTCACCATAGTTTTGTTTAGTTGGACTATAAGATGTTGTGCCAAATTTAAAGAAAATCGGGTACAATATGTGGTTTCTAGAGCGGAAAATTTCAAATCGGGAGCGACATCTGTATGAGGGCTATATATAAATCTGAACCGATCTAACCCGCTTTCGCCACAAGAATTTCTAGTTGGATTGTAAGATGTTGTGCTAAATTTAAAGAAAATTTAAAGAAAATTTAAAGAACGGAAAATGTCAAATCGGGACCGACATCTGTATGAGGGCTATATCTAAATCTGAACCGATCTTACCCACTTTCTGCATAGGTGTTTCTAGTTGGATTGTAAGATGTTGTGTCAAATTTAAAGAAAATCGGGTACAATATGTGGTTTCTAGAACGGAAAATGTCAAATCGAAATTTGTATGAGGACTACATCAAAATCTGAACCCATCTAACCCGCTTTCGCCACAGGAGTTTCTAGACAGATTATGAGGTGTTAAACCAAATTTGAAGAAAATCGGGTACTATATGTGCTTTATAGATCGGAAAAAGTCAAATCGGGAGCGACATTTGTATGGGGGCTATATCTAAATCTGAACCGAAGTACTGAAGTTTCCAATATAAACAAAAGTTTGGAATATAACGGAGTACAAATGAGAATTGCAAGCATTCAATGAATAAAGTCGGCATTTCATAACACAAATATTTTAATGGTTATGACATATTTTATAATATTTAAGCATTGTTTCCTTAATACTATGATATATTTCTCTGATCTTATGAAATTAAGTTTCAATAATTTAACAATTTTGCTCTATGAAATCTTTATGAAAAAATTGCATGAAACATTTTCATTTTATTTATGAATTTTTCATACATATAGGGTGTTTTTTATTGGGGTATAGAACTTTAAGTTGGCATCACTTTTTTAACTGGCGGCCATTTTGTCAGCTGTCAAGTGATTAATATTTAGTTTGGTTTGCCATTTCATCATGAACAGGTTGACAAAAGAACAACGCTTGCAAATCGTGCAAATTTATTTCGAAAGTAATGGTTCAGTTCGCGAAGTACACCGCAAGCTCCGTCCATTTTATGGTCGACATAATCGTCCATCAGAGCAATTAATTCGGTTAACCGCATAATTTCGCGGAATGGACCTGTCAATTGGCCACCAAGATCGTGTGATTTGACACCATTGGATTATTTTCTTTGGGGATATGTGAAGTCGCTCGTCTACGCCAACAAACCAGAAACGTTAGGGGACTTGGAAGCCAACATTCGTGGCGTTATTGCCAACATACGGCCCCATATGCTGGCTATATTCGAGCCAGCCGCGGCGGCCACATGCCCGAAATCATATTTAAACATTAATGACATAAAATTATCCTTCCAATAAAGCCAAATTGATGAACATTAAAACGATTTTCTTGTGTTTTATTTCAATTCGAAGTTCTATACCTCAATAAAAAACACTCTTTATTAAGAAAACATTCACAAAATTTATGAAAAATCTTTTATTAAATCGCTTCATAAATATTATGAAGGAAAATTCTCTCAGTATCCTGTACCCAATTTAAAGCAAATGGAGTAAAATATGTGGTTTCTAGAGCGGAAAAAGTCTGATCTGATGCGACATTTGTAAGGGTGTTATATAAAACTCTGAACCGATTTACTCCAAATTAAATGTAAATAAATTCGTCCTTGGCCCACAAAACTTACATTTGCCAATTTTGGTCGAGATCGGATTATAATTGCGACCTGTAATTTGATTATACGAATAGATGGACAGACAGACAGAAAGGCGGACGGACAGGCAGATTCTAAACCGAGTAGTATAATAAACTCGTTTATTTTTGGGTATTACAAACAAATGCACCACGCCATAAATCCTAATGAAGGGTATACAAATTCAAATTCAGAAAAAACAAGTAAGGAAAGGCTAAAGTCGGGCGGGGCCGACTATATAATACCCTACACCACTCCCTGCGTATGTACCTCGCTTTGATTACTAAACCCACTTATTTCATGGGAGCAATTTTATGTAGTTCATATTAATTATACAGTATAAATTCATATTTAGTCATATTTAACGAATATGGTTAATAATATGGTAATTGATCCAATTATCCGACAGACAAATACAAATTATACTAGGATAGGATGAATCGGACCGACATTTTAAAAGGGGGCATAAAACAACATTTTGGGCCTGGTCCAAAACATGGACCTATATATTTCTCATTCACGGTAGGTATTCCTAGTTGAAAAAAAAAATATCATGATCTGCAAAATTTGATGAAGATCCGATGTAAGATGTAGATTCTAGAGCTGTAATAGATCAGAATGGGGCCCCATTTAGGTTATACCAAAGTATGGACATATGGACATCTCCCAAATAAGTAAGGAAAGGCTAGACGGACGGACTTTCTATCTCACTACAATTCAATTCGGTAAAAAGTGAAATCGGGAAGGATTTTTGAATCCTGTAAATGTATGTGTTTGACAAAAAATTCTAAATCGGAAACGACATTTGTATGGGGGTATATTGGAACTTGGAGCGATGTGACCCGCTATCACCATGTATGTTTATTGGTGAAATATAATATGTAAAGTTTGAAAAAAAATCGGTTAAACATTCGGGAGCAACTTTCACCATTGGTTTTTTAGTTAGATTATAAGATGTTGTGCCAAATTTAAAGAAAATCGGATGCAAGGTGTGGTTTCTAGAGCGGAAAATGTCAAATCGGGAGCGACATTTGTATGGTGGCTATATCTAAATCTGAAGCGATCTAACCCGCTTTCGCCACAGGTATTTCTAGTTTGATTATAAGGTGTTAAGCCATATTTGATGAAAATCGGGTACAATATGCGCTTTATAGGGCGGAAAAAGTCAATTCGGGAGCGACATTTGTATGGGGGCTATATCTAAATCTGAACCGATCTTACTCACTTTCAGCATAGGTGTTTCTAGTTGGATTATAAGATGTTGTGCCAAATTTAAAGAAAATCGGGTACAAGATGTGGTTTATAGAGCGGAAAATGTGAAATCGGGAGCGACAATTGTATTGGGCTATATCTAAATCTGAACCGATCTTACCCAATTTCTGAATAGGTGTTTCTAGTTGGATTATAAGATGTTGTACCAAATTTAAGGAAAATCGTGTACAATATGTGGTTTCTAGAGCGGAAAATGTCAAACCGGGAGCGACATTTGTATAGGGGATATATCTAAATCTGAACCGATTTCCTCCCAATTCAATACCGATGGTTCTTGGCCAGAAAAAATAACTTCTGCCAAGTTTCATGACAATCGGACAACAATTGCGACCTGTAAAGTGCGAACAAGCTTAGATGGCCAGCAGACGGACGGACGGACAGACAGACATCGTTAAATCGACTCAGCTGGTGATTCTAAGTCGATCGGTATACTTAAAGGTGGGTCTAGCTCGATTATTTCTTGGTATTACAAACATTTGGCGCGAAACTAACTTATAATACCCTAGTCCACGAAGTGGTGTAGGGTATAATGATAATGATGTATAATGATTTGGGTATATATGCTCGAAGGTACAATTACGGACGTAACAATGCAAATTAGTTAAATCCATCTAAATTCATTTGAGAGAAAATACGAAGTAGATTTCTAAGTACCTGTTCTGTACCTGAAATATCTAAAATAGGTTTACGATACATTGTTCCAAGATCTGTTGTGGTAAATATGGCATTCTAAAAATAATGTCATGTGGCAACACTGCCCAAAAATGAAATTTACTATCTTTGGCACTAACTCCCTCAATTGTGCGACAATACACATACAGTCGTAGAGGGTTTGTGTATGCACATTAGGTTGGTTCGCGGTCCATGCAAATGGAAAAACAATTTCCAGTCATTCCACGAAAATAAAGTTAGGATTGTGTAATGATGATTTGAAAGGATCCTGAAAATACCCCTAAAAATTATGCTTCTGGCGTGCAATTTTTGTGCTGCATTTTTGTCAAAAATAATAGATCCTTAAAGCACTATAAATATAATTTTTTGTAAAAAGAGTTCGAACATTTTGGCTGTGAAAAACCATCTCCTGTATTAAATTATTTGACAAAAATTGGCGTCATTTAGGAATCATTTGAAAGGTATTGGATTCCTTCTATTTTCATTTCTCATAACACCTCTTACAAAATGTCTCCAAAAAATATTAGTTTTTTGCTGTCAAAAAAAAATCACAAAAAATCAACATAAATCAATCAATCGGAAACAAATTTGGGCCAAAAATACAATATAAAAAAAAACGAAACTAACTTATAATACCCTAGACCACGAAGTGGTGTAGGGTATAAAAAATATGAGGGAAAACGTGGTTTTTAGAGGTATTTTCAGGAGCGTTTAGCTCACGGATGCCTTGACCCAGTGACGAAATATTTGGCAGACATTCACTAAACAATCCAATCTTCATTTCTGCGGAGTGACCGCTGCAATTTATTTTCGTGACCCATCCTAATGTGCACTGGCATGTGTATGCGTAGCACTTGCCATGTAATAGCAGAAAATCGTTTTTCGAGCATTTTAAATAAAAAGGTAGCTGATGGATTTCGACTGCGTAGAAAATACTTTCTAAAATCAAAGTCTGTACTATAATAAACCAGTCACATTCAGCATCAAGTTGAAGAAACATTATTTTTGTAAAATACGAACGGTAATTTTCATTCCACCATGTTCGGAAATGCGAATCAATTTTAACAAGTGTCTCCCAATTTAGTCCAAAGTTTCGCCCAAAGGCCTAGGTGTAATTTTTGCAAAAAAACGTGATCATTTTCTCAGGCTCTATATCTATATCCACCAAAAGAAAATTAAATAAATATAATCCATAAGCAGAGACGAATGAAACTAATAACAAATAACAGGCTTGTTTGCGTGCGAAGCTGCGGGTACTGCTAGTTGAGGTATATTTGAGAATAGTCTATCACAAAGAACTTGGTTTTGAAAAAAAAAAATCGACCCTTCCATATTAAGCGATTACAAAGCGATTTGAACAAATTTCAAAATATCGATAATATATTAACCCTTAAATGCATGAGATCAGCTGCCCGTATGTAGACTATGCTACCCTAATGCAAATTTGCTCTCTAAACAGGAATTCAGCATACATTTTCTTGGGAAATTCATAAAATGGTCGACTTGTGTTGTTTAGCACATGTGGGAAACTAGGCTCTGGGTACTCAATATAAAACGCCACTTTTGAAAATGCGACCAAAAAGTACAATCGGCGCTTCGAAGGCCTAATATGAGCTTAAGCACGTTGCAAGCCCAGCGAAACAATATTTAAAAGAAATGAAATATTGTCTGCTTCAATTTAATGTATTCGGTATTTCTTACTTACCTATTCTGACTTACTAGAATAGCATATGATTAAAGATAAGTACCTTATAAGGTACGCTATGCAGTTAAGGGATAACATTTTACGATTAGCCATTTGACGAGTGAAGGTGTAAGGATAGAATCCTGAACCCGTCGTAGTTGTAGCTTCGGCGGAAATATGTAAAAAATCATATTTAAACAAGTAACAAACAAAAACGGCGTTAAGGTCCGGGCCGGGCCGAATTTTATATACCCTCCACCCTGGATTCCATTCCACAGAAGCTGTCGATTTTCGTAGAAGTGCAGTAATATTAGTGGAAAATATATTTTTTTTAATATAGCCAAACCAAAACAAATACAAAAATTGAAAAAAAAAATTATTTGAAGCCACGCTTATAAGACAAGGCTACCAATACACTATATATATACACATATATAGTAAATACACCGAATTTCATTATTGTAGGTGCAGCCGTTATGTTGGTGCCATATTTATCCCTCTATTCCCATTTTATCCCTTAAAAGTACGAATTTGGAAATTATAATTTCATTTTATGTATCTACTCAATTAGAGGAATGTACACAGCGAATTTCGTGTTTCTAGCTGTTGTCGTTTGATATGTACCATTTTTATCCCTTTTTGCCACATTTCACCCCCTACGTATAAAAATCGTTTTATGGGGCACGTTTTTGTTAACGGGGGAATGCGCATACCCAATATCAAGTAAGTACAAGCAGACATATTGAAAAAAATATGCTTAAATACTCTAAAATGTTAGTGGTTATTATGGTTTTTTTCAGTCCTTGTGAGGGAAAAATTTTTCCCTTTGGGCCGATCTCGTCCACTTTCAATCTCAACCAATCTACGACTATAAGACGTTTCTGGATCAAGCAGTCTGTGAGCTAAACACCCCAGAAAATACCCCTAAAAATAATGCTTTACTAGTGCAATTTACACACTTTATATATAAATTTTTATTTTTTTCTTAGAGTAACTTATTGGTCGTATTAAAATCATGAATCTATCTGCGGTTATTTGGTTGGTACTATTTTCATCCCCTTTTTTCCATTTTAACCCCAAAAGGTACGAATTTCGAAAAATCCTTTTATTTAACGTGTCTACGCAATCAGAGGAATGTATACACCGAATTTCATTATATTAGGTGCAGCCGTTTGGTTGGTACCATTTTTATTCCTTTATTCCCATTTTACCCCTTAAAAGTACGAATTTGGAAAAAATACTTTTATATTATCTCTCTACTCAGTTAGGGGAATGTACACACCGAATTTCGTGTTTCTAGCTGTTGTCGTTTAATAGGTATCATTTTTATCCCTTTTTGCCCCATTTCACCACCTACGAATAAAAATCACTTTATGGTGCACGTTTTTGTTATAGGGGAATGCGCAAATATCAAGTAAGTACAAGCAGAAATATTGAAAAAATATGCTTAAACACTATAAAATATTAGGGGATATTATGAGTATTTTTAGACCTTGTGATGGGCCAAATTGTTCCCTTTGGGCCGATTTGGCCCAGTTTCAATCCCAAACGATCTACGACTATAAGACTCATTTATATAAAATTTGGACGTCCTAGCTCCTCTCGTTTAGATGCTAGTGTGCTTTCAACAGACGGACGAACTGATATGGCTAGATACTTTATAGGGTCTCAGGTCGATATTTTAAGGTGTTACAAACGGAATGACAAAGTTAGTAAACCCCCATCCTGGAGGTGGAGGGTATAAAAATGACAATTTGGTATGGTTTGCATGCCGGTGTTGACATTGGCTATATTTTTTCGTGGACAATAACGATCGTCACGTTACTTTGAATGGCGATCGTTATCGCGCCATGCTTACCAATTTTTTTTTGGCCCGAATTGGAAAAACAGGGACTTGGACGACATGTGGTTACAACAGGACGGTGTCACAAGCCACTCAGCACACATTACAATCGACTTATTGAAGAGTAAGGTTGGTGAGAGTGACATCTCAAGAAATGGACCAGTCAGTTCGCCTCCCCATTCGTGCGATTTAATAGACTTTTGTCTTTGGGGCTACGTCAAATCATTGGTTTATGACAACAAGGCGACGGCGTTGGAAGAATTCAGAACCAACATTAAAGGCGAAATAGCGGCCGTTCAAACTGAAATGTATGACCGAGTCATCGAAAATTGGGTCCAACGAATCGATCACTGCCGACGTGCCCGCGGTGGCCGTAGTGATGAACAAAATCGAGTTCCTTTTCTAAATGTTTTGATCAAGCTGATCATAAAGTTTTGAAAATATCTCTAATAGTTTGCGTTTTATGTGAAAAAAAGTTGTCAAGTACTTATTGAAAAAAAAATTGTGCACATCACGATATTTGTTCACTATTAACTAAATCAATAGAGATTATTCATCATTATTATAATATTAACTAGCAAATACGCGCTACTTCGTAAAACAATCAAGTTAAAATCAGACAAAAAACGATATTATTCGTTTGTCAAAAATGTCGGCTGAATGCGTATTTGTGCATCATTTAGTTTTAACTCGGAAACCAAATAAATATTTTCTGAGAACTTAAAGAACTGCTTTAAATCACCATCTGCTTAGAACGTCGCCTGGTGGGAATTTCGGGGTTTTCCTCAATTCTTACTCGCATCTAGATCACACCGAAGATCGTGGCATGTCGAACTAATCGGTGAATTGTTGATGCACCAGATTCATTTCGAACCTGAATGATATTTCTGTCTAAATAATAGAATTGTGACTTTCGAAATAAAATTGAATAACTTTGGTTCTTTGTTCTGCGGCGAATCTTTTCAAATATTTCAAAGTTATTTCTGAAAAAAAGTAGAAAACACAATTCTATCAGTCTGAAAAGAAGGTAAGATCAACTTTTTAAAGTCTAGAATTTAACTAATTGTTGACGTAGAAATAAATTGTTCTGGAATTATATCAACGTTATATTTGTACTTAACATAACATTACTTGACATGCGGATATCCAGTATATTTATTATAAAACAATTAAATAATTCTTTCACTAATGCTAAACCGCCTGAATTTAAATATCGATCAAATCGGCGTCCTATAATTATTCTAAATTACAATTCATTTAAAACATTTTTTATTAAACTTCTTTTCCTCTAACATGTTGACATCCGCTGATTTTAGGGACGATAGAACTTGTCACGGTCGAACAATGGATTTAAGTGGTCTTTGAAACGTTCTGAATTAATATTTGTTTACGTGAAATAAAACTTTTCAGTTAGTGTGAGTGTAATTAGACCATAGCTGTGTTTGACAACATTTGTTTTGTTATACACTTTGTGTATTTGATTGTAACCCCTAAAAGGAAACAAGTTAGACCCATCGTCTTATCGCCTTAGAATTACATTCTGAGTCGATTTAGCAATGTACGTCTGTCTGTCCGTTTGTCCATCTGTTGTTGTAATCAAATTACAGGTCCCAATTATAGTCCGATCTTAACAAAACTTGACACAAATAAGTTTTGTGCATCAAGGACGAACGCTATATAATTTCAATCAAATCGGTTCTGATTTAGATATAGCCCCCATGCAAAGGTCGCTCCCGATTTGACATTTTCCGCTCTAGAAACCACGTATTGTACCCGATTTTCTTTAAATTTGGCACAACATCTTATAATCCAACTAAAACAAGTAAGGAATGTTAAAGTCGGGCATGGCCGACTATATTATACACTACACCTAGTCACTATACCCTGTGGTGTAGGGTATAAAAACGTCGTTACATTTGAACCGGGTGATATAAGAGAAGAATGTACTATAAATTTTATACTTCTATCTGCATTTGTAAGAAAACTTGAAGGCAAACTTTGAATGGGAGCTATATATAAATCTGAACATATCTGACCCATTTTTAGCATTGGTTTTCTAATTGATATATAAGACGCTTTCCAAAATTTGATGGAAATCTGTCAAATATGTGCTCTTTAGAGCGAAAAGAATTAAATCGGGAATTAGAATAGGAAATAGAATTATTTATATGGGAGCTATATATAAATCTGAACCGATGGGACCCACTTTCGCCATGGATGTTTCTATTTCAATTATTAGCTGATGTGCCGACTTAGAAGAAAATCTTTTAAAATATGTTATTTCTAGAGTGGATTTAAGTTCATTGGCGAAATTTGTATTGAAGCTATATATATATCAGAACTAATCTTTACCATTTTTACCAGAGCTGTTTCTATAAGTTGTTTTGGCAAATTTGAAGAAAATCTGGGAGCTATATATAGATCTGAACAGAGTTACAAGCCGACCAATAATTATCGGCGGCGGCGCCGCTACTCAAAATGGGTCGGCCGCGGCGGCTTTCGGCTGATCATTTTTGACAATTTTGGGAAAAGAGAAGGATCAAATTGTATTGGTTTTTAATACCTTTTCTTTTATTTGTTGGCAGGTAGTTCAATATTCCTTAAAATTAGCCAATATTTACCAATGTTCCCATAATTTAATATTATTATCCCATACAATTATTTTTGGTAGTGCGAATCCATTCCCAAAATTTATGATTTGGAGCTTATTACTTGGTGCGAATTTTTAAACGCATATTCGGCAAGAGAGTTGTACTTCTCATTCGTTTGCGAGAATCATTTACTGGGTGGAAATCATGAAAGTGGTAGTCTGTAGCCAAGCATATTGGTATTGACTTATATAAATGCGACTTTCAAATCAAAATACTATAATTCAACTTACTATAGACGTCATCATATAGTGGGATACCAAATTCAACGAAAGATCACAGTAGTATGTTGTCTAAGTCGACAGTTGTATTTTCTTTTGTAATTTTAAGTGGGTTGCCTATTTTGGTAGTAAGATTTGACTGAGTTAGAACTCCGCCAAATCTCGGCGGCGTGGTTGAAGTCGATATGAGTCGATGAAATCGGCGGCGTGGTGGCGGTCGGTGTGAGCCAATGAAATCGGCGGCGGTGTGGCTCGTGCAGAAACATGCGGCGGCTTGCCGGCTTAAAATCGGTCGGCTTGTATCTCTGGATCTGCACCGATCTGGCCCATTTTCGCCATAGATGTTTTAAGTTGAATTATGAGCTGGTTTGCAAAATTTGAAGAAAATCTGATCAAATATGCTATTTGTAGAGCTGAAGTAATCAATTCGTTGGCAACATTTATATTAGAGCTATATATATCTGAACCGATCTGGCACATTTTTACCATAGCTGTTTCTACTTGAAACATAAGTTGTTTTGCCAAATTTGAGGAAAATCTGTTGAAATATGTGCGATCTAGAGCGGAAAAAGTTAAATCGGAGGAGATATTTGTATGGGAGCTATATATAAATTTGAACCGCTCTTGCCTATTTTTACCAGAGCTATTTCTAGTTAATACATATGACGTTTTGCCAAATTGGAAGAAAATCTGTTGAAATACGTGGTTTCTAGAGCGGAAAGAGTAAAATCGGGAGTAAAATTTGTATGGGAGCTATATCTAAATCTGAACCGATTTTCTTCAAATTAAATAGCGTTCGTCCTTATCCCGAAAAACTTCGTTGTGCAAAGTTTCATTTGGTTCTGTCTACAATTGCGACCAGTATCGTGAATTCAAGAATAGATGGACAGATGGACGGACAGACGGACATTGCTAAATCGACTCAAAAAGTGATTCTTAGCCGATCTGTATAATAAACGATAGGTCTATCTCGTTTCATGTTTGGGTTACAAACAAATTCACTAATACATAATACCCTAGTGAAGGGTATAATGAACAAGTAAGGAAAGGTTAAAGTCGGGCAGGACCGACTCTATGATACACTCCACTTTCTATTAGAATACACATATTTTACTAGATTTTCTTCAAACTTGACACATTATATTAAAATTCAACTAGAAACATCTATTGTTAAAATGGGTCAGATCGATTCAGATTTAGACATAGCTCCCATACAAATTTCGTTCTCCATTTGACTTTTTGCGCTCTATAGACCACATCTTTTCACAAAGCCTTATATTGGAACTAGAAAGATCTGTTGTAAAAGTGAGTCAGATATGTTCAGATGTAGATATAGCTGCCATACAAATTTCTCTCACGATATGTAGTTTGCGCTCTCAAAACCATTTACTTCCACAGATTTCTTCAAATTTGGCACAACACCTTATATTTCACTAGAAACATCTCTATGAAAAATGACACAAATCAGTTCAGATTTATATATAACACCCATACAAATGTCCCATCCGATTTGACTTCATCCGTTCTAGAAGCCATATCTTTTTAGCGATTTTCTTCAAATTCGGCACAACAACTCATATTTGAACAAAAAACATCTGTGGTGAAAGTGGTCCAGATCGGTTCAGATTTAGATATAGCTGTCACGCAAAGATCGCACCCGATTTGACTGTTTCTGCTCTAGGAACCACACATTTTAGCCGATTTTGCTCAAAACCATACGTTTGAACTAGAAACATCTATGGAAAAAAGTATCATATCGGTTCAGATTTTTATATAGCTAGAGGTACAAAATAATCTGAAAATCCTGCCTATGGAAGTTGTATGTGTTTTAATTTAACATTGGAATATGGACTATTTGTGTTGGAGGTACCAGAATTGGCGTGACAATTTCGCCCATCTTCGAACTTAATCTAAGTTTGGGAAAAATATTACCATGTGCAAAGTTTGAATCTATTCCTTAACTCTTTTCGACAGTTATCGGACATGGCTCAAACACCTTAAAAAGTCGTGAAACGGATTTAGTCCAAACATACTTAGGGTCTTAAGTCACTCCATCAATGTGTTACACTTTTTTTCTGTCCCAAATGATATATACCCTCCTACTCTGTAGACTGAGGGTATAAAAATATAAGGCAGCAAAAAAGCTTAAAAACCATAAATATTGGGCTATAGTGGCGTATTTTCAGCTACAGCCGTTTGGTTGGTTGTAAAGGGTGAATTTGTAGCTATTATCTTTTTGGCAACACTGGTTTAAACAGCTGACGCATGTTTCGTGTTTTGTTTCATCTTCAGTTTGGTCTATAATTTAACCATGAATCGTCTTATAAACGAACAACGCTTGCAAATTATTGAATTTTATTATCAAATTGCGTGCTCTGTTAAGAAAGTTCATCTCGCGCTTCTTCCATTTTATGGTCAGTTTAATCGACCCACTGAAGCGGCTATTCGGGCTATTGTGACTAAATTTCGCACCAAATTTACATTGTTGGACATTAAACCACCAACACGCTTACGTAGAGTGCGAACTAAAGAAAATATCGCAGCTTTATCGGCCAGTGTTAATGAAGACCATCAATTATCGATTCGTCACCGTTCGCAGCAATTGGGCCTCTGTTACTCAAAAACGTGGAAATGCCAAAATTGGACAAAGCGGATGGACCATTTGAGGCGCAGTCAAGGTTATTTGCATGAAATAATCTTCAAATATTAAATTATATGGACCGAACTATCGATTCAAATAAAGATTTCATTCATTTTTCTGAATTTCATGTGTTTTTTTAACTTTCCTATAGCTTTTAAAAAATCGCCCTTTATTTGTATCCTATATTAATTCCAAAAGTACAAATTTTTAAAATCCATTATCTCTCATGTACACAGTGCAAGATAACCTAACTTAATGATTCTACCCATTTTAGTGGTAAAAGCAAATTGAAAGGATTGTATACACCGAATTACATGATTCTAGCTGCCGCAATTTAGTTGGTACTTTTTTCTCTCCCCTTTTCCTCACTATACTCATTAAAAGTGCGACTTTCGAAAATCTCTTTAATTTACGTGTCTACACAATTAGAGGGATGTACACGTGTTTCTAGCTGTTGTCATTTGATAGGTACCATTTTTATTCTTTTTTGTCCCATTTCATCCCATACGAATAAAAATCACTTTGGTGCACGTTTTGCTATAAGGGGAATGCGCATTCCAAATACTAATAAAATATAAGCAAACATACTCAAACAAGTAAGTAAGTCTCAAGTCGGGCTGGCCGACTATATTATACCTTCCAATTTTTATCCTATTTCTTTCACTATAGGTTTTTCTAGTAGAAATATAATGTATTGTGCCAAATTTGAATAACAGCTGATAAAATATATGGTTTCTAGAGCGGAAACAGTCGACATTTTAATGAGCCATATACAGACAGCGGAATTTTATGCAAAATCATATTTTGAACGGATGCTTATAATCGAATGCCGGCTTTACACAAATGATTCTCATTCATACTTGCATAGCGATGGGCTTATTTTATGCAATTATGAATTAATAATGGAACTCGAATAAAAATCTGCTGTCTAGCCATATATTGACCTACATACTTTCACCACAATGTTTCCAGTTGAATATAAGTTGCTATGGCGATTAAACAAACAAGCAAAAATGTAGAGTGCAAAAAATTAAATGGAGACCGAAATTTGTATAGGAACTAATCTAAATCTGAAGCGATCTCATTCACTTTCACCACAGACGTATCTAGTTCAATTGCTAAATTTGAAGAAAATCATTTATATGTGTGGTTTCTAGAGGGGAAAAAATCAATAGGGGAGCGAAATTTGTATGGGAGCAATATCTGAATCTGAACTGATTTGACTCACTTTTAGCACAGGTCTTTCTAGTTCAAACGTAAGACTTTGTGACAAATTTTTAGAAATTAGGTGAAATACGCGAAAAGTTAAATGGAGAACGGCATTTGTATTGGAGCTATATCTAAATCTGACCCATTTTCAACATAGATGTTTCTAGTTGAATTATAAATATGTGGTTTCTAAAGCGGAAAAAATCAAATCGGAAGCGACATTTTTATGGGGGCTATATCTAAATCTGAACCGAATTTATTCAAATTAAATAGGGTTCATCCTTGGGACGCCAAACTCACTAGTGCCAATTTTTGTTAGGATTGGACAATAATTGCGAATGTACTTTGATTACAAGAATAGATGGACGGATGGACGGACGGACGGACATTGCTAAATCGATTCAAAAAGTGATTCTAACTCTATCGGTATATTTAACAATAGGTCTATCAGAATTCCTTTTGGATGTTTGTAAGATGCACATAAAGCCCTAGTGTAGGGTGTAAACCATGCTAAAATACTGTAAATTTTAGGGGTATTATCAGCTCTTGTGGATCCATTTCGCCCATCAATCCTAACCGATATACAACTATAAGACGTATGCATGCAAAATTTGGACGTCCTTTCGTTTACATGGAAGGAACATGGACATGGATAGATAGTCTTAGAATTTTATGACGCTGAAGAATATATATGCTTTACAGGGTCCCAGGGCTATATTTCAAGGTATTGCAAATGGAATGACAAAGTTAGTATGCCCCCATCCTAGCGGTGGAGGGTATAAAAAAGTGGTGTATCCAGGAGTGAGATGAAACGACTGAGCGCTGGCAGAACCCGATGGAAAACACTTGTTATTACACTATGTTCCACTTGGAATTAATGGACTAAATATATATACTCTGTTCCGAAAATGCTGTTGGACAGTGTTATTTGCTGTAGTATTTTCTTTCAGTGTTTCCACATAACTTGAACTATTTAAAAGCATATTTTTAGGTGCGCCAATTTTTCTCGAGCTTTCCCAATTGTAGCTATTGTTTATAAGTTGTGCTTGTGTTCGTGTGGCACACTTGAATTTCCCTAACAAGTTTCATCATTAACATATACACAAAAGTATTATGTCATTAAACTACGATTTCGTTAATGGATAATTAATTTTGGAACTATAAATTATGAAACTAATAATTTTGAAAAATTTAAATTACACAAGCTTAAACAAATTCGAAAACGATATTAATTAATTTTATGGATGTTTATCAGTTTTCTTTTTGAAGAAATATTTTACGAAAATTCCAATTTTCGTTCGTTGGAGGCACCTTAAATATTTGTTTAATGAGTGGTGCAGGAACAGGAAAAAAATATATTTTTCTGGCACGAAAATGTCCCCAGAAAGTGGTAAAAATCCAAAAAATGATGTTTAAAAAAATTTATTGCACAAAAAAACGGATAAAAAATAGGAACAGCAATTATTTTGTTGCCATAACAGCTGTCACGCTATACATTACTAATCCCAGAAATTTTAGTATCGAGGGTCCTTAGTCAATTTTAACGACTATGACAAAATTGATGAAAATATTTTGTATTTTTACTCCTACTCCACAAAATTCGCTGTAATAAGCTGAATCTTTAGTGCAATGTAAACAAATCGGAAGGAACATACGTAAGGGGACTATATCTTTGCATTATGCTCCACTTTTACTGTAATTCGTTCTCACGGAAATATAACGTGATGTGGAAAATATGTCTAAAATAGGCCTCCGATACCTATTTGGATGATATAAATTCATCAAAACAAGGAGCTATGTGTATGGGGGCTACCTAAAAACGTGGGTCCCTACGGTCCAATTTAAGATATGTATTCCCAGAGTAGTTATAACAAGATCTGGAAAATTCGATATAGATCCGATGACAAATTCAGATTTTACAGCAAAAAATATAATAATTTCCCAATAGTTTCAGCACTTCTATGTGAAGTTGAAAGCCTCTAATCTGCCGGTAATGCGTGGAATACACTCCATGGTCAGCCTGGCCGAAATAAACGCATTTTTGCATGTTTAATTTAAACTTTGAAAAACTTCATCTTCAAGGTCGAAATCGCAAATGTCGTCGAACAAATATTATAGGCTGTAATGTGTGTAGGTAGCGTATGTGCTGTTGATTAAGGATAATATCACTCATACGCACTGTAGTCGGACTGACCATTAACAGGGACAGTCCTGCAAGATATATTTTTCCTACCTAAGACTCCTTCCTAGGAAGTTTGTATGTTCTAGAAAGTTGTTTATTGAGATCTTAGGTAAATTTTTGTTGTTGATTGTTTCCTTGAATTTAGAACGGTTTGCTACCTATGGATCTAAACAGGAGCAAAAAGTTTAACGAAAGATTTTTTAAGTTTTTTTGCGATTTTGACCTTTAAGATGAAGTTTTTATACCCTCCTAAGGATGGGGGTATATTCATTTTGTCATTTCGTTTGTAAGACATAGAAATATTCATCGGAGATACCATACAGTATATATATTCTGGGTCGTGCTAAAATTCTAAGACGATCTAACCATGTCCGTATGTCTGTTGAAAACACGTTTTCAGCCGAACGAAATGAGCTAGGACGTTCATATATCCCCTAAATGGTTGCAGGTTGCTTGGTGGGCGAAATAGCCTCAGAGGAAACTATTTTTCCCTAACAAGAACAGAAAGTACTCCCTAATATTTAGTATATTTAAGCAATTTTTTAAATTTCTTCTCAGGGTTGTCAGGTGTGGCGATTTCTTGCCAAACGTGGCGAAATTTAAACATGTTTGGCGACTTTTTATACACTCCACGAGAGTATTATGTCTTGTGCATTTGTTTGTACCACCCAAAAGGAAACGAGTTAGACCCATCGTTTATTATACAGATCGGCTTAGAATCACTTCTGAGTCGATTTAGCAATGTCCGTCTGTCCATCTATTGTTGTAATCAAATTACAGGTCGCAATTATACTCCGATCTTAACAAAAATTGGCACGAATAAGTTTTGTGGATCAAGAACGAACGCTATTTAATTTGAGGCAAATAGTTTAGATTTATATATAGCCCCCATACAAATGTCGCTCCCGATTTGACATTTTTCGCTCTAGAAACAACATATTGTACCCGATTTTCTTTAAATATGGCACAATATCTCACAATCCAACTAGAAACACCTATGCAGAAATTGGTTAAATTCGGTTCAGATTTAGATATAGCCCCATACGAATCTCGCTCCCTATTTGACATTTTCCGCTCTAGAAACCACATATTGTACCCGATTTTCTTTAAATTTGGTACAACAGCTTATAATTTAACTAAGAAAACCTATGGTGAAAGTGGGCAAGATCGGTTCAGCCCGACTTTAGCCTTTCCTTGCTTGTTTTGATTTGGCGACATGGCGATTTTTGGCGATTTATAAAATAGTTGCCGATTTTCTTGGCTAATTTTAGAAAAAAAAATTAAATCTGTCCTCCGATTTTGTTTATTGAATTATATTTTATTATATTACTTTGTAGAGAAATATGTTACAATTTGTTTGCAAGTCATATAAAGGGTGTTTTTTATTGGGGTATAGAACTTTAAGTTGGCATCACTTTTTTAACTGGCGGCCATTTTGTCAGCTGTCAAGTGATTAATATTTAGTTTAGTTTGCCATTTCATCATGAACAGGTTGACAAAAGAACAACGCTTGCAAATCGTGCAAATTTATTTCGAAAGTAATGGTTCAGTTCGCGAAGTTCACCGCAAGCTCCGTCCATTTTATGGTCGACATAATCGTCCATCAGAGCAATTAATTCGGTTAACCATGGATCGTTTTCGCACTACGTTTACTCTATGTGATAATACGCATCCGCAGAGACGTCGAACAGTGCGCACCGAAGAGACAATTGCCGCTGTAGAGCAAAGTGTTGAAGAGGACCCGAATGAATCGATTCGCCACCGTGCACAGCAATTGGAGCTTTGTCCATCAACTTTATGGAAGATTTTGCGCAAAGATCTTGGCTTGCGACCTTACAAGATCCAGCTTGTGCAAGAATTAAAGCCGCGAGACCATGCAATGCGTCGCGATTTTGGTGTATGGGCCGAAAATGAGATTCATCTCGATGCAGATTTTTGCTCATTTTTGGTTGAATGGCTACGTCAACAAGCAAAATTGCCGCATTTGGAGTGAAGAGAATCCACATGAGACCCTTGAGACGCCATTACATCCACAAAAACTGACTGTTTGGTGTGCTCTATGCTGGTGGAGTCATTGGGCCATACTTCCTCCGAAATAATGCTGGAGAGTCAGTTACCGTTAATGGAGACCGGTATAGAGCCATGATAACCGACTATTTTGTTCCCGAATTGGATGGCATGAATGTGGATGAGTTGTGGTTCCAAGAAGACGGCGCTACATGCCACACAGCGCACGTCACAGTCGAATTATTGAAGGAAACATTCGATGAGCGCATAATTTCGCGGAATGGACCTGTCAATTGGCCACCAAGATCGTGTGATCTGACACCATTGGATTATTTTCTTTGGGGATATGTGAAGTCGCTCGTCTACGCCAACAAACCAGAAACGTTAGGGGAATTGGAAGCCAATATTCGTGGCGTTATTGCCATATGCTCGAAAAAGTGGTTGAAAATTGGACCTGTAGAATTGGCTATATTCGAGCCAGCCGCGGCGGCCACATGCCCGAAATCATATTTAAACATTAATGGCATAAAATTATCCTTCCAATAAAGCCAAATTGATTTTCTTGTGTTTTATTTCAATTCGAAGTTCTATACCTCAATAAAAAAACACCCTTTATATGCGTTCATGTCATACCGAACACTTTTTATTAAATTATCATTTCCCATTCTTTGAAACTTAGTAGGATAACTGCACTTTATAAAATATCTGATTTATAAGAAATAAGATTTTTTAAAAGATATGACCAATTGAGAATTTGTAAAATCAATCGATTAAACCAACCTCGATTATAAACAAACCATGTACATTTTAGAATTGAGAAATAATAATATTTAAAAAACTGTGATAAATGTAGACGACCGAAAACGCTATTATTGAACGAATGTATGCATTGACTTTTCTACTGAAACATATTTTTCAAAATACATCTTTATGTTTTCATTGTGATTTGTTTCTTTTTCGTTCAATTTAAAATACCGGAAATAATATTTAGGAGACATTGGTCCATGAAAACGGGAGAAGGAGATCAATTCAATATTAGAAACTGAATCATAAAGAAGAAAATGTATATTTTTTAATGTTAATTGTTTTTAAACAAATAATCTCTGCGTTGAAAATGTATTCGGCATTATGAATTGCCTAAACCAGGTCACCGTATAAGAAAATTTTTAACTTTTATTAAGAATAATAAATACTAATAAAATATGTTTTAATTCTTTATCATGAAATGCTGACAATATCCAATTCAAATATAATATCTGAATTCCATGCACATTTTACAAGAACTAAACATAAAAAGGAATTAGTCGATTTTTTAACAAAAACTGAAGTTGTTTAAATTTAGCGGTTTTTGGGGATTTCTGACAATTGATTTGGCGATAGAGGTACAAAATAATCTGACTACCCTGTTACAGCTTTATATGCACTTGAAATTTGTAGCGTATAAGCACATGAAAGTAAATAAAAGTTTTAGCGGGCGAAATGGGACATAAAGAGATGTAAGTAAATATATAAAATCAAATAAACTTCATCTTCAAGGTCGAAATTGCAAATATCATCGAACAAATCGTTCAGGCTGTAGTGTGTGTAGGTAGCGTATACGTGCTGTTAATTAAGGATAATAGCACTCATACGCACCGTAGTCGGATTGGCCATTAACAGAAATAGTGCTACAAGATATATTTTTCCTACCTAAACGGTGTTAAGACTTATTCCTAGGAAGTTTGTATGTTTTAGAAAGTTGTTTATTGAGATCTTAGGTACATTTTTGTTGTGGATTGTTTCCTTGAATTTAGACCAGTTTGCTACCTATGGATCTAAACAGGAGAAAAAGTTTAACTCAATTCAAATATAATATCTGAATTCCATACATTTTTTACAAGAACTAAACATAACAAGTAAGGAAAGGCTAAAGTCGGGCGGGGCCGACTATATGATACACTCCACTTTCTATCGGAATACAATTCAATTCAGTAAAAAAGTGAAACGGGAAAATTTTTTGTATGTTTCCTAATCACACATGGTCCAATTTGTCAAATCGAGAATAATATTTGTATCGGAGCTATATCCAAACAAGTGACTAACTTTCACAATAAGTTCTCATAGTTGAAGTAAACGTGTTATGCTAAATTTTAAGAAATTCTCTGAAAATACGCGGTTTCTGGGGGAACGAAATTTGTATGAGAGCTATATGCAAATCTGAACCGATGTTACCCATTTTCACCATAGGTGAACCTAGTTTAAATATATGATATTTTGCCAATTTTTATGAAAATCTGTTAAAATATGTGGATTCTGGAGCGGAAAAAATCAAATTAGGAGCGAAATTTGTATGGGATCTATATATAAATCTGAACCGATCTAGCACATTTTTACCACAGGTGTTTCTAGTGGAACTATAAGATATTTTGCCAATTTTGAAGAAAATCTGTTGAAATATGTGGTATCTAGAGTGAAAAGGGTAAAATCGGGGGTGAAATTCGTATGGGGGCTATATCTAAATCTGAACCGATTTTCTTCAAATTAAATAGCGTTCGTCCTTGTCCCGAAAAACTTCGTTGTGCAAAGTTTCGTTTGGTTCTGGCTACAATTGCGACCTGTATCGTGATTACAACAATAGATGGACAGAGGGACAGACAGACGGACAGACGGACATTGCTAAATCGACTCTGAAAGTGATTCTAAGCCGATCGGTATAATTAACAATGGGTCTATCTCCCTTCCTTTTGGGTGTTACAAACAAATGGGTGTTACAAACAACATATTACTCTCGTGGAGTGTATAAAAAGGAGTTATTCGATTTTTAACAAAAACTGAAGTTGTTTAAATTTAGCGGTTTTTGGCGATTTCTGACAATTGATTTGGCGACAGAGGTACAAAATAATCTGACAACCCTGTTACTGCTTTATATGCACTTGAAATTTGTAGCGTAAAAGCACAAAAAGGTAAATAAAAGTTTTAGCGGGCCAAATGGGACATAAAGGGATAAAAATGGTACGAATGATACTACAACAGCTAGAAGCATGAAATTAGGAATGTACATCCCTTTATTTTTTCAATTCGTACTTTTGAGGGATAACATTGGAAAAGAGGGATTAAAATGGTAGCAACCAAACCGCTGAAGTTGAAATCATAAAATTCGGTGTATATTTTTCATCTGACTGTGAAGATGCGAAATTTGTACTTTTAGGCGGAAAATGGGGCGAATGTCAAACGTCTGCAGCTAAAATAATGAAATTCGATGTGCACATTTCTTTTATTGCGGTGACGCGAAAAATGAAGAGATCTTTCGATATTCTTGTCTTTATGATCTAATTGGGATCAAATTTAGCAACAATCAATCAAGTCAAATTTAGCATCATCAATCAAGCGGCTGTTGCTAGTATCACTTCAATATTTGCACTCGTCTGACTGGGTATACGTAGAAAATAAGTGGTACGAATTTTTCTAAATTCGTTCGAAAAAAGGAGTGCATCTGGTACCAAGCAAACGGCTGTAGCTAAAATCCTGAACTCAGACGTGTATATTCCACTCTGAAACATAGTAAATCTTCAATATTAGAACTTTTCCTATCAAAATGGTACAGGCATTTAGACTGTAGATGGAATCAAGATATTGCAAATGGAGAAAATCGACCCAGAGGGAATGAATATTGAATGCATGAAGCATCACAATTTATATAAAAGAGTGCGCATAAGTATGCTTTACAGTTTTAAATAGTAAACAAATATCGTATTGTGCATTAACAATTTCACATCTTTTTTATTATGGTACCGCACTTCTCGACAGCCTCTAATCTACCGGTAATACTGTGGATGCACTCCGAGGTGGAGGGTATATAAGCTTTGGTCCGGCCGAACTTAACGTCCTTTTACTTGTCTGATTTTATATGTTCACAATTTTTGATCTTTATGACAAGAGCAACAACTTTGCCTCAGGGAGTAAATCCAAACGGTTAGTAAGATATGAGCCTGTGAAAAAGATGATTTTTTTGCAAAAATGACACTGAGGCCCCAAATCTTTGGGGGAGCATAAGAAAAATGCATGGCGGGTCTTTTATTCGGTCTTTCATCACGTAGTGGTGTCCGTATATGGTTATATTTTTTGTGTAATGCACTGTGTACATCGACACTGATTCCTAGCCACTTAGTGTTAATTTATTTTTGAATTAAATATCTTATAACCCATTTTTCCTAAATAATTCTAATATTATTTCTAGTCGCACATTTTTAGCCAGTGTTAGCAACCCTATTAGACAGCGAAACAAATTGAAAAGAATGCCCACTGAACGAAACATTATTTCACAACTAAATCGAACAAACAAAACCGAAACTTTATAAAAGCAAACGCCACAAAAGTTTTACCATGTGAAAGAATAAAGTTTCCAAATAAAGATAACCAAAACATGCGAGAGAAAAACATATTGGGTTTCTAAACGCATACTTTTTGTTTGGGAGAGCAGAATTTACGCCGCACTCACACACCGGCCAAAGGCAGGATTCAATAGTCGTAAATATCCATTAGATTTAATTTAACCTTAGCCCATGCATTCATGACCGGCCGGCGTTCCAGTCCAACCAAGCGAAACGTAAAAGAAATGAGCTATTCTTAGTGACTACGAACTGTGATACGGGATGATGTGATGCATAAGTCGGTTGGTATCCTTAGTCCTCGTCGTCGTATACCTACCCAATGTGCAAGTGTGGCCAGATGATTTGTGAAAAAAAATCGACAAATTTAAAATTGACTCACTTTAAGTGAGTTTTTGTAAATGAAGGCAGATTGGCTCTGTCACTTCAGTTAGATTCTGTTTCTGAAGACAAGTCAATTGGGGACGTACTTTGTATGGGAGCTAAAGTTGGTTAAATTGTAAGGGACGATGTTGAATGTGTACCTTAATGCAAAAATCAAAAAATAAATCAAAATGCAAAAATCTATTTTCGAAGAAAATCTTCAGGCACATTTTCATCTCAGTGGATTCGTCAATAAGCAGAATTGCCGCATTTGGGCGAATGATAATCCAAGAGTGATTGTCGAAAAACCAAAGCACCCACAAATAGTGACATTTGGCGCGGTTTATGGGCTGGCGGCATCATGGGCCGTATTTTTTCCAAAATGAGGCCGGTCTGTGAATGTTGCTTCGCTATCATGTGATGATAACGAACTTTTTATGTCCCGAATTGGAAGATATGGATGTGGACGATATGTGGTTTCAACAGGACGGTGCCACTTGCCACACAGCTAACGAAGCAATGGCTCTTTTGCGCGAAAAATTCAATGGCCGTGTTATCTCACGTGATGGCGATGTCAATTGGTCGCCAAGATCATGTGATTTGACACCGTTCGATTTCTTTCTTTGGGGTTATTTGAAAGAAAAGGTGTACGTCGATAAGCCAGCAACAATTCAAGAGCTAACGGTTGAGATAATTCGGCACATTAACGGCATATAACCTCAATTATGCCTCAGCGTCATCGAAAATTAGGACCATCAGATGGAGGTATGCCGCCAAGGTCGCGGCAGCCATTTGACCCATATTTTGTTCCATACACAGTTGAACCATGCCAATATATCATTATCAATAAAAAGAAATGACAATAAGTTCCTACATAATTTGTGTTTTATTCAAAATCAACAGCGGCCCTTAAAATTTAACCACCATTTATTCTACCTTGATTATACCATATATTATGAGAGTGGGTTACAATGGTCCTTGATTAGGACCCATACAAAAATCCTTCCCGCTTTCACTTTTTTACCGGATTGCATTGAGGTAGAAAATGGCCCGTCCTATTTTAGCTTTTCCTTACTTGTTTTATGAACTAATTTGCTTCAAATTAAATAGCATTCGCCCTAGGGCCGCAAAACGTACTTGTGTCGATTTTTATTAGGATCGGACAATAATTGCGACCTGTACTATGATTACAAGAATAGATGGACATTGCTAAAACGACTCAAAAAGTGATTCTAAGTCGATCTGTATAATATTTGCTAATATACGTTTCCTTTTGGGTGTTACAAATAAATGCAAAGATTCATAATACCCTACACTGAAATAATTTTGTTTTTTTTTCATAAATATTTCATAAATTGTTTAATTAGTGATACATAGTAAGATCCAAAAAACGATTTCATTGTAATACACTGTGTGTAATTTTTTAAGTCAATGGAAATAAATGGGCTAGCAATTTTCCCACAGATTGTCCACTGCAAAAGGTGAGCACTGTGTGTGTTTTTTCCAAGAGATATAGTTTTTTTTCAGCCATCCAACTATGACATCAATGGCATTCCATTAATATCGCAAGTGCCGGAGTGAGTTGGGCCATAATTTCGCATTATTATGTGGATGGTCAGAAGGCGGTTACATTCAATAGCTATGGCAAAATAGCGGAGAATTTCGAAGATGATCAGTGAATTTTTCTCTCTCTCTCTCTTTGATATAAATTATTTTTGTCGATTCTAGAATCTTCAGATTAATTCTTCGAGTAAAATTCTGTGAAAACACTGGTTTTCAAATTTCTAAATGAGGATTCCATTTCGCATACAGTCTAAATGCTACCTTTTCCAAATTAAATTAAATCCTTTCCAAATCAATTGAAGTGAAATTTATTCCAAATTAAATGTCTGGTATTTAGATTGTTATAAAAACATTTTCAATAAAATCTGATAAATCAATAATTTCTTATGTATTTATCCGTCGTTTCCAAAGAACACTTTTATTTGGCCCACAATTTTGAACGTCAAAGCATTTATTTTTACTTTTAGATGATGGAAAAATTTTAAATTGACACAAAATTATTTTGTGAGAGATTAAGTGCTCTCTGGAAATATGTGTCATATTAAAGCAGGCAAATATAAATCTGGTTTTCTATTTGGGGAGTATAGCGTTTAGTTGGCAACACTGTTTTCTGTGACAATCGATTAGACAGTTATCGGTTATTTTGCGGTTTGTTAATTCATTAAGAACAGACTCAGAGAACAAAAAATAAATAAAGAATCAGTTTGGAATAATGAAAAATACTAAGATTAATACACTTGCCGTTTTTATACCCACCACCGCTGGATGGGGGTGTACTAAGTTTGTCATTCCATTCCGCGTCACCTTGAAATATTCTCAGGCTCATACCTTGCAAACCGTGTTGAATTTTGATTTACTCTTTGAGCTGTCATAAAGAACAAGAGCTACATCAAAACAAGTCAAAACGGCGTTAAATTCGGCCGGGTCCATTTATATATACCGTCCACTATGGTACCAATTGGAAAAATCTATTTATTTTCCGTGTCTATGCAATCAAAAGAATGTATACACCGATTTGCATGATTCTAGCTAGTTTCCTAGTTTACCCCTTTACGACTTTCTAAAATCTCTTTATTTTACGTGTCTACTCAATTAGAGGGATGTACACACCGAATTTCATCATTCTAGCTGTAGTCGTTTAGTTTATGTATGTACCTATTGTATCTAGGGTTTGGGGTCCGGGAATTCCCGAATCGTTTTTCCCGGGAATTCCCGGAAAAATTTGGACGGGAATTCCCGAGAAAAAATTTTCAATTTCCCGGGAATACGGGAAATATTAAAAAAATAATTTATTTATTATGTTGATCAATAATTTAATGTTACTATATAAATTGGAATTTTTAGATGTATTTCAAATTCATATATGTATTTACATTACTTACAATTTGACATTGTTGAGTATTTGTTTATATTATATTACTACAAACAAAACTTTTTAAACTCGCTAAATTTTATGCGAAACCCAGCTAGGGAATAAAAACTTTTTGTGAGGCTATTTGCAGGATCTTTTTTGGGAAATAAAATATCATGCCGACAATACTATGGCTTACATAATGTAAATTTTCTTGTTTTTCTAGAAGAATCGAGATGAACATATTCTTCAAGAACTATTTACTTTACATATGTAGCCAGAAAGAAATGGTCTAAAAATAGGAATACAATAAAAATTGTTCGCCTGGAAATTTCGAAGAGAAATCTAATAGGAATATAAATATATGCTACGGTGTATTTCAATGGCCATTTGTAAGAATTAATGACTGGACTATTTCAATATTTTTATTTTTTATGAATTTATTAAATTAATATTAATTTTTTATGTTTCTATTGTTTTTACAGTTTAGAATTTTCCCCCTGTTTATATAAAATATTTTTGTTATCTATAAATAAATTACTTTTTCCCGGGAATTCCCGGGATTCCCGGGAATGAAATTTTTCATTCCCGTTTTCCCGGGAAATGAAAAAAGTCCGGGAAACCCCAAACCCTAATTGTATCCCTTAAAAGTACGAATTTGGACAAAATCTTTTATTTTTCGTGTCTCCACGGTCTGAGGAATAAATACTCCGAATTTCATGACTGCGTTCATTTGTTTGGTACTATGTTTATCCCCTTTTTCCATTTTAACCCCAAAAAGGACGAACTTCGAAAAATCCGTTTATTTTACGTGTCTACGCAGTCAGAGGAATGTATACACCGAATTTCATTATTCAAAGTGGTTGGCCGTTTGGTTGGTACCATTTTTATCCCTCTATTCCTGTTTTACCCCTTAAAAGTGCGAATTTGGAAAAATTACTTTTATATTATGTATCTACTCAATTAGTGGAATGTACACACCGAATTTCGTGTTTCTAGCTTTTGTCGTTTAATATGTACCATTTGTATCCCTTTTCGCCCCATTTCGCTGCCACCTACGAATAAAAATCACTTTATGGTGCTCGTTTTTATTATAAGGGGAATGTACATACCCAATATTAAGTAAATACAAGCAGGCATATTGAAAAAATGTGCTTAAATACTCTAAAATATTATGGGATATTATGGGTATTTTTAGTCCTTGTGAAGGAAAATTTTTTTCCCTTTGGGCCGATTTCGCCCAGTTTCAATCCCAATCGATAAACGACTATAATGGAAAATTTGGACGTCCTAGATCTTTTCGTTTAGATGCTAGCGTGCTTTCAACAGACGGACGGACATGGCTAGATCGTCTTAGAATTTTATTACGATCAAGAATATATATACTTTATAGGGTCTCAGGTCGATATTTCAAGGTGTTACAAACGGAATGACAAAGTTAGTATACTCTCATCCTGGTGGTGGAGTGTATAAAAACTTCATCTTCAAGGTCAAAATCGCCAATGTCGTCGAACAAATCTTATAGGCTGTAATGTGTGTAGGTAGCGTATACGTGATTGATTGAGGATAATATCACTCATACGCACTGTAGTCGGACTGTCCATTAACATAGACAGTCCTGCAAGATATATTTTTCCTAACTAAAGGGATTTAAGAATCATTCCTAGGAAGTTCATATGTTCTAGAAAGTTGTTTATTGAGATCTTAGGTACATTTTTGTAATTGCTTGTTTTCTTGAATTTTGAATGGCTTGCTTCCTATGGATCTGAGCAGGGGAAAATGTAAAAAAATCTGAAATACTATGAAATATGTCATAACCAATAAAATATTTGTGTTATGAAATGTCTTCATAAATATAATGAGTGGTGTTGGAGGTGTGTCGGCTTTATTCGGTTGAATGCTAGCAATTCTCATTTGTACTCTGTTAACTCTGACATAAGTATGAACCCTGATTTAGGTCACAGACATATTTACTGCAAAGACTCTCGAAATGGTGGTGTGTGTTGATTGGTTAGTCAACAAGTCAGACTTTTTTGGTTTTTTTGTTTATATTGGAAACTTCAGCATAAATTATTAATATTTATGCAACTTTTCATAAAATCTTTTTATAAAGTCTACGAAATTTTTCATAAATCATATTGTGAAAAATAATGAACTTGTATTTCATCAAAGTTCATCGAATGAAGAACTGCATTTCATAGTTTCTAAGAATTGTTTCATAAATTCTAGTTTTCATTGATTTGTGCTTTATGAAACATGTTTCATACATTTTATGAAGTGTTTCTTTGGCGACTTTTTATTGAAAATTTTCACTGAGTTTAAGACAAAATCATAAAAATTATGAAGATATTGTGTAAGCAATTGTGCGTCTACAAAACAGTATTTTTGGTGGAAGAATTGGTCAATTTCGTTACTTAACTCACTTTGAACCCAAAAATCGTCAAAGTGACGATGAATTTCCAAATCTGGCAGCCATGCGTATGAAGGCATTGAGAACATTTTACTTCCAAGTACATGTGTGCCTATGTGTGTGTGTGGCTGTGTAACGTGCTCAGTAGTCAGTTCAGACATTTACGTTTTTGTCCTGCGTATAAAGGCCCATTGCCCGAGTGTGTGTGGGTAAATGTTTTCCCTGTTTCCCTGCTGGATGGGATGCCATTGTCTCTATGGCGTGCACACACTCACTCGCTCGCTCACTCACTCACTGGAGAACGACATGTGCTCTAGCAGGTTTTGAATGTGCGTTGCGTGTAGCATATTCAGACAATGGCTTTTTGTTGGCGCGGCGTTGTTTGTTTTTGCTGTGCTTCCTCCGTTTGTTGCCTTTTTGCCTGAAAACCGATTTGTTGAATAAACATCATCATCGTCGTCGTCCTCGTCCGCTTGACTTTCTCTCATGTACTGTGCCATCATTTTCTCCAGCCGTTTCTTTGTATTTTCACTCGAATTTTACACCGTCTTTTTGTTATGCACGACTGTTTATCTTTTAACGGAAGGGCCGGGCGGACGGGGTGCACATGTAGTTCTTTCGACACGCGTTGTCGCCAGTGGCTGCGAGGTAAATCGCTCAAGAAACTCTTGTGTGCGTATGAGCAATTTTATTTTTATGGAAAGTTGTAAAGTATCTTTTTATATTCCAGTCCCAAAATAAAAACAAACCTACGTTTGGCTACATATTCTCACAGACACAAACATTCGATTTAAGTGGAAAATGTAAACAAATTTACAAATGATTTGCACAACAAAAAATCGAAAACGATATTAAATAGAATTCTATTCATGAAACTGTAGGCTCTTCAAGAGTCTCAAAATATAGTCAAGATAGTGCAACGAAGAACTAAAATTTAACGAAATTTAAACAATACAATACAGTTGAGCATCGATTATCCGGGTTTCTCGGGACCGTGTCCAGCACTGATAATCGAAAACACGGGTTAAAAAAACACAGGAATTTTGCTATTTTCATTCCAACAGAAAACGACCCAACATGGATTTCGACCCTCATAGATTTTGATGAAATTTGGCAAATACATTCTACTAGTGGTTGCGGGTAATATACCGTAGCTCAAAGTAGCGCGTGGTTTACGTCCTGATTTCTATCAGATATAGATAGATATCATCAAATTTTAACGATATTGATATCATCTGAAAGATTTGCACCTCCTTTTTCCGAATCAGTATGAAAATATGAATGTCCTTGTGGTTCAAGGATTCCAAAAATTAAAAATATTTTTAATCCTTGAATATCCTGAAAAACATATCCTTAATTTTTATAACCTACACCACTTCGTGGACTAGGTATTATAAGATAGTTTTCCGCCAAATGTTTGTGACACCAATAAATAATCTAGCTAGACCCACCTTTAAGTGTACGGATCGGCTTAGAATCACCAGCTGAATCGATTTACCGATGTCTGTCTGTCCGTCCGTCCGTCTGCTGCCCATCTAAGCTTGTTGGCACTCTACAGGCTGCAATTGCTGTCCGATTATCATGATATTTGGCAGAATTTACTTTTTTGGCAAAGGACGATCGGTATAGAATTTGGAGGAAATCGGTTCAGATTTAGATATAGTCCCCATACAAATGTCGCTTCCGATTTGACTTTTTCCTCCCTAGAAACCGCATATTGTTCCCGATTTTCTTTAAAATTGGCACAACATCTTATAATCGAACTAGAAACAACTATAGTGAAAGTGGGTAAGATCGGTTCAGATTTCGATATAGTCCCCATACAAATGTCGCTCCCGATTTCACTTTTTTCGCTTTAGAAACCCCATATTGTTCCCGATTTTCTTTAAAATTGGCACAACATTTTATAATCGAAGTAGAAACACCTGTGCTGAATGTGGGTAAGATCGGTTCAGATTTAGATATAATCCCCATACAAATGTCACTCCCGATTTCACTTTTTCCGCTTTAGAATCCGCATATTGTACCCGATTTTCTTTAAATTTGGCACAACATCTTATAATTCAACTAGAAATACCTATGCAGAAATTGGGTAAAATCGGTTCAGATTTAGATATAGCCGATTTCCTCCAAATTCAATACCGATGGTCCTTGGCCAGAAAAAATATCTTCTGCCAAGTTTCATTATAATCGGACAACAATTGCGACCTGTAGAGTGCGAACAAACTTAGATGGACAGTAGACGAACGGACGGACGGACGGACAGACAGACATCGTTAAATCGACTCAACTGGTGATTCTAAGGTGGGTCTAGCTCGATTATTTCTTGGTGTTAAAAACATTTGGCACGAAACTTACTTATAATACCCTAGTCCACGAAGTGGTGTAGGGTATAACAAGTAAGGAAGGTTAAAGTCGGGCGTGGCCGACTATATGATACCCTACACTTAGTCAATATACCCAATGGTGTAAGATATAAAAAGGTCATTACATTTGAACCGGGTGATATAGGATGCAGCTATAACAGGAGAATATACTACAAATTCTATACTTCCATCTGTACTTGTAAGAAAATGTGAACACAAACTTTGAATGGGAGCTATATACAAATCTGAACCGATCTGACCCATGTTTAGCAAAGGTTTTTATGGAGTGTTAAATATGTGGTTTCTGGAGCGGAAAGAATCAAATCGGGAGCTATATAGAATGTGAACCGATGTGACCCACTTTCGCTATAGCAATATCTATTTGATACATTAGCTGATGTGCCGAATTAGAAGAAAATCTATTCAAAAATGCTATTTCTAGAGAGGAAATAAACAATTCAGTAGCGAAATTTGTAATGGAGCTATATATCTATATATATATCTGAACTCATCTGACCCATTTTCACCAGACCAGTTTTTAGTTGAAATATAAGCTGTTTTGCAAAATTTGAAGAAAATCTGCCAAAGTTTGTGGTTTCTAGAGCGGAAAGAGTCAAATCGGAGGAGACATTTGTGTGGGAGCTATATATAAATCTGAACCGATCTATCCTATTTTTACCAGAGCTGTTTTTAGTTAAAATATAAGTTGTTTTGCCAAATTTGTAGAAAATATGTCAAAGTTTGTGGTTTCTAGAGCGGAAAGAGTGAAATCGGAGGAGACATTTGTATGGAAGCTATATATTAATCTGAACCGATCTATCCTATTTTTCCAGAGCTGTTTTTAGTTGAAATATAAGCTGTTTTGCCAAATTTGAAGAAAATCTGTCAAAGTTTGTGGTTTCTAGAGCGGAAAGAGTCAAATCGGAGGAGACATTTGTATGGGAGCTATATATAAATCTGAACCGATCTATCCTATTTTTACCAGAGCTGTTTTTAGTTGAAATATAAGCTGTTTTGCCAAATTTGAAGAAAATCTATCAAAGTTTGTGGTTTCTAGAGCGGAAAGAGTCAAATCGGAGGAGACATTTGTATGGGAGCTACATATAAATCTGAACCGATCTATCCTATTTTTACCAGAGCTGTTTTTAGTTGAAATATAAGTTGTTTTGCCAAATTTGAAGAAAATCTGTCAAAGTTTGTGGTTTCTAGAGCGGAAAGAGTCAAATCGGAGGAGACATTTGTATGGGAGGTATATATAAATCTGAACCGATCTATCATATTTTTACCAGAGCTGTTTCTTGTTGAAATATACGACGTCTTGCCAAATTATAAGAAAATCTGTCAAATTTTGTGGTTTCTAGAGCGAAAAGAGTCAAATCGGAGGAGACATTTGTATGGGAGCTACATATAAATCTGAACCGATTTGCTTCAAATTATATAGCGTTCGTCCTTATCCCATAAAACTTCGATGTGCAAAGTGTCATTTAGTTCTAACAACAATTGCGACCTGGACTTTGATTACAAGAATAGATGGACAGACGGACGGACAACGCTAAATCGACTCAAAAAGTGATTCTAAGTCAATCGGTATAATAAACGATGGGTCTATCTCGTTTCTTTTTGGGTGTTACAAACAAATGCACAAAGACATTATACCCTGTGGTGTAGGGTATAAATATAAATTTTACAAGACCCTAAGGCTTTGCCACATAAAACTCCATTTCAACCCTATCCGCGACGTAGACACTGCTAGGACGATAGAGTTCACTCCGGAAAAATCATTTTAGTTTAATTCAATTAAATAATTAATAATTAAATAATAATGCAGTAAAATATTAATTGAATTAATAAATTTTAATTGAAAAACCAGTAAGGAAAGGCTAAAGTCGGGCGGGGCCGACTATATGATACACTCCACTTTCTATCTGAATACAATTCAATTCGGTAGAAAATTGAAAACGGAAAAAATGTTTGTATATTTCCTAATCATAGGCTGATATGACCTGACCCAATTTGTCAAATCGAGCAGAATATTTGTATGGGGGTATATCCAAGCATGAAATGTGACCCACTTACACAATATGTTCTTCTAGTTCAAGTATAACGTGTTATGCTCAATTTGAAGAAATTATCTGAAAATAAGTGGATATTTGTATAAATCTGAACCGATCTGACCTATTTTCACCACAGGTGTTCCTAGTTTAAATGTAAAATATGTGGTTTATAGAGCGGAAAAAGTCGGGAGTGAATATTGTATGGGAGCTATATATAAGTCTGGACCGATTTAACACATTTTTACCACAGATGTTTCTAGTTCAAATATAAGATGTTTTGCCAATTTTGAAGACAATCTGCTGAAATATGTGGTATCTAGAGTGAAAAAAGTCAAATCGGGAGTGAAATTCGTATGGGGGCTATATCTAAATCTGAACCGATTTTCTTCAAATTAAATAGCGTTCGTCCTTATCCCGAAAAACTTCGTTGTGCAAAGTTTCATTTGGTTCTGTCTACAATTGCGACCTGTATCCTGAATACAAGAATAGATGGACGGACAGACAGACATTGCTAAATCGATTCAAAAAGTGATTCTAAGTCGATCGGTATAATTAACAATGGGTCTATCTCCCTTCCTCTTGGGTGTTACAAACAAATGCACAAAGACATAATACTCTCGAGGAGTGTATAATTAATTTCTTAATTGGCTTGATTAGGAGCTGTGTGCTTAGGAGCTTTCAAACCAGAGGTATCACAAGGCTCATCTTCTGATCTACGCCTAAATCGAATTAAAATTGTCCTCGCGAATCGCTGCGTGATGCCTAAACCACTGTGCCTAGAAAAAGAAATGTGCCAAATTTCATGCCAATCAAAGGTTGGATGACTCATTCCCTATGGAAATAATTGCTTGAACAATTTCGCAATATGGAAGCCATTAGTAGTATATATAAAAAAAACAACACAAAAAATGGGAAAATACAAAAAGGTTCGCCGATAAATATCGATCGAATGTATTAAATGTGATTGAATTTCAAAAAAACAGCAGAAAATTACAATAATTGCTTTGTTTTTTGGGTGGCTTTCTATTTCCAAGCCATTAAATATTCCACATAGCGACAATGTGTACATATGTATGTAGGTATGTATTTAAATTTAAACAGCCGATCCACAGCCAACTGTGGCCATTTCAAGTCCGCCATTGAAAGAGTAAAGTTAGTTCGAGATGAAAGCAATCATAATTTTCCTGATTTTGAATATCATTCAGCTGAATGAAGCGTCTAAGGTATGCGAAGACATTGTCGTAAAGGTGTACTGTACTAAAATACGTACTTTATTTCCAGATATCATACTTCAAGAAGGTGGAATGCCCACCGGCCTATGCTGACTTTGTTACCCACTACAATTGTTCGCTGAAAAGGAATGCCCAAGGAGTGCCTCATTTAAATGTGGCTTTGCAGGTCGACAAGGAGCTGAACAATATCACGGTGCACTTCAAGGTCATCGTTAAGCGTGGCGACAATCCCACCGAAGTCTTTGCCATATTCGATCTGGACGTATGTGAAATTTTGGGAGCCGAACACGAACACTTCCTGCTGAAAATGATGTCCGATGAGACGCGCTTGACTAGCAATTTTCCCACAGATTGCCCACTGCAAAAGGTAAGCACCGTATGTGTTTTTTCCAAGAGATATAGTTTTTTTTCTAATCGTCTTTCAGAATATGCTTTACACTATATCCAACTATGACATCAATTCCATTCCACTGCCATCGCAAGTGCCGGAGCTGAGTTGGGCCATAATATCGCATTATTATGTGAATGGTCAGAAGGCGGTTACATTCAATAGCTATGGCAAAATAGCTGAGAATTTTGAAGATGATCAATGAATTTTCCCCTCTCTATCTCTCTCTTTGATATAAATTCTTTTTGTCAATTCTAGCATCTTCTGATTAAGGCTGGCTGTATGTGAAATTGAAACTTCGACTTAATTCGAGTAAAATTCTGTTAAAAAAATTGGTTTTCAAATTTCTAAATGAAGATTCCATTTCGCATACAGTCTAAATGCAACCTTTTCCAAATTAAATTAAATCCTTTCCAAATCAATTGAAGAGAAATTTGTTCCAAATTAAATGTCTGTAATTTAGATTGTTATAAAAACATTTTCAATAAAATCTGATAAATCAATAATTTCTTATATATTTATCCGTCGTTTCCAAAGAACACTTTTATTTGGCCCACAATTTTGAACGTCAAAGCATTTATTTTTACTTTTAGATGATGGAAAAATTTTAAATTGACACAAAATTATTTGGTGAGAGATTAAGTGCTCTCTGGAAATTTGTGTCATATTAAAGCAGGTAAATATAAGTCTGGTTTTCTCTTTGGGGGAGTATAGCACTTAGTTGGCAACACTGTTGTTTTGCGGTTTGGTAATTGATTAAGAACAGACTCAGAGAACAAAAAATAAATAAAACAAGTAAGGAAAGGCTAAAGTCGGGCGGGGCCGACTATATAATACCCTACACTACTCCCTGCGTATGTACCTCGCTTTGATTACTAAACGCAGGTATTTCATGGGAGCAATTTTATGTAGTTCATACAAATTATATAAATTATATTCATATAATTTATATGCTATAAATTCATCTTCAGTCAAATTTAACGAGTATGGTAAATAATATGGTAATTGATCTAATTGTCCGACAGACAAATACAAATTATACAGTAGTATACCAAAGTCATTTCAAAGTATGGACATCACCCAAACAATTCTCATTGCAATTAAATTCGGTAAAAAAGTGAAATCGGGAAGGATTTTTGCATCCTGTAAATGTATGTGTTTGACAAAAAATGTTAAATCGGAAAGGACATTTGTATGGGGGTATATTGAAACCTGGAACGATGTGACCCGCTTTCACCATGTCTGTTTATTGGTGAAATATAATATGTAAAATTTGGCAAAAATCGGTTAAACATTCGGGAGCAACATTTGTATGAGGGTTATATCTAAATCTGAACCTATCTTACCCATAGATGTTTCTAGTTCGATTATAAGATGTTGTGCCAATTTTAAAGAAAAACGGGTACAATGTGTGGATTTTAGAGCGGAAAAAGTGAAATCGGGAGCGACATTTGTATGGGGGCTATACCTAAATCTGAACTGATCATACCCAATTTTTGCATACGTGTTTCTAGTTGGATTATAAGATGTTCTGCAAAATTTAAAGAAAATCGGTTACAATATGTCTTTTGTAGAGCGGAAAATGTCAAATCGGGAGCGACATTTGAATGGGGGCTATATCTAAATCTGAACCGATCTTACCCAATTTTTGCACACGTGTTTCTAGTTGGATTATAAGATGTTCTGCCAAATTTAAAGAAAATCGGGTACAATATATCGTTTCTAGAGCGGAAAATGTCAAATCGGGAGCGACATTTGTATGGGGGCTATATCTAAATCTGAACCGATCTTACCCAATTTTTGCATACATGTTTCTAGTTGGATTATAAGATGTTCTGCCAAATTTAAAGAAAATCGGGTACAATATATCGTTTCTAGAGCGGAAAATGTCAAATCGGGAGCGACATTTGTATGGGGGCTATACCTAAATCTGAACTGATCATACCCAATTTTTGCATCCGTGTTTTTTGTCGGATTATAAGATGTTCTGCAAAATTTAAAGAAAATCGGGTTCAATATGTCGTTTCTAGAGCGGAAAATGTCAAATCGGGAGCGACATTTGTACGGGGGCTATATCTAAATCTGAACCGAACTTACCCAATTTTTGCATACGTGTTTCTAGTTGGATTATAAGATGTTCAGCAAAATTTAAAGAAAATCGGTTACAATATGTCTTTTCTAGAGCGGAAAATGTCAAATCGGGAGCGACATTTGAATGGGGGCTATATCTAAATCTGAACCGATCTTACCCAATTTTTGCACACGTTTTTCTAGTTGGATTATAAGATGTTCTGCCAAATTTAAAGAAAATCGGGTACAATATATCGTTTCTAGAGCGGAAAATGTCAAATCGGGAGCGACATTTGTATGGGGGCTATATCTAAATCTAAACCGATCTTACCCAATTTTTGCATACATGTTTCTAGTTGGATTATAAGATGTTCTGCCAAATTTAAAGAAAATCGGGTACAATATGTCGTTTCTAGAGCAGAAAATGTCAAATCGGGAGCGACATTTGTATGGGGGCTATATCTAAACCTGAACCGATCTTACCCAATTTTTGCATACATGTTTCTAGTTGGATTATAAGATGTTCTGCCAAATTTAAAGAAAATCGGGTACAATATGTCATTTCTATAGCGGAAAATGTCAAATCGGGAGCGACATTTGTATGGGGGCTATATCTAAATCTGAACCGATCTTACCCACTTTCACCATAGGTGTTTTAGTTCGATTATAAGATGTTGTGTCACTTTTAAAGAAAATCGGGAACAATATGCGGTTTCTAGAACGGAAAAAGTGAAATCGGGAGCGACATTTGTATGGGGGCTATATCTAAATCTGAACCGATTTCCCCCAAATTCAATACCGATGGTCCTTGGTGAGAAAAAATAACTTCTGCCAAGTTCCATGTATTTCGGACAACAATTGCGACCTGTAGAGTGCGAACAAGCTTAGATGGACAGCAGACAGACGGACGGACAGACAGACATCGGTAAATCGATTCAGCTGTTGATTCTAAGCCGATCCGTATACTTAAAGGTGGGTCTAGCTCGATTATTTCTTGGTGTTACAAACATTTGGCGGTAAACTAACTTATAATACCCTAATCCACGAAGTGGTGTTGGGTATAAAAATCAGTTTGGAATAATGAAAACTACAAAGTTTAATACACTTGCCGTTTTTATACCCTCCACCACAGGAATGGGGTGTACTAAGTTTGTCATTCCGTTCCGTGTCACCTTGATATATCGACCTACACCCCTACAAATTATATATATTCTTGATCGTCGTAAAATTCGAAGTTCGACCCAGTCGAACTTAACGTCTTTATACACTCCACGAGAGTATTATGGCTTTGTGCATTTGTTTGTAACAACCAAAAGGAAGCGAGATAGACCCATTGTTAAGTACACCGATCGACTTAAAATCACTTTCTGAGTCGATTTAGCAATGTCTGTCTGTCCGTCTGTCTGTCTGTCCATCTATTGTTGTAATCAAATTACAGGTCGCAATTATAGTCCGATCTTAACAAAAATTGGCACAAGTAAGTTTTGTGGATCAAGGACGAACGCTATTTAATTGGAGGCAAATCGGTTCAGATTTAGATATAGCCCCCATACAAATGGCGCTCCCGATTTGACATTTTCCGCTCTAGAAACCACATATTGTACCCAATTTTCTTTAAATTTGGCACACCATCTTATAATCCAACTAGAAACTCCTATGCCAAAATTCGGTAAGATCGGTTCAGATTTAGATATAGCCCCCATACAAATGTCGCTCCCGATTTGACATTTTCCGCTCTAGAAACCCCATATTATACTCGATTTTCTTTAAATTTGGCACAACATCTTATAATCCAACTAGAAACACATATGCAGAAATTAGGTTAGATCGGTTCAGATTAAGATATAGCTCCCATACAAATGTCGCACCCGATTTGATATTTTCCGCTGTAGAAACGACATATTATACCCGATTTTTTTTTTAAATTTGCCACAACATCTTATAATCCAACTAGAAACACCTATGCCGAAAGTGAGTAAGATCGGTTCAGATTTAGATATAGCCCCCATACAAATGTCGCTCCCGATTTGACATTTTCCGCTCTATAAACGACATATTGTACTCGATTTTCTTTAAATTTGGCACAACATCTTATAATCCAAGTAAAAAACCTATGGTGAAAGTGGCTAAGATCGGTTCAGATTTAGATATAGCGCAAATACAACTGTTGCTCCCAAATGTTTAACCGATTTTGGCCAAACTATACATATCATATTTCACCTATTTCGTTCCAGATTTCAATATACCCCCATACAAATGTCCTTTTCGATTTAACATTTTTTGTCAAACACATACATTTACAGAATACAAAAATCCTTCCCGTTTTCTCTTTTTCACCGAATTAAATTGTATTCAGATAGAAAGTGGAGTGTATCATAGAGTCGGCCCCATCCGACTTTAGCCTTTCCTTACTTGTTTTTACTTGATTCTCTCTATAACACTATGTGTAATTTATTACGTCATGGAAATATAACCATATGATAAAAGGACAAAAAAAGACTCGTATCTCAAGGTTTTGCCCAAAGCCAATCCTTTTGTAAGGGCCCCAAAGATTTGCGGCATCGGTGTCATTTTTTGGACAAAAGTGATCATTTTCTCAAGCTCATATCTTGCAAAATTTGGTTTGGAATTTTGATTTACTTTTTGAGGCAAAGTCTTGTCAGAAAGAAAAAAAGTTGTGATCATATAAAATCAAAAAAACTTCATCTTCAAGGTCAAAATCGCAAATGTCGTGGAACAAATCATGTAGGCTGTAGTGTGTGTAGGTGGCGTATACGTGCTATTGATTAAGGATGATATCACTCATACGCACTGTAGTCGGACTGACCATTGACAGAAACAGTCCTGAAAGATATATTTGTCCTACCTAAACGGTGTTAAGAATCATTCTTTGGAACTTCATATGTTCTAGAAAGTTGTTTATTGAGATCTTAGGTACATTTTTGTATTTGACTGTTTCCTTGAATTTTGATCAGGGGAAACAGTTTTTTTTTTTGCGATTTTGGCCTTGAAGAAGAAGTTTTTATACACTCCACGAGAGTATTATGTCTTTGTGCATTTGTTTGTAACACCCAAAGGGAAGGGTGTTACAAACCATTGTTAATTATACCGATTGGCGTAGAATCACTTTCTGAGTCGATTTAGCAATGTCCGTCTGTCCATCTATTGTTGTAATCACGATACAGGTCGCAATTCTAGCCAGAACCAAACGAAACTTTGCACAACGAAGTTTTTCGGGACAAGGACGCACGCTATTTAATTTGGAGAAAATCGGTTCAGATTTAGATATAGCCCCCATACGAATTTCACTCCCGATTTGATTTTTTCCGCTCTAGAATCCACATATTTTAAAGATTTTCTTCAAGATTCGCAAAACACCTTATATTTAACCTGGAAACACCTGTGGTAAAAATGTGTTAGATCGGTTCAGATTTATATATAGCTCCCATACAAATTTCGTTCCCAATTTGAATTTTTCCGCTCTAGAATCCACATATTTTAAAAGATTTTCTTCAAAATTCGAAAACACCTTATATTTAAACTGGAAACACCTTTGGTAAAAATGTGTTAGATCGGTTCAGATTTATATATAGCTCCCATACAAATTTCGCTCCCAATTTGAATTTTTCCGCTCCAGAATCCACATATTTTAACAGGTATTCTTCAAAATGGGCAAGACATCTTATATTTAAACTTGGAACAAAAATGGTGAAACTGGGTCACATCGGTTCAGATTTACATATAGCTCTCATACAAATTTCGTTCCCCCAGAAACCGCGTGAAAGTTAGTCACTTCATTCCATGTTTGTATATAGCCCCTATACAAATATTATTCTCGATTTGACAAATTCCATCAGGTCATATTAGCCTGTGATTAGGAAACATACAAACATTTTTCCCGTTTACTGAATTGAATTGTATTCCGATAGAAAGTGGAGTGTATCATATAGTCGGCCCGCCCGACTTTAGCCTTTCCTTACTTGTTTTTGATTTTATATGCTTACATTTTTTGTTTTTGTTGTTTTTTTTTTTTTTTTTTTGAATGACAAGAGCTACAACTGTGCCTCAGAGAGTAGATAAAAATTCTAAGCGGTTTGCAAAATATGAGCCTGTGAAAATGATCACATTTTGCAAAAATCACACCGAGGCCCCAAATCTTTGGGGGCCCACAAAAAAGTGCATGGCTTTGGGCAAAACTGGGAGACACAGGTCTTTTTTGGTATTTTATCATGTAGTGGTGTCCGTATATGGTTATATTTCTTAGTGTTGCACTGTGTAATGTAAGGAAGTTGCCGTAAAAGTTTTGTTCGTTTAATTTATAGTATTAGGATATACGTTGGTGTCCTACGGAGTTTATCCCGCTGTAGCATCCACTTTCAAACCCCTGATTAGTCTGGCTGTTTCGTTGGTAACTCGTGGGTGTAAGAACTTTTATGTATAAAATACCAATCATGATAACATAGTTTCAGGTGGGCCAAATCCACCCACGAAGTTTTGCCAGCTATGCATTTTTTATACCCTCCACCTCCAGGATGGGGGTATACTAACTTTGTCATTCCGTTTGTAGCACCTTCAAATATCGACCCTATAAACCGGATATTGAGACCCTATAAAGTATATACATATTCTTGATCGTCATAAAATTCTAAGACGATCTAGCCATGTCCGTCCGCCCTGCTGCTGAAAGCACGCTAGCATCTAAACGAAAGGAGCTAGGACTTTCAAATCTTCCATAAATGCGTCTTATAGTCGTAGATCGGTTGGGATTGAAACTGGGCGAAATCGGCCCAAAGGGAACAAGTTTTCCCACACAAGGACTAAAAATACCCATAATAACCCGTAATATTTTAGAGTATTTAAGCATATGTTCTCAATATATCTACCTGTACTTACTTGATATCGGGTATACGCATTCCCCCTATAACAAAAAGGTGCACCATAAAGTGATTTTTATTCGTAGGGTCACCCCCTAAAAAGGACAAAAAGGGATAAAATTGTTATATATGTCAAACGAGAACAGCAAGAAACACGAAATGCGGTGTACACATTTCTCAAATTGAGTAGATACATAATATAAAAGTATTTTTTTCAAATTCGTACTTTTACGGGGTAAAATGGAAATAGAGGGTTAAAAATGGTACCAAACGACTGCACCTAAAATAATGAAATTCGGTGTATACATTCCTCTGATTGCGTAGACACGCAAAATAAACGGATTTTTTCGAAATTTCGTACTATTTGGGGTTAAAATGAAAAAAGGGGATAAAAATAGTACCAACCAATGACGGCAGCTAGAGTCATGAAATTCAGAGTATACATTCCCCTGACTGCGTAGACACGAAAAATAAAAAATTTTACCAAATTCGTACTTTCAAGGTATACAATGGATGCAGGGGATAAAAATAGTACCAACTAAACGACTACAGCTGGAATGATGAAATTCGCTGTGTACATCCCTCTAATTGCTTAGACACGTAAAATAAAGAGATTTTAGAAAGTCGTACTCTTAAGGGGGTAAAATAGGAAAAAGGGATAAAAATGGTACCAACCAAATGGCCGCAGCTAGAATCATGGAATTCGATGTATACATTCCTGTGACTGCATAGACTTGTAAAATAAAAAGATTTTTCCAAATTCGTACTTTTTACTTTTACTGCAAAAAATGATTGAATCATGAAGTTAGGTTATTTTGCACTAGATAATTGATTTTCAAAATTTGTACTTTTGGAATTAAAATGGAATAGGACCCACTATCTACCAATATTGGTGGTATTTAAGCTTTTTTGAAGGTATAAATATAAGAATATTTATTTTTTGAGTTTACTTGAAGTATTATCTCGATATATATATAGTGTAAACGCATTGGTAGCCTTGTCTTATAAGCGTGGCTTGAAATAATAAAAATATTATATTTATTTATAAAATTATTTTTTTAATATTTGTTTGGCTATATTAAAAAATATATTTTTTCCTGTAATATTACTGCACTTCTACGAAAATCTACAGCCTCTGTGGAATGCAATCCATAGTGGAGGGTATATAAAGTTCGGCCCGGCCGAACTTAACGCCGTTTTTTTTCGTTATTTCTATAATGGTTCCTTTGGTTCCTTTGTCCTAAAAATTGATGCCATGATATTCCCGGGCTAAAACATCTATATACGAAATCGCTTAAGATCAGAATTTTTATTGTAGAATTTGCCAAATTTTGAAATGCATCTCATGAAGATCTGATAATAAAACCTATTTAGAGAAACATTTGTTTTTTTTTTGTAGCACAATTGTTGTGGAAGAAACATTGTGTAAAACATATCAACGACAGTTTCCATCGGTATAAACATCCTTGTGGCCAACATTGGTTGTAATGTTGCATGCAAAACTTTATGTCACGGCATCCAAAGGAATCGAAGAAGCTACATCTGCAACAACAACAGCGAAGCAGCGCAACGCAACGCAGAGATACAAATGCGAGTACAACAAAATGCAAATAAACATAAACTTTAACTGCATTTTAACGCGATTTTCAATTTGGAACGGATATAATTTATAGACGACTGACTTTCATGATACTCGTCGTCATCGTCGTTCTCGTACAACACTGTAAACTCAGTTTACAGCGAAATGTAGTGGGAGTAGAATGCTGCCGTTGCACAATCATATTACAACGCTGTCGTCGACTGGCTGCCTCGCTGGCTGGAACACAGTTGTTACAACACATCGTCACCATACGTATTAGAAGAAAAAAAGAGGAGGCACAACATTCGTTTGCCACCCGCACATTGTAATCGGACTGTAGTAGTTTGCCAGGACTCGGTCTGGATGGCTGTTGTATGTATACCTTTAATGTTGGCCACAACGAACGGCGCGGAGCAGCGTGGCGTGGCGCATCCAAGTCCAAGGAAAAAGTGGTGGCAAGAAACATAGAGATTTAAAAAGTTTGTTTAAATTGATTTAAGGCAAATAGAATTTATTTCCAATGTCGGTATATTTTGTAGCCATAATGTGATAGAAAATACTGCAACAAGCAATTCGTTTTTTCATACTTTAACTAAATTTCTATAAATCATTTAGAAAATATTTGCGCCTTGTTTTTTTCTCTCTTTCTCTCCTCTATTTTGTTTGATACAAGCGAAAAATATTTTCACTACAAACTGACAATAACTGATGATAGCACAAAGTTAATGTGGTAGTGGTGGTGGTGTATGAGTGATGGTATCTTTGTATTCCTTGCATAGGTAGGTGGTATAAGCTTTTAGAATGATGGAATATTTTCAATCAAAAGTGGCCATTATTTAATCACACAACACAAATTTTGGCTGATCTATTTAAACCTTTGATGTATATAGTAATATTTTGCCAAATGTTGGAAGACATGTGCATCCTTGAGATAGAAATATCATTAACATCAGTTGATCTTTGGGTGAGGATGGTTTCCAGATTTCTTATAAACTATTTTTATACACCCCACCTAAGGAAAATACCTTTAAATAGTCATCGGATACCCCATAACGTATGTATATATATATTCCGGGTCGTGGTAAAAGTCTAAGACGATCTAGTCATGTCCGTCTGTCTGTCTGTTGAAAGCACGCTAGATGTCGAACGAAATGAGTTAGGATGTTCAAATTTACCCTAAATTGGTTGGGATTGATTCCCCAGAGGGGAAAAACAAGGACTGAAAATACCATCTAATATTTAGACTAGTTAAGCATATTTTAAATTTGTGAAATTTGATGCATTCATTCCTCTTGTAGCTTGAAATTGGCAAAAAGTAAATTAAAGTTATAGTGGGGGAAATTGGACGAAAAGGGATAAAAATGGTACCAATGAGAAACGCTAGAAAAAATGAAATTTGGTATGTACATTAGAGCGTACCAGGTTACAATTAAAAAAAATAAGTTCGCCGTACACCTTCGAATATGAAGTATTATTGAAAGGTAGTTTCAAAAATTTTTTTTTTATTTTTTTATGCCAAACGTAGGGGTCGCGCTTTTACATTTTTCTATATAACTTCTGCATTTATAAACGGATTTTAAAGTGTGACACATCGATGTTTTTGTCTCGACGAGGCCGATTTTTTTGAAAATCGACATACTTCCTCAGGAAGAGTTTCATGATTTTATGCGAGCTTTAATCTTCTGCTATTAGAGTGGTACATTAGAGTAGTAGCCACTGAGATATGATGGGTAGGTACCAGAAGGGGGTGCTTGAGCTCAATGACTTCAAAGACAAAAAAATCGGCCTGGTCGAGACAAAAACATCGATGTATCACACTTTAAAATCCGTTTATAAATGCAGAAGTTATATAGAACAAGTAAGAAGGCGTTAAGTTCGACCGGGCCGAATCTTATATACCCTCCACCACGGAGTGCATTCCACAGTATTACCAGCAGATTAAAGGATATCGACTTTACATAGAAGCACAGTACCATATTACGAAAATTGTGATATTTTTATGCACATTACTATATTTGTTTACTATTTCAAACTATAATGCGCACTATTTGAAATCGACTACTATATATAAATAAAATGCTGAAATTGTGAAAGTGAACATGCCTAAATATTAGGCGATTGTCAGTCGCTATTAGAAAGAAGCATTTTCAGATACAGACAAAGTGATAAGAAAAGTATAAATTTTAAAGATATCCCCATTCGCCCCATACGTATTTCGAAAAATCCCTCTATTTTACGTGTCTATGCAATTAAAGGGATGTACACACCGAATTTTATGATTCTAGCTGTTGTCGTATCATTGGTACCATATTTTATCCCTTTTTGTCCCATTTATTTTCTTTGTGGTGCTTCCAAGCTACAAGAGGAAATAAACTGTATGAAAATAAGAAATTTAATTAATAAGCCAAGGCTACCAATATTTGTATTATATATATATGTAATGGATATAATTTGGTTGGTTGTATTTCCATCCTATTTTAATTTCAAAGTATAATTTTTTAAACTTCATGATTCTACCATTTTTTGTCGTAAAAACGAACTCCGTGATTCTATCAGCGGCCATTTTGTTGGTACAATTTTTATCCCCTTTTTCCAATTTGCCCCCTCAAGAGTACGACTATCTAAAATCACTTTATTTTACGTATCTACACAATTAGAGGGATGTACACTAGGGCGTACCTCAAAAAAAAAGTTCGCCGTACACCTTCGAATATGAAGTATTATTGAAAGGTAGTTTCAAAAAAAAAATTTTTATTTTTTTATGCCGAACGTAGGGTCGCGCTTTTACATTTTTCTATATAACTTGTATTTATAAACGGATTTTAAAGTGTGATACATCGATGTTTTTGTCTCGACGAGGCCGATTTTTTTGTCTTTGAAGTCATTGAGCTCAAGCACCCCCTTCTGGTACTTACCCATCATTTCTCAGTTGCTACTACCCTAATGTACCACTCTAATAATCGAAAATTAAAGCTCGCATAAAATCATGAATCATGTTTGAGCTCAATGACTTCAAAGACAAAAAAATCGGACAAAAACATCGATGTATCACACTTTAAAATCCGTTTATAAATGCAGAAGTTATATAGAAAAATGTAAAAGCGCGACCCCTACGTTCGGCATAAAAAAATAAAAAAAATTTTTTTGAAACTACCTTTCAATAATACTTCATATTCGAAGGTGTACGGCGAACTTTTTTTTTTACTTGTAACCTGGTACGCTCTAATGTACACACTGAATTTCATCATTCCAGCTGTATTCGTTTAGTACTATTTTCGTTTGGTACTATTTTTATCCCCTGTAGCCATTGTATCCCTTGAAAGTACGAATTTTGGAAAAAAAACGTTTTATTTTTCGGTCTACTCAGTCAGAGGAATGTATATTCCGAATTTCATGATTTCAGCTGCTGTCATTTGGTAGGTACTATTTTTATCCCCTTTTTCCATTTGAACCCCAAAAAGTACGAATTTTAGAATGTTCTTTTATTTTACGTGTCTACGCAATCAGAGGAATGTATATATCGAATTTCATTATTCTGGGTGCAGCCGTTAAGTTGGTACTATTTTTATCCCTCTATCCCCATTTAATCCCTTAAAAGTACGAATTTAGAAAAAATACTTTTATATTATGTATTTACTCTATGAGAGGAATGTACACGCCAAATTTCGTGTTTCTATCTGTTGTCGTTTGATAGGTACTATTTTTATCCCTTTTTCGTCCCATTTCGCACCCTACAAATAAAAATCACTCTATTGTGCCCTTTTATGCTATAAAGGGAATGCGAATTGCAAATATCAAGTAAATACAAGCTATTATGTTCAAAAAACATGCTGAAATACTCTAAATATTAGGGGTATTTTCAGTCCTTGTGAGGGAAAAATTTTTCCCTCTGGCCCGATTTCGCCCACTTTCAATCCCAACCGATCTGAAAATATAAGACACATTTAGAACAATTTTGAACCTCCTAGCTCATTTCGTTCGGCCGCTATCGTGCTTTCAACAGACAGACAGACAGACAGACAGACGGACAGACGGACAGACGGACAGACGGACATGGCTATATCGTCTTAGAATTTTACCACGACCCAGAATATATATACTTTATGGGGTCTCCGATGAATATTTTAAGGTGTTACAAACGGAATGACAAAGTGAATATACCCCCATCCTGGAGGTGGAGGGTATAAAAATGTAAAAGCGCGACCCCTACGTTCGGCATAAAAAATAAAAAAAAAAATTTTTTGAAACTACCTTTCAATAATACTTCATATTCGAAGGTGTACGGCGAACTTTTTTTTGAGGTACGCCCTAATGTACATCTCTCTAATTTCGTAGACACGTAAAATTGAGGATTTTTTATTCAATTGAAAAACCGGGATAAAAATTGTACCAACAAACCGCTGAAGTTGAAATCATTAAATTCGGTGTACACATTCATGTATAGACATTCACATAAAGGAACTTTTCGAAATTTTTAATTTTAGGAGGAAAATGGAAACACCTATGCTGAAAGTGGGTAAGATCGGTTCATATTTAGATATAGTCCCCATACAAATGTCGCTCCCGATTTTACTTTTTCCTCTCTAGAAACCACATATTGTACCCGATTTTCTTTAAAATTGGCACAACATCTTATAATCCAACTAAAAACACCTATGGTGACAGTGCGTAAGATCGTTTCAGATTTAGATATAGCCCCAATACAAGTGTTGCTACCTTTACATATTATATTTCACCAAAAAACATACATGGTGAAAGCGGGTCACAGGTTTCAATATACCCCCATACAAATGTCCTTTCCGATTTAACATTTTTTGTCAAACACATACATTTACAGGATTCAAAAATCCTTCCCGATTTCACTTTTTTACCGAATTGAATTGTAGTGAGATAGAAAGTGGGGTGTATCATATAGTCGGCTCCGTCCGTCTTTAGCCTTTCCATACTTGTTTGGGAGATGTCCCATTTTTCTCCATTACAGCTCTAGAAACCACATCTTACATCGGATCTTCATCAAATTTTGCAGATCATTACATGATTCAACTACCTACCGTGAATGAGAAATATATAGGCGCATGTTTTGGCACAGGCCTCAAGTGTTGTTATAGGCTCCCTTCAAATGTCCGTCCGATTCATCCTATTACCGCTGTATAATCTGTATTTATCATTGGATCTTGATCGATTTTACCAGATCATGTTATATTTACTTTACTCGGAATATCTGCTGGATCAATTACTTTATTATTTACCATACTCATTAACTTTGACTAAAGATGAATTTACCGTAACTGTATAATTTATATGAACTACATAAAATTGTTCCCATGAAATACCTGGGTTTAGTAATCAAAGCGAGTATATACGCATGAAGTGGTGTAGGGTATTATATAGTCGGCCCCGCCCGACTTTAGCCTTTCCTTACTTGTTTTAATTTCATTTGTTTTTTCTTTCAAATTCAATTCAATTTTGTTCATAAATGTTGTTTATGACAAAAGCTACAACTTTGGCTCATAGAGTAAATCAAAATTCCAAACGGTTTGCAAGATATGAGCCTGAGAAAATGATCACTTTTTTGCACAAAAAAGTGCGTGGCATAACTGGGAGAATCGCGTCTTTCTTTGGTCTTTTATCACGTAGTGGTGTCCGTGTATGGTTAAATTTCCACGAATTATCAAATTACACACAGTGTAATGAAGCATCACTATTTATTTATAAAGATGCGTATATGTATGTCTTATGGGAATAGTAAACAAATATTGAGATGTGGAATGTACTGCGTGGTGAGGATATACAGTGAGCTGCAAAAGTCATGGTACCCCAACCAAAATAAAAATTATCTGGTAATTTCTCAAAAAATACGCCACAAAAGATTTAAAACTAATTTTTATTTAATGTGTCCAATTATATACTAAAAGAAAATTAACAATTTTTCACTTACTTATGTCATGTCAACCTCATATTTCTTGGTACCCTCATAAGTCTTGGTACCCTTATAAGTCTTGGTATCCTATAGAAAAAATCAAAATCCTTATTAAAATTTCAAGGATCACTTAGATGGATAGCTCGGAAGTCGTAGAATCTCATCCAATCTGGTTGCCACTGAACGCCGCTTTTTTTCGATGTAGTTGAACCCATTCAGTCGGAATAGCGTATTTGAACTGAGCTTTGGTAGAAATGGTGCGATTTTTGATGCATTTTTCAAACTGGCCACACAAATGCTCAAAGGGGTTCCAATCGCGACTTTTTGTAGGCATTTTAGGGATGTGTGGCCTATTGTATGTCATCCACATCTTACCGTCAGCTTAGAACCATTTCTTGTAGAAAATAGTAACTATTAGGAATATTATGTTTTGCACGACTCTGGTTAAAAATTTCTTTCGGAATTTTCACGGAAACTGCTCTGTTCGTCGTCTCGCCAATGATCAATACATTGTCAACACCGGCTGACTACTTGAGGTCCAACAAGACTACTCCACCTCCTATATGCTTAACAGTAACTTTATATTTAGTTCTTGGATTTTCCGCCCTACTAATACGAGTCTGTTCGATCCAAAAATGTTAAACATTGATTCGTCCGAGAAAATTACATGTTCCCAAATCTCATTTGTTTTATATTTATATTCCTTTGCAAAATCAATACCCATTTTCTGAGTTATTCGCTAACGCCCGACATTTTACGTGCGGTGCGAGCATTATACCCGGCACTCTTGATGCACCCACGTACAGTATCGTCATGGTTTATTTTCAATTATTATTTTTTTTTTGTATGCGAACCGATTTATAACTTTTGTACAGCTGATTTTCTTTTAGCTATAATTTTAACAGTTTCTAAGTAAAATGTTCACATTTCGTGATAATTTGTTATTATTTTTCGTCCTTCTATTGAGAAGGACTGTTCACAGCTTTACAAAAATATTTAGCTGGTAAATGACTTATGCTATGCTGAAATATTGATTTATATTAGTTAACAATTTTTATATTTGATTTGAACTGGGATATTGTCCTGGCTCAAGACCATTTTGCTTCTATATTTAATAGAATGCAAATTTATTTACAAATGGCATGGTGACATTTATTACTTGGCTGCAGACTACCACGATCATGATTTCGACCATGTCAAAAGTCTTTTCAAGTGGCTTCGCAGCGACTTTTCAACATCAAACCCGGCCTCTATAAGGAGATGATTCTCACAAACGAACGAGAATCACAACTCACTTGCCGAATTTGCGTTTAAAAAAATCGCACCAAGTAATAAAGCACACATGCCATCTTACAAGCATCTCATTGAGTTGCATATGTAAGTATGTGTATATGCAGGTATAGTTACCCAGCAATACTTCTGCCGTGCCAACGCTTATTTGTTTTAGTTTTTTCGTTTGCATTTTTTTGGTCTGTAATCAATATTTGATTTGAACTGGGATATTGTCCTGGCTCAAGACCATTTTGCTTCTATATTTAATAGAATGCAAATTTATTTACAAATGGCATGGTGACATTTATTACTTGGCTGCAGACTACCACGATCATGATTTCGACCATGTCAAAAGTCTTTTCAAGTGGCTTCGCAGCGACTTTTCAACATCAAACCCGGCCTCTATAAGGAGATGATTCTCACAAACGAACGAGAATCACAACTCACTTGCCGAATTTGCGTTTAAAAAAATCGCACCAAGTAATAAAGCACACATGCCATCTTATTTATATTTATTTATTTTTATATTTTTTATTTAGTAAAATAAGAGAAATATTTTATTGACTAGTTGTATACTACAACAACAAGTAAATACACGAAATAAAAATATATCACATTGGTTGATTTTTGCAGTTTAAAAAAAATTTCGGCACGGCAGAACTTGACGTCTTTTTACTTCTTTTTCCACTAGAAGTAGCCAAAATTAAATTAGTGGGATCTCTCACGTGGTATCTCAACGAAACGTATTTTTGCAAAGGGATAAATCTAAGGGATGTTTGTATGGGTCCTATACCAAAGCATTAATCCACATACATAGTTCACATCCAAAAGAGGTATTCCTGATGAAATATAATATGATTTGAAAAATATGATCAAGATCCAATGTAAAACGTGCATTCTAGATCAGTTACAGAGTAAATCAGAGGGCTATTTGTATGGGAGCTATGTATAAATCGAATCCGTTTTTCTTCTTATTCATTACCGACCTCCCTACTAGAAAAAGGTTACTTCTGCCAAATTTATTTTACAAAAATCGAAAGTGTATTTTTTGTTGATCAAGCCAGGTCATGAAATTATCAAAAATAATGTAGACCCCGGCTAAGAAAGGGTTTTACGAAATTCGTGCTATTAGAAGGTAAAAAGGGATAAACATCAAACATAAGCTAGAAACATGAAATTCGAAATGTTCCATGCAGACGAGCTACAAATATTGATTTTTTGAAATTTGTACTTTTAAGGGAGGAAAAGACAAATAGAGATAGAAATGGTACCAATATAAGTAATGCTGCTATATTCGTGAAAATCGGTATTTACATTTCTCTGACAACGTAGACTTACACCATAAATGAATTATTAGTAATTTGTACTTTTAAGGGACAAGCGGCACCAAGACGGATAAAAATGGTGTGTAAATTCTTCTGACCATGTAGAAGCGAAGTAAAATTGGATTTTTTCGAAATTTCGGAAAACACTAAAGTATATAGAGCTATAGTCGTGAAATTTGGTGTGTAAAGCGCAATATAAATGGATTTTTTTCGAAATTTTTGACATATAGGGGGCGAGCGGGATAAAAATGGTATCAACTAAAGTATATAGTGCTATAGTAGTGAAATTTGGTGTATAAATTCCTCTGACAACTGAAGAAGCGAAAATCTAAATGCATTTCTCGAAATTTGTTCTTATATGCGGGAAAAGGGGATAAAAATGGTGCCAACTTAAGTATTACAACTATAGTCGTAAAATTAGGTGTTTAAATTTCTCTACCAACGAAGAAGCCAAAATCAAAATGCATTTTTCGAAATTTTTTCTTATAAGGGATGAGCGGAAAAAAGGGATAAAATGGTACCAACTAAAGTATTACAGCTAGAATCGTGAAATTTAAATTCCGCGGAACATAAATGGATATTTCAAAATGTGTACGTGTAAGGACGGCTAATATACCAAATAAAGTTCATGCTTTTAGGGGAGAAATGAGAAAACATGTTACCTATAGTGATATTTCCTTTTTGGTAAAGAGGTGCAAAAAGTTATAAAGTGGCCAGCTGCATCTAGAAACATGATATCGAGTATATACAAGGATCTGCGGTTGCGCTTCATACGGAATTACTCAATACTAACAACTTGTAGGAATACTGCAGCAATTTAGTATATCATAATTATTTGGTTTTTGAAAAGATAACCGAGTCTCTCCAAAATATAGATGGGCATTGTTGATTTAATGTGAATATTATAGGAATATATACTTACAACAAAAATGTCACACACAAATCCGCATTAAATATGACATGGATAAAATTCATGGCCAATCCATCCACTGAATTGTGGATAGGCTTCGGATTGGATGAAACTTGCTAATTTCAAAATGTAGCTTTTCACTCTCAAATATTGACTTTATTGTTTATACCCTCACCCTACAGAATAGGAGGGTATATATAATTTTGCGACAGATATAAAGTGAAACGCTTTGAAGGAGTGACTTAAGACCCTATGTATGTTTGGACCAACTCCACACAAATTATCATGTTTTTATACCGTCCACTACTTACATGTTTAAACACAACTCATTTATTGCTGCATTCTGCTCGTCCTGGTTTTCCAAATTAATTACAGTAAACTTAGCCCACCTTTAGTTTTCGATATGTGTTCTGGCCAGCTGCATCTAGAAACATGATATCGAGTATATACAAGGATCTGCGGTTGCGCTTCATACGGAATTACTCAATACTAACAACTTGTAGGAATACTGCAGCAATTTAGTATATCATAATTATTTGGTTTTTGAAAAGATAACCGAGTCTCTCCAAAATATAGATGGGCATTGTTGATTTAATGTGAATATTATAGGAATATATACTTACAACAAAAATGTCACACACAAATCCGCATTAAATATGACATGGATAAAATTCATGGCCAATCCATCCACTGAATTGTGGATAGGCTTCGGATTGGATGAAACTTGCGCATTTCAAAATGTAGCTTTTCACTCTCAAATATTGACTTTCTTGTTTATACCCTCACCCTACAGAATAGGAGGGTATATATCATTTTGCGACAGATATAAAGTGAAACGCTTACTTACGCTGACTTAAGACCCTATGTATGTTTGGACCAACTCCACACAAATTATCATGTTTTTATACCGTCCACTACTTACATGTTTAAACACAACTCATTTATTGCTGCATTCTGCTCGTCCTGGTTTTCCAAATTAATTACAGTAAACTTAGCCCACCTTTAGTTTTCGATATGTGTTCCGAAGGAATTTTTCTACAAATGTATCAGACGAAATCTGTCATACCTTGTACCAACCCTATTGCTCAATGTCATCATCCGGTTACGACCCACCCACACATACACCCTTCACTGCCTGTCACCCCTCAGAAATAAAACGAGTCGATAGTGAGGGTGAGAGTAACGAATAAAAAATGAACTAAAAGTGTACATTTCGGAAGAATTATAGTCTACGCGCCATACTGTTGCATATCTATTGAATAGTCGTTCATATGTCTGTATGAATGTATGCAATACATAAATACACATGCAGACATACATATATATAACATCTAAAATGTATGTTTGTACATTTGATTCGAAAAACGCTCATTCATCCCCATACGGCCTCGTTTTGGCAGTCAGTCGATGTCTGTACATTCCTTCTGATTTATTTTGTCAGGGAAAACTTAGACTTTTTGCACATATCCCCGTCATCCAACCAACCTTCCAGGCAGTCATTCATATTTGCACAAGTCCTTGTTGAGAACAACAGTAACAACAACAATAACAAATTGGGGAAAATAACGAATAAAGTTGTCGTGTGTTTGGCTTAAAAAAGTTCCTTCTATCCAGCCAGCCATCCATCCATCCATCCAAATACGTTCATATGACGAATGATTTGGGGTAGAAAAATAATCAAATAAAGTTAAATAAAAGATTTGAAAAAGTCTGCAATTGACTTCGTTTAGATTATTTGTTTACTGTCAAAATGAAAATCTGGATTAAACATTGACAGGAGAGCGAGCTATACAGACTGCGGGTAAACAACAGCGGGGATGGAGGGTCGTAAAGAAATGTTGTCGCCTTTTCGCTAGTTATATTTCAAAATACTTGATGAGTACAAGTTTGTACAACGACTCAAGGTCTAGACTTTCCGTAGTATTTCTGTGATGTGAACATCAAACAACCTTTGAGTTACGGCCTTATTCATAAAAATATCTTATTTTAGTTTGAAAGTTCACATTAGTTAAAGAACAATGTAGCGCTAACAAACGTATTGTTTAATTCTCAACTGAAACGTATTACTTCCAAAAAATATATTACAAAAAACAAATTGTAAACACACATCCAATATGCAGAAAGCTTCGAATGCAATCCATCATGGATTACTTTCACAGAAGCTTTCGATTTTCGTAGAAGTGCAGTAACATTGTAGTTTCTAAAGCTGTAATAGAGTAGAATGGGGCCTCATTTGGGTTATACCAAAGAATGGACACATATATACAGATAACTTTCAAAGTAGTTGAAATATAACCATGTGGGTTCTGTAATAGAGTGGAATGAGGCCCCAATACCAAAATATGGACCAATATATTTGACTTTCATAGTATATATTCTCAGTTGAAATATAATATAATCTTCAAAATTTGATATACATCGGAAGATGTAAAATGTGGGTACTAGAGGGGTAATAATAGAATTGGGGGCCCATTTGTAAGGGCGCTACATTAAAAAGTGGGCCCATGCAGATCGCTTTCAAAGTAGGTATTCTTTATTGAAATATAACATGATCTGCAAAATTGTATCAAGATCCAATGTAAGATGTGGGTTCTAAAGCGATAATAGTGTAAATTGAGGGCCCATTTGTATGAGGGCTATACCAAAACATTGACCTATATAGCTGGCTTTAAAAATACATGTTTCTAGTCCAAATGTAACATTGTCTGGGAAATTTTATCAAGATCTGATGTAAAATGTGCATTTTAGAGCAGTAATATTGTAAATCGGAGGTTCATTTGTATGGGGGCTATATCAAAACTTAGACCCATGTGGTCCACTTTCTTGACAGCTGTTTCTAGTGCAAATATAACACGATCCTGAAAATTTTGTTATGATCCCATGTAAAATATGTATTCTAGAGCAGTAGTAGTGTAAATTATAGGGATATTTGTATGGAGGCTATAACTAAATTTGAACCGATTTCCTCCAAAGTCAATACCGATGGTCTTTGACCCAAAAAATAACTTCTGTCAAATTTCATCTCAATCGGACAACAATTGCGACCTGTAGAGTGCGAACAAGCTTAGATGGACAGCAGACGGACGGACAGACAGACATCGTTAAATCGACTCAGCTGGTGATTCTAAGCCGATCCGTATACTTAAAGGTGGGTCTATCTCGATTATTTCTTGGTGTTACAAACATTTGGCGAAAACTAACTTATAATACCCTAGTCCAAGAAGTGGTGTAGGGTATAAAAATAATAAAAGTAACTCACTTTCGGCTGGTTTCAAAAAAGTTGTGGATGTTCAATACTAAAATTTAGTTTTGATTTGTTTAATGCGTTGTTAGCATATATGTTAGCTTTATCGCTGTCCATTCGTGTGCAATGCCGTTAAGATATTGACACATTTATCTAATAAATCTATTATTAACAAGTAAGGAAAGACTAAAGTCGGGCGGGGCCGACTCTATGATACACTCCACTTTCTATCCGAATACAATTCAATTCGGTGAAAACGGGAACCTTCCCGTATCCTGTAAATGTATGTGTTTGACAAAAAATGTTAAATCGGAAAGGACATTTGTATGAGGATATATTCAAACCTGGAACGAAATAGGTGAAATATAAAATGTATAGTTTGGCCAAAATCGGTTAACCTTTTGGGAGCAACACTTGTATTTGGGCTTTATCTAAATCTGAACTGATCTTACCCAATTTCAGCATAGATGGATTATAAGATGTTGTGCCAAATTTAAAGATAATCGGGTACAATATGTGGTTTCTAAAGCGGAAAATGTCAAATCGTGAGCGACATTTGTATGGCTATATCTAAATCTGAACTGATTTTACCCAATTTCTGCATAGGTGTTTCTAGTTCGATTATAAGATATTGTGCCAAATTTAAAGAAAATCGGGTACAATATGTGGTTTCTAGAGCGGAAAATGTCAAATCGGGGTCTTCGTTGTTTGGGGGCTATATCTAAAGCTGATCTTACCCAATTTCTGTATAGGTGTTTCTAGTAAGATTATGAGATGTTGTGCCAAATTTAAATAAAATCGAGTACATTATGTTGTTTCTCGAGCGGAAAATGTCAAATCAGGAGCGTCATTTGTATGGGTGCTATATCTAAATCTGAACCGATCTTACCCAATTTCTGAATAGTTGTTTCTAGTAGGATTATAAGATGTTGTGCCAAATCTAATGCATATCGAGTATAATATGTGGTTTCTACAGAAGAAAATGTCAAATCGGGAGCGACATTTGTATGGGGTCTATATTTAAATCTGAACCGATTTCACCTATTTTCACCATAGATGTTCCTAGTTTAAATAAAATATGTTTTGCCAAATCTGAATACAATCTGATACAATATGTGGTTTCTAGAGCGGAAAAAAATCAAATCGGAAGCGAAATTTGTATGGGAGCTATATCTAAATCTGAACCGATCTTACCCAATTTCGGCATAGGTGTTTCTAGTTGGATTATAAGATGCTGTGCCAAATTTAAAGAAAATCGAGTACAATATGTGGTTTCTAGAACGGAAAATGTCAAATCGGGAGCGACATTTGTATGGGCGGCTATATCTAAATCTGAACCGATTTGACCTATTTTCATCATAGATGTTCCTAGTTTAAGTATAAGATGTTTTGCCAATTTTAAAGAAAATCTGTTGTAATATGTGGTATCTACAGTGAAAAGAGTCAAATCGGGAGTGAAATTCGTATGGGGGATATATCTAAATCTGAACCGATTTTCTTCAAATTAAATAGCGTTCGTCCTTGTCCCGAAAAACTTCATTGTGCAAAGTTTCATTTAGTTATGTCTACAATTGCGACCTGTATCGTGATTACAAGAATAGATGGACAGACGGACGGTCGGACATTGCTAAATCGACTCAAAAAGTGATTGTAAGTCGATCGGTATAATTAACAATGGGTCTATTTCCCTTCCTTTTGGGTGTTACAAAAGAAATGCACAAGAACATAATACTCTCGTGGAGTGTATAAATATTGAAAAAATTAATATAAAATTTCAATTATTTTATACCACACTTAAAAGGCAAGGCTACCAATATGCATTGCCGAAGGAAGTAATGGGGGGGGGGTTGGCTAAGCCCACCAGAAAAATGTCAACACAAAAAGAAACAAGTAAAAACGGCGTTCAGTTCGGCCGGCCCAAATTTTATATACCAACCATCATGGATAGCATTCCACAGAGGCTGTCGATTTTCAATGAGGTACAGAACAATAAAGGAAAATGTTAAATCTTTTAATAAAGCCAAACCAAAACAAATAGAAATATTGAAAAAATAATGTTATAAATAAATATAAAATTATTTTAAATTTTAGGTAGAATAATGGTCTTCAAAATGATTTGCGGTGATTTTCATATAACGTAGATATATACAACTTATGACTTCATGTTAACGCAAGCACTCCATACAGAAGGATCACTGTCGAGTTGTCTCTATACAGGACAACGAAATACGTATATGGTCAAATGTGTGTTGAGTGTGGTTCTCTTCATTTCCATTACCAAAAACAAATATTTCCTTCTTAAGAAGAAATTACTTGATCGAGTTAGCTGATATTCGAATGTATTACATTCAAAACTCATAAAAAAAAAATCAATCGATCGATCACTAATCAACAACACAAAAGCTAATAATTAAATATAAAATTGTAAATATTTTAACACACGTTTTTAAAATAACATGTTTAGCCATTATGTTTATACTACATATATCAATTCAAGTCAATTCAAAAAATAAATATTATTATATTTATATTTTCAAAAAAGATTAACTAACGTAACTATTGTTAGGTAGTGGGTGTTACATCTGGTTGTATTTCCATTATATTTCAAGTCCAAAAGTATAAATTTTGAAAATCCATTATCTCACGTATATAGTGCAACTAACCTAACTTCATGATTCAAAAAATTTTAGCCGTAAAAGTAAGCTATATGAATATGGAAACATCTTTTTATTTTGCGTGTCTATGCAGGCAGAGGAATGTATACACCGAATTTCATGATTCTAGCTGCGGCCATTTGGTTGGTATCATTTTGTCTCCTTTTTCCAAATTTACCCCCTCAAGAGTACGACTATCTAAAACCTCTTTATTTTTCGTGTCTACGCAATTGGAGGGATTCGTATTCGTTTAATTGGTAATATTTGTATTATAATAATATAGTAATATTTGTATACTCTGAATTTCATGATTTTAGTTGCGGTAATATTTGTATCCCCTTTCTTCCATTTGAACCCCAAAATGTACGTATTTCGAAAAATCTTTCTATTTTACGTGTCTACGCAATCAGATGTATACACCGAATTTCATTATTCTAGGTGCAGCCGCTTGGTTGTTGCCATTTTTATCCCTCTATCCCTTAAAAGCAAGAATTTGGAAAAAATAATTTCATATTATGTATCTACTCAATTAGTGGAATGTACACAGCGAATTTCGTGTTTCTAGCTGTTGTCGTTTGTTATGTACGATTTTTATCCCTTTTTGTCCCATTTCAACCCCTACGAATAAAAATCGTTATAGGAAAGTTTTTCAAAAAAACACATAAAATTCAGAAAAATGCATGAAATCTTTATTTGAATCGATAGTACGGTTATTATAATTTAATGTTTGAAGATTATTTCATGCAAATGTTGATCTTGACGTGTAAGCGTGTTGGTGGTTTAATGTCCAACAATGTAAATTTGGTGCGAAATTTAGTCACAATAGCCCGAATAGCCGCTTCAGTGGGTCGATTAAACTGACCATAGAATGGAAACGCGCGATGAACTTTCTTAACAGATCACGCATTTTGATAATAAAATTCAATAATTTGCAAGCGTTGTTCGTTTGTAAGACGATTCATGGTTGTGACAGTGAAACAAAACACGAAACGTGCGTCAGTTGTTTAAACCAGTGTTGCCAAAAGGATAATAGCTAACAAATCACCCTTTACTTTAAAATATTAGGGGTTATTATGGTTTTTTTCAGTCCTTGTGAGGAAAAAATTCCCTTTTTGTCGATTTCGCCCAGTTTCAATACCAACCGATCTACGACTATAAGACACATTTATGTAAAATTTCGACGTCCTAGCTCCTTTCGTTTAGATGCTACCGTGCTTTCAACAGACGGACGGACATGGCTAGATCGTTTTAGAATTTATGACGATCAAGAATATTTATACTTTATATGATATCAGGTCGATATTTCAAGGTGTTACAAACGGAATGACAAAGTTAGTATACCCCCATCCTGGGGATGGAGGGTATAAAAATATGAGTTTTCAAATTGAACGTCAAAAAAGTGTTGGATTTAATTAAAGTTGTTTCATCAGTTCAGTTTATAGTTTCGCAAATAAGGGTTATTGCCGCAGCCAAGTTATTTTTGCATTGTTGTTTATTTACCAGAATTTTACTAAAAATTAAATTGTCAAAAATCTAGTTCTGTGTGTGAATAAATAAATACAAAACATATTCATGTGTAAACAGCCACACTGTTTAAAATCGTTGTAGGAATATTCGTTAATGGTAGTGATTTCTTTAACTGTAGTATTTACATCAACAACTTAAAACCGTTTTCAGTGTACTGAAAAGAACAGGAGTACAGTGTTATATTAGCACTGCTTTTTCCATTAAGCCGGAATAACAAGCTGCGATAACAAAAAACGTAATTCAAAATTTAATGTTTTGCTCAAAATAGAAAATGTTTCACATTGTCGCCAACTACAAATAAATAAATATTTGTATCAAACAAATTTACCAAAAATTATTTTGTGTTGACTTTTTTGGACTTAGCCTCTATAACCATAAATTCGACTGGAAGCTAAGTTCAAAATTTTTAACATAAAATTATTTTGGATTTTTTCGTTTGTATTTTTTGGCCTGTAATCAATATTTGATTTGAACTCCTGACTCAAGACCATTCCGCATCTATATTTCATAGAATGCAAATTTATTACAATTTTTTATTTATTTACAATTTTTCCAGTTATACGTTAACCATAGCTTATGTCAATTTGTGTGGGATGTACCAGAAGGGGATTGACAATATTGTCCATATTCCGGGTTGGCAAACCAACTAAAGAACTATCATTCGTATAGAAGTTATAACAGCTTTAATATTACGTACGTTATGGTAATTTGTGTGGGATACCAATACAATTTGTGTGCGTACCTAATATTTTCATCTTACTATTTTGTTCTCTTCTTATCATTATCATCGTCCAAACCCATCGCAAAAAGCCCATTCCCATGAAATATTAAATTTGTTTGCACACATTTTCACCGTAACTAGATTTAATTTAAGAGGTCATTATTAAACGTTGACCTCATTCGGTTGTCCTCTTCTTCCGAATAATTAAAATCGCTACGCGTCGACCTTGACCGCAAAAAAATGTGTCCGAGAAATTGTAACAAACCATGGTAGCCGCAACCTCAGCCACTGCCGCCATTATCGTCATGTTGGCCATTGAAATGTTAATGAAATCTGAAACTTATGACTGTGATTACGAACCGTGTAATATAAGGAGACTGAGAATTTGCCAGAAACTCACGCAGATGCGACGGAAAAAAGGACCATAAAAACGTCTACCCGTCCTCGGCACGAAGTCGTTCCAAGTCACCCTTAGAAAAGACCGCAGACAAAATCTAATTAGACACCGTGTAATTATAACAGCCACCTTAAGACGCGGTCAGAGCAGAGGAAAATTTCAAAAGGTTATTTTCCTTAATGTAGGTCGGGAAAACAAATGGAGGGTTTGTTTTTGGTCACTCCAAAGAATTTTTCAGTAAACACAGCAGAACAGTCTGCTGAAAATGGAAAACCAGAATGTTGCTGCTAAAATAACAACAAGTTGTTGGTTGTTTTTAGCAACACATCTGTATAAGAAAATTATATCTTGAAATGAACAAGTAAGGAAAGGCTAAAGTCGGGCGGGCCGACTATATAATACCCTTCACCACTCCCTGCGTATATCTCTCTCTTTGATTACTAAACCCAGGTGTTTTATGGGAGCAATTTTATATAGTTCATATAAATTATACAGTATACTAAAAATTAACTTTGGTCAAATTTAACGATGATAGTAAATAATATGGCATTTGATCCAATTTTCCGGCAGATATTCCGAGTACAGTAAATATAACATGATCTGGAAAAATCCAGATCATGTTATAGACAAATAACTATTATAGAACGGTAATAGGATGAATCGGACGGACATTTGAAGGGGAAGAACAACACTTGGAGTCTGTGCCAAAACATGCGCCTATATATTTCTCATTCACGGTAGGTATTCCTAGTTGAAACATATCGTGATCTGCAAAATTTGAGGAAGATCCGATGTAAGATGTAGTTTCTAGAGCTGTAATAGAGCAGAATGAGCCCCATTTGGATTATACCAAAGTATGGGCATGATATGCAAAATTATATCGAGATCCAATGCACGATGTGGGTTCTAGAGCTGTAATAGAGTAGAATGGGGGCCCAATTTGTATGGGGGTTATACCAAAATATGGACCCATATATTTGACATGTATGTCAAATATAGTTGAAATATAATATAATCTGCAAAACTTGAAATCTTGCGATGAAAAATGTGGGTCCTAGAGAGGTAATAATTAAAATGGGGGCCCATTTGCAAGGGCGCTACATTAAATTAGATATTAGATATTCTTTATTGAAATATAACATGATCTGCAAAATTTTATCAAGATCCAATGCACGATGTGTGTTCTAGAGCGATAATAGTGTAAACTGGGGGCCCATTTGTATTGGGGCTATACTAAAACATTGACCTATATAGCTGGCTTTCAAAATAGGTGTTTCTAGTCTAAATGAAACATTGTGTGCATATTTTGATCAAGATCCGATGTAAAATGTGCATTTTAGAGCAGTAATGTTGTAAATCGGAGGTACATTTGTATGGGGGCTATATCAAAACATGGACCCATGGGGTCCACTTTCCCTTTAGTTGTTTCTAGTTCAAATATAACACGGTACAGAAAATTTTGTTATGATCCCATGTAAAATATTTATTCTAGAGCAGTAATAGTGCAAATTATAGAGATATTTGTATGGAGGCTATATCTAAATCTGTACCGATTTCCTCCAAATTCAAGAGCAATCGTCCACGGCCAAAAAAGTAACTTCATCCAAATCCAAAATCCAAATTTCATGACAATCGGACAACAATTGCGACCTGTAGAGTGCGAACAAGCTTAGATGGACAGCAGACGGACAGACAGACATCGTTAAATCGACTTAGCTGGTGATTCTAAGCCGATCCGTATGCTTAAAGGTGGGTCTAGCTCGATTATTTCTTGGTGTTGCAAACATTTGGCGCGAAACTAACTTATAATACCCTAGTCCACGAAGTGGTGTAGGGAATAAAAACGCTAACTACAGGCCCGTGCGCTGGATTTTCCCCTGGGGGGTTTTCATCTAAACTCATAAAAAAGTTAACCCTATAATGAGTTAAAATTAACTAAAATTTAGGAAACCAAGTACATTTTTACTAAATATAAGTAGATTTTTTTTAATTTTCCTAAATCTAAGTAAATTTTTCCTAAAATGACAACATGAAATATTTCTCAAAAGTTTCATGATACCTTTGCCATAAGGAGTTGAGCCATTACTCCATGATTGTTGCGAAGGCCTTCGCAGTGGTTGTTTAGAATAATTCATAAAGTATTTGTTTAATGTTGTAATGTAATGTTTTTTATAAGTTCATTAATACTTAAATGTATGAAGAACTCGGCATACATTTCAGTAAACATTTTAACTTCATTTTAGAAAAAAACTCATTTTTAAGTTAAAATTTCCTAAATGGATTTTTTTCCATAGAAAAAAATTCAGATTTTTTCTCACTTAAAACATAAGATTGAATTTACTCAATTGTAAGAATTTTTTATCAGAACCAAAGAAATGTTTTTAAGTAAATCTACTACCCTTTTTCTAATAAATGAACTGAGCCATAGTAAAGGCTTTGAAAGAAGGAAACTTTACACATACTTAGTTAATTTTCCAACTTTTTAGGAAATTTTTACTGGAGCGTTTGGAAACCACTCATATTTTAATTCCAGGATCTTCGAGAAATATTTTGATACATTCGTCCGACAGACATTGTCGACAAAATTGCATTTCAGTAATCCATCTATCAGTACACTCAAAGGAATATGTCAGTAAAAGAAAGCAGAAAGTCTACTGAAAGAGCAGATTTTCTGCTGTTAAAAAAGAGACAGCAGCTTTGTATCTGCTGAGATGGTAAACAGCTGTTTGCTGTTTTTAGCAATATATGTGATACGCATATTGTCCCAACCTAATATAAAAGAAAATTCGAGCTAAACTCACCTAAGAACCCTTATCTATTTTTATATTTTAATTAACAACAGCCAATTTTAGCAGACTGCAAACTCTTTAGCAGGAGAAAACTGCTGTTATGTCAAAAAAACAGCTGTAATAGCAGAAAAGTGTCTGTTGATAGACAGCAGACAATTGCTTCTTTTATTAACAGACTTGTTCTCTAAGTGTACAACTTTTTTTAAATAGTTGCTTGAAATTACATACATACATATCGAGGGCTCATATTCAGTGGCTATGAAAAAAAACATAACTTTTCAGGAGAGCGAAAAAACTGATTTTCTCCTTAATTTGAAGAGAAATTATTAATCATTCTTCTACATTTGTATCTAAAAATAATTACTAATTGCTACGATTAAAAGTTTTCGAAATTTTCTAGTAGTCGCGGTTTCATGGTTCATAGCCACTTTTGTATGTTTAAAATTGAGCACTATGAATGTTGAAATAAGAATAAGATTTATTGTAAACTCTATAACTTTTTTCATAAAATCTTGCAATGTTGTATAGAAAATGCATTTTCTGTGACGTACACAGCGAATTTAAAGATTCAAGCTTCATCCGTCAGATTGGTCGCTTGTAAAACATATGTAGCCAGTCGCTAAAATCGCTGCAATTGATGAAAAATCCAAAATTCGCCGTTGCAATTCCTTATATTTTAACTTTCTTCATTCATAATTCTGAAACTTTTCATACACAAATATTCCCCATGAGGTCAGCAATCACATGCCAAAGAAACATTTTTTTATTCTCAATATAATAAAAAGTTACGCCGTTTTTTTTTTCTAAATATACTTTTCACAATTTTTGACTTTACAGCCACCAGTTTTCCTATTTTAGCCTGATAACTGGGGAATCAAATGATGGAATTTGATAGATAGATATGCCCTAAATCTAGAAAAATGTTTTATACTGCTCCATTGTTGAACTATTTTATTTCTATTATTTTTATGTTCATAGCAACTTATGCAGTCACAAACTTACGTGCGAGGGGATAGCCAAATCAGAAAATTAAAAAATATGGCTTTAGAAAAAAATCTTTTCCAAATTTATATGACAGATGACATTTGGATATCATAGAATAGTTTGGATGTGAGAATAGTTTGGCATCAAAAACTCATTTTCGAGAAAATGGTTCATAGCCACTTTTGAATATAAGCCCTCGATATATATTTTGAAGAAATATTACACAAAAAACAATCAAATTCCTCGGCGATAAACTCTTCAGTCCCGCATTTTTTCCATGATTGGATATGCTTTTTGACAAAGTATGGGTCTAAATAGGATGTCTAAAGAGTTTTGGGGTTTTTAATTTATATAGGACATGAGTAACAGGATGTTTAGTTTGTTTGTATTTTTCATAAACTTTGTCCGAAATTCAAGAAAGTGTCCAAGATTTTTTATGTAATTTTCATGTTTTCATGATTTTACTACAAAATTACCATTTCAGACGAGTTATTTTAAAAAGACTTTAAAAATTCTATATTTTATTGCTTCAGAAAGTCTATAAGGTATTAAAAAGTATATGCTCGAAACCTCTCTGGGGTTTTGCCGAGTTCTTCATACGTTTAAGTATTAATGAATTTATAAAAATTACATCAAATTGTTTAGAAAGTAGTAAGAAGCAATTCTCGCTCGTTTGCAGAGACTTATTTCTTAAATACTTAAGAAAATATTCTACACAACGTCTATCTTGCCTGCACAGCAATCATGGCTTAATAGCTCAACTCTTTATGGCAGAGGTATCATGAACGTTTCGAGAAATATTTTATATTGTCATTGTTTGTATGAATTTTGTACACTCCGAAGCAAAATTTGCTGGAATTACACAGTGCAACACGAAACAAGTAAAAATGGCTTTAAGTTCTTTATATACCCTCCACCATGGCTTGCATGCCACAGAGCCTGTCGATTTTCGTAGAAGTGCTGTAATATTACAGGAAAAAATATATTTTTTAATATAGCAAAACCAAAACAATACAAATATTTTAAAAATAAGTTTATAAGTCAAGGCTACCAATACGTTTACATATCGAAATAATACTTCAAATCAATTCAAAAAATGAATATTCTTATATTTATATTTTCAAGAAGCTTAAATACCACAAATATTGGTATATAGTGGGTGCTACAGTTGGTTGTATTTCCATTCTACTTTAATTCCAAAAGTACAAATTTTGAAAATCCATTATCTCACGTACATAGTGCGAAATAACATAACTTCATGATTCAAAAAAATTTTAGCCTTAAAAGTAAAATATATGAATGTGGAAACATCTTTTTATTGTGCGTGTCTATGCAGTCAGAGGAATGTAAAACGCGAATTTCATTATTCTGGATGCAGCCGTTTGGTTGGTATCATTTTTATCCCAATATTGCCATTTTATCCCTTAAAAGTACGAATTTGGAAAAAATACTTTTATATTATGTATCGACTCAATTAGAGGAATGTACACACCGAATTTCGTGTTTCTAGCTGTTTTCGTTTGATAAGTACCATTTTTATCCCTTTTTGCCCTATTTCACCCCCTACGAATAAAAATCACTTTATGGTGCACGTTTTTGTTATGGGGTGAATGGGACGCATGCCTATTATCATGTAAGTACAAGCACACATATTGAACAAAAATGCTTAAATACTCTAAAATATTAGGGGTTATTATGGGTATTTTTATACCCTACACCACAGGGTATAATGTCTTTGTGCATTTGTTTGTAACACCCAAAAGGAAACGAAATAGACCCATCGTTTATTATACCGATCGACTTAGAGTCAATTTTTGAGTCGATTTAGCGATGTCCGTCCATCCGTCTGTCCATCTATTCTTGTAATCAAAGTCCAAGTCGCAATTGTTGTTAGAACTAAATGAAACTTTGCACAACAAAGTTTTATGGGATAAGGACGAACGCTATTTAATTTGAAGCAAATCGGTTCAGATTTAGATATAGCCCCCATACGAATGTTGCTTCCGATTTTACTTCTTCCGCTCTAGAAACCAAGACGCCGTATATTTCAACTAGAAACAGCTCTGGTAAAAATAGGATAGATCGGTTCAGATTTATATATAGCTCCCATACAAATGTCTCCTCCGATTTTACTCTTTCCGCTCTAGAATCCACAAACTTTGACAGATTTTCTTCAAATTTGGCAAAACAACTTATATTTCAACTAAAAACAGCTCTGGTGAAAATTGCACAGATGGGTTCAGATATATATATATATAGCTCCATTACAAATTTCGCTACTGAATTCGCTCTAGAAATGGCATTTTTGAACAGATTTTCTTCTAATTCGGCACATCAGCTAATGTTTCAAATAGAAATTACTATAGCGAAAGTGGGTCACATCGGTCCAGATTATATATAGCTCCCAATTTGATTCTTTCCACTCTGGAAACCACATATTTAACACTCCATAAACGCTTTCCACTTGGGAAAGCATCTAATATTTCCACTAGAAAATCTTTGCTAAACATGGGTCAGATCGGTTCAGATTTGTATATAGCTCCCATACAAAGTTTGTGTTCAAATTTTCTTACAAATACAGATAGAAGTTTGGAATTTGTAGTATATTCTCCTGTTATAGCTGCATCGTATATAACCCGGTTCAAATGTAATGACCTTTTTATATCCTACACCATAGGGTATAATGACTAAGTGTAGGGTATCATATTGTCGGTCACGCCCGACTTTAACCTTCCTTACTTGTTAGTCCTTGGGAGGGAAAAAATTTTCCCTTTAGGCCGATTTTGCCCTGTTTCAATCCCAACCGATCTACGACTATAAGACGTATTTATGGAATATTTGAAAGTGCTAGCTCTTTTCGTTCAGATGCTAGCATGCTTTCAACAGACGGACGGATGGACATGGCTAGAACGTCTTAGAATTTTATGACGGTCAAGAATATATATACTTTATGGGGTCTCAGGTCGATATTTCTAGGTGTTACAAACGGAATGGCAAAGTTAGTATACCCCCATCCTGGAGGTGGAGGGTATAAAAAGAAAGTAACAATTAATTGGTCAGTGAAATAATGCGTTCACAAATTAAATTCAAAGTTGTCAAGACAAACATTCTTCCAAACAAAGTTTTGAAGAATATTAGTTAATCATTTCTAAGTACTTCAGTCGTTCAGATGATGGCTTTCTTATCTCCCAACCTGTACACTTCAGGAATTACCTCCCATATATACATACATAATAGTCACAGGACTTAAGGATACACTCACTACGTTCTTCTCTCTTACTCAGCTCTCTTTGTCAGCATTTTCTTTGTGTACGTACGAGTCACTGGCAAGTAATCAACAGAAAGTATTATTTTAAAATAGTAATCGACGACCTCTTATCACACACAACACAACACACTCACTCACGTTATGAGAAATAAGAGAATATTAAACAGCTTCAAAATACCAGGCCATCAGAAATGTGTGGCAGTAGTTGTATCAAAACGCTCACACAAATTACAGAAACGCCAAAGCAACAGCTGCTACAGCACTTCCGGCAACAGTCATTTCCATGTTGCTATCGCTCTTGTTCTTGCTGTAGTTTTTGTTGTTATACATACACAAGAATTTTCTAATTAACTTTTAGTTTTGTGGAAAGGAAATGTAAGGGAATGTACTCCGAAACGTTTTTGTTTTGTTCTTCGGTTTGTAATTTATTCACGCCCACTCGCTCCATCCTCCACCAGCAGAAGATGCCTGTTGAAATTGGGTGCTGTGGGCGCAAATAGGAAATTATAAATTTCAATGTCAAATTAAAAGTTTTATTCCGGGTTTGTGCGTTTGCCTTCAAAGCAAAGGCTGTGGATGGCGAGTGTCCTTGCCCTGGTGCGGATGGTGTTCCATATTTCAGTGAAAATCGTCGTCGTTGTTATTGTTGCTGCTGTCGTTGTTGCAACCAAAGCCAAGTCCTTGCTACAATAATTGTTGTACTGTGGTCTAAGGAGACTGGGTTTTAGGATGGTGCGGAGGAAAAGTCATTATTGTTGAGGTTTTCAACTTTTGTTTGACTTTATTTTAGTTGCTTGACCTTTTTGTGCGTTGGCCACTAGACACGTCTCCTGTTGATGAGAAACGAGCCAGTTTGAAAATCTAGGTTAAATAATTAAAGTGGTTGTTGGCGAGTGTGCAAAACTACAGGAGAAAAATTGAAAATGGAATTGAATGCGACACTTGAGCAGATTGAAATTTATAATTTCATTCGAAGTAATGGAATTTCGAAATTTAGATTTCGAAAAAACAGCTTATGCATTTTTGAAATTTATAAATTTTTTTTTCGGAAGAAGTGAAAATTGGGATCTTCACCAATGAATTTAACATGGAGTTGTCATAGGAGGGATGTCCTTTATATTGAATGATTTAAAAGTAATTTTAAAATGTTGCAAAGGAACCGCTTTTTCTCTAGTTTCCATTTCTGTTTATGGTTGCTAATACGGCACTCTAAACATCTCAGCTATCCTCTGTTGAATAACTAAAGCAAACCATTTTGTTCGTTAGAACTGACAATAGGAAACTTAACAAAATATTTATTTAGTATTTATTAATATATAACGCAAATTATTAACACTAGTCAATTTTACTGATATTATGTAGTACTAGCAGTACTCGCTGCTTCGCACACGAAAAAGCCAGATGTTATTACCCATCACTGTTTTAGGATAGTATTTATTTGATTTTCTTTTCTAAAATAGTAAATTGGAAACACAGCACTCTTATACAGTCACAGGAATGTGCTTGTCGATGTGCACTGTTTTAGCTGAACTCCCTTAGTTGTATATTTTATATCATTTTCTATCCAGCTTTTAACAAAAAATTACAACGGCAGAGCCTTTTATTCGAAAACAATCCATTTTGATGGCGCTTCTAAAGAGTGATTTTTTTGAGGTTAGGATTTTCATGCATTAGTATTTGACAGATCACGTGGGATTTCAGACATGGTGTCAAAGAGAAAGATGCTCAGTATGCTTTGACATTTCATCATGAATAGACTTACTAACGAGCAACGCTTGCAAATCATTGAATTTTATTATCAAAATGCGTGCTCTGTTAAGAAAGTTCAGAAAGAAAGAAATTGTGTTCAGCGACGAAGCTCATTTTTGGCTCAATGGGTACGTAAATAGGCAGAATTGTCGATTTTGGAGTGAATATCAGCCAGAAGCATTGCAAGAGCTACCAATGCATCCAGAAAAAGTCACAGTTTGGTGCGGTTTATGGGCTGGTGGCATCATTGGACCGTACTTCTTCAAAGATGATGCGAATCGTAACGTAACTGTGAATGGTGAGCGCTACCGTGAGATGATATCCAACTTTTTTTGCCCAAAATGGAAGAACTGAACTTGGTTGACATGTGGTTTCAACAAGATGGCGCTACATGCCACACAGCTCGCGATTCTATGGCCATTTTAAGGGAAAACTTCGGAGAACAATTCATCTCAAGAAATGGACCGGTAAGTTGGCCACCAAGATCATGCGATTTGACGCCTTTAGACTATTTTTTGTGGGGCTACGTCAAGTCTAAAGTCTACAGAAATAAGCCAGCAACTATTCCAGCTTTGGAAGACAACATTTCCGAAGAAATTCGGGCTATTCCGGCCGAAATGCTCGAAAAAGTTGCCCAAAATTGGACTTTCCGAATGGACCACCTAAGACGCAGCCGCGGTCAACATTTAAATGAAATTATCTTCAAAAAGTAAATGTCATGGACCAATCTAACGTTTCAAATAAAGAACCGATGAGATTTTGCAAATTTTATGCGTTTTTTTTTAAAAAAAGTTATCAAGCTCTTAAAAAATCACCCTTTACTTGGTCAGAAGAATTTACGTACTAAATTTCCTGTAATCCTAAAGTTGGTACCATTTGTATCCCTTTTTGTCTCGCTCTCCCCTTAAAAGTACAAATTTCGAAAAATCAATTTAAGTTGCAAGTCTACGTTGTCAGAGGAATTTACGCAGCAAATTGCACGACTACAGCAGCAATATTTTAGTTGGTACTATTTTTATCCCTTTTTGTCCCGCTCACACCTTATAGGCATAAATTTCGAAAAAAAAATATTTGGATTTGCGCTTCTACGTTGTCAGAGAAATTGACACACCAAATTTCACGACTATAGCTGCAATACTTAAATTAGTACCATTATTATACCTTTTTGTTCCTCGCAACCCTTAAAAGTACAAATTTTGAAAAAATACAATTTTAACGCGCTTCTACATGGTCAGAGGAATTTACATACCAAATTTCACGATTCTAGCTACAATACTTTAGTTGGTACCATTTTTATCCCTTTTTGTCTCTTTCCTCCCTTAAAAGTACAAATTTCGAAAAATGCCTTTTTATACCCTCCACCTCCAGGATGGGGGTATATTCACTTTGTCATTCCGTTTGTAACACCTTGAAATATTTATCGGAGACCCCATAAAGTATATATATTCTGGGTCGTGGTAAAATTCTAAGACGATATAGCCATGTCCGTCTGTCCGTGTGTCCGTCTGTCCGTCTGTCTGTTGAAAGCACGATAGCGGCCGAACGAAAAGAGCTAGAAGGTTCAAATTTTTCCTAAATGTGTCTTATGGTTGTAGACGCTTGGGATTGAAAGTGGACGAAATCGGTCCAGAGGGAAAAATTTTTCCCTCACAAGTACTGAAAATACCCCTAATATTTAGAGTATTTCAGCATGTTTTTTGAACATATTAGCTTGTATTTACTTGATATTTGCAATTCGCATTCCCTCGACATTCTTTAATCTACTGGTAATACTGTGGAATGCACTCCGTGGTGGAGGGTATATAAGATTCGGCCCGGCCGAACTTAACGCCTTCTTACTTGTTGTATCTCGTCTGCATGGTCAGTGCAAGGAACACACCGCATTTCATGTTTCTACCTACTGCCGTTTAGTCAGGACGAAGGTTCGATGTTTATCCCTTGTTGGCCCCTAATAGTACGAATTGCGTAAAACCCTTTCTTATTCAACGTCTACGTCATATTTGGGGACTACCCTGAAAATTTCATGAGCCTGGCATCAGCCGTTTTGTCTGTGGGCTGGTCAATGATAAGTCAGTCAGTCAGTAACGCAACTCTTTTATATATATTTTTTTATTTATTTATTATGAACTACAATACAAAGTAAATTTATATTCTAATTTTGGGTCCCGGGATTGAGCCGGGGTGACTAAGACCATTGTAGCTAGTTATTGCAGCGACAGACCAGAGCCTCTGGTGGGAATCGAACCCACGACCACCACGCTGATAGCCGAGCACGCTACCAACTCGACTACCGGGGCGCTCATCTCTTTTATGTATATAGATAAATAATTAATATAAAATTGAAAATTTAATAAAGCAATTAATTTGTATTTTTGAAGCAAAAATGTTTAAATTATTAAAATTATGTAAAATTGAACTTGTTTATTTATAAAAGAATCATAAAAAAAAAAAACAAAATAAAATTTCCCGATCCACGATTCGATCCCGAGACCTTCTGTGTGCAAAGCGGACACCTTACTTCTGTGACCACATACTAAAAATTCGTTCCCATTCACTTGCGGAAATGTTACATAGTCGATATATCGACTTTTTTGGAAGTTGTTTAAAAGAACTTCCTCAAAGGGGGGAAAATGAGCTTCATATGGAAGTACTTCCTTTTCTTGGCTGGCACGTGATAGTCCTCGACTATACATATCACAATAATTTATTTATTATATTTTGTATATAATGTAGAAATTAATGACGAAGTATCACCTTTGTGCATTAGGAAAAATATTAAAATAGTATAATAATATTAATAATAATAATGTTTAACAAGTAAGAAGGCGTTAAGTTCCATATATATATTTTATCCATTTTAATCCTATTTCGCCCGCTAAAACATTTATTTTCTTTGCGGTGCTTCCAAGCTACAAGAGAAATTGTATAAGAAATTTAATTAATAAGCCAAGCTACCAATATTTGTATACTATATATATAATGGATATAATACTTCAATTCATAAAGTAAATATAAGGGAGCAATCATAAATACCCTAAATATTGGGGGATAGAGAGTGTATTTTCAGCTACAGTCGTTTGGTTGGTTGTATTTCCATCCTATTTTAATGTCAAAAGTATAAATTTTGAAAATACCTTATCTCTCACGTACGCAGTACAAGACAACTTCATGATTCTACCATTTTTTGTCGTAAAAGCAACAAAATAAAGAACGAATTTGAAAAAAAATATTTTACGTGGCTATGCAGTCAGAGGAATGTATACACCGAATTCCAAGATTCTATCAGCGGTCATTTTGTTGGTACCATTTTTATCCCCTTTTTCCAATTTTGCCCCCTCAAGAGTACGACTTTCTAAAATCTCTTTATTTTACGTATCTACACAATTAGAGGGATGTACACACTGAATTTCATCATTCTAGCTGTATTCGTTTAGTTGGTATCTATTTGTCTTAGAATTTTATGCCGATCAAGGATATATATACTTTAAAGGGCATCAGATCGATATTTCAAGGTGTTACAAACGGAATGACAAAGTCAGTATACCCCCATCCTGGATGTGGAGGGTATAAAAATGATTGTTAATCTACCTTACAAAGTCAAAGTAAGTTGTAGTTCAAATTTAAAATTTGATCGTATGTATTACATTCAAAAACCATTAAAAGTCAATCGAAATCCATCACTAACGTATCGGACGCGGACGAGTAAACATGTATTTTCATAGTTAAAGCTACAGCCATTTTGTCGGTACCAATTTTATTTATATACAAAGAATCCCTTTATTTATATTCTACACAGTCAAAGCAATGTAATCATCGATTTTTAAGCAATCCTTTTATAGAAAGATTTGCTTACGTTGAGTGTCAGTAAGTTCGACGTTTACATCGAATTTCATTATTCTAGTTGCAGGTCGTACCATTTTTATTCCCTTCATCCCGTTTTGTCTGACGAATGTACACAGGTCGATATCATTGTTATCGTTTTTTCCCATTTTACTCCCTTTTAGCTCTTTTAGTTCAGATGTTAGCGTTCATTCGAGAGACGAGAGAGGGCGTGGATAGCCCATATCAGAATTTACGGTCTCAGTTCTATATTTTAAGGTATCAGAAACTGAATGACTATCTTATTTTTTAATGTAGAATACTTTTTCCTCTCCGCATAAACTGTCAAATGAGTAATCCTCCTACCTTATTTCACTAAATATCTGTTACCAAAGACAGGAGTATCATTATGGCATTCATAACTGACAAACATTGAAGGGGCAATTTGCATGTCCCTGAACTGCTAACAAACCCAACAAAAACATGCAAATTTACAAAAACAAAACAAAAAAGCAACAAAAGGCAAAAATCAATCGAACAATTGAATATTGCCACAATTCAATGGGCTAACCTCCTATTGATTACCTTCATACAAATGACTACTTCACCCTTAACTATCAACCATCATCAGGACAATCCACAATCGTCATCGTCATCATCATCATCCCTATCGACATCGACAGCAATTCATGAGGACAAAGGTACAAGGATACAATTAACAGATAAACATTTGCCAAACAACAAATGCGACACAAATTCTAGGGTTGATTGACTCCCAATTGATAACTGAGTTAATGTTTTCGCATCAATGGCGAACCCTGCACCTCATTGTACTCCAGCCGCATACCCATAATCACAAGGGCCAAGGGTAGCACTTAGGTGGCTTAGCAGGGGGAATATTGCAATTATTGATGATTTGAGTGCGAGACACATTATCATTGACAACTGCCAATTGTGTCAATTTTTCTATAATGCCACAATAAGAGAGTGTGGCCGCCGCACTCTGCCGTTAAGAGTGCAAAATGTTTGAGGCGTAACAAATTTCCCCTTTTGGGATGGGGGAAGTTTATGAAATTTTCAATTTGTGAACGGGAACGTTCTTCTTCTATTGTTTTTTGGTGTGACAGTAATTTCATTTACTAATCAGTTCGGCGATTGAAGACTGTATTTCAAAGGATGTCATATGTGGCTTGTGCAGATGTACTTCATTGCCACCTCAGAATCCAAATAATTATTCGGATCTTATTCAAAAATGCCAGATATGTGCTAATATTTACTATATATCGCTATATCGTATTTAAGACAAATGCTGTAGATCATATTATATTTTCTAGTACACTAGCAAATGAATATTTATTCATATCAAGTTCATACTTTTCCTTGAAAGTAGTACCTGCTTTGAACTTGACTCTAATAAAATTTTCCTCAAACCAAATAAATATTTACAAAAAATGAGGAAAATTGCAGTGAGTTCTTCCTCAAACCAAGTACATTTTTACTAAATCTAAGTAAAATGTAAATTTTTCCTAAACCAAGTAAATTTTTAACTAAATTTAAGTAAAATTTTCCTAAAACTAACTAAATTTTTATTCAAACCTAGTAATTTTTGACTAAATCTAAGTAAAATGTTGCTGAAGATTTCCTAAATCTAAGTAATTTTTTCCTAAACCAAGTAAATTTTTAAATAAATTTAAGTAAAATTTACCTAAAACTAACTAAATTCTTATTCAAACCTAATAAATTTTTACTAAATTTAAGAAGAAATTTGCTGAAATTGTTCTAAATCTAAGTAAATTTTTCCTAAAACTAAGTAAATTTTTTTCTAAATATAAGTACAATTTTCCTAACACTAAGTAAATTTTTACTCAAATCAAGTAACTATTTACTTAAATTGAGGAAAATTTTGCTGAGTTTTCCCTCAAAACAAGTAAATTTTTACTTAAACTGGGGAAGATTGTACTTGATGCAAGGAAAACAGTTAACTTAAAATAAATTAAATTGAACTAAAAAAATCAAACAAACGATTGTGCTTCAGAGTATGCAAAACTAATACAAAAAATGACAACATGAAATATTTCTCAAAAGTTTCATGATACCTCGGCCACAAAGAGTTGAGCTAGAAGTTGGCAAGAAAAGCGCTGCCAAGGCGGTTGTTTAGAATAATACTTGAAGTATTTAAGAAATAAGTCACTGCAAACGAACAAGAATTGCCTCTTAGATTACTATTCAATGATTTTCTAAACAATTTCAAGTGATTTTTATAAGTTCATTAATACTTAAATGTATGCAGAACTTGGTATAAATTTCAGTAAACACATTAACTTAATTTTAAGAAAAAACTATTTTTTTAGTTCAAATTTCCTAACATAAAAAAGATTTCATAGAAAATATTTAGTAATATTTATACACTCCACGAGAGTATTATGTGTTTGTGCATTTGTTTGTAACACCCAAAACAAAGCGAGATAGACCCATTGTTAATTAAACTGATAGAATTAGAATCACTTTTTGAATCGATTTATCAATGTCCGTGTGTCTGTCTATTCCATCTATTCTTGTAATCACGATACAAATCGCAATTGTAGACAAAACCAAATGAAACTTCGCACAACGAAGTTTGTCGGGACAAGGACTAACGCTATTTAATTTAAAGAAAATCGGTTCATATTTAGATATAGCCCCCATACGAATTTCACTCCCGATTTAACTCTTTTCACTCTAGATACCACATATTACAACAGATTTTCGTCAAAATTCGCAAAACATCTTATATTTCAACTAGAAACACCTGTGGTAAAAATGTTTTAGATCTGTTCAGATTTATATATAGCTCCCATACAAATTTTGCTCCCGATTTGACTTTTTCCGCTCTAGAAACTACATATTGTATCAGATTTGGCAAAACATCTTATATTTGAATTAAAAAAACCTATGGTGAAAATAGGTCAGATCGGATCAGATTTATATATAGCTCAAACTAAAATTTCGCTCTCGATTTGACTTTTCTGCTCTAGAAACCACATATGTTAACAGATACTCTTCAAATTAGGCGAAATATCTTATATTTGTTCTATAGACAGCCATGAAGAAAATGGGTCAGATCGGTTCAGATTTATATATAGCTCCCACACATATTTCACTCACGATTCACTTTTTCCACACTATAAACCACATATTTTAACAGATCTTCTTTCAATCATTCAAAATATCTTACATTTCAACTAGAAACACCCATAGTGAAAATGGGTTAGATCGGTTTAGATTTGCTATAGCTCCCATTCATATTTCGCTCCCGGATAGACTTTTTCCGCCCCATAAACCACGTATTTTCATCGAATTTCTTCAAAGTGAGCATAACACGTTATATTTGAACTGGAAGAACTTACTGTAAAAGTTAGTCACTTTATTCAATGTATGGATATAGCCCCGATACAAATATTCTTCTCGTTTTGGCAAATTGGACCAGGCCATATTAGCCTATGATTAGGAAACACACAAAAATTCTACCCGTTTTCACTTTTTTACCGAGTTGATTTATATTCGGATAGAAAGTTGAGTGTATCATATAGTCGTCCCCGACCGACTTTAGACTTTCCTTACACCACCACTTTAGACTTCCTTACTACACCACTTCGTGGTCTAGGGTATTATAAGTTAGTTTGGCGCCAAATGTTTGTAACACCAAGAAATAATCGAGCTAGACCCACCTTTAAGTATACCGATCGGCTTAGAATCACCAGCTGAGTCGATTTGACAATGTCTGTCTGTCCGTCTGCTGTCCATCTAAGCTTGTTCGCACTCTACAGGTCGCAATTGTAGTCCGATTGTCATGAAACTTGGCTGAAGTTATTTTTTCTGGCCAAGGATCATCGGTATTGAATTTGGAGGAAATCGGTTCAGATTTAGATATAGCCCCCATACAAATGTCGCTCCCGAATTGACATTTTCCGCTCTAGAAACGACATATTGTACCCGATTTTCTTTAAATTTGGCAGAAAATCTTATAATCCAACTAGAAATAAGTATGCAAAAATTGGGTAAGATCGGTTCAGATTTAGATATAGCCCCCATACAAATTTCGCTCCCCATTTGACATTTTCCGCTCTAGAAACCACATATTGTACCCGATTTTCTTTAAATTTGGCACAACATCTTATAATCCAACTAGAAATACCTATGTAGGAATTGGGTAAGATCGGTTCAGATTTAGATATAGCCCCCATAGAAATGTCGCTCCCCATTTGACATTTTCCGCTCTAGAAACCACATATTGTACCCGATTTTCTTTAAATTTGGTACAACATCTTATAATCCAACTAGAAACACCTATGCAGAAACTGGGTAAGATCGGTTCAGATTTAGATACAGCCCCCATACAAATGTCGCTCCTGATTTGACATTTTTCGCTCTAGAAACCACATATTGTACCCGATTTTCTTTAAAATTGGGACAACATTTTATAATCGAGCTAGAAACACCTATGCTGAAAGTGGGTATGATCGGTCCAGATTTAGATATAGCCCCCATACAAATGACGCTCCCGATTTGACTTTTTCCGCTCTAAAATCCACATATTATACCCGATTTTCTTTAAATGTGGCACAACATCTTATAATCCAACTAGAAACACCTATGCAGAAATTGGGTAAGATCGGTTCAGATTTAGATATAGCGCCCATACAAATGTCGCTCCTGATTTGACATTTTCCGCTCTAGAAAGCACATATTGTACCCGAGTTTCTTTACATTTGGTACAACATCTTATAATCCAACTGGAAACACCTATGCTGAAGCTGGGTAAGATCGGTTCAGATTTAGATGTAGCCCCATACAAATGTCGCTCTTGATTTGACATTTTCCGCTCTAAAATCCACATATTGTACCCGTTTTTCTTTAAAATTGGCACAACATTTTATAATCCAACTAAAAACACCAATGGTGAAAGTGGGTAAGATCGGTTCAGATTTAGATATAGCCCAATACAAATGTTGCTCCCGAATGTTTAACCGATTTTGGCCAAACTTTACGTATTATTTTTCACCAATAAACATACATGGTGAATGCGGGTCACATCGTTCCAAGTTTCAATATACCCCCATACAAATGTCCTTTCCTATTTAACATGTTTTGTCAAACAAATACAGGATGCAAAAATCCTTCCCGATTTCCATACTTTGGTATAACCCAAATTGGGCCCATTCTGATCTATTACAGCTATAGAAACTACATCTTACATCGGATCTTCATCAAATTTTGCAGATCATGACATTTTTCAACTAGGAATACCTACCGTGAATGAGAAATATATATGCCCATGTTTTTTTTTGAAATGTCGGTGCTATTATTACTGTATAATTTGTATTTGTCTTTCTGATAATTGGATCAATTATCATATTATTTACCATATTCGTTAAATTTGACTAAAGATGAATTTATAGGATAGTGTATAATTTATATGAACTACATAAAATTACTCCCATGAAATACCTGGGTTTAGTAATCAAAGCGAGGTACATACGCAGGGAGTGGTGTAGGGTATTAGATAGTCGGCCCCGCCCGACTTTAGCCTTTCCTTACTTGTTTTATTTTTTTTATTAGATCCAAAGAAATGTTTTTAAGTTGATTGACTTAAGAAGAATTTGGAAAATTATTTTTTTTGCGAGTTTATGTAGTCAGATGAATGTATTTACCGAATTCCATGACTCTAGCTACGGTGGTTGGTACCATTTTTATCCCTTTTCCCATTTACGCCCTTAAAAGTATCTATTTATTATGCGTGTCGACGCAATGAGCTATGGTGATTGATTGGTACAATTTTTATCCCATTTTATCCCTTGAAAGTGTGAAATTTGGAAACATTTTTTCTATGCAGTCAGAGGAATGTATGAATGTATTGAATTTCATAATTCTAGGTTCAGCCGTTTGGTTTGTACTATTTTGATCCCTCTACGTCCATTTTACCCCTTGAAAGTACGAATTTGAAAAATCCTTTTATATTATATATCTACTCAATTAGAGGAATGTAGGTGTCTCTGGCTGTTGTCGTTTGATAGGTACCACTCGATTTCCTCCATTTGCAATTTTTTGATTCCAGCTACTGCCTAAATGTCTGTACCATTTAATGGAAAAAGTTCTAATATTGAAGATCCAATATGTTTCAGAGTGGAATATACACACCTAATTTTATGATTTTAGCTACTGCCGTTTGGTTGGTACCATTTTTATCCCTTTTTTCCAATTGTATACCTTAAAAATATAAATTTTGAAGAAATCCCTCCATTTTACGTACCAGCGCAATTAGTGGGATGTTCCTCCCAAACTTCATGCTTCTAGCTGTTTTCATATCATTGGTACCATTTTGATCCATTTTTGTCCCATTTCGGCCGGTAAAACGTTTAATTTACTTTTTGGCGATTTTACGCTTATGCGCAATAAATTTCTATTGTATATAAAGTCAAATATTGGGGTTTATTTTCAGTCCTTGTTGGGGAAATTTCCCTCTGTGCCGATTTCGCCCACTTTTCCCAACAGACCTGCAATCATAACATACATTTAGGGAAACTTTTGAACAGACAGATACTATTCTAACTGCAGCCGCCTGGTTGGAACCATTTTTATCACCTTACGTCCCATTTTTTGCCTAAAGGCACACATTTCGAAAATTTCGCGCCTACACAGCCAGTGGTTTGGTAGGTACCATTTGTATCCCCATCGGCGCATTTGCCGACTAAAAGAAAAAAATTAAAATTTCGCGTATACACATTCAGATGAATGTATACACCGAGTTTAATAGTTTCAATTTCAACGGTTTGGTTGGTACCATTTTCATCCCCCTTTCCATATTTTACGCCCTTAACGACTTTCTAAAATCTCTTTATTTCAGTTGTCTACGATGGAGGGATGTACACTAGAGCGTACCAGGTTACAAGTAAAAAAAAAAAAGTTCGCCGTACACCTTCGAATATGAAGTATTATTGAAAGGTAGTTTCAAAAAAATTTTTTTTATTTTTTTATGCCGAACGTAGGGGTCGCGCTTTTACATTTTTCTATATAACTTCTGCATTTATAAACGGATTTTAAAGTGTGATACATCGATGTTTTTGTCCGATTTTTTTGTCTTTGAAGTCATTGAGCTCAAACATGATTCATGATTTTATGCGAGCTTTAATTTTCGATTATTAGAGTGGTACATTAGGGTAGTAGCAACTGAGAAATGATGGGTAAGTACCAGAAGGGGGTGCTTGAGCTCAATGACTTCAAAGACAAAAAAATCGGCCTCGTCGAGACAAAAACATCGATGTATCACACTTTAAAATCCGTTTATAAATACAAGTTATATAGAAAAATGTAAAAGCGCGACCCCTACGTTCGGCATAAAAAAATAAAATTTTTTTTTTTGAAACTACCTTTCAATAATACTTCATATTCGAAGGTGTACGGCGAACTTTTTTTTTGAGGTACGCCCTAATGTACACACCGAATTTCATCATTCTAGCTATAGTCGCTTGGTTGGTACCATTTGTATTCCTCTGTACCCATTGTATTCCTTGAAAGTACGAATTTGGCAAAAACCTTTTATTTCCCATGTCTATGTAGTCAAAGGAATGTATACTCCGAATTTCATGACTCTAGCTTCGGTCATTTGGATGGTAATATTTTTATCCCCTTTTTTCATTTTGGCCCCAAAAAGTACGAATTTAGAAAAATACGTTTATTTTCCGTGTCTACGCAGTCAGAGGAATGTATAGTCCGAAATTCATGACTCTAGCTGTGGTCACTTGGTTGGTACTATTTGTACCTCCTTTTTCATTTTAACCCCAAGAAGTACGACTATCGAAAAATCCGTTTATTTTACGTGTCTACGCAATCAGAGGAATGTATACACTGAATTTCATTATTCTAGATGTAGCTGTTTGGTTGGTACCATTTTATCCCTCTGTACCCATTGTATCCCTTGATAGTACGAATTTGGAAAAATCCTTTCATTTTCCATGTCTACATAGTCAGAGGAATCTATTCTCCAAATTTCATGACTCTAGCTGCGGTCATTTGATTGGTACTATTTTTATCCCCTTTTTTCATTTTAACCCCAAAAAGTACGAATTTTGAAAAATCCGTGTATTTTATATGCAATCTACATTCCTCTGATTGCATGTAAAATAAAAGTACTAATTTGGAAAAAATACTTTTATATTATGTATCTACTCTATTAGAGGACTGTACACATCGAATTTCGTGTTTCTAGCTGTTGTCGTTTAATATGTACCATTTCTATCCCTTTTTGCCCCATTTCAAATAACAAAAAAGAATCACTTTATGGTGCACGTTTTTGTTATCGGGGGAATGTGCATACCCAATATCAAGTAAGTACAAGCAGACATATTGAAAAAATATGCTTAAATGCTCTAAAATTTTAGGAATTATTGGGTATTTTTACTCCTTGTGAGGGAAAAAATTTTCCCTTTGGGCCGATTTTGCCCGGTTTCAATCCCAACCGATCTACGACGTATTTATGGAATATATGAAAGTCCTAGCTCATTTCGTTGAGATGCTAGCATGCTTTCAACAGACGGACGGACGGACATGACTAGATGGTCTTAGAATTTTATGACGATCAAGAATATATATACTTTATACGGTGTGTACATTCCTCTATTTGAATAGATACTTAATATAAAAATATTTTTTCAAATTCGAACTTTTTAGCAGTAAAATGGGAATAGAGAGATGCAAATGGTAACAACCAAACGGCTGTACCAAAAAATAATGAAATTCGGTGTATACATTCTTCTGATTGTGTAGAAACGTAAAAGAAAGGAGTCCGTGTTTCGAAATTCGTACTTTTTGGGCTTAAAATGAAAAAATGGGATAAAAATTATTATATTATTTTATTTACTCTTTGAATTAAATTGAAATATTATATCGATAAATATGGTATAAACGTATTGGTAGCCTTGCCTTATCAGCGTTGTTTGAAATAATAAAAATTTTATCTTTATTTAGAAAATTATTTTTGCAATATTTGTATATGTTTATACACTCCACGAGAGTATTATGGCTTTGTGCATTTGTTTGTAACACCCAAAAGGAAGCGGGATAGACCCATTGTTAAGTATACCGATCGACTTAGAATCACTTTCTGAGTCGATTTAGCAATGTCCGTCTGTCCGTCTGTCCGTCTGTCCGTCTGTCTGTCTGTCCATCTATTGTTGTAATCAAACTACAGGTCGCAATTATAGTCCGATCTTAACAAAAATTGGCACATGTAAGTTTTGTGGATCAAGGACGAACGCTATTTAATTTGAGGCAAATCGGTTCAGATTTAGATATAGCCCCCATACAAATGTCGCTCCCGATTTGACATTTTCCGCTCTAGAAACCACATATTGTACCCAATTTTCTTTAAATTTGGCACAACATCTTACAATCCAACTAGAAACACCTATGCAGAAATTCGGTAAGATCGGTTCTGATTTAGATATAGCCCCCATACAAATGTCGCTCCCGATTTGACATTTTCCGCTCTAGAAACGACATATTGTACCCGATTTTCTTTAAATTTGGCACAACATCTTATAATCCAACTAGAAACACATATACAGAAATTCGGTAAGATCGGTTCAAATTTAGATATAGCCCCCATACAAATGTCGCTCCCGATTTGACATTTTCCGCTCTAGAAACGACATATTGTACCCGATTTTCTTTAAATTTGACACAACATCTTACAATCCAACTAGAAACACCTATGCAGAAATTCGGTAAGATCGGTTCAGATTTAGATATAGCCCCCATACAAATGTCGCTCCCGATTTGTCATTTTCCGCTCTAGAATCCACATATTATACTCGATTTTCTTTAAATTCGGCACAACATCTTATAATCCAACTAGAAACACATATGCAGAAATTCGGTAAGATCGGTTCAGATTTAGATATAGCCCCCATACAAATGTCGCTCCCGATTTGAAATTTTCCGCTGTAGAAACTACATATTGTACCCGATTTACTTTAAATTTGGCACAACATCTTATAATCCAACTAGAAACACCTATGCAGAAAGTGGGTAAGATCGGTTCAGATTTAGATATAGCCCCCATACAAATGTCGCTCCCGATTTGACATTTTCCGCTCTAGAAACCACATATTGTACCCGATTTTCTTTAAATTTGGCACAACATCTTATAATCCAACTAGAAACACCTATGCAAAAATTGGGTAAGATCGGTTCAGATTTAGATATAGCCCCCAAACAAATATAGCTCCCGATTTGTCTTTTGCCGCTTTAGAAACCACATATTGTACTCGATTTTCTTTAAATTTGGTACAATAGCTTATAATCCAAGTAAAAAACCTATGGTGAAAGTGGCTAAGATCGGTTCAGATTTAGATATAGCGCAAATGCAAATGTTGCACCCAAATGTTTAACCGATTTTGGCCAAACTATACATATTATATTTCTCCTATTTCGTTCCAGATTTCAATATACCCCATACAAATGTCCTTTCCGATTTAACATTTTTTGTCAAACACACACATTTACAGGATGCATAAATCCTGCCCGTTTTCACTTTTTCGCCGAATTAAATTGTATTCGGATAGAAAGTGGAGTGTATCATAGAGTCGGCCCCGCCCGACTTTAGCCTTTCCTTACTTGTTTTGGTTTAGCTATATTCACAAAAATGACATTTTCCTATAAAGTTACTGCACTTCTACGAAATCTGTGGAATACAATCCATAAAGTTCCGGCCGGCCGAACTTAACGCTACTTTTGATTTGTTTGATGTCGAAATTATTTAAAATTAATATTAATATTCTCCAGATCTACGAACTTGTGATTAAAAAATAAAATATGGAGAAAAATGAATTTTTATATTCAATCTTAAACTACCCTCGTGTCTCCTCCCTTTGGCTAAAATGCAAAGACAGAGACATTTTTCTGTAATCCTCAAATATCTTTTAATTGTTCACACACAAACTACACCTTTCGACCAGAACTTACAAAAGGACAGTTTCGAATCTACTCATCATCCTCCCAAAGTGGTGTCAATGTCTCATAAGTTCATCATTTCCATAGATTTGCATAAATTTGTAATAATTTTTCATCGCCATGGCGGTGCGTTTGCATTTGCAAAAGGGTTGGAAAAACCAACAAAGTCACTTTGCATAACAAAGAACAACGACATTCCTGTGCAACTGCTACTGAAGGAAACTTTCAGATGTCAGTCGCCCTTCTGATAGATAAAGCATGCGATAAATGCTGGCTGCCACAAATGGAAGTGTGATCTGCATCCATGGAGTGGTTCGATTTAATCGGATTCATTTAATGATGATGGTATGCATCAACAGAATCTGTGAGTGATGTGTGCTGCAGTCTTGTGCCTAAGGGCTCAATGGAAAATCATAAATTGAGAAAATCTTCTCATGGTTATAAGTTTCGTAACTAAATGAATGTAAACCTTTTGTTTGAACAGCTGAAGAGGAGACGACATATTTTGATATGGGAGCTAATGTATGGACAAAAAATAACAAATTTGGCTATACATATAAAAACGATTGATTAGACATAATAATTCGTGAGTTTTGGGTGATGGTCACAACAAATGGAAACGCGAAAGCTTTCAGGTAAATCATGACACTCCTCCAAACGCTTACTGGTGTATATAAATATATATGTACTAGCAAATATCCGCAATTTCATACGCGGTGAAGGGATATTCCATTCAGAGTAAATCGCTTGTAAACGCTCACAAAATTTAAAAAAGTGGAATTTAATCACCGAATTGACTTTTGTGTCCCTTTTTCAAATTAAAAACAAGTAAAGAAAGGCTAAAGTCAGGCGGGGCCGACTATATGATACACTCCACTGTTCATCCAAATAAAATTCAATTCGGTAAAAAAGTGAAAACGGGAAGGATTTTTTATGTTTCCTAATCATAGACCGATGTGATTGTATCGGGACTATATCCAAATATGGAACGACCAAAATATGAAGTGACCCACTTTCACCATAGGCGCTTCTAGCTAAAGCAACGTGTTATGGAAAATTTGAGGAAAATACTAGATCCGATCTGACCTATGGTGAAGGTGTTTCTAGTTTAAATATAAGATGTTTTGCCACATTTGAAGACTATCTGATAAATTATGTGGGTTCAAGAGCGGAGATACTGAAATTAGTAGCGGAATTTGTATGTAAATCTGAACCGAACTAACACATTTTAATCACAGGTGTTTCTAGTTGAAGTATAAGATGTTTTGCCAATTTTGAAGATAATCTGTTAAAATATGTTGTATCGTAAAAAAAATCAAATCGGGAGTGAAATTCGTATGGGGACTATATCTAAATCTGAACCGATTTTCTTCAAATTAAATAGTGTTCGTCCTTATCCCGAAAAACTTCGTTGTGGAAAGTTTCGTTTGGTTCTGGATACAATTGCGGCCTTTACTTTGATTACAAGAATAGATGGACAGACAGACAGACGGACATTGCTAAATCGATTGAAAAAGTGATTCTAAGTCGATCGGTATAATTAGCAATGGTATAATTAACAATTAAGATCCCAGCAAAAAGAGAGCACCCAAAGAAGTGAAAAAGATCTTCATCTTGTCATTCGGAAGGAGTGAAAATTGAGATCTTCACCAGATTATTGACAATTATACCATCACTCTACAGAGTAGGAGTTTATATATCATTTGAGATAGGAAATGTAATGAATTGAAGGAGAGATTTAAGACCCTAAGTATGTCCTAGGACTCTCGAAGGAAGTTAAGCAAGTTATTCAAACTCTGAACAAAGTATTGATTTTCCCAGACTTAGTTTAAATTCGGAGATGGATGAAATTGATTGATGGTACCACTGCACAGTTAGTCCATATTCCTAGTAAATATATATTTTGATATATGATAAAGTTTTTATAATCACTTTGAGCGTACGAAATATGGAGGATTTTGTCACGACCCTTCTTGTACCTGCCACACAAATCACCATTACTTACGTTAAATTAAACCTTTTATAATTTCTATAGGGATGATTGTAATACTGTGAAATTTGATCTTTGCCATTATTTTCATATATGCTGCACACACCTAAATATATGTGATATTGTCACTCTCCTTTTGGTACTTCCCATACAAATTGGCATAAGCTTTGGTAAAAATAAAACTTTCAAACCGATAGTCGAAATCAGTTGCAATTTTACATTTGTTTGTTTTTATAATCACTTTAAACCTAAAACATATGTATGATTTTGGCAAGCCCTTTGTAGTCCCTCTCCCAGGTAAAATAAAATCATTTGCATATAGCTTCTATACCGGTGTATAACTCATGAAATATGAACTTCTCAGAATCCATATGTGCATTTTTCCCGCTTTTGAGGAAATTCTTTTAAACAAATTTCAAAAAAGTCGATATCATTTAACGAATAGCATTTTCACAAGTGAATGGGAAATAATTTTTATTAACTTTTAATACTACACAATATCATTAAAATGAGTAGTGTTAATTTATTTAATGCTAATTTAATTTAGTTTTAATTTTGAATTATATATTAATTCATACTAACTAAATATTTGGCTAAGCTTCCTATTGTCAGTTCTAAGGAACAACATGGCTTGCTTCAGTTATTCACCACTCACAACAGAGGATAGCTGAGATGGTTAGAGTACCGTAGGCCCGCTGTTATGCCCGGATTTTTTGAAAACAGAAATGGTCTTTTTTTTTGTTCCGATTTCTACTTAAAAGCATACATTTTAAAAAATCCATTAGAGGTCAGAATTTCACACAGAATTTATTGATTCTAGTTTTAGCCGTGCTGTTGGTACCATTTGAATCCCTCTTTTCCTTATAATTTTTAAGAAAATTCCCTTAATTTTGTGCTTCTATGTATTGGGGGACGTACAAATCGAGTTTCATGATTCGTGCCATTGTTATCACTTATTACTAGAGATGGGCGCGGCTCACGTGAATTGCGTGAATCACGTGATTCACGTGTGATCGTGAGCAAAATTTATTTTACTCACGTGAGCGTGCGTGAATGTGAGCAACGAAAAAATGTTCGTGCGTGAGTCAAATTTTTGCGAGATTTTTTCGTCAGTGACACATTTTTTTTCATTTTATTTCGTTTAAAAATCCGAATTTTTCCATTCAATATAACATTCATATATATACGTATATTTATTTCTAAACAAAGTGCTGCAATGCACGAATAATTTCTAATTTTTCTATTATTTAAGCAAGTATTGCTTGTGCCAACACTATGCACTGCATTTATATGGGAGACCCCCTTAGTGTTAGTTCACATAAAAACTCACATAAGTGATGTCGGGGTATATGCTTTGTTTTATACTTGGATTTTATGTCAGTGTCCTATTCTTTAACTCTGCAAGATTTAATATTACTTTAAAAATATGAATTTAAGACACAGCTTACTGATTTAAATAATATAATTTTCAGATTTGCGATTCGTTACTCACTTCGATTTAAAATAGAAAATAAGGCGGATAAAGGATATATTATTTTCTATTTGGAAATTGTTTGCGTGATTTACGTGAATCACGTGATTCACGCGTGATCGTGAGCAAAATTTATTTTACTCACGTGAACGTGAGGAACAAAAAAATCTTCGTGCGTGAACGTGCGTGATTCAATTTTTTTCCTTCGTGAGCGTGCGTGAACGTGAGCCAATAATCACTCACGCGCCCATCTCTACTTATTACCCAATTTCATCCTCAAAAAGTACCAATTTTGCAAAAGGGCAGTGTTACAATTTTTTTATACCCTCCACCTCCAGGATGGGGGTATATTCACTTTGTCATTCCGTTTGTAACACCTTAAAATATTCATCGGAGACCCCATAAAGTATATATATTCTGGGTCGTAGTAAAATTGTAAGACGATATAGCCATGTCCGTTTGTCCGTCTGTTGAAAGCACGATAGCGGCCGAACAAAATGAGCTAGTAGGTTCAAATTTTTCCTAAATGTGTCTTATGGTTGCAGATCGGTTGGAATTGAAAGTGGGCCAAATCGGCCCAGAGGGAAAAATTTTTCCCTCACAAGGACTGAAAATACCCCTAATATTTAGAGTATTTCAGCATGTTTTTTGAACATAATAACTTGTATTTACTTGATATTTGCAATGTGCATTCCCTTTATATCATAAAAGGGCACCATAGAGTGATTTTTATTTGTAGTGGGCGAAATGGGACGAAAGGGGATAAAAATAGTACCTATCAAACGACAACAGATAGAAACACGAAATTTGGCGTGTACATACCTCTAATAGAGTAGATACATAATATACAAGTATGTTTTCTAAATTCGTAATGGGGATAGAGGGATAAAAATAGTACCAACCAAACGGCTGCACCTAGAATAACGTAATTCGGTGTACATATTCCTTTGATTGCGTACACACATAAAATAAAGGAAATTTTCGAAATTCGTACTTTTAGGGTGTAAAATAGAAAAAATGGGTTTAAAAATTGTACCAAACAAATGGATGCAGCTAGAAAAAAAAAAACGTTTTTCCAAATTCGTACTTTCAAGGGATTCAATGGGAGCAGAGGGATAAAAATGGTACCAACTAAAAGGCTACAGCTAGAATGATGAAATTTTCGAAAGTCGTACTTTTAAGGAGTAAAATGCGAAAGAGGGGATAAAAATGGCCACGTAAAATAATTTTTTTTCCAAATTCGTACTTTATTTTGTTGCTTTTACGACAAAAAATGGTACAATCATGAAGTTGTCTTATACTGCGTACGTGAGAGATAAGGTATTTTCAAAATGTATACTTTTGAGTTTAAAATAGATGGAAATACAACCAACCAAAGGACTGCAGCTGAAAATACACTCTCTATCCCCCAATATTTAGGGTATTTATGATTGCTGCCTTATATTTACTTTATGAATTGAAGTATTATTTCCATTATATATACATAGTATACAAATATTTGTAGCCTTGGCTTATTAATTAAATTTCTAATTTTCATACAGTTAAAATTTGTTGTGGACATTCCTCTTGTAGCTTGGAAGCACCACAAAGAAAATAAAAGTTTTAGGGGGCAAAATGGAACAAAAAGGGATAAAATATGGTACCAATGATACGACAACAGCTAGAATCATGAAATTCGGTGTGTACATCCCTCTAATTGCATAAACACGTAAAATAGAGGGATATTTCGAAATTCGTACTTTTAAGGGATATTTTTTGAAAAAAATGGGACCTTCCAAACCGCTGAAGTTGATATCATGAAATTCGGTGTATATATTCGGTCTGTATTCGCTGGTCTGACTATGAAGACTCGAAACAAAAAGGTTTTTTTTTCCAAATTTGTACATTTGGGCGGAGAATGGGGCGAATGGGGATATCTTTAAAATGTGTACTTTTCTTATCAAAATAATACAGTCACTTTGTCTGTATCTGAAAATGATTCTCCCTAATGGCGACTGACAGTCGCCTAATATTTAGGCATGTTGACTTTCATAATTATAGCATTGTATTTATTTATAGTAGTAGATTTTAAACAGTGCGCATAAGTATACATTATAGTTTGAAATAGTAATCAAATATAGTAATGTGCATAAAAATATCACAATTTTCGTAATATGGTACTGTACTTATATGTCGACTTCCTTTAATCTGCTGGTAATACTGTGGAATGCACTCCATGGTGGAGGGTATATAAGATTCGGCCCGGCCGAATTTAACGCCTTCTTACTTGTTATCCCTCTATTCCCATTTTACACCTTATAAGTACGAATATGGAAAAAATACTTTTATATTATGTATCTACTCATTAAGAGGAATATACACATCGAATTTCGTGTTTCTAGCTGTTGCAGTTTGATAGGTACCATTTTTATCCCTTTTTGCCCCATTTCGGCCCCTACGAATCACCTATTTTTATAGGGGGAATGTGCGTACCCAATATCAAGTAAGTACAAGCAGACATACTGAAAAATTATGTTTAAATTCTCTAAAATATTAGGGGTTATTATTGGTATTTGTAGTCCTTGTGAGGGAAAAATTTTTTCTTTAGGCCGATTCCGCCCAGTTTCAATCCCAACCGATCTACGACTATAAGACGCATTTATAGAAAATTTGGAGGTCCTAGCACCTATCGTTTAGATGCTAGCGTGCTTTCAATAGACGGACGGACATGGCCAGATCGTCTTAGAATTTTATGACGATAAAGAATATTTATACTTTATAGGGTCTCAGGTCGATATTTCAAGGAATGACAAAGTTAGTATAACTCCATCCTGGAGGTGGAGGGTATAATGATAAAGGAATTTCATATTTTATTTAATGATGATTTTGATGATTTGTGAATCAAAAATGGATGTTTGAATGGTCAAGTATATAATTTGTTAAGCACTTGGAGACAATCGCCTCGCTGCTGCGACAGGAAAATTGTTAATTGCCTCAGATTACACATTAGAATTTATTTTTGCTGTCTAAATGTCCAAACAACCGGTAATCGGAAAAATAATCCACTTTTGCCTTTGATTAAAAAATATATCAAATCGAAAATAGATTTTCGGAATATTGTTTCTATGCGTGAGCGTAATATGCAACACTTAAATATGTCCATCTCATAAGATTCAGCGTCATCGTTGTTGCACATCCTCTCGTTATCTACGTATATGTATAACTGGCATGACAAATTCAACTGAACAATTCACAGATATAAATGTTTGGTAGCAGAAGTTTACAAGAAAACTTTCTTTTCTTTTTTCAACAACAAAAATACACAACCTTAGCATCACCGTATCACATGGAGCCTCTTTGTCGTGTCCCAATAAAACTTTAAACTTCTCTGGCAATGGCTCCAAATGACGCCACTGCTCCTGCAACTTTTCGTGCTGCACTAATAGTTGGAATGACAATAAAATGAACACCAGATGGCGTCGGAACAGAAAATGTACAATCTTTATTTTTATGGTTTTCTGTATGCGAATTTTGCACACACATAGATATAATAGCGGTGTTCACATGCTCGGTGAATTTATGGAGTAAACTGCAAATTATTTAGCATCTATTATCTAGCATTTATTTCAAATTTCTCCATCTGTATATCTGAAACAATTCTGACACAAATATTACCTATTTAGTTTAGCAATCATATGCCAAAAAATATTTTGGCATTTTCTAGATGATAGAAAATTAAGCGGGTTTTCTAAAGGCACTTTTCTTAGTTTTAGACTTAAAAGCCAACATTTATCCTATTTCACCCTTATTTCACATTGTTCTTAATACTTTATTGTGTCGATATTTCCATATTTCAAGGCGCTACAAACAGTCCATCCAAACTAAGAATGCTGGAGAGCTGACAATTCCGTGCATAGTCGCTATTAACCAACAAAAGTAGATACATCAAACAAAAAATGTACTTGAAATAACAACAAATCCAACATATTATATTGTGTGAACCCCCCTGTCATATCCACATGTATCTATGTACCCTATGGCTGTACAATTGCAGACATTGTGTTATAATAAAACTGTTACTTTCCGTCAGTTTGTCACCGAGTTCCCAACGACTGTATAGAACTGGTTATAAGTTTCATTTTGTTGTTGTTGTTGTTCTTGTCCGTATTTATTCCAAGTTGCAAGACTGTGGATGAGCAACTTTCCTTAAGATTCAAATTAACTCTAGGAATTTAAACAAAGTTGCAAAAATGACAATTTATTTTATGACAAGGCCATCATGTTTTTGCAGCTATGGATATTTTCGAATTTAAGTGTATTATGGATGAGAGAATAATGTGAAAAAATTAGAAAACAAATTTCCAGATTAAATATTGACGAACATGCGTTCAACTTTATAGATTAGAGTCCATAATTTCTATATTTATCCATAGATTTTCTGTAAATAGGCCGTGTTTTCCTTGTTAATATGCCAGCAATTGCCAAAAAAAAAACAAACTATTCTGTTATATAATTTGTACGCTATTCAAAAATTTAAATTTTCTATTTCATCTTTCAATTCAATTTACAACTAATTTTTATGAGATTTTATCAAAATTGATATTACTACAACTAAGGTTTTGCATCATGGATATACAATGTTAGGATTTTATATACACATTTTAAAGGAAATTAGGGGAAATCCCTTTACATAAGTTTCAAATATTCTTTGAAAATGTATATATATACAAAAGATTATTCAACACAAGAGTCTATCGTAAACATAAACTTTTCAAATTGATGACTGTTGTACAATTTCTAAGTAGGTACGTATCGCCCATAACTATGAAGATTCCATACAAGACCTTATCATTTGATAAGGGGAATTTTCTATTTTACAGATATGATTATTATTAAGTATATCAAGGAACTCTGCAATTATTTCATAACCTGTTTCGTGATGAATTTTCGATTTTGAATATCTCCAGTGTTAATTTTTTATAATTTTTAAACAATTACCCCACTTTCTATCTCACTACAATTCAATTTGGTAAAAAAGTGAAATCGGGAAGGATTTTTGAATCCTGTAAATGTATGTGATTGACAAAAAATGTTAAATCGGAAAGGACGTTTGTATGGGGGTATATTGAAACCTGGAAGGATGTGACCCGCATTCAACATCTATGTTTATAGGTGAAATATTTGGCCAAAATCGGTTCAAGATTCGGGAGCAACATATGTATTGGGGCTATATCTAAATCTGAACCGATCTAACCCACTTTCACCATAGGTGTTTTTAGTTGGATTATAAGGTGTTGTGCCAATTTTAAAGAAAATCGGGTACAATATGTGGTTTCTAGAGCAGAAAAAGTCAAGTAGCTAGCGACATTTGTACGGGGGCTATATCTAAATCTGAACCGATGTTACCCACTTTCACCATAGGTGTTTTTAGTTTGATTATAAGATGTTGTGCCAATTTTAAAGAAAATCGGGCACAATATGTGGTTTCTAGAGCGGAAAAAGTCAAATCGGGAGCGACATTTGTATGGACGGACAGACGGACATTGCTAAATCGACTCAGAAAGTGATTCTAAGCCGATCTGTATAATAAAGGATGGTTCTAACTCGTTTCCTTTTGGGTGTTACAACCAAATGCACAACGACATAATACTCTCGAGGAGTGTATAAAAAGTGTTGTAAGTTAATGCCTCAGAGAATTATTATTGTCCGAACTGTATGGTGGAATTTTATGAAGATCATTTTTGTGGAAGATCTTAACCCTCTAGCTCCTCTCTTTATGGGTCAATTTGATCCTTTTTCGAGAAAATCAATAAAACTCCTCGCTATTCTGTTCCCTTCCCTTAAAGTCTTAATTTGTTTGACAGTGTTAGTATTTAAATTAATTCATTATTGTAAGTAATTTTTGATATTTTCGTGAAAGATATCATCGTTTTTTTCGGAATATTTTATGGCTTCTTCGAGAAGTATTCCATTTACAATTTTTTAAATCTGAATCGTGAATTTGTATCATATTTATTGGATCACCACTTGGAATAGTCATATTACCTATTAACTTAGGGCCAGATTCAAGAAGGGTTTTTATTATATATTCTGTACTTCAACTGAGTCATTATATCCTACACCACTTCGTGGGCTAGGGTATTATACGTTAGTTTCGCGCCAAATGTTTGTAACACCAAGAAATAATCGAGCTAGACCCACCTTTAAGTATACGGATCGGCTTAGAATCACCAGCTGAATCGATTTACCGACGTCTTTGGAGGAAATCGGTTCAGATTAAGATATAGCCCCCATACAAATGTCGCTCCCGATTTGACTTTTTCCGCCCTATAAAGCACATATAGTACCCGATTTTCTTCAAATTTGGCTTAACACCTTATTATCAAACTAGAAATACCTGTGGCGAAAGCGGGTTATATCGGTTCAGATTTAGATATAGCCCCCATACAAATGTCGCTCCCGATTTCACTTTATCCGCTTCAGAAACCACATATTGTACCCGATTTTCTTTAAAATTGGCACAACATTTTATAATCGAATAATACCCTAGCCCACGAAGTGGTGTAGGGTATAACTAGAAACACCTATGCTGAAAGTGGGTAAGATCGGTTCAGATTTAGATATAGTCCCCATACAAATGTCGCTCCCGACTTCACTTTTTCCGCTTTAGAAACCACATATTGTACCCGATTTTCTTTAAAATTGACACAACATTTTATAATCGAACTAGAAACACCTACGCTGAAAGTGGGTAAGATCGGTTCAGATTTAGATATAGCCCCCATACAAATGTTGCCCGCGAATGTTTAACCGATTTTGGCCAAACTTTAAATATTATATTTCACCAATAAACATACATGGTGAAAGGGGGTCACTTCGTTCAAGGTATCAATATACCCTCATACAAATGTCCTTTCCGATTTAACATTTTTTGTCAAACACATATATTTACAGGATGCAAAAATCCTTCCCGATTTCACTTTTTTACCGAATTGAAATGTAATGAGATAGAAAGTCCGTCCGTCTTTAGCCTTTCCTTACTTGTTTGAGAGATGCACCTATGTCCATACTTTGGTATAACCCAAATTTGGCACCATTCTGATTTATTACAGCTCTAGAAACTACATCTTACATCAGATCTTCATCAAATTTTGCAGATCATTATATTTTTCAACTAGGAATACCTATCGTGAATTAGAAAAATATAGGCCCATGTTTTGGACCAGGCCCAAAATGTTGTTATAGGCCCCTTTTGAAATGTCGGTCCGATTCATCCTATTACTACTGTATAATTTGTATTTGTCTGTCGGATAATTGGATCAATTACTATATTATTAACCATATTCGTAAAATTTGACCAAAGATGAATTTATAGTAACTGTATAATTTATATGAACTACATAAAATTACTCCCATGAAATAACTGGGTTTAGTAATCAAAGCGGGGTACATACGCAGGGAGTGGTGTAGGGTATAATATAGTCGGCCCGACTTTAGCCTTTCCGTACTTGTTTTAATATTGGCTATTGTAATTTGAGCTATCACAGTTCCCAAAAACATAAATATTTTTCAAAATTCTTTTAAAGTTTTCTACTAAGTTCCACTAGATGATTTATCAAATTATTAAAAAATGCTTCTAGAAATTCGCCGCAGCCGTGGCATTGTGCGACGTAGGTCTGTAATCAAGGAGACGTCGGCGACTAGCGACCTCCACAATGGAGTCTCCGACGAATATTTCAAGGTATTACAAACGGAATGACAAAGTGAATATACCCCCATCCTTACGTGGTGGTTATAATGAAATAAAATTTAGGAATTCGTATAGCGCTGAAGCAATATTTCCACATAACAAGTTCAAACTTTTCCTTTAAAGTAGTACATGCTTTGAACTTGATTCTAGTTCAATTTTCCTCAAACCAAGTAAATATTTACTCAAACTGAGGAAAATTGCAGTGAGTTTTTTCTAAAACTAAGTACATTTTTATTAAATCTAAGTAAAATTTTGCTGAAATTTTCCTGATTCTAAGTAAATTTTTAAAAATTTAAATAAACTTTTCCGAAAACTAAGTAAATTTTTACTAAATCTAAGTAAAATTTTGCTGAAATTATCCTAAAACTAAGTATATGTTTACTCAAATAAAGAAAATATTTACTTAAACTGTGCACAAATTTGCTGATTTTATCATCAAAACAAGTTAAATTTTTCTTAAACTGAGGAAATCTCAAATAAATGAATCTTAAAAAAGTGAACTAAATATATATTTAATTTAACTAAAAATAATTAAACCAAATGATTTTGCTTCAGAGTATGCAAAGCTAATACAGACAAGTAAAAAGGCCTAAGTTCGGTCGGGCCGAATCTTATATACCCTCCACCATGTAGTGTATTTTACAGTATTATTATATTTTATAATTAAGTTTTGGGAAATATTGCAATTTAGGGCAGATAACTTTTTGGGGTTTGAATTAACTCAAATTCGGAAAAGTTTTTTAATTAACACAAATAGAAAAGTTACCACAATTGTTAACATCATAATTTCCAACATGGTCAATGGCATCCATACTGATATGTTAAAAAATCCTGAAGAAACAGCAAACTTAATTGAGCTTTATCCATGGTTATACATGTCTGGAAGTGTGCATAAAATATCGATACATTGTGCAGATAAAACAAAAAAATTCTGCCTTTCCGATTCAAGTCTGAAGAATTCCCAGCAAAAAAATTGGAAATCAAAATTCAAATATGCATTTTTCGCGCTTTTGAGGAAGTTCTTTTAACAACTTCCAAAAAAGACGATAATATGTGACATTTTACGAATAGAATTTTCACAAGTCAATGAGAACGAAATTTTAGTATGCGGTCACAGAGGTAAGGTTTCCGATTTGCACCCAGAAGCTCTCGGGTTCGAATCGTGGCTGGGGAAATTTGTTTTTGTTTTTTTTTTTGTTATAACTTTTATAAATAAACAATGTTTAATTTTGTATAATTTTATCAATTTTGCTTAAATAAATACAAATTTATTGCTTAATTAATGTACTTCAAATATTTCATTTTTTATTAATTATTTATTTAATACTAATTTAATTTTATATTTATTTGCACCATATATTAGTTCATATTAAATAAATATTTTGTTTTCTAACGAACAAAATCGTTCTCTTTAGTTATACAGCTCTTACAACAGTGGATAGCTGAGATGGTTAGAGTGTCGACCGCTCTACCCCAAGTAGCGGCAGTTTTTTTTAACAGAAATGGAATCTAGTGATAAAGTGGCTCTTTATAAATAAAGGACATCCCTCCTATGCCAACTCCATGTTAAATTCATTGGGGAAGAACCCACTTCACTACTTCCGAATCTCAAGCTGAACATCTTTTTCACTTCTTTGGGTGCTCTGTTTTCATCAGATCCTATAATATCTTATTTGCCTTGAAATAAATCTATCAGTGATCGATATAATGAACTTTTCACAAATGGCTAACTGAAATGGTTGCAAGACTCAAAGGGTCATTTAGTCAACATCTGGCTCAATTAGACCAGAAGACACAGGTTCTTACATCCCCCATCGGAACCAACTTGTGAGACTTGCGTAAGGTTCTTCGCAATATATGAATTCATGTGAAGTGATTGCGAATGCTATTCTACACTAGAATTACCAGGGAAGTTTGCATCAAGTAGTAGATCCAGTTCCAGTTCACTAGAAGATGTCCAGTCGTCAAGGAGTAGATTGCAAAAGCTTTGTTTAGTCTAGGTCGGAAACTTTTGATTTTGGATTTTTCAATGAAAAGTCATTTCAGTCGATAAGGTCAAATAGCAATGAGTTAGAAAACTTAAAGCCTATCTCATTACTTTCGAATTTAGGAAAATTACTTGAAAAAATAATTCTCGGGAAGATGGACATAGGCCTTGATGAAGCGTATATACATGATTTACAATTTGGTTTTAAAAAAGGTCACTCCACAACAGATGCATTGCTCAAATTTCAGAATGATATTATCTGTAACCTCCGGAAAAATACTGCACTGTTGCTATTTCTTTAGACATCGAAAAGGCTTTTGACAGTGCATCCCATTCATGCATACTTTTCAAAATGATTAGTATTGGTTTTAGCCCGTCAATCACTAAGATGATATATAGTTTTTTTTTCAAGAATAGGAAATTTTGTATACAATTCAATAATAAATTATCAGAATATGATCATATCAACCGAGGTGTACCTCAAGGCTCCATCTTGGCACCACATTATAACTCTATAACATATTTATATATGATTTTCCCCACATTGAACAAAATTTGATAGGTCTGTTATACGCCGACGACTCACTACTATACTCCCACGCTGAATCACATTTAAAAGCTTTGGATAATGTATTTCTTCATTTGGAAAATGTCAAGCATTTCTATAGGACATGGGGATTGAAGATAAATGCATCAAAAAGCGAGGCCATTTGCTTACGAAACGCTTCTAAAAAATTTAAAAATTTTGTTGTTCCTGAAAGTAAAACACTTCAACTTTTCGTAGATGGGACGGAAATTCCATTTAAGGATAATATGAAGTACCTCGGCGTAAATTTCAAGAAACTGATGAAATTCAATGACCACGCCAGAACTGTAATTCAAAAATCACGGAGATTGGTGGGTCTCTTCTCTAGAATACAACAGTTACCGCCAAAACTACTATTATATAAGACAAGTATCAGACCGGTTTTACTATATGCTTTCCCAATCTGGTTTCAAATTTCTCCAACTATAATGAAAAACTTTGAGATACTTGAACGGAAAATTCTGCGTTTTTGTAGTGGGAAAAATTTCGTATCTCCATCCAAACGTTTCTCTAATCGATTTGTATACACTAAATCTAAAATCACTCCCATCGGTCTCTATGTGTGTGACTTACTTGATCGTTTTATTTCAAAACTAAACCTTCATGAAAATAATTTTATCAAAACCGTTTACGATGAACAGAAACATTTTAGTTTGTCAAATACGAACTACCTTTCTCCTGTTGGGTATATGAACAATCGCCAATCGGACTTTAGTATCAATAACAATATTATACACTCTTATATATTTATACACTCTTAGATTTTATTTTTTTTATATTTAAACATATATTTCATATTTGTAAATATAATATTAAGCTAATATAATGAGAACAACTCTCCAAAAATGTAAAGTCCCGGGAGCAAGGACGTTTTAAGAATTACACCTACAACACAAACCGCTAAATATCCTTTCATGATAAAGCATGGTGCTGTCCAAATTCTCATGTCAATTAAGACATTACATTATAATCTTAAGTTATCCTACAAATCACTTTTGTTATTCTTAAAAAAAATTGTTTGAAAGGCTCAATAAAACCAAACTCCAAACTTCAGTCGATAAGTCTATAACCCTGAATATGGTCTCTGATGGCACTTTCTCTAGAATGTCATACATTCAACTACCAGAGTCCATATTTTCTTTTTTCCATGCTTTATATAAGGTTACTTTCTATATATGTTTGTGTGCCACAAAATTTGAAATCAATTTTTGAAAGCTTTTTTCTCAACCAATTTTGCTCAAATTTTGCACACTTAATCATTTTCGATGACAATACAAGGAAATGGAAAAATTTGACCAATTGGACAAAGGGGCGTGGTACCTCCCATACAAACCACAAATTAAAAATCTATTATTTCTGCTCCTGATGACGCAGTAATTTTTCCTTCTACAAAAGATAACTAAAAAAGAATTTCTAGGCCCAATAGAATTCTGCTTGCATAAAGCATGGATTTGAAAAAATTTTTTTTTTTGATTTACTAGTTTCGTTTATGTGAACTGCTCACCGCACATCCTTTTCGTCCCATCATTTCGATTAGGCCAAGCAATTTGTTAAATCACTCAACTGTTCTGTTTGGCAGCAACAGAGAAACAAATTGAAATGATTTCCTACTTGTGCAATTTATTCGATCATTTATAACAAGTTTACTGAATGTGCCTGCTACACCGACGATCGAAGCAAATTAATTTAAATGTTGCAGCTTTGCGCAATAATAATGTAATCAATAAATTTTCGAAAGAGAGAAAAAACAATGCCCAACAATAAACATATATTTCAGTAAGCACTACTGTTCGGTTTGTTGGTAGCCAGTAAACGAATTGTCCGATGACAGTATGTAATTACTGGCGAACGGAGAGGGAGTCCTGCACAGCAAAACAAAAAGATGCTGACCAAAATGCCCAAGGAAGTGGCTTGTTGGCCTTTAAGATGCAGCCGTACAGCCACTGACACAGCCACAGACACACTCCAAGCCGAACAACTGATAAAGACAAATTAACCAGAGGTTGGCCCGCAGCGTTGAATTAATGAAATGCTGGCCGAAAAATGAGTGGTAGGTCGGTACTTCGGTTGGTTGGCCAGTTAGTTAGGCTGGCTGGAAGTTCTTCTGCCGTAGTTGGAGTTTGTTGCACAGTGGTTTGCTATATTGTTTTTTTTTTTTTGAGGAAAATCATCACCTTCGAGAAAATGTCATAATCAACACATAATTATCGCAAAATAAATTCATAATTATACACTCCACGAGAGTAGTATGTCTTTATACATTTGTTTGTAACACCCAAAATGAAGAGAGATATAGCCATTGTTAATTATACCGATCGGCTTAGAATCACTTTTTGAATCGATTTAGCAATGTCCGTCTGTCTGTCCATCTATTCTTGTAATCACGATACAGGTCGCAATTGTAGACAGAACCAAATGAAACTTTGCACAACGCAGTTTTTCGGGACAAGGACGAACGCTATTTAATTTGAAGAAAATCGGTTCAGATTTAGATATAGCCCCATAAGAATTTTACTCCCGATTTGACTCTTTTCGCCCTAGATACCACTTATTACACCAAATTGTCTTCAAATTGGCAAAGTATCTTATATTTCAACTAGAAACACCTGCTATAATAATGTGTTACATCGGTTCAGATTTATGTATAGCTCCCATACAAATTTCGCTCCCGATTTGACTTTTTCCGCTCTAGAATCCACATATTTCATCAGATTGTCTTCAGATTATGCACAACGTCTTATATTTATATATGGTGAAAATAGATCAGATCGGTTCAGATTTAGATATATCCCCCTTGCGAATTTCATTCCCGATTTGACTCTTTTCACTCTAGATACCACATATTTTAACAGATTTTCTTCAAAATTGGCAAAATATTTTGTATTTCCACTTGAAATGGTAAAAATTGGTCAGCTCGGTTCAGATTTATATACAGATCCACACAAAATTCCCGATTTGACTTTTTCTGCTCTAGAAATCACATACTTTTACAGATCTTCTTCAAATCGTGCAAAATATCTTATATTTCAACTAGAAACACCTATGATGAAAATGGTTCAGATCGGTTCAGATTTATATATAGCTACCACGTTATATATTATATAGCTCACGTTATACTTGAACTGGAAGGACCTATTGTGAAAGTGGGTCACTTCATTCCATGTTTGGATATAGCCCCGAAACAACTATTCTTCTCGATTTGAAAATTGGGTCAGGTCATACAGTCTATGATTAGGACACAAATCCTTCCGACAAAAATCCTTCCCGTTTTCACTTTTTTACCGAATTGAATTGTATTCGGAGAGAAAGTGGAGTGTATCATATAGTCGGCCCACCCTACTTTAACCTTTCCTTACTTGTTTTTTTCTAATTTAGTAGTTATTTGTTAAAACATGTAAAAAGGCATTAAGTTCGGCCAGGCCGAACTTTATATACTCTCCGATTTTCGTATAAGTGCAGTAACAGTACAGTATTATTTTTTTAATATTGCCAAAACAAATAAAAATATTAAAAAAATAATTTTAAAAATAAATATAAAATTTAAATTAAAGGATGATTTTTTAAAAGCTATGGGAAGGTTTTTCAAAAAAACACACATAAAATTCAGAAAAATGCATGAAATCTTTATTTAAATCGATAGTACGGTCCATATAATTTAATGTTTGAAGATTACTTCATCCAAATGTTGACCTTGACTGCGCCTCAAATGGTCCATCCGCTTAGTCCAATTTTGGCATTTCCACGTTTTTGAGTAACAGAGGCCCAATTGCTGAGCCGATACAGCTGCGATATTTTCTTCAGTTCGCACTCTACGTAAGCGTGTTGGTGGTTTAATGTCCAACAATGTCAATTCAAAAAGTAAATATAAGGCAGCAATCTTCAAAAAAGCTTAAATACCATAAATATTGGTCACTTTCTGAGTCGATTTAGCAATGTACTTCTGTCCATTTATTCCTGTATCACAGTACAGATCGCAATGATTGTCCAATCCTAACATGAATTGACACAATTAAGTTTTGCGGGCCAGGGTCGAACGCTATTTAATTTGAAACAAATCGGTTCAGATTTAGATATAGTCCCCATACAAATATCGTTCCAGATGAATTGAATTTTTCCGCTCTATAAACCAACATAATATTTTTAAAATAAAATAAAAGAACAATAAAATTGAGGAAAAAGTGAAATCTGGAACGATCACTGTAACAATGTACGTTTCTAGCTGACATATAACCTGTTCTGCTAAATTAGATCGAAATCTGTAATACATTAAGAGAAAAATGTTGAATCGAGGAGGACATTTGTATGAGGGTAGTATTAAAACCTGAAAAGATGTGGCCCACAATCACTTTAGGTTTTACTAGTCGAAATATAATGTATTTTGCAAAAATTTTAAAGAACACCTGTTAAAATATATGGATTGTATATTGATCGACATAGGAACGACCCAAATAATGTTTCAAGTTGAAATACAAAATTGCTAATGCAAATCGATAAAATATGTGGTTTCTAGAGCCCAAAAAGTTAAATGGAAATTTGTATGGGAGATATATCTAAATCTGAACCGATCTGACCCACTTTTACTACAGACATTTCCAGTTCAAATATAAGGTTTTGTGCCAAATTTGAAGAAAATCCGTTAAAATATGAGGTATCTAGAGCGCATAAAGTTAAATCGAGGCCGAAATTTTTATGGGAGCTATATTTTAATCTGAACCGATCTGACCTCACGCTACTAAATGATTAACTTTACCCTAAACAACCTAGGTAAATTTAAAACACCACCTAAGGATGGTGCTATATTCACTTTGGTGTAGGGTATCATATAGTCGGTCCGGTCGACTTCAGCTTTTCCCTACTTCTTTTGTGTTACTATGTATTTAAAAGATTAACATTGCATCTTTATTGACACAAACTTTAAACTGCTTTCAAGCCACTGTACTTGCACCGTTGAACGCGTACTTAGCCAAAGTGGAATACGCGGCGACCATTCGGTTGTGGCAAATGTTGCCAGCCATTAAATTAAGGGTAGTAAATTTGTGTAATTAATCATCAACCTCGCATAGTTGACTGCAAATATTTGGCATTATTATGATAAAATATTTGCCAATACGAAGTCTTATGTGCAGTTCTTTCGCCGTCTTGAAGTTGGTTGTTTATTTCATGTTCCGGTTAGTAATCGTCGTATAAATATACATATACATATAGGAGTACATACGTACGTAGTTACGTGAGTTGAGGCCGGCACTATTCCCAGCCAACCCAGTAACCAACGAGTCAGCCAGCCCGTCAAGACCAACGAATGTAGGTTGCTTACCCCGCACCACAGGACCGTAACGAACTAATTGCCAAGTGACCAACGAAGAGCAGACCAAGAATTTTTGTGCTATGTCTGCCGAAATATGAATGGACGGAAGAGATAGTGGTGAGTGATACGTGGAAGTCGAAAGTTTTGACGAATAATGGCCACCCCGAATGTTTAATAAGGAAAATGGCAGATATGAAGCAAAACATACGAAATATCCAAAGCTGCCCTGGAATGATGATGATGACGATGAATGAATATGCATGGCTTGGCTTGAGTTTAGGTATTCCTAACGATTTTTATCGCTTTGAAGCAATCTTTGTCCGAACAATGGAATGAACGAAATAAAAGTTCAGTTAGGCATCATCAAAGTTTTCGTCAGTCTGTCCGTGAATTGTGTTTCCGCTTCATTTTCGTTTCTTTTTTTTCAAAATATTCTTGAACTATTTGTTCTCTAATATAGGCAAGGAAATGCACATACAATTGGGACCTGAATAGATGGGATCAGGAAGACAGACGGACGGACGAACGTAGATTGCTAAATCGCCACAGAAAGAGATTATAAGACGATCGGAATAATAAACGAAGGGCCTACATTTTTCCTCGTTCCTAAATGATTAACTTTAAACACGATTGGAATCGTTTGCATACCCTCCACCTTCAGGATGGGGGTTAACTAAGTTTGTCATTCCGTTTGAAATATCGGGGACCCCATTCTAAGACTATCAAGCTATGTCCGTTCGCCAGTCCGTCCGTCTGTTGAAAGCTAGCATCTAAAAAAAGGAGCTAGGACGTCCACATTTTTAGATCGGTTGAGATTGCATATGGGCGAAATCGGTCCATAGGGAAAAAATCTAATCTTTAGAGTATTTCATCATGTTTTTTTTAATATGTCTGTCTATACTTATAGCAAAAACGTGCACAATCAGGTGATTATTATTTTTAGAGGGCGAAAAGGGGCAAAAGGGGATAAAAATTGTACTTTTCAAACGACAACAGCTAGAAACACTAAATTCGAAGTGTACATTCCTCTCATTGAGCGGATACATAATATAACAAGTAAGGAAAGGCTAAAGTCGGACGGAGCCGACTATATGATACACTCCACTCACTATCCAATTACAATTCAGTTCTGTAAAAAAGTGAAACCGGAGAGGATTTTTGTATCCTGTAAATGTAAGTGTTTGACAAAAAAATTTAATCGGAAAGGACATCTTTATGGGGGCATACTGCAACATGAAACAGTGTCACCCGCATTCACAATGTATGTTTATAGGCGAAATATAATATGTAAAGTTTGGCCAAAATCGGTTAAACATCTGTATGGGGGCTATATCTAAGTCTAAACCGATCTAACATATTTTCACCATAGCTATTTCCAGTTCAATTATAGGATACTGTGTCAAATTTGATGCAAATCGAGTGAAATATGTGGTTTCTAGAGCGGAAAACGTCAAATCAGGAGCGACATCTGTATGGCGGCTATATCTAAATCTGAACCGATTTGCTTCAAATTAAATAGCGTTCGTCCTTGGTCCACAAAACTTACTTGTGCCAATTTATGTAAGGATCGGACTATAATTGCGACCTGTAATTTGATTACAACAATAGATGGACAGACAGACGGACATTGCTAAATCGACTCAGAAAGTGATTCTAAGCCGATTTGTATTATAAACGATGGGTCTAACTCGTTTCCTTTTGGGTGTTACAAACAAATGCACAAAGACATAATACTCTCGTGGAGTGTATAAAAATATTTTTTCCAAATTCGTACTTTTAAGGGATAAAATAATAATAGAGGGATAACAAGTAAGGAAAGGCTAAAGTCGGGCGGGGCCGACTATATGATACACTCCACTTTCCAACCGAATACAGTCCAACTCGGTAAAAAAGTGAAAACGGGAAGAATTTTTGTATGTTTCCTAATCATAGGCTAATACGACCTGGTTCGATTTGTCAAATCGATAAGAATATTGTATCGGGGCTATATCCAAACATGGAAAAATGTGACTAACTTTCACAATAAGTTCTTCCAGTTCAAATAAACCGTGTTATGCTCAATTTGAAGAAATTCGGTGAAAATTCGTGGTTTCTGGGACGGAAAAAGTTAAATCGGGAGCGAAATTTGTATGGGAGCTATATATAAATCTGAACCGATCTAACACATTTTTACCACAGGTGTTTCTAGTTGAAATATAAGATGTTTTGCCAATTTTGAAGAAAATCTCTAGTAATATATGGTATCTAGAGTGAAAAGATTAAAATTGGAGTGAAATTCGTATGGGAGCTATATGTAAATCTGAACCGATCTGACCCATTTTCACTATAGGTGTTTCTAGGACAAATATAATATATTTCGTGTAATTTGAAGAGGATCTGTTAAAATATGTGGTTTCTAGAGCGGAAAAAGTCAAATCGGGAGCGAAATTTGTATGGGAGCTATATATAAATCTGAACCGAACTGACCCATTTTTACCACAGGTGTTTCTAGTTGAAATATAAGATGTTGTGCCAAATCTGAAGACAATCTGATAAAATATGTGGTTTCTAGTGCGGAAAAAGTCAAATCGGGAGCGAAATTTGTATGGGAGCTATATATAAATCTGAACCGATCTGACCAATTTTTACCACAGGTGTTTCTAGATGAAATATAAGATGTTTTGCCAAATATGAAGACAATCTGATACAATATGTTGTTTCTAGAGCGGAAAAAGTCAAATCGGGAGCGAAATTTGTATGGGAGCTATATATAAATCTGAACCGATCTGCCCCATTTTTACCACAGGTGTTTCTAATTGGAATATAAGATGTTTTTCCAATTTTGAAGAAAATCTGTTATAATATGTGGTATCTAGAGTGAAAAGTGTCAAATCGGGAGTGAAATTCGTATGGGGGCTATATCTAAATCTGCACCGATTTTCTTCAAATTAAATACCGTTCGTTCTTATCCCGAAAAACTTCGTTGTGCTAAGTTTCATTTGGTTCTGTCTACAATTGCGACCTGTATCGTGATTACAAGAATAGATGGACGGACAGACAGACAGACAGACAGACAGACAGACAGACAGACAGACAGACAGACAGACAGACAGACAGACAGACAGACAGACAGACTGACAGACAGACAGACAGACAGACAGACAGACAGACAGACAGACAGACAGACAGACAGACAGACAGACAGACAGACAGACAGACAGACAGACAGACAGACAGACAGACAGATAGACAGACAGACGGACGGACATTGCTAAATCGATTCAAAAAGTGATTCTAAGTCGATCGGTATACTTAACAATGGGTCTATCTCGCTTCCTTTTGGGTGTTACAAACAAAAGCACAAAGACATAATACTCTCGTGGAGTGTATAAACATGCTTAAATACGCTAAAATATTAGGGATTATTATGGGTATTTTTAGTCCTTGTGAGGGAAAAATTTTTCCCTTTGGGCCGATTTCGCCCCATTTCAATCCCAACCGATCTACGACTATAAGACGAATTTATGGAAAATTTGAACGTTCTAGCTCCTTTCGTTTAGATGCTAGCGTGCTTTCAACAGACGGACGGACATGGCTAGATCGTCTTAGAATTTTATGACTATCAAGAATATATATACTTTATAGGGTCTTAGGTCGATATTTCAAGGTGTTACAAACGGAATGACAAAGTTCCTGGAGGTGGAGGGTATAAATAGGCGTTAAGTTCGGTCGGGCCGTATCTTATATACCCTCCACCACGGAGTGTATTCCACAGTATTATCAGTAGAATAGAGGCTGTCGACATTACATAGAAGTGCACTACCATATTAGGAAAATTGTGATTCTTCATTATTGTAATATTAATAAATATAGAAATATTAATATAATTATTAGTCAGAAATTTTCAAAAATGTGCCCTAAATATTATTAGGTAGAAACATTTTTTCTCAAGTCCGATTTTCCTAATTTGCAATTTCTTGATTCCTTATACAGCCTAAATATCTGTACCATTTTGATAGGAAAAGTTGTAATATTGTAGATCCAATATGTTTCAGAGCGGAATGTTTTTTTTGTACCAGTTTCACTTCTTTTTCCATTTTGACCCTAAAAGTATGAATTTAGAAAAAAATCGTACCTCTTATTTTCCGCTATGGAGGCAGACGAATGCAAATACTGAATATCATGATTCTAGCTACAACCGTTTGATTGTAGCCAAATTTAATTCCATTTAGATCCCGATGGTAGAAAAGTGTACACGCCGAATTTCATTATTATAGCTGCAACCGTTTGTATGGTACCATTTTTATCACCATTCGCACCATTTTGCAGCTAGAAGTACAAATTTCGAAAAAATCGTGTTTATTTCGAACCTTCACATCCAGAAAGAAAGAAAAGAATTTCATGATTTCAACTTCAGCGGTTTGGTAGGTACCATTAGTATCACTTTTTATACACTCCACGAGAGTATTATATCTTTGTGCAGTTGTTTGTAACACCCATCGTTTATAGATATAGCTCCCATACAAATTTTGCTTCCGATTTTACTTTTTCCGCTCTAGAAACCACATACTTCAACAGACTTCTTTCAAATTTAGCAAAACGTCATATATTTTATGCAGAAATAGCTCTGGTAAAAGTATGCCAGATCGGCTCATATTTATATATAGCTCCCATACAAATGTCTCCTCCGATTTGACTGTTTCCGCTCTAGAAACCACATATTTTAGCCGATTTTCTTCAAATTTGGCAAAATATTTTATATTTCATCTTGAAACAGCTCTGGTAAAAATATGCCAGATCGGTTCAGATATATATATAACTCAAATACAAATTTCGACACTGAATTGATTATTTCCGCTCTAGAAATAACATGTTTGAACAGATTTGCTTAAAATTTGGCAAACCAGCTCATATTACTTGTTTCCAAATGAATCCCTTTAAAGTACGAATTTTAAAAAAATCCCTCTATTTTACGTATCTACGCAATTACTACGGAATGTACATCCCATTCCCAATTTCATGTTTCTAGCTGTTATCGTATCATTGATGCCGTTTTTATCCCTTTTGGTCCCATTCCGCCCGCCAAATCTTTTATTTGCTTTTTGGTGCTTTCAAGCTACAAGAGGAAAGTACGCAACAAATTTCAAGTGCATATGAAGCAGAAATTTAAAAAAAAAATTGCTTAAATATTCTAAATATTAGGCTGTACTTTCAGTCCTTGTTAGAGAAAATGTTTTCCCTCTCGACCGATTTCGCCCACTTTCAATCCCAACCGATCTGCAACCACAAGACACATTTACAGAAAATTTGAACCTCCTAGCTCCTTTCGTTCGGCTTCTATCGCGCATTCAGCAGATCGTCTTAGAAATTTTACCACGTCCCAGAATATATATACTTTATGGAGTCTCCGGTGTTAGAAACGGAATGACAAAGTGAATATACCCCCATCCTTATGTGAAGGGTATAAAAATACTACTTTTTAAAAAAGGTTTGTTCATTCAATCGCCTGCAACTCCTAAAATACTAGGCCGATTTTAATGTGTTGTACCATATTTTGATGATGATTACATTAATACATTTTTTTGAAATTTTAATGTACTTTTCTTAGGTCTCTTTTTAAGCGACTGTGTTAATTTGAAAGTGGTGAAATGATGGTTTCTCTTTTTACGATTTTTTTCTTTTTTTGCAAAAACAACCAGAAAAGTCATCAAAGTGTTAATTTGTTCATTAGTTCTTAAACACAAGATATAAAAACAATGAAAAATCTAAGAAAAAATAGGTTATGAAAAAAATATTTTTTTATAGTGTGAGATTGCACCACCAGAAAAAAATTAAAAAATATATATTTTTCCATAAATTATTAAACTATGAAGAAGTCTTCATTGTTCACAAGTGCAAAGAGAGACAAGTAAGCTGAAATGGTATGATCGCTAAAACACCACACCCAAGGCTTAACCCCAATAATTTATTGCCTGAATGATGATATATACACATTTTCGATTAGATTATTCATTTGCGAACAAAACAGTGTTCTTGACACTGTAGACCTGTTAAATGAAATTGTTTCCTTCGGAACATTGACCCTTCTCACGTTATTTATGCTACAAAAACCACTCAGTTTTGCATGTTGGCAGAAGAGTTTTTTGCGAGTGAGTGTGTTGCAAGGGAGGCAGGGAGGGTGAATCCAACAACAAAATAAATGCGTTGAGGGCAACATTAAGAAAAAATTGTAAATATCATTTTGCACTGTTTATGACAGTCACTTAAGTAACCCAAATTTATCAAGGAAACGTTTTAAAAGCATAACTTCTTCTTTAATGTCCTTAACCGCCTTAGAATTCCACCACGAACGCGATGATGCGTCCAAGCGGGTACGATGATGTGGCAGGGCTGTTGTTGTGTGGACACAACGCAACACAACACAACACGCGACAATGACAAATCATAAAACAAACTCGAGAAACCCCAAAATTATGGACAGTTGGTTTGGTGAGTGCCTCGCATATTTACCCGTATTGCGGCGGCCTCACCATGATTTATCATCTCATAATTATGTTCGTCCTTTGTTGTCGTTTGCTTTGCTTGGTCAAGTTTATTGTGAGGGCCTCAACTTGGAGTGGTTGGAAGGAGCATTCATTCATTACTCGCATGTTAGCAAGTCAAGTTTTTTTGTTGGTCCTGTTCTCTTTCGGGGGAATGGGAGAATTAAAATTGATGTTGCCGTTTTTTTGCGCTCCAAACAGGCGCTAAGTGGATTCATTTGCATTTTGTCCTTGTTTTTCGGTGTAAGAAAGTTTTCGGCTGTCCCTTTTTTCAATTTTCAGACTGCATGCGAGCAAGATAAGAGAAAGGATAAAGGATGTTACTTCCACAAAGGGGTCCACTCGCTAATGAAATTAAACTGTTCACAAAAGGTGTGAATAATTTCTGAATTATGTGCTTCGAGTGCTGATCAACATCGAACAACACGGCGACATTTATTGTACTAATTGAGTTAGCTTTTACCCCGGGCCATGCAGGTGTTTGGTAATTTTCAAAGCGTTCTTCTACAGAAATTGGATATTTAAAGGTTGTTTTGAATCACAAAATATGAGTTAATGATCACAAATTACAGATCAATCGAAATGTATATTCATTAGATTGAAAATAAGGGAGTTCACAAATGAGGGCAGTTTAAACCAGTTAAAAGGTGTTAAGATCGACCAGCCCGAATAGTTTATATACAATCATCCATCATTGAGGACATTCCACAGTATTAACGGTCAATTAGATGTTGTCTAACATTTGTTTATGGAAATCGTGATATTTCTATACTATACTATTCTCTACTACGGCGCACAGTGGCCCGCAATCAATTCTCATTGGCTAAAATTAAATAACTGTTAATGTAGCAAACATTTGAGAGAGTTTTGTAAAAAGGAAGAGGATTATTTTCAGAAAATAACAAAAAAACTTGTAAGATAAGTTTAAAGTCGGGCGGGGCCGACTATATGATACCCTTCACTTTCTACGCCATTGTAATTCAATTAGGTGAGAATTTTGGAAAGTGTCCTAAAGCAAGGACCGATGATACCCTCTTTCACAATGTATGTTTCCAGCTGAAACATAGCTTTTTCTTTCTAAAATATGTATTTTCTAGAGTAAAATAAGTAAAATCGGCGACAATTGTGTGAAGACTATATATAAATCTGAATCGATTTGACTCATTTTCACAGGAGAGATGTTTCTAGTTCAAATATAAGGTTTTTTGCCAATTTTGATGAAAATATGACAAAATATATATATATATATGTATATAAATCGTAACTGATTTACTTCAAATTAAATACCGTCTGTCCTTGGACCCAAAACTTAATTTTGCCAATTTTCGTAAGGATAGAGCTGTACTTTGATTACAAAAATAAATGCACGGACTATATGTGGGCTATATCCAAATCTGAACCGATCTAACCAACTTTCATCATAAATATTACTATGTGGATTATGATGTGTTGTGAGGAAAATCAAATAAAATATGTGGTTTCTAGATCAAAAAATCATATCGGTAGCTTCAATTGTACGGGGGATATACATAAATCCGAACCGATCTTACCCACTTTCACCATAGCTGTTTTTGGTTGATTATAAGATTTTGTGCCAATTTTAAAGAAAATCGGGTGTGGTTTCTAGTGCGGAAAAAGTCAAATCCGGAGCGACATTTGTATGTGGGTTACATAAATCCGAACCGATTTGTCTCAAATTAAACACAAAACTTACCTGTGACAATTTTTGTTAAGATCGGACTATAATTGCGACCTGTATTTGTATTTGATTACAACAATAGAAGAATGTCTGTCCAGACTCGACTCAGAAAGTGATTCAAAGCCGATCTGTATAACAAGTAAGGAAAGACTAAAGTCGGGCGGGCCGACAATATGATACACTCCACTTTCTATCGAAATACAATTCAATTCGGTAAAACAGTTAAGGATTTTTGTATGTTTCCTAATCATCGGCTAATATGACCTGACCCAATTTGTCAAATTGAGAAGAATATTTGTATCGGGCTATATCCAAACATGGTATGAAATGAACCACTTTCACAATAGGTTCTTCCAGTATTATGCTCAATTTGAAGAAATTCGGTGGAAATGCGTGGTTGCTGGGGCGTAAAAATTTAAGCCGGGAGCGAAATTTGTATGGGAGCTATGTATAAATCTGAACCGATCTGACCCATTTTCAATGTTTTACAAAATTTGAAGACAATCTGATAAAATATGTGGTTTCTAAAGCGGAAAAAGTCAAATCGGGAGCGACATTTGTATGGGGGCTATATCTAAATCTGAACCAATCTAACCAGCTTTCGCCACAGGTGTTTTTAGTCAGATTATAAGGTGTTAAGTCAAACTTGAAGAAAATCGGGTGCTTTATATAACGGAAAAAGTCAAATTTAAGGCTTTTTGAAAATATAAATATAAGAATATTTATTTTTTGAATTGATTTGCAGTATTATTATACCCTACACCACTTCGTGGTCTAGGGTATTATAAGTTAGTTTCGCGCCAAATGTTTGTAACACCAAGAAATAATCGAGCTAGACCCACCTTTAAGTATACAGATCGGCTTAGAATCACCAGCTGAGTCGATTTAACGATGTCTGTCCGTCCGTCCGTCCGTCCGTCCGTCCGTCCGTCCGTCTGCTGACCATCTAAGCTTGTTCGCACTCTACAGGTCGCAATTGTTGTCCGATTGTCATGAAACTTGGCACAATTTATTTTTTCTGGCCAAGGACCGTCGGTATTGAATTTGGAGGAAATCGGTTCAGATTTAGATATAGCCCCCATACAAATGTCGCGCCCGATTTGACATTTTCCCCTCTAAAAACCACATATTGTACCCGATATTCTTTAAATTTGGCAGAACATCTTATAATCCAACCAGAAACACGTATGCAAAAATTGGGTAAGATCGGTTCAGATTTAGATATAGCCCCCATACAAATGTCGCTCCCGATTTGACATTTTCCGCTCTAGAAACGACATATTGTACCCGATTTTCTTTAAATTTGGCAGAACATCTTATCATCGAACTAGAAACACATATGCAAAAATTGGGTAAGATCGGTTCAGATTCAGATATAGCCCCCATACAAATGTCGCTCCCGATTTTACATTTTCCGCTCTAGAAACGACATATTGTACCCGATTTTCTTTAAATTTGGCAGAACATCTTGTAATCCAACTAGAAACACGTATGCAAAAATTGGGTAAGATCGGTTCAGATTTAGATATAGCCCCCAAACAAATGTCGCTCCCGATTTGGCTTTTTTTTAATTGGCACAACGTTTTATAATCGAACTAGAAACACCTCCCGATTTGACTTTGTCCGCTCTAAAATCCTCATATTGTACCCGTTTTTCTTAAAAATTGGCACAACAACTTATAATCTAACTTAAAACACCTATGGTGAAAGTGGGTAAGATCGGTTCAGATTTAGATATAGCCCTCATACAAATGTTGCTCCCGAATGTTAAACCGATTTTGGCCAAACTTTACATATTATATTTCGTCAATAAACATACATGGTGAAAGCGGGTCACATCGGTCCAGGTTTCAATATACCCCCGTACAAATGTCCTTTCCGATTTAACATTTTTTGTCAAACACATACATTTACAGGATGCAAAAATCGTTCCCGATTTCACTTTTTTACCGAATTAATTTGTAATGAGATAGAAAGTCCGTCCGTCTTTAGCCTTTCCTTACTTGTTTGGGAGATGTCCATATGTCCATACTTTGGTATAACCCAAATGGGACCCCATTCTGATCTATTACAGCTCTAGAAACTACATCTTACATCGGATCTTCAATTTTGCAGATCATGATATTTTTCAACTAGGAATACCTACCGTGAATGAGAAATAACAGGCCCATGTTTTGGACCAGGCCCAAAATGTTGTTATAGGCTCCCTTTTGAAATGTCGGTCCGATTCATCCTATTACTACTGTATAATTTGTATTTGTCTGTCGGATAATTGGATCAATTACAATATTATTAACCATATTCGTTAAATATGACTAAAGATGAATTTATAGTAACTGTATAATTTATATGAACTACATGAAATTGCTCCCATGAAATACCAGGGTTTAGTAATCAAAGCGAAGTATATTTGCAGAGAGTGGTGTAGGGTATTATATAGTCGGCCCCGCCCGACTTTAGCCTTTCCTTACTTGTTTCGATATATATAGTGTAAATGAATTGGTAGCGTTACCTTATATGTGTGGTTTGAAATAATGAAAATATTGTATTTATTTACATTTTTTATACCCTAGACCACGAAGTATTATAAGTTAGTTTCGCGCCAAATGTTTGTAACACCAAGAAATAATCGAGCTAGACCCACCTTTAAGTATACCGATCGGCTTAGAATCGCCAGCTGAGTCGATTTAACGATGTCTGTCTGTCCGTCCGTCCGTCTGCTGTCCATCTAAGTTTGTTCGCACTCTACAGGTCGCAATTGTTGTCCGATTGTCATGAAACTTTGCAGAAGTTATTTTTTCTGGCCAAGGACCATCGGTATTGAATTTGGAGGAAATCGGTTCAGATTTAGATATAGCCCCCATACAAATGTCGCTCCCGATTTGACATTTTCCGCTCTAGAAACCACATCTTGTACCCGATTTTCTTTAAATTTGGCACAACATCTTATAATCCAACTAGAAACACCTATGCAAAAATTGTGTAAGATCGGTTCAGATTTAGATATAGCCCCCATACAAATGTCGCTCCCGATTTCACTTTCTCCGCTTTAGAAACCACATATTGTACCCGATTTTCTTTAAAATTGGCACAACATTTTATAATTGAACTAGAAAATCCTATGGTGAAAGTGGGTAAGATCGGTGCAGAATTAGATATAGCCCTCATATATTTCAACTAAGAAGACATATTATGAAAGTCAAATATATGGGTCCATATTTTGGTATAACCCCCATACAAATTGGGCCTCCATTCCACTCTATTACATCTCTAGAACGCACATCGTGCATTAGATCTCGATATAATTTTGCATATCATGTCATATTTCAACTAAGAATACCTTCTTTGAAAGGGATCTATATGGAACCTCTTTTTAATGTAGAGCACTTACAAATGACCCCATTTTAATTTTTACCCCTCAAGAAAGCAAATTTTACATCGGATTTTTTTTTTTCAAATTTTGCAGATTATATTTTATTTCAGAATACAAAGTCAAATATATGTGTCCACACTTTGGAATAACCTAATAACCCATTCTACTCTAATACAGATCTACAAACTACGTCTTACATCGGATCATTATATATTTCAACTATGAATACCTACAGTGAATGAGAAATGTATAGGCCCATGTTTTTGTTATAGGACTCCTTTCAAATGTCGGTCCGATTTATCCTATTACTACTTTATAATTTGTATTTGTCTGCCGGAAAATTTGATCAATTATTTACCATATTCGTTAAATATGACTAAAGATGAATTTATACTGTATAATTTATATGAACTACATAAAATTGCTCCCATGAAACACCTGGGTTTAGTAATAAAAGCGATGTATATATGCAGGGAGTGGTGTAGGGTATTATATAGTCGGCCCCGCCCGACTTTAGCCTTTCCTTACTTGTTTTTTAATATTTGTATTTGTTTTGATTTAACTATTTTAAAAAATATATATTTCCCTGTTATATTACTACACTTATATGAAAATCGACAGCATCTGTGGAATGCAATCCATGGTGGAGGGTATATAAAGTTCGGCCCTGCCGAACTTAACGCCGTTTTTACTTGTTTGTATTAGCTTTGCATCTCTGAAGCAAAATCGTTTGTTTGAATTATTATTAGTTAAATTTAACTTATTTTAAGTTCACTTTTTGCCTGGTATCAAGAAGTTAAAAGCAAATATTTACTTGTTTTGAGGATAAAATCAGTAAATTTGTGCTCAGTTTAAGCTTTGTTTGTGTAAATACTATATACTTACTTTTAGGATAATTTCAGCAAAATGTTACTTAGATTTAGTAAAAATTTACTTAGATTCAAAAAATTTCAGCAAAATTTTACTTAGATTTAATAAAAATGTACTTGGTTTTAGAAAAACTCACTGTAATTTTTTTCAGTTTGAGTAAATATTTACTTGATTTGAGGAAAATTTGGAATGTACATCCCTCTAATTGCGTAGTCACGTCAAATAGAAGGATTTTTCATAATTCGTACAATTGGAAAAGAGGGATAAAAATGGTACCCACCAAACCGCTGAAGTTGAATGTGTACATTCATCTGACTGTGAAGATTCGAAATAAAAAGGATCTTTACGACATTGGTACTTTAAGCCGGAAAATTGGGCGAATGGCGATAAAAATGGTACCAACCAAACGGCAGTCGCTAAACTAATGAAATTCGAAATCTATACTTCTCTGACTGCGGTGACGTGGAAAATAAAGATATCTTTCGATATTCGTACCATCAGGATCCAAATCGAATTAAATTAGGGTACAATCAAATGGCTGTAGCTAGAATCATGAATACAGTATTTTCACTCGACTGTCTACGTAGACGCGGAAGAATGAGATACGAATTTTTCTAAATTCGTACTTTTAGGGTCAAAATGGAAAACGTAGTGAAACTGGTACCAATAAAACGGCTGTAGCTAAAATTATTAAAAATTAGGTGTGTACATTCCACTCTGAAACATATTGGATCTTCAATATTACAACTTTTCCTTAAAAAATGGTACAGACATTTAGGCTGTAGATCGAATCAAGAAATTGCAAATAAGGAAAATCGGAATTGAGGGAAATTGTTTCTACCTAATAATATTTAGGGCACATTTTTGAAAAGTTCTGACTAATAAACTTTGTTCGCACGCTGTAAAAATCAATGAGAATTACTTTATTACTTGTCCTGTAAAATTGAATTATGTTAAAATATTGAATTGAGTTCAATATGGACTTGCTATGATTCGAGAGAGTGTAATGTAGGGTATCTGATAGTCTGCAGAATTTGCTTAACTTGTTGTCATTTCGGTGGCCAACACTTTTGTTCATCCTGTTTAACTCATGATTTCATTTCATTATTTTCATTAAAACTCTTTTTATGGGTTTGGGTGCATTTTAATTAAAAGAATGATGATGGAAAAAAACGAAACGAAACGAAACAAAACAAGAAAAAAGAATGAATTAAAACCAATGGAAACAAAAACAAAACAAAGCCACATCACAATGGCCGGGGAGGGCGAACACATTTCATGGTGTGGATTTTGCTGCTGGGGGGCTGCAAATGATTATGATGGGATTGATAATGAACTCTTATATATGGCTCCTGGTGTTGAAAACCTATAAACGCGCGCGAAAAAAACCCAAAATGCTTTGCAATTAAAGTGGAAACTCCACTTGCGTCGGACGCAAAGACATGACGTTGCGACTTGAGCGCAGCGTGAAAAAATTGCATAATACAACTGTGGAGGGGCAACGAGTGCGAAGTAGAAATGGAAATAATGAGTGGAATGCCAAATAAAATTTTCCCAAACGAAACCGAGAATGCATATTTTGAAAATTAACAGAGGGAGTGGACTCAAGATAAAAGTGGGGGAACAACGAAGGCAAATGTTCCCTACATTTCAAATGGGATAAGTACAAAAAATATGAAATTTCTCAACAAATGAATCGGTTATGGGAAAATATATATATTTGAAATACTGAGGATGTAGATATACGTTTATGGTAGATATTTATATGTGTACGTTACCAATGTTGATCTACTTGGCAACTTTTGCTTATATTGGATTATATCTCTCGCAGAGTAGTGCTGTATTAGTAAACATGATGTAATGATCCCGATATATCTAATTTCTCCCTCAACGCATACCATTACCAAGTTTACCCAACTTTATTACAAACCCAAACGACACACGGAGTATGCTGGTCGCCGCAGCTATAGCGCTCCTGGTGGAGGGGAACAATACAAAAGAATTTTCACGGCAAGTGGAAAAATTTCTGAAGCATGGATCCCCCACTCCAACAAGATATTCAATAGGTTTTATTTTATAAAGGATGTCTCAAAATTTGCACAAGATATAAGTTGAATTTATTTATTTTTTTTCTAAAACTCTGTATTTTTGTTATTGATTCATAAAATATCGTGTTATTTATGAAACAATATATGGGCACTACGAAGATCCAAAGGGCCAAAGTTGGTTATCTCGGGGGTTTTTTGGGAGAGATGGCTTCCTTATCGATATCATAAATTTGGATCGTGTCATCAGATTTTAACGAAATTGATCTCATCTGAAAGATTTACACCTCCTCTTTCCGAATCTGTACGAAATATGTGATTTAGCGACCCCAAAAATTAAAAATAATTTTAATCCTTGAATATCCTGATATTTGATATTTAGTAGAGAATAAAATAAGCTAAAATACAAAACAAAATGAAGAAAATTAAAGATATGTTTTTAAGGATACTCAAGGATTAAAATTATTTTTAATTTTTGGAGTCCTTGAATCACAAGGACTTTCATCTTTTCATACAGATTCGGAAGGAGGAGGTGTAAATCTTTCAGATGAGGTCAATATCGTTAAAATCTGATGACACGATCCAAAGTTATGATATCGATAAGGAAGCCATCTCTTCAAAAATACCCCCGAGATAACCAACTTTGGACCACTCTAAAACTTAAACCACGCACTACTTTGAACTACGGTAAACGGTATAATACCCGCAACCACTAGTAGAATGTATGCACCAAATTTCATCAAAATCGGAGAGGATGAAAATCCAAACCTATGCTTTTTGGGTCGTTTTCTGTTGGAATTACCATTTAGTTACAATTTCCTTAAAAGTAAGAACATTAGCTAAGTATGAGTAGAGTTTCTTTATTTCAAAGTCGAAGTTCATTTACTACACATAGTTTAGTATATTAACTTATAACCTTTTCAGACTGCATACAAAGTCAAGATCGATTTACCCATAAAAATTCGACACTAAAAATCGCAGTCTGAAAAGATTATCAGTAAGATTCATGAAATTCAGTGTATGCCTTCCCCTTACCATGCAGACGAGCTACAAAAAAAGGCATTTTCGAAATTTGTTCTTTTAAAGAGGAAAGAGACAAAAAGGGATACTAATGGTACCAATTTAAGTAATGCAGCAATATTCGTGAAAATTGGTATTTACATTTGTCTGACAACGTAGACTTGCAACATAAATGGATTTTCAAAATTTTTACTTTTAAGGAGCGTGCGGGACAAAGAGGTATAAAAATGGTACTAAATAAAGTATTACAGCTAGAATCGTGAAATTTGGTATGTAAATTCCTCTCACCGCATAAAAACGCAAAAAGGGATAAACAACCAGTAAGGAAAGGCTAAAGTCGGGCGGGGCCGACTATATGATACACTCCACTTTCTATCCGAATACAATTCAGTTCGGTAAAAAAGTGAAAACGGGAAGGATATATGTATGTTTCCGAATAATAGGCTAATATGACCTGACCCAATTTGTCAAATCGAGAAGAATATGTATATCCAAACATGGAATAAAGTGACCCACTTACACAATAGGTTCTACCAGTTCAAGTATAACGTGTTATGCTCAATTTGAAGAAATTCGGTGAAAATACGTGGTATATATAAATCTGAACCGATCTGACCCATTTTTGGCACGGGTGTTTCTAGTGGAAATACAAAGTTTTCCAATAGGTACTTGACAACTTTGAATTTAATTTGTGAACATCCTATTTCACTGATCATCGAACTGTTACTTTCCTTTTTTTTTCAGTAAACTCAAAATTTTCATCATGGTAAGGTACACACACGAACAACGTATGCAAATTATAAAAATGTACTACCGAAATTCGAAGTCGGTGACCACAACTTTAAGAGCGTTAACTCCTATTTTCATTTTTGGCTCAATGGGTTAGTCAATAAGCAAAATATGAGTTACTAGCAGTACCCGCTGCTTCGCACGCAAAAATGCCAGGTATTTGTTATTAGTTTTATTCGTCTCTGTTTTAGGATAGTATTTATTTGATTTTCTTTTCTAAAATAGTTAATTGGTAACATATCACTCATATACAGCCAAAGGAATGTGCTTGTCGATGTGCACTGTTTTAGCTGAACTTCCTTCGTATATACATTTGTTATCGTTTTCTACCCAGTTTTTAACAAAAAATTACAACGGCAGAGCCTTTTATTTGAAAAAAAAATCCATTTTAATGGCGCTCTGGCTACATGGTCAGAGGAATTTACATACTAAATTTCATGATACTAGCTGCAATACTTTAGTTGGTACCATTTTAATCCGTTTTTGTCCCGCGGTACCCTTAAAAGTACAGAATGTATTTATATTCCGCTTCTATGTGGTGAGAGAAATTTACACACCAAATTTAGCTGCAATACTTAAATTAGTACCATTTCCATCCCTTTTTGTCCCTCGCAACCCTTAAAAGTAAAAAATTTTGAAAAATCCAATTTTACTGCGCTTCTACATGGTCAGAAGAACTTACATATCAAATTTCAAGATTCTAGCTGCAATACTTTAGTTGGTACCATTTTTATCCCTTTTTGTCCGCGCAACCCTTAAAAGTACAAAATGCATTTATATTGCGCTTCTATGAGAGGAGTTTACATACCAAATTTCACGATTCTAGCTACAGTACTTTAGTTGGTACCATTTTTATCCCTTTTTGTCCCGCACACCCCTTATAAGTACAAATTTCGAAAAATCAATTCATATTGCAAGTCTACGTTGTCAGAGGAATCTAAATACTCATTTTCACGATTCTAGCTGCTATTCTTAAATTGCTACCATTTTTTTCCCTTACATACAGAAACATGAGATAGAAAATATAAAAGGCTCTGCGGTTGTTAGTTTTTATTCGAAACTGAGTAGAAAACAAGGAAAAAGGCGTTAAGTTCTACCGGGCCGAATCTTGTATACCCTCCACCACGGAGTGCATTCCACAGTATAACTGACAGATTTGTGGCAGTCAACTTTTTATAGAAGTGCACTACCATATTAGAAATTTATTGTTTACTATTCTATAAGGAATACGTATGCGCACTGTTTTAAATAAATAATATATAAATATAAAACTCGAAGAGTAATCAAAAAGTGAAAATAAGGCAACAATTTTCAAAAATATAACTTAAATATCAGGTACATTGTCAGTCGCCACACCAAATTTCATGATTCTAGCTGTTGTCGTATCATTGGTACCATTTGTATCCCTGTTTGTACCACTTCGCCCTCTAAAACTTGTATTTAATTTTTGGTATGTACACAACAAATGTCAAGTGCATATAAAGCAGAAATTAAAAAAATGATTAATTAGTCGAAATATTAGAGGGGTATTTTTGGTCCTTGTTAGGGAAAAATGTTTCCCTCTGGGCCAATTACGCCCACTTTCAATCCCAACCGATCTGAAATCATAACACACATTAATGGCTCATTTCGTTCTGCTTTCAACAGACAGGCGGACAGACAGACGTCTTTCGAAAATCTATCTAGCCCTTTAGTGGGTACCATTTGTATCCCTCTGCCCCCATTTTATCCCTTGAAAAAAGAATTTCGAAAAACCTACTTATTTTCGTGTCTACGCAGTCGAAGGAATATTTACGCCAAATTTCGTGCCTATAGCCGCGACCATTCGGTTGGTACAATTTTTATTCCCTTTTTCTATTTTACTCCCCCAAAAAGTACGAATTACGAAAAATCCATTTATTTTACGTGTCTAAGCAATTAGATGAATGCATACACCGAATTTCATTATTCTAGGTGCAGCCGTTTGTTTGGTACTATTTTTATCCCTCTATTCCAATTTTACCCTTAAAAGTACGAATTTGGCAAAGATACTTGTATATTATGTATCTACTCTATGTACACACATAATTTCGTGTTTCTATTGTCGTTTGATAGGTACCATTTTTATCCCTTTTTGCCCCATTTCACCCCCTACAAATAAAAATCACTTTATTGTGCGCTTTATTGCTATAATAGGAATGCGCATTCCAAATATCAGATAAATATAAGCAGACATATTCAAAACAAATACTTAAATACTATAAATATTAGAGGTATTTTCAGTCCTTGAGAGGGGAAAAATTTTCCCTCTGGGTCGATTTCGGCCACTGGTCGATTTCGGCCCGATCTACAACCATAACACACATTTAGGGAAAATTTGAATACCATAGCTCATTTCGTTCGGCAGCTAGCTCATTTTGTTCATATATATACTTTGTGGGGTCTCCGTCGAATATTTCAAGGTGTTACAAACGAAATGACAAAGTAAATATACCCCATCGTAAGGTGGAGGATATAATGATTAAAATGATACATATGCAGGGAGTTCAGCTAAAATAGTTCAATTCGAATTAATGTTAATTTTCCTCAAGATAATAAATTGAATATTTAGTGATACTTATGAAAAATGGGGGCTATTTGAAAGCATGCACCCATATGGTTTACGGTAGCTATTCCGAGATTAGATATAAGATCAAGGTCCAATGTAAAATGTGCATTTTAGGGTAGTAATAGCTCAGCGGGTGATTCTAAGCCGATCGGTATACTTACGAATTTTTCTTGGTGTTATAAATATTTGTCGGAAAACTAACTCATAATACCCTATTCCACGAAGTGGTGTAGGGTATAATGACCCATGCTGGTATTGAATAGGTTCCCAAGATTTTGTTGAAATCACTTTTCGTCCACAGCTATTCAATTTAGACACAAAGAAAAAAGATTAACAAGTAATGGTAACGAGTGATATCGACTTTTTTATACTCACAAGTCATAGTTTTGCTGAAAATACCTCCTGTTAAAAATCCACGCTTTTGGATCCGACAATTTTGACGCAGCCTTTAAAATCAAAATGGTGACTTCATTCGACAAACCATCAGCATTGGCAACACGTTGTTCTTTTACCTGAAAAAAAAAACTCGAAACTGTTAGTAATCATTCGATGCGCTTTTGACTATAAGAAGATCCACAAAAATTTACCCCACAAATGCCCCAAAATTCAAATATAGAGTGAATTTGGAAACAGTCTTTAACTCCTCCCTCTCACTGTGATCTGAAATTAAAAAAAAATGGAAACAGAAACCACCAAATGAATACAGGGATAGAAAAAACAACCAACCGAATTCTCTAACAAATGGTTGAAAGCAAGAATGAATCGACGCACAGTGGTATGGTAATGGATAATTTTAAGTAACTTATTTGGTATTGTGGGTAGAGTAATTTGCGGAGGATCACGTGACTTTTATACTAGAAACTGTATTCTCATAATGTTGTCGACAGTTAACCTAAGACAATAGTAATAGTGTTTACTTAAAGGTGATGTCGGTATTGATTTTCTGATTTAACAGACCCTGAATATTACTTCGGAAAATCAATACCGACCTCTCTGAGGAAAAAAAGAACTTTGGCCAAATTTCACGTCAATCGGACAACAATTGCATCTCGTACTTTGTGCACAAGCTTTGGATGGACAGGCGTACAGGCAAACATCATAAATTCGACTCAGCTGGCGATTCTTAGCCGATCGGTATACTTAAAGTGCAACTCGATTATTCCTGGGTGTTAAGAAATATTTGGCATGAAACTAACTTATCATACCCTATTAGGGGGTATACATAACGTGACCATCTCCTTTGGGCAAAAAGCGGGATTTGGCGGCTATATCAGGAATCATGAACTTCAGGCTACTTTGATTGTGTAGACTGTTAGGATTGTAAACAGTAAAGATTGGTCGAGAGTCATAAAGTTTTTCCGTAACAAGGACTGAAAATAACTACATAAATAAAACAAGTGTTCTTTAAAATTTCGCAATAAATAACCAAAGAAATATTACAATTTATTTCAAACATTAAAAAGGCGTGACCGAACTTATTGAAAGGTATTTTTATATAAAATAGTATCATTATGGTTTCTTTTCATAAACTGTTTGACATTCTATGTCATGCCCGACAGTCCATATTAAATTGAACTAAATGATATACATCTGAAACTATAGGTGAAATAGAGTTAATTGGCGTTTTTCATTTACTCATCCTGTTACCCCTTAAAAGGACTTCAAATTTTCAAATTATTTCAAAAATTATTTTTAATACTTATTCGAACCCTATAACACCGTTATATATGCTAAATCGTAGAAGAGAATATGTACTAAAAATACTTTAAATTTCAAGCATCTATCTGTATTAGTTAAGTATTACCAACCATTTAAAGTTTTGTCTCTTAAAAAGCAAGATATGAATAAACTAAACTATATTCACAACATCGAAGTGTTCGACGATCTTACAAATCCTTTTGCTTTTCGGACAGCATTTTTAGTTTACGGGATATCACACAAAAAATTAGGAAAGTTATTTTTTTATATCCGATGAGTTTTTCTATTCGGAAATTTGTAAACCCATTGTGCACTGGTTGTCTGGCTGAATGGTTGGTTGCTTGTATAAGATGCACTTCTGTGGAGAACAAAACATAACCACGAAACGTTGGTTTGTTTTCAGCTCTTCGCATTCGTTCCTCTTCCTATTCTACCACTTCTTTTTTCGTTTTCTTTTCATTTCGTGTGCACTTCTGAAGTCTGTTGCAATTTCAATGGCGAAAAAAAGCAATACTAACGCGGCAACAAAAATATGAGTTTTTAATTTGTAAGCGAGCTTTCGGTCTGCTCTTAAGCAACATCAAATTAATATTTGGCTGTGCGTTGTTTTTCGGTTAGTTAGGGCACCACCTCATTTGTTGGAATCGGATGAACCTTTGTGTTAATGCATAATTACGAGTATAATATACATACATAGCATCGGCATTCCATTCAATGTGCGTCCACATCCCAGCTATAGGTTCCATTGAGGACATTCGTTGACAGCGAGATTTTACAAAATATGAAAATATTCGGTTCTTTGAAAAGAAATTAATTTTGGCTCTGCCGAAAATTATCAAGATAACACTAGGCAACAAACAAAAATAATAAACAAGTAAAAACGGGGTTAAGTTCGGCCGGGCCGAACTTTATATACCCACCACCATGGATTGCATTCCACAGAGGCTTTCGATTTTCGTAGAAGAACATTAGAGGAAAATGTAAAGTTATTAACGTAGCCAATCCAAAACAAATAAAACAAGTAAGGAAAGGCTAAAGTCGGGCGGGGCCGACTATATGATATACTCCACTTTCTATACGAATACAAATCAATTCAGTAAAAAAGTGAAAACGGGAAGAATTTTTTTAGCGTGTTATGCTCACTTTAAAGAAATTCGGTGAAAATACGTGGTTTCTGGGGCGGAAAAAGTCTATACGGGAGCGCAATTTGTATGGGAGCTATATGTAAATCTGAACCGATCAGGCCCATTTTCACCATGGGTGTTTCTAGTTGAAATATAAGATATTTTGCAAGATTTGAAAAAGATCTGTTAAAATATGTGGTTTATAGAGTGGAAAATATAAAATCGGGAGGGAAGTTTGTGTGGGAGCTATATATAAATCTGAACCGATCTGACCCATTTGCACCATGGCTGTTTCTAGTACAAATATAAGATATTTCGCCTAATTTGAAGAAGATCTGTTAAAATAAGTTTTTTCTAGAGCAGAAAAAGTCAAATCAGGAGCGAAATTTGAATGGGAGCTATATATAAATCTGAACCGATCTTAATTATTTTCACCATAGGTGTTCCTAGTTTCAATATAAGATGTTTTGTCAAATCTGAAGACAATCTGATACAATATGTGGTTTCTAGAGCGGAAAAAGTCAAATCGGAAGCGTAGTTTGTATGGGGGATATATCTAAATCTGAACTGATGTAACATATTTTCACCACAGGTGTTTCTGGTTGAAATAGAAGATGTTTCTTCAATTTGGAAGAACATTTGTTGTAATATATGGAATTTAGAGTGAAAAGAGTCAAATGGGGAGTGAAATTCGATGGCTATATCTAAATCTGAACCAATTTTCTTCAAATTAAATGGCGTTCGTTCTTGTCCCGAAAAACTTCGGTGAGGAAAGTTTCATTTGGTTCTGGTTATAATTGCGACCTGTATCGTGATTACAAGAGTAGATGGCCAGACAGACATTGCTAAACCCATTCAAAAAGTGATTCTAAGTTAACAGTGGGTCTGTCTCCCTTCCTTTTGGGTGTTACAAACAAATGCACAAAGACATTATACTCTCGTGGAAAATATTATTTTTATTATTTCAAACCACGCTTACAAGGCTACCAATACGTTTACACTATATAAAGGGTGATTTTTAGCTATTATCTTTTTGGCAACACTAGTTTAAACAGCTGACGCACGTTTCGTGCTTTGTTTCACTGTCAAACATCTTCAGTTTGATCTATAATTTACCCATGAATCGTCTTACAAACGAACAACGCTTGCAAATTATTGAATTTTATTATCAAAATGCGTGCACTGTTAAGAAAGTTCATCGCGTGCTTCCATTTTATGGTCAGTTTAATCGACCCACTGAAGCGGCTATTCTGGCCATTTTGACTAAATTTCGCATCCAGAAAAAGTCACAGTTTGGTGCGGTTTATGGGCTGGTGGCATCATTGGACCGTACTTCTTCAAAGATGATGCGAATCGTAACGTAACTGTGAGCGCTACCGTGAGATGATATCCAACTTTTGCATGACATGTGGTTTCAACTCGCCTCTCAACATGACATTGAGAGGCGAGTTCGGTGAACATTTTATTTCGGTACCGGTCAATTGGCCGTCTAGATCGTGCGATTTAACGTCTTTATACTATTTCTTGTGGGGCTATTTTAAAGCTCATGTCTGTACAGACAAGCCCGCTTCAATTGACGCATTGGAAGACAACATTGAAGCATTTATTCGTGAGATACCGGCCGAAATGTTGGAAAGAGTATGCCAAAATTGGACTAAGCGGATGGACCATTTGAGGCGCAGTCAAGGTCAATATTTGCCTGAAATAATCTTCAAACATTAAATTATATGGACCGTACTATAGATTCAAATAAAGATTTCATGCATTTTTCTGAATTTTATGTGTTTTTTTTGAAAAACTTTCCTATAGCCTTTAAAAAATCACCCTTTATATCGAAAAAATAAAAACATATTCTTGTATTTATATTATACAAAAAAGCTTAAGTACAATAAATATTGGTAAATAGTGGGTGCTGCAGTTGGCATTTCCATTCTATTTTAATTCCAAAGTACAAATTTTGAAAATCCATTATTTCACGTACATAGTGCAAAATAATCTGTCTTCATGATTCAACAAATTTTTGCCGTAAAAGTAAATATTTGGAAAAATCTTTTTATTTTGCGTATCTATGCAGTCAGAGGAATGTATACACCGAATGCCATGATTCTAGCTGCGGCCATTTGGTTGCTACCATTTTTATACCATTTTTCCTATTATACCCCCTTAAGTGTACGACTTTCTATAATCTCTATATTTTACGTGTCTACACAATCAGAGGAATTATACACCGAATTTCATTATTCTAGGTGCAACCGTTTGGTTGGTACCATTTTCATCCCTCTACTCCCATTTGACCCCTTAAAAGTACGAATTTGGAAAAAATACTGTTATATTATGTATTTACTCAATTAGAGGACTGTCCACATCGAATGTTTCTAGCTGTTGTCGTTTAATATGTACCATTTGTATCCTTTTTTGTCCCATTTCATCCCCTACGAATAAAAATCACTTTATGGTGCACGTTTTTGTTATAGGGGGAATGCGCATTCACAACATCAAGTAAGTACAAGCAGACATATTGAAAAACCAGTAAGGCAAGGCTAAAGTCGGGCGGGGCCGACTCTATGATACACTCCACTTTCAATCCGAATACAATTCAATTCGGTGAAAAAGTGAAAACGGGAAGGTTTTTTGTATCATGTAAATGTATGTGTTTGACAAAAAATTTTATATCGGAAAGGACATTTGTATGAGGATATATTGAAACCTGGAACGAAATAGGTGAAATATAAAATGTATAGTTCGGCCAAAATCGGTTAAACTTATGGGAGCAACATTTGAATTTGGGCTATATTTAAATCTGAACCAATCTTACCCACTTTCACCATAGTTTTGTTTAGTCAGATTATAAGATGTTGTGCGAAATTTAAAGAAAATCGAGCACAATATGTGGCTTTTAAAGCGGAAAAAGTCAAATCGGGAGCGATATTTGTATGCGACTATATCTAAATCTGAACCGATCTTACCCAATTTCTGCATAGTGTTTCTAGTTGGATTATAAGACGTTGTCCCAAATTTAAAGAAAATCGGGTACAATATATGGGTTTTAGAGCGCAAAATTCAAATCGGGAGCGACATTTGTATGGGGCCTATATCTAAATCTGAACCGATCTAGCCCGCTTTAGCCACTGGTGTTTCTAGTTAGATTATAAGATGTTGTGCCAAATTTAAAGAAAATCAATTAGAATATGTGGCATTTAAAGCGGAAAAAGTCAAATCGGGAGCGATATTTATATGGGGGCTATATCTAAATCTGAACCGATCTTACCCAATTTCTGCATAGGTGTTTCTAGTAAGATTATAAGATGTTGTGCCAAATTTAAAGAAAATCGAGTACAATATGTGGTTTCTACAGAGAAAAATGTCAAATCGGGAACGACATTTGTATGGGGGCTATATCTAAATCTGAACCGATTTTACCTATTTTCACCATAGATGTTCTTAGTTTAAATATAAGATGTTTTGCCAAATCTGAAGACAATCTGATACAATATGTGGTTTCTAGAGCGGAAAAGTCAAATCGGGAGTGAAATTTGTATGGGAGCTATATATAAATCTGAACCGATCTGTCCGATATTCACCATGAGAGTTTCTAGTGGGAATATAAGATGTTTTACCAAATCTGAAGACAATCTGATACAATATGTGGTTTCTAGAGCGGAAAAAGTAAAATCGGGAGCGAAATTTGTATGGGAGCTATATATAAATCTGAACCAATCTGACCGATGTTCACCATGAGTGTTTCTAGTGGAAATATAAGATGTTTTACCAAATCTGAAGACAATCTGATACATTATATGGTCTCTAGAGCGGAAAAAGTCAAATCGGGAGAGAAATTTGCATGGGAGCTATATATAAATCTGAACCGATTTAACACATTTTTACCACAGGTGTTTCTAGTTACAATATAAGATGTTTTGCCAATTTTAAAGAAAATCTGTTGTAATATGTGGTATCTAGAGTGAAAAGAGTCAAATCGGGAGTGAAATTCGTATGGGGGCTATATCAAAATCTGAACCGATTTTCTTCAAATTAAATAGCGTTCGTCCTTATCCCGAAAAACATCGTTGTGCAAAGCTTCATTTGGTTCTGTCTACAATTGCGACCTGTATCGTGATTACAAGAATAGATGGACGGACTGACAGACAGACAGACGGACATTGCTAAATCGACTTAGAAAGTGATTCTAAGACGATCGGTATAATTAACAATGGGTCTATCTCGTTTCCTTTTGGAGTGTATAAATATGTATAAATACTCTAAAATATTGCGGGTTATTATGGTATTTTTAGTCCTTATGAGAGAAAAATTGTTCCCTTTTGGGCCGATTTCACCCAGTTTCAATCCCAACCGATCTACGACTATAAGACGTATTTATGGAAAATTTTGACGGGTGCTTTCAACAGACGGACGGACGGACATGGCTAGATCATCTTAGAATTTTATGACGATCAAGAATATATATACTTTATAGGGTATCAAGTCGATATTTCAAACAGAATTACAAAGTTAGTGTACCCCCATTCTGAAGATGGAGGGTATCAAAATGACAAATACCCGGATTTTGTTTATGGCCGATATGACATTGGGTGTTATGAAGCTATGCCTCGGATGGTATTAAAAATAAAATCAATTATGTATTTTTATGTCTCAGGTAATTTTTAATTAGTTAATTCTTTTCTCATTTTACAAAACTGTAATAACAATAATGATATTGCACCATTTCCGAAAGCGTCGTCGTCCATAGGTATTCACTTCTTGGAGTTGTTACTGTTATAATTTGCGTATACGCCCGTCTAGAGTAATGCCAATAGCACGTTGCTTCTTAACAAAAATATCTATATTAGTCTGATACACCACAATTGGAAAAATCATGGGAAAATCTTCATCTCTTATTGTATAATTCTTCACCGCATATATTGTGTTCTAGAAGGCAGAAAATAAAATAATTCAATAATGCCAGCTGGGATTCTGCTAAGTCTTACCGCATAAATTGGACACTTTTTGGGTATATTACTGACCCGAAAGAGCTCGTTAAAAATCACCTTTAGAAAATTCGCCTTAGTCACACTTTCCAAACTCTGACAGCCGTTCAAGTTTACTCTTGCGAAATTCATGCGTCGATTGGCTTTTTGAAAAACATCAATGTTTATTCTCAAATCGAATTCGGTTACATTTTTCAGCAGTGAAAACTCGATATATAAAACTTTGTTATTGTAGACATGATGTTTCTTCGTTTTTTCGAGTTCCGGATCGTAAATTTGTATATCGAGGCCAGTTATTTCGGCGGTAAAGTCACGCTGAAAATGTGACAAATTGAAATAAATTAATTGTAAATAAGTTTGTATTCTATAAATGCAATAGATTTAAAAGAGGCTTTAGCCACAGAAGTATCCCTATTCAAATCAAATATTGATTACAGATCCAAACAAAACATAACGAAAAAGCCGCACTTACCTTTGCCTGGATTTGTAAATTTGTCCAAATGAAAACACAAAAGAACAACGAGTTTTTATCGATCTTCATAGTATAAAGTCTACTGTTCTACTAGACAACATTTACATTGCTGTTATTACAAATGAAATGGTTGAATACTAATAGCAATTAAAAATGATTTAACTCTCTACATTTAGATAAAAATTACATCATTTGATTTGACAATGATCTACGAATGATGTCATTCGGACAAATAAGTAATTGTGCGTTTTATTAATCATAATTACACGCATTGATTGGTCGAAACCCTATAACAAATTCTACTTGCAAAATAGATAAGAAAATACATCTCCTCTGTAGTGAAAATTCGTGATAGATGGTCACACAGACTGAGCAAATAATCGACAAAAAAAACCACTGTGGAACAAAACAAGTAAGGAAAGGCTAAAGTCGGGCGGGCCCGACTATATAATACCCTAAACCACTCCCTGCGTATATACCTCGCTTTGATTACTAAACCCAGGTATTTCATGAGAGCAATTTAGTTCATATAAATTATACAGTATACTTTAAATTCATCTTTAGTCAAATTTAATGAGTATGGTAAATAATAGAGTAATTGATCCAATTTGCCGATATTATCGAATGATAAATACAGATTATACAGCGGTAATAGGATGAATCGGACGGACATTTGAAGGCCTATAACAACACTTGAAGCCTGTGCCAAAACATGCGCCTATAAATTTCTCACTAACGGTAGGAATTCCTAGTTGAAACATATAATGATCTGCCAAATTTGATGAAGGTCCGATGTAAGATGTAGTTTCTAGAGCTGTAATATAGCAGAATGGGGCCCCATTTGGGTTATACCAAAGTATGGACATATGGGCATCTCCCAAACAAGTAAGGAAAGGCTAAAGACGGACGGAGCAGACTATATGATACACTCCACTTTCTATCCGAATACAATTCAATTCGGTAAAAAAGTGAAATCAGGGAGGATTTTTGAATCATGTAAATGTATGTGTTTGGCAAAAAATGCTAAATCGGAAAGGACATTTGTATGGGGGTATATTGATACCTGTAACGATGTGACCCGCTTTCACCATGTATGTTTATTGGTGAAATATAATATGCAAAGTTTGGCCAAAATCGGTTAAACATTCGGGAGCGACATTTGTATTGGGGCTATATATAAATCTGAACCGATCTTACCCACTTTCACCATAGGTGTTTTTAGTTAGATCATAAGATATTCTGCCAATTTTTAAGAAAATCGGGTACAATATGTGGTTTCTAGAGCGGAAAAAGTCAAATCGGGAGCTACATTTGTATGGGGGCTATATCTAAATCTGAACCGATCTTACCCACTTTCAGCATAGGTGTTTCTAGTTAGATTATAAAATGTTGCGCCAATTTTAAAGAAAATCGGTTACAATATGTGCATTTTAGAGCGGAAAAAGTCAAATCGGGAGCGACATTTGTATGGGGGCTATATCTAAATCTGAACCGATCTTACCCACTTTCAGCATAGGTGTTTCTAGTTCGATTATAAAATGTTGTGCCAATTTTAAAGAAAATTGGATACAATATGTGGTTTCTAGAGCGGAAAAAGTCAAATCGGGAGCTACATTTGTATGGGGGCTATATCTAAATCTGAACCGATCTTACCCACTTTCTGTAAAGATGTTTCTAGTTGGATTATACGATGTTGTGCCAAATTTAAAGAATATCGGGTACAATATGTGGTTTCTAGAGCGGAAAATGTCAAGTCGGGAGCGACATTTGTATGGGGGCCATATCTAAATATGAACCGATTTGCCTCAAATTAAATAGCGTTCGTCCTTGATCCACAAAACTTACTTGTGCCAATTTTTGTGAAGATCGGACTATAATTGCGACCTGGAATTTGATTACAACAATAGACGGACAGACAGACGGACATTGCTAAATCGAATCAGAAAGTGATTCTAAGCCGATCTGTATAAAAAACGTGGAGTGTATAAAAATCGAGAAATTTGTCACTTTTGCGGCTAACTAAGCGCAACCTAAATTATGTTAAGAATCATTCCTAGGAAGTTTATATGTTCTAGAAAGTGGTTTATTGAGATGTTAGTTAAATTTTTTTAAAACAAGTAACGAAAAGCTAAAGTTATACTATAAATTCATCTCTAAGTTCATCTAAATTTATGTAACAAATATGGTAAATAATTGATCCAATTTTCCGGCAGACAAATACAAATTATACAGTACTAATAGGATGAATCGGACCGACATTTGAAAGGAGGCCTACAACAACACCGGCTCAAAACATGGGCCTATATATTTCTCATTCACTTTAGGTATTCATAATTGAAATATATCATGATCCGATGTAAGACGTAGTTTCTAGAGCTGTATTACAGTAGAATGGGTTATTGGGCTATTCCAAAGTGTGGACACATATATTTGACTTTGTATTCTGAAATATAATATAATCTGCAAAATTTGAAAAAAAATCCGATGTAAAATTTGCGTTCTTGAGGGGTAAAAATTAAAATGGGGTCATTTGTAAGTGCTCTACATTAAAAAGAGGTTCCATATAGATCCCTTTCAAAGAAGGTATTCTTAGTTGAAATATGACATGATATGCAAAATTATATCGAGATCTAATGCACGATGTGCGTTCTAGAGATGTAATAGAGTGGAATGGAGGCCCAATTTGTATGGGGGTTATACCAAAATATGGACCTATATGTTTGACATATATGTCTTCTTAGTTGAATTATATGAGGGCTATATCTAAATCTGAACCGATCTTACCTACTTTCACCATAGGTTTTTTAGTTGGATTATAAGATGTTGTGCCAATTTTAAAGAAAAACGGGTACTATATGTGGTTTCTAAAGCGGAGAAAGTGAAATCGAGAGCGACATTTGTATGGGGGCTATATCTAAATCTGAAGCGATCTTACCCAATTTTTGCATACGTGTTTCTAGTTGGATTATAAGATGTTGTGCCAAATTTAACGAAAATCGGGTACAATATGTCGGTTCTAGAGCGGAAAATGTAAAATCGGGAGCGACATTTGTATGGTGGCTATGTCTAAATCTGAACCGATTTCTTCCAAATTCAATACCGATGGTCCTTGGCCAGAAAAAATAACTTCTGCCAAGTTTCATGACAATCGGACAACAATTGCGACCTGTAGAGTGCGAACAAGCTTAGATGGACAGCAGACGGACAGACGGACGGACGGACGGACGGACAGACAGACATCGTTAAATCGACTCAGCTGGTGATTCTAAGCCGATCGGTGGGTCTAGCTCGATTATTTCTTGGTGTTACAAACATTTGGCGCGAAACTAACTTATAATACCCTAGACCACGAAGTGGTGTAGGGTATAAAGAGGGATAAAAATGGGAGCTACCAAACTGCTGAAGTTGAAATCATGAAATTCGATTATACATTCTGAATATGAAAACTCGAAAAAAGTGTTATTTCGAAATTTGTACATTTAGTCGGGGAATGGGTCTGTATCTGAAAATGCTTCTTTCTAATGGCGATTGACAATCGCCTAATAAAGGGTGATTTTTTAAGAGCTTGATAACTTTTTTTTTTTAAAAACGCATAAAATTTGCAAAATCTCATCGGTTCTTTATTTGAAACGTTAGATTGGTCCATGACATTTACTTTTTGAAGATAATTTCATTTAAATGTTGACCGCGGCTGCGTCTTAGGTGGTCCATCCGCTTAGTCCAATTTTGGCATTTCCACGTTTTTGAGTAACAGAGACCCAATTGGTGCGAACGGCGACGAATCGAAAATTGGTGGTCATCATTAACACTGGCCGATACAGCTGCGATATTTTCTTCAGTTCGCACTCTACGTAAGCGTGTTGGTGGTTTAATGTCCAACAATGTAAATTTGGTGCGAAATTTAGTCACAATAGCCCGAATAGCCGCTTCAGTGGGTCGATTAAACTGACCATAAAATGGAAGCGCGCAATGAACTTTCTTAACAGAGCACGCATTTTGATAATAAAATTCAATAATTTGCAAGCGTTGTTCGTTTGTAAGACGATTCATGATGAAATGTCAAAGCATACTGAGCATCTTTCTCTTTGACACCACGTCTGAAATCCCACGTGATCTGTCAAATACTAATGCGTGAAAATCCTAACCTCAAAAAAATCACTCTTTATTTAGGCATGTTCACTTTCACAATTACAGCATTTTATTTATATATAGTAGTCGATTTTAAACAGTGCGCATAAGTATACATTATAGTTTGAAATAGTAAATAAATATAATAATGTCCATAAAAATATCACAATTTTCGTAATATGGTACTGTGCTTCTATGTAAAGTCGACATCCTTTAATCTGCTGGTAATACTGTGGAATGCACTCCGTGGTGGAGGGTATATAAGATTCGGCCCGACCGAACTTAACGCCTTCTTACTTACTGTTAAAAATAACAATTGCCAAAAACAAATATTTTTGACGAATTGACATTTTTATAAATTTAGGCAACACTGCATTCTGAACAAATGACAAAATATTTAGAAATCACCCAAATATTTGTTTTCTATTTTGTGCGATTGGAATTAAAAGATACATCAATGGGCATTTCTTTTTATGTCTCATGGAATTTTAATTAGTTCTATTTTTTTATAAAACTGTCTTACAAAAATAATAACAAATACGATATTGCGCCATTTTGTAAGAATTTAATACCGTTATAATTTGCGTATACGTCCGTCTAGAATAATGTCCAATACACGTTGTTTTTTAATGAAAAAATCTATATGAGTCTGATACACCACAATTGGAAAAAAGGCGGGAAAATCTTCATCTCTTATTGTGTAATTCCTCACAGCATATATTTTGTCCTAGAAAGCAGAAAATAAAATAATTCAATAATGCCAGCTGGGATTCTGCTAAGTCTTACCGCATAAATTGGACACTTTTTGGGTATATTACTGACCCGAAAGAGCTCGTTAAAAATCACCTTTATAAAGTTTACCTTAGTCACACTTGCCAAACTCTGACAGCCGTTCAAGTTTACTCTTGCGAAATTCATGCGTCGATTGGCTTTTTGAAAAACATCAATGTTAATTCTCAAATCGAATTCGGTTATATTTTTCAGCAGTGAAAACTCGATATATACAATTTTGTTATTGTAGACATGATGTTTCTTCGTCTTTACAAGTTTCGGATCGAAAACTTGTATATCGAGGCCATTTATTTCGACGGTAAAGTCACGCTGAAAATATGGAAAATTTAAATAAATTTCAAGTCAATATTTACCGGCGGTACAGTTGACTAAACTAGACAGTATGTTAATATTTTAGTGTTCTTCGTGTAAAAATTTCCAACAAAATTCCCAATTCTCCGAAACGAATGAGAATCACAACTCACTTTTCGAATATCAGTCAAGGACAATCACACCAAACAACAGAGCACACATTGCCATCTTACAAGCGTGGCACGGCAAAACAAGCGATGTGCTTGGTACACACACACACTAGCATATGCTACTCAATGAGATGCTTCGCTAATTGGTGCGATTGTTTTTTCAGTGATATTCGAAGAGTGAGTTGTGGTTCTCGTTCGTTTGGAGAATAATTGACTAAAAGTGTTAAGAGTCATGAAGCTTTCTGAAGACGGTCATCACGGGCCTGAATTAATAAAAGTCACCATTTTATTTATATATAAATTCTAATTCTATAAAATATTAATGCAAACTGCTCCTGTGCCGGGGCAATATATCGCACTTGTTCCGCAAAAGGTTAACAACTCAAAATTTTAAATAAAGAGTGATTTTTTTGAGGTTAGGATTTTCATGCATTAGTATTTGACAGATCACGTGGGATTTCAGACATGGTGTCAAAGAGAAAGATGCTCAGTATGCTTTGACATTTCATCGTGAATCGTCTTACAAACGAACAACGCTTGCAAATTATTGAATTATTATCAAAATGCGTGCTCTGTTAAGAAAGTTCATTGCGCGCTTCCATTTTATGGTCAGTTTAATCGATCCACTGAAGCGGCTATTCGGGCTATTGTGACTAAATTTCGCACCAAATATACATTGTTGGACATTAAACCACCAACACGCTTACGTAGAGTGCGAACTGAAGAAAATATCGCAGCTGTATCGGCCAGTGTTAATGATGACCACCAATTTTCGATTCGTCGCCGTTCGCACCAATTGGGTCTCTGTTACTCAAAAACGTGGAAATGCCAAAATTGGACTAAGCGGATGGACCACCTAAGACGCAGCCGCGGTCAACATTTAAATGAAATTATCTTCAAAAAGTAAATGTCATGGACCAATCTAACGTTTCAAATAAAGAACCGATGAGATTTTGCAAATTTTATGCGTTTTTTTTTTAAAAAAAAGTTATCAAGCTCTTAAAAAATCACCCTTTATATTTATCTATCCACTGTAAAAATCGCCCCTAGTTTTGTCTCTTCCTTTCCTATCTGTGTTTTAAGAATATAAATATTCTTTATTAATTGTTTAATTTAATCTTTAGATTTTGAGTTATTACCCTTTGGTGCAAATAGTGTGATATGTACAACTTCAAATCAAATATTAATTAAAAATAAAATTCCTACTTACCTTTGCCAGGGTTTGTAAATTTGACCAAATGAAAACACAAAAGAACAGCGAGTTTTTACAGATCTTCATAGTATAAAGTTTAATGCTCAACTAATATCATTTAAATTACTTTGTTTGTGAAACACACAACAAAGTTATTACTACAAATCTAATGTTTGAAAACTAACAGCAATTAAAACGAATTAACTCTCTACATTTAGATGAGAAGAACAATTTGAATATCTATCAATGACATTAATCTACGAATGATATCATTCGGACAATAAAGTAAATGTACCTTGTATAAACCATAATTCCATGCATTGACCAATCAATAAAACAAACACTACATAAAATTCGAGTTTGAAAATATAACAGAAAAATTATCAACCGGACTGGCCAAATAGTAGAAATGAAAATTTCCAACAAAATTCCCAAGCTCTTTAAGTCATTAATTCTCCGAAACGAATGAGAATCACAACTCACTTTTCGAATATCAGCCAAGAACAACCACACCAAACAACCGAGCACACATTGCCATCTTACAAGCGTGGCGCGTCAAAACAAGTGATGTGCTTGGTGCACACACACACACTTGCATATGCTACTCAATGAGCTGCTTCGCTAATTGGTGCGATTGTTTTTTCAGTGGTATTCGAAGAGTGAGTTGTGGTTCTCGTTCGTTTGGAGAATAATTGACTTAAAGAGTTAAGTTTTGGTTAGAAATCGCGAAGCCTTCTGAAGACGGTCGTCTCAGGCCAGAATTAATAAATGTCACCATGTTATTTGTAAATAAATTCTAATTCTATAAAATATAAATGCAAAGTGCTCCTGTGCCTGGGCAATATATCGCACTTGTTCCGCAAAAGGGTAACAACTCAAAATTTTAAAAATATTTATCTATCCACTGTAAAAATCGCCCCTAGTTTTGTCTCTTCCTTTCCTATCTGTGTTTTAAGAATATAAATATTCTTTAGACTCACCTATTGAGTAAAACTCTGTTTACTCTTTAGATTTTGTGTTATTACCCTTTTGTGCAACTAGTGTAATATGTAAAACTTAAAATTAAATATTAATATTAATTACAGGCCGAAATAAAAATAAAATTCCTACTTACCTTTGCCTGGATTTGTAAATTTGACCAAATGAAAACCCAAAAGAACAGCGAGTTTTTACAGATCTTCATAGTATAAAGTTTAATGCTCAACTAATATCATTTAAATTACTTTGTTTGTGAAACACACAACAAAGTTATTATTACAAATCTAATGTTTGAAAACTAACAACAATTAAAACGAATTAACTCTCTACATTTAGATGAGAATCACCATTAGACTCTCAATCAATGACATTAATCTACGAATGATATCATTCGGACAATAAAGTAAATGTACCTTGTATAAACCATAATTCCATGCACTGATTGGTCCAAACACTACATAAAATTCTAGTTTGAAAATATAACAGAAAAATTGTCAACCGGAATGACCAAATAGTACCGTAAAGTGAAAACATAGGCATATCGAATTCATACAGGTAAACTGAAAACATATTTAGTTGAATAAATAAAATAAAATTATATTTGCTTTAATTTACTCTAGGTTTTTATGAAAATTTGTTTATCAGGTTAATAATATATTTTGGAAAACATTACCTTACTTACACAGCTACCCTCGTCTAGGGTTGTCCATAGACGGCTATTAAGGCTTCTTGTATTGCTGGTATTCAGACGCATATAAATCTTTAAGGCCGGTTATATATGGCAATTTTGAGTAGTTCATCAAAGTTAGATAGTCAGCCAAAACTTTTTAAAATAACAATTGCCAAAAACAAATATTTTTGACGAATTGACATTTTTATAAATTTATACATTTTTGTATTCTGAACAAATGACAAAATATTTAGAAATCACCCAAATAATTTTTCCTATTAAAAGATACATCAATGGGCATTTCTTTTTATGTCTGATGGAATTTTAATTAGTTATATTTTTAATAAAACTGTCAACATTAAAAACAAAAATAATAACAAATACGATATTGTGCCATTTTGTAAGAATTTAACACCGTTATAATTTGCGTACACGTCCGTCTAGAATAATGCCCAATGCACGTTGTTTTTTAATGAAAAAATCTATATGAGTCTGATACACCACAATTGGAAAAAAGACAGGAAAATCTTCATCTCTTATTGTATAATTCCTCACAGCATACATTTTGTCCTAAAAGGCAGAAAATAAAATAATTCAATAATGCCAGCTGGGATTCTGCTAAGTCATACCGCATAAATTGGACACTTTTTGGGTATATTACTGACCCGAAAGAGCTCGTTAAAAATCACCTTTAGAAAATTCGCCTTAGTCACACTTTCCAAACTCTGACAGCCGTTCAAGTTTACTCTTGCGAAATTCATGCGTCGATTGGCTTTTTGAAAAACATCAATGTTAATTCTCAAATCGAATTCGGTTATATTTTTCAGCAGTGAAAACTCGATATATAAAACTTTGTTATTGTAGACATGATGTTTCTTCGTTTTTTCGAGTTCCGGATCGTAAATTTGTATATCGAGGCCAGTTATTTCGACGGTAAAGTCACGCTGAAAACATGGAAATTTTAAATAAATTTCAAGTCAATATTTATCGGCGATACAGTTGACTAATCTAGACAGTATGTTAACATTTTAACATTTAAATTCCCAAGCTATTTAAGTCATTAATTCACCGAAACTAATGAGAATCACAACTCACTTTTCGAATATCAGCCAAGAACAATCACACCAAACAACAGGGCACACATTGCCATCTTACAAGTGTGGCACGGCAAAACAAGTGATGTGCTTGGTACACACACACTTGCATATGCTACTCAATGAGATGCTTCGCTAATTGGTGCGATTGTTTTTTCAGTGGTATTCGAAGAGTGAGTTGTGGTTCTCGTTCGTTTCGAGAATAATTGACTTAAAGAGTTAGGTTATGGTTAGAAATCGCGAAGCCTTCTGAAGACGGTCATCTCAGGCCAGAATTAATAAATGTCACCATGTTATTTGTAAATAAATTCTAATTCTATAAAATATAAATGCAAAATGCTCCTGTGCCGGGGCAATATATCGCACTTGTTCCGCAAAAGGTTAACAACTCAAAATTTTAAAAATACTTATCTATCCACTGTAAAAATCTATCCACTAGTTTTGTCTCTTCCTTTCCTATCTGTGTTTCAAGAATATAAATATTCTTTAGACTCTCAACTCTGTTCTTTAGATTTTGAGTTATTACCCTTTTGTGCAACTAGTGTAATATGTAAAACTTAAAATTAAATATTAATATTAATTACAGGCCGAAATAAAAATAAAATTCCGACTTACCTTTGCCTGGATTTGTAAATTTGGCCAAATGAAAACACAAAAGAATAGCGAGTTTTTACAGATCTTCATAGTTTAAAGTTTAATGCTCAACTAATAGCATTTAAATTACTTTGTTTGTGAAACACACAACAAAGTTATTATTACAAATCTAATGTTTGAAAACTAACAGCAATTAAAACGAATTAACTCTCTACATTTAGATGAGAATCACCATTAGACTCTCGATCTATGACATTAATCTACGAATGATATCATTCGGACAATAAAGTAAATGTTCGTTTTATTGACCATAATTCCATGTACTGATTGGTCCAAACACTACATAAAATTCGAGTTTGAAAATATAACAGAAAAATTGTCAAGCGGACTGGCCAAATAATCCCGTAAAGTGAAAACATGGGTGAGGAAATGTTGTCATAACGACAGTTTCAGGGAATTTGTGTTACACTTAGAGAAAAGTGAAAAGGCGTTAAGTTCGTCCGGGCCGACTCTTATATACCACCACCAATGGAGTGCATTCCACAGTATTACCGGCAGGATAGAGGTTTCATTATTATAATATTAATTAATAGCCGTCTACCATATATAAATATATAATAAATATAAAGGGTGATTTTTTAAAAGCTATAGGAAAGTTTTTCAAAAAAAAACACCAAAATTCAGAAAAATGCATGAAATCTTTATTTGAATCGATAGTACGGTCCATATAATTTAATGTTTGAAGATTATTTCAAGCAAATGTTGACCTTGACTGCGCCTCAAATGGTCCATCCGCTTAGTCCAATTTTGACATTTCCACGTTTTTGAGTAACAGAGGCCCAATTGCTGCGAACGGCGACGAATCGATAATTGATGGTCATCATTAACACTGGCCCATACAGCTGCGATATTTTCTTCAGTTCGCACTCTACGTAAGAGTGTTGGTGGTTTAATGTCCAACAATGTAAATTTGGTGCGAAATTTAGTCACAATAGCCCGAATAGCCGCTTCAGTGGGTCGATTAAAGTGACCATAAAATGGAAGAAGCGCGCGATGAACTTTCTTAACAGAGTGCGCATTTTAAATTCAATAATAAAATAAAGTAATTTGCAAGCGTTGTTCGTTTCATGGTTAAATTATAGACCAAACTGAAGATCAATCAATTTTTGCCGTTAAAATAAAAAGTACGAATTTGAAAAATCTTTTTATTTTGCGTGTCACCGAATTTCATCATTACAGCTGAAGCTTTTTATTCCTCTGTACCCATTGTATCCCTTGAAAGTACGAATTTGAAAAAAAACTTTCATTTTTCGAGTCTACGCAGTCAGGGGAATGTATGCCTCGAATTTCATGGCTCTAGCTGCGGTCATTTGGTTGGTACTATTTTCATCCCGTTTTTCCATTTTAACCCCAAGTACGAATTACAAAAAATTCGTTTTCGCAATCAGAGGAATTTATACGCCGAATTTCAGCTGTTTGGTTGGAACCATTTTTATCCCTCTATTCCCATTTTACCCCTTAAAAGTACAAATTTTGAAAAAGTACTTTTATATTATGTATCACTCAATTAGAGGAATGTACACACCAAATTTCGTATTTCTAGCTGTTGTCGTTTGAAATGTACCACTTTTATCCCTTTTGCACTTTATGGTGCATTTTTTGTTATAGGGGGAATGTGCATACTCAATATCAAGTAAGTAAAGCAGACATAAACAAAAAAAATCTTAAATACTCTAAAATATTAGAGGTTATTATGGGAATTTTTAGTCCTTGTGAGGGACAAATTTTTCGGCCGATTTCGCCAAGTTTCAATCCCAAACGATCTACGACTATAAGAAGCATTTGTGGGAAATTTGGACGTCCTAGTTCCTTTCGTTTAGATGCTAGCGTGATTTCAACAGACGGACGAACGGACATGGCTACATCGTCTTAGAATTTCGATATTTCAAGGTGTTACAAACGGAATGACAAAGTTAGTATACCCCCATTCTGGAGGTGGAGGGTATAAAAACTTCATTATCAAGGTCAAAATCGCAAATGGCGTCGAAAAAATCGTATAGGCTATAGTGTGTGTAGGTGCGTATACGTGCTGTTGATTAAGAATAATATCACTCATACGCACTGTAGTCGCACTGACCATTAACAGAAACAGTCCTGCAAGATATATTTTCCTACCTAGGAAGTTCATATGTTCTAGAAAGTTGTTTACTGAGATTTTAGGTAAATTTTTGTAGTGCATTAAATACGGGGTTTGCCACACCCCTTCCAGTACCACCCACACACAAATCATGCAAAACTACGTAAACTTAAAGCTGTTATAACTTCTATTCGGATGATCGGAATAATGTGAAATTTGATAGCTAGCAATGTTCGCAGGGAATGTAGTGGTTACATTCGCAGGGAATATGGGCGATATTGCCACACCCCTTCTGATACCTCCCACACAAACTGGCATAAACTTTGGTTACAATAAAACCGACATAGTATTCATACGGGTAGTTAAAATCATTTGCAATTTGATATTTAAAAATACTTTTAATAATCACTTTAAACCTTAAAAATATGTATACTTTAGCCCAGCCCCTTCTGGTACCTCCCACACAGTTGTATCTATCCTAGGTAATATTAAAACCTTCATAACTTCTATAATGGTGCATGGAATACACTATGACTTACAATTGTTTTAGGTGTGGATGCTGGGAGCATGTGATACAAATCTTCCAGTACCTTCCACACAAACTATCATGTCCTACGTTAATACGTTGAATTCCTTATAACTTTCCGTATATATATTTTCTGAGAGGGAGTATATGTATAAGTCAGTTTAGCCGACTGAAGCTTACTTACTTATTTTTTTGATATGTAAAGCAATAATGTTATTTTTTAAATGTTTTTTACAAATAAACTATATTTGGCACAAACACAGTTTTGGGGCAATAATTCACTGCTAACATTCTAATGTCGGTTTTACTGTTTCAAAGAAGAAAAATAAAGAAAAGATGGAAAGGATAATATGTTATCTTGTTTCATCTGTGTTTTTTTGATAATGTATCGATACTTTTGAGAGCATCTATCGGTGTCAGCTTTGTAATTAAATCTCTTTTCAGCGGGAACGTCAGTAATGTAAAGTATCAGACGATAGTCTGAAGTATTTTACTCTTCCACTAATAAATCAAAAAAACGACAAACTTCAACCAATCGCTGAATAAACTCTGTGTGACACTAGGACGGAAAAGAGACAAAATGGAATAAAAATGGTACCAATGATACGACAACAGCTAGAAACATGAAATTTGGAATTGCGTGGATACGTAAAATAGAGGGACTTTCCAAAATTCGTACTTTTAAGGGATACAATTGAAAAGAGGGTTGAAAAAGGTACCAACCAAACCGCTGAAGTTGAAATCATGAAATTCGGTGTATACATTAATCTGACTGTGAAGACGCAAAGGAATTAATCGAAATTTGTACTTGTGGGGATAAAAACGGTACCAATCATACAGCTGCAGCTATAATAATGAAATTCGGTGTGTACATTGTTCTGCGTATACGAAATCTTTCGATATTCGTACTTTCAAGATATAAATGGGATTAAATTTGGCACCAATCAAGCGGCTGTAGCTGTTTGGCGGTAAGGTTTGGCACGGCGCACAGTGTATTATCAGCGGCAAAAACTCCCAAATTTCATGCGCCTAAATCTCAACTTTACTGATTGAATTTTGCGAAGAACATTCGTATTAAGCATATTCTAAAATATTTTGCCAATATCGTGGTTAATTCTAGATGTGAATGCATTTAAAGTTCATAAATTCTAAAATAGTTGCAAATTTCAACATAAGAGAGGTTATTTTATTGGGATGTATCTCGGAAACCATGCACCGCACTGAAATTTCGTTCAGTTCGTAGAAAATAGGAGCTCTTGAGATGTTCTTTTGCATGGGAAATATTTGTGTCAGAAAAGTTTCAGAATCCTGGATGAATAAAGTTAAAATATAAGCGATTGTAACCGCGAAATTTGGATTTTTCAACAATTGCTGCGATTTTCGCGACTGACAAACTTACACGTTCGCTTTTTCGTTTTACATCATTTTTGTACAATATCGATAACAAATTTGTTAGTAACAGACAAAAGTCCACAATTTCTAAAATATTTCATTAATTGCCGTTATTCTAAATTTTTGCTCTAGTTTTCAGGCAACAATTAGAAGTATTAATAGTAAGTTAATATATACTTTCATAAAATGTAATTCAATGTGGCGTTGTGCAATTGATTAATATAAAGCATATATTAATAATACATGGGATAGTTAAGTTCGGTCACGTCTAATCTTATATACCCTCCACCATGGAGTGAATTTCAACTTTTTACTGTTTTAAATAAATTGTGATGTTTCTTTGGTGATAAGTGGAAAATTTTAAATATCTTTAAAGATCACTCCCGCAACAATCTTCATAAATTGTGCTTAAATACCCTAAATGTTTTTTAATTATTTAGGGTAGATAGGGAACTACCTATTTTAACTATTCAGTAATCAAGGTAGCCTGAAGTTCATGATTCCTGATATAGCCGTTTGATTGGTACCATCTGTCTCATTTTCCCATTGTGCCCAGAGATACAAGCCGATCGATTTTAAGCCGACAAGCCGCCGCCGCCGCATGTTTCTGCAAGAGCCGCGCCGCCGCCGATTTCATCGGCTCACATCGACTTCAACCACGCCGTCGTGGTTGAATATGAAATTTACAAAAGTCGAATATTACAAAAGAAAATATAACTGCCGACTTAGACAATCAACTTCTGTGATATATATGGATTTTTCTTTGAATTTGGGATCCCAATAAATGATGACGTCTATAGAAAGTTGAATGATTGTATTTTGATTTGAAAGTCGCATTTATATAGGTCAATTCCAGTATGCGTGACCATATGTTCTTATAAAAAACAAAATGTGTCAAAGTAGGTAGAGCTTTTCCATCTTTGGAAGGATTATGATATTCAAGATGTCTGGTCAAATATGCCTCATATTTATTAAATTCATCCATATTATAAATTTTAGGAATGGATTGCCACTCCAAACAAATAATTGTATGAAATAATAATATGAAATTATGGGAATGTTGGCTAATATTTACGAATATTAAATTACTTGCCAAAAAATAAAAGAAAAGGTATTAAAAATCAATACAAATTGTTACTTCTCTTATCCCAAAATTATGATCGAATGACAGAACGAGCCGGCAAATGAGCCGAAAGCCGCCGCCGACCCATTTTGGGTAGCGCCGCCGCCGCCGATAATTCTGGTTCGGCTTGCAACTCTGATTGTGCCCCTAAAAATACGAATTTGGAAAAAAGTCAGCCATTCGCATTCTAAACGCATCCATTTTAATTTATAACACCATTCGACAGTACTTTTTGTACCTAAACAAGACCATGTACATATGAAAATAGAGATAATATGTAGAAAACTGTGTACTCAGGTTTTCATTTGGTGATATTTTCTCCTTTTTACAGGACTTCTACGATATGGGTATCAAATGAAAGAGAAGAATGTATATTAAAATACTAAAAATTCCATTGTATTATCTGTATTAGTTTAGCATTTCAATTTTTCCCTCATAAATAGTAAAATATGAATAAACTATACTATACTATAGAAAAATTATATTTAAAATATTTTTAATAGATATTCTTCTCTTTCATTTGATATCCATACCTTCTGTGTGTGGCTCTTGAAAGTATAAAAATAAATTATTAGGATTAATATATCCTTTGAAAAAAGATATTGAGCAATCGACCACTCTTGATGTCCTGTGCATGAAGATTCATTGTGATGTTCGTTGGACGAAACATGTATTTGACGTGTCGAAAGGTGCATTCAAGAGTCTTGGCTTTTTAAAGCGATGTAAGAAATTCTTCACTCCCTCCGATCTTCTCAATATCTACATTATCAGTACATCATACCTAAGTTGAAATACAAGTCCCATATATGGTAGGGTGCTCCAAGATCTTCCACGGAGCTATTTGACCATGTTCAAAGGATGGTGTTGATAGGTGACAGCAGGATATCCAATTCTGTTGTCTCCCTTGAACAATGTCGTAATGTGGGATGTGTGTCGCTGTTTTGTCGATACTTTTATGGTGTTTGTTCCTCGGATATTCGTGATCTCATACCGTGATCTCGGTAGAGATACGCGACTTTCTTGGCTCGCATCTCGCTTGGCATCTCGTATATGGAATCGACTTCCGGCAAATATCTTTCCCGCCAATTATGACATCCTGAGATTCAAGACAGATGTCATCAAATACTCCTCCCTTTTTCCTCCATCCTACCCCATATCTTTCTTTAGCCAACGCAATGCACTGCATTTGCAGGGGACATCTCCTGAGTGTTGGTTCAGTGAAAAAAATAGGTGTGTATATTCCACTCTGTAACATATTGGATCTTTAATATTAGAACTGTTGTTATCAAAATGGTACAGACATTTAGTAGCTGGAATCAAGAAATTTGGGGAAAATCGAGCTTAAGGAAAATTGTTTTCTACCTAATAATATTTAGGACACATTTTTGAAGATTTCTACCTAATGTTCGCTTTTCGATTACACATTTGAAGTTTTATATTTATATATATTATATGTCGACAGCCTCTAATCTGCCGGTACTACTGGAGGGTACATAGGATTCGGCCACGACGAACTTAACGCCTTTTTACTTGTTTGCCTTATCAAATGTATAAAGCCATTATAGAAATTCTTGCCAAATCTAAAAAGTCATTTGTGCTATAACAAAACACTTTTATGACTGATTTTTTTACAACATGTAGTGCCATTGACCAAAATCGATTTAAAGTATCGTAATGTAACAATAAAATCGACACTGGTATAAGGCTTTTATTTTACTCTGAAGGGATTTCATGGATTCCAATAATCGATGGACGAACGAGATTATGATTGAAAGTCGTTTGATATAATTAACGATAGGTTTCAGTGTTACAAAAAAAAATCACAAATACATAATACCCTTGTGTTGGTTTTTGAGTAATTTAATTTATATTAATATATAATTTTCTAATAAAATAAATTACAGCAATCATAGTTGAAATATTCATATACTTGCCTTTCCGAGGATTTGTAAAATTATCGACACAATAATACAAAAGAACAGCGAGTTTTTAAAGACCTTCATGGTATAACATTTATTGTCCAACTATATACCCATATATTATACCCATATATTCCAATCGATCCTAAAAGGAACATAGGGCCTCAACTAATAGCGCTTAATTCCCGTGGTTTCAACAACACATTAACATTTGTTATGGCAAATCGAATATTTTAACAAGTAAGTAAGCTGCAGTCGGCTACACCGACTTTGTAAAGGGTGATTTTTTAGCTATTATCTTTTTGGTAACACTGGTTCAAAAAGCTGACGCACGTCTCGTGTTTTGTTTCACTGTCAAACATCTTCAGTTTGGTCTATAATTTACCCATGAATCGTCTTACAAACGAACAACGCTTGCAAATTATTGAATTTTATTATCAAAATGCGTGCTCTGTTAAGAAAGTTCATCTCGCGCTTCCATTTTATGGTCAGTTTAATCGACCCACTGAAGCGGCTATTCGGGCTATTGTGACTAAATTTCGCACCAAATTTACATTGTTTGACATTAAACCACCAACACGCTTACGTAGAGTGCGAACTGAAGAAAATATCGCAGCTGTATCGGCCAGTGTTAATGATGACCACCAATTATCGATTCGTCGCCGTTCGCAGCAATTGGGCCTCTGTTGCTCAAAAACGTGGAAATGCCAAAATTGGACTAAGCAGATGGACCATTTGAGGCGCAGTCAAGGTCAACATTTGCATGAAATAATCTTCAAACATTAAATTATATGGACCGTACTATCGATTCAAATAAATATTTTATGCATTTTTCTGAATTTTATGTGTTTTTTTTTGAAAAACTTTCCTATAGCTTTTAAAAAATCAGACTTTATATATACCCTCAGTCTCAGAGAACATATATGCGAAAATTAAAAGGATAATTTGAGTCGACATTTACACAACAATTGTAAAAACATGCTCAAATATCAAGTCATAGTAGATTCCATGCACCAGTGTAGAAGTTATGAATGATTTTTTATTACCTAGGACAGATACAATTGTGTGGAAGGTACAAGAAGGGGCGTGGCTAAGGCGTAACTATTTATACACTCCACCAGAGTACTATGTCTTTGTGCATTTGTTTGTAACACCCAAAAGGAAGCGACATAGACCCATTGTTAATTATACCGATCGACTTAGAATCACTTTTTGAATTGATTTAGCAATGTCCGTCTGTCTGTCTGTCCGTCTGTCCACCTATTGCTGTTATCAAATTACAGTTCGCAATTATAGTCCGATCTTACCAAAAATTGGCACAAGTAAGTTTTGTCGATCAAGGACGAACGCTATTTAATTTGATGCATATCGGTTCAGATTTAGATATAGCCCCCATACAAAAGTCGCTCCCGATTTGACTTTTTCCGCTCTAAAAACCACATATTGAACCCGATATTCTTTAAATTTACCACAACATCTTATAATCTAACTAGAAACAGCTATGCAAAAATTGGGTAAGATCGGTTCAGATTTAGATATAGCCCATATGCAAATGTCGCTCCCGATTTGACATTTTCCGCTCTAGAAACGACATATTGTACCCGATTTTCTTTAAATTTGACACAACATCTTATAATCCAACTAGAAACACCTATGCAGAAATTCGGTAAGATCGGTTCAGATTTAGATATAGCCCCCATACAAATGACGCTCCCGATTTGACATTTTCCGCTCTAGAGACGACATATTGTACCCGATTTTCTTTAAATTTGGCAAAACATCTTATAATCCAAGTAAAAAACCTATGGTGAAAGTTGGTAAGATCGCTTCAGATTTTGATATAGCCCCCATACAAATGTCGCTCCCGATTTGACATTTTCCGCTCTAGAAACCTCATATTGTACCCGATTTTACTTAAATTTGACACAACATCTTATAATCCAACTAGAAACACCTATGCTGAATGTAGCTAAGATCGGTTCAGATTTAGATATAGCGCAAATACAAATGTTGCTCCCAAATGTTTAACCGATTTTGGCCAACTATACATATTATATTTCACTTATTTCGTTCCAGATTTCAATATACCCCCATACAAATGTTCTTTCCGATTTTACATTTTTTTGTCAAACACATACATTTACAGGATACATAAATCCTTCCCGTTTTCCCTTTTTACCGAATTAAATTGTATTCGGATAGAAAGTGGAGTGTATCATAGAGTCGGCCCCGCCCGACTTTAGCCTTTCCTTACTTGTTTTTAGTTTTAAATTGATTATAAAAATATTTTCAAATACCAAATTGCAGATGATTTTGTCTACCCGTATGAATGTTATGTCGGTTTTATTGTAACAAAAGGGTGTGGCAATATCACCTATATTCCATGCGAATGTAATTTATATAAAAGCATTGCCAAATATCAAATTTCACAATATTCCGATCGTCTGTATAGAAGTTATAACAGCTTTAATTTTACATAGTATTGGGTGATTTGTGTGGGAGGTACTAGAAGGGGCGTGGTAAATCCCACCATATTTTGTACACTTAAAGTGATTATTAAAACATTAGCAAATACAAAAAATATAGCTGATTCTGAGTATCCGTGTGGAAGCTACATTAGTTTTAATTTAACATAGGAATATGGGTGATTTGTGTGGGAGGTACATGAAGGGGCGTGGCAATTTCGTTCATCTTCGAACTTAAACTAAGTTTGGGAAAATATTACGATGTGCAAAGTTTGAATTGATTCCTTAACTCCTTTCGAGAGTTATCGTGTACACCAGCCAGCCAGACAGACGGACGGACATGGCTCAAACACCTTAAAAAGTTGTGAAACGGATTTGGTCCAAACATACTTGGGGTCTTAAGTCACTCCTTCAATTCGTTACACTTTTGTTCTGTCCTAAATGATATATACCCTCCTACTCTGTAGAGTGAGGGTATAAAACAACAACCATTAATAATGGTTAATTAACTACTCTCCACATTTGGCTTTCGATCAATGACATTGATCTCAGAATGATGTCATTCATTGGTCGCAAGTAAGTAATCAAAAGTGATGGAATAATGTGTATTTATTAGCAAAACTCTACTGGGCAGATGAAAATATCTCCTCCTTATAGTACACGCATCGCACATAAAAACTGGTCGCTAGAAAAGCTAAATTTTTAGAGGTTATGTAAAATCGCTCTAGCTACGCGTAAGAAAATGACATAACCAAAATACTCATAAATCAAACCAATCTTTAATTTTAGGTGAGAAAATTTGCAAACTTTTTCCGATCCGATCCATCACTATTGAGACAATTCCTCATTATTCTGGTGTACAATGTCAGTAAGGCATGTATAGATTACGAATATAGAGTTCACGCGGAATACCTTAACAACCGAACGTTTTGAAGTGATGGTTGGGAATAATTTTTTCTCCCACTATGGAGGATTTTTTCGCACCTCACATAATAGGATGCATGTACATTAGGCTGGGTCGAGTTCCATACAAACGGAAAACATTTTCCAGTCACCCCACGAATATAAAGTTTGCATTGTTTAATGATGATTTACAAAATATTGAGTTCCTAGATCATTACGCAGTACTTTATTTTCGTGACCCATCCTAATGTACATTAGGTCGGCAATAAAATCTAGAAAATCTAGAATCTAGATTTGTCGTTTTCCGCCGTAGAAACCACATATTGTTCCCGATTTTCTTTAAATTTGGCACAACATCTTATAATCCAACTAGAAACAGCTTTGCAAAAAATGGGTAAGATCGGTTCAGATTTAGATATAGCCCCCATACAAATGTCGCTCCGGATTTGACTTCTGCCGCTTTAGAAACCACATATTGTACTCGATTTTCTTTAAATTTGGCACAACAGCTTATAATCTAACTAGAAACACCTGTGGCTAAAGCGGGCTAGATAGGTTCAGATTTAGATATAGCCCCCATACAAATGACGCTCCGGATTTGACTTCTGTCACTCTGGAAACCACATATTGTACCAGATTTTCTTTAAAATTAGCACAACATCTTATAATCCAACTAAAAACCTTTGGTGAAAGTGGGTAAGAACGGTTCAGATTTAAATATAGCCCAAATACAAATGTTGCTCCGAAATGTTTAACGATTTTAACAGATTTTGGCTAAACTATACATTTTATGTTTCGCCTATTTCGTTCCAGGTTTCAATAAACGCCCATACAAATGTCCTTTCCGATTTAACTTTTGTTCAAACACATACATTTACAGGATACAAAAATCTTTCCCGTTTTCGCTTTTTCACCGAATTGAATTGTATTCGGATAGAAAGTGGAGTGTATCATAGAGTCGGCCCCGCCCGACTTTAGCCTTTCCTTACTTGTTTTTATTAGAAATTGTGTTTTTTAGCTTTATTATGGCACCAAATCTGTGTTTTTGCCATATAAAGTTTGCTTGGAATAATTATTGAAATATATTATGATCTGCAAAATTTGATCAAGATCCGATGAATGATGTAGTTTCTAGAAATGTAAGAGAGTAGAATGGGGGCCCATTTGGGTTATACCAAAGTATGGACTATTTTGGACATTCATAGTATGTACTCTTAATTGAAATATAAAATAACCTGCAAAAATTAAAAGACATCCGATGTAAAATGTGGGTCCTAGAGAATAAAAATGGGAGCCATTTGTAAGGACCCCCCATTTTTAGAGATTGAAATTAGGCCCATATAGATCACTTTCAAAATAGGTATTCTTAGTTGAAATATAACATGATCTGCAAATTTGTATTGAGATCCAATGCACGATGCGGGTTCTAGAGCTCTAATAAAGTAGAATGGGGACCAAATTTGTACGGGAGTTATACCAAAATATGGACCCAAATATTTGACTATATATTCTTAGTTGAAGATTAATATAAACTGCAACATTTGATAAACTTCCGATGTAAAATGAGGAAACTAGAGGGGAAATAATAAAAATGCGTGCCCATTTGTAAGGGCGCTACCTTAAAAAGTGAGCCCTTACAAATCACTTTCAAAGTAGGTATTCTTTATTGAAATATAACATGACCTGCAAAATCTTATGATGATCCAATTAGATGTGGGTTCTAGAACGATAATAGTGTAAACTGGGGGCCTATTTGTATGGGGATAGCAAGGTTGCCATCAGATCCAGGGACCCTAAATTCAGACTCCAGATTGCCTCGAATCTCTTCAGGAGATAGTCAGGTAGCTTGATTTTTAATGTATTGGGGTCCCAGGTATCGAGTTAAACGACATTTGTGTCAGCTCGTGAGCTCGAGGAGGAGATTGAAAACGCTGAATACTGTCTCTGTCCAGCTATGTCTAGTAAATTTTTAGTGGTTTCTGCTTCCCTTGAGTGCATGAGTCCGTATATACGTCGGTAAGATAAATTGCTTCGTGAGTCGTATAGGTTGTTTCCGTTGGTATCACAATGGACCTCTTCTGATCTAATTGAGTCAGGTGCTTACTCTCTGACTGTTACCGTTAACCCAACCGACCCAACCTATGGCGGAGAGTTCAATAAGATTGTGAATATTGAAATTAATTTGGAGATAAATATGGAAAAGTACTGAGTCAAATTGAATTAAAGTTTTATATATATAGCTCTTATTATTTTTATTAGGATTAAAAAACAAGAAATTCTAGAGAAAAAATTATTTTAATTATTATAAATTATGTTGAAATTAAGAAGTTTAGGTGACGATAAAATAAAATATAAATTGGATTTTGTGCGCGGACGGTGATTGTCTGGGCTTATATTGCCGTCTTCTTGAATAATATAATATCGAGGTTTGGTTCAGAGTACTGTTTGTTCGTTAAATTGAAATTAACTTGAAGATCACCATCTTAGTTCAATTATTATCCAATTCGCCACGCGTTGGAATACAGAACCGGGACGATTTTCTCACAACTTGCGTATGCGGCCGTTCACAATCACGGCAAATATTCGTTGTTTTGCAGCAAAAAATTCAATGGTCGTTTCCCATTCCCCCATTGGAAAGACCGGTGGGAAGTCATCATCATTTGTGGTTAAATTGTTTATGGTATATTTGGTGTTCTTGACAGAGAGAGAGAGAAAAGAAAACCAAATAAATAATTAAAATTAATGACAGACCAATCTGCATATCTTACTGCGTAGATGGGACATCTCTTCGGCAGATTACTGACACGCAAAACTTTGCTGAAGACCATCTGAAGGAAATTCAGTTTACCCAGCCTCTGTAAACTCTGACAGCCGTTCAGGTTCAGTTTGGCGAAACTCACACTTCGATTGTCCTTCCTCATCACATCCACATTAATTTTCAAATCGAATTCCGTCAAATTTTTGTCAAGTACAAATTCTATATAAATGACTTTCTGGCCATAGACATTGTGTGACGTCGACTTTAAGAAGTCCCCTTTGAAAACTTTTATATCTAGTCCAGTTATCTCAACGGTGAAGTCACGCTGAAAATAAAGAAAATTTACGAGTTCGTGTTATTAATAACAAATCTAGGCAAATCTTTCAAATTTTTAATATGAAGTAATATTTATAAAGACTATATAGCGATAATGGAGTAAACGACACAGATATTTGTATGAGAGTTATATGAGGAAGTGTATTTCACTGTGACGGTTCGTGTTCCTATGTTAAATACAATATGATCTGCAAAATTTGATCAAGATCAAATTATAGTATGAGGTCTATTTGTATGGGACTAAACCAAAATATGGATCCATAGCAGGTGTTTCTAGTTGGCATGGAATATTTTATCAATATCCGATGTTAGATGTGGGTTGTACAGGAACATGAACTCAGATGGCTTAGTTTCACAGTAGATGTAGATATTGTAAATATAAAAAGATGTGGAACATTTGATCAATATTCTACGCAACTTATAGATTCTAGAACAGTAATAGAGTAAATCGGCCATTTCTGTTACGATTGCCTCTTGTTACGGCGTTCAGCTTGGCCCTCCGACGACCTGTAGAGTGCGAACAAGCTTAGATGGACAGCAGACGGACGGACGGACGGACAGAGAGACATCGTTAAATCGACTCAGCTGGTGATTCTAAGCCGATCGGTATACTTAAAGGTGGGTCTAGCTCGATTATTTCTTGGTGTTACAAACATTTGGCGCGAAACTAACACGATATTACTTTACACATATGGGAATCTTCACTCTGACACCGAGACTTTGGTGTTTAGCCTCCCACTTAGCCCTCCCATCCTCGGCTCGACAGTTCCACAAAATTGATTTTTTTGAGCCCAGATTCCCACACTATTCAGACCAAACTCACCTTATGCCGTTACGCACTCCGGTTCTTTTGCACTATGTATGTGAGACAATGGATTTTCAAAATTTTTACTTTTGGAATTAAAATAGAATGGAAATACAACCAACTGTAGCACCCACTATCCACCAATATTTATCTAAGCTTTTTGAGAATATAAATATAAGAATATTTATTTTTATACACTCTACGAGGGTATTATGTCTTTGTGCATTTGTTTGTAACACCCAAAAGGAAGCGAGATAGACCCATTGTTAATTATACCGATCGACTTAGAATCACTTTCGATTTAGCACTGTCCGTCTGTCCACCTATTCTTGAAATTACGATACAGGTCGCCATTGTAGCCAGTACAAAACGAAACATAGCACAACGAAGTTTTTCGGGACAAGGACGAACGTTATTTAATTTGAATTTCAATTTGACTCTTTTCACTCTAGATACCACATATTTTAACAGATTTTCTTCAAAATTGGCAAACATCTTATATTTCAACTCGAAACATCTATGGTGAAAATAGGTCAGATCAGTACAGATTTATATATGGCTCCCATACAAATTTCGCTCTCAATTTGAGTTTTTCGACTCTAGAAACCGCATATTTTATCAGCTTGTCTTCAAATTTGGCAAAACATCATATATTTAATCTAAGAACACGTATGGTGAAAAAAGTCAGATCGGTTCAGATTTAAATATAGCTCTCATTCAAATTTCGCTACAAATTTGACTCTTTTCACTCTAGATACCACATATTTTAACAGATTTCCGTCCCAGAAACCTCGTAGTTTTACCGAATTTCTTCAAATTGAGCATAACACGTTATACTTGAACTGGAAGAACTTATTGTTAAAGTTAGTCACTTCATTCCATGTTTGGATATAGCCCCGATACAAATATTCTTCTCCATTTGACAAATTGGACCGGCCTATGATTAGGAAACATACAAAAATTCTTACCGTTTTCACTTTTTTACCGAGTTGAATTGTATTCGGTTAGAAAGTGGAGTGTATCAGCCTTTCCTTACTTGTTATACCCTACACCACTTTGTGGACTAGGGTATTATAAGTTAGTTTCGCGCCAAATGTTTGTAACACCAAGAAATAATTGAGCTTGACCCACCTTTAAGTATACGGATCGGCTTAGAATCACCAGCTGAATCGATTTAACGATGTCTGTCCGTCCGTCCGTCCGTCTGCTGTCCATCTAAGCTTGTTCGCACCCTACAGGTCGCAATTGTGGTCCGATTGTCATGAAATTTGGAAGGAGTTACTTTTTTTGGCCAAGGAAATTGGTATTGAATTTGGATAAAATCGGTTCAGATTTAGATATAGCCTCCATACAAATATCCCTACAATTTACACCATTATTGCTCTAGAATACACATTTTACATGGGATAATGACAGAATGACAAGATCGTGTTATATTTGAACTAGAAACAGCTAACGGGAAAGTGGACCACATGGGTCTATATTTTGATATAGCCCCCACACAAATGTACCTCCGATTTACAGAATTACTGCTCTAAAATGCACATTTTACATCGGATCTTGATCAAATTTTCCACACAATCTTACATTTATACTAGAAACACGTATTTTGAAAGCCAGCTGTATAGGTCAATGTTTTGGTATAGCCCCCATAAAAATGGTCGCCCAGTTTAAACTATTATCGCTCTAGAACCCACATCTAACATTGGATCTTGATAAAATTTTGCAGATCTTGTTATATTTCAATTAAGAATACCTACTTTGAGAGCGATCTATAAAGGCCCACTTTTCAACGTAGCGCCCTTACAAGTGGGCCTCTCTAGGATCCACATTTTACATCGGAAGTTTTTCAAATTCTGCAGATTGTATTATATTCATATTTCATACTAAGAATACCTACTTTTAAAGTAATCTATATGGGCCCACTTTTTAATGTAGCGCTCTTATAAATGGCCCCCATTTTTATTATTACCCCTCTAGGACCCACAATTTACATCGGAGGTTTATCAAATTTTGCATTTTGTATTATATTTCATCTAAAAAGACATATTATGAAAGTCAAATATATGGTTCCATATTTTGGTAGAACCCCCTTACAAATTGGGCCCCATTCTACTCTATTACATCTCTAGAAACCACATCGTGCATTAGATCTCGATATAATTTTGCATATCATATCATATTTCAATACTAATACTAAGAATACCTACTTTGAAAGTGATCTATATGGAACCACATTTTAATGTAGAGTCCATAAAAAAGGGCCCCATTTTAATTTTTACCCCTCAATAACGCAAATTTTACATCGGATTTTTTTTTTCAAATTTTGCAGATTATATTATATTTCAACTAAGAATACAAAGTCAAATATATGTGTCCACATTTTGGAATAACCCAAATGGGCCCCCATTCTACTCTAATATAGCTCTAGAAACTACGTCTTACATCGGATCATGATATATTTCAACCATGAATACCCACTGTGAATGAGAAATATACAGGCCCTTGTTTTGAACCAGTGTTGTTATAGGCCTCCTTTCAAATGTCGGTCCGATTCATCCTATTACTACTGTATAATTTGTGTTTGTCTGCCGGAAAATTGGATCAATTATTTACCATATTTGTTAAATATGACTAATGATAAATACTGTATAATTTATATGAACTACATAAAATTGCTCCCATGGAACACCTGGGTTTAGTAATAAAAGCGTGATATATACGCAGGGAGTGGTGTAGGGTATTATATAGTCGGCTCCGCCCGACTTTTGCCTTTCCTTACTTGTTTTTTTCTTAGTACTGATTTCTTGAGTTTATGTTCAAAGAGTCCTACTCACGAACGGACAATGATAAAAGTCAAATATTTTGGGGAACGTCTAAAACATACCAAACCTACATTTGAGTCGGGAACATCGACAACTTTTATTGTAAAGTAACTCATATATTTATATTAACTTTTACTCTAATCTAGACTTACCTTTGCTTGAATTTGTGAAATTATTGAAACAATAACGAAAAACGACAACGGATTTTCAAAGAACTTCATGGCTTAAAATTTTGTACAGAACTAAAGCATTTAATTCTCTTTTTGCAGCACAATAAAGTTATTAAGGCCAACTAATGTTTGGAAAAATTATACAACTATTAAATTAAACGATAATGAACAACACTTTGATAAGATCGCAATTTGGGGTTTTTTGGGATCGATTTGACCTTAATAAAGTTTTTTGAACGAACTATTAGTAACACATTTCTAGTAGCTCATGGAATGGTAATACTTCATTTTGTTAAAATTCCGGAAAAGTAATATGATTTGATGACTCAATGAAAATGTTATTGCAAGGTTCAGAATTGTTAATATCGATCTAAAAACAAAGTCGCAAAGCTACTGCAGAGGAATGCTCCCTGTAGAACAACATTGCACTGGTAGCTACCCTAATGTATCGATATAAGTGCTGATGAGCAATGACAAGAGCCTTGACTTTCCTTTCAAATAAAAACTCCCACACATACTTTGCTGGGGTACTCTGTCTAGCACTTGTCATTTCCAATTCCCAAAAGGTGGAAGAAAGCAGACTCTCCAATTTGTAACTACACGAGATAATAAGTTTAGTGTCATCCCAAGGACTGCCATCAATAATTATGCTGACAACGTTTGATACTCATTTAAACCACTTAAGTCCTCCTCGGTGGAATGACAAGAACTACTACTACTGCGAAGAAGAAGATGAAGAAGTAAGAACGGACAGATAGCAAACAAATAATAATCATTATGAAAGCCACTGAAGTGAAAAGGAAACGAGTGTTAAATATGGCGTCTGTGGATTGCAATCATTGAACAGCTAAACCTCGATAATGAACTCTTCACTCGGCAGCAGCAGCCACAACTCCGGCTATCATAATTGGAAAGTACTCGGATTCATTAACAAGATTGTTTCGGAACAATGACAATGAAAAAGAAAACAAAACCAGTGCTTTCAAATGAATAGAATCGTGCGCCGCCAGCACTGTGCAACACTGTTTTTGGCAGCGGATGCAACATTGTTGTGCCACCACTCGCGACCAATATGGTAACCCGTAGCCGCAAAACCAGTAACGTGTGCAGCAGCGATTCCATACAGCGAGAAATGGTGTGAAATACACTGAGTCTCACCGGGGTTAGACACAGAGTTTGGTTAATCCATAGGAGTAGAGTGACCAAATCACATTTAAGTGATCGTTAAAAGGACAAACGAAGGAAATCGGTTCCAATTTAGATATATTCCCATCAATAAAATATCGCTCCAGATTTGACTTTTCCACGTTAGAAACTTAATATTTTAACGGATTTTTATCAAATTTTTTACAGGTTTCTAGACAAAATGAAGGTGGGGGCCAAATTGGTCCATTTTTTGATATAGACCCCAGATTACAACTAATTTCGTTCAGACTTCGTATATACCAATATAGTTCACTTGGGATCAAATATAGTAAAATTGGATCAAATCGGTCGATGTTCTGATATAGCCTCCATACAAATATCGCCTTGAGTTCATACAGAATCCACATATTCAATATCTCATACAAATCTTCCCTACGATTTGAACCCTAGGGCCCACATATTTCGTATAAGTTTTGCATGCTCTGAAGCAACGTCATGTATAAATGGGATGGGGGTATTTTCACTTTGTCCTTCCGTTTGCAACACCTTGAAATATTCAGCGGACACTCCATAAAGTGTATATATTCTGGGTCGTGGTAAAAGTCTAAGACGATCTAGCCATGTCCGTATGTTTGTCCGTGCGTCCGTCTGTCTGTTGAAAGCACGCTAGCCGAACGAACGAAATGAGCTAGGAGGTTCAAATTTTCCCTAATTTTGCCTTAGATTCAGATCGGTTGCGATTGAAGGTGGGCGAAATCGGCTCAGAGGGAAAATTTTTTCCCTAACAAGGACTGAAAATATCCCATAATGTTTAGGCTACTTAAGACATTTTAGAAATATGAAATATAATTGCGTAGATACGTAAAATAAAGGTAATTTTTAAAATTCGTACTTTTAAGGGATACAACTGGAAAAGAGGGATAACCATGGTGAAGTGAAGTGAACTGTGAAGATGCGAAACAAAAAGGATTTTTTCGAAATTTGTACTTTTAGGCGGAAAATGGTGCAAATGGGGATAAAATAGTACAAACCGAACGGTTGTAGCTAAAGGGCGGTTAAATTGTGATGGCCGATGTTGAATGTGAACCACACCTAAACGTTAAGTTTTTTCTGCATTTCATTTGACATTTCTCAATTTCAGACTAACTCAATTTGAACCATGGAAAGGTACTCAATCGAGCAACGCGTAAAAGTTACTCAGGCATATCGCGCACTACGCAGAAAATCATCTTCAGTGATGAGGCACATTTTCACCACAGTAGATTCGTCAATAAGCAGAATTGCCGCATTTGGTCGAATGGCAATCCAAGAGTGATTGTCGAAAAACCAATGCACGTACAAAGAGTGACTGTTTGGTGCGGTTTATGGGCTGGCGGCATCATCGGGCCGGGGTATTTTTTCCATAACGAGACCGGTCAGGCAGTTACTGTGAATGGTTTTCGCTATCGTGAGATTATAACGAACTTTTTATGGCCCGAATTGGAAGATATGGATGTGGACGATATGTGGTTTCAACAGAACGGTGACCCTTGGCACACAGCTAACGAAAAAATGGCTGTTTTACGCGACAAATTCAATGACCGTGTTATCTCACGTGATGGCTATGTCAATTGGCCGCCAAGATCATGTGATTTGACACCGTTGGACTTCTTTCTTTGGGGTTATTTGAAAGAAAAGGTGTACGTCGATAAGCCAGCAACAATTCAAGAGCTAAAGGATGAGATAACTCGGCACATTAACGGTATAGAAACTAAATTATGCCTCAGCGTCATCGAAAATTTGGATGTGTTCCGCCGAGATCGCGGCGGCCATTTGGCCGATATTTTGTTCCATACATAACACAGTGCAACAGTGGTTCTGCAATTCAAGCACCACTATGACGGTTCGTTAGTGTATCCAAAATGATGACGATTGCCTAAAGGATTTTTTTCCTGAGGTACCCGTTTTCGCGGGACGCCCTGGCGCGCTCCCCCCACACACTTTTGTTATCTTATGGTCTTTTGTTTGTCATAACTCGAGAACGGCTGTCCCGATTTAGGTGAAATAAATGTTGAAAAATTAAGATTTATAATTCCTTTAATCTATTCCTATGCTCTTTCTCGATATTTTAAACAGTTTCGCAGATATAAATAAATTTATGAAAAACAAGTAAGGAACTACACCACTCCCTGCGTATGTACCTCGCTTTCATTACTAAACCCAGGTACTTCATGGGAGCAATTTTATTTAGTTCATACAAATTATATAAATTAAATTCATATAATTTATATGCTATAAATTCATCTTTAGTCAAATTTAACGAATATGGTAAATAATATGGTAATTGATCCAATTGTCCGAAAGACAATTACAAATTATACAGTAGTCTACCAAAGTATGGACATATGGGCATCACCCAAACAATTCTCATTGCAATTCAATTCGGTAAAAAAGTGAAATCGGGAAGGAATGTTGTGTCAATTTTAAACAAAATCGGGTACAATATGTGGTTTCTAAAGCGGAAAAAGTGAAATTGGGAGCGACATTTGTATGGGGGCTAAATCTAAATCTAAACCGATCTTACCCAATTTTTGCATACGTGTTGGATTATAAGACGTTCTGCAAAATTTAAAGAAAATCGGGTACAATATGTCGTTTCTAGAGCGGAAAATGTCAAATCGGGAGCGACATTTGTATGGGGGCTATATCTAAATCTGAACCGATCTTACCCAATTTTTGCATACGTGTTACTAGTTCGATTACAAGATGTTCTGCCAAATTTAAAGAAATCGGTTACAATATGTCGTTTCTAGAGCGGAAAATGTCAAATCGGGAGCGACATTTGTATGGGGGCTATATCTAAATCTGAACCGATCTTACCCAATTTTTGCATACGTGTTACTAGTTCGATTACAAGATGTTCTGCCAAATTTAAAGAAATCGGGTACAATATGTCGTTTCTAGAGCGGAAAATGTCAAATCGGGAGCGACATTTGTATGGGGGCTATATCTAAATCTGAACCGATCTTACCCAATTTTTGCATAGGTGTTTCTAGTTGGATTATAAGATGTTGTGCCAATTTTAAAGAATATCGGTTACAATATGTGGTTTCTAAAGTGGAAAATGTCAAATCGGGAGCGACATTTGTATAGGGGCTATATCTAAATCTGAACCGATTTCCTCCAAATGCAATACCGATGGTCCTTGGCCGGAAAAAATAACTTCTGCCAAGTTTCATGACAATCGGACAACAATTGCGACCTGTAGAATGCGAACAAGCTTAGATGGACAGCAGACGGACGGACGGACAGACAGACATCGTTAAATCGACTCAGCTGGTGATTCTAAGCCGATCCGTATACTTAAAGGTGGGTCTAGCTCGATTATTTCTTGGTGTTACAAACATTTGGCGCGAAACTAACTTATAATACCCTAGACCACGAAGTGGTGTAGGGTATAAAAATTGCGGAACTGTTTCTGTTAATGTTCAGTCTGACTACATTGCGTATGAGTGATATTACCTCAATAACCAGTAAGTATTTATATATTATCATAATAAAAAGAAATGACAATAACTTCCTAAAAAATTTGTGCTTTACTCAAAATCAACATCGGTCCTTAAAATTTAACCACCCTTTATATTAATGAAATTCAGTGTGTTTATTTGATTGACTACATTGACTAAGCAGGCGGCTAAAGCTAAAATTATGATATTCAGTATTTGCACTTGTCTGACTAGGGTCAATAAGGAAAGGCGAGTGAAACTGATACCAAGGAAGCGGTTGAGCCTAAAGTCATGAAATTATGTGAGTATATTTACATATTGGATCTTCAATGTTAGAACTTTTCCTATCAAAATGGAATAGATATTTAGGCTGGAGCTGGAATCAAGAAAATGCAAATGGAGAAAATCGGGTTTGAAGGGAATTATTTCTATCTAATAATAAATAGGGCACATTTTTGAAGATTGCCGCCTAATGTTCTCTTTTTGATTCCACTTGAAGTTTTATATTTATACATAGTAGACGACTATTAATATTATAATAATGAAGCATCACAATAACAGCCTCTAATCTGCCGGTAATACTGTTGAACGGACTCCGTGGTGGAGGGTATATAAAATTCGGCCCGGCCGAACTTAACGCGGTGTTACTTGTTTTATTTCAAGGAATTCGATCCAAATGATTTATTTTTTGATTCGACAACAATCAGGGAATATTTTGGTCATCCTAAGTCGCTGAGAAGTACCTTTTTATACCCCCCACCTCCATTACGGGGGTATACTAACTTTGTCATTCCGTTTGTAAAACCTTGCAATATCGACCTGGGACCCTATAAAGTATACAAAAATAAAATATAAAATTCTAAGACGATCTAGCCATGTCCATCCGTCTGTCTGTTGAAAGCACGCTAGCCTCTAACCGAAATGAGCTAACACGTCCAAATTTGACATAAATGTGTCTTGTAGATCGGTTGGGATTGAAAGTGGGCGAAATCAGCAAAAACTTGCACCATAAAGTGATTCTTATTAGTAGGTGGTGAAATGTGGAAGAGGGATAAAAACGGTACCTATTCAAACGACAACAGCTAGCAACATGAAATTTTGTGTGTACATTCTTGTAATTGTAGATGCATAATATTCTGCATAGTATTCTTTCCAAATTCGTGCCTTTAAGGGGTATAACAAAATAGAGGGATAAAATGACAACCGAACGGCTACACCTAGAATAATCAAATTCGATGTATAACCATAACCCCATAAAGTATGTATATTCTGGGTCGTGGTAAAATTCTAAGACGATATAGCCATGTCCGTCTGTCAGTCTGAGCTTGGAGGTTCAAATTTTTCCTAAATGTGTCTTATGGTTGCAGATCGGTTGGGATTGAATGTGGTCGATATTGGCCCAGAGGGAACAATTTTTCCCTCACAAGGACTGAAAATACCCCAAATATTTAGATTTCAGCATGTTTTTTGAACATAATAGCTTGTATTTACTTAATATTTGCAATTCGCATTCCCTTTATAGCATAAAAGGGCACGATAGAGTGATTTTTATTTGTAGGGGGCGAAATGGGACGAAAAGGGATAAAAATAGTACCTATCAAGCGACAACAGATAGAAACACGAAATTTGGCGTGTACATACCTCTAATAGAGTAGATACATAATATACAAGTATTTTTTAAAATTTGTACTCTTAAGGGGTTAAAGGGGATAGAGGGATAAAAATAGTACCAACCAAACGGCTGCACCTAGAATAATGAAATTCGGTGTCTACATTCCTCTGATTGCATAGACAAGTAAAATACACGGATTTTTCAAAATTCTTACTTTTTGGGTTAAAATGAAAAAAGGGGATAAAAATAGTACCAATATAAAATAGTACCGCAACTAGAGTCATGAAATTCGAAGTATACATTCCTTTGACTACGTAGACATGAAAAATAAAAGTTTTTTTTTTCAAGAGATACAATGGGTACGGAGGGATAAAAATGGTACCAACCAAACGGCTACACCTGGAATAATGAAATTCGGTGTATACATTCCTCTGATTGCGTAGACACTTAAAATAAACAGGTTTTTCGAAATTCATACTTTCAAGGGATACAATGGTACAGAGGGATACAAATAGTACCAACTAAACGACTACAGCTAGAATAATGAAATTCTAATTGCGTAGCAAGGTCAAGGGGGTAAAAATGGTACCAACCAAATGGTCGCAGGTAGAATCATAGAATTCGGTGTATACATTCCTCTGCCTGCATAGACACGCAAAATAAAAAGTTTTTTCCAAATTCGTACCTTTTCTATTACGGCAAAAATTGGTTGAATCACGAAGTTAGGTTACTTTGCACTATGTAGGTCTGATAATGGATTTTCAAAATTTGTACTTTTGCAATTGAAATAGAATGGAAATACAACCAACTGTAGCACCCACTATCTACCAAAATTTATGGTATTTAAGCTTTTTGAAAATATAAATATAAGCATATTTATTTTTTGATTTGAAAAAAATAATGGTTTGAAATAATTAAAATATTATATTTATTTATAAAATTATTTTTTCATTATTTGTTTTGGTTTGCCTATATTAAAGAATTTATATTTTCCTGTAATATTACTGCACTTCTACGAAAACCGACAACCTCTGTGTAATGCAATCCATGGTGGAGGGTATATAAAGTTCGGCCCGGCCGAACTTAACGCCTTTTTTACTTGTTACTTTTACTGTTGAATAATGAGGTTATGTTATTTTGCACTATGTACGTGAGATAATGGATTTTCAAAATTTGTACTTTTGGAATCAAAATGGAATGAAAATATAACCCACTATCTATCAATATTTATGGTAATTACGCTTTTTTGAATATATAAATATAAACATATTTTTGTTTTGTTTTTTGAGTTGACTTGAAGTATTATTTCGATATATATATAGTGTAAACGTATTGGTAGCCTTGCCTTGAAATAATAATAATATTAAATTTATTTATATAATTATTTTTTCATTATTTGTTTTGTTTTGCCTATATTAAAGAATTTATATTTTCCTATAATACTACTGCACTTTTACGAAAATCGAAAGTCTCTGTGGAATGCAATCCATGGTGGAAGGTATATAAAGTTCGGCCCGGTCGAACTTAACGCCTTTTCTACTTGTTTACTTACTGCGACCATTCCCTTTTCTCTCAAATGGTCACCTAGTGTTCACAACAAAAGCTCAACATGGTCTTCGTTCTTCACAATCTTCTTGCGGTCACTTAATGCCATTTTTGGAGATAACTCTTTGGATTTGTCACCAACATGATCCACTTGTAGTCCCGTTATGGCCATCTGCCTCATCTGTCCAAACTGAAGGCAAACGTCCAGAACCAGAGAGAACATTATTCGTTGACAAACGATGTGTTGCGCATGGTGTACGGTGTCATTCAAGTTATGTCCATTGTTTTTTTCTGGGTTTGATTTCGTTTTTTTGTTTCCTTCATTTGATACAATGTTGCCTTGCCTGCCTGCCATCGTTGTGTAGCATTGTTTGGTGTTGTGCTGCGCTTCGTTCTGATCCGTTGATAGCCTAAACCGCATTTAACCTGATGTCTAGGGAATCGATTGTGGTGGCCAAGAATAACAACAATGCCACCATCCATGTTGATTTGATTGCAGACGTTATTAAGAATCAATTTTGAAATTAGAAAAATATTCATCATGGGACAATTATTTACGTATACTAATGATATTTAAGCTATTATGGAAATTATTCGCAATGCTATAGAAACCGCTATAGGATTATTGGCACATGCACCTCGAGTTGCATGTGCCAACAATATATTTATACGATATATGTATCGAAAAAATTCTGTTCAAAAAGTATATATAAGACTATCTTCAAAAAAGGTTAAATACCCTAATAGTGGGCGCATTTTCAGCTACAGCCGTTTGGTTGGTTGTATTCCTATATTTTAATTCCAAAAGTACACATTTTTTATCTCTTACTTACTTATTATCTCATGATTCTGGCCATTTGCTCGCTACCAGTTTTATCACTTTTCTTATTTTTGCCATAAAAGTAAATACAAGTAAAAATAGCGTAAAGTTCGGCTGGGCCGAACTTTATATATCCTCCACGATGGATTACATTCTACAGAGATTCTCGATTTTCGTAAAAGAGCAGTAATATTATAGGAAAATGTATTATTTTTCATATAGTCAAACAAAATGAAATATTGACAAAAATAATTTTATAAATAAATATAATATTTTTATTATTTAAAACCACGCTTATAAGGTAAAGCTACTAATACGTTTACACTTTATCGAAATAATACTTCAAGTCAATTCAAAATAAATTCTTATATTTATATTTTCAAAAAGCTTAAATACCACAAATATTGGTAGATACTGCGTGTTACAGCTGGTTGTATTTCCATTCTATTTTAATTCCAAAAGTACAAATTTTTAAAATCCATTATCTCACGTACATGGTGAAAAATAACCTAACTTCATGATTCAACCATTTTTTGCAGTAAAAGTAAAAAGTACGAATTTGGACAAATCTTTCTTTTGCCTGTCTATGCAGCCAGAGGAATATATACACCGAATTCCATGATTCTAGCTGCGACAATTTGATTGGTACCATTTTTATCCCCTTTTACCCCCTAAAAGTACGACATTCTAAAATCTTTTTATTTTCGTGTCTACGAAATTAGAGGGATGTACACACAGGATGTACATCATTCTAGCTGTAGTCGTTGAGTTGGTACTATTTTTACTTTTTTTTTTGTACCCCTTGACAAAAAGGAATTTGAAAAAACCTTTTATTTGTCGTGTCTATGCAGTCAGAGGAATGTGTACTCCGAATTTCATGGCTGAATTTCTAGCTGCGGTCATTTGGTTAGTACTATTTTTATCCCCTTTTTTCATTTTAACCCCAAAAAGGACGAATTTCGAAAAATCCGTTTATTTTACGTGTCTATACAATCAGAGGAATGTAAACACCGAATTTCATTATTCTAAGTGCAACCGTTTAGTTGGTACCATTTTTATCCCTCTATTTTTAGTTTACCCATTTAAAGTACGAATTTGGAAAAAATACTTTTATATTATGTGTCTACTCAATTAGAGGAATGTTTCAATGCTGCTGTCGTTTTATAGGTATCATTTTTATCCCTTTTTGCCCCATTTCACTACGAATAAAAAGCACTTTTAGGTGCACGTTTTTGTTATAGGGGTAATGCGCGTATCCAATATCAAGTAAGTGCAAGTAGACATATTGAAAAAATATGCTTAAATGCTCTAAAATATTAGGGGTTATTATGGATATTTTTAGTCCTTGTGAGGGAAAAAATTTTCCCTTTGGGCCGATTTCGTTTTCGATTTCAATCTCAACCGATCTACGACTATGAGACGCATTTAGTTCCTTTCGTTTATATGTTAGCGTGCTTTCAACAGACTGACAGACGGACGGACATGGTTAGATCATCTTACAATTTTATGACGATCAAGAATATATATACTTTAAAGGGTCTCAGGTCGATATTTTAAGGTGTTACAAACGGAATGACAGAGTTAGTATACCCCATCCTGGTGGAGGATATAACAAAATAAATATAAAATTTTTATTTTTATATATATAGGGTCCGCCATCTAACGTTTTTTTTTTCAACTATTCAACCGTTGGACTATTATTTGTGGTGTGCCCGAGGCAGCCATTTGAATGAAATTATTTTCCATTAGTAACCGGAAGGATTGTACTTTCAAATAAAAAAAGAAATTTGAGAAAATATTCAGTAGTTTTTTATAGAATTTTCAAAAGTTATTTGGCGGACCCTATATTTTGAAAATCCATTATCTCTCACGTACACAGTGCAAGATAAAATAACTTCAAGATTCTACCCAATTTTGTCGTAAAATCAACAAAAGAAAGTACGAATTTGGAAAAATGTTTTTATTTTGCGTGTCTATGCAATCAAAGGAATGTATACACCGAATTCCATGATTCTAGCTGTGGCCATTTGGTTGGTACCATTTTTATCCCTCTTTTCCTAGTATCCCTTGAAAGTGCAAATTATGAAAAACATTTTTATTTTTCGTATCTACGCAATCAGAGGAATGTAAGCACCGAATTTCGTGATTCCAGCTGCGGCCATTTTGGGTGGTACAATTTGTATCCCCTTTTTCCATTTCACCTCCTAAAAGTACGAATTTCGAAAAAAATCTTTATTTTATGTGTCTACGCAATCAGAGGAATGTATACAACGAGTGTCTTTATTCTAGGTGCAGCCCATTGGTTGTAGCATTTTTATCCCTCTATTCTCATTTTACCCCTTAAAAATACGAATTTGGGAAAAATAATAACAAAGTATTTTAATCCATATATCAAAAGTAGCTGCACTGATTGTTACTTGTACGTAATGCTGCGTTCGAATATGCACTCAAAATGCCTTGGCTATTAATTCACACGAAAAAAATCGAAAATGCGGAAAAAGGCGCGTTCTCTTCCGAAAAGCTAATTTCATTTCTAATTTTAAGAAATATTATTTTCCGAGGTGATCTTAAAATATCAAAAAATCCGTAATATAAAATCATTAATCTGTTTTAATTCAGAACGCATACTTTAATTACATTTATCAACATACGGTTTAAACTTCTATTAATAACCTTTTCTGTTCTTCTTAAAAATAAGTTTAGAAAATGTTTTCGATTGCCAAAAAATAATGTAGAAAGAAAACGCGGGACTTTTATTAAAAAAACAGGATTATTCGGGACTGGTCATAAAAAAGCGGGACGGATAGTCACGGATGTTAAAAAAACATGCCTCGATAGTCAGTCCTTGTGAGGGAAAAACATTTTCCCTTTGCACCCATTTAGTCCAGTTGCGTCTTATAGTCGTAGATCGGTTGTTACTACTACTATAAGACGCATTTATACAAAGTTTTGATCTCTTTGCTCTTTTCCTTGGTTACTTTCAACAAACGAACATGGCTAAATCGTCTTAGAATTTTATAACGATCAATAATATATCGATATTTCAAGACGTTGCCCTTTAAAATGTTTACAAAGATCCAAAAGGGTAACATTAAAAATAAAATATATTTTTTATTATTATTTTATTGGCATAGTAGGTCAAATTAAATAATTTCAAAAATAATAGTTTTCAACTTTACGATCAAAATTTACCAGGTATGGTTTTTCGAATTGAAACAAAAAAACTCAAAAGAACGAAATTCTGTCTTGCAATGTCTTTTAAATCGAAACTACACTCAGAAAAAACAAATGAACTAAAATTTAGGAAAATTGAACTTCGTATAGCGCTAAAACAATAATTCCACAAACTTTTCTTTGAAAGTAGTAAATGCTTTGAACTTGTTTCTAGTTCAATTTTCATCAAACCAAGTAAATATTTACTCAAACTGAGGAAAATGCCAGTAAGATTTTAATAAAACCAAGTACATTTTTACTAAATCTAACTAAAATTCTGCTTAAATGTTCCCAAAACTAAATAAATTTTTACTCAAATCAAGTAAATTTTTACTTAAACTGAGAAAAAAATTACTTGATACGAGGAATAAAGTGAATTTAACTAAAAATAATTCAAACAAACGATTTTGCTTCAGAGTAAAACTAACACAGAAAATGACAACTTGAAATATTTCTCAAAGGTTCCATGATACCTCTGAGCTACTACTCCATGATTGCTGCGAAGTCAAGATAGGCACCTTCGCAGTGGTTGTTTAGAAAAATACTTGACGAAATAAGTCTCTGCAAACCAACTAGAATTTCTTCGTAGATTAATATTCAGGAATATTTCTAAACAATTTGAAGTGATTTTTATAAGTTCATTAATACTTAAGTGTATGAAGATCTCGGCGTAAATTTCAGTAAACACATTAACTTAATTTTAAGAAAAAAAAAAACACATTTTTTAGTTAAAATTTCCTAAATGGAATTTTTTCCATACAACAAATTCTTAATATTTTGCTAACTTAAAACCTAAGTTTTCTTGCTAAGAATATTTTATTAGATCTGATGAAATGTTTTTAAGTAAATTTACTACCCTATTTCTTGTAAATGAACTAATTGCTATGACTTTGAAATAAGGAAAGTTTACTCATACTTAGTTAATTTTACAAATTTTAAGGCAATTTTTACTAAACTAGAGTAAAATTGTTCAACAAATTTGGAGTATGGATTTTACTCAAAATTCGTATGGGGGTCATATTTAAATCTGAACCGATTTTCTTCAAATTAAATAACATTAGTCCTTATGTCGAAAAACTTCGTTGTGCAAAGTATCATTTGGATCTGACTACTACTGCAACCTGTACTTTTATTACAAAAAGAGATGAACTGACTGACGGACGGGCGGACTAAATCTACTCAAAAAGTGATTCTAAATCGATCGGTTTTTGGGTTTTACAAACAAATGCACAAATGGTGTTACAGTTCGGTTCAGATTTATATACAGCTCACATACAAACTTCGCTTCCCACTTGACTTTTTCCGCCCGAATTTCACAGAATTTCTTCAAATTGAGCTTAACACGTTATACTCGAACTGGAAGAACCTATGTGAAAGTGGGTCACTTCATTTCATGTTGGACATAGCCCCGATACAAACATGCTTCTCGATTTGACAAATTGGGTCAGGTCATATTAGCCTATGATTAGGAAGCATACAAAAATCCTTCCAAAATTTTTCGGGAATTCCCGGGAAAATTTTTAAATTTCCCGAGATACCAGTTGTAGAATCTACTGTTTTATGGGTGAATTTTATATGGGATTTTTTAAAACTATATATATATAACTATATTTTAAACTATTGTTGATCAGATTGGATGCGACTGATATGAAAAATACGCGAACAGTCTTATTATACATACTTGTTGTCACAGAGTATCCAATTCCACGGTTAACGTGGAAATACCCCTTTTTTGAAAGTTTTTCTGCTAGTGACGAAAATATGATTTTTAGAGGTTATGTAAAATTGATTTCACTACGCGAAGGTAAGGCCGAAATATTTTGAGGGTAGTCATAACACAATACAAGCTTTCATTTTAGGTACGGATAGGTGAGATATTTGGGGAATATTGTGGTTTTCTTTAGATGAATTAAAAATGTCACGAAGATTTTGCTAAATTTCTGTATATACACATTTAATGTTGTGTTTGTATTCCACGGATTCAATATGTAAACAGTAAGTTATTCTGAAGTTATGTAACAGGTTTCACTTTATCGGTTCTTTGGAACCTTTAGTAGAACGGGTAGTCGTTACCATAGAACCTGTTCTAGAACACATAATGTTTGGAACAGGTTCCAAAATATTTTCCTGGGCTCGTGCTGTCTGCTGGAAACTTTGAAGAGAAATATAATACCCTACGGTATATTTAAATTACCATTTGTAATAACTAATGAATGCACTATTTCAATGTTTTTATTTTTTATGAATTTATTTAATTAAAAATATTTATTTACACTTTAGAATATTTTTCCGTTTTTAATTTGTAATATGTCAGTATTTTAACCCATTAACATTCATTCGTCAATTCAATTATTTTCGTAATAACAATTACAATAATTAAAAAATATTTAGTTTTAGATTATTATTAGTATTTTGTTTTGTTCTTCTCGATCACTTATGCCATAAAGTTTAATAATCAAGAATTGCATTCATATTGAAAATTATCAAACAAGTACGAAAATCTTGTAATAGTGCACACGGATGTGTACGGTGGGCGTTAATTGCTTAACAAATCACACCTGTTACTGAATGTTGATATTTTAAACCATATTGGACATACCTAAAATAAATTATTTTTTTTCCCGGGAATTCCCGGGAAATGAAAAAATTCCGGGAAACCCCAAACCCTACATGATATGTAAAATTATATCGAGATATCGTGCATTAGGTAGGTACTCTTTATTGAAATATAACATATCTAAAAAATTTTTATCAAAATCCAATGTAAGATGTGGGTTCTAGAGCGATAAGTGTGTAACCTGGGGGCCATTTATTTGGGGGCTATAACAAAACATTAACCTATATAGTTGACTTTCAAAATACGTGTTTCTATTATAAATGTAACATTGCGTGTAAAATTTGATCAAGATCCGATGTAAAATGTGCATTTTAGAGCAGTAATATTGTAAACCGGAGGTACATTTGTATGGGGGCTACATCAAAACATAGACCCATGTGCTCCACTTTCCCGTGAGCTATTTCTACTTCAAACATAACAAGATCCTGAAAATTTGGTCATGATCCCATGTAAAATATGTATTCTAGAGAATTAATAGTGTAAATTATAGGGATATTTGTATGGAGGCAATATCTAAATCTGAACCGATTTTCTACAAATTCAATATCAATCGTCCTTGTCCAACAAAAGTAACTTCTGCCAAATTTCATGACAATTGGACCACAATTGCGACCTGTAGAGTGCGAACAGCAGACGGACGGACAGACAGACATCGTTAAATCGATTCAACTGGTGTTTCTAAGTCAATCCGTATACTTAAAGATCTAGCTCGATTATTTCTTGGTGTTACAAAAATTTGGCGCGAAACTAACTTATAATACCCTAGCCCACGAAGTGGTGTAGGGTATAAAAATATTCACAAAAAATTGACTCTGTTAAGTTGTTTCCATAATTCTATGCGCGAATATTTCTCCAACGTGCGACGTTAGATCTTTCGATCGGCTCAATGCTAACAACTTTACGATGTTAACGACAATTTTATGAAGTGCGACCCAGTTTAATGTATCCATATAGATCGTCATAAATGGAAGAATGGCACTGGGAGAAAGAAATATTGTATGAGCTGGATAAATTTCAGATATTATTCCATACTTAATGTTAAGTATATGTATTTGAATGACATATCATCCACATCCACATCGTCATCAACAGGAACAACAGCCACGGCAACAACAGCAATATCCATCGTCATTATCCTCAGCAGTGTGTACGAGTGCATGCATACATACAGCCACACGTATGTACATGGAGTACGAAGATGTATGAGAATGATGGGTACAATAATGCAAAACCGACCATAAAAACAGGAAAAATAATAACAAGAACAACAAGGGCGACAACGTCAACATCAACAACAAGGCTGTCAAGGCAGCCCAAGTAAGCAGAGGGAAATGCTAAGGCATAGGCAAAGGCAACATAATAACAAACAAACAATAAACGTCTGCAACCACTTAAGCACAACTCCTCCTTCTCCATGTATGGCAACAGCAACAGAAGAGAGAGTACACACGTACATATGTACACATGCATGGGGATACAACCTGCCTGCCATTCATGTGCACGAACAACGAACATGTACCGATGTATGCCGCGACACCATATTACCCATTGGCAATGAAACATGCACTCATGCACAAACACACACGCTCACCCATGCAAACACTCACTTATTGACTCACCCTCCCTCACACACACACAGCACATGTGCCCTTGCAAGCACTTGTGCAAAACATCCCTCTGACAACCCCACCCCTTGACAGTTAAGCGAAAGAGAAGAGGAGAAAGTACATGTATGAGTTCATAAGGAGACAAGCACTTGTTCGTAAACAATGACACATCCTCTTTGTTTCAGGCTCGTACAGACCCTCGTGCATCATGCACGGCGTATTGTTCGATTCGTCATCTTTTTAACAAGAATCTTGTGGGAGCAGACCTTGTGCTTTGTTGAATGCATGGGATGCATGCATGCAAGCATTTGGGATGCTTTTCACTAGATTCATTCTCGTACAGGACAATGAAGAATATACTCGGATGTGTACATATTCATACATACATATGTGTGTGTATATATATAAGTAAGTAATATTTACGAACATTAAATTGGGTCGTCATTCATACAAATAGGATTGATTTCAAGCAACATTTCGGAAGTGTAATTTGAAGTCACACATTGTCCTGAGTTTTTGCTTTTATATTTCATTGTAGAAAGCAAATTTATTTCCAAATGAAATGGTGACATTTATTAATTTGCACGTTACGGCAGCGATTTTGCCATCTTACATATGAGCTGCATATGAACTATTCAAACAGGTTTAAAAAAAATTTTACTTGTCTCCGATTTTTTGCCATTTTTTTGATACACGTGTGTTGGAAACAAATTAAAAAAAAACAAGTAAGGTAGGATAAAGTCGGGCGGGGCCGACTATATGATACACTGCACTTTCTATCCGAATACAATTCAATTCGGTAAAAAATTGAAAACTGGATTTTTGTATGTTTCCTAATCATAGGCTAATATGACCTGACTCAATTTGTCAAATCGAGAAGAATATTTGTATCGGAGCTATATCCAAACATGGAATGAAGTGACTCATTATAGATGCTTCCAGTTCAAGTATAACGTGTTATGCTCAATTTGAAGAAATTCGTTGAAAATACGTGATTTCTGGGGCGGAAAAAGTCAAGCCGGGAGCGAAATTTGTATGGAAGCTATGTATAAATCTGAACTGGACCATCCACTAGAAACATCATGGATATTTCTTGTGGAAATATAAGATGTTTTGCCAAATTTAAAGACAATCTGATACAATATGTGGTTTCTCGAGCTGAAAAAGTCGAATTGGGAGCGAAATTTGCATGTGAGCTATATATAAATCTGAACCGATCTAAAACATTTTTACCACTGGTGTTTCTAGTTGAAATATAAGATATTTTGCCAAATTTGAAGAAGATCTTTTAAAATATGCGGTTTCTAGACCGGAAAAAAGTCCAATTGGGAGTGAAATTTGTGTGGGAGCTGTATATACATCTGAACCCGTCTGACCCATTTTCATCATGGATGTTTCTAGTGACAATAATTTGTGCAGACAACAGGACGACACCTATTAATTTTTTAATTGCTTATCCCCTGATGATGGTTGACGAAGGCAACCGAAATATTGGGAAAATAAAACAAGTAAGGAAAGGCTAAAGTCGGGCGGGGCCGACTATATAATATCCTACACCACTCCCTGCGTATGTACCTCGCTTTGATTACTAAACCCAGATATTTCATGGGAGCAATTTTATGTAGTTCATACAAATTATATTCATATAATTTATATGCTATTAATTCATCTTTAGTCAAATTTAACGAATATGGTAAATAATATGGTAATTGATCCAATTGTCCGACAGACAAATACAAATTATACAGTAGTATACCAAAGTCATACCAAAGTATGGACATATGGGCATCACCCAAACAATTCTCATTGCAATTCAATTCGGTAAAAAAGTGAAATCGGGAAGGATTTTTGCATCCTGTAAATGTATGTGTTTCACAAAAAATGTTAAATCGAAAAGGACATTTGTATGGGGGTATATTGAAACCTGGAACGATGTGACCCGCTTTCACCATGTCTGTTTATTGGTGAAATATAATATGTAAAATTTGGCCAAAATCGGTTAAACGGTAATGAGGGCTATATCTAAATCTGAACCGATCTTACCCACTTTCACCATAAGTTATTTAGTTGAATTACAAGATGTTGTGCCAATATTAAAGAAAAACGGGTACAATATGTGGATTTTAGAGCGGAAAAAGTCAAATCGGTAGCAACATTTGTATGGGGGCTATATCTAAATCTGAACCGATCATAAGATGTTCTGCCAAATTTAAAGAAAATCGGGTACAATATGTCGTTTCTAGAGCGGAAAATGTCAAATCGGGAGCGACATTTGTATGGGGGCTATGTCTAAATCTGAACCGATTTCCTCCAAATTCAATACCGATGGTCCTTGGCCAGAAAAAAGAACTTCTGCCAAGTTTCATGACAATCGGACAACAATTGCGACCTGTAGAGTGCGAACAAGCTTAGATGGACAGCAGACGGACGGACGGACAGACAGACAGACATCGTTAAATCGACTCAGCTGGTGATTCTAAGCCGATCGGTATACTTAAAGGTGGGTCTAGCTCGATTATTTCTTGGTGTTACAAACATTTGGGGCGAAACTAACTTATAATACCCTAGCCCACGAAGTGGTGTAGGGTATAAAAAGGAAATATAAGATGTTTTTCCAAATTTGAAGACAATCTGATAAAATATGTGGTTTCTAGAGCGGAAAGGTTAAATTTGGAGCGAAATTTGCATGGGTGCTATATATAAATCTGAACCGATTTAACATATTTTTACCACAGGTGTTTCTTGTTGAAATATATGATATTTTAACAACTTTGAAGAAGATCTGTTAAAATATCTAGAGCAGAAAAAGTCAAATCGGGAGCAAAAATTTAATGGGAGCTATATATAAATCTGAGCCGATCTCACATATTTTCACCATAAGTGTTCCTAGTTTATTTATTATACCCTCCACCTCCAGGATGGGGGTATACTAACTTTGTCATTCCGTTTGTAACACCTTGAAATATCGACCTGAGACCCTATAAAGTATATATATTCTTGATCGTCATAAAATTCTAAGACGATCTAGCCATGTCCGTCCGTCCGTCTGTCCGTCTGTCCGTCTGTTGAAAGCACGCTAGCATCTAAACGAAAGGAGCTAGAACGTTCAAATTTTCCATAAATGCGTCTTATAGTCGTAGATCGGTTGGGATTGAAATGGGGCGCAATCGGCCCAAAGGGAAAATTTTTTCCCTCACAAGGACTAAAAATACCCATAATAATCCCTAATATTTAAGAGTATTTAAGCATGTTTTTTGGATATGACTGTTCATATTTGCTTGATATTTGGTATGCGCATTCCCCTTATAACAAAAACGTGCACCATAAAGTGATTCTTATTTGTAGGGGGTGAAATGGGGCAAAAAAGGGATAAAAATGGTACTTATTAAACGACAATAGCTAGAAACACGAAATTCGGTGTGTGCATTCCTCTAATTGAGTAGATAAATAATATAAAATTTTTTTTCCAAATTCGTACTTTTAAGTGGTAAAATGGGAATAGAGGGATAAAAATGGTACCAACCAAACGGCTGTACCTAGAATAATGAAATTCGGTGTATACATTCCGCTGATTGCATAGACAAGTACAATACACGGATTTTTCAAAACTTGTACTTTTTGGGGTTAAAATGAAAAAGGGGACAAAAATAGTACCAATCTAATGACCGCAGCTAGAGTCATGAAATTCGGAGTATACATTCCTCTGAGTGTGTAGACACGGAAAATAAACTGATTTTTCGAAATTCGTACTTTTTGGGGTTAAAATGAAAAAGGGGATAAAAATAGTACCAATCAAATGACAGCAGCTAGAGTCATTAAATTCGGAGTATACATTCCTCCGACTGCGTAGACACGGAAAATAGACTAATTTTTCGAAATAAGTACTTTCAAGGGCTACAATGGTACAGAGGGATAAAAATAGTACCAACTAAACGACTACAGCTAGAATGATGCAATTCTAATTGCGTAGAAACGTCAAGGGGGTGAAAATGGTACCAACCAAATGGGCGCAGCTGGAATCATGGAATTCGGTGTATACATTCCTCTGACTGCATAGACACGCAAAATAAAAAGTTTTTTACCAAATTCGTACTTTTTCTTTTACGGCAAAAATTGGTTGAATCATGAAGTTAGGTTATTTTGCACTATGTACATCTGATAATGGATTTTTAAAATTTGTACTTTTGGAATTAAAATAGAATGGAAATACAACCAACTTGAGCACCCACTATATACCAATATTTATGGTTTTGAAAATATTTCTGAAAATATAAATATAACAATATTTATTTTTTGAATTCACGTATAAGGTAATGCTACCAATCATTACCTTATAAGAGTGGTTTGAAATAATTCAAATATTATATTTATTTATAAAATTAATGTTTCAATATTTGTATTCGTTTTGGTTTGGCTATATAAAACAAATTATATTTTCCTGTAATATTACTGCACTTCTACGAAAACCGACAACCTCTGTGGAATGCAATCCATGGTGGAGGGTATATAAAGTTCGGCCCGGCCGAACTTAACGCCGTTTTTACTTGTTTAATTATAAAATGGTTTGCCACATTTGAAGACAATCTGATAAAATATGTGGTTTCTAGAGCGGAAAAAGTTAAATTGGGAGCGAAATTTGTATGGGAGCTATATATAAATCTGAACCGATCTAACACATTTTTACCACAGGTGTTTCTAGTTCAAATATAAGATGTTTTGCCAATTTCGAAGAAAATCTGTCAAAATATGTGGTGGCTATATCTAAATCTGAACCGATTTTCTTCAAATTAAATAGCGTTCGTCCGTATCCCAAAAAACTTCGTTATGCAAAGATTCATTTGGTTCTGGCTGCAATTGCGAGCTGTAATTTGATTATAAGAATAGATGGACGGACAGGCGGACATTTCTAAATTGATTCAAAAAGTGATTCTAAGTCGATCGGTATACTTAACAATGGGTCTATCTCGCTTCCTTTTCGGTGTTACAAACAAATACACAAAGACATAATACTCTCGTGGAGTGTATAAATATTAATAGAGATATAAGCATTTGCATTTCTACGAAATCTTGAAAATTTTATTCCATTGCAATTACTATTCATTCTACACTGAAAGAATTATTTTCATAATATTTATGATTTTGTCTTAACCTCAGTGAAAATTTTCATTAAAAAGTCGCCAAAGAAACACTTCATAAAATGTATGAAACATGAAGCACAAATCAATGAAAAGTGTCATAGAATTTATGAAACATTTCTGAATTTATGATGAATTTTTGTCATACAAGATCATTACTTTCATAATATGATTTATGAAAATTTTCATAGATTTTATAAAGAAACTTCATTAATTTTATGAAAAAGTTTCATAAATGTTAATAATTTATACTGAAATTTCAAATAAAAAACAAAAAAGGTCTGACTTTTTGATTAACCAATCAACACACACCATCATTGTGAGAGTCTTTGCAATGAATATGTCTTTTTCCTAAATCAGGGAACATACTTATGTCAGAGTTAACAGAGTACAAATGAGAATTTCTAGCATTAATGAACGGTGTAGATATTGAGCAATCAGATACTCTTGATGTTCTAGGCATGAAAATTCAATCTGATGTTCGTTGGACAAAACATGTATTTGAAATGTCGAAAGAAGCATTCAAGTGTCTAGGCTTCTTAAACCGGTGTAAGAAATACTTCACTCCCCCTGATCTTCTCAATATATACACTACTTACATCAGACCAAAGATGGAATACAACTCCCATATATGGTCGGGTGCTCCAGCTTCATCACTGGAGCTACTTGACCGTGTCCAGAGGAGGGCGATGGTGGTGATAGGTGATGTTAGGATATCCAATTCTATTGTCTCCCTTGAACATCGTCGTAGTGTGGGTTGTGTGTCCTTGTTCTATGGTTACTTTCATGGCGTTTGTTCCTCCGAAATTCGTGATCTTATACCGCCCGTGAGAACGTCCGGTAGAGATACGCGACTTTCCAGGAATTCTCACACATTTGTTATAAATTTGACAACCAACCGCACCACACATTATAGAATGAATTCGTTCTTCGCCCGTACTATCCGCATGTGGAATCGACTTCCGGCAGATATCTTCCCAGCTAATTATGATGTTCAGAAGTTTAAAACAAAAGTCAACAAACACTACTCCCTCTTTCCTCCTTCCAATACCGTATTTTCCTTCCGCCAACGCAATGCGCTGCATTTATAGGGGACATCCACTGAGTGTTGGGGATTAACCGAATAGAGACGACACACTAAAAATGTAGCTTTAAGTTATGAAACATTTCATAAAAACTATGAAATCCTTCATTCCTACAAACTACAAACCAGTGATAAGGAATTTCACGAAACAAACAAGTCCAAAATTAGGAATATATTGCGCATGAAGGACTTTCCCGAAAAATTAATAAATAATCTAATCGTGCGAACGACGAAAGAAAAACTTAACAAAAATTACGAAAGACCAAGCACAATTTATAAATCCACAACGTACATTCAAGGACTATCCGAAAGGCTTAAAAAATGTGAGTTGGCATATAAAACACACAGGACCGTCAACCAACTATTTAGTAGAACAAAATCAAGAATCAAGAAAGATAAATTGAAAAATAAATTGAAAACCAGACTTTCATCACATAAAACCTAACACAAATCTCTTGACAAACCTAATTAGCAAAAAAAACTGCCCTTGTAGCCCACTGTACCTTGACGGGACACAACGGGACCAAACTTTAATGACGTCGAAATATTAGCGGAAGAGAATAATTATACAAGGAGATACACATTGGAAATGCTAAATATAATTGACGTCTCCCCTGGAAAAAGTCTTAATTATAAGAGAGAGACAGACGGTTGTGCTCAAATATAGAAATATAGGAAATATAGGAAAACATATACGACAAATTAGACAGTAGTTGACAAAAGCTTACAGAGAGTGGCAGGAGAATTTTCTATTGTGAAAAACTTTTTTAAAAATGTAAATATGAATATTGTGATATTTTCTGATTGTTAATGCTTGTAACTTGTAATTGAATAATTTGTGTTTTTTTGTACTAGACCCCTGAAGATGACCAACGGATTTGGTCGAAATATTGGGAAATAAAAAACAAGAAAATAATAAAATAGTAATTTTTGTTTTATTATTTGAAAAAAACTGACCTCAAGTCGAACAAATACATACATACATACATACAACTAAAATAATTAATTATATTCATGTAGACATTTCATAACACAAATATTTTAGTGGTTATGTCATATTTCATAATATTTAAGAACTGTTTCTTTAATACTATGAACTCTTTCTTTGATCTTATAAAACTAAGTTTCAATAATTTAACAATTTTGTTTTATGAAATATGATATGTTTATGAAAAAGTTGCATGAAACATTTCATTTTATTTATGAATTTTTCATACATATCAAAGAAAAATTCACAAACTTTATGAAAAATCTTTTATGAAATCGCTTCATAAATATTATCAAGGAAAATTCATTCAGTGCAATACCGTTTTCATTGCACCCTACACCACTACGTAGAATAGGGTATTATAATTTAGTTTGCTGTCAAATGTTTGTAACAGCACGAAATATACGAGCTAGAACCACATTTAAGTGTACCGATCTGCTTAGAATAGATGAATCGATTTATCAATGTCTGTCTGCCCGTCTTCTGACCACCTAATCTTGTCGCTCTCTACAGGTCGCAATTGCCATGAAATTTGGTAGAAGTAATTCTTTTAACCCAAGGACGATTGGTATTGAATTGTGAGGAAATCCTTTCAGATTTAGATATATCCCCCCTATAAATATCTCTCCAATTTAATCTACTACTGCTCTAGAATATACATTTTACATTGATTATTGATAAAATATTCATGAAAGTGGGCCACATGGGTCCATGTTTTGGTATAGCCCCCGTACAACTGGGCAACCAGTTTACATTATTATCGCTCTAAAACGCTCATCTTAAATGGGATCTTGATAAAATTATATTATATTTCAACTAAGAATTCCTACCGTGAAAGTCATTAATAAGGGCTCACTTTTTATACCCTCCACCTCCAGGATGGGGGTATACTAACTTTGTCATTCCGTTTGTAACACCTTGAAATATCGACCTGAGACCCTATAAAGTATATATATTCTTGATCGTCATAAAATCCTTAGACGATCTAGCCATGTCCGTCCGTCCGCCTGTCTGTCTGTTGAAAGCACGCTAGCATCTAAACGAAAGGAGCTAGAACGTTCAAATTTTTGGAATTAAAATAGAATGGAAATACAACCAACTGTAGCACCCACTATCTACCAATATTTATGATATTGAAGCTTTTTGAAAATATAAATATAAGAAAAATTATTTTTTGATTTGAAATAAATAATGGTTTGAAATGATTAAAATGCTATTTATTTATAAAATTATTTTTTGTCTTGTCATTTATTTTGGTTCAAGACCATAGGTTGTGCCGAAGTCTTCAGCAGAACCCAAAATTAGCAAAGAAGGCAAAGTGAGACCTTTATTGTTGCAGCTGAAAGTTGACTGCGCGGTTTCGATGGGCGCTACACCATCTCATCAGAACTTTCGCAACGAATGTATGTCTTTGACTTAAATCAGGGTTCATATTAGTACCGGCGGTCACATACGACTAATGAGAAGCGCTGATAAACAAAATATTCCACCGAACTAAGTCGACACACTAAAAAATCTCACTTTGCCAATTCAATGTTGTGCATGTGCTCGCATCGCTCGCAACAATGCAAAGGTTGTTGTTGTACGGTATGTCCCGTCTTCACTGTACCTCGTGTGTATTGTTGTTGTTTGTATGTATAGTTGGTCTGTTATGTTGTATGTCTTGTCATTTATTTTGGTTCAAGACCATAGGTTGTGCCGAAGTCTTCAGCAGAACCCAAAATTAGCAAAGAAGGCAAAGTGAGACCTTGTAAATTATATTTTCCTGTAATATTACTGCACTTCTACGAAAACCGAGGTATATAAAGTTCGGCCCAGCCGAACTTAACGCCGTTTTTACTTGATCATCATCAATCTATCAGATCATCAATGTATCTATAATGGTTTACTTTTTAATGTAGCGCCCTAACAAATTCAATTTTCCAACTCTAGAAGCCTGAAGGTATGAAAGAAAAAATTTCCACACCGAATTTTATTATTATAGTTGCAGCCCGTTGGCTGGTACCATTTTTATCCCCATTCGCCCCATTTTCGGCCTAAAAATACAAATATCGAAAACAATTTCATCTGACTATGAAGATTCTTTTTGCGTCATTTACGCCCTAAAAGTACAAATTTTGAAAAATTCCTTTATTTTTCGCGTCTACACAGTCAGATAAATGTATACACCGAATTTCATGATTTCATCTTCAGCGGTTTGGTTGGAGCCGAATTTTGAAAAATCCTTCTATTTTACGTGTCTATCTATGAAATTAGAAGAATGTACATTTCAAATGTCATGTTTCTGGCTGTTTCATTGGTACCATTTTTATCCCTTTTTGCCCGCTAAAGCTTTTATTTACTTTTTTGTGTGTTTACGCTACACGAGGAATGTACGCAAGTGCAGAAATTTTAAAAACATTGCTTAAATATTCTTAATATTAGGGAATATTTTCAGGCCTTTTTAAGTAATTTTTTTCCTCTCTGGGCCGATTTCGCCCGCTTTCAATCCCAACCGATCTGCAAGCATAATACACATTTAGGGAAAATTTGAACCACCTAGTTCATTTCGTTCGGTGACTGGCGTGCTTTCAACAGACAGACGGACAGGGCTAGATCGTCTTAGAATTTTACCACGACCGATGAATATTTCAAGGTGTTACAAACGGTATGACAAAGTGAATATATCCCCATCTAGAGGGTATAAAAAATATTCATAAACAAATTTTTAATATCGTTTTCGAAGTTTAGAAAACCTAAATATTCTAAGTCGACAGTCTATATCTCTTGCTTCTGGTCGTTACAACCAAATGAACCAAGACTTAATACCCTAATGGAGGGTATATAAATATAAACTGTTATAAAACAATACTGGACCACGGTATGGATACTGCGCTAAGCACTCTATATAGACAATTACATATGTCACTCCCGTTCAAAGTTCGCCCTTCTTACATGTTTTAGCTTATTACGTTAAGAAAAATTCCAAAAATGCATACCTGGACCAATAATTCGCCTGCAAAGCCACCACCAAAACTTAAAGACTCTACTAAGGACAGGCACACGGCAGGCATTTACCTTCCTTCGTGAATTCCTTACGAATCTTCCAGTTATTAGTGGTGTGAAAAGTTATGTAGACATCATCAGAAAACTTGTAATTTTTACAACACCAATCGACAGATATCCTAGAGACATGAATGTCCATATGCAAGTGGAACGTTTTTTTTTCTTTCATTAAACCACCAAACATATTACCTAAAGGACATGTGCAAGTTCATATTATCTAGAGTTTGTCGTTTTTTTGTCTTTTCAAAAACGCTTAAGACGTGTACATGCATTTATTTCAAGTTCGTATATCTTTAAGCAGATACAAGAAAACCCACCCCCCATCCCAGTGTGTAAGGACGCTTGCAGGATAAAGTCATGACAGAAAAAAAAACAAAGAATAATAATAAACAACTGAATGTCCTCCCCATTTTTATGAAGTCTGTCTGTTGATTTTTATTTTTGGTGCATATCTGAAGGTTGTGTCTCCATCGGCCGCATCATTCGTATGCACACATGACGAAATGCATACAGCCGAAAGGATATTTTTGTTTAAAGTACTCGTACATATAAATGACTTTATATGTACGCACATACTTATTTATAAATGCATATATGTACGAGAGGCTATGGACATTGGAGCGGGTCACGAAAAACATAACTATAGTTACAACCATTAAATTACATAAAGTTTCAAGTGATGAAAGATAAACTATTTTTAAAATATCTCGAAATCATTATTATACCCTACACTTCTGTGTCGAATAGGGCATTATAAGTTAGTTTCATGCCAAATGTTAACAACTCCAAAAAATAACCAAGCTAGACCCATCTTTAGAATCACTTTCCGATCGGCTTAGAATCACTTTCTGAGACGAACAAAGTATAGGTCGCAATCGTTGTCCCATTGTGACACAGTGGTTCATAACACTGTGCAACATTTTTGAAGTCATTTCAAAATAACCATATACGGACACCGCTACATGATAAAAGACCAAAAAAAAAAGACCCGTGTTTTTTTTCCCCCAAAGTCATGCACTTTTTTTTGTCATAAAGAACAAAAATTGTGAACATATAAAATCAAAAAAACTTCATCTTCAAGGTCAAAATCGCAAAAAACTTAAAAAAAATCGATTTTTTTTAACCTTTTTTCCCCTGTTCAGGTCCATAGGTAGCAAACCGTTGAAAATTCAGGGAAACAATCAACTACAAAAATGTACCTAAGATCTCAATAAACAACTTTCTAGAACATATGAACTTCCTAGGAATTATTCTTAACACCGTTTAGGTAGCGCTTATGTAGCCGCAAAAGTGAAAAATTGTTATTCCAGTATTTCTTACCCACACGACATCATCGATGCCATTCAACAAACAACAACAAAGTCGTCGGTCCAAAAATTTGCACTAACAAAACACATGACAATTCAAAGCAGCGAAGTAGTCGCAATCCATTTGTACCAACAACATTAACAACACATATGTAGCCGCAGCACACAATATAAAAGCGACACGACGCTCACATTGAGGCAGTACACAGCGCGACGTTGTTGGTACAAATGGATTGCGACTACTTCGCAGAGAGTAAATCAAAATTCCGAACGGTTTGCACGATATGAGCCTGAGAATATGATCACTTTTTTCCAAAAATTACACCGAGGCCTCAAATCTCTGGGGGCCCATAAAAAAAGTGCATGACTTTGGGGGAAAAAAAACACGGGTCTTTTTTTTTTGGTCTTTTATCATGTAGCGGTGTCCGTATATGGTTATTTTTTTTCGTGTTGCACTGTGTAATCAAATGGCATCGTCCATTCAATTCAATGATTTTTATATATTAAATTGAGTTTGGGTTGTGTAATAAATTGAAATTATACTAGGACCCAACGACTTTTTTGAAATATTAACATTGAAAATCGGGCAATCGGGTATTTTTTAGAAATTGTCCAAACTTTTCTTGCTTTTCGATTTAAAGGAAAATACAAATTTTATTTTTATACTCTCCGTCTGTAACACCATAAAATATCGATCGATATTCTTGATCGTCATAAAAATCTAAGACGATCTAGCCATGTCCGTCCGTCCGCTAGCATCTAAACGAAAGGAGCTAGGATGTCCAATTTTTACATAAATGCTTCTTATAGTCGTGAATCGGTTGGGATTGAAACTGGGCAAAATCGGCCCAAAGGGGAAATTTGTTCCCTCACAAGGACTAAAAATACCCATAATATTCCCTAATATTTTAGAGTATTTAAGCACATTTTTCAATATGTCTGCTTCTACTTACTTGATATTGGGTATGCGCATTCCCCTTATAACAAAAACGTGCACCACAAATTGATTTTTATTCGTAGGGGGTGAAATCTGGGAAAAAAGGGATAAAAATGGTACCTTTCAAACGGCAACAGCTAGAAACACGAAATTTGATGTGTACATTTCTCTAGTTGAGTAGATACATAATATAAAAGTATTTTTCCAAATTCGTACTTTTTAAGGATAAAATAGGGGGATACAAATGGTACCAACCAAACGGCTGCACCTAGAATAATGAAATTCGGGGTATACATTCCTCTGACTGCGTAGACACATAAAATAAAAGGTTTTTCCACATTCGTACTTTCAAGGCATACAATGGGTACAGAGGGATAAAAATAGTATCAACTAAACGACTAAGGGAAAAAGGAATAGAATAGGAAAAAGGGGATAAAAATGGTACCAACCAAATGGCCGCAGATTGAATCATGGAATTTGGTGTATACATTCATCTGGCTGCATAGCCACGCAAAATATACACATTTTTCCAAATTCGTACTTTTTACTTTTGCGGCAAAAATTGGTTGAATCGTGAAGTTAGGCTATTGTGCACTATCACGTAATGGATTTTCAAAATTTGAACTTTTGGAATTAAAATAGAATGGAAATACAACTTACTGTAACACTCACTATCTACCAAATTTATTTTTTGAATTGAGTTGAAGTATTATTTCGATATGTAAACGTATTGGCAGCCTTGCCTTTTAAGCATGGTTTGAAATAATAAAAATATTATTTATATTTATTTATAAAAATACATTTTCAATTTTTGTATTTGGTTTGGCTATATTAAATAAAATATATTTTCCTGTAATATTACTGCACTTCTACGAAAATCGGCAGCCTCTGTGGAATGCAATCCATGCATTAATAATCATCTATCATTTAGAGTATTTCAGCATGTTTTTTGAACATACTAGCTTATATTAACCTGATATTTGCAGTGCACATTCCCTTTATAGCATAAGAACACACCATAGAGTGATTTTTATTTGGGATAAAAATGGTACCTATCAAACGACAACAGATAGAAACACGAAATTTGGCGTGTACATTCATCTAATAGAGTAGATACATAATATAAAAGTATTTTTTATAAATTCGTACTTTTAAGGGGTTAAATGGGGATAGAGGGATAAAAATAGTACCAACCTAACGGCTGCACCTAGAATAATGAAATTCGATATATACATTCCTCTGATTGCGTAGACACGTAAAATAAAAGAACTTTCCAAAATTCGTACTTTTTGGGGTTCAAATGGAAAAAGGGGATACAAATAGTACCTACCAAATGACAGCAACTAGAATCATGAAATTTGGAGAATACATTCCTCTGACTGCGTAGACACGAAAAATAAAACGTTTTTTCAAATTCGTACTTTCAATGGATACAAAAGGGGATAAAAATAGTACCAACTAAACGAATACAGCTAGGATGATGAAATTCAGTGAGTACGTCCCTCTAATTGTGTAGATACGTAAAATAAAGAGATTTTAGATAGTCGTACTCTTGAGGGGGCAAAATTGGAAAAAGGGGATGAAAATGGTACCAACAAAATGGCCGCTGATAGAATCATGGAATTCGGTGTATACATTCCTCTGACTGCATAGCCACGTAAAATATTTTTTTTTTCAAGTTCGTACTTTATTTTGTTGCTTTTACGACAAAGAATGGTAGAATCATGAAGTTGTCTTATACTACGTAAGTGAGAGATAAGGTATTTTCAAAATTTATACTTTTGAAATTAAAATAGGATGGAAATACAACCAACCAAACGACTGTAGCTGAAAGTACACTCTCTATCCCCCAATATTTAGAGTATTTATGATTGGTCCCTTATATTTACTTTATGAATTGAAGTATTATATCCATTATATATATATATAGTATACAAATATTGGTAGCCTTGGCTTATTAATTAAATTTCTTATTTTCATACAGTTAAAATTTGTTGCGGACATTCCTCTTGTAGCTTGGAAGCACCACAAAGAAAATAAAAGTTTTAGCGGGCGAAATGGGACAAAAAGGGATAAAATATGGTACCAATGATACGACAACAGCTAGAATCATGAAATTCGGTGTGTACATCCCTCTAATTGCATAGACACGTAAAATAGAGGGATTTTTCGAAATTTGTACTTTTAAGGGAAATAACTAAAAAGAGGGATACAAATGGAACATACCAAACCGCTGAAGTTGAAATCATGAAATTCGGTGTATACATTCTGACTATGAAGTCTCAAAAAGGGTTTTTTCGAAATTTGTACATTTGGGCGGAGAATGGGGCGAATCTGGGGATATGGGATAACTTTAAAATTTATACTTTTCTTATCACTTTGTCTGTATCTGGAAATGCTTCTTTCTAATGACGACTGACAATCGCCTAATATTAGGCATGTTCACTTTCACAACTTCAGCATTTTATTTATATATAGTAGTCGATTTTAAACAGTACGCATAAGTATACATTATAGTTTGAAATAGTAAACAAATATAGTAATGTGCATAAAAATATCACAATTTTCATAATATGGTACAGTGCTTCTATGTAAAGTCGACTTCCTTTAATCTGCTGGTAATACTGTGGAATGCACTCCGTGGTGGAGGGTATATAAGATTCGGCCCGGCCGACTTAACGCCTTCTTACTTGTTCTATTTTAACTTTAAAAGTACGAATTTAGAAAAATTCGTACCTCTTTTTCCGCGTCTACGAAGACAGGCGTGTGAAAATACTGAAGATAATGATTCTGAATACTGTCGTTTGATTGTTGCCACATTTAATCCCATTTAGACCCTGAAGGTACGAATATGGAACGATCTCTTTGTTTTTCGCATCTACGCAGTCAAAGATATGTATACAGCGAATTTCGTTATTATAGCTGCAGCCGTTTGGTTGGTACCGTTTTTATCCCCATTCGCTCCATTTTCCGCCTAAAAGTACAAATTTCGAAAAAAACTATTTATTTCGCATTTTCACAGTGAGATAGATGAATGTACATACCAAATTTCATGATTTCAATTTCAGGGGTTTGGTTGGTACCATTTTTATCCCTCTTTTCCATTTGTATCCTTGAAAAGTATGAATTTAGAAAAATCCCTCTATGTATTAGAGGAATGTACATTCCAACTTTCATGTTTCTAGCTATTGTCGTATCATTAGTACCATTTTTATCCCTTTTTGTCCCATTTAGCCCGCTAAAAGGTGTATTTACTTTTTGGTGTTTTTACGCTACAAGAAGAACTAGGACTAGTGAAGCATCACAATTTATTTAAAACAATGCGCATAAGTGTGCCTTTTATTTTTAAATAGAATTAATTAAAAACAAATGCGAAATGTGCAACCAAAACATCACAATTTTCCTAGTAAATTTCTATATAATCAGTCGGCAATACTATGGAATGCCCTTCCACAGTATGTGCCCTTTTCTTACTTTCGTATAACCCAATGGGGCACCCATTCTACTCTATTACAGCTCTAGAAACGACATTTTACATCGGATCTTGATCAACTTTTGCAGATCATGATATATTTGAACTAGGAATACCTACCCATGTTTTGGCACAGGCCCCCTTCAAATGTCCTTCCGATTCATCCTATTATCGCTGTATAATCTGTATTTGTCATTAGATCTTAATCAATTTTCCAGATTCTGAGTAACATTACTTTATTCAGAATATCTGCTGGGAAATTGGATTAATTACCATATTATTTACCATATTCGTTAAATTTGACTAAAGTTGAATTTATAGTACAATATTTATCGCTTATGTGCATCCAATTGCAATTTAATTTTGTCATTTAAAAAAAAACACGGACATATTTTGCTTATAAGCATTCGTATTTATGGATTACTCGCTTTTATACATCAGAAATTTAGAGAATTTAAAGCAATACCATGAAAAGAAAATCGGATATATGCAGCTCCAATTCGTTTGATTATTTTAACAAATTATCGACAACGCACAATTTGTGCGTATATTTTTCCATCTCTATTGTTATCTCTTAATTTTTTAAAAAAATTTATTTTAAATTATGTAGGTCCTAAAAACCAAATTATTTAAAGGTGATCTCTTATTATACCCTCCACCTAAGGATGGTGGTATATTCACTTTGTCATTCCGTTTGTAACACTTTGAAATATTCATCGTGACAAAATTCTAGGACGATTTTTTTCAAAGATGTTTCATATTTAGTGGTAATATTTTATAAAAAACAAGTAAGGAAAGGCTAAAGTCGGGCGGGGCCGACTATATAATACCCTACACCACTCCCTGCGTATGTACCTAGCTTTGATTACTAAACCCAGGTATTTCATGGGAGCAATTTTATTTAGTTCATACAAATTATATAAATTATATTCATATAATTTATATGCTATAAATTCATCTTCAGTCAAATTTAACGAATATGGTAATTGATCTAATTGTCCGAAAGACAAATACAAATTATACAGTAGTTAACCAAAGTCATACCAAAGTATGGACATATGGGCATCACCCAAACAATTCTCATTGCAATTCAATTCGGTAAAAAAGTGAAATCGGGAAGGATTTTTTGCATCCTGTAAATGTATGTGTTTGACAAAAAATGTTAAAGGACATTTGTATGGGGGTATATTGAAACCTGGAAAGATGTGACCCACTTTCACCATGTCTGTTTATTGGTGAAATATAATATGTAAAATTTGGCCAAAATCGGTTAAACATTTGGGAGCAACATTTGTATGAGGGCTATATCTAAATCTGAACCGATCTTACCCACTTTCACAATAGGTTTTTTAGTTGGATTATAAGATGTTGTGCCAATTTTAAAGAAAAACGGGTACAATATGTGGATTTTAGAGCGGAAAAAGTCAAATCGGGAGCGACATTTGTATGGGGGCTATATCTAAATCTGAACCGATCATACCCACTTTCAACATAGATGTTTCTAGTTCGATTATAAAATGTTGTGCCAATTTTAAAGAAAATCGGGTACAATATGTGGTTTCTAAAGCGTAAAAAGTGAAATCGGGAGCGACATTTGTATGAGGGCTATATCTAAATCTGAACCGATCTTGCACAATTTTTGCATACGTGTTTTTAGTTGGACTATAAGATGTTCTGCAAAATTTAAAGAAAATCGGGTACAATATGTCGTTTCTAGAGCGGAAAATGTCAAATCGGGAGCGACATTTGTATGGGGGCTATATCTAAATCTGAACCGATCTTACCTAATTTTTGCATACGTGTTTATAGTTCGATTATAAGATGTTCGCCAAAATTTATAGAAAATCGGGTACAATATGTCGTTTCTAGAGCGGAAAATGTCAAATCGGAAGCGAGATTTGTATGGGGGCTATATCTAAATCTGAACCGATCTTACCCAATTTTTGCGTACGTGTTTCTAGTTGGATTATAAGATGTTGTGCAAAATTTAAGGAAAATCGGGTACAATATGTCGTTTCTAGAGCGGAAATTGTCAAATCGGCAGCGACATATGTATGGGGGCTATATCTAAATCTGAACCGATCTTACCCAATTTTTGCATAGGTGTTTCTAATTGGATTACGAGATGTTGTGCCAATTCTAAAGAAAATCGGGTACAATATGTCGTTTCTAGAGCGGAAAATGTCAAATCAGGAGCGACATTTGTATGGGGGCTATATCTAAATCTGAACCGATTTCCTCCAAATTCAATACCGATGGTCCTTGGCCAGAAAAAATAACTTCTGCCGAGTTTCATTATAATCGGACAACAATTGCGACCTGTAGAGTGCGAACAAGCTTAGATGGACAGCAGACGGACGGACGGACGGACAGACAGACATCGTTAAATCGACTCAGCTGCTGATTCTAAGCCGATCGGTATACTTAAAGGTGGGTCTAGCTCGATTATTTCTTGGTGTTACAAACATTTGGCGCGAAACTAACTTATAAAGGGTGATTTTTTAAGAGCTTGATAACTTTTTTTTAAAAATAAACGCATAAAATTTGCAAAATCTCATCGGTTCTTTATTTGAAACGTTAGATTGGTCCATGACATTTACTTTTTGAAGATAATTTCATTTAAATGTTGACCGCGGCTGCGTCTTAGGTGGTCCATTCGGAAAGTCCAATTTTGGGCAACTTTTTCGAGCATTTCGGCCGGAATAGCCCGAATTTCTTCGGAAATGTTGTCTTCCAAAGCTGGAATAGTTGCTGGCTTATTTCTGTAGACTTTAGACTTGACGTAGCCCCACAAAAAATAGTCTAAAGGCGTCAAATCGCATGATCTTGGTGGCCAACTTACCGGTCCATTTCTTGAGATGAATTGTTCTCCGAAGTTTTCCCTCAAAATGGCCATAGAATCGCGAGCTGTGTGGCATGTAGCGCCATCTTGTTGAAACCACATGTCAACCAAGTTCAGTTCTTCCATTTTTGGCAACAAAAAGTTTGTTAGCATCGAACGATAGCGATCGCCATTCACCGTAACGTTGCGTCCAACAGCATCTTTGAAAAAATACGGTCCAATGATTCCACCAGCGTACAAACCACACCAAACAGTGCATTTTTCGGGATGCATGGGCAGTTCTTGAACGGCTTCTGGTTGCTCTTCACTCCAAATGCGGCAATTTTGTTTATTTACGTAGCCATTCAACCAGAAATGAGCCTCATCGCTGAACAAAATTTGTCGATAAAAAATTTCGAACCGAACACTGATTTTGGTAATAAAATTCAATGATTTGCAAGCGTTGCTCGTTAGTAAGTCTATTCATGATGAAATGTCAAAGCATACTGAGCATCTTTCTCTTTGACACCATGTCTGAAATCCCACGTGATCTGTCAAATACTAATGCATGAAAATCCTAACCTCAAAAAAATCACTCTTTAATACCCTAGACCACGAAGTGGTGTAGGGTATAACAAGTAAGGAAAGGCTAAAGGCGGGCGGGGCCGACTATATGATACAATCCACTTTCTATCCGAATACAATTCAATTCGGTGGAAAAGTGACAACGGGAAGAATTTTTGTATGTTTCCTAATCATAGGCTAATATGACATGGTCCAATTGGTCAAATCGAGAAGAATATTTGTATCGGGGCTATATCAAAACATGGAATGAAGTGACCCACTTACACAATAGGTTCTTCCAGTTCAAGTATAACGTGTTATGCTCAATTTGAAGAAATTCGGTGATAATACGTAGTTACTGGGGCGGAAAAATCAAGCCTGGGGCTATATATAAATCTGAACCGATCTGACTTTTTTCCACCATACAGAAACACGTACGATGTTTTGCCAAATTTGAAGACAATCTGATAAAATATGTGGTATCTTGAGTGAAAAGAGTCAAATCGGGATTGAAATTCGTATGGGGGCTATATCTAAATCTGAACCTTCTGACTTTTTTTTCACCATGGGTATTACTAGATGAAATATAAGATTTTTGCAAGATTTGAAGAATATCTGATCAAATATGTGGTTTATAGAGCGGAAAAACTCAAATTGAGTGCGAAATTTGTATGGGAGCTATATATAAATCTGAATCGATCTGACCTATTTTCGCCATTGGTGTTTCCAGTTGAAATATACGATGTTTTGACAATTTTGAAGAAAATCTGTTAAAATATGTGGTATCTAGAGTGAAAACTTACGCAGACTGCTTCATATGGTCTATGTGGCATGACAGTTGTGTCAGACTTGTTGGTATCTACTTTAATGACCGGTCACATTCTGGCAACAAGCAACGACGAGCAGCAACAACCAAATATGTTTGGCGTCTTTTTGTATTTCCGTATGTCTTCTGTATTGTATTGTGTATTGCTTCATGCAAGTATTCTTGTGGATATTTCCTCCCCTTTTTGGCTATCACATCATTATCGTCATCGTAGCGACAGAGCAGAACCGACTCTTTGGCGGCATGAATGTAATTTTTGCAATTTCATTATCGTTTTCTTTTTTTCGTACAGATCCAACATCAAACAGAACCACGAAGTGACATTTTGAAATGGAATAAAAAAGTAAAAGATTTTGGCTGGGCTTTCACGTGTCAATTGCATACGTACGGACATATGAAAATACATAATGCCAGAGGTGGACTTCGACCAAGAATATTCTCATGCTTCCCCAAGAAAATAGTCTTGATTGCAGATACAGCAATGGTACCAATTTTTATCTCATTTTCATTCAAAAAGTACGAATTTTGAAAATCCGTTATCTGCGCGTCCACAGTGGAATATGTAGACCAAATATCATGAGTTTAGATAGATCGATCATTCTATGTCCAAACGAACACCTTTTTACATCACCTCAGTTAAAAGTAAAACAAAATCGAAAAATCCATTTTTGTCACATGTCAGCGTGTTAAGAGTAAGGCACACTGGAAATTTCATATTTCTAGCTACTGCCGTTTAGTCAGGACGAAGGTTCGATATTTACCTAATAAAAGTAAGAATTTCCTGAAAATTTAGTGACCCTGGCTTCAGCCGTTTAGCCTGGGCGCTGATCAATGAGTAAGTCAGTTAGTAACTTTTATAATAAGATCCCAGCAAAAAGTACTGCACCATTTTCGGCAGGTTAGTAAGGGAGAGATGCAGTACCATTCTCTTAGTAACATGCAGTGGCTTTAAGTAGTACTGAGGCTGAATACATGGCGTTATCAGCGACAACCAAAGAAATTATATACATACGAAATCTCTTAACAGAACTTGGATTTGAAAGATTGGTGAAAAATTCAACTACTTTGTATGGAGATAATATTGGATCCCAACAACTTGTCAAAAACCCAGTTTACCATTCCAGAAGTAAACATATAGATATCAAGAGAAGATTTTAAGCAAGGAAAGCTGGATTTGAAATACGTACCATCGAATGATAACATAGCTGACATTTTGACAAAATCACTGGCAAAGCTCAAGCACAAGCATCTGGGTGGAAAATTGGGATTCCAATAAATATAGAGGTTTTCATTAAAGGGCGGTGTTGAAATTACTGTGTAATGAAAACAACTTTGTAATATAATTATTCTAAGGCATAATAGGCTTGTATAATTATATTCTATGACATAGTAGGTTTTGAATTGTATTTTGTGTTAAAATTTATTTACAATAAATTTTATTTGATTCTCCCTTAAAACTTTATTCAATAAAGACGTTTTTGTGTTGTTTCTATAAAACGCTTTCTTTTATCCTCAACAATAGTACTTAATTCAAATGTCGTGATGTTCTCCACAAAACGCATTCTTTTAGTTTATTGGGTGGAGTATGCCGTGGAATCACTGATAGTGTTTGGTAAAAATTACAAAAAAAAATCATTAATAGACAGCGGATTTTTATGCAAATTATATTTTTTATCTTTGCATTTTTAAGCTGTGCAACATATGCTAACATAATATTGGTTATATCGATTTTTATACCCTACACCACTTCGTGGGCTAGGGTATTATAAGTTATTATACCTTACAGTGCTTCGTGGGCTAGGGTATTATAAGTTAGTTTCGCGCCAAATGTTTGTAACACCAAGAAATAATCGAGCTAGACCCACCTTTAAGTATACGGATCAGCTTAGAATCACTAGCTGAGCCGATTTAATGATGTCCGTCTGTCCGTCCGTCCGTCCGTCTGCTGTCCATCTATTGAATTTGGAGGAAATCGGTTCAGATTTAGATATAGCCCCCATACAAATGTCGCTCCCTATTTCACTTTTTCCACTTTAGAAACCACATATTGTACCCGATTTTCTTTAAAATAGGTACAACATCTTATAATCCAACTAGAAATACCTATGCAGAAATTGGGTAAGATCGGTTCAGATTTAGATATAGTCCCCATACAAATGTTGCTCCCGATTTGACATTTTCCGCTCTAGAAACCACATATTGTACCCGATTTTCTTCAAATTTTGCACAACATCTTATAATCCAACTAGAAATACCTATGCAGAAATTGGGTAAGATCGGTTCAGATTTAGATATAGCCCCCATACAAATGTCGCTCCCTATTTTACTTCTTCCGCTTTAGAAACCACATATTGTACCCGATTTTCTTTAAAATTGGCACAACATCTTATAATCCAACTAGAAACACCTATGCAGAAATTAGGTAAGATCGGTTCAGATTTAGATATAGCTCCCATACAAATGTCGCTCCCTATTTCAATGTTTCCGCTTTAGAAACCTCATATTGTACCCGTTTTTTCTTTAAAATTGGCACAACATCTTATAATCCAACTAAAAAACCTACGATGAAAGTGGGTAAGATCGGATCAGATTTAGATATATAGCCGCAGTACAAATGTTGCTCCCTAATGTTTAACTGATTTTTTTCCAAACTTTACATAATATATTTCACCAATAAACAGACATGGTGAAAGCGGGTCACATCGTTCCTGGTTTCAATACACCCCCATACAAATGTCCTTTCCGATTTAACATTTTTTGTCAAACACATACATTTACAGGATGCAAAAATCCTTCCCGTTTTCACTTTTTTACCGAATTGAATTGCAATGAGAATTGCTTGGGTGATGTCAATATATCCATACTTTGGTATTACCCAAATTGGGACCATTCTAATTTATTACAGCTCTAGAACTCTTACATCGGATCTTCATCAAATTTTGCAGGTCATGATATTTTTCAACTAGGAATACCTACCGTGAATGAGAAATATAAAGGTCCATGTTTTAGACCAGGCCTAGTATGTTGTTATACTACTGTTTAATTTGTATTTGTCTGTCGGATAATTGGATCAATTACCATATTATTTACCATATTCGTAAAATTTGACTATGAATTTATAGTAACTGTATAATTTATATGAACAACATAAAATTGCTCCCATGATATACTTTGGTTTAGTAATCAAAGCGAGGTACATACGCAGGGAGTGGTGTAGGGTATTATATAGTCGGCCCCGCCCGACTTTAGCCTTTCCTCACTTGTTTAATATTGAGATCATGGGAATCATTTGTGTGAAGTCGTCGTGCGTCCATTGCAAAAAATAATCTGGTATTAACTGAAGACTCTGAAGCTATAGTCTGCGGTTGTCATCATAATTTTCTCTAGAAAGAGAGTCCTCCAATTCAATGTTTTTCGGAACCATATATACCATGTTCGCTCAACGACACACGATTTGGAGCAAAGTATGGGAACACGTACTGAAAAAATTTAAATATCAACAGAATTTTTCTAGTGCAATTGTCCAGCAATTGTTTTGAAAATACTCCAGATTGGCCGTTCCACAACACATGATTCTGTTCGTCAGCTGGAGATTGCCGTTGAATAGCTCGTAATGTAAATCGAAAATCATCTTCCAACAGAAATTTGGAACCAACAGTGCGCCATTGTAAACTCCTCCGGACCGATCAAAACGTTGGCTACCTCAGATCTTTGAAAGATTGCACGACGGAGTTTCCTTAATTTCCATATTCATCGCAACCTGAGTACACTTCGACAGTCTTCAAAGAACGCAGCTGAATTTCCTGATGAAGCAAGCATCGCTTTAATTTTACGAGCGAATTTTTTACCAAAATTGGTACAATCAAAAAAGATTTTCAAGTTTCACCGAGAGCGTCGAAGAATAAAATCGCTAGTTCATTAGCATTATATGCTCGCAAAGCATCGTATTCCCATTCCCATTTAAATGCTTAGTGCTTCGGAGAGTGTGACGCATCATACTTAGTTGGGCTAATATTAATCGTATGTCATCATGCAATGACGCATTGTAAATTTTCAGAAATGTCCTTTTTGTATTTGGTTCACGAATCGGTGAAAATACATGAAATATCTGTAACTGGATTTCCCTGTTTATTTGATGACTGATTACGAACTGGAATTATGAACCAAGCAAAAAAGAATCAACAAAATATAGGGTGTTTTTTATTGGGGTATAGAACTTTAAGTTGGCATCACTTTTTTAACTGGCGGCCATTTTGTCAGCTGTCAAGTGATTAATATTTAGTTTGGTTTGCCATTTCATCATGAACAGGTTGACAAAAGAACAACGCAAGAACAACGCAAGAACAACGAAAGAAATGGTTCAGTTCGCGAAGTTCACCGCAAGCTCCGTCCATTTTATCGACATAATCGTCCATCAGAGCAATTAATTCGGTTAACCATGGATCGTTTTCGCACTACGTTTACTCTATGTGATAATACGCATCCGCAGAGACGTCGAACAGTGCGCACCGAAGAAACAATTGCCGCTGTAGAGCAAAGTATTGAAGAGGACCCGAATGAATCGATTCGCCACCGTACACAGCAATTGGAGCTTTGGAAAATTGGACCTGTAGAATTGGCTATATTCGAGCCAGCCGCGGCGGCCACATGCCCGAAATCATATTTAAACATTAATGGCATAAAATTATCCTTCCAATAAAGCCAAATTGATGGACATTAAAACGATTTTCTTGTGTTTTATTTCAATTCGAAGTTCTATACCTCAATAAAAAACACCCTGTACATATGTCGTTCCTATCGTCAGTTCTGACAAAAAGTGCATAAAAGAATTTCGCATATCCATTGCTTGAATTGAGACTTATAGCCTTGAGTTCATTAAAAAAGTCTATAGAAGAAGGCACTTTAAGTTTTTTTAACATTTTCCTATTATGCGGTCAACTATCCAAAAGTTTTTTCATCTTAAACCCCAGTTCGTACTACAACGAATAGTTTGTAACAAAGATCAGGCAAATCTGTTCAGCCGTTCTCAAGTGATGCTATTACCAACGAACTTCATTTCATTTTTTCAAAAAATTTCGTACACACCTTTATATTGCTGTTGGTTACAATGTGACCAATTATTATTATTTTTTTTAGTGAGTTAAAAACTAACATTTTATTTACGTTCTGTTATCACAGCTTAGTTATCCCGACTTAATGAAAAACAGCCTTAATATTGTCTAGATTTAATTTTTTTCACTTCAAAGGCGTACGAATGGCGGGTTCGGCATCCTGTAAATGTCCATATGCAAAAACAAACAGATAAATATGTACTTATTTGTAGCTCTGGTGGTGAACTCAATAAATCATGTCAACTATTTTGCGCCGAGGTTTGTGAAGATGATAAAGAAAGTTGGTGAATACTTACTGTTATATTTACGAATCCTCAACAAACAATTCTAAGAGTATACCAAATAGACGAAACATAGTTCATGAAACGCTGAAATTCTATGAATATAACACATTTTATCATTAAGCTGTTATAAAAATCAAAAAACCATGTTTAAGCAGTGAGCTGTTATAAATATCATAGAGAACAGTTTACAAAGCATCCCTTACCGTTAATACTTCCTGTGAAACATTTAAATCTTCTTAATATAACAGTTTTTATTATTGAACTGTTATACAAATTACAGAACTGTATGCATATCATCCCTTCCCATTAATCCTTCGTACAACATCCTTGTATATTACGCATTTGGAACATTTAACTGTTATACTAAATCACGAAAACATAAGGGAATCATCCCTTCCCTTTTTTCTGTACTGTTATAAAGACTTTTTTTTCAAAAATATCCATCCTACGAAACACTAAACTCTTCTTAATATAGCAGATTACATCCTAGAACTGTTATACAAAAGACAGAATTTTCCTTCCCACGAAACAATTAACTCTTAGGATATAACATGTTTGAACATTTCGTTGTTATACTCAATCATGAAACATGATTTAATCATCCCTTCCCTTAATTTTTTCCTGTACTGTTATAAAAACTGTTTGCAAAACAATTGTATTGTTCCTATGGAACAATACACTCTACTTAATACAGCAGTTTATGTCCTTGAACTGTTATACAAATTACGGAACATCCTACGAAACCGCATACTCCTAGCATAACTGTTATACACAACCACAAAAACATATGGGAATCATCCCTTCCCTTTAACTTTTCCTGTATATGTCCTGTCAGCCACAAATCATGTTTGTGTATAACAGTAAACTCCTGGCGGAAGGTAGTGTAACTAAACAAAACATAGAATTGAGTAGAATGTCTCTTTTTGCGATACTCTCTCTCTCTCTGCCCAGCTCTCACACTCATCCCTGTTAATAAATTTACTATTCCAATAACATAGAATGCTGCAACATCTCCTTACAATGGGATTAAGAGTGTAAATATGTCTGCAAAGGAGGAGAAATATTTACGGCACACTGTGAAGGGGTACATTTACAGACATTCTCGTTTTCTCCTCTGTTCCGTTGTTGTACAGAGAGCGCCAAGGGATTGAGTGCTTTTGTCTCTCAAGGTGGACAGAATAATTTTAAGTGTTTGCAGAGAAATCGACGAGAGTGAGTTTGAGAAGGTATATTTTCAATGGTAACTGGTAGAATATGGTTAAGCTTTTAGCTCATTATAATCACAGGCACAGCAACAACCACCACCATCTGTAGTATATGTAAACAAGTATACAGCTGTAATTGTTGTAGGTAGTACATTTATGTAAATACGCAAGTATAGAAGGATGTGTGTGTGTGCTTTTACTTAAATAGTAATTAAAACCTGAGAATTTCTCATTTTGCCGCAAGAGATATGCGACACAGTTGGAGTCTTTATAAGCCTCGCAAATCAATTTTATGCATTAAATACATTCATATAAATAGTAGGATACATTTTATATACCGACATACATACATACACCACCACAACATGTTTGATGTCCTTTATTTGACTTGGTGGATTGTTGGAATGGAATTAATTAGAAAACTTTTTATGCTCTCCGTTGACCTCTTGACAAGGTTGTAGGGGAAGCAAATTAGGCGGCCGATACTCGGTTTTCGACATTTTGAAGCTTTGATAGGCGTACGACTATGGTTGTCATTTCTTGTGGACATTTTAAATATTCAAAGGATTTTTTATCTATTTATTTATTTATTTTTAATGACACGAAAGTCCTTCACACTGGTCCGTTCTCAATTCAAACCGCCAAGAAAGTGAACTTGAAACTTCAAAACCCCTTTAAATTTCCCAAAAGAAGTTCTGAAGGATCAGCAATGCCCAGGACCGATAATGTCCAGGATCCGAATGCTTATTATATTCCGCGCACAAAGGAGAAATCTAAGAAAAGGTGACAAACAAATTTACTGACTGACAACTACTAAACCGCTAATGTCATACTAAAGTAAACTCTACTGAACATCTATATATATAAAAGTGACTCACCCCCCAGACCAAACAACTAGAGCTAGAATCATAAAATTTTGTGTATACATTTCTCTTCAGTGTTGAGATGTGATAAGACGGGGTTTTTCGAAATTCGTACTTTTAAGGGGTAAAACGGGGTAAAAAGGGATAACAATGGTACCACCGCAATGACCAAACGGTTAGGCCTAGAATGTTGAAATTTGGTTCAAAAATTCCTATTATAGCTTCAAAGCGCCCAAGAAAATATTATTCAAAATTTGTACTTTTTGGGGGTGAAATCGGGTAAAAAGGGATAAAAAAGGTACCAACAACACGGATGACGCTACAATAATGAAATTCGGTATATATATTCGTTTTACAGCGCAGATCACTGATAAGAAGTAATTTTTCAACATTTGTACTTTTAAGGGATTAAATGGGATAAAAATTGTACCACCGCCCTAACCAAACGGCTGGGCCTAGAATCTTGAAATTTGGAATGGGCATTACTTTTATAACACGAATGCGACCAAGATAATATTATTCAAAATTCATACTTTTTGTGGGTGAAATCGAGTAAAAAGGGATAAAAATGGTACTAATTAAACGGATGGAGCTGGAATCATAAAATTCGGTGTACATACCTCAAAATGCTTAGAAACTCAAAATGACCGAATATTTTGAAATTCGTACGTTTAATAGGTAAACGGGGAAATGGGATAAAAAAGGTACCAACAACATTGCAAAAAATTCTCCTTCATTTTTTGTATCACTGAGTTCTTTATACTCCACGTTTACTATTTATAACACCGTGCGACACTAATTTGGTGTCATGAAAATGTCTGATGTAAGAGTGAAATGCGATAAATGTTGGCTGTAAAGTCAAAAATTGTGAAAAATTTACATACGATTACTGACAAAATAGGGAATAGTTGTGACAGCACTGTTTCAGAAACCCATATAGAAAATTACTAAATGCAATTGCAACCGCGAATTGTGTATTTTTTTGCTACAATTGCTGCTTTTTGCGACCGACAACATGTATGTTATAGACGACATTGGTTCTTAATGCACAAGCAAAAATTCAAAATTATAAAACCAAAATATTATGCATAGAAATCATTTTAGCCATATCTTTCGTGAAATTGATTTTTTTGCTATCAAAAATATCAAATTTGTATTTTTGCTTTACCGTGCTGTACCGAAATACCCACAATTTTTGTCGAAAAGATCGATCTCCTAAAAAACATGGAAGATTTTCAACCCTAGTAATTTCATTGTAAAGGGTGATTTTTTAAGAGCTTGATAACTTTTTTTTAAAAAAACGCATAAAATTTGCAAAATCTCATCGGTTCTTTATTTGAAACGTTAGATTGGTCCATGACATTTACTTTTTGAAGATAATTTCATTTAAATGTTGACCGCGGCTGCGTCTTAGGTGGTCCATCCGCTTAGTCCAATTTTGGCATTTCCACGTTTTTGAGTAACAGAGACCCAATTGGTGCGAACGGCGACGAATCGAAAATTGGTGGTCATCATTAACACTGGCCGATACAGCTGCGATATTTTCTTCAGTTCGCACTCTACGTAAGCGTGTTGGTGGTTTAATGTCCAACAATGTAAATTTGGTGCGAAATTTAGTCACAATAGCCCGAATAGCCGCTTCAGTGGGTCGATTAAACTGACCATAAAATGGAAGCGCGCAATGAACTTTCTTAACAGAGCACGCATTTTGATAATAAAATTCAATAATTTGCAAGCGTTGTTCGTTTGTAAGACGATTCATGATGAAATGTCAAAGCATACTGAGCATCTTTCTCTTTGACACCATGTCTGAAATCCCACGTGATCTGTCAAATACTAATGCATGAAAATCCTAACCTCAAAAAAATCACTCTTTATTAGTTGGCGTGTAATTTTGCTATTTAAAGAGATTTATTTACAAAATTGGTGTCGTTGTCCATAAATGCCCTTTTTTAGGGAACTTTTAAATTTTCCCCTTAAATAGAGGAGCTGGAGGGTTAAGATATTCTCAAAAATGATCCTCATAGAATTCCACAATATAATTCTGACAATAAGAATCCTGTCAGATACTAAAACAAAACTCAGACCAGCTGGACTATAAGTTTATTGTACAAAAATGATCTACTCAATATGCCATATCAGAATTATAGCGTCGCACAGTGTATTATCAGCGACAAAAACTCCCAAATTGCATGCGCCCAAATCTCAACTTTACTGATTGCATTTTGCAAAAAACATTCCTATTAGGCATATTCTAAAAGATTTTGCTAATATAGCGACTAAATTTAGCTGTGGATGCATTTAAAGTTCAAAATGCTAAAATAGTTGAAAATTTGATCACAATAGAGATTATTTTATTGGGATGAATCTCGTAAACCATGTCTCGCATTGAAATGTAATTTAGATCGTAGAAAATAGGTGCTCTTAGAGTGTTGTTTGCATTTAAAAAAGTGTAATTACGTTTTTGCTTTCCTTTTCATAAAGTGGTTTACCTGAAGGTTGTATTTATTTAGTGTTGTTAATTTTAATTGAGTCTATATAAATCTTAAGTTATTTTTAAAGTTAAAATAGCCGTTTGCCATCGATTAAAAAAAAAATAATTTTTATCAAAAATTTCTAAAATCGTAAAAAACAAAAAAATATTTGGGCACTGAAAATTTTCATTTAATTGTGGACTCAAATGAAATCACTGATAATTATTTGTATTAACATATATATTAAAATAAGAAATTTATGATGCTTTTTGATTTCAACTTACATGAGAGGTAGGCGTGGTTGTGGGCGGATTTAAACAAAAAATTGTTTTTGATCTAATTTGACCATATAACGGGTGTGTGCAAAATTTCAAGGTCCTAACTCTATTCATTCTAATTTTTGGCGCAGCTTGTATGAGAATATTCCACTGTGTGTAGCTACTTTGTTCCAAAAAAGCTGTTGGACAGTGTATTTAAAGCTATTTTGAATTTTTTTATATCATTAAAATTGCACATCAAAAAATTATTTGTTGATCACCAACAAATCTATATATTTATTAAGCTTAAGATCCAATATAAAACTACTGTATACTCACCTTTTAATTTTCTTCTTGCCCGTTTACGTTCTAAAGGTCTTAACATGAACTACTTAAATTGTTTTTCATATATTTCATCAAAATTAGTCAATACGACTCTGTCTCAAAAGCAGAGATACAAGCCAACCGACTTTAAGCCGACAAGCCGCTGCCGCCGATTTCATCGGCTCAAATCGACTTCAACCACACCGCCGAGATTTAGCGGAGTTCTAACTCAGTTAAATCATACTATCAAAATAGACAACCCACTTAAAATTACAAAAGAAAATATAAATGTCGACTTAGACAACCTACTGCTGTGAAATATATTGGTCTTTCTTTGAATTTGGTATCCCACTATATGATGACGGCTATAGAAAATTGAATGATTGTATTTTGATTTGAAAGTCGCATTTATATAAGTCAAGTCCAGTACATGTGGCCATGTGTTCCTATTCCTCCCCTATTGTGCATCTTTAGTGTGTCAAAGTAGGTAGAGTATTATTATTCTTTGGAAGGATTATGATATTCAAGCCTCACATGAAAAGCTGTAATTGCAAAAATATTTATTAAATTCATCCATATTATAAATTTTGGGAATGGATTCCCACTCCCAACCGCGATTAATCGAATAATTTTTTTCCAATATTTGTTCGAATAATAAAAAATCATGATTTTCGAATAAAGAATAATTCTAATAAATTGTCCCAAATAATCGATATTATAAGTTTTGCCTTAAAAACTAATGAAATCGTCGTATGCTTTGTACGATAAATTGATTTTGAATAGCCAGTTTGCTCCATTTGGGTAAAAAACTATGAAACACCAAATATAAAACCGCAATTTTTTCGATTTTTGATTTGTATGCTCCACAGATATTAAAATAACGATTTATACGACTTCATTTAAAAATAGCAAATACTTGCCAATAGCTTCGGAATTATTTAAAATTTAAAGAATAGTAAATTCATAGAAAAATTGAGGTTAAAACCGCGATAATAAAGTCAGTTCTGCTATAAATCATATGATCCATATTCGAAAGATTTTAAGATTTTTGTCAACTTCTAATGAATTTCTAATTTGATATTACAATAAAATCAGACACGTAATAAACGTTCAATATATAGTTGAACTACCCGTAAACTGGCGTGTCTTGTCTATATAACTCTTATTAATTATATTTTATTTAAGTGGACAATTGTTCGATTAATCGAATAACTCTCGACTTCATTATTCGATTAATTGAAAATTTTTTGTTTTCAAATAAACGATAAATCGAATAACATAAAAGTCCGAATAATTGGATACCCTAATAACAATATTAAATTATTGGAACATTGACTAATATTAACAAATATTGTACTACTTGCCAAAAAATAAAAGAAAATTGTTCCTTCCGTTTTCCCAAAATTGTCAAATAAATAGGGGTAATCGAATGACAGAACGAGCCGGCAAATCAGCCGAAAGCCGCCGCAGATAATTATGGTTCAGCTTGTAACTCTGCTCAAAAGTTATTTCAAATCCTGTTAAATGTAAACCAGGCCAGCAAATCTAAAATTGAATACAAATGATTCATATTTTGGATCCCAAGTTGAATAAATTATAGATTTGAAATGAATCTCTAAAAATTAAACTAATTAACATAGAAATATAGAATTTGGATATGTATATATTAGTGCGTACCGACTTTTTTAGAATAGCAAAAAAGTTGGAGGAAAGTATTGGTAAAGGGTGTTTTTTATTGAGGTATAGAACTTCGAATTGAAATAAAACACAAGAAAATCGTTTTAATGTCCATCAATTTGGCTTTATTGGAAGGATAATTTTATGCCATTAATGTTTAAATAATCCAATGGTGTCAAATCACACGATCTTGGTGGCCAATTGACAGGTCCATTCCGCGAAATTATGCGCTCATCGAATGTTTCCTTCAATAATTCCAATTGCTGTGCACGGTGGCGAATCGATTCATTCGGGTCCTCTTCAACACTTTGCTCTACAGCGGCAATTGTTTCTTCGGTGCGCACTGTTCGACGTCTCTGCGGATGCGTATTATCACATAGAGTAAACGTGGTGCGAAAACGATCCATGGTTAACCGAATTAATTGCTCTGATGGACGATTATGTCGACCATAAAATGGACGGAGCTTGCGGTGAACTTCGCGAACTGAACCATTACTTTCGAAATAAATTTGCACGATTTGCAAGCGTTGTTCTTTTGTCAACCTGTTCATGATGAAATGGCAAACCAAACTAAATATTAATCACTTGGCAGCTGACAAAATGGCCGCCAGTTAAAAAAGTGATGCCAACTTAAAGTTCTATACCCCAATAAAAAACACCCTTTATTACTGTCCAAAAAAGAAAAAATCTTACAAATTTCCTTCAATGTGCGCAAGGACGATATATAAAAAACACCGACAATCGGACTTTTTTCAGTGTTGCCCCTAAAACAAATACTTATTGTCATATGAAACCTTTGTAATTAATACCAAAAAGATAGGTAACAACAATGGCTATGTATAAGCGTTATCTGATGATAAAGTGGAAAGTTAAAAAAATATTTTTTATAAGACACTTTTCCTAGCAATGCATGTCTATAAAAATATATTTGGCTATAATAACACTAACCAACAGCTTTTTTGGAACAGAGTAGTGACCCTATAATTCTGAAGCGTGTTGAGTGGATCATTTTTGTAAAATAAACTTATAGTTCAGTCTGAGTTTCTTTTTATAGCTGGTCAAAGTTTTCATTTTTTTGGTCGAAGGGAGCAATTTACTAAGCGAAAAACTGTTGTAAGTTAATGTCTGAGAGAACTCTTATTGTTAGAACTATATTGTGAAATTTAATGGGGATCATTTTTGTGGAAGACCTTAACCCTCCAGCTCCTCTCTTTATGGGTCAATTTGACCCTTTTTTCGGGAAAAGCAAAATAGTCATTTCCAAAAGGACATCAAAGGATTAAAATGTTTAATTATTTTAATTACTTATTACACCCGATTATACAGATATAAGTGGCAAATAAAAGGGGAGAATATCTGTTAAATATACCTCAAATTTCATACCTCTAGCTGTATTAGTTTAGTATTGACAATCATTGCAAGTTTTCCCCTTTGTTTATACTTATTTTTCTCTTTAAGGGGGAAACATTAAATGGTTGTTAATGCTAAGCTAATGCGATTTTTTTGGAAACTGGAACAAGGATGATCAAAATTTCAAAATATCCTTTATTCTATATAATCACCCTCATCATGTAAGTCGTAGTCGTGTCGAATTTTCGACTCGTGTCACAAATTTACATTTTTGGTATCGCGTATGTCGTATTTGACTGTGAAATTCGACAAAAACTGTCACTGAATATTTTGCAAGTGACTAGAGTAAAAAAAAATTAAAAATGGAAAAAATTAATCAAATCAAAAGTTAATGGATTTAGTTCTATTAAACTAATATAAAAAGCAAAAACATATAATTTTATTTCTTGAATTACATACGTAATTTAAGAATGGAAATTATGACTCCCAAGGAATTTGGTATTTTTATTGGTTAAATGATTTGAAAAATGAAAATTTTGACAAAAATCTATAATAAAAAAGTGGAAAGATCAAATATAAAAAAAAAAAAATTAACAAAAATTTTTAACAAAATCGACTACGACGAAAATGTTCTAGTCACGTCGAATTTGTTACATGATACCGACGAAATGCAAATTCGACTACGACTACGACAGCTGTCGAAATTCGACTACGACTTACGTGATAAGGGTGAATATATATATATTCTTTATAAAATCATTTGGATTTTTGCAATAATTATGCAAATATTATGGACAAGTTACTATGTCAAGAGCCTTCCGTCAATAATTATACCTAAGCTTTTATAATTCGATGATGACGATGCGAACAGTAATCCAACTTAAAATAGTGTATCTATTTCTAGAAACGCTGTCAATTGCCAACTTTGACGAATCATAAAATACAAACTACGTATGTATTTTTTATCGTAGAATAAATAAATAAGAAAAAAATTAATGATTTGATAATTTTCTGTAAAATAAGATGAATTTTTCTGGAGGGTAGACAACAAAATATATTTGTATGTGATACCATAAAAAGTGATTATTTTTAAAATTACCTTATGACCAAAATAAAGTATTTTGATGCACCCTTTTTGAAAATCGGGAAATGTAAATTTATTTACTACACCGCCATATAGGAGAGAAGATTCAAATTTCTTCATAGTTATCGAAAAGTTCATTAATACAACGAAATCTGTTGTACATTTTTATAATTATACAAAAACTGTTTAATTGCAAGTTTCGAAGAATTTGCTATCAGTGCACTGACTTCTTATCTCTACTCCCTATCCATTTTTATTAAACAAAAAATTAGTAACAAAACATCATTTGAAAGAATTCAAATGAGCCATAACACCAATTCAGGCTCACAAACATTACTCACCTTTCAAAGTAATCGGCGAAAAATAGCTGCACAGCAAAAACAAAAACAAATCGCTTCCCAAATATGTACCTCCAAATTGAAATGGATAAATTAGCAAATGAAAAACATGCTAATAAATCTAACGTAAAAGGGAATGTTAAATTGAAATGAAAATTACCTTCAAAAATATTTCAGCCCCTTCTCCAGGCAACAGCCACCTAACCATAGCATTATTTGGTCACAATGAGTCCTGACGTTGCGCCGCCGTATCCTTCCAGCCATTCGCCTCCGTTTGCTGGCCGTTTTCACGAACAACGTGCGGATGTGGTGGCAAAACCATCGTCTGCATGGGAGGCGTGAGAGAGCGGCTAGGCTGTTGTGTCTAAGCCATCAAGCCAAAATTATTCGGTATTTTTCTGCTCAATTTGTGCCGGTGGCAAAACAGCAAAAACATAATAAGAAAATAATTATTTTTGTTTTTTTCTGAATTCATTGTTGAAGATTCGAAATCGTTGGCAGAGTGAGTAAATGAGAGAGAGGGAGAGAGGAGGAACGCTGCCAGGAGACGTTTGTTAGAAAGTGGCAATTTTCGTAAAATTAATTAAACTAATGATGTCACATTGAGAAATGACACTTAAATGCCGCTCACTGAACTGGAATAATAATTTTGTCGTTATTATGCGTTCGACCGGAAATTCTTTGAACGTGCAAATCTTGAGTTTGGCTTTTGAAATCTAAAAACAGGAGAATATGAAATTCTGAAATTTATGCATAGATTTTCTGGCCTCCGGGCAGTGGTGGGACAAATACATATGTAAGTCTGCCATGGCTTCTTTTGCGAAGTTAATATTAGTAAGGACACCATTACCAGAGATGAATAACCAATTCATATTAGGATTGTTTTTATTTTTAAAAAATTTGCTCCTGCTCGTAAGGAGGAAAAACAAAATTGCACATGAGGTATTCACCAGATGATTTGTAGCAGTTTGGAACCCTGGTAGTTATGGCGGCTACTGCGTGGCCCTCTAAAATTGTTAAACTCGGTCGTGCCATGATTTCCTAAGACACAATTATGTACCGATTGCAATGATATTGATAGTGTTCGTAAATATCTACAAAAATATGCTTCAATATGTATGTATTTATATATCACTATTAGTTTAAGATATATTTGAGTAACAAGAAAAAATTCCCACATTTGTTGGCGAAGTGTTTTTCGAAAGTAACACTGTCCCACAATTCCAAAAACGGCAAAAAGAAATTCCCAAAAATTTAATTTTGTTACAAAAATCACCACCATTTCTTAACTTCAATCGAGGAACAAAAGAAAAAATGTCCGAACCTAAAAATATATTTTCTCTGTGCATACTGATTCATAAAATCATATATGTAAATATTTTATGAAATCAGCATTTTTTATGGATAATTTTTTAATTTGTTATACCCTCCATCTCCAGGATGGGATATATTCACTTTGTCATTCCGTTTGTAACACATTAAAATATTCATCGGAGACCCCATAAAGTATATATATTCTGGGTCGTGGTAAAATTCTAAGACGATATAGCCATGTCCGTCTGTTGAAAGCACGCTAAATGTGTCTTATGGTTGCAGATCGGTTGGGATTGAAAGTGGGCGAAATCGGCCTATATGAAAAAAAATTTCCCTCTCAAGGACCACTAATATTTAGAGTATTTCAGCATGCTTTTTAAATATGTCTGCTTGTAATTACTTTATATTTGGAATGAACATTCCCCTTATAGCATAAAAGCGCACCATAAAGTGATTTTTTTCGTAAGGGCAAAAAGGGATTAAACGACAACAGCTAGAAACCTCTAATTGAGTAGATACATAAAAAAGTATTTTTTCCATATTCGTACTTTTAAGGGGTAAAATGGGAATAGATTGATAAAAATGGTACCAACCAAATGGCTGCATCTAGAATAATGAAATTCGGTGTATACATTCCTGTGATTGCTTAGACACGTAAAATAAACGGATTTTTCGAAATTCGTACTTTTTGGGGTTAACATGGGAAAATGGGATAAAATAGTACCTACCAAATGACATCAGCTGGAGTCATAAAATTCCTAAAGTATACATTCCTCCGACTGTGTAGACACGAAAAATAAAAGGTTTTTTCGAAATTCATACTTTCAGGGGATATAAATGTGATAAAAATAGTACCAACCAAACTGATACAGCTAGAACGATGAAATTCGGTTTGTACATCCCTCTAATTGCGTAGACACGTAAAATAAAGAAATTTTAGAAAGTCGTACTCTTATGGGGGTAAAATAGGAAAAGGGGGATACAAATAGTACCAACCAAATGGCCGCAGAATCATGGAATTTGGTATATACATTGCTCTGACTGCATAGACACACAAAATAAAAAGATTTGTACTTTTTATTTTTACGGCAAAAATTGGTTGAATCATGAATTTAGGATATTTTGCACTGCGTAGGTGAGATAATTGATTTTCAAAATGTGTACTTTTGGAATTAAAATAGAATGGAAATACAACCAACTGTGGCACCCACTATGTACCAATATTTATAACATTTAAGCTTTTTGAAAATATAAATATAAGAATATTTATTTTTTGAATGGGCTATTATTTCGTTGCCTTGAAATTGGTTGCGTGGTTTGAAATAAAAAAATATTATATTTATTTATAAAATTATTTTTTCAATATTTGTATTTGTTTTGGTTTGGCTATATTAAAACAAGTAAGGAAAGGCTAAAGTCGGGCGGGGCCGATTCTATGATACACTCCACTTTCAATCCGAATACAATTTAATTCGTTGAAAAAGTGAAAACAGGAAGGAATTTTGTATACTGTAAATGTATGTGTTATGGGGGTATATTGAAACCTGGTACGCAATAGGTGAAATATAATATGTATAGTTTGGCCAAAATCGGTTAAACATTTGGGAGCAACTTTTGTATTTGTGCTATATCTAAATCTGATAATAAGCTGCTGTGCCAAATTTAAAGAAAATCGAGTACAATATGTCGTTTATAGAGCGGAAAATGTCAAATCGGGAGCGACATTTGTATCTGAACCGATCTTATGCAGAAATTAGGTAAGATCGATTTAAATTTAGATATAGCACCCATACAAATGTCGCTCCCGATTTGAAATTTTTCGCTCTATAAACGACATATTGTACCCGAATTTCTTCAAATTTGGCACAACATCTTATAATCCAACTAGAAACACCTATGCAGAAACTGTGTAAGATCGGTTGATATTTAGATATAGCCCCCATACAAATGTTGCTCCCAAATGTTTAATCAAGTTTGTCCAAACTTTACATATTATATTTCACCTATTTCGTTCCATGTTTCAATATACCCCCATACATTTACAGGATACAAAAACCTTTCCGTTTTCACTTTTTACCGAATTGAATTGTATTCGGATAGAAAGTGGAGTGTATCATATAGTCGGCCCCGTCCCTTTAGCCTTTACTTACTTGTTTTAAATTGGAAAAAGTAATATTTCCTTATGAACTAAATATCGTGTCGAAACTCAGAACATTTATGAATTTTTATTTCCTGAACTTTTGAAGGATGACACTTTCAGTGTGGCGCAAATCGTCTAGTAGATCACAACACCCTTTTTAATTGTCTCTTATTAACATAAAACGCCACATTAAAAAATGTCATAATTGAATAAAGCTCATAGTCACGAATGTTAAATCTGAACACGAATCAACACAACACAGCTCGTCATCAATAATCTGTCTTAGGATGGAATCGCATTACTTCATGCGATAAGACGAAGAAGTCTTAATGAAATACGAAGTAATTAGTCCTGTTCGAAATGTAATTCCAATCAAGTCATTCATGTATGCATTAAATCCAATAATTTTATTATCCTTGTATCGATGATGATGGTCTCTGCCAGCCTTAAGCCATAAACTGATTTAAAAAAATTCTTGGCAATGCAATGCAATGTCATGCAAAAAAACTGTCGATAATTACGGCAAATAATGAAATCTCAGATAAGAAATGAATGAAGAAAAATCACAGCCAAATACAGTGACGCGACGATATCAACAATTACACTGGGCAACAAAAAAACAAAACTTGTTCAACGAAGTAAGAATATTATTTGTATTAAAATGAGAATAATCAATAAATTTCATATTCGTATTGAGATGGGTGAAATACAATAACAAACATTGTCACCCTTCCGAACAGAAAATGGATTTTCCCATTTCGTTAACTAGTGTTATTACCACGTCATGAGGCAGTTGGTGCAGACGGCGCGAATACACAAAACCATCTTCCATCCACCCACCCATTGGCACATTATTTCAATCATTTTAATGTAATAAAATATTTAGCATAATATTGAGACTTAAAAACCCCAATCCACAAACGTAGTAATGGAAAATGTTGACTGAGGAAAATCAGTTTTAATCCCCAATGTAATTGCACCGCACCACACCGCACCGTTGATACGAAATGCAATAAGTTGATGTGGCACTCTGGAGACAAAATACAAGACGACTCCTTCAACACTCTATACAATGTTCTTGTTGGCACCATACCAGGGAGGTACGTTGGCCAAAATGATTCAAAGAGTGCGGGTCTGAGTTATGTCTTCTGTACGAAAAATAACAGACATTTGCACTTGCCTGCAGAAAAGCAAATTTTGAAGTGAAATAATGTCGCACCTTTTTTAAAAAAGAAAAGTTTTTTCTTTACAATTCTACAACCTCTGATTCGGGTAACACATTCGCACCGATCTTTACTTTTCTTGGACTTTTTATACCTTGTGTTAACAATCTAATTTTTCATTCTGTTCACTTTTCTCGAGCTTTTCTAATACATTCAGTAAAATATTGATTACTTTTTTTGCAAAAGGTATTTAAAAACAAGTAAGGAAAGGCTAAAGTCGTCACTTTCTATCCGAATTGAAAACGGGAAGAATTTTTGTATGTTTCCTAATCGTAGGCTAATATGACCTGGTCCAATTTGTCAAATCGAAAAGAATATTTGTATCGGGGCTATATCCAAACATGGATTAAAGTGACTAACTTTCAAAATAAGTTCTTCCAGTTCAAATATAACGTGTTATGCTCACTTCAAAGAAATTTGGTGAAAATACGTGGTTTCTGGGGCGGAAAAAGTCTATCTGGGAGCGAAATTTGCATTGGATCTATATGTAAATCTGAACCGATCTGACCCATTTTCACCATGGGTGTTTCTAGTTATAATAAAAGATATTTTGAAAGATTTGAAAAAGATCTGTTAAAATATGTGGTTTATAGAGTGGAAAAAGTGAAATCGGGAGTGAAATTTGTGTGTCAGCTATATATAAATCTGAACCGATCTGACCCATTTGCACCATGGCTGCTTATAAAACAAATATAAGATATTTTGCCTAATTTTAAGAGGATCTGTTAAAATATGTGGTTCTTAGAGCAGAAAAAGTCAAATCGGGAGCGAAATTTTAATGGGAGCTATATATAAATCTGAACCGATCTGACCTATTTTCACCATATGTGTTCCTAGTTTAAATATAAGATGTTTTGGCAAATCTGAAGACAATCTGATACAATATGTGGTTTCTAGAGCGGAAAATTTTTATGGGAACTATATATAAATCTGAACCGATCTGACCCATTTTTACCACAGGTGTTTCTAGTTGAACTATAAGATGTTTTGCCAATTTTGAAGAAAATCTGTTCAAATATGTGGTATCTAGAGTAAAAAGAGTCAAATCGGGAGTGAAATTCGTATGGGGGCTATATCTAAATCTGAACCGATTTTCTTCAAATTAAACAGCGTTTGTTCTTATCCCGAAAAACTTCGTTCTGCTAAGTTTCATTTGGTTCTGTCTACAATTGCGACCTGTATCGTGATTAATTATTATAGGACCACTTTCAACCAAGTCTCAAAATTTACAGAGTAAATAGATGCTTAAATATTTTTTTTCGAGAAAATCGAATAGTAGAAAGAGTTAAAGAATAAAGTTTTAATTTAAACAAGTAAAAATGGCGTTAAGTTCGGCCGGGCCGAACTTTATATACCCACCATGGATTGCATTCCACAGAGGTTGTCGGTTTTCGTAGAAGTGCAGTAATATTACAGGAAAATATAATTTTTTTAATATAGCCAAATCAAAAGAAATACAAATATTGAAATTATAAATAATTTTTTAAATAAATTTAATATTTTTATTATTGCAAACCACGCTTATACGGCAAGGCTACAAATACGATTATACTATATACATCGAAATAATACTTCAAGTCAATTCAAAAAAAAAAAAAAATATTCTTACATATATTTATATTTTCAAAAAAGCTTAAATACCACAAATATTGGTAGATGGTGGGTGCTACAGTTGGTTGTATTTCCATTTAATTTTAATTACAAAGGTACAAATTTTGAAAATCCATTATCTCACGTACATAGTGCAAAATAACCTAACTTCATGATTTAACCAATTTTTGCCGTAAAAGTAAAAAGTACAAATTTGAAAAAAAAAGAGGAATGTACGTACACACCAAACTCCATGATTCTAGCTGCGACCATTTGGTTGGTACCATTTTTATCCCCTTTTTCCAATTTTACCCCTTATGAGTAGGACTTTGAAAAATCTCTTTATTTTACATGTCCACGCAATTAGATGGATTTACACACCGAATTTCATCATTCTAGCTACAGCCGTTTAGTTGGTACTATTTTTATCCCTCTGTACCCATTGTATCCCTTGAAAGTACGAATTTGAAAAAAATACTTTATTTTTCGTTTCTACGCAGTCAGAGGAATGTATAAGCCGAATTCCACGACTCTAGCTGCTTTCATTTGGTTGGTTTTATTTGTATCCCCTTTTTCCATTGTAACACCAAAAAGTACGAATTTCCAAAAATCCGTTTATTTTACGTGTCTATGCAATCAGATGAATGTATACACCGAATTCCACTATTCTAGATGCAGCCGTTTGGTTGGTACCATTTTTATCCCTCTATTCCCATTTTACCCCTTAAAAGTACGAATTTGGCAATAATACACACCGAATTTTGTGTTTCTAGCTGTTGTCCTTTGAAAGGTACCATTTTTATTCATTTTTTGTCCCATTTCGCCCCCTACGAGTAATAATAACTTTATGCTGCACGTTTTTGTTATAGGGGGAATGTGCATACCCAACATCAAGTAAGATAGATTGAAAAAACACTATAAAATACAATATTAGGCGTTATTATGGGTATTTTCAGTTCTTGTGAAGGAAAAATTTTTCCCTTTGGGCTGATTTCGCCCAGTTGCAATCCCAACCTAGCTTCTTAGTTTAGATGCTAGCGTGCTTTCAACAGACGGTCGGACAGATAGACGGTCTGACGGACGGACATGGCTAGATCGTCTTAGAATTTTTTGACGATCAAGAATATATATACTTCATAGGGTCTCAGGTCGATATTTCAAGGTATTACAAACGGAATGACAAAGTTAGAATACCCCCATCCTGGAGGTGGAGGGTATAAAAATGTGATACCTCATATAAAGATGCAACAATTTCAAACAAGTAAGAAGGCGTTAAGTTGGGCCGGCCCGAATCTTATATACCCTCCACCACGGAGTGCATTCCACAGTACTACCAGCAGATTAAAGGATGTCGACATAGAAGTACAGAACCATATTACGAAAATTGTGATATGTTTATGCACATTACTATATTTGTTTACTATTTCAAACTATAATGTATACTTATGCGCACTGTTTAAAATCGACTACTATATATAAATAAAATGCTGAAATTGTGAAAGTGAACATGCCTAAATATTAGGCGATTGTCAGTCGCCATTAGAAAGAAGCATTTTCAAATACAGACAAAGTGATAAGAAATGTATACATTTTAAAGATGTACAAATTTCGAAAAAAAAATTCGAGTCTTCATAGTCAGAATGTATACACCGAACTTCATGATTTCAACTTCAGCGGTTTGGTAGGTCCCATTTTTATCCCTCTTTTTTAATTATATCCCTTAAAAGGACTAATTTCGAAAAATCCCTCTATTTGACGTGTCTATGCAATTAGAGGGAACTACATACCGAATTTCATGATTCTAGCTGTTGTCATTTGGTAGGTACTATTTTTATCCCCTTTTTCCGTTTGAACCCCAAAAAGTACGAATTTTGGAAAGTTCTTTTATTTTACGTGTCTACGCAATCAGAGGAATATATATCGAATTTCATTATTCTAGGTGCAGCCGTTAAGTTGGTACTATTTTTATCCCTCTATCCCCATTTAACCCCTTAAAATTACGAATTTGGAAAAAATACTTTTACATTATGTATCCACTCAATTAGAGGAATGTACACACCGAATTTTGTGTTTCTAGATGTTGTCCTTTGATAGGTACCATTTTTATCCATTTTTTGCCCCATTTCGCCCCCTACGAGTAAGAATCACTTTATGCTGCACGTTTTTGTTATAGGGGGAATGCCCATACCCAATATCAAGTAAGATAGATTAAAAAAAACAGTATTAAATACTCTAAATTTGGACGTCCTTTATCCTTTCGTTTAGATGCTAGCATGCTTTCAACAGACGGTCGGGCGGACGTCTTAGAATTTTATGACGATGAAGAATATATATACTTTATAGGGTTTCAGGTCGATATTTCAAGGTGTTACAAACGGAATGACAAAGTTAGTATACCCCCATCCTGGAGGTGGAAGGTATAAAAGTGTGATACCTCATATAAAGATGCAACAATTTCAAAAATTAAAAAATCCAAATAAATTTTTATCAAAATTCCACAATTCCTAAAACGGGGAAAATAAATCCCAAGAATGTGATATCTCATAAAAAGATGTCACAATTCCTAAAACGAGGAAAATAAATTCAAAAAAAAATCCCACAATTCCTAAAACGAGGAAAATAAATCGCAAAAATATGATACCTCATATAAAGATGCCACAATTCTGAAAAAATTGATACCTCATGTAAAACTCCCACAATTATCAAAACGGGGAAACTTAATTAAAAAATCCGAAAAAATTCATATAAAAATCCCACAATTTTAGGAAAACGGGGAAAATAAATCCGAAAAATGTGATAACTTATATAAAAATTCCACAATTCTTAAATTCCAAATGCTAAACTAATACAGATCGATGCATCTAATATGAAGTATTTTTAACAGATATCCTCCTATTCTATTTGAAAAATATCCCGGAATCATAGGGTACTAATAACTATTCATAACAATTTATGAAAATGTTATGCTTTGAAACTTTTTAGTTCAGAATGAGAAAATGAAAAACTATAATTCCAATAAACTCCGTTTTGCCTATAGTTGCAGACTTATATCATACGATTTAAGTGTAACGATTTTTTTTAAATTGTCGTGATATGCTTCTGCGCTTCTAGGTAAAGTGGACAACCTCTAATGTGTCTTTAATACTGTGGAATGCATTTCATGGCGGAGGGTATATAAACTTCAACGAGGACGTACTTAATGTCCCTCTTTACTTGATGTCTCCGTATCATTTCATTGCAAAAATATGCGAGACTTCCTTAAGAAAATGTCCAAACTTTTACACAATTTTATTTAAAAATTCCATTTTGAGCGATAACAAAACTTTCCAGCTTTAATCATCTACTCTCTCTCTCTCCCTCTGGCCATCACAAACTCCCGGCAATACCAATGACAAGCCCATAGGGTACCTATACACATCGAGAGAAAAAAACTGCTTATTATGAAAATTCACGATTTGTTGAAGTACAGGCACACAGCAAAAAAAATCGTAAAGCTGAAATGGCTTTTAAAAAATCATAATGGCAGCTTGTAAGCAGAGGTGGTTTTTTTCAACTACCCCGGCCCTATGTTTTTTGTTGTTTTCATTTTTTTCTTTTGCATGCAACTAGCAATAAATGAAACCAAACAACCACCCAACCGCCCACCATTCATATTTCACGAACAATCATCAAATACTCAAATAGCACCGTGGTGTCCCATTAGCATTCAGGCCACCACAACTCCTACCACCCTGCTGCTGCTGGTGATGATGGTGGTGGTGGTGGTGCTGCTGCTGGGTGGGAAGGAAAAAAATAACCACTTTAGCAGTGGCAAAAAAACGGAACGTATTCGCAACCCACAAAACATGACGACTTTGTTCCTCTACTACTGCCAAGTCTAGTACATCATCAGCATCGGCATCGGCATTGGCATCACCATCAACATCGCCATCGCTGTCGTCCTTGTCGTCATCGGCATCGTCTTCGCCTTCATCATCAGCTCGTTTAATTCACAATCAAACCAACCCGTATTATTTTGGTCCATTGACGCCGCGAGCTTCGAGCGAAAGACCAACATCATCATACCAACTGCATTTCAATGTGCCGGTCCTACACACACACACACCACGCTTCTGCATCCTCATACTCCTCCTGCTGCCGCACGCTTTATGCTTGTTCAGCATATTCCCTCATTGTCAACGCTCTGGGTTTTTTCTTTCTTTTCTGTTCTGTTTTTTTGCATTCTCTCATTTCGTTTCAAGTTGCCATTATACTTATGACTCTTGTTTGAATACATAATGTGCCGAGCTCACAGGACGAACGCAAGGAAAAAAAATTGGAAGCACTTTGTGCAAAATGTAAACACCCTCATACCCCATGAATCGGTGTATGTAAGTGTGAGTGTGAGTACATGTCCCGTATCGGAATATCCGATACACATACACAGTCGTATACAATATTTATATGTACTTACGGACATGCACATATACAGAGAGGAATAAAAGTATTCGTCCTTTGTGCACAGAAAATGGCCACATGAGATTTCTAAGGAATCCGAAATCCTAGCAAATGAGAGCATTTTTAGAACATTAAAACATCAAGGGCCAAATTTTTATATATTGACCTGCTGGTCAACATTTTCGTAAATGGTAAATACTTTTGTCGCTCACTGTAGACAATACATACACTATTGCATTGTATTGCTGCTATTTGTTCGTTGTCCTGTTCGTTATGACTTTGTAAGCCAGTGTGCGTGCGTTTGCTGTTTTCCGTTCCAGCTCCCCCCCCATCCTTCCTCAACATCCGCTTATATACACCATTGTTTTCTGCTCCTCCTCGCAAGTCCTGTTGGAATATGCTTTTTTTTCTCCATTACATGTTATAAAGGGTGATTTTTTAAGAGCTTGATAACTTTTTTTTTAAAAAAAACGCATAAAATTTGCAAAATCTCATCGGTTCTTTATTTGAAACGTTAGATTGGTCCATGACATTTACTTTTTGAAGATAATTTCATTTAAATGTTGACCGCGGCTGCGTCTTAGGTGGTCCATCCGCTTAGTCCAATTTTGGCATTTCCACGTTTTTGAGTAACAGAGACCCAATTGGTGCGAACGGCGACGAATCGAAAATTGGTGGTCATCATTAACACTGGCCGATACAGCTGCGATATTTTCTTCAGTTCGCACTCTACGTAAGCGTGTTGGTGGTTTAATGTCCAACAATGTAAATTTGGTGCGAAATTTAGTCACAATAGCCCGAATAGCCGCTTCAGTGGGTCGATTAAACTGACCATAAAATGGAAGCGCGCAATGAACTTTCTTAACAGAGCACGCATTTTGATAATAAAATTCAATAATTTGCAAGCGTTGTTCGTTTGTAAGACGATTCATGATGAAATGTCAAAGCATACTGAGCATCTTTCTCTTTGACACCATGTCTGAAATCCCACGTGATCTGTCAAATACTAATGCATGAAAATCCTAACCTCAAAAAAATCACTCTTTACAATGGCAAAAAAAATCTATTACTCGCTCGTGTCACTGTATTTAGATGCTGTGCACACACACACACACTCGCATACTCTCGGATATTTTATTTATGATTTTATATTTGCGTTTTAGTTTTTTTTTCAAATGCACACAGAGCATAATTTGAGTAAATATTGTCCTCCAGGACTGCCGGAAGCTTCCCACTCCAGCTGCTGCTGCTGAACTTAGAAAGTCGTTAAAATTCCCAGTCCATAACGCAAACAAGCGAATCGATGACAAAACTAAACAAACTATATTGAAATACAATCTATTTAGGAGTTTTTCATTTCCACAAAAAGCACTCAATTTCGGCCAATGTCAATAGGATAGTCGTTGGTTGCAGGAGAAAATAACAAGAATAAGCCGGGGACCTTTCATAGGATTTGAGATTTCCCGGACTTTTTGCACTTTCCGGGAAAACAGGAGTGTAAAGTTTCACTCCCGGGCAAATGGGTGTTTTTTAAATACTAACAAATTAAATTAAATTAAAACAAGTAAGGAAAGACTAAAGTCGGACGGGGGACGACTATATGATACCCTACACTTTCTACTACACTTCGGTGAAAATCGTGAACTCCATTTGTATGGGAGCCTGCCGAATTTGAAAAAAAAAATCGGCTAAGGTATGTGGTTTCTACTGCGGTTAACCTCAAATCGGGAGCGAAATTTGTATGAGAGCTATATCTAAATCTGAACCGATTTGACACATTTTTGCCACAGATGTTTCTAGTTGAAATATAAGGTGTTGTGCCAAATTTGGTCAAAATTGATTTTGTTCACATTTGGCACAACGACTTATATTACAACTAAAACCATTTCCTCCCAAAAAATAATTGTATGAGATAATAATATGATATTATGGCAACATTGGCTAATATCGGCTAATATTATCAAATATTGAACTACTTGCCAAAAAGTAAAAGAAAAGGTATTAAAACCCAATACAAATTGTTGTGAATGACAGATTGTGTGATCGAATGACAGAACGAGCCGGTAAATCAGCCGAAAGCTGCCGCCGCACAGTGGCGCCATTTGAGTTTTTTTCGTTGCAAAAATCATATCTTTTGAACCGAATAAGATAATTGAACAGTTTAAACAGCATATGATAGATAACTGTTCAGCCTAATGAGCGTTTGGAAAGGGTGCTACGCTCTGTAGGGGCCTAATTATGGGTTATCAAAGTTAAAATTAGTAGAAAAATCAATTTTATGGTAACTAAAAAATATTATTTTTACATTTTTAGATTGTTTTTTTTTCTTTAGGGTTTTATGTTTTAAATTATTACCCAACAAATTAAAAAAAAATTATTATTTTTTTTAATTTATTTTTTCAATTTAAAATATTCATCACAGTTCGTAAGAGAAGGTATATCTAAAAGACTAACCATTTCTAAACTATAATTATTTTCTAACTCTATTCTTGACTTCACATGCTGCAGGGAAGAAATAAGTGGATCGGAAGATGCTGCCAACATGTTGAAGAGGTCCTCATTTTGCCTTACCCTTGATGCTTTGAATGTGTTCTGCAATGTATATTTTTTATAAAATTTGTTAAAAGACTCCTGTGCTTCTTCAGAAAGCTCTCCAATTGGCAAAGACTGGTACTCAATTATATATTTGCCATGCGCCAATATTTTATGGACGGTCGGGGTCAACTTCTTCTGTGGATACATTTCTGCTAAAAGAGATGGAGTTTTCGACGCATATTCTCCATATTTTGTAGAATTGACATTTTCTTTGCAGTTTAAAACATCTAAGATCGTTCCCAATCTTTTCTCGATTTGATTGTCAATTCCAGTGATTCTAGTTACTGCCTGGTTTCAGTAATTGTTGCGCCAACATTCAGTCGTAGAGTAATCCAGGCATTATCCTTATTTTGCAATATATAGGCTTATGCTACCATGCCGAAAAATTTACCTGTTCCCTGCATACATATGGATTTAGGCTGAATAATGCAATTTTGATATTATGCACGTGTCCAAATAAGATTTGTGCCTACCTGTAGGAACGATAGGTCAATATTGTTCTTGACCATTTGTACGCCAAAGTATTGTTTAAGTGAGGTACGTACTTGCTAATTTCAATGAGTAGTTTTTTTCAAACTATTAGATCAAACTACTGTCAGTCAAAACATATAAGGGATGGACGGACGCCGTACAATTTCTGCAACCATGTCTTTTTAACCTTTTTTTTACCTCTAGAAGCCAAACGGGCACGTACGGGCAGCTAAAATTTTTGAATTATGTAAAGAAATAATCCATGAATAGGTTTTGCAAATATGGCAAATATAGAAAAATATAGATTTTTTATTTTCCGTCAAAGTTGAAAAATAGTGAAAAAACGGATAGTTTTTAAATAGTGATTTACCAGGAGAAACACAAAGCAAACAGTTAATTTTTTTATCATTATACATTTAATAAATACATCAATCAATACAAACAAAAAATAAGGCGATTCGTTACCTATTTTTCGTGATATTACACCTGAAATCGCAACAACTTCACTAAAAATTGTGTGTTTTTTTTTTTTTGAAAACCGAAAGTCGGTCAACTTTGAACGGCTATATCTTCTAAACTAAAAATGTGATATTATTAAGAGTGGCAGATTTGAAATCGTTGAAAAGTTTCCTATAACATGGGTTTATTCAAAACTTCGTCGGCGCTCATGAAAATTTTGATTTTTGCAACCTCGTTTGCTCTACGGGCGCTACTGTGCCCCGCCGACCCAATTTGGTTAGCGCCTCCGCCGCGGATAATTATGGTTCGGCTTGTAACTCTGTTTTCCATTCGGTAATCTATTCTCCTTTTTAAAGAACTTCAAAGTTTTAAGGATATAAAAATTTATTTAAATATTCTTCCAATCAGGATATCTAATTGGGTTATAAAATGAGGCGGTACATCGCCAACCTTGTTTCTTGTTGGTAAAAATTCCGAAATAATTTCCAATCGAGAGTCAATACTGAGCGATTCACCCTCAAAGTCACATGTAAGTGTTTGGGACTTTTCTGATGGAGCCTTAGGATTTAATGTTAATCGTAGTACAGCTGGCTTCGCCGTACCACACAAATGGTAAGAGAGATTATAGAGATCAATATTTACGACGTTTGTTGCTATTAATTAATTACCATTAATTGAACTTAAAAGCGGGCATGATCTGAGTTATATTTTCAAAATGAGAGTACAAATAATAAAGATAATTAAAACAAGTAAAAAAGCCGTTAAGTTCGGCCGGGCCGAACTTTATATACCCTCCACCATGGATTGCATAGAGGCTGTCGAGTTTCGTAGAAGTGCAGTAATATTACAGGAAAATATTTTTTTTAATATAGGCAAACCAAAACAAATACTAATATTGACAAAATAATTTTATAAATAAATATAATATTTTTATTACTTCAAACCACGCTTATAAGGCAAGGCTACCAGTACGTTTACATATCGAAATAATACTTCAAGTCAATTCAAAAAGTAAATATTCTTACAAATACTTATATTTTCAAAAACGCTTAAATACTACAAATATTGGCAGATAGTGGGTGCTACAGTTGGTTGAAGTTGGATTCTATTTTAATTACAAAAGTACAAATTTTGAAAATCCATTATCTCACGTACATAGTGCAAAATAACCTAACTTCATGATTTAACAAATTTTACAAATTTGGAAAAATCTTTTTATTCCGCGTGTCTTTGCAGTCAGCAAATTCCATGATTCTAGCGCCAGTCATTTGGTTGGTACCGTTTTTATCCCCTTTTTCCCTTATGAGTACGACTTTTTAAAATCTCTTTATTTTACGTGTCTACGCAATTGAAGGAATGTACACACCGAATTTCCATTTATTGGGTACTATTTTGATCCCTCTGTACCCATTATGTCACTTGAAAGTACGAATTTGAAAAAACTTTTATTTTTCGTGTCTACGCAGTCAGAGGAATGTATACTCTGAATTTCACGACTCTAGCTGTTGTCATTTGGTTGGTACTATTTTTATCCCCTTTTTCATTTCAATCCCAAAAAGTACAAATTTCCAAAAATCCGTTTATTTTACGTGTCTACGCAATCAGACGAATATATACACCGAATTTCATTATTCTAGATGCAGCCGTTTGGTTGGTACCATTTTTATCCCTCTATTCCCACTTTACACCTTAAAAGTACGAATTTGGAAAAAATACTTTTACAGATACATAATGATCAATTAGATGAATGTACACACCAAATTTCGTGTTTCTAACTGTTATCGTTTAATATGTACCATTTTTAATCATTTTTTGCCCCATTTCGTCTCCTACGAATAAGAATCACTTTATGGTGCGCTTTTATGCTATATATCTTTCATTCCAAATATCAAGTAGGCATATACAAAAAGCTGGCTGAAATACTCTAAATATTAGGGGCATTTTCAGTCCTTGTGAGGGAAAAATTTTTCCCTCTGGGCCGATTTCCCTACTTTTAATACCAACCGATCTGCAGCCATAAGACACATTTAGGGAACATTTGAACCTCCTAGCTCATTCCATTCGGAAGCTAGCGTGCTTTCAACAGACAGACGGACGGACATGGCTATATCGTCTTAGAATTTTACCACGATCCAGAGTATACAGGGTGGCTGATGAATGACACTACATTAAGAAACTAAAATAACTTTTTGTTTAATTCATGTAAATTACTTTTTCTTTGTTCATTTGACAACCGATACATTTTTATTAAACCTTTTTAACGGGTTTAAAAATAAAAGAATTTAAATGACATGACGATAGCCGGTGACGATGTGCAAAATTCATTATTCATTACATCCTGCAGAGTTGCAGTAAGAATTGTCTCAATTGTTGTTTGAATGCATTGCTTTAAATCATCCATTTTTTTGATTTGGTTTGTAAACTTCCAGATGAAATAACCCCACAAGAAAAAGATAGGTGCAGTGAGGTCACAAGACTTTGGGGGCCAACGAAATGTCGAGTGTCTAGAAATCACCTTCTTGGGGAACTCTCTCATAGCAGGACCTGGCTATGTGACAAAGTCGCATCATCCTGTTGAAACCACACAGTGTTGTAAGGGATTCACTTTCGATGCAGTTCTGCAAAGAATAAGTCTTTTAACAACAGCATTAAGTAGCATGGTAGCAGTATTCATCAGCCACCCTGTATATACTTTATGGGGTCTCAGATGAATATTTTAAGGTGTTACAAACGGAATGACAAAGTGAATATACCCCCATCCTGGAGGTGGAGGGTATACAAATTGAGTCCATTCCGTGCTTAGAAAGTCGAAAAACATAAAAAATGTTATAGACCTTTAAAAAATACTTTACTTCGGTAATGAGTTGACATAAAACTTAATAATATCTTTAATCTTCTTTAAACTTTAATTGTATCATTCATTGTAGTTTATGATCATTCCGGATACGCTTTACAAACATTTAATTAGGTAAAATTTTGCAGAATGTGGCTTAATCAACAAGTCGTAACTTTTGTTCTGTAAAATATATTAAGATTTTTTTGTTATTCAAAAAATTCAATATTTTTTAAAAATTGCTTTTCATTTTTTTTTCTGAGCATGAGTTCAGAGAGAGAAGCTCTTCAGAGTGGACTTCTCAGTAGTTTCTGTGATATCAACAAAAATGTTTTTACTCTTTTACTGAAAGCAAATTTATAGACAGATTCCAGTTTTAAAATGTGGATCGATGAAATACATATATCAAATGAAATATCAGAATTGGCAAAAATATACATTGCCTTTAGCAAACACGTGTGACTTGAAAGAATAGAGAAAAAATCATTCCAGAAAAAGATCACGTTGATAAGAGTTCTGCCGTTACGCCTGTCGGTCAATGATTGACTGACCAATAAGCATATTATTCGGTTACACTAGGGAGCAACCTAAAGACATTTTCTTTTATTTCCTTAGATGATTAAAAATTTTATCATGTTCGAAAATTTCACAAAAAGTTTCATCTCTGCCACAACAAATAGACTAAAATGCTCCTTTAAGGAAGTGGCCTAGTAGCATCGGGAAAGAATGGCATATATTGTCGTCAAACAATGGTCGCTATATATTCGAAAAACATTTTAAAACCATCTTTGTCATAATGATGTAAAAAACGTATATGTAATGAATTGAAAAAGGGTTTTCTTTGAATAATTAAATTATCTATCGAAATTAGTTGAAATCTGAACTGAACTACTATTATTATTAAATCGTGAATCCACTATATATATCGGTAGTTTTCTGGATCGAGATTTCCAGATCGACATCCCTATGAAATACAAATACAATACAAAAAACACTTTTTAATTTTTTTTATATTTTTGCAAGAATCCTGTGTTTTCCCATTTCATCTCTCTTCATTTCCTCCATTCTTCGTTTGCACTCATCGGCTTCTAATTTTATACATTTTTTTCCTCTGTGCTGTTTTTTGCGCATTTTCGTGACTTCTATGCATTATTCCACGATACAAAATAGAATTTATTTCGATGAGAGAAATACAACAACAAAAAAGTGAAAAGCAAATGATGACAGTGTGAGGTGGTGGACAATGAATGGAATACCCCTCAACTTCGCATTGCTAATGAGATGTACGCGAAGGAAATGAAGAAAACGTATTTTAAGAATATTTTTTCCTAACGCATATTTGCGTTACTCTACTCTCTGCTCTGTTTTCCATCACTTGTATTTTTAGTCCAATTGTATAGCAATGCTGGCTGGCAGTTATGTTCTTGCGAATGACAACCACTGGAGCTCCCCCGCCCAGTACACAGTGGTTCAGAATCAAAATCCATCGTCCAGAATTCAATAACATTTGTTCTAGTAGACATTTTTGAATTCTGTAAAAAACCAAAATTAGACAAGGACCCAAGGACTATTTTGAGATATAAAAATTAAAAATCGGGAATCGGATATATTTTAGAAATCGGCCCAAAGCTGACTACTTTTCGTATTTTTCGATTTTAAAGAAAATTAAAATTTTTATTTTTTTGCTTTTATGTTTTTCTTAGCATATTTTACGTATTTGTTTATAATGCGATGAAAAAATTTGATTTTTTTGTATTACAGATTTTCACGTTTATCAGACTTAGAAAATTGAAAAAACGTAATTTCTTTATTTTGGCTTTGTCGAACTGTTTCTCACACATTTCAAGAGATTTTGCACCAAAAATTTTTTATTAGAAATTGTGGTTTCTTAGCTTTATTATGATGCGAAAACTGAATATTGTAAAAAAATATCCTTTTTGAACAAATGTTTCACTTTGGACCAACACAACTTTTTTCCTTCACAAGCTTTTAAATAAATACTTACATATTTGCTAAAGTATAAGTGTTCCCCGTTTTTGTAGGGTAACTTTTGCCTGCACGATATTGTACCCTTGGCAGAAAGGGTATATTTAGTGCGAAAAGTCAGATTTTTTAGTTCCAAAACGCAATTTAGTCGTTTTCGTCTCATTAAATTCTGAAAAGAAGACATGCAAAATTGTATAACAATCGGAGTTCATTTGCCGGAAATATGGCCAACAAACCGAAATAATACCTGATTTAGCAGACATATCCGATTTCCAGATTTCAGATTAATGTTAATATCTCAAAATAATCCTTGGGTCCTTGTCTAATTTTGGTTTTTTACAGAACTTAAAAATGTCTACTAGAACAAAAGTTATTGAATTTTGGCCGTTGGATTTTAATTCTGAACCACTGTGAGTAGAGTAGAGAATACACTTATGGTCACCCTGTTGACTACATAGCGTCTGTACCCTTGTGTTACTAATTAACCCCAAAACCTTGACTTCTAAACTGAGATGTTTCAAATGTCGCTCGACATCAATATGGTCCACTTTCAAATAATGTCTTCCGCGGCATTTCCTATCTGCATTTTAAATAAATATCACCATGTCGTTCTGCTTGAAACCACTGTGTCGTCGTTTTTTCTCCTTCTTTTTCTTGATAATGTCATGGGGCATAGAAACTCAGAAAGTTTGCTTGACATGTCCTTTCGTCGTGGAAGCACAACTAATGCGACGACGACAACAACTACAAACAGCCATAAACACGGCATCGTAGAAAGCTAAGGACGGCCAGGACGACGTCTTTGTGTCTCACTTTCGGTCGTGGTGCGAGAGTTTGTGTCGCACTTGGGAGTGTGTGTGTGTATGTTTGTATTAAATTAGAAAAATGTAAATTTATTTTAATTAAGATAAATAAGTAACAAAATGTTTTTATGGAAATTACGCTCTTAGTATGTGTGGGTGTAGGCTAGCGGTCCGTACACAGTGCTTGGCAACCGACTCATTTGCAAATAATGGGACAATTTTCTAATAAGGAGAAGTTTGTGCCTCCAGGGCGATACCCCAAAGCAATGACTCTGCAAACAGTGACCCCAATGAAAAATGGTCCCAACTCAAAAATTAAAGATTAGCCCAAAATTATGTATTGACCACAACAACACGTAAATTTTGGGTTAGGCTTTATTTTTTTCTTGGGGTATTTTTGAATTTTAGCTATTTTGCATTTTATGAAAAATGAAGATTGGTCCCAATTTGAAAAAAAATTAAAAATGGCCCCAAAAAAGCTTTTGTTTAGTAAAGGATTTATGCATTGACGGCCTTCGGCCAGACTTAAAAATGTTCTCCTCTGGGGTATGTCCAATACCACGCAGAGTAAAGGTTGCCAGATTTCAACTTTCCCGCTTTCTAATAAAAAGAAAACTTTCCCTTATTATTTTCCAAACAATCATGCGAAATATGACAATAGAATCTCAATTTTTTGTCTATGTCACCAATATTTCTCCAAGACGAAATAATGAATTATTTTCTTCAAAATTATAAATGGATGCATATATTCTTGGGCATATATCATGCTAGCATCTAAACCAAAGAAGCAAGGACGTCCAAATTTTGCACGAATACGCCTGATAGTTGTAGATCGGTTGGGATTGTAAATTAGCGAAATCGGTCGAGAGGGAAAAAAAATTCCCTCACAAGGACTGAAATTACCCCCAATATTTAGAGTATTTCAGCATGTTTTTGAATATGTCTGCTTATATTTGATTGATATTTAGTATGCGCATTCCCCTTATAAAGTGATTTTTGTTTGTAGGGCGTGAAATGGGACAAAAAGGGATAAAAATGGTACCTATCAAACGACACCAGCTGGTGTGTCATTCCTTTAATTTAGTAGATACATAATATAAAAGTATTTTTCCAACTTCGTACTTTTAAGGAGAATAGAGGGATAAAAATCGTACCAACCAAATGGCTGCACCTAGAATAATGAAATTCGCTGTATACATTCATCTTATTGCGTAGACACTTAAAATAAATGCATTTTTCGAAATTCGTACTTTTTGGGGGTAAAATGGAAAAGGAGATAACAATCTAGAGTCATGAAATTCGGAGTATACATTCCTCTGACTACGAGACACGAAAATAAAAAGGTTTTTACAAATTCGTACTTTCAAGGGTTACGATGGGAACAGAGGGATAACAAGTAAAAAGGCGTTAAGTTCTGCCGGACCGAATCTTATATACCCTCCACCATGGAGTGTATTCGACAGTCTTATCGGTAGATTAGAGGCTGTCGACATTACACAAAATACACATATAAGGAAAATTGGGATTCTTCATTATTATAATATAAATAGTCCTCTACTATATAAATATTAATATAATTATTAGTCAGAAATCTTCAAAAATGTGCCCTAAATATTATTAGGTAGAAACAAATTCTCTCATGCCCGATTTTCCCTATTTGCAATTTCTTGATTCCAGCTACAGCCTAAATTGGAACCTCTTATTTTCCGTGTCTACGTAGACAGGCTAGTGCAAATACTGAATATCATGATTCTAGCTACAACCATTTGATTGTAACCAAATTTAATTCCATGTAGATCCTGAAGCTAAGAAAATCGGAAGATATCTTTATTATTCGCGTCACCGCCGTCAGAGAATTGTACACACCGAATTTCATTATTATAAAGGGTGATTTTTTAGCTATTATATTTTTGGCAACACTGGCCGATACAGCTGCGATATTTTCTTCAGTTCGCACTCTACGTAAGCGTGTTGGTGGTTTAATGACCATCAATTATCGATTCGTCGTTCGCAGCAATTGGGCTCTGTTACTCAAAAACGTGGAAATGCCAAAATTGGACTAAGCGGATGGACCATTTGAGGCGCAGTCAAGGTCAACATTTGCATGAAATAATCTTCGAACATTAAATTATATGGACCGTACTATCGATTCAAATAAAGATTTCATGCATTTTTTGTAATTTTATGTGCTTCCTATAGCTTTTAAAAAATCAGCCTTTAGATGCAGCCGTTTGTTTGGTACTATTTTTATACCCATTCACCCCATTTTCCGATTAAAAGTACAAATTTCGAAAAAATCCACTTTATTTCGCATCTTCACAGTCAGATGAAAGTACGCACCGAATTTCATGATTTCAACTTCAGCGGTTTGGTAGGTACCATTTTTATCCCTCTTTTCAAATTGTATCCCTTATTTTACGTATCTACGCAATTAGCCTGATGTACATTCCAAATTTCATGTTTCTAGCTGTTATCGTATCATTGGTACTATTTTTATCCCTTTTTGTACCATTTCACCCGCTAATTTTTTTGTACTTTTTTATGATTACAAGTTACTAGAGGAAGGTACGAAACAAATTTCAAGTGTAAAAGAATCGCAATTTTTCAAAATAATTGCTTAAATATTCTAAATATTAGGGGTATTTTCAATCCTTGTTAGGGAAAATTTTTTCCCTCTGGCCCGATTTCGCCCACTTTCAATCCCAACCGATCTGCAACCATAAGACACATACACAACCATAACATTCATTTCGTTCGGCCGCTATTGTGCTTTTAACAGATAGACAGACGGTCATGGCTAAATAGTCTTAGAATTTTACCAGGATACAGAATATATATACTTTATGGGGTCTCTGTTGAATATTTCAAGGTCTTACAAACGGAATGACAAAGTGAATATACCCCCATCCTGGAGGTGGAGGGTATAAAAATGGTACCAACTAAACGGCTACAACTAGAAAAATTAGGTGTGTATTTCCCTCTAGTTGCGTGGACACATAAAATATAGAGATTTTTGAAAGTCGTACTTTTAATTAGAAAAAGGGGATAAACATGGTAGCAACCAAATGATCGCAGATGGAATCATATAATTCGGCGTATACATGACTTCACTGACTAGCAAAATAAAAAGATTTTTTCCAAATTCTCACTATTTTACTTTTACGGCATAAATGAATGTAATCATGAAGTTAGGTTATCTTGCACTGTGTACGTGAGAGACAATTGATTTCGAAATTTGTATTTTTGGAATTAAAATAGGATGGAAATATAACCAACCAAACGACTGTACCCACTATCCCCCAATATTTTGGGTATTTAAGCTTTTTTGAAGATTGTTTCCTTATATTTACTTTTTGAATTAACTGGAAGTATTTTTTCAATATATTTAGTATAAACATAGTGGTAGCATTGGGTAGTTAAAAATAATTAATTTATTTATTTATAAAATTGATTTGGCTATTTAAAAAATTTAAAATTTTCATGTAATGTTACTGTACTTCTACGAAAATCGATAGCCTCTGAGAAATGCAATCCATGATGGAGGATATAAAAAGTTCGGCCGGGCCAAATTTACCGCCGTTTTACTTGTTAAATATGAAATGGTGTTATTTCAATAGTTGTCTTTCATTAGAAATCAACGTTTACTTAAAATTCTGAAATTCTATATTCTAACAAAAAAACTTTATTTACAACTTCGAAAAAGTAGTAGGCCATGATTTATGTGTCAATCAATGTAGAGTTTCCAGTCTAAAACTTTGAGTTTACTAGTTTATGCGCCTTGTTTGTTAAACAACAACAATATCCACAAAGATCTTAAAACTATCTTAACAGACTAAGGGATCATTGTTTTTGGACCAACGTAGAGCTTCATTGATACAACGTTACATGTGTCATTAAATTAACAACCAATGAAAAATGTTTTATTATTTTTAGATTAATGTAAAGTGCCATTAATACAATGAAACATTGTCATTATATTAATGAAGCAGGTTAAGTCAATGTAAAGACACGTTTCATTAGCGAAATGTTCATAAATGAACTTTTTCGTTGTAGTAATGAAACAGTTTCATTGATTCGTTGATATAATGCAAATATTTAATTGCTGCATCAAAAAGAATTAATACGAAAAATAGCCTTATCATTGCTTATTTAGCTGTGGACCATCTAATTATAGTTTGCAGCAATTATTTGGCGCAGAAACCAAAATACTTAAGCTAAGTTAACTATAAAATAAATGATAATTATATCTTACTTCCTATATGTCACCCAAAAATATGCACACTAAAAATTATAACACATTAATGAAACCAGTTCATTCTGGTAAAGAAATGTTACATTCGGGTTAAGAAAGATTTTCATTATTTTGTTTGTGACAGAAAAAGTAAACAAAACTTAATATAATCGGCTTAACAAGGGTTAATAAAGGGTGATTTTTTAGCTATTATCTTTTTGGCAACACTGGTTTAAACAGCTGACGCACGTTTCGTGTTTTGTTTCACTGTCAAACATCTTCAGTTTGGTCTATAATTTAACCATTAATCGTCTTACAAACGAACAACGCTTGCAAATTATTGAATTTTATTATCAAAATGCGTGCTCTGTTAAGAAAGTTCATTGCGCGCTTCCATTTTATGGTCAGTTTAATCGACCCACTGAAGCGGCTATTCGGGCTATTGTGACTAAATTTCGCACCAAATTTACATTGTTGGACATTAAACCACCAACACGCTTACGTAGAGTACGAACTGAAGAAAATATCGCAGCTGTATCGGCCAATGTTAATGATGACCATCAATTATCGATTCGTCGCCGTTCGCAGCAATTGGGCCTCTGTTACTCAATAACGTGGAAATGCCAAAATTGGACTAAGCGGATGGACCATTTGATGCGCAGTCAAGGTCAACATTTGCATGAAATAATCTTCAAACATTAAATTATATGGACCGTACTATCGATTCAAATAAAGATTTCATGCATTTTTCTTAATTTTATGTGTTTTTTTTTTTTAAAAACTTTCTTATAGCTTTTAAAAAATCACCCTTTAGTAAATTTAATATTCTACATTATACGAAAACAGATCTCATTCCATCAATGAAAGCTGTTTAATTGATGTAATGAAGCATTTTTCTTTCAGTGTAAAAACATTTAAGGAAATGCTAAAGTTGGGTGGAGCCGACTATACGATACCCTCCATTTCTCATTACAATTGAATTCGGGAAAAAAGTGATATCAGGAACGATTTTTGTATTCTGAACCGATCTTATCGATTTGTCATCTGAACCGATCTTACCCACTTTCACCGTAGACCCATTGTTAATTATACAGATCAACTTAGAATCGATTTAGCAATGTCCGTCTGTCCATCTAATCATCTTGTAATCAAAGTACAGGTAGTAATTGTAGCCAGAATCAAATGAAACTATGCACAACGAAGTGTTTCGGTATAAGAAGGAACGCTATTTAATTTGAAGAAAATTGGTTCAGAAACCACATATTTTAACAGATATTCTTCAAATTTGGCAAAATGTCTTCTATTTCCACTAGAAACAACCATGATTAAAATGATTTACATATAGCTCCCATGCAAGTTTCGCTCCTGCCTTGACTTTTTCCGCCTCAGAAACCACGTATTTTCACCAAATTTCTTCAAATTGAGCATAACACTTTATACTTGAACTGGAAGAACCTATTGTGCAAGTGGGTCACTTTATTCCATGTTTGGATATAGCCCCGATACAAATATTCTTCTCGATTTTACAAATTGGGTCAGATCATATTAGCCTATGTTAGGAAACATACAAAAATCCTTCCCGTTTTCATTTTATTACCGAATTGAATTGTATTCGGATAGAAAGCGGAGTTTATCATATAGTCGGCCCCGCCCGACATTAGTCTTCCCTTACTTGTTTCGTTTTGGGTGTTACAAGCAATTGCACAAAAACATAATACCCTAATGGATGTTATAAATATCTTACCATAATTGTGGATGGAGGGTATAAAGGTCTCACTTGCCTTTTTGCCAATGACTAAACATTTTTAAAAAATGTTAAAAGTATGGCAACCCTTTCATTTTGAAATTCTACATATTTTCTTGTTGAACAGATCTTGAGGAAAAAATTGTGACGAATCGTTCGTTTTTACCAAATATTTTTTGAAAACTAATAAAATAGTGGAAAATATTTTTAAAACAAATTCTTTTCTATTTTTCTCAGCAAATAACTACATCAATGTTCGAAATGTAAATTTCACATTTGTGTGGAGGCTGATGTATATAAAGAGTGATTTTTTTGCGGTTAGGATTTTCATGCATTAGTATTTGACAGATCACGTGGGATTTCAGACATGGTGTCAAAGAGAAAGATGCTCAGTATGCTTTGACATTTCATCATGAATCGTCTTACAAACGAACAACGCTTGCAAATTATTGAATTTTATTATCAAAATGCGTGCTCTGTTAAGAAAGTTCATTGCGCGCTTCCATTTTATGGTCAGTTTAATCGACCCACTGAAGCGGCTATTCGGGCTATTGTGACTAAATTTCGCACCAAATTTACATTGTTGGACATTAAACCACCAACACGCTTACGTAGAGTGCGAACTGAAGAAAATATCGCAGCTGTATCGGCCAGTGTTAATGATGACCACCAATTTTCGATTCGTCGCCGTTCGCACCAATTGGGTCTCTGTTACTCAAAAACGTGGAAATGCCAAAATTGGACTAAGCGGATGGACCACCTAAGACGCAGCCGCGGTCAACATTTAAATGAAATTATCTTCAAAAAGTAAATGTCATGGACCAATCTAACGTTTCAAATAAAGAACCGATGAGATTTTGCAAATTTTATGCGTTTTTTTTTAAAAAAAAGTTATCAAGCTCTTAAAAAATCACCCTATACATACGTGAAATATGACATTATAAAGGAAATTTTAATAAAAATCGGTTGACATACGTGATTTCCGGAGAGGAAATTTGTTTGGGAGGACATTTGTTATATAGCCAGTAAATTAGTTTTAATAATGTGAAATCAGTATTTCTATGCTAACCCATCACAATACCTATATCCCCACGAAAGCATGCACGGAACACTGTGCGAAATTACTTGTTCATCTACGTTTCGATATCATTAAAGTCAAGAGGACGCTACAACGACGTGTGTACGATTTTCCACAACAAGCGTTCCGTGATTCTCCCCAATGTCCCCCCTCCTCTGCCAACAGAAAGTCATTTCCACCCACCAGCGTTATTCCTGCCACAAAATGGATTAGAAACGCCCACCACGTTCATGGCGGCGTCCGTTGGTACAAATTATGAACGAAAGTTTTCCTTTTGTTCCGTTGAGGAGTTCGCATAGAGTCCGAATAGAAAAATGAAACGAAACGTAAACGTACAAATGCTGTATGTGTCCGCTTTCAGGCTGGCTGTTGATGGAAGTTTCCATTGAATTTGCATCGATTGTTTTAGTATTCGTTTTCATGTTTTTCGTTTTGTAATTCTTTTTGTTTTTTTCTCGCTGGGCCCTTGATTTTTTCCAATCTTGTTTAATTTGAAAAGTTTTAATTAACATGAAATCACTTGCGGGGATGCTAGCTAACTAGTAGCGTATTAACAGGAAACATAAAAACTTTGAAACATTTAAGTTTGAATTAATTAGCAGATATTTTGTAGTAGTTCGAACAACGAACAAACAAACAAGCATTTGTTTTCAACATTTGCGTTTTTTTTAACACATGAGTTAGTAAAGATTTGAAGTCTCAAAATATCGTAATTGGTACTTTTCAGATTTAAATGAATTTCAATATTTAATTATGACAACGTACGTTGGCATATGGCGTAAGTATTGTTAGTGAAACAAATTAATTCCTCAAAATATTAAATAAATATAAATTAATAATGTTGAAGAAGCGAATAATTTCCATTCTGATCATCAAACCGAGAAAATTGATTACCAAGAAATATCTCATGCAGTAATATAATTATTTCTCTGGCTCTATACAAGGTCTTGCCATATGCTAGTTTTCGCTCCTCCCAATGGTCTGAAAATTGTTTGGCAGGAAATGAAGAATTTTACTGAAAAATCTTGTTTTCAGATGAGGCTCATTTTCATCTCGGTGGCTGTGTTAAAAAGCAAATTTGCCGCACATGAGGTTCAGAGAAACTACACGTGACTATTGGGAAGCCAATGCATCCACAACAAGTCAATGTTTGTGTGGATTTTGTTCCCTTTTTTGAAAATGAGCAAGAAGCTGCCGTTACCGTGCCATGCTCAACGAATTTTTGTTTCCAAAAAATCAAGAGAATGACATGGACGACATTTGGTTTGAACCAGACGATTCCACATGTCATACGGCCAGCGCAACCATCGATATTGTACGCACTGCTTTTGAAAATCGAAATCCAAAGGGCCCAAATCCCAGCCACACAGAGGTAGCCAATTGACATCACAATTTCGGCTGATTAAAAATTGTGATGTGAATTGGCCGCCAGAGCTGTGATTTGAGCCTTTAGGATTATTTTCTATGGTTACACAAACCATCCAGAGACAATTAAAGCGTCGAAACATGAAGAGCCATTGAAGAAATTCGAGTCGGAATAATCGAAAATGAACCGAAAAATTGGGTTGATCGGATGAGGTACTGCCGAAACAGTCGTGGTAGTCATATGAATGATATTGTGTTCCATTATTAAAAGCTAAAGTTCAACCATTCCAATAAAACCAGAAATTTGAAAAAATAATCGGTACTTTTTTATAGCCAATTCTAATTTAAACATGTAAATGACCCATCCTGAATAACCGGGCTTAATCGGATTTATACTCCCAAATCTGTGTTCTAACTACCGACTCGTATTTAGCTAAAAACACAAAGTAATACGTTTATTATGATTTAAACAGCTTATAATCGTAACACATTTGCACAAACTTAGCTTAAGATGGCTATAGCTTTTGAAATGAACAGTTTAAGTAGAAACAAGTAAAAAAGGCGTTAAGTTCGGCCGGGCCGAACTTTATATATCCTCCACCATGGATTGCATTCCACAGAGGATGTCGATTTTCGAATTTGGAAAAAACTTTTTATTTTGCGTGTCTATGCAGTCAGAGGAATGTCTACACCGAATTCCATGATTCCAGCTGCGCCCATTCGGTTGGTACCATTTTTAATTTGACTTTTTCCGCTCTAGAAACCACATTTTTTAACAGATCTTCTTTAAATTTGGCAAACTATCTTATATTTCCACTAGAAATACCCACGGTGAACATGGGTCAGATTGGTTCAGATTTATATATAGCTCCCATACAAATTTCACTCCCGATTTGACCTTTTTCGCTCTAGAAACCACATTTTGTAATAGATCTTCTTCAAATCTTCCATGATATATTATATTTCAACCAGAAACACCCATGGTGAAAATGGGTCAGATCGGTTCAGATTTATATATAGCCCAATACAAATTTTGCTCCCGGCTTGACTTTTTCCGCACCAGAATCCACGGATTTACACCGAATTTCTTCAAATTGAGCATAACACGTTACACTTGATAGTTATATTCTATTGTGAATGTGAGTCACTTCATTCCATGTTTGGATATAGCCCCGATACAAATATTTTCTCGATTTAACAAATTGGGTCAGATCATATTAGCCTATGTTAGGAAACATACAAAAATCCTTCCCGTTTTCTCTTTTTTACAGAATTGTTTTGTATTCGGATAGAAAGTGGATTTGTATCATATAGTCGGTCCCGCCCGACTTTAGCCTTTCCTTACTTGGTTTATCTGTAGTCGTTTAGTTGGTACTATGTTTATCGCTCTGTACCATTGCATCCCTTGTACGAATTTCGAAAAAATCCGTTTATTTTCCGTGTCTACGCAGTCAGAGGAATGTATACACCGAATTGCATGACTCTAGCTGCGGTCATTTGGTTGGAACTATTTGTATCCCCTTCTACCATTTTAACCGCAAAAAGTAGGAATTTCGAAAAATTCGTCTATTTTCCGTGTCTACGCAGTCAGAGGAATGTATACTCCGAATTTCATGACTCTAGCTGCGGTCATTTGACTGGTACTATTTTTATCCCCTTTTTTTCATTTTTTACCCCAAAAAGTACCAATTTTGAAAAATCTGTTTATTTTAAGTGTCTACGCAATCAGAGCAATGTATACACCGAATTTCATTATTCTGGAAAAATACTTTTATATTATGTATCTACTCAATTAGAGGAATGTACACACCGAATTTCGTGTTTCTAGCTGTTGTTTAATATGTACCATTTTTATCCCTTTTTTTGCCCCGTTTCACCCCCTACAAATAAAAATCACTTTATGGTGCACGTTTTTGCTATAAGGGGAATGCGCATACCAAATATCAAGCAAATATAAACAGACATATTCAATAAACATGCTTAAATACACTAAAATTTAGGGATTATTATGGGTATTTTTAGTCCTTGTAAGGGACAAATTTTTCCCTTTGGGCCGATTTCCCAAGTTTCATTCCCAACCGATCTACAACTATAAGACGTATTTATGGAAAATTTGGACGTCCTAGCACCTTTCGTTTAGATGCTAACGTGCTTTCAACAGACGGACGGATAGATCGTCTTAGAATTTAATGACGATCAAGAATATATTTACTTTATAGGGTCTCAGGTCGACATTTCAAGGTGTTACAAACGGAATGACAAAGTTAGTATACCCCCATCCTGGAGGTGGAGGGTATAAAAATGTAAAAAAAATATTTTAATTTGAAAATGTAATATTTCCGTACTAAAAATGAAAGAAAGCCCAAAATATTTTATTTCAAAAAAAATCTCTGCACATTAATATTAATGAGTATACTGTGACTTAGAACACTTTCAAACTAACGCTAAAGACAATTTTGGTGTGCATAAAATGAGAAATGGCATTGTAACGGTACATTTTTATAATTCTTAAAAAGAAAAGTTCTTAAATAAGAGATCTGAACAAAGTAAAGAGAAAAATTGGGATATCTTTTTTTTTATTTTTGACTTAGACCACTATCGTACTATCTGCCACACATGTGGTATTATATTTCCTTTAACATTTAAATCATCCAGGTTTGGTAATAAAATTAGGAACGTACGTAATGAAAGTATACATGCGAACGTTACTTCCGATATGTCTTCATAGAGATCTAGAGGACCATTTCTGTATATTTTACTCAGGAACATTCGGTCCATGTTTTCATGTAGCATCCATGCAAATGTTCCTTCAGAGATGATTTCTTGTCGCACTCAAAGTCAATCATTTCATACATTAAAATACTGTTTTAATTTCTTTTAATTTTTTCGTCAGAATAAGATTTACTATTTTTTATGGTATTTTGTATAAAAATCGCTGCGAAGCCTTCTGAAGACCAGGTACTAGGCGGTCTTTTTAAAATAAATTTGCATTTTACAAAATACAGAAGCGGAAAGGTCTTGAGCCAGGACAATATTCCTCATCAAACGAAACATGGAATAAAGAGGCTAACTTTAAAAATAAGTTCTTCCAGTTCAAATATAACGTGTTGTGCCCAGTTCGAAGAAATTCGGTGAAAATTCGTGGTTCCTGGGGCGGAAAAAGTCTATCTGGGAGTGATATTTGTATTGCAGCTATATGTAAATCTGTACCGATCTGACCCATTTTCACTATGGATGTTTCTAGTTGAAAACTAAGATATTTTGAAAGATTTGAAGTGTAAAAAGTGAAATCGGGAATGAAATTTGAGTGGGAGCTATATATAAATCTGAACCGATCTGACCTATTTTCACCAGAGCTATTTCTAGTTAAAATATATGACGTTTTGCTAAATTTGAAGAAAATCTGTTGAAATATGTGGTTTCGGAAAAAGTAAAATCGGAAGCAACATTTGTATGAGAGCTATATCTAAATTTGAACCGATTTGCTTCAAATTAAATAGCGTTCGCCCTTATCCCATAAAACTTCGTTGTGTAAAGTTTCATTTAGTTCTAACAACAATTGCGACCTGGACTTTGATTACAAGAATAGATGGACAGACGGACGGACATCGCCAAATCGACTCAAAAAGGTATAATAAATGATGGGTCTATCCTGTTTCCTTTTGGGTGTTACAAACAAATGCACAAAGACATTATACCTTGTGGTGTAATTACATGAAATATTTCTCAAAAGTTTCATGATACCTCTGCCATAAAGAGTTGAGCTATTACACCATGATTGCTACGAAGGCTCAATAGGCGCCACACATTTTTAGTCAATTTTTCAGTCAATATTTCCTAAATTGATATGTTCCATACAAAAAATTTCTGATTCTTTTTTTTCCTTACACAAGAATGAATTTACTCAATTGTAACAATTATTTATTAAATCCAAAGAAATATTTCTGATGTTTTTTCTAGTAAATTGATTATTGATTTTGGCTTTGAAAGAACGAAACTTTACTCATACTTAGTTCATTTTCATAGTTTTAAGGAAATTTTTACTGAACTGCGTGTAACAGCGCTATTAATCGGAACCCCAAAATTTGTAATAATTATTTGAAGAATGCAAAAGATTGTGGAAATAGGTATAAAAGAAATATTTCAAAGAAAGTTCCCAAAGAGAAAGATGTAAAATAATTTACATTGCTTGAAACTCCTTCATAACAATGCGTCGGTTTGGCGATGCTGCAGGGACAAAGGCTAAAGTCGGACGGGGCCGACTATGATACACTCCACTTTCTATCCGAATACAATTTAATTCGTTAAAAAAGTGAAAGCGGAGAGGATTTATGTATGTTTCCTAATCATAGGATAATATGACCTGACCCAATTTGTTAAATCGGGAAGAAAATTTGTATCGCGCTATATTCAAACATGGGTTGAAGTGACCCATTTACACAATAGGTTCTTCCAATTCAAGTATAACGTATTATGCTCAATTTGAAGAAATCCGGCGAAAATCGTGGGCGGAAAAGGTCAAGTCGGGACGAAATTTATATGAGAGCTATATATAAATCTGAAACGATCTGATCCATTTTTACCATTGGTGTTTTTATTTGAAATATAAGATACTTTGCAAGATTTGAAGAAGATATTTATGGTTTATAGAGCAGAAAAAGTCTAATCGGGAGCGAAATTTGAATGGGAGCTATATATAAATCTGAACCGATCTGACCCATTTCACCACAGGTGTTTCTAGTGGAAATATAAGATCTTTGGTCAATTTTTAAGAAAATCTGTTAAAATGTGTGGTATCTAGAGTGAAAAGAATCTAAATCTGAACCGATTTTCTTCAAATTAAATAGCGTTCGTTCTTTTCCCGAAAAACTTTCGGGTTTCGTTTCGTTCTGGCTACAATTACGACCTGTATCGTGATTACAAGAATAGAAGGACAGACAGACGGACGGACATTGCTAAATCGATTGAAAAAGGGACTCTAAGTCGATCGGTGTAATTAACAATGTGTCTATCTCCCTTCCTTTTGGGAGTTACAAACAAATGCACAAAGACACATTACCGTAGTGGAGGTTATAAATATGAATGGTCATTCAACGAAAAATTGGAATTTTTGTAAAAAAAAAAAACAAGTAAGGAAAGGCTAAAGTCGGGCGGGGCCGACTGTATAATAACCTACACCACTCCCTGCGTATGTACCTCGCTTTGATTGCTAAACCCAGGTATTTCATGGGAGCAATTTTATGTAGTTCATATAAATTATAAAGTTACTATAAATTCATCTTTAGTTAAATTTAACAAATATGGTAAATAATATGGTAATTGATCCCATTATCCCACAGACAAATACAAATACCAAATTCCGCATAGGTGCTTTTAGTTGGATTATAAGATGTTGTACCAAATTTAAAGATAATCGGGTAAAATATGTGGTTTCTAAAGCGGAAAAAGTCAAATCGGAAGCGACATTTGTATGGGGGCTATATCTAAATCTGAACCGATCTCACCCACTTTCAGCATAGGTGTTTCTAGTTCGAATATGAAATGTTGTGCCAATTTTAAAGAAAATCAAGTACAATAAGTGATTTCTAAAGCGGAAAAAGTGAAAAGGGAGCGACATTTGTATAGGGGCTATATCTATATCTGAACCGATCTTACCCACTTTCACCATAGGTGTTTCTAGTTCGAATATGAAATGTTGTGCCAATTTTAAAGAAAATCAAGTACAATAAGTGATTTCTAAAGCGGAAAAAGTGAAAAAGGGAGCGACATTTGTATAGGGGCTATATCTAAATCTGAACCGATCTTACCCACTTTCAGCATAGGTGTTTCTAGTTTGATTATAAGGTGTTAAGCCAAATTTGAAGAAAATCGGATACTATATGTGCTTGATAGGGCGGAAAAAGTCAAATCGGGAGCGACAATTGTATGGGGGCTATATCTAAATCTGAACCGATTCCTCCAAATACCAATGGTCCTTGGCCAGAAAAAATAACTTCTGCCAAGTTTCATGACAATCGGACAGCAATCGACCTGTAGAGTGCGAACAAGCTTAGATGGACAGCAGACGGATAGACGGACAGACAGACATCGTTAAATCGACTCAGCTGGTGATTCTAAGCCGATCGGTATACTTAAAGGTGGGTCTAGCTCGATTATTTCTTGGTGTTACAAACATTTGGCGCGAAACTAACTTATAATACCCTAGTCCACGAAGTGGTGTATAAAAATCCGCCGCTACCGGGGGTAGAACAGCTGCCCTTCTGGTTGCTACTTCGGCACTCTAACCACCTCAGCTATCCTCTGTTGTGAGTAGTGAATAACTAAACCAAATCAGTTAGTTCGATAGAACTGACAATAGGAAATTTAACAAATTATTTATTTAATATGAACTAATATATAATTCCAATAAATATAATAAATACTAATTAAATTCAGTATTAAATAAATGTACACTACTTAATTTTACTGATATTATGTATATTAATAATTAATAAAAATATGAAATATTTTAAATACATTAAAAAAATATAAATTTGTATTTTTTAAGCAAAAAAATTTAAATTGTTAAAATTATACAAAATTAAATATTGTTTATTTATAAAAGTAATAAAAAAAGTTTTTTTTTTTCCTGAGGCACGATTCGAACCCAGGACCTTCTGGGTGCAAAGCGGACACCTTACCTTTGTGACCCCATACTAAAAAGTCGTTCCCATTCAGTTGTGAAAATGCTGTTCATAAAATGTTACGGAATATTAACATATTATCAACTTTTTTGCAAGTAGATTAAAAGCGGAAAAAAGTACATTTGGATTTTGAGATGCGATTAAAATGTGCTTCCTACGGAAGTACTTCCAACTTTTTTTGCTGGGTAACTATGAGTCTATCTCCCTTCCTTTTGGGAGTTACAAACAAATGCACAAAGACTCATTAGCCTAGTGGAGGTTATAAATTTGAATGGTAAAATTGGAATTTTTGTAAAAAAATAAAAATTTTTCTATAATAATTGTATGTGTTGAGGCTGTTGAAATAAAACATCTATTCTTTTTGGAATATAACATAATATGAGTACTTTGCGGTAAGAGTGTAAATTGGAGAGACATTTGAATGGAGGCTAATTCTAAATCTAAACCGATTTTCATTAAATTCTGAAATTAACTTTTGTTAACAAATTGTATGGCTAACGGACAATAAAAGCAAAATATACTTTGTTCAAAAGTTTTGGATGGACGAACGGTTGACAATTCTATGCCTATTGGTGTGCTCATAGCTGGGTCTAGCTCGATTATTTCTTAGTGATATAAACATTTGGCGTGAAACTAAATTATACCCTAACCATCGAAGTGTTTGTTTTTCCAAATTGTTAGAGTTTTCTCTGATAGGTAGAGTAAAATGAGTTGATTAAAATTTTCAGCAATTTTTGTCTTTAAGACGAAGTGCTACTCCATTCATTGAACATCGAGCACACAGTTGACTCTCATTCCAAGTCTAGTATCTTCACAGCTCCACCGTTCAACAAATCAACTTATCATCTGTATTTCTTTAAAACTTATGTTGAAACAGAAGTCTTATCGTATCATGATTCCGATTTACCAACTATAATTTTGTTCGCCACTTTCGGCTGTCACATAGACATTAGTGCTGCGTGGAAGGAATGTAAAGCGGCGCCACACATGTTGTTGCAACATTTTGTGATCACACCAATAACTGCAGTGCACGCACACACATCATGCTGACATGTGCTGGGTAGTCTCGCTGAGCAAACACTTAAACAACATCAAATCTAATTATAATTTCCATTACAATGGAAAGAATGAACGAACGAACGAACAGTCGAGGAAAGCCTCAAGGAATCGGTGGGACAGATGCACAGCATTCAAATCGCATGAATGATGAATGGAATAGCTGATTGAATGAATGTTGCTAATCCCATACGACGAAGAACCTGTTCCTTGTTCTTGTCCTTCAATTCAATTTCGAATTTAGAAATCTTTGAGAAATGAAAAATGTCGTTGCATGAAACAAAAAAATAAATGAGTTCATCATTAGCATAATAAAGGGAAACCGAATTGAATTGAACCGAACTGAACTGAAGTGAACTCGCGATTAAAGGCTGAGGGCAAAGTGCCAGCCGGTGAGTGACATTATTGTGTGAGTGTGTGTGACAGCAGTCGTGGAATGTTCATATTCAAATTTAACAATAAAAGGATTTCAAAGGACATGCACAGTGGTACACAAACGAACAAATATAGAAATTTTGTTTATATTATTATATTATATTATTAAAAGACCAGATGGAGTTTTCACAGTATTAATTGCTTGCAACGCCAGATATAAGCATGAAAAAAATAAAACAAGTAAGTAAGTTTCAGTCGGCTAAACCCATTTATTTATACCCTCACTCTCAAAGAAAAATTATGCGGAAGTTATAAGGAAAAAATACTGAATATTTTTTCAAATTTCTTTTTTATAGCATTTTCAAAAAAAAAGTTATTTGTTGAAATATGTGGTTTCTAGAGCGAAAAAAGTAAATCATAGGAGACATTGGTATGGGTCCGCCCTCTAATGTTTTTTTTTTCAACTATTCAACCGTTGGACTATTATGTGTGGGGCGCCGAGGCAGCCATTTGAATGAAATTATTTTCCATTATTAACCGGAAGGATTGTACTTTCAAATAAAAAAAGATTTTTGAGAAAATATTCATTAGTTTCTTTTTATTTGGCGGGCCCTTTATATATATATATATATGCGATTTTTTTAAACGCTATTTCGGCAAGTGAGTCGTGCTTCTCGTTCGTTTGTGAGCATCATCTCCTTATAGAGGCCGGGTTTGATGTTGAAAAGTCGCTGCTAAGCCACTTGAAAAGACTTTTGACATGGTCGAAATCATGATCGTGGTAGTCTGCAGCCAAGTAATAAATGTCACCATGCCATTTGTAAATAAATTTTCCATTCTATTATTGATTACAGACCAAAAAAATACAAACGAAAAAACTAAAAAAAAACATAAATTTGTATTTTATATGGAAAAAAATTTAAATTGTTAAAATTGTACAAAATTAAACATTGTTTGTTTATAAAAGTAATAAAAAACAAGTAAGGAAAGGCTAAAGACGGGCGGGGCCGACTCTATGATACACTCCACTTTCTATCCGAATACAATTCAATTCGGTGAAAAAGTGAAAACGGGAAGGTTTTTTGTATCCTGTAAATGTATGTGTTTGACAAAAATGTTAAATCGGAAAGGACATTTGCATGAGGATATATTGAAATATGATAAAATATGAAATGTATAGTTTGGCCAAAATCGCTTAAACTTTTGGGAGCAACATTTGTATTTGGGCTATATTTAAATCTGAACCGCTCTTACCCACTTTCACCATAGTTTTGTTTAATTGGATAAGATGTTGTGCCAATTTTAAAGAAAATAGGGTACAATATGTGGTTTTTATAGCGCAAAAGTCAAATCGGGAGCGACATTTGTAGGGGGGCTATATCTAAATCTGAAACGATCTTACCCAATTTCTGCAAAGGTGTTTCTAGTTGGATTGTAAGATGTTGTGCCAAATTTAAAGAAAATCGGGTACAATATGTGGCATTTAAAGTGGAAAAAGTCAAATCAGGAGCGACATTTATATGGGGGCTATATCTAAATCTAAACCGATCTTACCCAATTTTTGCATAGGTGTTTATATAGGGTGTTTTTTATTGAGGTATAGAACTTCGAATTGAAATAAAACACAAGAAAATCGTTTTAATGTCCATCAATTTGGCTTTATTGGAAGGATAATAATTTAACCACTTTCTCCAATTGCTGTGCAGCTCCAATTGCTGTGCACGGTGGCGAATCGATTCATTCGGGTCCTCTTCAACACTTTGCTCTACAGCGGCAATTGTTTCTTCGGTGCGCACTGTTCGACGTCTCTGCGGATGCGTATTATCACATAGAGTAAACGTAGTGCGAAAACGATCCATGGTTAACCGAATTAATTGCTCTGATGGACGATTATGTCGACCGTAAAATGGTGAACTTCGCGAACTGAACCATTACTTTCGAAATAAATTTGCACGATTTGCAAGCGTTGTTCTTTTGTCAACCTGTTCATGATGAAATGGCAAACCAAACTAAATATTAATCACTTGACAGCTGACAAAATGGCCGCCAGTTAAAAAAGTGATGCCAACTTAAAGTTCTATACCCCAATAAAAAACACCCTTTAGTTGGATTATAGGATGTTGTGCAAATTTAAAGAAAATCAAGTACAATATGTGGTTTCTAGAGCGGAAATTGTCAAATCGGGAGCGACATTTGTATGGGGGCTATATCTATATCTGAACCGATTTAATCCATTTTCAACACAGATGTTACTAGTAGAATTATAAGGTAATGCAAGGTAATTTGAAGCAAATCAAGTGAAATATGTGGTCTCTAGAGCGGAAAAAGTCAAATCGGGAGCGAAATTTGTATGGGAGCTATATATAAATCTGAACCGATCTAACACATTTTTAACACAGGTGTTTCTAGTTGAAATATAAGATGGTTTGCCAATTTTAAAGAAAATCTGTTGTAATATGTGGTGTCTAGAGAGAAAAAATCGGGAGTGAAATTCGTATGGGGGCTATATCTAAATCTGAACCGATTTTCTTCAAATTAAATAGCGTTCGTACTTGTCCCGAAAAAGTTCATTGTACAAAGTTTCGTTTAGTTCTGGCTACAATTGCGACCTCTATCGTGATTTCAAGAATAGATGGACAGACGGACGGACAGACAGGCAGACGGACATTGCTAAATCGATTAAAAAAGTGATTCTAAGTCTATCGGTATAATTAGCAATGGGTCTATCTCGCTTCCTTTTGGGTGTTACAAGCAAATGCACAAAGACATAATACTCTCGTGGAGTGTATAAAAAATAAAAAATAAATAAAAAAATATTTTTCCCCGACCCACGATTCGAACCCGAGACCTTCTGGGTGCAAAGCGGACACCTTACCTTTGTGACCCCATACTAAAAAGTCGTTCCCATTCAGTTGTGAAAATGCTATTTATAAAGTGTTACGGAATGTTAATATATTATTAACTCTTTTGGAAGTTGTTTAATGAGCTTCCCCAAAAGCGTGCAAAATGCACATTTGGATTTTGAGATGCAATTAAAATGTGCTTCTTAGGGAAGTACTTCCAACTTTTTTCCTGGGAAAGAGTGAAAAGAGTCAAATCTGGAGTGAAAATCGTATGGTGGCTATATATACATCTGAACCGTTTTTTAATTAAATAGCGTTCGTTCTTATCCCGAAAAACTTTGTATCATTTGGTTCTGACTACAATTGCGACCTGTACTTTGATTACAAGAATAGATGGATAGACAGGTAAAAATTAAGGCGCTGTGGAAGAAAATCGGTAAAAATATGTGGTCTCTGGCAGAAAAAGTCAAATCGAGAGCGAAATTTTTATGGGACTCATTTTCACCACAAACTATAGACCACTGTGCCAAATTTTAAGCAAATCTAGTAAAATATGTGGTTTCGGGGGCAGAAAACGCCAAATCGGGTGCGACAATAGTTGCGACCTGTACTTTGATTACAACAATAGATGAACAGACAGACGGACGGACATGGCTAAATCGATTTAAAGTGATTCTAAGTCGATCTATCTCGCTTCTTTTTTATGTTGCAAACAAATGAGCCAACAGATAATACCCTAGTGGAGGGTATCAAAATAAGATTTTTCTCGAGACACGATTTGAACCGAAGACATTCTGGGTGTAAAGTGGACACCTTACCTTTGTGACCCCATACTAAAAAGTCGTTCCCATTCACTTGTGAAGATGCTATTTGTAAAATGTTACGGAATATTAACATATTACTACCTTTTTTGGAATTTGTTTAAAAGAACTTCCCTAAAAACGGGGAAAATGCGCATTTGGATTTTGAGCTGAGATTAAAATGTGCTTCCTAGGGATGAGCTTCCAACTTTGTTTGCTGGTCTATTACTTCCATATTCATACCATATACTTATTTATGTTTTTCTTTGGTGTATGCCCACTGTGCACCAGAGGAAACCAACCGATTATGACGAAAACGTGGGAATTTATCAAGAGGAAATATTTAAGTGAAAATAAAATAGAATTCCATAAATTCTAATATTTTTCGGTTGTACATTTAAGGGCAAAATTGACATTTTCCGTTTTATTCTCACCCAGAAGACGACGACGGCGTAGTGAATGTGAACGACAAACAGACAGAAGAAATAACCACTTATGGCTGGGAAAGGAAGGCATTGACATAATTTCAGTTCCTGCCAACTATTAAAACGCTTGGCATATTCAGGCGAACAAACAGACAGACATATGTATATGCGTCTGCAGGGATACGCGAGGAGTGGAAGTCCTTCGAATGAAACGAAATGAGAGGTGATTGTTATTGTTGTGTTTAGTGGCATTGTAACCCTTTCGCTGATAGCACAGACATTACCACTACCCATTGTTTTTTTTTTGTACGGTGTCCTTTCGGTAGTTATGTCAGCATCCCAACAACAACAACTACCATAGAGTGGAGTATCCTCATTGTGTTTTGTTTTCTGTGTGTATTTTGTCCTGTGATGGATTTTGGGATGTCCTAATTTGCATATGCGTTTGTATTCCACAGGACATGAAAGCGCGTCTTTTCCTGCTTTAAAATCCTTTCGCAGCGTATGTCAGTGTTACCCCTTTTCAAATTTCTTTCTCTCATGTGTTTTTTATTAATATTTCCCCCTCCCCCTGGAAGCTGAAAACAACAGCATTTTGTTACCTTTTTTGTGGTAGTTTTTTAACGGAAATTTTACCTGATTTTATTTTTTCTCAAAAAAAATATCATTTTAATTGTGGACTCTTTTTTGCGCTGTCAATCTCAGTCAAATCCACAGATGGGCCAAACGAAATGAAACGAAAGAAAAAAAAAACGAAATTTAATTTGCCATGGCACACATGTTTTCAAAATACGGGAAATGGTAATGGAAATTGTCGAGAAGAAATAACTGGTTTTTCCGAAAGGATTATTGTCTTCATGTATTTTAAGCGCTTTTATTCATTTGTAATATTTCATATCGGCATAAACATCCGGTTGTATGGCGTTTGAAAGGAGGATGCCCTGATGCTGGCAATTGTTTTGTTGTTGTCGACAAATGTAACGAATCACTCACTCGCTGCATGGCGTAGTCAACATTTGGACAACGATAACAAATTGTTGTTTAATAAAAAACTATTTTTTCTCAGAGGATAGTAAAACGCACACGGGGTGTGCTTTTGGGATATGAAAATGGAATATGACAAACAAAATAAATGCAGCATAATCTAGTGCATGTGATGTGATGGCTTGAAAAATATTATAGAATATTAATCGGACCACTGAAAGTTTCTTGAATTATTATACGCTTTTTTAATAAAAACTTTGACTTTTTTTAAGTTTGAGAAATTTACTGATGTACTAAACTAATATATATCCAGTTGTTCACCTTAGGTCGAGACCGCGTTTAAAAGGACTTCACATTCTTGAAATATTTAATTATTCAACAAGTAAAAACGGCGCTAAGTTCATATACCCTCCACAATGGAATACATTCCACAGAGACTGTCGATTTTCGTATACAGGCCCGTGCGCAGGATTTTCCCCTGGGGGGGGGGGGGTTCATCTACACTCATAAAAAAAATGAGTTAAAATTAACTAAAATTTAGGAACATTTTTACTAAATATAAGTAGAATTTTTTCTGAAATTTTCCTAAATCAAAGTAAATTTTTCCTAAAACCTAGAAACTTATTGCTAAATTTAAGCAAAACTTTCCTAAAACTAAGTAAATTTTTACTAAATCTGAGTAAAATTTTGCTGAAAATTTCCTAAAACTAAGTAAATGTTTATTCAAATCAAGTAAATATTTTCTCAAACTGGGGACAATTTTGCTGATTTTTTCCTCAAAACGAGTAAATTTTTACTTAAACTGAGGAAAATTTTATTTGATACAAGGAAAAAAGTTGTAATTAAAATAAGTTCAATTTAACTAAAAAATCAAACAAATAGTTTTGCTTCAGAGTATGCTGATACAAACTGATACTGATACTGATACAAACAATGACAACATGAAATATTTCTCAAAAGTTTCATGATACATCTGCCATAAGGAGTTGAGCTATTACTCCATGATTGTTGCGAAGGCAAGATAGGCGCCTTCGCAGTGGTTGTTTAGAATAATTCATAAAGTATTTAAGAAATAAGTCTCTGCAAACAAACGAGAATTGCTTCTTTGATTAATATTCACTATTTTTTAAACAATTTCAAACGTTTTTTATAAGTTCATTAATACTTAAATGTATGAAGAACTCGGCATAAATTTCAGTAAACATTTTAACTTCATTTTAGAAAAAAACTCATTTTAAAGTTAAAATTTCCTAAATGGAATTTTTTCCATACAAAAAAATTCAGATTTTTTCTCACTTAAAACATAAGTTTGAATTTACTCAATTGTAAGAATTTTTTATCAGATCCAAAGAAATGTTTTTAAGTAAATCTACTACCCTTTTTCTAGTAAATGAAATATTTACTATGGCTTTGAAAGAAGGAAACTTTAGTCATACTTAGTTAATTTTCCAACTTTTTAGGAAATTATTACTGGAACGTTTGGAAATCACTCATATTTTATTGCCGGATCTTATAATATTATATAATTCGTCCGACAGACATTGTCGCCAAAATTGTATTTCAGTAATCCATCTATCAGTACACTCAAAGGAATATGTCAGTAAAAGAAAGCAGAAAGTCTACTGAAAGATCAGATTTTATGCTGTTAAAAAAGAGACAGCAGATTTGTATCTGCTGAGATGGTAAACAGCTGTTTGCTGTTTTTAGCAATTATATGATACGCATTTGTCCCAAGCTAATATAAAAGAAACTCGCTTATGAACGCTTATCTATTTTTATATTTTAATTAACAACAGCTAATTTTAACAGACTGCAAACTCTTTAGCAGTGTGAATGGTGATGTAAGTTTGCAGAAAACTGCTGTAATAGCAAAAAAGTGTCTGCTGATATGCAGCAGACAATCACTGCTTTTATTAACAGACTTGTTCTCTTTTTTTAAATAGTTGCTTGAAATTACATACATACATATCGAGGCCTTATATTCATAAACATAACTTTTCAGGAGAGCGAAAAAACTGATTTTCTCCTTAATTTGAAGAGAAATTATTAATCGTTCTTCTGCAGTTTGATCTAAAAAGGATTACTAATTGCTACGATTAAAAAGATTTCGAAATTTCTTATTATTCGCGGTTTCATGGTTCATAGCCACTTTTGTATGTTTAAAATTGAGCACTATGAATGTTGAAATAAGAATACGATTTATTGTAAACTCCATAACTTTTTTCATGAAATCTTGGCAAAGTTGTATATTTTCTGTGATGTAAACAGCGAATTTAAAGATTCCAGCTTCATCCGTCAGATTGGTCTCTTGTAACATATATGTAGCCAGTCGCGAAAATCGCTGCAATTGATGAAAAATCGAAAATTCGCCGTTGCAATTCCTTACATTTTAACTTTCTTCATTCATAAATATTCTCCATGAAGTCAGCAATCACATGCCAAAGAAATATTTGGTTTCTCAATATAATAAAAAGTTACGCCGGTTTTTTTTTTTCTAAATATACTTTTCACAATTTTTGACATCACAGCCACCATTTTTCCTAGTACGATAGTACGATATGCCCTAAATCTAGAAAAATATTTTTTTCTATTATTTTTATGTTCATAGCCACTTATGCAGTCACAAACTTACGTGCGAGGGGATAGCCAAATCAGAAAATTAAAAAAAAAATGGCTTTAGAAAAAAAATGTTTTCCAAATTTATATGACAGATGACATCCAAATCTGAGAATAGTTTGGCATCAAAAACTAATTTTCGAGAAAATGGTTCATAGCCACTTTCGAATATAAGCCCTCGATATATATTTTGAAGAAATATTACACAAAAAACGATCAAATTCCTCGGCGATAAACTCTTCAGTCCCGCATTTTTTCTATGATTGGATAAGCTTTTTGACAAAGTATGGGTCTAAATAGGATGTCTAAAGAGTTTTGGGGTTTTTAATTTATATAGGACATGAGTAAAAGAATGTTTATCCAAAATCTTTACACGCATATTCTGATTAAATAAAAAAATATTTGGAAATGTTTCTTCATTTTTATAATCCTAAATATGTATAAATTCGAATAACAAATACATTTTTTTGTATTCGATGAAATGCAAGAAGAAACAACTAGAAATTTTAATTCCAAAAAAAAACAAATAATTGGTATTTTTGAGTTTCGTTTTCCTACGTAGATCCAAGTTACTAAATTTCTTATTTCTCTTTTGAATAATACTTGTTACATATATACAAAAAATACTTACTTTAAAAAATATTTTACATAAGTGATAAATATAACAAAAATATTAGTAAGTTAAAACTCATTTCTTATTGTTTCGCAACTTTAAAGTAGATTTTAAAATAGAGACCTACACGCAGAGAAAAAATGCATTTCGTGGAAACGAAATTTTAGACACGTGATCATCGTTTTTTTTTGGGAAAATTAGTTTGTTTGCGGTAAACATGTCATCAGTTGTTGTAAATGAACAAAGAGAAATAAGTTTATGTATACCAAACAGTGTTCTTCGTTTGTCGAAATGGATTTGTATTATAATTGCAAACTCCCAAAACATTGGAAGTAACAGAATCCGTCGTTGTTGCATCAGTGATGAAAATAGGACACATCGGTTCAGATTTAGATACAGCTCCATAAAAATGTCCAATCGCAAAAGTTACATCTTAGCGCTCTACAAGCATCAAGCAAATTATTTGCTTTCACGGTTTTGTTATTAAATTTCCAAACTTTTATTGCAGTAGAAAATTAAAAGTTCATAATATATAGTCCTAGTCGAATGTCAAGAAGTGGTATCGATTAATAAAATGAAAATTTTCCGAACAATTTGGTGTCAATTAGCGAAATTAGCATTACACAATCTTGAAATTGGTTTAGTTTGTTTGTATTTTTCATAACCTTTGTCCGAAATTCAAGAAAGTGTCCAAGATTTTTTATGTAATTTTCATGTTTTCATGATTTTACTGCAAAATTACCATTTCAGACGAGTTATTTTAAAAAGACCTTAAAAATTCTATATTTTATTGCTTTAGAAAGTCTAGAAGGTATTAAAAAGTATATGTTCGAAACCTCTCTGGGGGGGGGTTTGAACCCCCAAACCCCCCCCCCCCCCCTGCGCACGGCCCTGTTCGTATAAGTGCAGTAACATTACAGGAAAATGTCATTTTTTGTAATATAGCTAAATCAAAACTAATAAAAATATTAAAAAAAAACCAAACCACGCTTGTAAGTCAAGGCTACTAATACGGTTATAATATATATATGGGGCATTCCACGACAAATCGGACAGACAGATGACACAAAAAACATCCCTTGTTATACTTTCAGTTTTTTCTGATTACTCGTTAAAAAGGTATAGCATTTTTTAAAAATCGTTAAATAGTAGTCCTTTTTGCAGTCTTTTGCTCATAACTTCATCAGTAATGGTCCGAATTGGATATTATTTTTATACCCTACACCACTGCGTGGACTAGGGTATTATAAGTTAGTTTCGCGCCAAATGTTTGTAACACCAAGAAATAATCGAGCTAGACCCACCTTTAAGTATACCGATCGGCTTAGAATCACCAGCTGAGTCGATTTAACGATGTCTGTCTGTCCGTCCGTCCGTCTGCTGTCCATCTAAGCTTGTTCGCACTCTACAGGTCGCAATTGTTGTCCGATTGTCATGAAACTTGGCAGAAGTTATTTTTTCTGGCCAAGGACCATCGGTATTGAATTTGGAAATCGGTTCAGATTTAGATATAGCTCCCATACAAATGTCTCTCCCGATTTGACATTTTCCACTTTAGCAACCACATATTGCACCCGATTTTCTTTAACTTTTGCAGAACGTCTTATAATCGAACTAGAAACATGTATGCAAAAATTGGGTAAGATCGGTTCAGATTTAGATATAGCCCCCATACAAATGTCGCTCCCGATTTGACATTTTCCGCTCTAGAAACGACATATTGTACCCGATTTTCTTTAAATTTTGCAGAACATCTTATAATCGAACTAGAAACACGTATGCAAAAATTGGGTAAGATCGGTTCAGATTTAGATATAGCCCCAATACAAATGTCGCTCCCGATTTGACTTTTTCCGCTCTAAAATCCACATATTGTACCCGTTTTTATACCCTCCACCTCTAGGATGGGGGTATATTCACTTTGTCATTCCGTTTGTAACACCTTGAAATATTCATCGGAGACCCCATAAAGTATATATATTCTGGGTCGTGGTAAAATTCTAAGACGATATAGCCATGTCCGTCTGTCCGTCTGTCCGTCTGTCTGTCTGTCTGTTGAAAGCACGATAGCGGCCGAACGAAATGAGTTAGGCGGTTCAAATTTTTCCTAAATGTGTATTATGGTTGTAGATCGGTTGGGATTGAAAGTGGACGAAATCGGCCCAGAGGGAAAAATTTTTCCCTCACAAGGACTGAAAATACCCCTAATATTTAGAGTATTTCAGCATGTTTTTTGAACATATTAGCTTGTATTTACTTGATATTTGCAATGCGCATTCCCTTTATAGCATAAAAGGGCACCATAGAGTGATTTTTATTTGTAGGGGGCGAAATGGGACAAAAGGGATAAAAATGGTACCTATCAAAAGACAACAGATAGAAACACGAAATTTGGCGTATACATTCCTCTAATAGATTAGATACATAATATAAAAGTATTTTTTCTAAATTCGTACTTTTAAGGGGTTAAATGGGGATAGAGGGATAAAAATTGTACCAACCTAACGGCTGCATCTAGAATAATGAAATTCGATATATACATTCCTCTGATTGCGTAGACACGTAAAATAAAAGAACTTTCCAAAATTCGTACTTTTTGGGGTTCAAATGGAAAAAGGGGATAAAAATAGTACCTACCACATGACAGCAGCTAGAACCATGAAATTCGGAGTATACGTTCCTCTGACTGCGTAGACACGAAAAATAAAACGTTTTCTCCAAATTCGTACTTTCAAGGGATACAATGGCTACAGGGGATAAAAATAGTACCAACTAAACGAATACAGCTAGAATGCTGAAATTCTGTGTGTACATCCCTCTAATTGCATAGACACGTAAAATAGATGGATTTTTCGAAATCCGTACTTTTAAAGGATATAATTAAAAAGATGGATAAGAGTGGGACCTACCAAACCGCTGAAGTTGAAATCATGAAATTCGTTCTGACTATGAATACTCGAAGAAGGGTTTTTTTCGAAATTTGTACATTTGGGCGGAGAATGGGGATATCTTTAAATTGTATACTTTTCTTATCACTTTGTCTGTATCTGAAATGCTTCTTTGTAATGGCGACTGACAATCGCCTAATATTTAGGCATGTTCACTTTCACAATTTCAGCATTTTATTTATATATAGTAGTCGATTTTAAACAGTGCGCATAAGTATACATTATAGTTTGAAATAGTAAACAAATATAATAATGTGCATACAAATATCACAATTTTCGTAATATGGTACTGCACTTCTATGTAAAGTCGACATCCATTAATCTGCTGGTAATACTGTGGAATGCACTCCGTGGTGGAGGGTATATAAGATTCGGCCCGGCCGAACTTAACGCCTTCTTGCTTGTTATATTTTAAATTAAAAGTTTTTTTATTTTTTTTAGTTTTTTTCGTTTGTATTTTTTTTGGTCTATAATCAATATTTGATTTGAACTGGGATATTATCCAGGCTCAAGACCATTTGGCATCTATATTTAATAGAATGCAAATTTATTTACAAATGGCATGGTGGCATTTATTACTTGGCTGCAGACCACCACGATCATGATTTCGACCATGTCAAAAGTCTTTTCTAGTGGCTTCGCAGCGACTTTTCAACATCAAACCCGGCCTCTATAAGGAGATGATTCTCACAAACGAACGAGAAGCACAACTCACTTGCCGAATTTGCGATTAAAAAATCGCACCGGATATGCGATAGATGTAATATTAATAGTTAATAAAGCATTAAATATAGTGCTTACATTCTCAGTTCCTTTTTCTGTAGCTTTAAAAACAACATCAGCCAAAAGGCCACCACGACCACGCTGACAGGACCATATCATTCTTATGAAATTTTCCATAACCAAATCGCAAAGTGGCTGCCTATGTCCTCGATATCCTTACGAATCTGTCTTTGAGGTCTTGAATCGACGCTGGGCTGTTGGCGTAGGCCTTATCTTTCACGTGGCCCCAAAGGAAGAAGTCGCAAGATCTCGGTGGCCAATTGTGATCACCTCTTCGAGAGATAACACGGTCCGGAAACTTTTCCCGTAAAAGATCAATGGGTTCGTTGCTTGTGTGGCACGTAGCGCCGTCTTTTTGAAAGTAAACGTTGTCCAGATAAATACAATCCAACTCCGACCATAAGAAATCATTAATCATCTCTCGATAGCGCAATCCATTCACCGTAACTGTTGATCCAACCTCATTTTCGAAAAAGTAAGATCCAATGACCCCGCCGGACCATAAACCGCACCAAACAGTCACACGATGAGGATGGAGAGGCTTTTCAACAATAACTCTTGGGTTTTCCGAGCCCCAGATGCGACAATTTTGCTTGTTGACGTAGCCACCGAGGTGGAAATGGGCCTCATCAGTCAAGATGATTTTTCGATGGAATTCCGGATCATTTTCATTCATGAATTTTAATAATTTCACTACGTTGTATCGTTCCATTTTTAGTAATGGCGTAGTTTCTACTTGTCAAATGTCAAAGAATAAAAGCTTCAAAAGTGACAGCTACCGAAATACCGGGTGATTCAAAATAACACCTCTTGTTGGAAAACCCTGTAGTTGATAATTTAGATTGTATAGATAAGTTTTTTTAATTTATTTGTACAAATGTACGATTTTTTTATAAAAATATCAAAAAATCTTATATTGGATTAGCTCAAAATATTACTGATTGCCTTTCCAACCTCATTCAAAATCTATCGATTTCACTTAGATTTCGAATGCAGTCTGAAAAGGCTATAACATTATTTGTAACATTCTATTCTGTAATATTCTCTTCATATCAATTATATATGATAAATTACCATATTCAAGGTAGAAGATTTGTATCGCCTATCGAGAAACCCTCCAGTATATTTGCATCAAGAAAAAATAATCTTCGAATATACTTTGACTTCGACTTTGTAAATGACATCTATAAGAACATTTGTCTCATATAAGGCCTGTTTGAATGGGCTTACTAGCTTACAATTGAGAGACTTGATAAGGTGGCAACGTTCCTAGCCGTCGGTTTTTCTTAAATAGTTTATCTGGAAAAAAATTTTTGTGAAACAATTTTTATAAGATAGCCTAGCTTCTCTAACGTATTTCTTGTGGCCTCCAAATGAAAGCTCAAAGCAAACATCGCAATAATTTGGTAATTTAAATAAACAAGAACGGCGATTAAGGTAAATTTTCATTTAAAATATGAAAATGAAATTGGAAAATTTTAAATAGTATTTTCATTCTTATGGTTTAATATTTTCGTGGTCAATAATCTTAAAAAAAGTAGTAGTTAGCTTATAAAAATTAAACCGGTTTTATCAAATTATAAAAACCGAAAAAATTGAAATTTTTTGAACAAACCGAAAACCGGGTTCCCGAAGATGGCCGATCCCTATCACTGTGCGAGATGTTTTGCCGATCCAGGGGTCCAGCTGTACGAATAACCACTTCGAATGTGTCCTTGCGGAGTCCCTCCATTCCGGTAAAGTTGATCGAAAATCAATATAACATTTTTCATTTTTCTTTCTTGGTCAAGAAAACAAAATTGCCGCATTTAGAATAAATACGCGAGAGATTCACAACTCACTGCTTGTAAGTTATCAATTTAGGGATTGTTAAGGGAATTAAGTTTCATTTGTTCTTGGTGTAAAAACGCCTATAATGCAATTGATGAACCACAATAAAATTAACATCTGACCACCCAGTAACGAACTGCACACTTGTTTACACTTTTTTGCCAAAAAAAAAAAGAAATTCACCTCCCTTGAAAACATGTTAATACGAAAAGCGACATTTATATTTAGAAGTAAAGTACATTTCACAAGTGTAATTATTTCCATCTTCCTTTAGAGAAGTTATGTCTAAATGCCAACGTAGATACTAAAGGGTGTGTATATTGGGTGGACAATTATTGATAAATATATAAAACTTTGTTCAAATAACAAACATTTCATTTGAATGATTTTTGAATACCATCATACCCAGCAATAAAATTGGAAGTACATTTTAATTACATTTCAAAATCCAAATGGGCATTAGGGGAAGTTCTTTTAAATAACTTCCAAAGTGAATGGTAACTTGTGCATTTTCACAAGTGAATGGGAACCAAATTTTAGTATGGGGTCACAGAGGTAAGGTGTCCGTTTTGCACCCAAAAGGTTTTTTGTTTGCAATAACAATGTTTATTTTTGTAAAATTTTAACTATTTAAAAATTTTGGCTTCAGAAAATACAATTTTATTACTGTATTAACGTACTTCAAATATTTATTTTTTATTAATTATTAATATTACACAATAATTTAATTAAATGTTAATTTATTAAATGCTAATTTAATTTAATTTTATATATTTATTTCATTATTTATTACAATTAAAAATAAATAATAATTTAATTTAATTTCAAATAATGCTAACAAGGACTGGAACTACATCATAATATTTTGTGTATTGAAGCATTTTATACCCCCCACCTAAGGATGGGGGTATATTCAATTTGTCATTCCGTTTGTAACACCTTGAAATATTTATCGGAGACCCCATAAAGTATATAAAATCTGGGTCGTGGTAAAATTCTAAGACGATCTAGCCATGTCCGTCTGTCTGTGGAAAGCACGATAGCGGCCGAACGAAATGAGCTAGGAGGTTCAAATTTTTCCTAAATGTGTCTTATGGTTGTAGATCAGTTGGGATTGAAAGTGGACGAAATCGGTCCAGAGGGAAAAATTTTTCCCTCACAAGGACTGAAAATACCCCAATATTTAGAGTATTTGAACATGTTTTTTGATCATATTAGCGTGTATTTACTTGATATTTGCGATGCGCATTCCCTTTATAGCATAAAAGGGCACCATAGAGTGATTTTCATTTGTAGGGGGCGAAATGGGACAAAAAGGGATAAAAATTGTATCTATCAAACGACAACAGATAGAAACACGAAATTTCCTCTAATCTAGTAGATACATAATATAAAAGTATTTTTTCTAAATTCGTACTTTTAAGGGGTTAAATGGGGATAGAGGGATAAAAATAGTACCAACCAAACGGCTGCACCTAGAATAATGAAATCCGGTGTATATATTCCTCTGATTGCGTAGACACATAAAATAAGGGAAATTTTCGAAATTCGTACTTTTATGGTGTAAAATGGATACAAATTGTACCAAACAAATGGATGCAGCTAGAACCATGAAATTAGCTGTATACATTGCTTTGACTGAGTAGACACGAAAAGGAGGTTTTGCAAATTCGTACTTTCAGGGGATTCAATGGGAGCAGAGGGATAAAAATGGTACCAACTAAAAGGCTACAGCAATTTTTGAAAGTCGTGCTTTTAAGGAGTAAAATGCGAAAAAGTGGATAAAAATGGTACCTACAAAATGGCAGCAGATAGTATCATGGAATTCGGAGTATACATTCCTCTGAGTGCATAGCCACGTAAAAAAAAATTTCCAAATTTTGTTGCTTTTACGACAAAAAATGGTAGAATCAGGAAGTTGTATACTCTCTGTCCCCCAATATTTAGGGTATTTATGATTGCTGCCTTATATTTACTTTATGAATTGAAGTATTATTTCCATTATATATATACATAGTATACAAATATTGGTAGCCTTGGTTTATTAATTAAATTTCTGATTTTCATACATTTGAAATTTGTTGCGGACATTCCTCTTGTAGCTTGGAAGCACCACAAAGAAAATAAATGTTTTAGCGGGCGAAAAGGGACAAAAATGGATAAAATTAGGTAACAATGATACGACAACAGCTAGAATCATGAAATTCGGTGTGTACATCCCTCTAATTGCATAAACACGTAAAATAGAGGGATTTTTCGAAATTCGTACTTTTAAGGGATATAATTGAAAAAGAGTGATAAAAATGGGACTTTCCAAACCGCTGAAGTTGATATCATGAAATTCGGTGTATATCTTCGGTGTGTTCTGTGTTTCGACTATGAAGACTCGAAACAAAAAGGTTTTTTTTCGAAATGTGTACATTTGGGGGAGCATGGGGATATCTTTAAAATTTGTACTTTTCTTATCAAAATAATACAGTCACTTTGTCTGTATCTGAAAATGCTTCTCCCTAATGGCGACTGACAATCGCTTAATATTTAGGCATGTTCACTTTCACAATTACAGCATTTTATTTATATATAGTAGTCGATTTCAAATAGTGCGCATAAGTATACATTATAGTTTGAAATAGTAAACAACTATAGTAATGTGCATAAAAATATCAAAATTGTCGTAATATGGTAAAGTCGACATATTTTAATCTGCTGGTAATACTGTGGAATGCACTCCGTGGTGGAGGGTATATAAGATTCGGCCCGGCCGCCTTTTTTTAAATTTCTGCTTTATATGAAATTGTAGTTTGTTGCGTACATTCCTCTTGTAGTCTAAAAGCACCGAAAAATAAATAAACGAAATGGGACAAAAAGGGATTAAAATAGTACCAATGATACGACAACAGCTAGAATCGTGAAAATCGGTGTGTACATCCCTCTAATTGCGTAGCTACGTAAAATAGAGGGATTTTTTTTTAAATTCGTACTTTTAAGGTATACAATTGGAAAAGAGGGATAAAAATGGTACCAACCAAATCGCTGAAGTTGAAATCACGAAATTCAGTGTGTACATTCATCTGACTGCGATGATGCGAAATAGAAAGGATTTTTTAGAATTTGTACTTTTACAAACCAAACGGCTGCAGCTACAATAATAAAATTCTATGTACACATCGAATTTTATTATTGTAGCTGCTTTGACCGCACAGACGCAAAAAATAAAGGTATCTTTCGATATTCTCAACTTCAGGATCTAAATGGGATTAAATATGGCACAATCAAACGGCTGTAGCTAGAATTATGATAGTTAGTATTTTCACTCGTCTGTCTACGTAGACGCGGAAAAGAAGAGGAACGAATTTTTCTAAATTCGTAATTTTGGATCAAAATGGAAGAAGGAGTGGAACTGGTACCAAGCAATCGGCTGTAGCTAAAATCATGAAATTCTACTAAAATCATATATTTCACTCTTTAACATATTGGATCTTCAATATTAGAACTTTTCCTATCAAAATGGTTCAGATATTTAGGCTGGAATCAACAAATTGAAAATGGGAAAAACCGGGCTTGAGGGAAATTGTTTCCACCTAATAATATTTAGGGCACTTTTTTGAGGAATGCTGCCTAATGTTCTCTTTTTGATTCCACTTGAAGTTTTATATTTATATATGATAGAGGACTATTAATATTATAATAATGAAGCATCACAGTTTAACTAATATAGTAGTGAAATTCTATGTAAAGTTGACAGCCTCTAACTTGCCGGTAATGGAATGCACTCAGTGGCGGAGGGTATATAAGATTCGGCCCGGCCGAACTTATCGCCTTTTTACTTGTTTAAAATAGAAATGGAAAGTAGTGCAAAAGTGATTCCTTTGCAACACTTTAAAATAACTTTTAAATATTTTAAAATAAAGGACAATGACAACACCATGTTAAATTCATTAGTGAAGATCCTATTTTTCACTGCTTCGAATCACAAAACGAACATAGCTTTCACTACTTCAGAAAATTAGCATTCCTAAATTTGAGCAAAATCCATACCCCACTTTAGTTCAAAAATTTTACTCCAGTTTGTAAAAACTTCCTCCAAAGTAGGAAAATGAACTAAGTATGAGTAAAGTTTACTTATTTCAAAGTCATAGTAAATAGTTCATTTACTAGAAAATACATGCTTGTGTGAATGAAAATTCCCAAGGCTATAAGTAAGAAAAATATATAAAATATATAGTCTTTTGTATGGAAAAAATCCGTTTAGGAAATTTTAACTAAAAAATTAGTAAAGAGTGATTTTTTTGAGGTTAGGATTTTCATGCATTAGTATTTGACAGATCACGTGGGATTTCAGACATGGTGTCAAAGAGAAAGATGCTCAGTATGCTTTGACATTTCATCATGAATCGTCTTACAAACGAACAACGCTTGCAAATTATTGAATTTTATTATCAAAATGCGTGCTCTGTTAAGAAAGTTCATTGCGCGCTTCCATTTTATGGTCAGTTTAATCGACCCACTGAAGCGGCTATTCGGGCTATTGTGACTAAATTTCGCACCAAATTTACATTGTTGGACATTAAACCACCAACACGCTTACGTAGAGTGCGAACTGAAGAAAATATCGCAGCTGTATCGGCCAGTGTTAATGATGACCACCAATTTTCGATTCGTCGCCGTTCGCACCAATTGAGTCTCTGTTACTCAAAAACGTGGAAATGCCAAAATTGGACTAAGCGGATGGACCACCTAAGACGCAGCCGCGGTCAACATTTAAATGAAATTATCTTCAAAAAGTAAATGTCATGGACCAATCTAACGTTTCAAATAAAGAACCGATGAGATTTTGCAAATTTTATGCGTTTTTTTTAAAAAAAAAGTTATCAAGCTCTTAAAAAATCACCCTTTATTTCCTTAAAATTAAGTTAATGCCTATACTGAAATTTATGCCGAGTTCTTCATACATTTAATTATTAATGTACTTATAAAAAATCACTTGAAATTGTTTAGAAAATTCTTGAATATTAATCTAAGAAGCAATTATCGCTGGTTTGCAGAGGCTTATCTCAAATACTTCAAGTATTATTCTACACAACCATTGCGAAGGCGCTCAACTCTTTATGGCAGAGGTATACTGAAACTTTTGAGAACTATTTCATGTACTAATTTTTTGTATTAGTTTTGTATACTCTGAAGCAAAATTATTTGTTTGCATTATTTTTAATTCAATTGTACTTGGAAAATTGAACAAGAACCAAGTTCAAAGCATGTATTACTTTCAAGGAAAAGTTTGAAATTGATATACGGAAATATATCTTTAGCGCTATACGAAGTTTAATTTTCATAAATTTTAACTCATTATATGTTTCACATTTTTCTGAGTGTAGTAATGCATCCAATATGTAACTCTAGTCCAGTGGTACGATTTAAAAGATTGTCTTAAATAAATCATTATAACCATGAAGCGATCCACACTGGATCACACCTTAAATCGGACCCTTTTAATCATCACAATTTTGATATTATGTTTTTCTCGTTTTGTCATCGTTAATAAATATTTTATATCCTCATTTGTCTTTAGAATCCCCACGGGTAATGTTAAACAATCCATCCAGCATTTGCACGACGTACGGCGTACGACGTGCCACCAGCAGCCAATGCCACAGATGCTGATGATGATGCCGCTGTTGCCGTCGTTCAGCGACAGTCAAGCCAGTCCGTCCGTCATAGAAGACAACTCACAGGTCTTGAATTATTTAATACGTTTGTGCAACGCGACTCAAAAGTGCACAGTGCACTTTTAATTACATGATACGGATGATGACAATGATGCTGGTGCTGATGCTGATGAGGACGATGCGAATAATGAGAATGACGGAGACGACAATGTTGTTGATGTGGCACTGGCACTGGATGGGTCTGGTGGTGGTCTTGAAATCCGCCTTTCATCTTTGTGTGGACGAATGAAAACCAAAGCAACACAACACATCTGAACTCACAGCACAGCAGAAAAAAAGGAGAATCTTTGGAGACCTCATAAACAAGAACGTTGTCAACATTATCATCGACGTCATCATCATCATCATAATTATACGAGTGGTCATGATTATAAGGATCCTCGTCATCATCGTCGTCGTGAATATTTAGCCTTATGGTTGGTTTAGTTAAATAACACTCAAAGTTTTTAATTTCAATGGCTACAACTAGTTACAAGTTGGACGAGCTAATATTTTTGCATTGTTTTTCCTGTCCTTCTTGTCCTGCATTTTTGCATTTTCCTCCTCTTGGTTTCAAATTTTCAAAGCGCAACACTTGAGTTATGACAAAACGAGAGATGTCTCAATGGGATTATAGAAAAATTTCATAAAATTATAGTTGTGCAATTTTCAAGATGGGGGGGGAATACTTAAAAGACTTCATTTTTAATGAGACAATTTACAAAAGTGGAAGTCTGTAGGAGGATGTAATGTAATTATCATAAGAAAGAAATCAAATTTGCTATGATTTGTTTATTGCGAAGAAAATAAGCAAAAGTTGAGCAAGGGTATAAAACATTACAACGGCTATAAAACTGCAAGGCTTCGAGTAGAGTAGATTTTTGTAGAGCTGTAAGAGACGAGAGTCATTGGCAAAATGGTTCCCAGAATGAAAAATAATTACACTAAACAGCAAATCCAAACAATGCAGCCATTCATAAGCACTCTGGACAGCAACCATTTCAAACTCCAGCTTATGGCATACCCTGTATACTCTGATGAAACCAAGACATTCTTCGAGAAGATACCAGACATTATAAAATAAAACGATATGTTTTGCTCTCAACTAGGGTTTGGGGTCCTCAAATACTCATTATTGTCAGTAATGTAAATATATATATGAATTTGAAATACATCTAAAAATTCCAATTTATATAGTAACATTAAATTATTGATCAACAAAATAAATAAATTATTTTTTTTAATATTTCCCGTATTCCCGGGAAATTGAAAATTTTTTTCCCGGGAATTCCCGGGATTCCCGGGAATGAAATTTTTAATTCCCGTTTTCCCGGGAAATGAAGAAAGTCCGGGAAACCCTACTTTCAACTTTTAACGAATTACGAAATTTGTATATTTTTTTTTCTCTTACGTCTACGAATAGGTCATAACTCGTACATTTATCCGTAAATATTTTTCAAATTATCATTATTTTCTTCTTTAGGATGCTAACTGTAGAAAAAATAAAACAAAATAATATTTTTCAATCTATTTTACTTTTTATACTTTTTTTCCAAATTTCGGCGGCTAAATCACTAAACCTGAACCACTGCTACTTCTACAAAATGAACAAAATTTCGTCCGCTTAATACTATTTTGGTCCATACGCCATTGTGGGATTTTTGAGTTAGCAATTTTCGTTGGTGTGTCTTACCACGATCATTCAAAATATTTAATAACAATTTCCCCTATATTTAGTGTTAAAGGTGATATATGTACCCTCATACAAATACATGAATCTAAATACACTTGTCTCCAAAATGAGCGTATGATCGGACTTGTACTCCAAAAATTGTAGTACAAGTATTAAAGGCTCCTTCGACGCAAGTTGAAAATAGTCGAGTTTATAAACGTCAAAATACATAAAATTCGAAAATAATCATTGATCACTAATAATTAAATTAATTTTTCATAATAAAATATTTTTTTTAATAAAAATAGATTTATGGCTGCCTCCGAGACATATCCTGTGAGACCGGTTTTAAATTGGCAGTTGAGACAGGAGTCAATTTATCCCTCCAATGGCAAACCGTTAACAGTGAAAAATCTTCTATAATAACAGGTGTAGATGCCGGCCTCATAAAAAGGTAAAATATTTTTATCAGTTTTATAATAATAATTTTTTGATACTGATAAGTTTGAAGAATATGGTTTGAAATATTGATCAAAGCTGTTTATTATTAAATATACATAAGAAATGGATTATAGAACATCTTTCTCACAGAACGCAGTTTTTCGCAATACAGCTAAACAAATTTGGAGACGCTGTTGTGGTGTGAGTGAATTGCCAATAGATTCTGAACAATAATGGTAAGGCAGTTGATATGAGCTTCATGCGAGATCGGTCAACAACGCATATTGAAAATAAAAACTCACGATGAATCACCCCATGTATAATCCTTAAGGAATAAATATACCAAATATGTCAAAACAATGGATGATGGTGCTATAAAGTTGTTAGATAATTCGGAATATTTGCTCGAAGGTGACTGCGAAGATTAAAATGATGAAACAGCAAAATAAAACAAGTACAAATTGTTGAACTTTCATTTATAATGTTTATTAATCATTTTAAATATAAAATTGATGTAAAAATCTTATCTTTTATATAAACGATAGTATTGTAAAGAAACCGAAATTTCACTTCCCCAAAAGAAGTGCATAGAGAACTCCGAAAACGAGTGTTGCCAGCAAAAATATTCCTTAGGAATTTCTTGTGGGGACAGCGAATTTCACTTTCATTGCAGAACTAGCATTACAAAACAAAATATGAATTACTAGGAAGTACAAATAAAATAAGTTAAAATTTTAAACATTAAAACTAATTAAAGTATGGACTTATTGTTTTGTGCACAACTGGACTCAGTAACGTTCCCTCCAAATTTCAATACAATTCAATGATAAATCACAAAGTTAGAGATTTTAGCTCCACTGTGTGTTTGAAGGGAGGGCTTTAATAGGAATATTTTGGTCCATTGCCACAATTCGATTGACGTTTTTATACCCTCCACCTCCAGGATGGGGGTATACTAACTTTGTCATTCCGTTTGTAACACCTTGAAATATCGACCTGAGACCCTATAAAGTATATATATTCTTGATCGTCATAAAATTCTAAGACGATCTAGCCATGTCCCTCCGTTCGTCCGCCCCTGTAGCACGCTATCATCTAAACGAAAGGAGCTAGGACGTCGAAATTTTACATAAATGCGTATTTTAGTCGTAGATCGGTTGGGAATGAAACTGGGCGAAATCGGCCCAAAGGGAAAATTTTTTCCCTCACAAGGACTAAAAAAACCCATAATATTCCCTAATATTTTAGAGCATTAAAGCTCATTTTTTCAATATGTCTGCTTGTACTTACTTGATATTGGGTGTGCGCATTCCCCACACAACAAAAACGTACACCACAAAGTGATTTTATTCGTAGGGGGTGAAATGGGGCAAGTAGGGATTAAAATGGTATATTTCAAACGGCAACAGCTCGATATACGAAATTTGATGTGTAAATTCCTCTAATTGAATAGATAAATAATATAAAAGTAATTTTTCAAATTCGTACTTTTAAGAGATAAAATGGGAATAGAGGGATAAAAATGGTACATACCAAACGGTTTCACCTAGAATAATGAAATTCGGTGTATGCATTCCTCTGATTGCGTAGACACATAAAATAAACGAATTTTTCGAAATTCGTACTTTTTGGGGTTAAAATGGAAAAAAGGGATAAAAATAGTACCAACCAAATGACCGCAGCTAGAGTCATGAAATTCGGAATATACATTCCTCTGACTGCGTAGACACGAAAAATAAATGTTTTTTTTCCAAATTCGTATTTTCAAGGGATACAATGGGTACAGTGGGATAAAAATAGTACCTACTAAACGGCTACAGCTAGAATAATGAAATTTGGTGTAGGCATCCCTCTATTTGCGTAGACACGTAAAATAAAGAGATTTTAGTAAGTCGTGCTCTTAAGGGGGTTAAATAGGAAAAAGGGGATAAAAATGGTACCAACCAAATGGCCGCAGCTAGAATCATGGAATTCGGTGTATACATTCCTCTGCCAAAAGAAAAAGATTTTTCCAAATTTGTACTTTTTACTTTTACGGCAAAAATTTATTGAATCATGAAGTTAGGTTATTTTGCACTATTTACGTGAGAAAATGGATTTTATAAATTTGTACTTTTTAAATTAAAATAGAATGAATATACATACACCGAATTGTAGAACAAAATCGAATTGATTTTTTGTTAAATGTGATTCTCCTCCTTTCCATTACCTAAACAAAAAACTTCATTCGTAAGATGAAATTACATTACATTAAAAACACATAGAAAATCAATCAAATTGTTCACTAATCAAACAACACAAAAACTAAAAAATTAATATAATTTCCGTTTTCTTGACTTAAGTCGGCTGTTGGCGAATGAATATTTCTCTTTTTATAACCTTTCTTTCCTATTGTGCTAAGAAAATCCACAGAAAACGTGTAATTTTACAAAATTCAAATCAAAAATTCGCCATCTTTTAAAACCCGCCCATTTATTGTCTGTATATTGTCTAAGCAGGTTACAACTAAATTAACTCACACAACAATATAGGAATATCGTTGTAGAATATACTCAAAAAACTGGTTTTAATTTCGTATGGGAAGGGTCACGGCCACTTTCCGCCCATCTCGGTGTCGAAATAGTCTAAAACCGGTTTTAATTTCAGATGGGAAGGTCACGCCCACTTTCCGCCCATCTTTGCACAACTATTTACACTGGATCAACTCACACAAAATTTCAGCACTCTAGGTCTATGACACCTACTGACCATATTCGATAATATGTTTTAACTTCGTATGTGAGGTACCACGCCCTTTTTTCCAATATCGCCCATTTTTTGGGCACAGTTACGCACATTGATGCTAGATGCACTTACACAAACTAAACAAACAGAACTACGCAGGTTTATGCTAGATGCACTCACACAAAAGATAAGTATTGTAGCTGTCATTGAACTGAATATAATCGATAATAGGTTTTAACTTCGTATGGAAGGTACCACGCCCTTTTTTCCAATATCGCCCATTTTTTGGGCACAGTTACGCACATTGATGCTAGATGCACTTACACAAAAATTCAGTTTTTTATCTGCCATAGAACGGCATATATTCGAAAATGGGTTTTAACTTCGTATGGGAGGTGCCACGTCCACATTTCCATTACCGCCCATTTTTGTCACAACTACGCACGTTGATGCTAGATGCACTTACACAAAATTACAGCACAATAGGTGTCATTAAGTAATAGGTTTTAACTTCATATGGGAGGTGCCACGCCCACTTTTCCAATACCGCCCATTTTTGGTACAACTATGTGTCATAGAACTGACAATATTCAATAATAGGTTTTAATTTCGTATGGTAGGTGCCACGCCCACTTTTCCAATACCGCCCCTTTTTGACACAACTGTACAGACTAATAATTAGTGAACTTTCACAAAAATTCAAGACTCTAACTACAACAGTATTCCGAATATGCTAATTTATAAGAAACGAATAAATCCCCAAATTGTGTGGGAGGTGCCACGCCCACTGAAAATATCAAAAATTTATATAGCCTATTTTCACCACCGGTTCAGCATGAACATACTGTGAAAATTTCAAGAAGATCGGTTCAGTAGTTTAGGCTGCTATAAAGAACAAACAAACCAACAAACACAGATTCATTTTTATATAAAGGGTGATTTTTTAAGAGCTTGATAACTTTTTTTTTAAAAAAAACGCATAAAATTTGCAAAATCTCATCGGTTCTTTATTTGAAACGTTAGATTGGTCCATGACATTTACTTTTTGAAGATAATTTCATTTAAATGTTGACCGCGGCTGCGTCTTAGGTGGTCCATCCGCTTAGTCCAATTTTGGCATTTCCACGTTTTTGAGTAACAGAGACCCAATTGGTGCGAACGGCGACGAATCAATAATTGATGGTCATCATTAACACTGGCCGATACAGCTGCGATATTTTCTTCAGTTCGCACTCTACGTAAGCGTGTTGGTGGTTTAATGCCCAACAATGTAAATTTGGTGCGAAATTTAGTCACAATAGCCCGAATAGCCGCTTCAGTGGGTCGATTAAACTGACCATAAAATGGAAGAAGCGCGCGATGAACTATCTTAACAGAGCACGCATTTTGATAATAAAATTCAATAATTTGAAAGCATTCGTTCGTTTGTAAGATTCATGGTTAAATTATAGACCAAACTGAAGATGTTTGACAGTGAAATATATATATATTCCTGTAATATTACTGCATTTCTACGAAAATCGACACCCTCTGTGGAATGCAATCCATGCTGGAGGGTATATAACTTCGAACTTCATGCCGTTTTTACTTGTTTGAATACTACCACCATCCTATAGTATGCGATTAAGCCGGCATTTCATTAAAATTTGAATTAACGATTTTTTTTCTCGTCCTTAAGAATTTGAATATTTCCTCAAAACTCGTTGGCTGTTTTTTTTTTTCATAAAATCTTTAAAAACCAACATCCAGTAGCTGCATGATGTGAATGAGATCTCACAACCTGGAGAAAAGCAAAAAAACTTCAAACAACGGATTTTTGTTTCGAAATCATAAAACTCGTTTCTTAACACGTAACCATGGCATGATCCACTTTTCCCTAAATTGGAATATGAAATGTTTTTGACAGCATTGTTTGAAATGCTGTTTGAAATGAAGAGGAAAAAAACTCATTTTAATTGTAACATAAATCCATTTGACTTTATCTAACAATAAAAATCAAGCAGTTGTTATTACAGTCGACTTTTTTCCATAAAAAAACAAAGTTTTTTATTAGAAAAAATACGTCAAATAAAAAATATTTTCACAGCTTACATTTTTTTCTGGTGGTGCTGCTGCTTCCTTTCTATGCCGCGCTACAGCATCCTCATGGTGATAATCAGCACGAGGGGTGGGCTGCTATAATAGGCAACACAAATGGGGGCAACACAAAAAATCACCACCCCTCGGGATGCACAGAGACGCACACGCACACGAACAAAAAACGCACGTTTTTTCCCTAAAAAACAAAATGAGACAAAAAATACCGAAAATTTTCTACGCACAAACATAATTCAATTGTTAACAATGCGACGCTGAAAGAGAATACAGGGCAGAGCGTTTTTTTGTTGGTCTTGTTTAAGTTTTTTCCACCCAAAATCCCTGCCAAGTGCTGATGGGTTGTTAGGCTCTTTTTTATTTGACACGCTCATAATTTCCAAGTTAATTTTATTGAAATTTTTTTGCTTGTCATTCTTGTTGTTTTTTTGGTGTTTTTTGTTGTTGTTGGTATCCTAAATCCTGCTGACTTTGAAAGTAGACGGAATTTTTATCAGTTTTTTTTTTGGGTACTTTTCGTATGGAAAAAATTTAATGTTTCATTTAAATTGTAACAGTTTTTTCGGTTACAAATTGAAAGTAGAAAAAAGGCACCGGAAGCTCTATAAATTTTAATGAAAATTGGATTCCGTGTTTTCGTTTTTTTTTTGGAGAGAAGAGAAGAGCAGAGCAGTGACAAAAAACAAGCCTGACAACATGTCAGTTGCCGGCATGGCTTATGCGCTGGAGCAAAGGAAAAAATACTTGCATTCATTGAATGGAAAATTATCTTTTATGTAAATCAATCCCTTGTAATGCGGCAGCAGATCGTTCGCCTCGTTCGTTGTTTTGTAGTGGCTACACGTGCAGAGCTATCCGAAACAATGGCCAGACAGTTTAAAATTCCACTCAAATTTGTGTCATGGCCGATTTAAAATAATTTATAGGATATGCTTTCGGAGGACTCGGTGCCAGTGTGTTGCAGGACTAGAAATAGAAATGGCCAGGACCCTGAAAATAAGGAGAGATTTAAATGATTCGAAATGTAGAGGAATTCAAAAAACTTTGGCAATAAATATTCTCTTAATGGAATGGTACACTCAGAAAAAAGTGAACCCTATAATGAGTTAGAATGAACTATAATTTAGGACGTAAAATAAAGGGATTTTTCGAAATTCGTACATTTAGGGTGCAAAATGAAAAAATGGGATAAAAATTGTACCATCCAAATGGCAGAGTCATGAAATTCGGAGTAAACATTCCTCTGACTGCGTAGACACGAAAAATAAAAAAGGTTTTTCCAAATTCGTACTTTCAAGGGATATAATGGGAATAGAGGGATACAAATTATACCAACAGAACGGCTGGAGCTAGAATGATGAAATTTGGTGTGTACATCCCAGATTTTCCATTCAGATTTTCGAAAATCGTTCTTTTAAGGGTGTAAAATGGAAAAAGGGATATAAATGGTAACAACCAAATGGCCGCAGTTTGAATGGATTGGAAATGGAATTCGGTCTATACATTCACCTGACTGCATAGACTAGCAAAAAAAAAAGGTTTTTGTATGAATCCTTCCAAAGAATGGTAAAGCTCTACCTACTTTGACACACTGAAGAATTCAAACGCAGTTAGAACTCCGTCAAATCTCGGCGGCGTGGTTGAAGTCGATATGAGCCGATGAAATCGGCGGCGTGGTTAAAGTCGATGTTGGCCGATGAAATCAGCGACGGCGGCTAGTATCTCTGTAAAATACGTGTGTGTATGTTATTTATGAACAATCGGTCAGAAAATATTTTTTTCGGGCGACTATATTTAGTAAATGTTTTTTTTTTAATACAACCCGTTATTTCTCGAAGCTGAAATTTGCAGGGTTTGTTTAGAATCGAACAGAGAATATGCATATATTTTTTCGGAATTTTTAGGTTGGTGTTTTCATAGTGAAAAATACAAAAGAAGAAGAAAAATCAGAAATACACAAAATTGTTGTCAGTAGCTGTCAATAGCCAAGAACATCGGCGAAAAGTACTTGTAATTATCTTTAAAAAGCCGTCATTCTTTGAATTGTGCCCACGCGTTTTCTCACTACTCCATTTTCAATGTTCATACCTCGGCACGTTTTTCTTGATTTTCCCCATTTTCAATTGGTCATATATTTTGGAAAAAAAATCGGGTTTTTTCGTCTAGAAATAGATAACTACAATAATTCACTTAGCCGAATCATTGGAATATGACTAATTTTCGTAAAAATTAATTTATTTTGACTATTAATTCTTGAAGCCCAAAACACCGATTTCAAAAGTAGCAACTTATTTTTTTTACAGACTGCAACTGCAAAAAATTTTTTTTTGACTTATAATCCTCCTCCAAAAAGACCGAAGTTTTGGGATTTATTTTACCCGTTTTGGGATTTTTATATGAGAAATTTTTTGTTTCAGAGGCCATATTTTATCTACGGACGCAGCTGCAAAATATTATTTTTAGTCTTCTGATCCTCCTCTTTCTAAATCAATTTTCTGGGAATTGTAGGACTTTTGTATGAGAAATTTGTTAATTTAATTTATTTTATCTACGGTCGCGGCTGCAAACAAAATATTTTTTGTCTTCTGATCCTCCTCCTAAAAAAAGTATTTTTTGGGATTTATTTTCCCCATTTTGGAAAAAGTGAATTTTTTATATGAGATTTATTTGTTACTAGCAGTACCCGCTGCTTCGCACGCGAAAAGGCCAGTTATTTGTTAATTTTATCCGTCTGTGTTTTTGGATAGTATTTATTTAATTTTCTTTTCGTAGATATAGATAAATCTAAAAGAGTAATTTGGAAACCTCCTATTAGCTGGCACTCACACACAGTCAAAGTGTGTGTTTGTCGTGTTTGTCTATATGCACTATTTTTGCTTTAATTTTTATAATTTTTAATTTTTATAATTTTCTACCAAGTTTTGAACAAAATATTACAACCATTTATATCCTCGATCTCATGCTTCTCGATTCAGCCAGCCAGTTTATAACTCTTTGCACTTCTTTCCCAAAAAGTATATGTTTTGAAATATCACATCTCACGACTATAGCTCCAATACCTGACTTTGCACTACTTTTATCACTTGTTGCTCACCCCCTACAAGAAAATTTCGAAAAAATCCATTTAGATTGCGCTTTACACACAGTTTAAACTCCAAATTTCTCGACTATAGCTGTAATTCTTAAATTTGAACACTTTTTGTACCCACCAAACCAAACCAAGTACCAACCAAATGACCGAAACTAGAGTCATGAAATTCGGTCTAAACATTCCTCTGACTGCGAAGACACGAAAAATAAAAGGTTTCTTCCAAATTCGTATTTTCAATGGATACAATGGGTACAGAGGGATAAAAATAGTACCAATTAAACGAGTACAGCTAGAATGATGAAATGCGGTGTGTACATCCCTCTAATTGCGTAGACACGTAATATAAAAAGATTTAAGAAAGTCGTACTCTTAAGTGGGTAAACTAGAAAAAAGGGGATAAAAATTGTACCAACCAAATGGCCGCAGCTGGAATCGTAGAATTCGGTGTATACATTCCTCTGACTGCATAGACACATAAAATTAGAAGAATTTTCCAAATTCGTACTTTTTACTTTTACGACAAAAATTGGTTGAAACATGAAGTTAGGCTATTTTGCACTAGGTACGTAAAATAATGGATTTTCAAAATTTGTTCTTTTGGAATTAAAATAGAATGGAAATACACACAACTGTAGCACCCACTATCTACCAATATTTATGATATTAAAGCTATTTTGAAAATATATATATAAGAATATTTATTTTTTGAATTGAAATAATAATAGTGTAAAGGTATTGGTAGACTTGCCTTGCAAGTGTGGTTTGAAATAATAAAAATATTATATTTATTTATAAAATTATTTTTTCAGTATTTGCTATATTAAAAAAAAAATATATTTTCCTGTAATATTACTGCACTTCTATGAAAATCGACATCCTTTGTAGAATGCAATCCATGGTGGAGGGGATACAAAGTTCCGAACTGCCGAACTTAACGCCGTTTTTACTTGTTTAATCTTCTGATCCTCCTTTTTTGGGATATATTTTTTCTAATTTGGAAATTGTGGAATTTTTATATGAGAAATTTGTTGATTTAGAGGCCACGCAGCTGCAAAAAATTATATTTTTGTCTTTTGATGCTCCTCCTAAAAAATCACTTTTTGGGATTTATTTTCCCCTTTTTGGAATTGTGGGGTTTTTATATATTAGACATTGATTTCATTCATATGATGAAATTAGATTAAGCATCTGTCGGAAAATGTATTTTTTAAAATTTAGCCAACAAATTGATTGCCTTTCCCTTCGCATTAAAATCCCCCCAACGACACACAAAAATATCAATAACTGGGAATAAACAATTTATACAAATCATTTTTAATGTAATTTTCATTTTAGATCTACGCAATAGATTAATCATATGTTTATTATTATAAACTACGTTTCTAATTTTTATAAAGTTGTGAGAACATGATTGATAACCTGGTGGCATTTTACATTTAAAAATGCTTTAAAATCCCTCCATTCAAATCCAGCATATAACAAATTGTTAAATTATACAGTGGTTTACCAAAAAATCTCCGAACTTCATTAATTAACGCTAAAACATCGACTACTCTACGCCCTCTATTGGCAGTCACTCCCCTAAAAGACCGAACTAAAAAGCCCACCTCAAATCACGAAATTTGACAAATTATAGACAAGCTGGAATGAATACCCAAAAGTCAATTAAGATATTTTGCATTACAAAAAACTTAACAAGTCAATAGACAAGCTGACAAAAAAAAGATTAATATGATGCAGCGACAGAAGCAACCTCGGAGATATTCAAGTGCGAAAAGCCTATTAACCTTTTGTGGCGTCATCATCATCATCGAAAAATAAGGACTCAATTGAGATGAAATGTTTAACAATCATTTGTCAAACAGTCGATTGCAAGAGAACAATGATGAGTCAGATGTCCTTTTCACGACACACACACAAGCTGTTCTGGGATAATGCCTCCGACAGACTCACCCCTCACAGGAGGGTTAACACGGCTGCTGCTACCCCTCATGAGCAAGCACGGTGCGTAGTCGAGGGTAGCCGTACTCACTATTGATAAATTGATAATAGCCTGTAAGCAACAATAAGTACAACAACAACACAAAACTATTCTATGGATCGGTTCGGATCGGATCATTTATTTGTTGATCATTTGCGGTCGTTGCCATTGATTGATCGATATTTGCCGATACCCTCTCGTGCGGTGCAGAGGGGGAATTATTGAACAGCGGCAGCCGTTTCAATTATGAAGTGTTTTGATTGGATCAATCACTGGCTGACATTATTATTTTCGAGGGTTATAAATAAATACTTAATTAGAGGGTTCGACAACAATTGGGGGTTTTCTCCTTTTCTTTGCCGGTCTCAATAGGTGTTGATTTGCTTTTTGTCGGTTTCTCTTTTGTCCCTGTTGCCGTCAATGCTTCACGTTCCCATTAGTTAAAGGACAAAGGACTATTTTTTCAAATTCTTTGCTTTTGAGATGACATTTCATTTTGTGTGTGTGCCATTGTCCGTCCTCCTCTTCGTTCTTTCTTTGATTAACTCTGTGAACCTTGCAAATTGTTGTGAAATGACCGTAGAGAAAATGTCCACCAGCCAAGCCAGTCTTGTCCTGTTACCCTGCCCCCAAAGAATGTTGATTGTACGTAATTAACTGTGACTGCTGCACCATCCGTTCGTTCGTTCGTCCGTCCGTCCGCCGTCCGTGCGGCATCATTGTATGTATGTAAGGTAGCCAATGTAAGTCCATTGGATTTTCTTAAGAAAAAAGAAGAAATATTTTTTTAATATTCTTTTTGAACATGGAAAAAATCTTTTGATTATGTGATGTGAAAAAGAAAAGCTTTTGAGGCAGGGCACAGCGACTGGTCAAAGCAAAGTAGCTCACGTACAGTGGGACTAAAATTGAAAACAATATATATGAACAAGAATGATATGTAGTATTGTAGGCCAGAGGCAGTCCAAAAAAAGTAAAAAGGTACATTAACTTCGGCCAGGACGAATCTTATAAACCATCCACCATAGAGTGCATTCCACAGTATTACCAATATATTAGAGACAGTCGATAACAATGATACCAAATTATAAAGTCACTTAATATAAGCTAATAAGCCCAGTCTGCTATTATGTCTATTACATTATATTTTCTTGGGCATTTAGCAACATCTAAGCCGCATACACTCTGTAAATTTGAGAGGAAGATTGCAAGTAGTTTCTGAGATATAACGAAGCTCTTTCGATTTTGATGAAAATTAGTTCAAGTTAGACAAAAATTTTCACCTAGAAATTTTACTTATTTTTCATATTTTTTGTTTGTTTTAAATATTTTCATTAGTTTTTACCGAAGGAATACGAATTAAAAAAATATAGATCATTTTTTAAATTTTCTTTACAAATGTAAACGAATTCTAGTGTAAAAACAAGTAAAAACGGCCGGGCCGAACTTTATATACCCTCCACCATGGATTGCATTCCACAGAGGATGTCGATTTTCGTAGAAGTGCAGTAATATTACAGGAAAATATAAATTTTTAAATATAGCCAAACCATTATAAATAAATAAATTACTTTTATTATTTCAAACCACGCTTTATGGCAAGGCTACCAATACATTTACATTTAAGTCAATTCAAAAAAATATTCTTATATTTATACTTTCAAAAAGCTTAAATACCATAAATATTGATAGATAGTGGGTCCTACAGTTGGTTGTATTTCCATCATATTTTAAAAAATCCATTATGTCACGGTCATAGTGCAATATAACCAAACTTCATGTTTCAAACAATTTTTGCCGTAAAAGTAAAAAGTACGAATTTCGAAAAATCTTTTTTTCTGGTTGGTACCATTTTCATCCCCCTTTTCCTATTTTACAGCCTTAAGAGTACGACTTTCTAAAATCTCTTTATGTTACGTGTCTACGCAATTAGAGGGATGTACAGACCGAATTTCATCATCCTGGCTGTATTCGTTTAGTTGGTACTATTTTTATCCCTCTGTACCCATTGTATCCCTTGAAAGTACAAATTTGGAAGAAACTTTTATTTTTCGTGTTTACGCAGTCAGCGGAATGTATATTCCGAATTGCATGACTCCAGCTGCGGTCATTTGGTTGGTATATTTTTAAACCCCTTTTTCCATTTTAACCCCAAAAAGTACTAATTTCGAAAAATCCCTTTATTTTACGTGTCTACACAATCAGAGAAATGTGTAAACCGAATTTCATTATTCTAGGTGCAGCAGTTTGGTTGGTACCATTTTTATCCCTCTATTCCCATTTTAGCCCTTAAAAGTACGAATTTGGAAAAAGTACTTTTATATTATGAATATAGTCAGTTAGAGGAATGTACACACCAAATTTCGTATTTCTAGTTATTGTCGCTTAATATATACCATCTTTATCCCTTTTTGCCCCATTTCACCCCATACAAACAAAACTTTATGGTGTATGTTTTTGTTATAGGGGGAATGCGCACACCCAATATCAAGTAAGTACAAGCAGACATATTGAAAAAATATGCTTAAATACTCTAAAATATTAGGGGTTATTATGGGTATTTTTAGTCCTTGTGAGGGAAAAAATTTCCCTTTGGACCGATTTCGTCCAGTTTAAATCCCAACCGATCTACGACTATAAGACGCATTTATGGAAAATTTTGCTTTCAACAGACGGACATGACTAGATCGTCTTAGAATTTTATGACGATCAAGAATATATATACATTATAGGGTCTCAGGTCGATATTTCAAGGTGTTACAAACGGAATGACAAAGTTAGTATACCCCCATCCTGGAGGTGGAGGGTATAAAAATAGATCATTAAAAATCGCCTATTTTCTCTGCAAATAGCTACATCTGCGTTCTAAACAGAGTGGCTTCTGCGATATCGTCAACAATGTTCTATGTTTTTACTTTCAAAGTGAAAGATATTGAAATTTATTAAAAATTATATTTTATAATTGATTCCTGGGCATTTAGCTACATCTGTGCCGCACATACTCTGTAAATTTGAGAATAAGATCGAAATTAGTTTGTGAGATGTAGGCTCAAACGATAGAGTTCCCCAAGTTAAATAAACGGGAAATTTTCGATAGTCTTCCGAATTTGATGAAAATTAGTTAAAGATAGACAAAATTATTTCACTTTGAAATTTTACTTATTTTTTCATTTATTTTATTGTTTGAAAGATATTGAGGACATTTTTTGTTGCTGCCAGACCCACGATGTCGAAAGAAAATCTATGCGAACGAAAGCCAGTCACTCACTTTCGCATCAAAAAGCGACCCACTATCTTCTGACTTTTCGTTCGCCTAGCCTTACGTGTTGTGAGTGAATGAAAATATTGCCAAAAGCGTTAAATATCCAAATTCTAACACATAATAAAAAAGTTGACACAACTTTTTCTCAGCTGAAATAACGAAAACAAAATTCAAAAAAATAATGTAAACAATCAATATTTGGGGTTGTTTTTGTGTGTTGTCGAAAAATATAAATTTTTCAACGCGCACATTTTTTGGATGAATGCTAATTTCTAGACCCCCGTAGGCAGCTACTGGTCATCTCTAATGTTTCTGAGATGACCAGAATATACTAATTTCACATGCATATGCATATACATATACGATTTGGTTTCAGGAGGTAGGAGCCACAAATTAAAGCCATTCCTGAAGATCCCCTTTAGTAATAAAAGGAACACTATTGAAAGACCCTACAACAAAAACACTCCGGCGCACGGAGCAACGGAAAGTATAAATGCGTTCTGCACTATATGTGCCTCGATATGCTAGCGATAGACAAAACACAAGTGAGTGATTTTGACATTTTCATTCGCTTAGATGACAGAAGAAAAAGTTAGTGGGCCCCAATTTTACACTGAAATGCGTACGTTTTCTTTCGCATAGATTTTCGTTCGCTTTGTCGTTCTGGTGCCTGTTAGTGGGTCCCAAATCAGCTGTTTGTCGCATGAGAGGCATGCGAACGTTAACGTTCGACATCGTGGGCCAGGCAGTTAGTTTTTACCGAATAAATAAAAATTAGAAAAAATGATAATTAGGTTTTGATAAAATATATGTTTATTTTTTTCAATTTTGTTTTTTTAATGACATATTAGCACAAATGTAATGTAAACAGAGCATGTAACTATTCGCTGAGGAAAAAATAACAAAACAAGTAAAAAGGTATACTTAATCCACAGACCAAATGTCTGTACCATTTTGATACGAAAACAATTAAGGAAAGACTAAAGTCGGGAGGGGTCGACTATATATGACTATATATTAGACCGGTCCTTATTTCTTTTTTTTTTGAATTCATATGACGGCAAGCGCTAAAACTACTCTATTTGAACCTAAAAATACACAAAAAAAATTTGAGCTTGATTGAACAATTTTTAGGCGTGCCCCCGCCAACAATTGTTTGTCATTAAAGTTAGTTACTATCATATAGGGGAAATTATCACCTGTGGTGCTCTTTTTTTGACATAACTCGAGAACCACTAGTCCGATTTTGTTTAAATAAATTGAAAAATAATTAAGAATTAGAATTCCTTTAAAATGTGTATATATAGCGTTTTTCTATATAATCAACAGTTTAGCCGGTAAAAATAAATGTATGAAGAAAATAAATATTTTTTGCCTAAAATATTAATATTTTTTATTTTTTAAATTCATAGAAAATCCAAAACGACCAAATACATTTTAAAATTAAAAATCTAAAGCGATGACAACCAAAAGACTTCGATCGGATGATGACATTATGTTAATTGACGTAATGGACCACCAAATTACTGGAGCTAAATTACCAGGAAGAAAGCAAGTGCTACAAGTTTTATTTTATAATTTAAGAATAGTTGGCTTAAATTTAAGAGAAAGTTCTAGATTAGTTGTTGCTGAGGTCAGCACGTTTTGGCAAAAAGCACGAATTCCAACACACCATGAAAAACACTGCATTGAGAAGCTGGAAAAATTATACAACAAGTGGAGAGATATTACAAAGCATCATGGTCGAAAAACAGAATGTCAAAACAGGAAAGAAACTGAATTTCAAGATAAATTAGATGATTTATTCGATATCGCACATGCAAACGCGTTTGAATTAATTAAAATACAAGAAGACAAAGAGTTCTTAAAAAAGCAACGAGAAAAAGGAAGATCAGGTTGTATGCTAGGAACGGATAAAATTGTAATGCAGAAAGAAAAGCGAAAGGCAGTCCAGAAAGAACAAGAAAACCAGCGTCGAATAAAAGAAGATGAACGAAAAGAGTTATATGAACTACAGATTCAAAGAGGTATACAATTAAATATTCTATCTTTTAAGCAAATCAGAATTATTGTTGTAAAACAGGTATGATTGACATTGACGACGAAAACGATATTGAAGTTGTAGCATCAACATCAACATCTGTATCAAATCCAAATCCAGGTATAAACAGAGGTAAAACAATTTTTTTTACACCAAGACTGCTTTCAACTTTGGATAAGTGGAAAATCACTGATGGTGCTGCAGTTCATATCCTAAGCGCAACTGCTGACGCGTTAGGCTATGATATCGAAGATCTTATACTAAATAGATCATCAATTCGTCGAATGCGTCAGAAGCATCGTGCAACAACAGCACAAAACATTGCAGCAAACTTTGATGTAAGTACTGTAATGTGGGTTTTCCCTATGCTTCTTTTTTATGTTTTGAGTATAAATTAAGAAACTTGAGTTTTTATTTCCAGATTCCACGTAGTTTTGTTTTGCACTGGGATGGTACAATGTTACCAGAAATTAGTGGCAGGGAAAAAGTTGACCGTTTGCCAATCATAGTCTCATCTCAAGGTATCGATAAACTACTTGGCATTCCAAAGTTAAAATCTTCGAGTGGAAAAGAAATATCAGATGCCGTGTTTAATTCAATAAATGAATATGAAATGCTTGATCTAGTTCAAATAATCTGCTTCGACACAACTGCTCATAACACAGGAGTTCAAAGCGGCGCTGCTGCTCTGCTTGAAGGAAAACTAGGTCGCGATTTATTATATTTTCCCTGCAGACACCATATTTACGAGTTGTTGATCCGTAAAGTGTTTGAAATTAGAGTGGCTACTACAGCCGGTCCAGAAGTGCTAATTTTTAATCGCTTTAGCAAATACTGGATTAATATTGACAAATTAAATTACAAGAGTTGTTTAGAAGATGAACACATTATTACAGTATTGACTGCTGAAGAACGTGGAACAATTTTAAATTACTGTCTAGATAACTTAAAACAAGCTCATAGCAGACGCGACTACAAAGAATTATTGCAATTAGTTGTCACTTTTCTTGGTGGTACGGTGCCGAATTTTAACACTTTTCGTATACCTGGTGCAACTTCTCATGCTCGATGGATGTCAAAATGTATTTATGCACTTAAAATGTATTTGTTTCGTAATGAATTCAATATGACCAACCAAGAGTTAAACGGTATACGTAGTGTCTGTCTGTTCGTAGTTCGTATTTATGTAAAAGCCTGGTTTGGATGCACTAAAGCAATTGAAGCACCAAATCAAGACTTAAATTTAATTAAAAATATTATGGCTTATCCTGAAAGGGATATAGCTCTTGCTTTGCTACAAAAAATCAGCAATCATTTGTGGTATTTGTCGGAAGAAGCAGTCGGTCTTTCATTCTTCGATCCTAATGTAAGTGTTGCAATTAAAAAAAAAATGGTTCAGGCAATTAATGTTGAAGCAAATACAGAAAAATGCAAGCGAATAATAACTAATCCAACAAATATCGGCACATTTGCGCAAAAAGATTTAAGCGATTTTGTAAATTCCAATACACACGCATTCTTTGATCGTTTAGAAATTTCAAAAGAATTTTTGCAAGTCGATCCATCGGATTGGAATGAAAGATTTGACTACGCTCACGGATCACAAATTTGTAAAAACCTATCTGTAGTGAATGATGCAGCTGAAAGAGGCGCCAAATTCATTACAGATTATAATAATAAATTAACCCACAACGAAGAGGAGAAACAATTCCTTTTTCAGGTGGTTAAAGAATATAACATGAATTATCCCACTTTTAAAAAGACTTCACAATTAAATAAAATAAAAATATTTAAGTTTATTCTTAATTTTATATTTTTTTTATATATATTTTTGCCTTATTTCTCATAATAAAAACAAAAAGGTGCTTGGGGCACGGCTAAAAATTATCCAATCGTTGTCAAATTTTTTTTATGCTTTTTGGGACTAAAACGAATATTTTTAGCGCTTGCCGTAACATATATTCGAGAAAATAAATTTGTCCATATAAATAAGGACCGGTCTACTATATATCTACACTTTTACAATGGAAGAACGTGAAATCGGGTACTAAATCATTAACCGATATGAACTACTTTCACAAAGTATAATTCCAGCAGAAGTATAACAAATTAGATCAAACCTGCAAAGGAATGTGTCTGAGAGAAAAAAGGACATTTGTGTGAGGGTTATATTCAAACCTGAGACGTTGTGGGCCACTTTCACTACAGGTGCTCCTATTTAAAGTATGATGTGTTTTGTCAAATTTGAAGAATATCAGTTAAAATATATAGTTTCTAGAGCGGAAAAGGTATAATCGGGAAGGACATTTTTGTAGGGCCTTTATCTAAATCTTAACCGAATTGACCCATATAAGGTGCTTTGTGATTTCTAGAGCGAAAAAAATAAAATCTGTAAACCTGTAAATCAAATCTAAATCTGAACCGTTCTTACACGCCTTCACCATAGATGTTCCTAGTTGTGTTACAAGATGTTGTGCCAAATTCGAAGAAAATCGGGAAAATATGTGGTCCCTAGAGCGCAAGAAGTCAAATCGGGAGCTATATTTGTATGGGAGATATATCTATATCTGAACCGATTTGCTTCAAATTAAATAGCGTTCTTCCTTGGCCCTTAAAACTTACTTGTGTCAAAATTTCGTCTCAGAAAGTGATTCTAAGCCGATCTGTATAATAAACGATGGGTATATCTCGTTTCCTTTTGGGCGTTGCAAACAAATGCACAAAGACAGAAGGATAGTTGCATGGAGGCTATTTGAAAAAAGGGCCCATATGGTCTAATTTTATGGTAGGTATTTTGAGATTAAATATAACATAATCCGGAAGGCCAATGACAAATGCAAAGTTTAAGTTGATATTTAGTAAAATTGGAGGGGCACTTTTAGGGACTATATCAACACTTAGAGTTCGTAACAAAGCATGGACCCAAATAATGCACTTTCACGGTAGGCATTATTAATTGAAATATAATATGAACTACAAGATTTGATCAAGATCTGATATAAAGTGCGGATTCTAGAACGGTATTAGTGTAAACAGGGTGATGGAAGTCATTTGTATGGGGGTTATACGGATATGATTAACAGGATGTTTCTTAAAATCATTATACTGCAGATATCGTTTAAACAAAAAAAATATTTTTAAATGGTTTCTTCATTTTAAAAATCTTTGATATATGTATATATTTCTTCGAATAACAAATAGAGTTTTTCTTGTACTCGAAGAAATCCAATAAAAATAAGAAGAATTTCTAAACAATTTCGAATTACAAGAAACTCAAATAATTGAAATTTGAGACTTCACTTTTGTTTTCACCTTCCTACGCAAACACAAGTTACCGAATTTGTTGGTTCCCTTTTAAATATTCCTTGTTACATATGTGAACAAAAATAAAAATTATTAATTCTGCAATATATGCGATTTTAAAGATTTTATAGGACTAACTGGCAATGTTGCCTATAGACAACATAGGTGAGGGTATTTAATTCGGTTTAGCCGAGTGAATCTTTTACCAATCACACATATAGGACCCTACCCAATTTCAAGAACTTTGTAAAACTGCTCCAACTTAGTGTAGACATCTTGACTCGTGACACTCTGCTCCTAGCTAAGTACATGCGCTGCGGTTCCCACCGAAAACAGTTACAATCCCGGCTGTATAAACTTCCTCCCAGAAAAAGATGTAGTTTGTCAACACAACCGAAAACATAATGGCCGATCAGCATAAGGATATTTTTTGTCCTTCAAGTGAATGGAAAAAAACCCAACATAAGTACAGGACACGAGGAGAAGGAAGGACAGACGGACGTAGGACAAAACAAAAACTACGGCTAAGGAAGTACAGCAATCTGCACGAATAGTAATTGAAAAGATTTTTCCCTTGGAGGTATAAACTTAACGGCAAATGAAATATTAGAATTATGAAAACGAATGAACGTTCATACAAAAAGAAAAAAAAACTAAACGAAGAACGACAAAAAAGTTGAAGAAAAAAAGAAAATGAAACATATTAACAGAAGAACGAGAACGCGACCGAGAACTGCCACGATACAAAAGACCCTTGGCATAAAGCAACGTACATACATTCACACAAAGCCAAGGAAAGCAGTCGCCGCCGCAGCAGCAAGAGCCTTTGGAAAGGAGCACCACCACCGTGTGCGTTCCACGAAGAAACAGATACTCCACATCGCAGGGCACAGCACCGCACCGCACCACACCACACCTTAGCTCATTTCCGAGACGCGCGCTAATGGAAAATTTAATAAGGAAACCCTGGAGATACATGCAATGGCAATTCCTACTTTGAAGCACATTCTTTTTTAAGGCTGTACCTCCTCCTTGCGGAGCCTCTGCCATAATGCCGACGAGCATAATTGAATTAGAAACAAATGCAAAATAAAATCTTTGCAAAGAAGACGATACGAAGTTTATTAAATTAGCGCATAATGCTGATTGCAGGGACGATGGGGACGGTCGTGTGTCTCTCGGGAAAAATATGAAAAATAGTGTTTATTTACCAGTGTTTCTTTGCTCTCAACATAGGTCCGCACTCTTCTTAGTCCTTCAAAAAGCGTGCATCACGCGTGCATGTACGCGTTTCACACAGTCAAGAGAGCGGGCATATTGAATTTCGTTCCATTTTTATCCTAAAAGTACGAATTTCGAAAATTCATTATCAATAATTTTGCGATTCTAGCTACAGGTGGTACCATTTTTATCACTTTTACCCCATTTTGACCCTAAAAGTAGGAAGAAGAGAAGCTTTTTATTGTGTGTCTTCGAAGACAGAGAAATGTCAAAATAGAATTTCATGATTCTAGCTGCAGCCGTTTTATTGGTACCATTTTTCCCCTTTTCATTAATACATTAATTTTCATTATCCCAGCCGCAGCAGTTTTATTAGTACCAATTTTACCCCCTTTTTCCCCCGTTTCCCCATGAAAGTACAAATTTCGAAAATTTCCTTGATTTTGCAGTCATAGGAATGTTCATAACGAATTTTGTTATTCTAGCTGCCTCCATTGGGTTGGTACCAATTTTATACCTTTTCCACATGTTTCCCTATTACCCCTTCTCCTAGTGGTGACTTCGATAACGCTATATGAGTGGTGGGCTCCCAAGGGACCCTAAAGCAAATGTTGTTACATTAGACTAATATTGCCTATATAATACAAATTTCTACTACTATTTTCTTATTTTTAGCGTGAATAATTTAAAAAATGAGGAAACCCCCGCAATTTTATTGAAAATAAGATTTTATTTCAAATTCAATTCAAGTTTAAATATACATCATACATATGTACATTATTTAAAATTAATTTAAAATTTAAAATAATTAAATTTAAAATAATTAAAATTAAAAACGGCGCTATATCTATTTTATACACCCTCCACCATGTTTTGCATTCCACAGAGACTGTCGATTTTCGTAGAAGTGCAGTAATATTACAGGAAAATATAATTTTTTTTAATATAGCCAAACCAAAACAAATACAAATATTGAAATAATTATTTTATAAATAAATAAATTACTTTTATTATTTCAAACCACGCTTATAAGGCAAGGCTACCAATACGTTTACAAAACGAAGAAATACTTCAAGTCAATTCAAAAAATAAATATTCTTATATTTATATTTTCAAAAAGCTTAAATACCATAAATATTGGCGGATAGTGGGTTCTACAGCTAGTTGTATTTCCATTCTATTTTAAATTCCAAAGTACAAATTTTGAAAATACATTATCTGACATACATAGTGATAATGATACAACCAATTTTTGTCGTAAAAGTAAAAAGTACGAATTTGGAAAAATCTTTTTATTTTACGTGTCTATGCAGTCAGAGGAATGTACACACCGAATTTCATGATCCTAGCTGCTGCCATTTGGTTGGTAATATTTTTACCCCCTTCAGAGTACAACTTTCTAAAATGTCTTTATTTTACGTGCCTACGCAATTAGAGGGATGTACAAACCGAATTTCATCATTCTAGCTGTAGTCGTTTAGTTGGTACTATTTTTATCCCTCTGTACCCATTGTATCCCGAAATTCATCATTCTAGGTGCAGCCATTTGGTTGGTATCATTTCCTCTATTCCTCTATTTCCATTTTTACCCCTTAACACATTGAGTGTCAAACTTTTTTTGGGCTATAAGTAAAAGCAATCACTGTCGTGCGGAAACGTACGACGTGGCACTCAATGTGTTAAAAGTACGAATTTGGAAAAAAATACTTTTATATTATGTATATACTAAATCAGAGGAATATACACACCGAATTTCATGTTTCTAGCTGTTGTCGTTTGATATGTACCCTTTTTATCCCTTTTTGTCCCATTTCACCCTTATAGGGGGTGCTTAAATACTCTAAAATATTAGGGGTTGTTATGGATATTTTTAGTCCTTGTGAGTGAAAAATTTTTCCCTTTGGGCCGATTTCGCCCAGTTTCAATCACAACCGATCTACGACTATAAGACTCACTTATGTAAAATTTGGACGCCCTAGCTCCTTTCGTTTATATGCTAGCGTGCTTTCAACAGACGGACGGACGGACATGGCTAGATCGTCTTAGAATTTTATGACGTTCAAAAATATATATACTTTATAGGGTCTCAGGTCGATATTTCAAGGTGTTACAAACGGAATGACAAAGTTAGTATATCCCCATCCTGGAGGTGGAGGGTATAAAAAGGAGGAAATCCCAACAATTTGTATTGAAAATAAGATTTTATTTCATATTCAATTTAAGTTTAGAGATACATTTAGTGTATTCGACATCGGTAGATTAGAGGCTGTCGGCATTACACAGGAGTGCACTACCATATTAGGAAAATTGTGATTCTTCATTATTATAATATAAATAGTCCTCTACTATATATAAATATTAATATAATTATTAGTCAGAAATCTTCAAAAATATGCCCTAAATATTATTAGGTAGAAACAACTTCATGCGCGATTTTCCCCATTTGCAATTTCTTGATTCCAGCTACAGCCTACAGCGTCTATGCAGACAGGCGAGTGCAAATACTAAATATCATGATTTAATTAGATTTAGATCCTGAAGCTACGAATAACGGAAGATATCTTTATTATTCGCGTTACCGCCGTCAGAGAATTGTACACACCGAATGTCATTATTATAGCTGCAGCCGTTTGTTTGATACCATTTTTATCCCGCATCTTCAGAGTCAGATGAATGTACACACCGCATTTCATTATTGTAGCTGGAGCCGTTTGGTTGGTACTATTTTTATCCCCATTCACCCCATTTTCCTATTAAAAGTAAAAAATTTCGAAAAATCCTCTTTAAAGTAAGCGATATTATCATTATCCTGATATTGAGATGCAGCGTTTTCTTCTTCTTCTTCCTCTCCCTCTTCATCAAAGTCATCTCTAATTTCGACATGAACATCGCATTAACCGGGTATATGTATACTACAAATTTCATACTTCTATCTGTGTTTGTAAAAAAATAGAACACAAACTTTGAATGAGAGCTATATATAAATCTGAACCGATCTGACACATTTTTAGCGTAGATTTTCTGAAATATAAGACGCTTTCCGAAATTTGATGGATATCTATTAAATATGTGGTTTCTAGAGCGGAGAGAATTAGATCGGGGGAGTCATTTATATGGGACCTATATATAAATCTGAACCAATTTGACCCACTTTCGCCATGGATGTTTGTAGTTGAAATATGAGCTGATTGCCAAATTTTAAGCAAATCAGTTCAAATATGCTATTTCTAGAGCGGAAATAATCAATTCAGTGGCGAAATTTGTTTTGTATATATGTAAATATACAAAATATACAAATTTGTTTTATAAACATACAAATTTGTTTTATATATATATATATATATATATATATATATATATATATATATATATATATATATATATATATATATATATATATATATATATATATATATATATATATATATATATATATATATATATATATATATATATATATATATATATATATATATATATATATATATACACAGAGCTGTTTCTAGTTGAAATATAATTTGTTTTGCCAAATTTGAAGAAAATCTGTTAAAATATGTGGTTTATAGAGTGGAAATAATCAAACCGGGGGAGACATTTGTGTGGGAGCTATATATATAAGTCTGAACCGATATGACCCATTTTTACCAGAGTTGTTTCTAGTTAAAATATAAGTTGTTTTACTGAATTTGAAGTACATCTGTTAAAATATGTGGTTTCTAGAGCGGAAATAATCAAATCGGGGGACATTTGTGTGGGAGCTATACATATATATATCTGAACCGATCTGGCCCATTTTTATCAGAGTTGTTTCTAGTTAAAATATAAGTTGTTTTACTAAATTTGAAGTAAATCTGGTAAAATATGTAGATTCTAGAGAGGAAAAAGTCAAATTAGGAGCGAAATTCGTATGGGAGCTATATATAAATCTGAACCGATCTGGCCTATTTTTACCAGAGCTATTTCTAGTTAAAATATATGACGTTTTGCTAAATTTGATCGTTGAAATGTGTGGTTTCTAGAGCGGAAAAAGTAAAATCGGGAGCAAAATTTGTATGGGAGCTATATCTAAATCTGAACCGATTTCCAAAGTTTCATTTAGTTCTAACCACAATTGCGACCTGGACTTTGATTACAAGAATAGATGGACAGACGGACGGACATCGCTAAATCGACTCAAAAAGTGATTCTAAGTCGATCGGTATAATAAACGATGGGTCTATTTCGTTTTCTTTTGGGTGTTACAAACAAATGCACAAAGACATTATACCCTGTGGTGTAGGGTATAAAAAGAATTTAAAATTTCAACAAAATGGATTGGTGTAATCATTTCGAAAAACCAAATAAAAAAATTTAGATTGCAAAAACTTTAAAAAATCTAAACAGACAATATTTTAAAAGCAATTGAAATAATCTTCAAAATAAGGTATATCACATTAATATCGGTAAAGTATTTCAGGAGTTACAGGCGATTGAATGAACTCACCTTCTGAAAAAAGTAGTATTTTTTCCACTGTTAAATTGGTCATAACTCGTGAAAAAAATTTTCAAATTTTGTTTCCAAAAATACGTATTTATAATACGTACACAATATTTTTATGAGAAGAATACATACACAAACTTTCAAAACAATCGCAGCTATCGAGGTAAAAACCCATATCGCTTGACATGGAATGACTCATACATAAAATTTCATTATACTAGCTGCAGCTGTTTATTTGGTACTATTTTTATCCGTCTATTCCCATTTTACTAGTTTCTAGCTATTGCCGTTTGATATGTACCAGTATTATCCCTTTTTTGCCCCATTTCACCTAGACAGACGGGCGGGCGGACATGGCTAGATCGTCTTAGATTTTTTTTGTGGATTTCGTTGTATCGATTTTACTAAAATTATGTATTAAGATCACATCAATTATATTAAGTGTGCACTCAATTATAACCATTCGCTCAAATAATGAGTTTGCAAAAGAAACCGCTCTTAATTTATGATTTTGGAGTATAAACTAAAATCCCATCACTATGTTTGAAACATAAGTATGGAGTGGGGTAGAGTGATTATTTTTCATACTGATCATAACATTCGCATTTTATACAAATCATAACATTCATTCGTGCCTTTTTTCGCCCTCGCCGAGATTGATTGACCTGCAATCTGCAGAAAAGTAAACAGCTCACAGACGACCTTGATCTAATTTTTTTATTTTTTTTTATATTGTACATCGATCGGTTCGATCTCATCGAAACAGTGACTGAAGGCCAGACTGAAACTCACATTTTTCCCGCTCAACCGTGAAGCATTTCCAAAATTATCACAACGAGCGAATTTTTCGTGAGGAATTTGGTATCCGCTTTACGCCTGGATGATCTATTTATACCCTCCACTAGGGTATTATATCTTTGTTCTCAAATGCACTATATCTGCTTAGAATTGCTGAGTCGATTTAGCAATGTCCGTCTGTCTTTCCTTCTGCTCATGTAATCAAATTATGACCTGTACCATTATTGTCCGATCACAACAAAAATTGGCACAAGCAAATTTTGTGGGTCAATGACGGACGCTTTTAATCGGTTCAAATTTTGATATAGCCCCATACAAATGACGCTTCCGACTATGTACTTATTTTACTCGATTTGCTTTATATTAGGCATTGTTCCTTATATAGGGTGGCCATGTAACATTTAAAATAGAATCGGCTATAAAAGAAAAAGTACTGACAATTTTTTCAAATTTCTGATTTTATTGGAAAGAATGAATTTTGTCATTTAATAATGGAACACGACATCATTCATATGACTACCACGACCTCATCCGATCAACCCAATTTTTGATTGCTCTGACTCAAATCTCTTCAATGGCAACTTCGATTTCATGTTTCAATGCTTCAATTGACTCTGGATTTATCCTTAATAGCTCCCCACAGATAATAATGCAAATGGCTCAAAGCACAGCTGCGAGGCGGCCAATTGGCATCACAATTTCGCCTGATTATCCGATTTTCAAAAACCGTGCGTAAAATATCGATGGTTGCGTTGGCTGTGTGACATGTTGCCCCGTCTTGTTGAAACCAAATGTCATCCATGTCATTCTCTTAAATTTTTGGAAACAAAAATTCGTTGAGCATGGTACGATACGCTCACCGTTGATGGTAACGGCGGCTCCTGGTGCATTTTCAAAGAAAAATGGCCCAATGATGCCGCCAGCCAAATATCCACACCAAACGTTGACTCGTTGTTGAGGCTAGGAATAGTCGTGTTTGCATTCTCTGAATCCCGAGATGAAAATGAGCTTCATCTGAAAACACGATTTTTCGGTAAAATCTTCAAAAAATCTTCAGCTCCTGCCAAGCAATCTTCAGCCCATTGTTCGATCCGAAAACGCATCGGACGCGTCCCATTTTGCAAATGTAAAACATAAACCTGATAATAGAAGTAAAAATGATACATTTCAAAGCCAAATTTAAAATTTTAAATGGTACACCCTGTGGCAAATTTTATAAAATTTTATTTTTTATAAATAACTAGCAGTTCCGTCTCTGCTTTTGAATAGTATTTATATTATTTTCTTTTTGTGGATATAGATAAATATAAAATAGTAACTTGGAAACCTCATATTAGATACCTTGTTGATGCTTGTCGATGTGCACTATTTTAGCTGAACTACCTTCGTATGTATAATTTTTATCATTATACACTCCACGAGAGTATTATGGCTTTGTGCATTTGTTTGTAACGCCCAAAAGGAAGCGAGATAGACCCATTGTTAATTATACCGATCGACATAGAATCACTTTTTGAGACGATTTAGCAATGTCCGTCTGTCTGTCTGTCCATCTATTATTGTAACCAAATTACAGGTCGCAATTATAGTCCGATCTTAACAAAAATTGACACAAATAAGTTTTGTGGATCAAGGACGAACTATATTTAATTTGAGGCAAATCGGTTCAGATTTAGATATAGCCCCCATACAAATGTCGCTCCCGATTTTATATTTTCCGCTCTAGAAACCACGCATTTCACTCGATTTGCTTCAAATTTGGCACAGTACCCTATAATTGTACTGGAAACAGCTATGGTGAAAATCGGTCAGATCGATTCAGATTTAGATGTAGCCCCCATACAAATGTCGCTCCCGATTTGACTTTTTCCGCTCTAGAACCCACATATTTCACTTGATTTGCTTCAAATTTGGCACAGTACCCTATAATTGAAGTGAAAAAAGCGACGGTGAAAATCGGTCAGATCGGTTCAGATTTAGAAATAGCTCCCATACAAATGTCGCTCCCGATTTGACTTTTTCCACTTTAGAATCCGCATATTGTACCTGATTTTCTTTAAATTTGGCACAACATCTTATAATTCAACTAAAAACACCCATGGTGAACGTGGGTAAGATCGGTTCAGATTTAGATATAAATTTTGTATATACAAATGTTGCTCCCAAATGTTAAACCGATTTTGGCCAAACTTTACATATTATATTTCATCTATAAACATACATAGTGAATGTGGGTCACATCGTTCAATGTTTCAATATACACCCATGCAGATGTCCTTTCCGATTTAAAATTTTTTGTCAAACACATATATTTACAGGATACAAAAATCCTTCCCGTTTTCACTTTTTTACAGAATTGAATTATAATAGGATAGCAAGTGGAGTGTATCATATAGTCGGCTCCGTCCGACTTTAGCCTTTCCTTATTTGTTTTATCCCTTTTTGTGTCTTCAACCCTTAAAAGTAGAAAAATGCATTTACATTGCGCTTATATATGGTGAGAGGAATTTACATACCAACTTTCATGATTCTAGCTATAATACTTTAGTTGGTACCATTTCTATTCCTTCTTGTGCCGCTCACATAAGAACATAAGAACAAATTTGAAAAAAAAAAACATTCTATATGGTCAGAGGAATTTAAATACTAAATTTCACGATTCCAGTTGTAATACTAATGTTGGTACCATTTTTATCCATTTTTGTCCCGCTCGCACTTAAATTTCAGAGGAATTTACATACCAAATTTCACTACTATAGCTGCAATACTTTTGTTGGTACAATTTTTATACCTTTTTTGTCCCGCGCAAATTTGTCCCGTACAAATTTTGAAAAATCATGTCTTTGTATTCCATTATATTTGGTACTAGCTGAACCCCCGCCCGCTTCGCCAGGCAAAAAAAAAACAAACGGTAAAATAAAATCTGCTTTCATATTAATTTTTGTCCTGATCGGTAATATATGTACCAACTATAATCAAGGTTCTTCCCTGAGAGAAATGGATATGTTCCATGGAGAACGTTAGTTTACGGCGGATAATTGAAAAAATGTCAAAATAAAATTGATTTTTTGTTAAATGTGATTTTCCTCCTTTCCATTACCTAAACAAAAAACTTCATTCGTAAGATGAAATTACATTACATTCACTAATCAAACAACACAAAAACTAAAAAATTAATATAATTTCCGTTTTCTTGACTTAAGTCGGCTGTTGGCGAATGAATATTTCTCTTTTTATAACCTTTATTTACTATTGTGCTAAGAAAATCCACAGAAAACGTGTAATTTTACAAAATTCAAATCAAAAATGCGCCATCTTTCAAACCCCGTCCATTTATTGTCTGTATATTGTCTAAGCAGGTTACAACTAAATAAACACACACAACAATATAGGAAGATCGTTGTAGAATATATTTAAAAAACTGGTTTTAATTTCGTATGGGAAGGGCCACGGCCACTTTCCGCCCAAATCGGTGTCGAAATACTCTAAAACAGGTTTTAATTTCAGATGGGAAGGGTCACGCCCACTTTCCGCCCATCTTTGCACAACTATTTACACTGGATCAACTCACACAAAATTTCAGCACTCTAGGTCTATGACACCTACAGACCATATTCGATAATATGTTTTAACTTCGTATGTGAGGTACCACGCCCACTTTCCCAATACCGTCCATTTTTGGCACAACTACGCAGGTTTATGCTAGATGCACTCACACAAAAGTTAAGTATTGTAGATGTCATTGAATTGAATATATTCGATAATAGGTTTTAACTTCTTATGGAAGGTACCACGCCCTTTTTCCCTATATCGCCCATTTTTTGGGCACAGTTAAGCACATTGATGCTAGATGCACTTACACAATATTTCAGTTTTTTATCTCGGCATTTTTTTAGAACGGCATATATTCGAAAATGGGTTTTAACTTCGTATGGGAGGTGCCACGCCTACTTTTCTAATACCGCCCATTTTTTGCACTACTATGCACATTGATGCTATTTGCACTTACACAAAATTACAGCACTCTATGTGTCATAGAACTGACAATATTCAATAATAGGTTTTAACTTCGTATGGGAGGTGCCACGCCTACTTTTCTAATACCGCCCATTTTTTGCACAACTATGCACATTGATGCTAGATGCACTTACACAAAATGACAGCACTCTAGGTGTCAAAGAACTGACAATATTAAATAATAGGTTTTAACTTCGTATGGGAGGTGCCACGCCTACTTTTCTAATACCGCCCATTTTTTGCACAACTATGCACATTGATGCTAGATGCACTTACACAAAATGACAGCACTCTAGGTGTCAAAGAACTGACAATATTAAATAATAGGTTTTAACTTCGTATGGGAGGTGCCACGCCCTCTTTTCCAATACCGCCCATTTTTGGCACAACTATGCACATTGATGCTAGATTCACTTACACAAAATGACAGCACTCTAGGTGTCAAAGAACTGACAATATTAAATAATAGGTTTTAACTTCGTATGGGAGGTGCCACGCCTACTTTTCTAATACCGCCCATTTTTTGCACAACTATGCACATTGATGCTAGATGCACTTACACAAAATGACAGCACTCTAGGTGTCAAAGAACTGACAATATTAAATAATAGGTTTTAACTTCGTATGGGAGGTGCCACGCCCACTTTTCCAATACAGCTCATATTTGGCACAACTACCCACATTGATGCTAGATGCACTTACACAAAATTTCAGCACTCTAGGTTGCATAGAACTGACAATATTCAATAATAGGTTTTAACTTTGTATGGGAGGTGCCACACCCACTTTTCCAATACCGGACCTTTTTGACCCAACTGTGCAGACTAATAATTAGTGAACCTTCACAAAAATTCAAGACTCTAGCTGCAACAGTATTCCGAATATGCAAATTTATAAAAAACGAATAAATCCCCAAATTGTGTGGGAGGTGCCACGCCCACTGAAAATATCAAAAATTGATATAGCCTATTTTCACCACCGGTTCAGCATGAACATACTGTGAAAATTTCAGATCAGTAGTTTAGGCTGCTATAAAGAACAAACAAACAAACATACAAACACAGATTCATTATTATATATATAGATAGATGGCTCAATGCTCATAAATATTTAGGCCGTTGACATAATTTGTTTTTATACACTCCACGAGAGTATTATGTCTTTGTGCATTTGTTTGTAACACCCAAAAGGAAGGGAGATAGACCCATTGTTCAGTATACCGATCGAAGTAGAATCACTTTCTGAGTCGATTTAGCAATGTCCGTCTGTCCGTCTGACTGTCTGTCTGTCCGTCTGTCTGTCTGTCTGTCCATCTATTGTTGTAATCAAAGTACAGGTCGCAATTATAGTCCGATCTTAACAAACATTGGCACAAGTAAGTTTCGTGGATCAAGGACGAACGCTATTTAATTTGAGGCAAATCGGTTCAGATTTAGATATAGCCCCCATACAAATGTCGCTCCCGATTTGACATTTTCCGCTCTAGAAACCACATATTGTACCCAATTTTCTTTAAGTTTGCCACAACATCTTATAATCCAACTAGAAATACATATGCAAAAATTGGATAAGATCGGTTCAGATTTAGATATAGCCATTATACAAATGTCGCTCCCGATTTGACATTTTCCGCTCTAGAAACCCCATATTATACTCGATTTTCTTTAAATTTGGCACAACATCTTATAATCCAACTAGAAACACATATGCAGAAATTAGGTAAGATCGGTTCAGATTTAGATATAGCCCCCATACAAATGTCGCTCCCGATTTGACATTTTCTGCTCTAGAAACCACATATTGTACCCAATTTTCTTTAAATTTGGCACAACATCTTACAATACAACTAGAAACACATATGCAGAAATTAGGTAAGATCGGTTCAGATTTAGATATAGCCCCCACACAAATGCCGCGCCCGATTTGACATTTTCCGCTCTAGAATCCACATATTGTACCCAATTTTCTTTAAATTTGGCACAACTTCTTATAATCCAACTAGAAATACATATGCAAAAATTGGATAAGATCGGTTCAGATTTAGATATAGCCATTATACAAAAGTCGCTCCCGATTTGACATTTTCCGCTCTAGAAACCCCATATTATAGCCCAAAATGTTTAACCGATTTTGGCCAAACTATACATATTATATTTCACCTATTTCGTTCCAGGTTTCAATATATCCCCATATAAATGTCCTTTCCGATTTAACATTTTTTTTTCAAATTTTCACTTAATTGAATTGTATTCGGATAGAAAGTGGAGTGTATCATAGAGTCGGCCCCGCCCGACTTTAGCCTTTCCTTACTTGTTTTATTTTCAATATCGTAAATTGTCCGTATCGCATGTCTTTGTATTCCATTATATTTGGTATGGCTCATGCTCATAAATTTTTAGTTCGTTGACATAATTTCTTTTTTTTTTTTTTCATTTTGTTACTTATGTTAAAATGGCTACATCGGAATTTAGATTTACTTAGCTTGTTTTGTTCAATTTTATTTTATTTTGGTACAAATGATGTGATTACATTGTCATGATAAATGGCCATAACAATTACAGGCAAAAGCAAATAGTCAATAGATGAGTATTCATTTTGAATGCCGGCACGGAGCCAATTCACATTCAGATCAACTCTTGTTACCGAAGTCCACAGTCGACAATAAGTCATCAGTCAGCTAGCATGTCGTTTGCGGCAAAATTATTAACCATCAATTTGGTACTCGTGGCAATCACCCGGGTACAACTCAAATCAAGTGGTCGCAAGGTCTGGAGGAATTCTCAATAAACAGCGAAAATTAAGTATAACAACGTGTCCCACCATTTTCAGATCTACGCCTACTTCAACAGCATGGAGTGTCCCCACTACAACGCCCATTATATCGAAACATTCAGATGTTGGCTGGAAGCGGACCCACAAAGCAACGACTACATGATGAATGCCGAAATGATGCCGAAACAAGATCTGAACAGTATTAAGTTGCAATTCGTGTTCGTCGTGGAGCAGAACGTACGAAATATTACCTACTTGTCGGTGGACATTGATATCTGCGAGAGTTTGGGAGCAGCCTTTTCAAATCCCATTCTGCGTCTGATGGCCGATGAAATTCATCGTAAGGGCAATTTGCCATTGGAATGTCCATTGAAGAAGGTAATCCCAATATTACACATAAGAAGAGGTAGGAGTGCTTTAAATATCATCTCCTTATTTTCCAGGGTTTCCTTTATGCCATTCACAATTTCACAATCAATACAAAGCAAATACCACCGTTTGTTCCACGAATGAGGTGGATTGCCGATTCGAATTATTACACGAAGACGAATACAACCCTGATTCATGTCATCGTTGGTGGGAGAGTAGATCATACAAAACCGAAAAAGGTCACTAAAGCATAGGCAATGTCAAAGCGATGGATTTGCACATCATGTAATCGTGTCACAGGCTAGGTGTCACAAACTGTAACTGTAGTGAAGGAGAAAAATCAACATCATCCCATTGTATATTGTTTAAAAAAAATATTTGCATTTGCTTCTTGGGCTTTCTTGGAACACTGAAAGCCCTAGAAGGCTAGGCGGTCATGCTACCTCTAATACAGTCGAAAAACAACCTATTTAAAAAAAAATCAATTTTGTCAAAATTCAGCATAATAATTACCCGAATAAAAAATGTTTTAAAATCGATAATCGATCTCCAAATTTCTTTTCTTAGTATTTCTTTTTATTATTTCTAAATTTCTTTCGTATTATTTCTAAATTTCAATTTACATTTCTGAATTTCAGTTTCTATTGGTATATACCTTTTGAAAGCTTTTTGAATTTCAGTTTCTATTTTCTAAATTTCAATTTGTTTCTATACCCTCCACCTTAGGATGGGGGTATATTCACTTTGTCATTCATTTTGTAACACCTTGAAATATTCAACGGAGACCCCATGAAGTATATATATTCTGGGTCGTGGTAGAATTCTAAGACGATTTAGCCATGCCCGTCTGACTGTCTGTCTGTCCGTCCGTCTGTCTGTTGAAAGCACGTTTCCGAATGAAATGAGCTTGGAGGTTCAAATTTCTTTAGAATTCCGTACTTTTTGGGGTTAAAATGGAAAAAGGGGTTAAACATAGTACCAACCAAATGACCGCAGCTAGAGTCATGACATTTGGAGTATACATTCCTTTGACTACGTAGACACGAAAAATAAATGGTTATTTTCAAATTCCTACTTTCAAGGGATACAATGGGTTGAGTTATAACAAGTAAGGAAAGGCTTAAGTCGGGCGGGCCGACTATATGATACACTCCACTTTCTATCCGAATACAATTCAACTCGGTAAAAAGTGAAAACGGGAAGAATTTTTGTATGTTTCCTAATCATAGGTTAATAAAGGGTGTTTTTTATTGGGGTATAGAACTTTAAGTTGGCATCACTTTTTTAACTGGCGGCCATTTTGTCAGCTGTCAAGTGATTAATATTTAGTTTGGTTTGCCATTTCATCATGAACAGGTTGACAAAAGAACAATGGTTCAGTTCGCGAAGTTCACCGCAAGCTCCGTCCATTTTATCGACATAATCGTCCATCAGAGCAATTAATTCGGTTAACCATTGATCGTTTTCGCACTACGTTTACTCTATGTGATAATACGCATCCGCAGAGACGTCGAACAGTGCGCACCGAAGAAACAATTGCCGCTGTAGAGCAAAGTGTTGAAGAGGACCCGAATGAATCGATTCGCCACCGTGCACAGCAATTGGAGCTTTGTCCAGCAACTCAAAGTGGTTGAAAATTGGACCTGTAGAATTGGCTATATTCGAGCCAGCCGCGGCGGCCACATGCCCGAAATCATATTTAAACATTAATGGCATAAAATTATCCTTCCAATAAAGCCAAATGGATGGACATTAAAACGATTTTCTTGTGTTTTATTTCAATTCGAAGTTCTATACCTCAATAAAAAACACCCTTTATGACCTAATATGTCTAATCGAAAAGAATATTTGTATCAGGGCTATATCCAAACATGAAAAAAGTGACTAACTTTCAAAATAAGTTCTCCAGTTCAAATATAATGTGTTATGCTCACTTCAAGGAAATTCGGTGAAAATTCGTGGATTCTGGGGTGGAAAAAATCTATCTGGGAGCGAAATTGTATTGGATCTATGTAAATCTGACCCATTTTAACCATGGCTGTTTCTAGTTGAAATATAAGATAGTTTGAAAGATTTGAAAAAGATCTGTTAAAATATGTTATTTATAGAGTGGAAAAAGTGAAATCGGGAGTGAAATGTATGTGGCAGTTATATATAAATCTGAACCGATCTGACCCATTTTACCACAGGTGGTTCTAATTGAACTATAAGATGTTTTGCCAATTTTGAAGAAAATCTGTTAAAATATGTGGTATCTAGAGCGGAAAAAGCCAAATTGGGAGCGAAATTTGTATGGGAGCTATATATAAATCTGAACCGATCTGACCCATTTTCATCATGGGCGTTTCTTGTTGAAATATAAGATAGTTTGCCAAATTTGAAGACAATCTGATACAATTTATGGTTTCTAGAGTGGAAAAAATCAAATCGGGAGCGAAATTTGTATGGGAGCTATATATAAATCTGAACCGATCTGACCCATTTTTACCACAGGTTTTTCTAATTGAAATATAAGATATTTTGAAAGATTTGAAAAAGATCTATTAAAATATGTGGTTTCTAGAGCGGAAAAAATTAAATCGGGAGTGAAATTTGTATGGGAGCTATATATAAATCTGAACCGATCTGAGCACAGGTGTTTCTAGATGAACTATAAGATGTTTTGCCAATTTTGAAGAAAATCTGTTAAAATATGTGGTATCTAGAGTGAAAAGAGTCAAATCGGGAGTGAAATTCGTATGGGGGCTATATCTAAATCTGAACCGATTTTCTTCAAATTAAATAGCGTTCGTTCTTATCCCGAAAAACTTCATTGTGCAAAGTTTCATTTGGTTCTGTCTACAATTGCGACCTGTATCGTGATTACAAGAATAGATGGACGGACGGACGGACAGACAGACAGACAGACAGATCGATTAAAAAAGTGATTCTGAGTCGATCGGTATAATTAACAATGGGTCTATCTCGCTTCCTTTTGGGTGTTACAAACAAATGCACAAAGACATAATACTCTCGTGGAGTGTATAAAAATGGTAACAACCAAACGACTACACCTACATTATACATATATGTATACATTCCTCTGACTGCATAGACACGCAAAATAAAAAGTTTTTTCCAAATTTGTACTTCCTCTTTTACGGCAAAAATTGGTTGAATCATGAAGATAGGTTATTTTGCACTATGTACGTCTGATAATGGATTTTCAAAATTTGTACTTTTGGAATTAAAATAGAATGGAATGGAAATACAACCAACTGTAGCACCCACTATCTACCAATATTTATGGTAAAGGGTGTTTTTTATTGAGGTATAGAACTTCGAATTGAAATAAAACACAAGAAAATCGTTTTAATGTCCATCAATTTGGCTTTATTGGAAGGATAATTTTATGCCATTAATGTTTAAATATGATTTCGGGCATGTGGCCGCCGCGGCTGGCTCGAATATAGCCAATTCTACAGGTCCAATTTTCAACCACTTTTTCGAGCATATGGGGCCGTATGTTGGCAATAACGCCACGAATGTTGGCTTCCAAGTCCCCTAACGTTTCTGGTTTGTTGGCGTAGACGAACGACTTCACATATCCCCAAAGAAAATAATCCAATGGTGTCAAATCACACGATCTTGGTGGCCAATTGACAGGTCCATTCCGCGAAATTATGCGCTCATCGAATGTTTCCTTCAATAAGTCGATTGTGACGTGCGCTGTGTGGCATGTAGCGCCGTCTTGTTGGAACCACAACTCATCCACATTCATGCCATCCAATTCGGGAACAAAATAGTCGGTTATCATGGCTCTATACCGGTCTCCATTAACGGTAACTGACTCTCCAGCATTATTTCGGAAGAAGTATGGCCCAATGACTCCACCAGCCCATAGAGCACACCAAACAGTCAGTTTTTGTGGATGTAATGGCGTCTCAAGGGTCTCATGTGGATTCTCTTCACTCCAAATGCGGCAATTTTGCTTGTTGACGTAGCCATTCAACCAAAAATGAGCCTCATCAGTGAACAAAATTTTGTTATGAAAATCAGCATCGAGATGAATCTAATTTTCGGCCCATACACCAAAATCACGACGCATTGCATGGTCTCGCGGCTTTAATTCTTGCACAAGCTGGATCTTGTAAGGTCGCAAGCCAAGATCTTTGCGCAAAAAAATCTTGCTGTGCACGGTGGCGAATCGATTCATTCGGGTCCTCTTCAACACTTTGCTCTACAGCGGCAATTGTTTCTTCGGTGCGCACTGTTCGACGTCTCTGCGGATGCGTATTATCACATAGAGTAAACGTGGTGCGAAAACGATCCATGGTTAACCGAATTAATTGCTCTGATGGACGATTATGTCGACCTTAAAATGGTGAACTTCGCGAACTGAACCATTACTTTCGAAATAAATTTGCACGATTTGCAAGCGTTGTTCTTTTGTCAACCTGTTCATGATGAAATGGCAAACCAAACTAAATATTAATCACTTGACAGCTGATAAAATGGCCGCCAGTTAAAAAAGTGATGCCAACTTAAAGTTCTATACCCCAATAAAAAACACCCTTTATATAAGCTTTTTGAAAATATAAATATAATAGTATTTATTTTTTGAATTGACTTGAAGTATTATTTCGATATATATTATAAACGTATTGGCAAGCATTGCCTCATAAGCGTGGCTTGAAATAATTAAAATATTATATTTATTTATAAAATTATTTTTTCAATATTAGTATTTGTTTTGCTTTGTCTATATTAAAACCAGTAAGGAAAGGCTAAAGTCGGGCGGGGCCGACTCTATGATACACTCCACTTTCAATCCGAATACAATTTAATTCGGTGATAAAGTGAAAACGGGAACGATTTTTGTATCCTGTAAATATATGTGTTTGACAAAGAATTTTATATCGGAAAGGACACTTGTATGAGGATATATTGAAACCTAGAACGAAATAGGTGAAATATAAAATGTATAGTTTGGCCAAAAACGGTTAAACTTATGGGAGCAACATTTGAATTTGGGCTATATTTAAATCTGAACCGATCTTACCCACTTTCACCATAGTTTTGTTTAGTTAGATTATAAGATGTTGTGCGAAATGTAAAGAAAAAGTCAAATCGGGAGCGACATTTGTATGGGGGCTATATCTAAATCTGAACCGATCTTACCCAATTTCTGTATAGTGTTTCTAGTTGGATTATAAGATGTTGTCCCAAATTTAAAGAAAATCGGGTACAATATATGGTTTTTAGAGCGCAAAATTCAAATCGGGAGCGACATTTGTATGGGGCCTATATCTAAATTTGAACCGATCTAGCCCGCTTTAGCCACAGGTGTTTCTAGTTAGATTATAAGATGTTGTGCCAAATTTAAAGAAAATCGATTAGAATATGTGGCATTTAAAGCGGAAAAAGTCAAATCGGGAGCGACATTTATATGGGGGCAATATCTAAATCTGAACCGATCTTACCCAATTTCTGCATAGGTGTTTCTAGTAAGATTATAAGATGTTGTGCCAAATTTAAAGAAAATCGGGTACAATATGTCGTTTCTAGGGCGGAAAAATTCAAATCGGGAACGACATTTGTATGGGAGCTATATATAAATCTGAACCGATTTGACCTATTTTCACCATAGATGTTCTTAGTTTAAATATAAGACGTTTTGCCAAATCTGAAGACAATCTGATACAATATGTGGTTTCTAGAGCGGAAAAAGTCAAATCGGGAGCGAAATTTGTATAGGAGCTATATATAGATAGATGTTCTTAGTTTAAATATAAGACGTTTTGCCAAATCTGAAGACAATCTGATACAATATGTGGTTTCTAGAGCGGAAAAAGTCAAATCGGGAGCGAAATTTGTATAGGAGCTATATATAAATATGAACCGATCTGACCGATATTCACCATGGGTGTTTCTAGTGGAAATATAAGATGTTTTACCAAATCAGAAGACAATCTGATACATTATGTGGTTTCTAGAACGGAAAAAGTCAAATCGGGAGCGAAATTTGTATGGGAGCTATATATAAATCTGAACCGACCTAACACATTTTTACCACAGGTGTTTCTAGTTAGAATATAAGATGTTTTGCCAATTTTAAAGAAAATCTGTTGTAATATGTGGTATCTAGAGTGAAAAGAGTCAAATCGGGAGTGAAATTCGTATGGGGGCTATATCTAAATCTGAACCGATTTTCTTCAAATTTAATAGCGTTCGTCCTTATCCCGAAAAACATCGTTGTGCAAAGTTTCATTGGGTTCTGTCTACAATTGCGACCTGTATCGTGATTACAAGAATAGATGGACGGACAGACAGACATTGCTAAATCGACTCAGAAAGTGATTCTAAGACGATCGGTATAATTAACAATGGGTCTATCGCGTTTCCTTTTGGGTGTTACAAACAAATGCACAAAGACATAATACTCTCGTGGAGTGTATAAAAATGTATATTTTCCTTTAATATTACTGCACATCTACGAAAATCGACAACCTCTGTGGAATTCAATCCACGGTAGCGGTTGCATAAAGTTCGGCCCGGTCGATCTTAACGCCGTTTTTACTTGTTTTTAATAATTTGCCTTAAATGCAAAATTTCGCACCTGAGTAAGTAGTTACAACAAAACTATAAAAAAATAAAATTTCGTTAAAATATGTTTAATGAACATTTTTAATTTTTATTTTTGACAAAAATTAATTAATTATTTAACTTGATTGGAATAAGGGTTGTGCACTAGAGGTGCGACTTTTCGATTTCGATATGCTAGAAATCCTAATTTTGTGAGGTTCAAACAAAATTCATTAGCCTAAAATGGGGGTGATGGAATAGAGGTAAAAATATACAAAAAGCCCCAAAACTGTCTCGGAGTCGCCCCCAAAGGGTGTTAAATATAAAGCCGACCCTCATTAATTTTCCCTCCCCAACATTTTTTCCGAACACATATTTCCCTTATCTCAACTCGTTAGGCGGGCACCCATACAAAAATTATTTTTTTATAAAATTTGTTCCCACCGCCCTTACTGAAAAAAGGAGGTCGCTAGTGGAGTCAAATGTATGACCGACCTCAATAATTTTTCAACCCCCGCATTTTCTCTGAACATACTTACCTCCTATCTTCAATCCTTAAGGTTATCCCCATACAATTTTTTATAATTTATGTTATGACAGTTAGGCCCAGTTAAATATAAGACCGGCCTCCATTAATTCTCCCTCCCCAATATTTTTTCCGTATCTCCACTTCTTAATGGGGCTCCCACAATAAAACTATTTTTTTATAAAATTTGCTCCCACCACTCTAACTGCCCCAAGGAGGCCCCTAGTGGAGTCAAATGTATGACCAACCCCAATATTTGTTCAGCCCCAATACCTACCCTCTATCCTCAACCTTTATGGTGATGCCACACATTTTATTTTCATTTTTTATATTTTTTAATGAAGGAAATGTTCAATATAAGACCGTTAAATATAAGACCGACCTCTATTTATTTCCCCTCACCAATATTTTTCCGTATCCCCACTTCTTAATGGGGCTCCCACAATAAAACTATTTTTTTATAAAATTTGCTCCCACCACTCTAACTGCCCCAAGGATGCCCCATATATTTTCACCCCCAATATTTTCTCAGAACGTATCATTTTTATATTTTTTAAAAAAGAAAGATTCAAATCTGCCCCTAGTCACCCCTAGAGGGAAGACATGTAAGACTGACCCCCCATTAATTTTCTCTCCCCAAAACTTCCCCAAACATACCTGTCCCCAATCTCTACTCCATAATGGCGCTCCCATGCAAAAAATAATTTTTTATAAAATTTGCTCCCACCACTCTAACTGCCCCAAGGAGGTCGCTAGTGGAGTCAAATGTATGACTCCAAATTTTTTCAGCCTCAATATTTTCTCAGAACACACCTACCCTCCATATGCTACCCTAAAGGTGGCCTCCATACATTTGCATATTTTTTATATTTTTTAATGAAGGAAAGGCTCAAATCCTCCCCTCTAGTCACCACTAGAGGGAAGACATTAGCCCCATTAAATTTCTCAGAACACATCTACTCTCCAATTTTACCACGACCCACAATATATATACTTTATGGAGTCTCCGATGAATATTTCAAGGTGTTACAAACGGAATGACAAAGTGAATTTACCCCCATCCTAAGGAGGAGGGTATAATATCCCCATCCTAAGGTGGAGGGTATAAAAATTAATGTAACATATATTTACAGGTGTAGGGTATAAAACATAAATTTATTATACCCTACACCACTTCGTGGTCTAGGGTATTATAAGTTAGTTTCGCGCCAAATGTTTGTAACACCAAGAAATAATCGAGCTAGACCCACCTTTAAGTATACCGATCGGCTTAGAATCACCAGCTGAGTCGACTTAACGATGTCTGTCTGTCCGTCCGTCCGTCCGTCCGTCCGTCCGTCCGTCTGCTGTCCATCTAAGCTTGTTCGCACTCTACAGGTCGCAATTGTTGTCCGATTGTCATGAAACTTGGCAGAATTTATTTTTTCTGGACAAGGACCATCGGTATTGAAGTTGGAGGAAATCGGTTCAGATTTAGATATAGCCCCCATACAAATGTCGCTCCCGATTTGACATTTTCCGCTGTAGAAACGGCATATTGTACCCGATTTTCTTTAAATTTGGCAGAACATCTTACAATCCAACTAGAAACACGTATGCAAAAATTGGGTAAGATCGGTTCAGATTTAGATATAGCCCCCATACAAATGTTGCTCCCGATTTTACATTTTCCGCTGTAGAAACGACATATTGTACCCCATTTTCTTTAAATTTGGCAGAACATCTTATAATCCAACTAGAAACACGTATGCAAAAATTGGGTAAGATCGGTTCAGATTTAGATATAGCCCCCATACAAATGTTGCTCCCGATTTTACATTTTCCGCTGTAGAAACGACATATTGTACCCGATTTTCTTTAAATTTGGCAGAACATCTTATAATCCAACTAGAAAAAAGTATACAAAAATTGGGTAAGATCGGTTCAGATTCAGATATAGCCCCCATACAAATGTTGCTCCCGATTTTACATTTTCCGCTGTAGAAACGACATATTGTACCCGATTTTCTTTAAATTTGGCAGAACATCTTATAATCGAAAAAGAAACACGTATGCAAAAATTGGGTAAGATCGGTTCAGATTCAGATATAGCCCCCATACAAATGTTGCTCCCGATTTTACATTTTCCGCTGTAGAAACGACATATTGTACCCGATTTTCTTTAAATTTTGCAGAACATCTTATAATCCAACTAGAAACAAAAATGCAAAAATTGGGTAAGATCGGTTCAGATTTAGATATAGCCCCCATACAAATGTCGCTCCCGATTTCACTTTTTCCGCTTTAGAAACCACATATTGTACCCGATTTTCTTTAAAATTGGCAAAACATTTTATAATCGAACTAAAAACACCTATGCTGAATGTGGGTACGATCGGTTCAGATTTAGATATAGCCCCCTTACAAATGTCGCTCCCGATTTCACTTTTTCCGCTTTAGAAACCACATATTGTACCCAATTTTCCTCATACAAATGTTGCTCCCGAATGTTTAACCGATTTTGGCCAAACTTTACATATTATATTTCACCAATAAACAGACATGGTGAAAGCGGGTCACATCGTTCCAGGTTTCAATATACCCTTATACAAATGTCCTTTCCGATTTAACATTTTTTGTCAAACACATACATTTACAGGATGCAAAAATCCTTCCCGATTTCAATTTTTTACCGAATTGAATTGCAATGAGAATTGTTTGGGTTATGCCCATATGTCCATACTTTGGTATGACTTTGGTATACTACTGCATAATTTGTATTTGTCTGTCGGACAATTGGATCAATTACCATATTATTTACCATATTCGTTAAATTTGAAGATGAATTTATAGCATATAAATTATATGAATATAATTTATATAATTTGTATGAACTACATAAAATTGCTCCCATGAAATACCTGGGTTTAGTAATACGGTACATACGCAGGGAGTGGTGTAGGGTATTATATAGTCGGCCCCGCCCGACTTTAGCCTTTCCTTACTTGTTTTATTTGTTTAATGTTCAGGTCAACCTAAGTTGCATCTTCGGCAGATAGCGTAATCTTAGTGTATTAAGTTGACAATCACACACGCAATACCCTGTACCACAGTGTGGAGCAGGGTAAACCTAAAACTACTCCACGTCCTAATGTAGCAACAATTAGAATGTCGTTGGAAGGACATCAACGTGTTATTATCCTTATATTTGGTCACCTTATTTAGCCCATAAATTTATGTTGCCATGCAGAAAATATGCTTCCCGTTTGCCATCCTGTTTAGCCACAATGGCGGGCGAATACCCCGACAGCAGGACATGACCAGGACCGGGGTATAATTAAGAAATTTTATGGAAAATATGTTTGGAATTGAGGAAATATAATTCAACATTTAAATGGCCAAAACGAGGGGAGCTCCGTGAGCTTCATTGTACTGCCATTAAAGATGTGCTCCTTTTATTTTCTTTTCTCACCTTTTTCCCGCTTCCATCGCCCACGATGGTGGCGGTTGTAGCTTTTGGCGTTACTTCGTCCTGGCCACCGCGCTAGATGTGGGTGGAGAGAGAGAAAAAACTCGGAGGAAAACTGGTTTGGAATACAAAATGGCAGCCCATTATGTTCGACCCCCCCTCCTCGGACCCCATACCTTACTTTACATTTTTAGTTGTGTGTTGGCAATCGTGTTTTTTTTCTGCAACTTCCGGTTCGTCGGTTAAACTATAGCTCATTTGTTTTTACCACCGACTTTGTTTTATTCCGGTGAATTCAGCAACTCTAGAACGAACGAATGTGCACAATTGAAATACGAGTGCTTTTACTGCGTTCAACGTAAAGCATCAGCACCAGCAACAAACAACCTGGTTGGATTGTACGGCAATTGTGTGCGATTGCCGGGCTGGCATACTGGCATAGTTGTGGGCAATAAAATAGCCAGACTAGGGACGAAATCGGCCAACTTAAAGAATGCGTTAATATTTTCACTTCCAGCCGATGTCTACGACTGTGATCGTCATGCAATCTTCGTAGAATGGTCCGCCCTTGTCTTCGTATTCTCATAAAGTGAGCACAGAAGAGAGTAAATTCACTGACCCATTTCAAGGAATAACGTGATCTCCAAATGATTCCTTTAGTAAACTCGATTTAACAAAACATGTCCACGTTCTTACGTTTTCATGGGGCACACCCAGACATAACAAAGTGAGCAGGAAGCCAGTTCAAAGGCAGAATCAGTCTCTCAACTACTGGCGATGATTCGAAAAGATATCGAGTTACGAGAGACACTCCACAAGAAGAAGTGATCTCACCGACTTTATGGAATATAGTGATAAACTAAATCCTCATTGATCTTGACAAATGAGGCACCAAGATTACCGGCTAGGTGGACGATGTGGTGCTACTGGTCCGAGGCAAATTTACGCCAACGATCAGCGGGATCATGGAGAGAAAGACTTTCGCGTTGGGCAGAAGACAATGTACTAGGAGTAAACCCAGCGAAGACAAAACTAGTCCTCTTTACAACGAGATACAAATTTCCGAATTACCAACTCCCCAAACTGCAAGGGGAAGGTACTAAAGAGTGATTTTTTTGAGGTTAGGATTTTCATGCATTAGTATTTGACAGATCACGTGGGATTTCAGACATGGTGTCAAAGAGAAAGATGCTCAGTATGCTTTGACATTTCATCATGAATAGACTTACTAACGAGCAACGCTTGCAAATCATTGAATTTTATTATCAAAATGCGTGCTCTGTTAAGAAAGTTCAGAAAGAAAGAAATTGTGTTCAGCGACGAAGCTCATTTTTGGCTCATTGGGTACGTAAATAGGCAGAATTGTCGATTTTGGAGTGAATATCAGCCAGAAGCATTGCAAGAGCTACCAATGCATCCAGAAAAAGTCACAGTTTGGTGCGGTTTATGGGCTGGTGGCATCATTGGACCGTACTTCTTCAAAGATGATGCGAATCGTAACGTAACTGTGAATGGTGAGCGCTACCGTGAGATGATATCCAACTTTTTTTTGCCCAAAATGGAAGAACTGAACTTGGTTGACATGTGGTTTCAACAAGATGGCGCTACATGCCACACAGCTCGCGATTCTATGGCCATTTTGAGGGAAAACTTCGGAGAACAATTCATCTCAAGAAATGGACCGGTAAGTTGGCCACCAAGATCATGCGATTTGACGCCTTTAGACTATTTTTTGTGGGGCTACGTCAAGTCTAAAGTCTACAGAAATAAGCCAGCAACTATTCCAGCTTTGGAAGACAACATTTCCGAAGAAATTCGGGCTATTCCGGCCGAAATGCTCGAAAAAGTTGCCCAAAATTGGACTTTCCGAATGGACCACCTAAGACGCAGCCGCGGTCAACATTTAAATGAAATTATCTTCAAAAAGTAAATGTCATGGACCAATCTAACGTTTCAAATAAAGAACCGATGAGATTTTGCAAATTTTATGCGTTTTTTTTAAAAAAAAGTTATCAAGCTCTTAAAAAATCACCCTTTAGAACTATCGAAAGAGGCGAAGTACTAAGGCATCACCCTAGACTCTAAGCTGGCCTGGATAAGGAATATATATAAGAAAGAGGACATAAGACATAAATAGGAAAGTGTTCGGCCATAAATGAGGATTGCTACAGAAAACAAGTAAAAAGGCGTTAAGTTCGGCCGAGCCGAATCTTATACTCTCTCCACCACGGAGTGTATTCCACAGTATTACCGGCAGATAAGAGGCTGTCAACATTACATAGAAGTCCACTACCTATTAGGAAACTGTGATTCTCCATTATTATAATATTTATAGTCCTCTACTATATAAATATTGATATAAATATTCAAAAATTTGCCCTAAATATTATTATTTACCTCAAGCACGATTTTCCCCATTTGCAATTTCTTGATTGCATCTACAACCTAAATATCTGTACGATTTTGATAGGAAAAGTTCTAATATTGAAGATCCATTATGTTTTAGAGTGGAATGTACACCCCTAATTTCATGATTTTAGATACAGTCGTTTGATTGGTACCAGTCTCACTCGTCTACGTAGACAGACTGGATATCATGATTTTAACTGCAATCCCATTTAGATCCTTATGGTACGAATATCGAAACATCTCTTTATTTACCGAATTTCATTATTATACCTGCAGCTCTTTACCATTTTATCCCCATTCGCCCCATTTTCTAAAAGTAAAAAAAAATCGAAAAAAAAACTTTTTATTTCGTAGCTCCGCAAACAGATGATTGTATACACATTACTATAGCTCCAGCCATTTGCTTGGTACCATTTTTGTCCTCATTCGCCCATTTTCCTCCTAAAAGCACAAATTTCGGAAAACTCCATTTTGTTTCGCATCTTCACAGTCCGAGGAATGTATACATCGAATTTCATTATTTCAACTTCAGCGTTTTGGTTGGTACCATTTTTATCCCTCTTTTCCAATTGTATCACTTAAAAGTACGAATTTTGAAAATCCCTCTACTTTACGTATCTACTCAATTAGAGGGATGTACATTCCAAATTGCATGTCTCTAGCTATTGTGGTATCATTGGTACCATTTTTATCCCTTTTGTCCCATTTCGCTGATTTTACGCTGCAAGAGGAATGTACGCAACAAATTTCAAGTGCATATAAAACAAATATTTAAAAAATTACTTAAATATTCTAAATAGTAGGGAGTCCTAGTTTTGGAAACATGTTTTCCCTCTGGACCGATTTCGCCCACTTTCAGTCCCCACCGATTTGCAACCATAAGACACATTTAGGGAAAATTTGAACCTTCTTGCTCATGTCGTTCGTTCGCTAGCGTGCTTTAAATAGACAGACAGACGTCTTAGGATTTTACCACGACCCAGAATATATATACTTTATTGAGTCTCCGATGAATATTTCAAGGTGTTACAAACGGAATGACAAAGTGAATAGACCCCATCCTTAGGCGGAGGGTATAAACATGAATGATATTCTACCTATTCTTTTAAGTCAAAGTAATCAGTAGTTCAAATTCAAAATTTTAAATGGCCCTCCCTGTACAATTCATCGATCAGGTACTCCGTGGCGAAACCGGCCCCCTGGTTTAGGGAATCGTTATGCCGTTCAATACTACGAACGGACATGGCTCGCTCCTAAACTGCATGAACCCTACGGGAAGAATATGTAGGTACAGGCAGACTACATGGATCGAAAAATAAACCAAGGCCTCTCATCAATGAATCCTATCGGTTGATTAGAGTCAATATGAATAATTGAGAAAGATATGAAAAAACCAAGAGAGATGCAGTATCTCTCGCTTACCTACCTGCAGATTAAGTGCTATGAGGGATATTTCGAATTAAAGCAATTGCTGGGATGCAATAATGACATATCTAGTTCAAAAATAAAATGCCTCTGCCTGGATTTGAACATGGGTCTCTATTCAAGATAGTCGCGTGCTCTATACAATGCACTACAACAAGTGATGCGATATGTTCATCATTAGCTTCCCAGCGGGAAAGAGAAGGCATACGCAAGGCCTTCTTAGGGAGGCACAAGGCATTATTGGTGCATTCTATACTCATTTAAAATTAACACAGGGAGAGCAAGGCCTTCCCTCTCGCTTCTATTTGCAGGCCTTCTAGAAGGTCCTTAACAAAATGCCATCTAGAAGGCCTCCTACCAAAGAAAGGCCTGCAACCAAAGCCTTTCCAGAAGGTCCAAAAAATAAGGCGCAAAATAAACTAGTAAATCAAAAAAAAATTCTTTTTTCAAATCCATGCTTTATGAAGCAGAATTCTATTGGGCCTAGAAATTCTTTTTTAGTTATCTTTTGTAGAAGGAAAAATTACTGTTACGTTTTTAAATATTTTTTTTATTAATTATTATTATTATTATTATTATTATTATTTATTATTATTATTATTATTTATTAACGTAACAGTAATTTTTCCTTCTACAAAAGATAACTAAAAAAGAATTTCTAGGCCCAATAGAATTCTGCTTGCATAAAGCATGGATTTGAAAAAAGAATTTTTTTTGATTTACTAGTTGATTTACTAGTTATAACCTTTCTTTACTGTTGTGCTAAGAAAATCCACAGAAAACGTGTAATTTTACAAAGTTCGAATCAAAAATGCGCCTTTCAAATCCCGCCCATTTGCATATTGTCTAAGCAGGTTACAACTAAATAAACACACACAACAATATAGGAAGATCGTTGTAGAATATACTTAAAAAACTGGTTTTAATTTCGTATGGGAAGGGTCACGGCCACTTTCCGCCCATCTCGGTGTCGAAATACTCTAAAACCGGTTTTAATTTCAGATGGGAAGTGTCACGTCCACTTTCCGCCCATCTTTGCACAACTATTTACACTGGATCAACTCACACAAAATTTCAGCACTCTAGGTCTATGACACCTACTGACCATATTCGATTATATGTTTTAACTTCGTATGTGAGGTACCACGCCCACTTTCCCAATACCGTCCATTTCTGGCACAACTACGCAGGTTTATGCTAGATGCACTTACACAAAATTACAGTAGGTGTAATTTTGGTTTTATCTTCATATGGGAGGTGCCACGCCCACTTTTGCATTACCGCCCATTTTAGGCGCAACTACGCACATTGATGCTAGATGCACTTACACAAAATTTGAGCACTATACGTGTCATAGAACTGACACTATTCGATAATATGTTTTAACTTCGTATGGGAGGTGGTACGCCCACTATTCCAATACCGCCCCTTTTTGGCACAACTATGCGAATTGATGCTAGATGCACTTACACAAAATTTCAGCACTCTAGGTGTCATAGAACTGACAATATTCAATAATAGGTTTTAACTTCGTATGGGAGATGCCACGCCCACTATTCCAATACCGCCCATTTTTGGCAGAACTACGCACATTGATGGTAGATGCACTTACACAAAATTTCAGCACTCTAGGTGTCATAGAACTGACAATATTCAATAATAGGTTTTAACTTCGTATGGGAGATGCCACGCCCACTTTTCCAATACCGCCCATTTTTGGCAGAACTACGCACATTGATGGTAGATGCACTTACACAAAATTTCAGTTTTTTATCTGCCATAGAACGGCATATATTCGAAAATGGATTTAACTTCGTATGGGAGGTGCCACGCCCACATTTCCATTACCGCCCATTTTTGTCACAACTACGCACATTAATGCTAGATGCACTTACACAAAATTGCAGTAGGTGTAATTTTGGTTTTAACTTCATATGGGAGGTGCCACGCCCACTTTTGCATTACCGCCCATTTTAGGCGCAACTACGCACATTGATGCTAGATGCACTTACACAAAATTTGAGCACTATACGTGTCATAGAACTGACACTATTCGATAATATGTTTTAACTTCGAATGGGAGGTGGTACGCCCACTATTCCAATACCGCCCCTTTTTGGCACAACTATGCGAATTGATGCTAGATGCACTTACACAAAATTTCAGCACTCTAGGTGTCATAGAACTGATAATATTCAATAATAGGTTTTAACTTCGTATGGGAGATGCCACGCCCACTATTCCAATACCGCCCATTTTTGGCAGAACTACGCACATTGATGGTAGATGCACTTACACAAAATTTCAGCACTCTAGGTGTCATAGAACTGACAATATTCAATAATAGGTTTTAACTTCGTATGGGAGGTGCCACGCCCACTATTCCAATACCGCCCATTTTTGGCACAACTATGCACATTGATGCTAGATGCACTTACACAAAATTACAGCACTCTAGCTGTCATAGAACTGACAATATTCAATAATAGGTTTTAACTTCGTATGGGAGGTGCCACGCCCACTATTCCAATACCGCCCCTTTTTGGCACAACTATGCGAATTGATGCTAGATGCACTTACACAAAATTTCAGCACTCTAGGTGTCATAGAACTGACAATATTCAATAATAGGTTTTAACTTCGTATGGGAGATGCCACGCCCACTTTTCCAATACCGCCCATTTTTGGCACAACTATGCGAATTGATGCTAGATGCACTTACACAAAATTTCAGCACTCTAGGTGTCATAGAACTGACAATATTCAATAATAGGTTTTAACTTCGTATGGGAGGTGCCACGCCCTCTTTTCCAATACCGCCCATTTTTGGCAGAACTACGCACATTGATGGTAGATGCACTTACACAAAATTTCAGCACTCTAGGTGTCATAGAACTGACAATATTCAATAATAGGTTTTAACTTCGTATGGGAGGTTCCACGCCCACTTTTCCAATACCGCCCATTTTTGGCACAACTATGCACATTGATGCTAGATGCACTTACACAAAATTACAGCACTCTAGGTGTCATAGAACTGACAATATTCGATAATAGGTTTTAACTTCGTATGGGAGGTGCCACGCCCACTTTTCCAATACCGCCCCTTTTTGGCACAACTATGCACATTGATGGTATATGCACTTACACAAAATTTCAGCACTCTAGGTGTCATAGAACTGACAATATTCAATAATAGGTTTTAACTTCGTATGGGAGATGCCACGCCCACTTTTCCAATACCGCCCATTTTTGGCACAACTATGCGAATTGATGCTAGATGCACTTACACAAAATTTCAGCATTCTAGGTGTCATAGAACTGACAATATTCAATAATAGGTTTTAACTTCGTATGGGAGGTGCCACGCCCCTTTGTCCAATTGGTCAAATTTTTCCATTTCCTTGTATTGTCATCGAAAATGATTAAGTGTGCAAAATTGGTTGAGAAAAAAGCTTTCAAAAATTGATTTCAAATTTTGTGGCACACAAACATATATAGAAAGTAACCTTATATAAAGCATGGAAAAAAATGACGAACCAATGTACCAGCATTTTCTCAATATTTCTGGCCTTGTTGTAAAGGGTGTTTTTTATTGGGGTATAGAACTTTAAGTTGGCATCACTTTTTTAACTGGCGGCCATTTTGTCAGCTGTCAAGTGATTAATATTTAGTTTGGTTTGCCATTTCATCATGAACAGGTTGACAAAAGAACAACGCTTGCAAATCGTGCAAATTTATTTCGAAAGTAATGGTTCAGTTCGCGAAGTTCACCATTTTATGGTCGACATAATCGTCCATCAGAGCAATTAATTCGGTTAACCATGGATCGTTTTCGCACTACGTTTACTCTATGTGATAATACGCATCCGCAGAGACGACGAACAGTGCGCACCGAAGAAACAATTGCCGCTGTAGAGCAAAGTGTTGAAGAGGACCCGAATGAATCGATTCGCCACCGTGCACAGCAATTGGAGAAAGTGGTTGAAAATTGGACCTGTAGAATTGGCTATATTCGAGCCAGCCGCGGCGGCCACATGCCCGAAATCATATTTAAACATTAATGGCATAAAATTATCCTTCCAATAAAGCCAAATTGATGGACATTAAAACGATTTTCTTGTGTTTTATTTCAATTCGAAGTTCTATACCTCAATAAAAAACACCCACTATATTAATTTTCAATTTAAATCTTTCAACATTTTTATTTGCGTCGGCTGGAATTTGAACCCACCTACTACAGAACTTTATTGTCTGTCTGTGTCAAAAAGTAGAAACACATGACCCTTAATCGAAGCGAACACCTTCGTCGCTGCCTTCTTTTGGCAGGCCTTTAAAATGCCTGGCGAAAGAAGGGAAGTAGGAATGAGCCACAGAATTTTGTTATCCGTTTACAACAAAAAGTGTTGTAAAAAAATACCCATCGATATATCGAACACCTTCCGCTCTGCCTTCTATCGCAAGGCCTTCTATCCGAAGAAGGCAAGCAAGCAAACATGAGTTATGGATCGTGTAGCATCTAATAAGAAGGCCTTCTAAAATGCTTTTTCGTAGAAAGCTTTCAGGAATGGGTGTCGGAGTGCAATAATACAATTTTCTTAAGAAATTATAAAGGATATGATAAATATTTTAGTAAAAAGTAAGAACGTTGTTTGTTTGTTCTTGAAGGGGAGTTAAATATTATTCTGTTTCATCCCCGATAAATATAATGTAGTGGATGTTAGTGGACGTAAACATCTAAATAATAAAGGTCTTCCCTAATTCCACTTTTTATAATTAATTCTACACTTTGTAACATCGAGAAATTGTCAGATATATCTGTCTTCTAGAGCGTAAAGAAATCATATTGAGCCTTTGATGGATATTTTTATTGAGCTCAAATCAGGAGAATTGTGAAAATATCTTTCATAAAACTCGTAAAAATAATAAAATCGACACCAACCGTACTGCCTTCATTTTCCCAGCATGCTAGCAGGCCTTCTAAAGGAAGGCAATGAAGAATGTCCATTGGATCTATCTAATAGGAAATGAGAAGGTGAGTATAGGATTTCTAAATGCTCATGATTAGGCCTTCTGGTAGGCCCTCTTAGTGAAGCGAGGTGAGAATGTGCGCCGAATGTTTTAGCATGCGCGAAGAAGGCCTTCTGGAATGCCTATTTTCAGAAGGCATATAGAATGTGTTTTGGATCCGAAGAGAAAGCATTTTAGAAGGCCTTCTAAATTTTCCCGCTGGGTATCCAAGGCAAAGAAGAATGTTCATTGTATCTATCTAATAGGAAATGAGAAGGCCTTTCTAAATGCCTTCTCAAAGACGGCAGTCAAGTATGAGTATAGGATTTGTAAATGCTGATGATTGGGCCTTCTGGTAGGCCTTCTTACGGAAGCGAGGTGAGAATTTGCACCGAATCTCTATTCATACGCGAAGAAGGCCTTCTGGAATGCCTATTTATGTTTCGGATCCGAAGAGAAGGCATTTAGAAGGCCTTCTAAAGGGAGGCCTTCCAACTTTTCCCGCTCGGTTGTTAAAAGTTTTTATTTCATTTTGCTTCTTTTATTGCAACCGAAGCATGCAGAGACTCAGCTCTATCCTAATTTTCGGTATCAGCATGACGCTATTGCACCCAAGTCAAGCAGAGTCTCGGCAATGTTTACTTTATTGCACCCTCAGTAACTCTACAACTCATACACTGTTTCTGAAAAGTAGATATTTTTTTGCTGGGAGCCCCACCAATTCCTACATTTATCATTTCGCTTTATATTCTCCCTCTACATTCTTCTGACTTATCGTCTAGCCTAGCAGGGTCTTCGAGGACCTTAACGAACAAAAAAGAATAATTGAGAACGATAGCTCCACCATTATCTTCATTATACATTCGCCCTGTAATCTCCCACTCTTCTCCTTGCTGGGAGCCCCACCATTACCTTCATATATCATTTCGCTTTATAATATCACTCTCCATTCCTCTGACTTATCGTCTAGCCTACCTAGGGTGCAGGGTCTTCGAGAACCCTAGCGAACAAAAATGAATAATTGAGAACGATAGCTCCACCATTCTCTTCATTCTGCATTCGCCTTGTAATCTATCACTCTTCTCCTCTGGCATATTCCTTCCTCGATCTCTTTCACTTGCGGGAACCACAAAGCACTGAATGCAGGCCGGCCCGAGAGTAGTCTCAACTAACGGACATCCCATTCAACCTAACCTAACTAAAGGCTAATAAACTGCTAGATTATAGCACAGATCTGTATGTTAGGCTCGTGTGAAGGTATGTTTCCTTTCTGTATCCTGGCCGCAAAATCTATTCATGCATTCAGCATCGGAATACGTTTTTTTCTCGTCCTGTCGTTGCTTTAGGTTGAAATAATTTGCCTTTGAATTCGTGCAATTCTTCTTTTTTTTTGCTCTCGTTCAGCTGCTGCTCTTCATTGCAAATCCTCATCATCTCCAGCTCCAGCTACGGCTTCAATTCCAATGCCATTGCCATCAACAGCATCGCCATGAGCTGGAGCAGCAACAGTAGCGGTGGCGGCAGTGGCAACAACTTCGTTATGATTATTTCATAAAAATTTCATTTAATTAACAACAATGCAATGCAGGCAAGTTGTTGTTTTTCCAATTCAAATGTTTGAATTGAAATATTTTCAACTCTTTTTCGCTGTATTTCTGTTTTTTTGCAGTGCTCCTTCATTCCGGCAAATTGAATAATGCTTTCCGAGTTACAAGTTCAAGTTTTAATTACAGTTGTTCTCGTAATAGGTGTGTGGTGGGTGCGGTGCGATGCGGTGCGGTGGGGCTATGGCATTGCTAGTGGTCCTGCGGGAAGCATTATAATGAGCAGCTAAAGTTAGGAGTTCGGTTTTCGGGAGGGGTGGTGATAAATGCTAAATACATCATCATTTATATAAAGGATTATTCCGGAATATTATATTTCCATTTGAATACGATTACTTGATGAGAGTTGCAATCCATTTCCATGCATCTCATTTTCATGGATTTAATTGTGGAAATGTCTAGCATTTCAATAATTGTTGATGCATATACACTAAAAGTAAGCAATCACAATCACAATGGAAAATTCCACTTGAAAATCTTTTCATTATTCAAAAATATCAACTCAGACACTCACAATGCGAACACTTGCAGGTCATTTTTAAGCTGACATTTATGGTAATTAGATGACGATGAGCGAATACGTCAAATCGAACGTACAAGGCCTGTCGATTATATTATCTCTTCCTAAAATGTAAGACCGGATGTGGGCTTTTTGACAAATGACCCTATAGAAAAAAATCCATTGGTGTCAAATCACATGATACTGGAGGTCAATTATAATCATCGAAATGGGAGAGAACACGACCAGGATATTAGGATGGGTCACGAAAATAAATTGCGGAAATGAAGACTGAATTGCTTAATGCTGATCTGCAAAATATTTCATCGCTGGGTCAAGCCATCTGTTAACCAAACGCTCCTCAAAACATCTCTAAAAATCATGTTTTTCCCGTGTAATTTTTATACCCTCCACCTCTAGGATGGGGGTATACTAAGTTTGTCATTCCGTTGCAACACCTTGAAATATCGATCTAATAAAGTATATATATATTCTTGATCATCATAAAATTCTAAGACGATCTAGCCATGTCCGTCTGTCTGTTGAAAGCACACTAGCTTCCGAACGAAATGAGCTAGGAGGTTCAAATTCCCCCTAAATGTGTCTTATGGTTGCAGATCGGTTGGGATTGAAAGTAGGCGAAATCGGCCCAGAGGGAAAAAATTTTCCCTCACAAGGACTGAAAATATCCATAATATTTAGAGTATATCAGCATGCTTTTTGAATATGTCTGCTTGTATTTACTTGATATTTGGAATGCACATTCCCCTTAGAGCATAAAAGCGCACCATAAAGTTATTCTTATTTGTAGGGGGTGAAATGGGGCAAAAAGGTATAAAAATGGTACCTATCAAACGACAACAGCTAGAAACTTGAAATTCGGTGTGTACATTCCTCTAATTGAGTAGATACATAAGATAAAAATATGTTTTCCAAATTCGTACTTTTAAGGGTTAAAATGGGAATATTTTTTAGCTATTATCTTTTTGGCAACACTGGTTTAAACAGCTGACGCATGTTTCGTGTTTTGTTTCACTGTCAAATATCTTCTGTTTGGTCTATAATTTAACTATGAATCGTCTTACAAACGAACAACGCTTGCAAATTATTGAATTTTATTATCAAAATGCATGCTCTGTTAAGAAAGTTCATAGCGTGCTTCCATTTTATGGTCAGTTTAGTCGACCCACTGAAGCGGCTATTCGGGCTATTGTGACTAAATTTCGCACCAAATTTATATTGTTGGACATTAAACCACCAACACGCTTACGTAGAGTGCAAACTGAAGAAAATATCGCAGCTGTATCGGCCAGTGTTAATGATGACCATCAATTATCGATTCGTCGCCGTTCGCAGCAATTGGGCCTCTGTTACTCAAAAACGTGGAAATGCCAACATTGGACTAAGCGGATGAACCATTTGGGGCGCAGTCAAGGTCAACATTTGAATGAAATAATCTTCAAACATTAAATTATATGGACCGTACTATCGATTCAAATAAAGATTTCATGCATTTTTCTGAATTTTTGTGTTTTTTTTTGAAAAACTTTCCTATAGCTTTTAACAAATCACACTTTATATAGTGTAAACGTTTTGGTAGCATTGCCTTATAAGCGTGATTTGAAATAATAACAAGTAAGAAGGCGTTAAGTTCGGCCGGGCCGAATCTTATATACCCTCCACCACGGAGTGCATTCCACAGTATTACCAGCAGATTAAAGGATGTCGACTTTACATAGAAGCACAGTACCATATTATGAAAATTGTGATATTTTTATGCACATTGCTATATTTGTTTACTATTTCAAACTATAATGTATACTTATGCGCACTGTTTAAAATCGGCTACTATATATAAATAAAATGCTGAAATTGAGAAAGTGAACATGCCCAAATCTTAGGCGATTGTCAGTCGCCATTAGAAAGAAGCATTTTCAAATACAGACAAAGTGATAAGAAAAGTATAAATTTTAAAGATATCCCCATTCGCCCCATTCTCCCCCCAAATGTACAAATTTCGAAAAAAACATTTTTCGAGTCTTCATAGTCAGAATGTATCACCGAATTTCATGATTTCAACTTCAGCGGTTTTGTAGGTCCCATTTTTATCCCTCTTGTTTAATTATATCTCTTAAAAGTACGAATTTCGAAAAATCCCTCTATTTTACGTATCTATGCAATTAGAGGGATGTACACACCGAATTTCATGATTCTATCTCTATCCCCATTTAACCCCTTCAAGGTACGAATTTATAAAAAATACTCTTATATTATGTATCTACTCTATTAGAGGAATGTACACGCCAAATTTCGTGTTTCTATCTGTTGTCGTTTGATAGGTACCATTTTTATCCCTTTTTGTCCCATTTCGCCCCCTACAAATAAAAATCACTCTATGGTGCCCTTTTATGCTATAGAGGGAATGCGCATTGCAAATATCAACTAAATACAAGCTAATATGTTCAAAAAACATGCTGAAATACTCTTAATATTAGGGGTATTTTCAGTCCTTGTGAGGGAAAAATTTTTCCCTCTGGGCCGATTTCGTCCACTTTGAATCCCAACCGGTCTACAACCATAAGACACATTTAGGAAAAATTTGGACCTCCTAGCTCATTTCGTTCGGCCGCTATCGTGCTTTCAACAGACAGACAGACAGACAGACGGACAGACGGACATGGCTATATCGTCTTAGAATTTTACCACGACCCAGAATATATATACTTTATGGGGTCTCCGATGAATATTTCAAGGTGTTACAAACGGAATGACAAAGTGAATATACCCCCATCCTGGAGGTGGAGGGTATAAAAATATTATATTTATTTATAAAATTATTTTTTGAATATTTTTATTTGTTTTGGTTTGGCTATATTAAAAAAAATATATTCTCATGTAATATTACTGCACTTCTACGAAAATCGAAAGCCTCCAATATAATTCATGGTGGAGGGTAAAGTTCGGCCTGGCGGAACTTAACGCCTTTTTTACATGTTTTTTTACAAAAAAATATTTATAGACGATATGTTTATAAATATGTCTTATGGTTACAGATCGGTGGGGACTGAAAGTGGGCAAAATCGGCCCAGAGGGAAACAGTTTTCCCTAACAAGGGCGGAAAGTACTCCCAAATTTTTAGAATATTTAAGCATTTTTTAATTTCTGTTTTATACGCACTTGGAATTTGTTGCGCACATTCCTCTTGTAGCGTAAAAAAGCCAAAAATTAAATACACGTCTTAGCGGGCGAAATGGGACAAAAAGGGATAAATGATACGATAACAGCTAGAAACATGAAATTTGGAATGTACATCCTAATCTAATTGCGTAGATACGTAAAATAATTTTTAAAAATTCGTACTTTTAAGGGATACAATTTGAAAATAGAGATAAAAAATGTACCAACCAAACCGCTGAAGTGGAAATCATGAAATTCGGTGTATATGACTGTGAAGATGCGAAATAAAAAGATTTTTTTTTCGAAATTTGTACTTTTAGCCGGAAAATGGGTCGAATGGGGATAAAAATGGTACCAACCAAACGGCTGCAGCTATAATAATGAAATTCGGTGTGTACACTTCTCTGACTGTGGTAACACGAATAATAAAGAGTTCTTCTGATATTCGTAACATCAGGCCCATTTTCACATCGGTGGCTACGCCAACAAGCAAAATTGCCGCATCTGGGGCTCGGAAAACCTAATAGTTATTGTTGAGAAAATTCATGAATGAAAATGATCCGGAATTCCAACGAAAAATCATCTTGACTGATGAGGCCCATTTGCACCTCGGTGGCTACGTCAACAAGCAAAATTGCCGCATCTGGGGCTCGGAAAACCCAAAAGTTATTGTTGAGAAGCCTCTACATCCTCATCGTGTGACTGTTTGGTGCGGTTTATGGTCCGGCGGGGTCATTGGACCTTACTTTTTCGAAAATGAGGTTGGATCAACAGTTACAGGTTGGATTGCGCTATCGAGAGATGATTAATGCTTTTTTATGGTCGGAGTTGGTTGGTATTGATCTGGACAACGTTTACTTTAAACAAGACGGCGCTACGTGCCACACAAGCAACGAAACCATTGATCTTTTTGCGGGAAAAGTTTCCGGATCGTGTTATCTCTCGAAGAGGTGATCACAATTGGCCACCGAGATCTTGTGATTTAACACCTTGGGACTTCTTCCTTTGGAGCCACGTGAAAGATAAGGTCTACGCCAACAGCCCAGCGTCGATTCAAGACCTCAATGATAGAATTCGCGAGGCTATCGAGGACATAGGGCAGTCACTTTGCGATTTGGTTATGGAAAATTTCATGAAAAGGATATGGTCCTGTTAGCGTGGTCATGGTGGCCATTTGGCTGATGTTGTTTTCATCATTAACGGCATACCTTCCTCTTTATTATGAAATAAACATCCGATCATTTATCTCAAAAAAACGACATTTTTCTTTGAATACCAAAATAACACCTCTTGTTGGAAAACCCTGTATTTACTTGATTTCAGTACTTACTTTACTTTTAGGAAATTTTCAACAAAATTTTACTTAGATTTAGTAAAAATTTACTTGGTTTGAGTAAAAATTAATTTTCCTAAATTTTACTTTACACCTTTTTCAATTGTAATTCAAAAGACATCATTTGAAATTCAAAAGACACCAGTTGAAATTCAAAAATTCCATTTGCAATTCAAAAAATATCACTTTAAATTCAAAAATTCCATTTGAAATTCAAAAAATGTCAATTGAAATTCAAAACTCGTCATAAGTAATTCAAAAGACATAATTTGAAATTCAAAAGACATCATTTGAAATTCAAAAGACATCATTTGAAATTCAAAAATTATTCCATTTGTAATTCAAAAATTAACAAAAAATAGCAAATTATACATTAGGTCGGGTAGCATTTATTTATTTCTGTAAACTTTAATGTTCTGCTGTTAAGAAAACAGATTTACGTATCTCTCACGCAAATCACTCTAACCTATTTAAATTTAAAGATTTTAGAACTTCTATGAGGACGATAGGAATACTCTGAAATTTGGTCATGTTGATAATGTTTTCATAGACGTTATATACACCTGCAATATGAGCGATATTGCAAGACCTCTCACACAAATTGGCATAAGCTTTGGTTAAAATAATCAGTAACAATTTAATATTGGAAATGGTTTTACAATCATTTTATACCTGTAAAATAGTTATGATTTGTTGTACCTCCCACACAAATAATCCGACCCTAAGTAAAATGCAAATCATTATAAATTGTATGCAGATGCTCGCTGAACTGGTGAAGGTTATAAACTATATATGAAATTACCGACATTTTACATCATTATAATTATTAGTTGTTTATCATTTTTTTAAATCTGTTTCCAAAACTGCAGAATATCCAAATTTGAAGAAAAATAAATGCTACCCCAACTAATGTATATTTTTTCTTAAATAAGTTTGTTTAAGTTTCAAATGGAATCTTTTGAATTTCAAATGGAATAATTTTTGAATTTCAAATGACGAGTTTTGAATTTCATATGACGTCTTTTGAATTACAAATGACAAGTTTTGAATTTCAAATGAAGTCTTTTGAATTTCAAATGGTGTCTTTTGAATTACAAATGACGAATTTTGAATTTCAAATGATGAGTTTTGAATTTCAACTGATATTTTTTGAATTTAATTGATATTTTTTTAATTTCAATTGATATTTTTTGAATTTCAAATGGAATTTATGAATTTCAATTGATATTTTTTGAATTTCAAATGGAATTTTTGAGTTTCAAATGGTGTCTTTTGAATTACACTTGAAAATGGTGTAGTAAAAATGTACTTGGTTTACAATCAAATTACTTAGGTTTAGGAAAATTTCAACAAAATTTTACTTAGATTCAGTAAAAATGTAGGAAAAACTAAGTGCAATTTTCCTCAGTTTGAGTAAATATTTAATTTGGTTTGAGGAAAATTGGACTAGAATCAAGTTCAAAGCATGTAGTTCTTTCAAGGAAAAGTTTTAACTTGATATGAGGAAATATTGCTTAAGCACTATACGAAGTTCAATTTTCCTAAATTTTAGTTCATTTTAACTCATTATAGGGTTCACTTTTTTCTGAGTGTAGCTACAGTATTTAGCTGGCTATCATTTTTATCCCTTTTACCCCATTTTGTCCCTAAAAGTACTAATTTGAAGAAAGCCTTTGCGCATCTACTAAATCAGACAGAAATGTATAAATCGAATTTCATGTTTCTAGCCGCAGCCGTTTGTTTGGTACCCTTTCTCCTCGTTTCCACCTGAAAGTACAGATGTAGACAATTTTGTATATTTTGGGGTACGTTTATGCTATACGGGGAATTTGCATTCCAAATATAAAGTCTATTGGAAGCACAAACCTTCAAAATGATTGATTTGATATTTTCTGTCCTTGTAAGGGAAAATGTTTTCCCTTCTTCCCAACCGATCTACAATTATTAGACGTATTCTTGCACGACGTCCTGACGTCCTGCTCCTTTCGGTTAGATGCTAGTGTGTTTTCAACGGATTTCTTAGAATTTTATGACGATATTTCAAACGGAATGACAAGCTATGGTGAAAAATGTGGTTTCATATTTCTTTTGCTCTTCTCCCCAATTTATTACAATGTTGCAGGCACATCTGAGGGATCTCCTCAGAGAATAGTTGAAAGTGCTACCAATGCCATGAGCTATACATTCCACTAAACTAAACACTTACTTGCATTAGTATTAAAATGCGAAATTATTATTATTATTTTATGAGAATTTATGACAAGTACTTACAAGGTCAATTGTGGCAAATAACATAATTTGTCATGTCTGCGCATGCGTGGTGGCTTATGGCGAAGTCATTGGGGGACAAAACGTTTCCACAGCAAAACGATCAATAAATTCTCTTTTCGCTGTCTTCCACTTCCACTGACTGCATGCCTGGGTGGAGTGTGTGCTACAAACGTGTACGAGGGTACATATTTTCAAACATATGACAATAACATATTTATAACAATAATTTAGTCTATGAATTTGCAATTTATTTGCAACGTTTTGGCGTGGTGGACCAATATGGGCGTCATCAGCAAGAATGACGCTGCCGCAGCTGCTCGTAACGGGCCGCAGGTATCATTTAAACACTGTGGGCAGTTGAATTCGAGGTGCATGTGCAACATTAGAGGGGGTCGTGGAAGAAGTTGTTGCCCCCAATAGATTTTTATCAGATTTTAGAGTCAAAAAAAATAAATAATGGCTATGTATTTGCTGTATTAAAATTTAATTAATATTTCCATTTAATTATAATTTAATTAATTATTACAATTTTATTAACATTTTTCAATATTAAAAAAAATAAAGAGGTACTTTTTGATGGAAATATTGTTCACTTCATCGGCTGCTTTTTTAGTGAATGATATTGGACTTTTAAGACGTATCAATGGCCGGAGTGGAAGTGAGAGTAGGGTATTAAGATTCATTACGGTCAAAGTTTATGTCGGTCTTACTTGTGTTGTTTTGTGGCTTTATAAGGCTAAACCAAAGTAAAATGTTTGCTGATAACAGCAAACGTGGAGTTTGTTTATAAAGAGTGAAACCCACTTCAGTGTACATTCGTATCTAGACTCACAGTGGTTCGATAGAAAAATATTTATGATTATATATCTTATATACCCTCCACCACGGAGTGCATTCCACAGTATTACCAGCAGATTAAAGGATGTCGACTTTACATAAAAGTACCGAACCATATTACGAAAATTGAGATATGTTTATGCACATTACTATATTTGATTACTATTTCAAACTATAATGTATATTTATGCGCACTGTTTAAAATCGACTACTATATATAAATAAAATGCTGAAATTGTGAAAGTGAACATGTCTAAATATTAGGCGATAGTCAGTCGCCATTTTCAGATACAGACAAAGTGATATGAAAAGTATAAATTTTAAAGATATCCCCATTTGCCCCATTCTCCGCCCAAATGTACAAATTTCGAAAAAAAAACTTTTTATTTCGGGTCTTCATAGTCAGAATGTATATACCTAATTTCATGATTTCAACCTCAGCAGTTTGCCACTTTTATCCCTCTTTTTCAATTATATCACTTAAAAGTACAAATTTCGAAAAATCCCTCTATTTTACGTGTCTATGCAGTACATCTATCAGTACATCGAAATCATGATTCGTTTGGTTGGTTGTATTTCCATCCTATTTTAATTTCAAAAGTATAAATTTTGAAAATACCTTATCTCTCACGTACGCAGTATAAGACAACTTCATGATTCTACCATTTTTTGTCGTAAAAGCAACAAAATAAAGTACGATTTTTTTATTTTACGTGGCTATGCAGTCAGAGGAATGAATACACCGAATTCCATGATTCTATCAGCGGCCATTTTGTTGGTACCATTTTTATCCCCTTTTTAAAATTTTGCCCCCTAAAGAGTACGACTATCTAAAATCTCTTTATTTTACGTATCTACACAATTAGAGGGATGTACACACTGAATTTAATCATTCTAGCTGTATTCGTTTTCAGAGTATCCCTTGAATGTACGAATTTGGAAAAAACGTTTTATTTTTCGTGTCTACGCAGTCAGAGGAATGTATACTCCGAATTTCATGATTCTAGCTGCTGTCATTTGGTAGGTACTATCCCCTTTTCCATTTGAACCCCAAAAAGTACGAATTTTGGAAAGTTCGAATGTATATATCGAATTTCATTATTCTAGGTGCAGCCGTTAGGTTGGTACTATTTTTATCCCTTTATCCCCATTTAACGCCTTAAAAGTACGAATTTAGAAAAAATACTTTTATATTATTTATCTACTCTATTAGAGGAATGTACACGCCGAATTTCGTGTTTCTAGCTGTTGTCGTTTGATAGGTACCATTTTTATCCCCTTTTGTCCCATTTCGCCCCCTACAAATAAAAATCACTCTATGGTGCCCTTTTATGCTATAAAGGGAATGCGCATCGCAAATACCACGTAAATACAAGCTAATATGTTCAAAAAACATGCTGAAATACTCTAAATATTAGGGGTATTTTCAGTCCTTGTGAGGGAAAAAAATTTTCCCTCTGGGCCGATTTCGTCCACTTTCAATCCCAACCGATCTACAACCATAAGACACATTTAGGAAAAATTTGAACCTCCTAGCTCATTTCGTTCGGCCGCTATCGTGCTTTCAACAGACAGACAGACGGACATGGCTATATCATCTTAGAATTTTACCACGACCCAGAATATATATACTTTATTGGGTCTCCGATGAATATTTCAAGGTGTTACAAACAGAATGACAAAGTGAATATACCCCCATCCTGGAAGTGGAGGGTATAAAAACGTAATTTATTTTTTTTTTGACTATGTAACTGTTTCTCTCTCATTTTAAGAGATTTTGCACTCAATTTTTTGGGCATATTTCCGACAAATAAACTCCGATTGTTATAAAATTTAGCGTGGGGATAAAGACAATTTGCTCATTAGTGGGAGAAAAATGAGGAAATTGGGCTTTGGAACTAAAAAATCTGACTTTTTGTACTAAATGTATCCTATCTTCCAAGGGTGCAATTTCGTGCAGGCAAAAGTTACACTACGAAAGCGGGGAATCCTTCAACCTTTCCAAATATGTATATATTTTGTTAAAGGCTTTTGCAGGAAAAAAGTTGTGTTGGTCCAAAGGCAGACATTTGTCCGAGAAGGATATTTTGTTACAATATTCATTACAACCAAACTATATTTGGCACAAACATAGTTTCCCGTCATAATAAAGCTAAGAAACAACAATTTCTAATAAAAGAAAATTGAGTGCAAAATCTCTTAAAATGTTTGAGAAACTGTTCGATAAAATCAAAAAAGAAATACGTTTTTTCAATTTTCAAAATCTGAAAATCTTTAATACAAAAACATATTTGTTTTCTTCGCATTATGAAAAAATACGTAAAAATATGTTTAAACAAGTAAGAAAAGGCTAAAGTCGGGCCGACTCTATGATACACTCCACTTTCTATCCGAATACAATTTAATTCGGTAAAAAGGGAAAACGGGAAGGATTTTTGTATCCTGTAAATGTATGTGTTTGACAAAAAAAGTTAAATCGGAAAGGACATTTGTCTGGGGGTATATTGAAATTTGGAACGAAATAGGTGAAATATAATATAGTATAGTTTGGCCAAAATCGGTTAAACAACAACAATATTTGTATTTCGGCTATATCTAAATATGAACCGATCTTACCCACTTTCATTATAGGTTTTTGTACTTGGATTATAAGCTGTTGTGCCAAATTTAAAGAAAATCAAGTAGAATATGTGGTCTCTAAAGCGGCAAAAGACAAATCGGGAGCGACATTTGTATGGGGGCTATATCTAAATCTGAACCGATCTTACCCAATTTCTGCACAGGTTAGTTCGATTATAAGATGTTGTGCCACATGTAAAGAAAATCGAGTACAATATGTGGTTTCTAAAGCGGCAAAAGTGAAATCGGGAGCGACATTTGTATGGTGGCTATATCTAAATCTGAACCGATCTTACCTAATTTCTGCATATGTGTTTCTATTTGAATTATAAGATGTTGTGCCAAATTTAAAGAAAATCGATTTCAATATGGGGTTTCTAGAGCGGAAAATGTCAAATGGGGAGCGAGATTTGTATGGGTGCTATATCTAAATCTGAACCGATCTTACCCAATTTTTGCATAGGTGTTTCTAGTTGAACTATAATATGTTGTGCCAAATTTAAAGAAAATCGAGTACAATATGTGGTTTCTACAGCGGAAAATGTCAAATCGGGAGCGACATTTGTATGGAGGCTATATCTAAATCTGAACCGATTTGCCTCAAATTAAATAGCGTTCGTCCTTGATCCACAAAACTTATTTGTGCCAATTTTTGTTAAGATCGGACTACAATTGCGGCCTGTAATTTGATTACAAAAATAGATGGACAGACAGACAGACGGACATTGCTAAATCGACTCAGAAAGTGATTCTACTTAATAATGGGTCTATCTCGCTTCCTTTTGGGCGTTGCAAACAAATGCACAAAGACAGAAATAATACTCTCGTGGAGTGTATAAAACATCAAAATAAAAATTTAATTTTCTTTAAAACCGAAAAATATGAAAAGTGGCCGATTTCTAAAATATATCCGATTTTGCGATTTTTAAGGTTAATATCTCAAAATAATACTTGGGTCCTTGTCTAATTTTGTTTTTTTTTTTTGCAGAACTCAAAAATGTCTACTAGAACAAGTTATTGAATTTTGGCCGATGGATTTTGATTGTGAACCACTGCGCGCCGTCCACCGGTTTTTTTTTTTTTTTGAAAAAAATGATAATTTCGTCAAACAGGAGAAAGCGATGTTTTCATGTCGGTTGATCGGGTTTTTAAATACAAAAACATTTGAAAATGTTGAATATATCGTTCTTAAATTGATTAGGATCCTTGTACAATAATATATGGAAATAGTGAATAGTATATGGAAATACCTGGGCATGTGTTCATGCAGTGGAGTTGGTTAGATTGAACCAACAGATTGACTTGCGATATGAAATTAAAGGCCTGATTACAAAATTGAATCTTTTAACAAATCATCAGAAAATCAACCAAAATTACAATATTTTATGGAGAACAAGTAAAAATCGGCGTTAAGTTCGGTCGGGTCGAACTTTATATACCCTCCCCATGGATTGCATTCCACAAAGACTGTCGATTTTACAGAAGTGCAGTAATATTACAGGAAAATACATTTTTTTTTTAACATAGCCAAACCAAAACAAATACAAATTTTGAACGATGAAAGGTGAGGAAAAATGGTTTTTAAATAGGCGAACGCTTCGCCATCTTTGTTGATAGCTTTCACGAAGTTTTTTATGAGTCCGAGCTTTATGTGAAGAGGTGGGAGAAAAACATTTTCCTTTTTTATGAGTGGTGTATATTTCACGTTGTCGCTGCCGGGGATGAAGTTAACTCTTTCTGTCCAACTCCTCCTGGTGTAATGATGTTGACGATCGCGGCTGTCCCAAAGGCAGAGAAAACAACAGTACTTTGTGAATCCACCTTGTAATCCACAAACGATACCGATAACCTTAAGGTCGGCACAAACTTTCCAATCGTGCCTCTCATAGTTAAGGTAAAGTGCCATGACTTCGTATGTTTCCTTGGTGTCAACGGCATGAGCAATTGGAATCGAAGGTTTCTCGTTGCCGTTGTGCAGTAAAATTGCTTTAAGGCTCTGCTTGTTGCTGTCGATGAAAAGACGCCACTCTCCTGGATCGTAAGAGTACCCGAGTTCACCAAATAATCCGGGAATGTCCTTACAAAAACAGATGTTGTCTTTTTTTGTGTAGTACCTTGCGTATGGTTCATGACGCTTCCTGTAGATTGTTGTCACCACACCAGGAGCCAAGAAACCGAACTGTTGCATGCGCGATGCATGCAACTCTGCATCTTCCTTGGAGAGTTTCAATTCTCTAACCCAATCGTTCAGTTCTGCTTGGGAACATAAGCGTTGACCTCCATGCAATGTATATGTTGACTCGCATTCTGATGTGGTTTCTACTGTCTCCGGATCTGATGTTGGATGTATCGCCTCATTATTAGATGCCCATCTTGAAACGGACGGTTGCGGGTCCACTGGTTCTTCGCAAAATGGCACTGGAAAATTCACTGTTGAAACAGCAGCGTAAGTCCATCGTATATTTTTTCCCACGCCTGTTTTTTTGCTAAGACAGAAGTAGCAATCTGTTACATGGCAAAGCGGAGCTCTCCAAAGCATTGGCATGATGATTCTCGGCTGTCGTCTGAAAGAATTTCAATAATAAGTTATATATGTTCTTGAATTTCGTAATCTACACTTACCTTGAGTCAGCTAGCTGTACGTAGCACCTTGGACATAGAGCACTTGGTGTCCACCGCTCATCTATGTTTGAGACCTTTAAATTGAAGCTCTCTTCAAATGAATCTCTCAATTTAGGTGAAAAACAACGCTTGTTTTTTTCAGAAACGTATTCTCCGCACATGTAACAAAAATTACTTGGATTGGTATTGCATTCAAATCCTCGCGAACGTTTGCTCATTTTAACTATCGCGTTCGTCGACACTTGTTGAATGAGTAAAATCGATCAATGAAGACCTATTTATACTGTGTATTGTTTAGTATTTTACTGACAGGTACTTATAAATGGGTGTATATTTTTTTACGGTGGCTACATACCTGTTTCACCATGTGTGAGTCTTAAATTTTCCGAATAATGACCACCCTTAAATGTGGGTTGCATTTCTGTAAAAAAATCATACAGGTAGCCAACGGAAAACCCAAATAATTAAAAAAGTCCCCTTTCCTTTTTTCCTTTTAATTGTTCACGCACATTTATTAGCGTTTATTACTTTGCTTACGCAATCATAAAAATTAAATAACCCTTTGTTTATTCCGTTTTGTTAATTCTGAGAATCAAAAAAAAAAAGAAAAAACCTTACCATAGACAAAGTTGTGCATATGTCGAGCAAATTTTTGAAATTCATACCTTTACTCAATTGCGAATAAAAGCGAAACGCGTGCATCGATTTTCATGATCTTTGTCTCATTTTGCTCATAGGTTATGTGACTTTACGTAAAAGTAATAAGATTTGACATTTTTTTTCATTTTGGATTTTTTATGGATTTAAAAAAAAAAATTTAAATCTTTAGGCAAAAAATAAGTTTTTTCCTTTATATATTCATTTTTAACTTGGAAACTGTTGCTTGTATAGGAAAACAATATATGAACAGATTAAGGGAATTGTAATTTTAAATTTTTTAAAATTTAATTCAATTAAATCGGGCTAGTGGTTCCCGAGTTATGCCGGACGAAACAAATTAACCAAAAAAAATTTTTAAAATTAAAAAAAAAAAAAAACAAAAACCAAACGAAAAAAAATTTTTATTGCGTTTTTCGAGCTCATGTCAAGGTTATCTACACAAATTATCGCATCCCGAGTACATTTTGACTGTTGACTAGTGTTATAAGAGGTACATAAATTTTAATTTTACCGTTTGTTTTTTTTCTTTGCCTGGCGAAGCGGGCGGGTTTCAGCTAGTACTATATATATAGAAATAATACCTCAAGTCAATTCAAAAACTAAATATTCTTATCTTTATATCTTCAAGAAACTTAAATACCATAAATATTGGTAGATAGTGGGAGGGAGCTACATTTAGTTGTATTTCCGTTCTATTTTAAGTCCAAAAGTACAAATTTTGAAAATCCATTATCAGACGTACATAGTTGAAAATAACCCATCTTCATGATTCAACCAATTTTTGCCGTAAAAGAAAAATTACGAATTTGGAAAAAACTTTTTATTTTGCGTGTCTATGCAGTCAGAGGAATGTATACACCGAATTCCATGATTCCAGCGTGCCCATTTGGTTGGTACCATTTTTACCCCCTTCACGTTTCTACGAAATTAGACTTTCATCATTCTAGCTGTAGTTGTATAGTTGGTACTATCTGTATCCCTCTGTGCCATTGTATCCCTTGAAAGTACGAATTTCGAAATATTCGTCTATTTTCCGCGTCTACGCAGTCAGAGGAATGTATATTCCGAATTTCATGACTCTAGCTGCGGTCATTTGATTGGTACTATTTTTATCCCCTTTTTCATTTTAACCCCAAAAGTACGAATTTCGAAAAATTCGTCTATTTTCCGTGTCTACGCATTCAGAGGAATGTATACTCCGAATTTCATGACTCCAATCAAATGGTATTATTTTTATCCCCTTTTTTCATTTTAACCCCAAAAAGTACGAATTTCGAAAAATCTTTATTTTAAGTGTCTACGCAATCAGGGGAATGTATACACCGAATTTCATTATTCCAGGTGTAGCCGTTTGGTTGGTACCATTTTTATCCCTCCGGATTGGTACTATTTTTATCCCCTTTTTTCATTTTAACCCCAAAAAGTACGAATTTTGAAAAATCCGTGTATTTTACTTGTCTATGCAATCTGAGGAATGTATACACCGAATTTCATTATTCTAGGTACAGCCGTTTGGTTGGTACCATTTTTATCCCTCTGTTCCCATTTTACCCCTTAAAAGTACGAATTTGGAAAAAATACTTTTATATTATGTATCTACTCAACTAGAGGAATGTACACACCGAATTTCATGTTTCTAGCTGTTGTCGTTTAATATGTACCATTTTTATCCCTTTTTTGCCCCATTTCACCCCCTACAAATAAGAATCACTTTATTGTGCACGTTTTTGCTATAAGGGAAATGCGCATACCAAATATGTAGCAAATATAATCAGACATATTCAAAAGACGTGCTTAAATACGCTAAAATATTAGGGATTATTATGGGTATTTTAGTCCTTGTGAGGGAAAAAATTTTCCCTTTGGGCCGATTTCGCCCCGTTTCAATCCCAACCGATCTACGACTATAAGACGCATTTATGGAAAATTTGAACGTTCTAGCTCCTTTAGTTTAGATGCTAGCGTGCTTCCAACAGACGGACGGACATGGCTAGATCGTCTTAGAATTTTAATACGATCAAGAATATATATACTTAATAGGGTCTCAGGTCGATATTTCAAGGTGTTACAAACGGAATGACAAAGTTAGTATACCCCCATCCTGGAGGTGGAGGGTATAAACATTTGTGTTGACTTGTGAATCTATATACCTCACTGTGCACTAAACAAAATTTTAGGTCTCGTACACATAGTGGTGGACGATATATAAGTTTCGCATCTTCACAACTATTAATCTGCGAAGCCACTGTGCTCGGCACGGTCAGAATGTCTGACAGTTGCCAGAGGAGCAGTGTATGGCATTTTGTCAATTAAAATAGACAACATTAGGAGGCAAAAACGACAGTGAGACGACATGCACCAATTATGTTCAAATATCGAGAAACGTCAAGAATCATAATGAATATTATTGCCAATTAATTATTAAACAGCGACAGAATAAACACGCTCACGCCCCACTCCATGAACACGTTGAACAATTGATTCTGAGTTCGATTTTGAATTTGAATTCAAATCTAAATTTGAATATGAATGTGAATGCAATGTGTGCAGTGCGCGCGCTTGCATTTTGCACAAATAATTATGATTTTTTATTACTTTATTTTAATCGAGAGTTTATATGCTCCACTATGCTCGTGTGTCGCCTGAAGAGGAGTGGGCTTGGTGCTGCTGCTGCCTGCCTGCCGAAATGAATGTGAACGAATGAAGCTGAAATATTGTCAAGTGTCCGCCTTTGGTTGCATGCCATGCCAGCCGGCAGTTGCACATAATTATTTGATATGACTGCAACATGCACCGCCACCACCACCACATTCGCCTCTTGCCTCTTCGACTGACTGGTAAGCAAAGGTGTACGTTACGTGTACGTGATATGTGCCGGAGCAAATATTTGCATTTGCATTTCATAAAGATTAATATTTTATTGTTGAAATAACAAATCGTTGCTGTCTATTGATTGAGTGCAAATAATAATGGAATTTTAAAGCACCATTATAAAATGTTTTAATTATGTATATCACAAATAAATATGTATGTACATATGTATTTCCCAAATACATAGTCATGTCGATGTCATGGGTGGCCGGTCTGCATTCACTTTTCGAATTCGAATGTAGGTGTTGCAAATTTATAAATGCGAGCGAAGTGTTTATAATATCCGTTAGCAGTTCAAAACGAAGCTAAACTGGGTCTTAAGTAGCTAAAAATGACACTTCTTCTAGGAGGCAATGGAACATTAGGCTGGGTTGTGGTCCATACAAAGCGAAATAAGTAAAAACGGAGATAAGTTCGGCACGAACTTTATATACCCTCCACCATGGATTGCATTTCATAGAGCCTGTCCATTTTCGTAGAAGTACAGTAACATAACAGGAAAATTTTAATTTTTTAAACAATTAAAAATACTGAAAAATAATTTTATAAATAAATATAAAATTTTACTTACTTTAAACCACGCTTATAAGGCGAGGCTACCAATATGTTTGTACTATATATATCGAAAAAATACTTCAAGCACAATTCAAAAAGTATATATAAAGCAGCATTCTTCAAAAAAGCTTAAATAGTAAAGGGTGGTACGAATTTTGTCTACTTAAACAGAGGAATGTATACACCAAATTTCATTATTCTCGGTGCAGCCGTTTGGCTGGTACCATTTTTATCCCTTTATTCACAGGTTACCCCTTAATAGCACGAATTTGGTAAACATACTTTTATATTATGTATCCACTCAATTAGAGGAATGTACACACCGAATATCTCACATAATCAACAAGTAAGGAAAGGCTAAAGTCGGGTGGGGCCGACTGTATAATACCCTGCAACACTCCCTGCGTATATACCTCGCTTTGATTACTAAACCCAGGTATTTCATGGGAGAAAGGCTAAAGACGGACGGAGCCGACAATATATCTCACTACAATTCAATTCGGTAAAAAAGTGAAATCAGGAAAGATTTTTGAATCCATACTTTATATATATATACTTATAGGGTACCAGGTCGATATTTCCTGGAGGTGAAGGGTATAATTGAATAAAACAAGTAAGGAAAGGCTAAAGTCGGGCGGGGCCGACTGTATGATACACTCCACTTTCAATCCGATTACAATTTAATTCGGTGAAAAAGTGAATACGGGAAGGATTTTTGTATCCTGTAAATGTATGTGTTGACAAAAAATGTTAAATCGGAAAGGACATTTGTATGGGGGTATTTAGAAATCTGGAACGAAATAGGTGAAATATAATATGTATAGTTTGGCCAAAATCGGTTAAAAATTTGGGAGCAACATTTGTATTTGCGCTATATCTAAATCTGAACCGATCTTAGCCGCTTTCACCATAGGTTTTTTACTTGGATTATAAGCTGTTGTGCCAAATTTAAAGAAAATCGAGTACAATATGTGGTTTCTAGAGCGGAAAATGTCAAATCGGGAGCGACATTTATATGCGGGCTATATCTATATCTGAACCGATTTGCCTCAAATTAAATAGCGTTCGTCCTTGATGCACAACACTTTTTTGTGCCAATTTTTGTTAAGATCTGACTATAATTGCGACCTGTAATTTGATTACAACAATAGATGGACATACGGACTGGCGGACATTGCTAAATCGACTCAGAAAGTGATTCTGAGCCGATCTGTATAATAAACAATGGGTCTAACTCGTTTCCTTTTGGGTGTTACAAACAAATGCACAAAGATATAATACTCTTGTAGAGTGTATAAAAACATAATGAAATACTATAAATATTATGGGAATTTTCAGTCCTTGTGAGGGAAAATTTTTTCCATGTGGGCCGATTTCGCTAATTTGCAATCCCAACTATAACACGTATTCATGCAAAATGTGGACGTTATAGCTACTTTCCTTTAGATGCTAGCGTGCTTTCAACAGGCGGAGGGACAGACATGACTAGATCGTCTTAGTATTTTATGGCGATCAAGAATATATATACTTTATAGGGTCCCATGTCGATATTTCAAGGTGTTACAAACGGAATGACATAGTTAGTATACCCCCATCCTGGAGGTGAGGGGTATAATTGAATCAAAAAAAATCTTTTTAAAACAGATAATTCATTTATAGACTAATCACATAGTCAATTTCCAACACCAAGAAATTGTCGAGCTAGACCCACCTTTAAGATCGGCTTAGAATCACTAGCGATTTAATATAGCCCCCCATACAAATGTACCTCCGAATTACACTATTACTTCTCTAAACAATTTTGCAGATCATGTTATATTTCACCTAGAAACACTTATTATAAAAGTCAACTATATGGATCCATGTTTTGGTACAGCCCATACGAATAGGGCCCCCAGTTTAGACTATTATCGCTCTAAAACCCACATCTTACGTCGGATCTTGACAACATTTTCAGGATAATGTTATATTTGAACTAGAAACAGCTAACGTGAAAGTGATATAGCTCCCATTTACACTATTACTGGTTTAAAATGCACATTTTACATCGGGTATTGATCAAATTTTGCAGATCGAGATATATTTCAACTAGGAATACCTAAAGGGAACTATATAGCAGCTATGTCAAATATGCATTTGTAATCGGATCTTGATACAAGTTTCAAGTTCATCAGGTTATACTTAGTCTGAGAATATCTACTGTAAAATTTGTCGGTATGGGTCCATGTCTTCAAATAGCACCACACATCTGTAACCGACTTTAGCTTTTCTACACTTGTTTATAAATAACACTGTCCGACAGTCCATATTACATTTGAACCAGATGATATACATCTGAAACTATAGATGAAATGGAGTTAAATGGCGTTTTTAGTTTTTCAATTTCTCATCCTGTTGTGCATTAAAAGGACTACAAAGTTCCAAAGGATACAATTTCACAAAAAAATATTTTAGATGGTTAATCTCATGACATTATAAATGACATATTAAAGAAAAGAATCTTCAAATTTGAAGCTTCCATCTGCCTTAGTTTAGCATTAATAACCATTTCTAGTTTTCCATCTTTAACTAGGGTGCACACTTTAAATAGTTGTTGATGCTGAACTAATATAGATAGAAGTATTATATTTGAAGTATTTTCAACAGATTTCCTCCTCTTTAATTTGACCCTAATACAGTTATCATAGGGTGCGAATAAGTATTTAAAATAATTGTTTACAGAATTGTATTTTAAATAATTTTGTTTAATGATTTTACATATCTATTGTTTTAATAATGTATTTAATTTTTTTATTAATTATTACTACATTAAACCATTTAAATTAGTTTTATTTAATTTAGTCCTAATTTAATTTAATTTTATTCGCATTCTGTATTATTTGATACTCTCCAAATATTTTTATACCCTCCACCTCCAGGATGGGGGTATACTAACTTTGTCATTCCGTTTGTAACACCTTGAAATATCGACCTGAGACCCTATAAAGTATATATATTCTTGATCGTCATAAAATTCTAAGACGATCTAGCCATGTACGTCCGTCCGTCCGTCTGTCCGTCTGTTGAAAGCACGCTAGCATCTAAACGGAAGGAGCTAGAGCGTTCAAATTTTCCATAAATGCGTCTTATAGTCGTAGATCGGTTGGGATTGAAATGGGGCGAAATCGTACCAAAGCCAAAAATTGTTCCCTCACAAGGACTAAAAAACCCCATAATAATCCCTAATATTTTAGCGTATGCATGTTTATTGAATATGTCTGTTTATATTTGCTTGATATTTGGTATGCGCATTCCCCTTATAGCAAAAACGTGCACCATAAAGTGATTCTTATTTGTAGGGGGTAAAATGGGGCAAAAAAGGGATAAAAATGGAACATATTAAACGGCAACAGCTAGAAACACGAAATTCGGTGTGTACATTCCTCTAATTGAGTAGATACATAATATAAAAGTATTTTTTCCAAATTCGTACTTTTAAGGGGTAAAATGGGTATAGAGGGATAAAAATGGTACCAACCAAACGGCTGTACCTAGAATAATCAAATTCGGCATAGACAAGGAAAATACACGGATTTTTCACAATTCGTACTTTTTAAAAATAGTACCAACCAAATGACTGCAGCTAGAGTCATGAAATTTAGAGTATACGTTCCTCTCACTGTGTAGAAATTCGTACTTTTTGGGGTCAAAATGGAAAAAGGGGATAAAAATAGTACCAACCAAATGACTGCAGCTAGAGTCATGAAATTCGAAGTATACATTCCTTTGAATACGTAGACATGGAAAATAAAAGGTTTTTTCCAAATTCGTACTTTCAAGGGATACAATGGGTATAGAGGGATAAAAATGGTACCAACCAAACGGCTACACCTGCAATAATGAAATTCGGTGTATATATTCCTAAGAATGAAACGTGTCTACGCACGGAAAATAAATGATTTTTTCGAAATTCGTACTTTCAAGTTATCCAATGGTACAGAGGGATAAAAATAGTACTAACTGGGTAGAATCGTCAAATAAAGAGATTTTAGATAGTCGTACTCTTAAGGGCGTAAAAATGGTACCAACCAAATAGCCGTAGCTGGAATCATGGAATTCGGTGTATACATTCCTCTGACTGCATAGACACACAAAATAAAAAGTTTTTTCAAAATTCGTACTTTTTTTAGTACTATGTACGTCTGATAATGGATTTTCAAAATTTGTACTTTTGGAATTAAAATAGAATAAAATACAAACAACTGTAGCGCGTTCTACCAATATTTATGGTATTTAAGCTTTTTGAAAATATAAGTAGAAGAATATTTATTTTTTGAATTGAAATATTGGTAGCCTTGCCTTATAAGCATGGTTTGAAATAATTAAAATATTATATTTATTTATAAAATTATTTTTTTAATATTTGTATTTGTTTTGATTTGGCTATATAAAAAAAAATATATTTTCCTGTAATATTACTGCACTTCTACGAAAATCGACATCCTCTGTGGAATGCAATCAATGGTGGAGGGTATATAAAGTTCGGCCCGGCCGAACTTAACGCCGTTTTTACTTGTTTAAGTTGTGAATTCTGTCATAAATGGTTTGCCTTATTTATTCACCACTCATAACAAAGGATAGCTAAGATGGTTGTAGTGGTAGTAGTGGTAATAGCAACCAGAAAGTCCGCTCTTATCCCCATCCCGGTAGCTGAGGATTTTTAAAATAGAAGTTGAAAGTAGTAAAAAAGTGGATTCTTTGCCACAACTTACAATCAACTTTTAAGTGTTTCAAAATTAAATTAAATTAAATTCATTAGTGAAGAGTCCAGCTTTCACTACTTCCGATTCACAATATTAGCATCCTGTTCTCTTCCTCGGAAACTCCCTTTATTTCTGTTGTTTATGTCCAGCAACTTGGAAGTATTTTCAAAAATATTCATGTCTATGGTAGACATCAGGCCAGAGTTCGTCCTACGGCATGAACAATTAAATTGAAATTGAAGATTTTCGAAACAGATGTGAAATAGGTACTTGTGCTTCTGTTATAAATACACACATTTTAGGATGCATTAAAAATGCCAATATTTTTTCCTTGAGCTTTGCTTTAAATTTCCACAGCCCATTGTTATTGGGACGTGTAGCGTGTATCGCACTTGGCAGTAGTTTTGTTGGCATGTCCGTCGTTGGGTCAACACCACACCAAACAGCAACGGCTTCCTCGACAGTTCACAGTATGTGAGAGTGTGTGTTTGTGCGTTCCATGAATCCTTTCGCTGAACATCTGCTGCAAGGATGCTGGCTGATGTTTGATGTGATGTGATGTGTGTGTGCGTATGTACATTAAATGCAATCCAACCTACCATCTATGTATGTATGTATGTATTTGCAGAAGCATTTCATTTTCAAATTTGAAAATCAGGAGCTAATGCGAATGAACTCCTTTTCATTTTATGGTACTCCCATTGTTCGTTGGCTTGTTATCCTTTTGTGCGATGTCCGTATGTATGCATGTATGTGTTTGTTTGTTTCTCTGTGCGTTCTGTTGAGTACCCAATTTTTAACCCTTTCATTTGCATACGACCGCTGTTTTCCCAATAATAACTACTCGCATAAACATGCACACAGCGGCGGACTTACGAATTTGAAGGGGGAGGATTTAATTTGGTCATACGTTTTTTTATGACAAAACACAACAAAATAATATTTTTTTTTTTCATATTTTACTCAAATACCAATTCAATCATCAAAAGTACCTCTAATATTTGAGCTCTCATTTTGGAACTATAGGGCCCGCAAAATAACTTTTTTTTGAAAATGCTATGAAAAAACTACTGAATACTTTCTCAATTTTTTTTATTTGAAAGTACAATCCTTCCGGTTATCAATGGAAAATAATTTCATTCAAATGGCTGCCTCGGGCACCCCACAAATAATAGTCCAACGGTTGAATAATAAATGGCGGACCCTATATAAGTCCGATGACATCTGCTTATATGTTCAAATAAAGACAATTTGGATGGCCACAAATGTTGCGAATATCATTTTCACACAGTGGATTGGGAACACTCTCCATAAAAATTGAAAAAAAAAAAATATTTCGAAAAAAATCATTTTTTCTGACAGGAAAAAAATCATAAAAAATAGAAGAAAATTTGGAAAAAAATATTTTGTTTAATTTTTTATTGCTAACATTCTAACGATTTATAGATAAATATAGAAATTATGGCACTCTTTGTAGACACAAAAGATATTTTAAACAAGTAAGGAAAAGCTGAAGTCGGGCGGGGCCAACTATATAATACCCTACACCACTCCCTGCGTATATACCTCGCTTTTATTACTAAGCCCAGGTGTTTCATGGGAGCAATTTTATGTAGTTCATATAAATTATACATTAATTTACTATCAATTCATCTTTAGTCATATTTAACAAATATGGTAAACTAGCAGTACCCGCTGCTTCGCACGCGAAAAAGCCAGGTATTTGTTGTTAGTTTTATCCGTCTCTGTTTTAGGATAGTATTTATTTGATTTTCTTTTCTAAAGTAGTAAATTGGAAACATAGCACTCATATACAGTCAAAGCAATGTGCTTGTCGATGTGCACTTTTTTTAGCTGAACTCCCTTCGTATATATATTTTTTATCATTTTCTACCCAGTTTTTAACAAAAAATTACAACCGCAGAGCCTTGTATTCGAAATAAAAATCAATTTTGATGGCGCTTCTACATGGTCAGAGGATTTAGAATTTACATTCTAAATTTCATGGTTCTAGCTGTAATCCTAAAGTTGGTACCATTTTTATCCCTTTTTGTCCTGAAAATCAATTTTCGAAAAATCAATTTGGATTTGTTCTTCTACGTTGTTAGAGGAATTGACACACCAAATTTCACGACTATAGCTGCAATACTTAAATTAGTACCATTATTATTCCTTTTTGTCCCTCGTAACCCTTAAAAGTACAAATTTTGAAAAATCCAATTTTAATGCGCTTATACAGGGTCAGATGATTTAACATACCAAATTTCACGATTCTTATTATAATAAATTAGTTGGTACTATTTTTATCCCTTTTTGTCCTGCTCACCTCTTATAAGTAAAAATTTCGAAAAATTCAATTTTACTGCGCTTCTACATGGTCAGAGGAACTTACATATCAAATTTCAAGATTCTAGCTACAATACTTTAGTTGGTACCATTTTTCTCATTTTTTGTCCCGCGCAACCCTTAAAAGTACAAAATGCATTTATATTGCGCTTCTATGTGGTGAGAGGAATTTACATAACAAATTTCACGATTCTTACTATAATAAATTAGTTGGTACAAATAAGTACAAATTTCGAAAAATTCAATTTTACTGCGCTTCTACATGGTCAGAAGAACTTACATATCAAATTTCAAGATTCTAGCTACAATACTTTAGTTGGTACCATTTTTATCCCTTTTGTCCCGCTCACCCCTTATAAGTACAAATTTCGAAAAATCAATTTTTATTGCAAGTCTACGTTGTCAGAGAAATTCTACCATTACCATTCTTACCCCTTTTTGTCTCTTTCCTCCCTTAAAAGTACAAATTTCAAATAATCCCTATTTGTAGCGAATTTCATGTTTCTAGCTACTGCCGTTTAGTCAGGACGAAGGTTCGATGTTTATCCCTTTTTGTCCCATTTTACCCCCTAAAAGTACGAATTTCGCAAAACCCTTTCTTAGTCGACGTTTACGTCATATTTGGAAACTACCCTGAAAAATTCATTAGCCTGGCTTCAGCCGTTTGGTCTGTGGGCTGGTCAATGATTAGTCAGTCTTTTATATATATAGAGATAATTGATCCAATTTTCCAGCAGACAAATACAAATTATACAGTAGTAACAGGATGAATCGGACCGACATTTGAAAGGGGGCCCATAACAACACTTGAGGCCTGGTCCAAAACATGGGCCTATATATTTCTCATTCACGGTAGGTATTCCTAGTTAAAATATACCATGATCCAATGTAAGACGTAGTTTCTAGAGCTGTAATAGAGTAGAATGGGGGCCCCATTGGGGTAACTCCAAAGTAGAGCGCCCCGGTAGTCGAGTTGGTAGCGTGCTCGGCTATCAGCGTGGGGGTCGTGGGTTCTATTCCCACCAGAGGCTTTGGTCTGTCGCTACTATGGTCTTAGTCACTCCGGCTCAATCCCTGGACCCAAAATTAGAATATAAATTTACTTTGTATTGTAATTCATAATAAATAAATAAAAAACTCCAAAGTATGGAAACATATATTTGACTTTCATAGTATGTATTCTTAGTTGAAATATAATATAATCTGCAAAATTTTAAAAACTTCCGAGGTAAAAAGTGGGTCCCAGAGAGGTAAAAAAAATTGCAAAATTTCATGACTATCGGCCCACAATAGCGACCTGAAGAGTGCGAACAGGCTTAGGTGGACAGCAGACGGACGGACAGACAGACATCGTTAAATCGTTTCAGCCGGTGATTCTAAGCCGATCCGTATACTTAAAACTGGGTCTAGCTCGATTATTTCTTGGTGTTACAAACATTTGGCGCGAAACTAACTTATAATACCCTAGTCCACGAAGTGGTGTAGGGTATAAAAAGGTACACCATAATGTGATTTTTATTCGTAGGGGGTGAAATGGGGCAAAAAGGGATAAAAATGGTATCAAACGACAACAGCTAGAAACACGAAATTCGGTGTGTATATTCCTCTAATTGAGAGGAGACATAATATAAAAGTATTTTTCCAAATTCGTACTTTTAAGGGGTAAAATGGGAATAGAGGGATACAAATAGTGCCAACCAAACGGCTGCACCTAGAATAATGAAATTCGGTGTATACATTCTTGTGATTGCATAGACACGTAAAATAAACGGATTTTTCGAAATTCGTACTTTTTGGGATTAAAATGGAAAACGGGATAAAACTAGTACCGACCAAATGACCGCAGCTAGATTCAAGAAATTCGGAGAATACATTCCTCTGACTGCGTTTTTTTTTCCAAATTCGTACTCTGAAGGGACACAATGGGTACAGAGGGATAAAAATAGTACCAACTAAGCGACTAAACGACTATATTTATGGTAGTTATGCTTTTTGAAAATATAAATAATAATATTTGTATACACTCCACGAGAGTATTATGTCGTTGTGCATTCTGTCCATCTATTCTTGTAATCACGATACAGGTCGCAAGTGTAAACGGAACTAAATAAAACTTTGCACAAGTACAAAGTTTCTAGGGACAAGGACGAACGCTATTTAATTTGAGGAAAAAACAGTTCAGATTTAGATATAGCCCCCATACGCATTTCACTCCCGATTTGACTCTTTCCACTCTAGATACCACACATTTGAACAGATTTTCTTCAAAATCGGCAAAACATCTTTTCTTTGAACTAGAAATACCTGTGGTGTGTTCGATCGGTTCAGATGTATATATAGCTTCCATGCAAATTTCGCTCCTTATTTGACTTTTTCCGCTCTAGAAACCACATATTGTATCAGATTGTCTTCAGATTTGGCAAAGCATCTTATATTTAAACTAGGAACACCTATGGTAAAAATATGTCAGATCGGTTGAGATTTATATATAGCTTTCCATTAAAATTTCGCTCCCAATTTGACTTTTTCTACTCTAGAAACCACATATTTTTATGGATTCTCTTCAAATTAGGCGAACTATCTTATATTTGTACTAAAACGGCCATGGTGAAAATGGGTGAGATCGGTTCAGATTTATATATATAGCACCCACACAAATTTCATTCCCGATTTCACTTTTTCCACTCTATAAACCACATATTTTAACAGATCTTCTTCAAAGCTTTCAAAATAGCTCATATTTCAACTGGAAATACCGATGGTGAAAATGGGTCAGATCGGTTCAGATTTACATGTAGCTCCCATACAAATTTCGCTCCCGGATAGACTTTTTCCGTCCCAGAAACCACGAATTTTCACCGAATTTCTTCATATTGAGCATAACACGTTAAACTTGAACTGGAAGAACTTATAGTGAAAGTTAGTGACTTTATTCCATGTTTGGATATAGCTCCGATACAGATATTCTTTCCATTTGACTAATTGGACCAGTTCATATTAGCCTATGATTAGGAAACATACAAAAATTCTTCCCGTTTTCACTTTTTACCGAATTGAATTGTATTCGGATAGAAAGTGGAGTGTATCATATAGTCGGCCCCGCCCGACTTTAGCTTTTCCTTACTTGTTTAAATTGAGTTGAAGTATTATTTCGATATGTAAACGTATTGGTAGGATTGCCTTACAAGCAATCCATGGTGGAGGGTATATAAAGTGCGGGCCGGCCGAACTTATCGCCGTTTTTGCTTGTTAGTACACGATTCTTTTAACTTCCCTTACTTCTACAATAATACAAATTCTACAAATTGTCATAAGTTCTGCTTAAACTTACCAAATATCAAGTAAATACAAGTTGAAAATCTCCAAATAGTATACCCCCGTCCTATGGTGGAGGGTATAAAAATAAAAAAATTATATTTGCGCAATGGTATTTTTCAGCGCCTCCCTATACAATTACCCGGCCTAGGCCATTGTCCATGCTGACTAATTGTCGATCCGGCGCTGCTCACATGCCACAGCCACATCATCAATGTTTTGTTGTCCGTTTTTAGACGTCCTGTTTCATCGCTGATTTACAGCTTTGCTTATTTCAAAACGACAAAAAAATATTATCCCAAAAAAGGACGAACGCGTTTAAATAAGCAATTATCGGCCACATTGAGACAGTGGCGAGCAACGCAAACCCCTTTTTTGCTTTCGTTCGCTTTTGTTCCAGCCAGTCAGCCAGCAAGCCAGGCAGGCAGCTCGCCAGTTCGTCTGACATGCTGTGGGGGTTTATGGTGGCATTGACAGCAGCAGACTACAGGAAAAAGCGGACAGGGGACAGTCAATCATCCCGAGTATGTCGGTCGTTTTGTTAATCCTTGCACAACGTCCACTTCCCTTCGCCTCACGTCACTGTGTGTATGCGTGTGTTTGTCCATTGTTGTCCTCGGAAAAAGGGTTAAATTTAAGGTAGATTTTTGTAGAGAAGCATTTAGATGAATTTAATATTAGCAGAGAATTTAGATCATGTTGTTCTTGTAGTTGTTGAGTATTTAGTGAGACTTTAGAAATATTTGGAATACGCATTTGGTGGTGGTGGTGGTTACCCTGCTAAAAATGTTTAGGCTAATATTTATAGTGAAAGGAATTACTTACAGCAACTGTTTAGTTTGAAGTCTATTAACTAATTGATTTGGGTCGTCTAGAACGCAAAATAAATATAATGAAGTAGTTTAAGAACTGGAGTGGGGTTGTTATAAAATAAAAAGTAGATTACAATGTTCTTCCTTCTGAATCGATCGGTCTTTCAAGAAGGAATGACGTCTGGGTATATTCAAAAAGCAACAGTTTATTCTGGATGCGAGAAGAATGGTAACTAAAAAATACCAGTGTCATTAAATATTCTGAAGGAGGTTTCAGTCGAATTCATCTTCGAATTTTAGTGGCTTATTGCTCTGCCAAACCTCTCATGTTACTATTTTTAATGAAAGCAAATTTTTTTAATTTTTAGGAGACTGTTCCCAAACCACTGTTTCTGTGTGAAAGTAATATTCGCAATTTTTATAGCCATCATAAATAACTTTAATTGAAATATAACCGGGAAGTATATTTCGAAAATGAGAGCGCAAATATTAAAGGTACCTTCGGCAAAAAATGATATTTTATTAAAAATTAACAAGAAATATATCAACATTTTGTTTAATAACATTTTCGAGTTTCGAGAAGACGAAAATACACCCGAAAATGTTATATATAGCCTTTCGGCAAAATTGTTGTTACCTTGTGTAATTATATAACATCTTCTCACAGACGCTGCTGTGTAGTAACATATGGCACTCCCCTAGAGTGGTGGGAGCAAATTTTATACAAATTTTGCTTTTGTATGGGAGCCCCCTTAAGCATTAAAGGAAGTCTATCAATTTTTGCCTTAAGCATTAGTGATAGCGGGTAGGTATGTTTGGGGAAAATGTTGAGGAGGTAATATTAATGGCGGTCAGTCTTACACTTCTCCCCTCTAGGGTATACTGCGGGACAGTTTTGGCCCTCTATTTCATAAAAATATATAAAAACAAGTAAGGAAAGGCTAAAGTCGGGCGGGGCCGACTATATAATACCCTACACCACTCTCTGCGTATGTACCTCGCTTTGATTGCTAAACCCAGGTATTTCATGGGAGCAATTTTATGTAGTTCATATAATTATACAGTTACTATAAATTAATCTTTTGTCATATTTAATGTATGTGGTTAATAATATGGTAATTGATCCAATTATCCGACAGACAAATACAAATTATACAGTAGTAATACGATGAATCGGACCGACATTTCACAAGGACCGACATTTCACGGTAATAGGATGAATCGGACGGACATTTGAAGGGGGCATATAACAACACTTGAGGCCTGTGCCAAAACATGTGCCTATATATTTCTCATTCACGGTAGGTATTCCTAGTTGAAACATATAATGATCTGCAAAATATATCCGATGTAAGATGTAGTTTCTGGAGCTTTAATATATCAGAATGGGGCCCCATTTGGGTTATACCAAAGTATGGACATATGGGCATTTTCCAAACAAGTAAGGAAATGCTACAGACCGACGGACTTTCAATCTCATTGCAATTCAATTCGGTAAAAAAGTGAAATCGGGAAGGATTTTTGCATCCTGTAAAGGTATGTGTTTGACAAAAAATGTTAAATCGGGATGGGGATATATTGAAACTTGTAATGATGTGCCCCCTTTCACCATGTATGTTTATTGGTGAAATATAATATGTAAAGTTTGGCCAAATTCGGTTAAATATTCGGGAGGGCGATATCTAAATCTGAACCGATCTTATCCACTTTCACCATAGGTTGGATTATAAGATGTTGTGCCAATTTTAAAGAAAAATGGGTACAATATGTGGATTTTAGAGCGGAAAAAGTCAAATCGGGAGCGACATTTGTATGTGGGCTATATCTAAATCTGTACCGATCATACCCACTTTCAGCATAGGTGTTTCTAGTTAGATTATAAGATGTTATGCCAAATTTAAAGAAAATCGGGTGAAGGATGTGGTTTCTGGAGCGGAGGGAGTGACATTTGTATGGGGGCTATATCTAAATCTGAACCGATCTTACCCAGTTTCAGCATAGGTGTTTCTAGTTCGATTATAAAATGTTGGGCCAATTTTAAAGAAAATCGGGTACAATATGTCGTTTCTAGAGCGGAAAAAGTGAAATCGGGAGCGAAATTTGTATTGGGGCTATATCTAAATCTGAACCGATCTTACCCAATTTTTGCATACGTATTTTTAGTTCGATTAAAGGATGTTCTGCAAAATTTAAAGAAAATCGGGTACAATATGTCGTTTCTAGAGCGGAAAATGACAAATCGGGAGCGACATTTGTATGGGAGCTATATCTAAATCTGAGCCGATCTTACCCAATTTGTGCATACGTGTTTCTAGTTGGATTATAAGATGTTCTGCCAAATTTAAAGAAAATCGGGTACAATATGTCGTTTCAAGAGCGGAAAAAGTGAAATAGGGAGCGACATTTGTATGGGGGCTATATCTAAATCTGAACCGATCTTACCCAATTTTTGCATAGGTGTTTCTAGTTGGATTATACGATGTTGTGCCAATTTTAAAGAAAATCGGGTACAATATGTGGTTTCTAAATCGGAAAAAGTGAAATAGGGAGCGACATTTGTATGGGGGCTATATCTAAATCTGAGCCGATCTTACCCAATTTTTGCATAGGTGTTTATAGTTGGATTATAAGATGGTCTGCCCAATTTAAAGAAAATCGGGTACAATATGTCGTTTCAAGAGCGGAAAATGTCAAATCGGGAGCGACATTTGTATGGGGGCTATATCTAAATCTGAACCGATCTTACCCAAGTTTTGCATAGGTGTTTCTATTTGGATTATACGATGTTGTGCCAAATTTAAAGAAAATCGGGTACAATATGTGGTTTCTAAAGCGGAAAAAGTGAAATAGGGAGCGACATTTGTATGGGGGCTATATCTAAATCTGAACCGATCTTACCCAATTTTTGCATAGGTGTTTCTAGTTGGATTATACGATGTTGTGCCAATTTTAAAGAAAATCGGGTACAATATGTGGTTTCTAAAGCGGAAAAAGTGAAATAGGGAGCGACATTTGTATGGGGGCTATATCCAAATCTGAACCGATCTTACCGTATTTTTGCATACGTGTTTCTAGTTGAACTATAAGATGTTCTGCCAAATTTAAAGAAAATCGGGTACAATATGTGGTTTCTAAAGTGGAAAATGTCAAATCGGGAGCGACATTTGTATGGGACCTATATCTAAATCTGAACCGATTTCTTCCAAATTCAATACCGATGGTCCTTGGCCAGAAAAAATAACTTCTGCTAAGTTTCATGATAATCGGAAAGCGATTGCGACCTGTAGAGTGCGAACAAGCTTAGATGGACAGCAGACGGACAGACGGACAGACGGACAGACGGACGGACGGACGGACGGACGGACGGACGGACAGACAGACATCGGTAAATCGACTCAGCTGGTGATTCTAAGCCGATCGGTATACTTAAAGGTGGGTCTAGCTCGATTATTTCTTGGTGTTACAAACATTTGGGGCGAAACTAACTTATAATACCCTAGACCACGAAGTGGTGTAGGGTATAACTAGTAAGGAAAGGCTAAAGTCGGGCTGGGCCGACTATATAATACCCTACACCACTCCCTGCGTATGTACCTCGCTTTGATTACTAAACCCATTTATTTCATGGGAGCAATTTTATGTAGTTCATATAAATTATACTATAAATTAATCTTTAGTCATATTTAAAGAATATGGTTAATAATATGGTCATTGATCCAATTATCCGACAGACAAATACAAATTATACAGTAGTAATAGGATGAATCGGACCGACATATCAAAAGGGGGTCTATAACTACATTTTGGGCCTGGTCCAAAACATGGGCCTATATATTTCTCATTCACGGTAGGTATTCCTGGTTGAAAAATACCATGATCTGCAAAGTTTGATGAAGATCCGATGTAAGATGTAGTTTCAAGAGCTGTAATAGAACAGAATGGACCCCATTTGTGTTATACCAAAGTATGGACATATGGGCATCTCCCAAAAAAGTAACGAAATGCTAAAGACGGACGGACTTTCTATTTCATTACAATTCAATTTGGTAAAAAAGTGAAATCGGGAAGGATTTTTGCATCCTGTAAATGTAAAGTGTTTGACAAAAAATGTTAAATCGGAAAGGACATTTGTATAGGGGTATATTGAAACCTGGAACGATGTGACCCGCTTTCACCATGTATGTTTATTGGTGAAATATAATATGTAAAGTTTGGCCAAAATCTGTTAAACATTCGGGAGCAACATTTGTATGAGGACAATATCTAAATCTGAACCGATCTTACCCACTTTCACCATAGGTTGGATTATAAGATGTTGTGCCAATTTTAAAGAAAAACGTGTACAATATGTGGATTTTAGAGCGGAAAACGTCAAATCGGGAGCGGCATTTATATGTGGGCTATATCTAAATCTGTACCGATCATACCCACTTTCAGCATAGGTGTTTCTAGTTAGATTATAAGATGTTGTGCCAAGGGAGTGACATTTGTTTGGGTCTGTATCTAAATCTGAGCCGATCTTACCCAGTTTCAGCATAGGTGTTTCTAGTTCGATTATAAAATTTTGTGCCAATTTTTAAGAAAATCGGGTACAATATGTGGTTTCTAAAGCGGAAAAAGTGAAATCGGGAACGACATTTGTATTGGGGCTATATCTAAATCTGAACCGATCTTACCCAATTTTTGCATACGAGTTTCTAGTTCGATTATAAGATGTTCTGCAAAATTTAAAGAAAATCGGGTACAATATGTCGTTTCTAGAGCGGAAAATGTCAAATCGGGAGCGACATTTGTATGGGGGCTATATCTAAATCTGAACCGATCTCACCCAATTTTTGCATACGTGTTTCTAGTTCGATTATATGATGTTCTGCAAAATTTAAAGAAAATCGGGTACAATATCTCGTTTCTAGAGCGGAAAATGTCAAATGGAGAGAGACATTTGTATGGGGGATATATCTAAATCTGAACCGATCTTACCCAATTTTTGCATAGGTATTTCTAGTTGGATTATAAGATGTTGTGCCAATTTTAAAGAAAATCGGGTACAATATGTGGTTTCTAAAGCGGAAAAACTGAAATAGGGAGCGACATTTGTATGGGGGCTATATCTAAATCTGAACCGATCTTACCCAATTTCAGCATAGGTGTTTCTAGTTGGATTATAAGATGTTGTACCAAATGTAAAGAAAATCGGGTACAATATGTGGTTTCTAAAGTGGAAAATGTCAAATCGGGAGCGACATTTGTATGGGAGATATATCTAAATCTGAACCGATTTCCTCCAAATTCAATACCGATGGTCCTTGGCCAGAAAATATAACTTCTGCCAAGTTTCATGACAATCGGACAACAATTGCGGCCTGTAGAGTGCGAACAAGCTTAGATGGACAGCAGACGGACAGACGGACAGACGGACAGACGGACAGACGGACAGACGGACGGACAGACAGACATCGATAAATCGACTCAGCTAGTGATTCTAAGCCGATCGGTATACTTAAAGGTGGGTCTAGCTCGGTTATTTCTTGGTGTTACAAACATTTGGCGCGAAACTAACTTATAATACCCTAGACCACGAAGTGGTGTAGGGTATAACAAATATGGAAAGGCTAAAGTCGGTCGAGGCCGACTATATGATACACTTACACTTACACTACACTTTCTACTCCACTACATTTCAATTCGGTGAAAGTGTGATCGACATTTGTATGGGAGCTATATATAAATCTGAACCGATCTCATCCACTTTTACCATAGATGTTTCTAGTGTAAATATAAGATGTCCGGCCGAATTTCAAGAAAATCGGTTAAGGCATGCGGTTTCTACAGCGGTTAACCTCAAATCGGGAGCGAAATTTGTCTGGGAGATATATCTAATTCTGAAACGATTTGACACATTTTTGTCACAAATGTTTCTAACTTAGATATAAGGCGTTGTGCAAAATTTTATCACAATCGTTTTAAATATGTGGCTTATAGAGCAGAAAAAGTGAAATCGGGAGCATCATTTGTATGGGAGATTTAGATATCTGAGCCGATTTGCTTCAAATTAAATAGCGTCCATCTTGGACATGAAAAATCGTTTGTGTCAAAAAAAAAGTGAAAAGTTAAATCGGGAGCAACATTTGTATGGGAGATTTAGATATCTGAGCCGATTTGCTTCAAATTAAATAGCGTCCATCTTGGGCATGAAAAATCGTTTGTGTCAAGTTTCTTAGAATCAGACAATAATTGCGATCTGTATCATAATTACAAGAATAGATGGACAGACAGACGGACATGGTTGAATCGATTCAAAAAGTGATTCTATGTCGATCGGTATAATAAACCATGGGTCTATCTCGCCTCCTTTAGGTGTTACAAACAAATGCACAAAGACATTACACCCTGTGGTGTGGGGTATAAATATGCATTACACCCTGTGGTATGGGGTCACTTTAAGGGTTGCAGTTGGAGGGTGTGTTCTAAGAAATTATTGGGGGTTAGTCATTCATTTGACTCCATTAGCAGGTCCTCCTAGGGGCAGTTAGAGTGATGGGAAAATGAAAATTGAAAATGTAGTTTTTGTAGGGGAGCCCCATTATGGAGTGGAGATAGGCGACAGGTATGTTTGGGGAAAATGTTGGGGAGAGAAAATTAATTGCGGCCAGTCTTACATGTCTTCCCTCTAGGGGTGACTAGGGGGCAGTTTTGAGCATTTCCTTCATGAAAAAAATATATAGAAAATGAAAAAAATGTGTGGGGACCACCTTAAGGATTGAAGATAGGGGGTAGGTACGATGCGAGAAAATATTGCGGCCGAAAAAATATTGGGGTTTGGTCATACATTTGATACCACTGAGGGCTCCTTGGCGCATTTAGAGTGGTGGTAGCAAATTTTATAAAAAATAGTTTTTGTATGGGAGCCCCATTAAGGAGTGGTGATACGGAGTAAGATTGTCACCTTAAGGGTTAAAGATAGGAGGTAGGATAGGGTATGTATGTTCAGAGAAAATGCCAGGGGTTGCAAAAATATTGGGGGTCGTTTATACATTCGACTCCATTAGCGGCCTTGGGCCAGTTAGAGCGGTGGGAAAAAATTGTATAAAAACAAGTAAAAAAGGCGTTAAGTTCGGTCGGGCCGATTATACCCAATATCAAGTAAGTACCAGCAGACGACATATTACAAAAATATGCTTAAATACTCTAAAATATTAGGGAATATATGGGTATTTTTAGTCCTTGTGAGGGAAAAAATTTTCCCTTTGGGCCGATTTCGCCCAGTTTCAATCCCAACCGAACTACGACTATAAGACGCATTTATGGACAATTTGGACGTCCTAGCTCCTTTCCTTTAGATTCCAGCGTGCTTTCAACAGACGGACAGACTGACATGGCTAGATCGTCTTAGAATTTTATAACAATGAAGAATATATATAAATACTTTATACGATCTCATGTCGATATTTCAAGGTGTTACAAACGGAATGACAAAGTTAGTAAACCCCAATCCTGGAGGTGGAGGGTATAATAAAGCATACTACCTTGGGGAATTCCAGAGGTAGCTTTATAACAGTGAGATACATGCGATTCAATAGACACAAAACATCACCTGTCCGATAAATATGACCTAATCCAAAAAAGACACTTTCTTCCCCATTACAATTGAATTCGGGGAAAAAAGTGATATCGGAAACGATTTTTGTATGTGGTCTATTGAGAGCGAAACTATCACTTCACCACAGATATTTCTACTTGAAATATAATGTGATGTGACAAATTTGAAGCAATTCGGTTAAAAAATCTAGTTACTAGAGCGGAAAAGGTCAAATACGGATTAAATATCGTCCGTCCTTAATCCACAAAAATTACTAGTAAAGGGTATAACAAGTAAGTATGCCGAAACCTCACTCTCAGAAAACATATAATAGTTATAAGGTATTAAATTTAACGCAGGACAGGATAATTTGTGTAGAAGGTACTAGGAGGTTCGTATTACATGGTCCCAGATTCCAAATTTATAAAACAATTGTTAAAACATGATCAAATATCAAGTCATAGTGGATTCCATAAAGCAGTTATAAGTTATAAAGGATTTAATATTACCTAGGATAGAGAAAATTTTGGGGGTGGTGCAAGAAGGGGCGTGGCTAAAGCGTAAATATTTTTTAGGTTTAAAGTGATTATAGAAACATTTTTAAATATCAATTTGCAAATGATTTTGATATGTCGGTTTTATTGTAACCAAAGTTTATGCCACTTTGTGTGGGAGGTATCAGAAGGGGTGTGGCAATATTTCATGCAAATTTAACCACTATAAAAGCGCTGCTAAATTTCAAATTTCACAGTATTCCGATCATCCGTATAGAAGTTATAATAGCTTTAATTTTACGTACTTTAGAGTGATTTGTGTGCCTATGATTAGGAAGTATACAAAAATCCTTCCCGTTCTACATTTTTTACCGAATTCGTATTCTGATAGAAAGTGGTGTGTCTGATATTGTCGGCCCCGCCCGACTTTAGTCTTTCCTTACTTTTTCTGTTTGGATTAACTTCATAGTTTTGATGAAATTTTAGTAAATTTGAAAATTTTCTCTGATTTTAATTTTTAACGAATCAACTTATTACAATATTTCTTGATATAATAATATAAGTCATACCTTCGTCAAAAAGTGTAATTCCACCGTTGTTTTTGAAAAGACATGATTATTAGAGGATATGGATATAGCCAACAGAATTGGAGATATTCATAAACATAACAAGTTTAATTTCAACCGAATTTTTTTCACAGACAAACAAATATTAGTTTGACTTGGTTGAAGAGAGAAAATGATGTATGTCACTGGCTCCATTTTTATGAAAATGGAAGAAGATTCGGGCCAGATCAGATCAAACTCCATTGTTCATTATTTAGGTATCACTCGAAATGTATTGATTGTAGCTACATATTATTATTTGTATACCCTCCACCTCCAGGATGGGGTATACTAACTTTGTCATTCCGTTTGTAACACCTTGAAATATCGACCTGAGACCCTATAAAGCATATATATTCTTGATCATCATAAAACTCTAAGACGATCTAGCCATGTCCGTCCGTCTGTTGAAAGCACGCTAGCATCTAAACGAAAGGAGCTAGAATGTTCAAATTTTCCACAAATGCGTCTTATAGTCGTAGATCGGTTGGGATTGAAACGAGGCGAAATCGGCCCAACGGGAAAAATTTTTCCCTCGCAAGGACTACAAATACCCATAATAATCCCTAATATTTTAGCGTATTTAAGCATGTTTTTTTGAATATGTCTGTTATATTTACTTGATATTTGGTAACCGCATTCCCCTTATAGCAAAAACGTGCACCATATAGTGATTCTTATTTGTAGGGGGTGAAATGGGGCAAAAAAGGGATAAAAATGGTACATATTAAATGACAACAGCTACAGCAACACGAAGTTCGGTGTGTATATTCCTCTAATTGAGTAGATACATAATATAAAAGTATTTTTCCAAATTCGTACTTTTAAGGGGTAAAATGGGAATAGAGGGATAAAAATGGTACCAACCGGTACATCCGTTTGGTTAGAATAATGAAATCGGTGTATACATTCCTCTAATTCCATAGACAAGTAAAATACACGGATTTTTTTAAAATTCCTACTTTTTGGTGTTAAAATGGAAAAAGGGGATACAAATAGTACCAATCAAATGGCCGTAGCTAAAGTCATGAAATTCAGAGTATACATTCCTCTGACTGTGTAGACACGGAAAATAAACTGATTTTTCGAAATTCGTACTTTCTGGCGTCAAAATAGAAAAAGGGGATAAAAATAGTACCAACCAAATGACCGCAGCTAGAGTCATGAAATTCGGAGTATACATTCCTTTGACTACGTAGACATGAAAAATAAAAGGTTTTTTCCAAATTCGTACTTTCAAGGGATACAATGGATACGGAGGGATTAAAATGGTACCAACCAAACGGCTACACCTGGAATAATGAAATTCGGTGTATACATTCCTCTGATTGCGTAGACACTTAAAATAAAAAGATTTTTCGAAATTCGTACTTTTTGGGGTTAAAAAGAAAATGGGGATACAAATAGTACCAACCAAATGACCGCAGCTAGAGTCATGCAATTCGGAGTATACTGACTGCGTAGACACGAAAAATAAACGGATTTTTCAAAATTCGTACTCTCAAGGGATACAATGGTACAGGGGGATAGGAATAGTACCAACTAAACGACTACAGCTAGAATGATGAAATTGAAATGTCAAGGGGGTAAATATGGTACCAACCAAATGGCAGCAGCTAGAATCATGAAATTCGGTGCATTCATTCATCTGACTGCATAGACACGCAAAATAAAAAGTTTTTTTCCAAATTCGTACTTTTTTTACGGCGAAAATTGGTTGAATCATGAAGTTAGGTTATTTTGCACTTTTCACATGTACGTCTGATAATGGATTTTCAAAATTTGTATTTTGATTTTTAATTTGAACCGACTGTAGCAACCACTATCTACCAATATTTATGGTATTTAAGCTTTTTAAAATATAAATATAAGAATATTTATTTTTTGATTTGAAATATATAATGGTTTGAAATAATTAAAATATTATATTTATTTATAAAATTATTTTTGCAATATTTGTATTTGTTTTGTTTTGTCTATATTAAAAAATATATATATATTTTCCTGTAATATTACTGCACTTGTACGAAAACCGACAACCTCTTTGGAATGCAATCCATGGTGGAGGGTATATAAAGTTCGGCCCGGCAGAACTTAACGCCGTTTTTACTTGTTTTTTTTTTTTTAATAATTCCACAAAACACAAAAATGTTTTTATTTTTTTTTAGTTTTAGTAAAAGACCACAAAAACTGAATATAAAAGTCCAATAAGTCGACCAATAAGTCGTCCAATAAATTAAAGGGTCAATTAATTCAGAAATTTGAAAAAAATTACACGGGGATACATGATTTTTATGGGTGTTTTAATGAGCGTTTAGTACACAGACGGCTTGATCTAGGAACGAAATATTTTGCAAATCATCATTAAACAATCCAAAATTTATGATTGAAAATTATTTTTTTATTAGTATGAACTGCCACCATGCTGACCTAATTCAAAATAATTTGTCAAATGTTTAAACTATGTTGTTACGTGTTTACGAATAATAACATTTTAATAATCGTTTTCCTGTTCTACAAACAGTTTTGAAGACTAACTCATAATACTTTTAAAAATAATCAGTTACTAGTGAAATTAAGTTAGTAGTCGAAGTAAGTAATTGAACTATGTTAAAATTATTATACAAATTCATTACTTACATATGAAAACTGTAGATGCTATAAATGGAAATATCGTTCCATCGAAAGTTCCATTAAAGTTTTTGGTATTATTCAATATTCGATCATTCGATGGGGTGATATTTATTCTTTTTTCAACATCTTCAGTTCTCATATGATGATATGTAATAAGGATCTGTTCTTTGCAATGAAAAATTTCCCTATGTTACAAAATTGTAAACACTTGAGCTTCGCATAATTTACTGTTTATCCTTTAAATGGGTTTTCGTAAAACCCGTAAGCCCGACATAGCAGAAAAACCGGATTTTCGATCACTCTAGTGGCAGTCAACAAAAAATCTAAATTGAAATCTAGACGAAAGAGAGGATGACTCCAAATATTACCTATTGCTATGTTCATTGAGCCAAAAATGAAACTCATCACTGAACATGGAACATGGCGATATTATGATTCCCGAACTGTGGCAAATTTGAAAAATGTTCATTGCAATATTTTGTTCCTTTGGTGGAGGGAGTGTAACAAGTACACACTGCATCCTTTATCCTTTGTTACTCCGAAATGTCTGTGACATTGTGGAGTGACACCAACCATTAATAAATCCAATCCAATCCAATCACAAACATACTTGCACTTGTCCACTCACGGACACAAGCAATGCATTGACCAAATTGTCAAGGGTCAGTTACGAATGGCCATCCATGGTCCATGGGAACATCTCGGTCACCACACACACACTCGCACACACACACAGGCAGGATTTGTGACAATGGCCAAAAATGCAATAACACAAATTGCGGTGTCGGCTGTGGATTCATATGTTGCCGACACCACTGCCACCACCGCCTAGGCTTGTCCATTGCCCAAACATGTTGTGCACGTACGACGGACGGTGCAATAAACTGTGTCAATGTGAAGGACATCGCCACCACCATCAGACGGACGGATGGACGGTCCTCGCTTTCATGCGGAGCAGACACTTTAAAATAAGCTCGATTTTGTCAGAGGCAGACGGGAAATGTGTGTTGCTGACCAGGGCAAGAAACAGCTGGCGTTTTGTTTGTTAGCCTCTCCCTCTCTCATTTCTACATTTGTGTGGGAATCGGATTTTTAGCAAATCTTAAGAAGGGTCATGGTTTTGTTTTATAAACTCGTGTATATATGTGCTAAATGAATGTAGAATCCTTTTACTCCGGTGGCTGGTGTTTGGGAGAAAAAGGGGACCGTTCTTTGGCAGACATCATTTAATTAAAAATGGCCACAAAGGTCAGGGTCATTTACATGGAGAAGTTTAAAACGCACAAATTTATCCAGCCACCCACTCACGCCCGAAAGCGAATTCAAACACTCACGCACACACATTTTCCCATCCTCAACCTACCACGCTAACCCCTTCGAACACAACCCCACCACAATGCCAACGAACAACGTGTGTCATTTTAATTATTCAAAAGTTCACACTTTTCCAATCCTACGTTTTACATTTTCATCGCAAGCTTAAACTCAGAGCTGGCAAGTGTTAACGATGCCATCTTTGAATCTTTGAATCTTTGAATCTTTGAATCTTTGAATCTTTGAATCTTTGAATCTTTGAATCTTTGAATCTTTGAATCTTTGAATCTTTGAATCTTTGAATCTTTGAATCTTTGAATCTTTGAATCTTTGAATCTTTGAATCTTTGAATCTTTGAATCTTTGAATCTTTGAATCTTTGAATCTTTGAATCTTTGAATCTTTGAATCTTTGAATCTTTGAATCTTTGAATCTTTGAATCTTTGAATCTTTGAATCTTTGAATCTTTGAATCTTTGAATCTTTGAATCTTTGAATCTTTGAATCTTTGAATCTTTGAATCTTTGAATCTTTGAATCTTTGAATCTTTGAATCTTTGAATCTTTGAATCTTTGAATCTTTGAATCTTTGAATCTTTGAATCTTTGAATCTTTGAATCTTTGAATCTTTGAATCTTTGAATCTTTGAATCTTTGAATCTTTGAATCTTTGAATCTTTGAATCTTTGAATCTTTGAATCTTTGAATCTTTGAATCTTTGAATCTTTGAATCTTTGAATCTTTGAATCTTTGAATCTTTGAATCTTTGAATCTTTGAATCTTTGAATCTTTGAATCTTTGAATCTCTGAATCTTTGAATCTTTGAATCTTTGAATCTTTGAATCTTTGAATCTTTGAATCTTTGAATCTTTGAATCTTTGAATCTTTGAATCTTTGAATCTTTGAATCTTTGAATCTTTGAATCTTTGAATCTTTGAATCTTTGAATCTTTGAATCTTTGAATCTTTGAATCTTTGAATCTTTGAATCTTTGAATCTTTGAATCTTTGAATCTTTGAATCTTTGAATCTTTGAATCTTTGAATCTTTGAATCTTTGAATCTTTGAATCTTTGAATCTTTGAATCTTTGAATCTTTGAATCTTTGAATCTTTGAATCTTTGAATCTTTGAATCTTTGAATCTTTGAATCTTTGAATCTTTGAATCTTTGAATCTTTGAATCTTTGAATCTTTGAATCTTTGAATCTTTGAATCTTTGAATCTTTGAATCTTTGAATCTTTGAATCTTTGAATCTTTGAATCTTTGAATCTTTGAATCTTTGAATCTTTGAATCTTTGAATCTTTGAATCTTTGAATCTTTGAATCTTTGAATCTTTGAATCTTTGAATCTTTGAATCTTTGAATCTTTGAATCTTTGAATCTTTGAATCTTTGAATCTTTGAATCTTTGAATCTTTGAATCTTTGAATCTTTGAATCTTTGAATCTTTGAATCTTTGAATCTTTGAATCTTTGAATCTTTGAATCTTTGAATCTTTGAATCTTTGAATCTTTGAATCTTTGAATCTTTGAATCTTTGAATCTTTGAATCTTTGAATCTTTGAATCTTTGAATCTTTGAATCTTTGAATCTTTGAATCTTTGAATCTTTGAATCTTTGAATCTTTGAATCTTTGAATCTTTGAATCTTTGAATCTTTGAATCTTTGAATCTTTGAATCTTTGAATCTTTGAATCTTTGAATCTTTGAATCTTTGAATCTTTGAATCTTTGAATCTTTGAATCTTTGAATCTTTGAATCTTTGAATCTTTGAATCTTTGAATCTTTGAATCTTTGAATCTTTGAATCTTTGAATCTTTGAATCTTTGAATCTTTGAATCTTTGAATCTTTGAATCTTTGAATCTTTGAATCTTTGAATCTTTGAATCTTTGAATCTTTGAATCTTTGAATCTTTGAATCTTTGAATCTTTGAATCTTTGAATCTTTGAATCTTTGAATCTTTGAATCTTTGAATCTTTGAATCTTTGAATCTTTGAATCTTTGAATCTTTGAATCTTTGAATCTTTGAATCTTTGAATCTTTGAATCTTTGAATCTTTGAATCTTTGAATCTTTGAATCTTTGAATCTTTGAATCTTTGAATCTTTGAATCTTTGAATCTTTGAATCTTTGAATCTTTGAATCTTTGAATCTTTGAATCTTTGAATCTTTGAATCTTTGAATCTTTGAATCTTTGAATCTTTGAATCTTTGAATCTTTGAATCTTTGAATCTTTGAATCTTTGAATCTTTGAATCTTTGAATCTTTGAATCTTTGAATCTTTGAATCTTTGAATCTTTGAATCTTTGAATCTTTGAATCTTTGAATCTTTGAATCTTTGAATCTTTGAATCTTTGAATCTTTGAATCTTTGAATCTTTGAATCTTTGAATCTTTGAATCTTTGAATCTTTGAATCTTTGAATCTTTGAATCTTTGAATCTTTGAATCTTTGAATCTTTGAATCTTTGAATCTTTGAATCTTTGAATCTTTGAATCTTTGAATCTTTGAATCTTTGAATCTTTGAATCTTTGAATCTTTGAATCTTTGAATCTTTGAATCTTTGAATCTTTGAATCTTTGAATCTTTGAATCTTTGAATCTTTGAATCTTTGAATCTTTGAATCTTTGAATCTTTGAATCTTTGAATCTTTGAATCTTTGAATCTTTGAATCTTTGAATCTTTGAATCTTTGAATCTTTGAATCTTTGAATCTTTGAATCTTTGAATCTTTGAATCTTTGAATCTTTGAATCTTTGAATCTTTGAATCTTTGAATCTTTGAATCTTTGAATCTTTGAATCTTTGAATCTTTGAATCTTTGAATCTTTGAATCTTTGAATCTTTGAATCTTTGAATCTTTGAATCTTTGAATCTTTGAATCTTTGAATCTTTGAATCTTTGAATCTTTGAATCTTTGAATCTTTGAATCTTTGAATCTTTGAATCTTTGAATCTTTGAATCTTTGAATCTTTGAATCTTTGAATCTTTGAATCTTTGAATCTTTGAATCTTTGAATCTTTGAATCTTTGAATCTTTGAATCTTTGAATCTTTGAATCTTTGAATCTTTGAATCTTTGAATCTTTGAATCTTTGAATCTTTGAATCTTTGAATCTTTGAATCTTTGAATCTTTGAATCTTTGAATCTTTGAATCTTTGAATCTTTGAATCTTTGAATCTTTGAATCTTTGAATCTTTGAATCTTTGAATCTTTGAATCTTTGAATCTTTGAATCTTTGAATCTTTGAATCTTTGAATCTTTGAATCTTTGAATCTTTGAATCTTTGAATCTTTGAATCTTTGAATCTTTGAATCTTTGAATCTTTGAATCTTTGAATCTTTGAATCTTTGAATCTTTGAATCTTTGAATCTTTGAATCTTTGAATCTTTGAATCTTTGAATCTTTGAATCTTTGAATCTTTGAATCTTTGAATCTTTGAATCTTTGAATCTTTGAATCTTTGAATCTTTGAATCTTTGAATCTTTGAATCTTTGAATCTTTGAATCTTTGAATCTTTGAATCTTTGAATCTTTGAATCTTTGAATCTTTGAATCTTTGAATCTTTGAATCTTTGAATCTTTGAATCTTTGAATCTTTGAATCTTTGAATCTTTGAATCTTTGAATCTTTGAATCTTTGAATCTTTGAATCTTTGAATCTTTGAATCTTTGAATCTTTGAATCTTTGAATCTTTGAATCTTTGAATCTTTGAATCTTTGAATCTTTGAATCTTTGAATCTTTGAATCTTTGAATCTTTGAATCTTTGAATCTTTGAATCTTTGAATCTTTGAATCTTTGAATCTTTGAATCTTTGAATCTTTGAATCTTTGAATCTTTGAATCTTTGAATCTTTGAATCTTTGAATCTTTGAATCTTTGAATCTTTGAATCTTTGAATCTTTGAATCTTTGAATCTTTGAATCTTTGAATCTTTGAATCTTTGAATCTTTGAATCTTTGAATCTTTGAATCTTTGAATCTTTGAATCTTTGAATCTTTGAATCTTTGAATCTTTGAATCTTTGAATCTTTGAATCTTTGAATCTTTGAATCTTTGAATCTTTGAATCTTTGAATCTTTGAATCTTTGAATCTTTGAATCTTTGAATCTTTGAATCTTTGAATCTTTGAATCTTTGAATCTTTGAATCTTTGAATCTTTGAATCTTTGAATCTTTGAATCTTTGAATCTTTGAATCTTTGAATCTTTGAATCTTTGAATCTTTGAATCTTTGAATCTTTGAATCTTTGAATCTTTGAATCTTTGAATCTTTGAATCTTTGAATCTTTGAATCTTTGAATCTTTGAATCTTTGAATCTTTGAATCTTTGAATCTTTGAATCTTTGAATCTTTGAATCTTTGAATCTTTGAATCTTTGAATCTTTGAATCTTTGAATCTTTGAATCTTTGAATCTTTGAATCTTTGAATCTTTGAATCTTTGAATCTTTGAATCTTTGAATCTTTGAATCTTTGAATCTTTGAATCTTTGAATCTTTGAATCTTTGAATCTTTGAATCTTTGAATCTTTGAATCTTTGAATCTTTGAATCTTTGAATCTTTGAATCTTTGAATCTTTGAATCTTTGAATCTTTGAATCTTTGAATCTTTGAATCTTTGAATCTTTGAATCTTTGAATCTTTGAATCTTTGAATCTTTGAATCTTTGAATCTTTGAATCTTTGAATCTTTGAATCTTTGAATCTTTGAATCTTTGAATCTTTGAATCTTTGAATCTTTGAATCTTTGAATCTTTGAATCTTTGAATCTTTGAATCTTTGAATCTTTGAATCTTTGAATCTTTGAATCTTTGAATCTTTGAATCTTTGAATCTTTGAATCTTTGAATCTTTGAATCTTTGAATCTTTGAATCTTTGAATCTTTGAATCTTTGAATCTTTGAATCTTTGAATCTTTGAATCTTTGAATCTTTGAATCTTTGAATCTTTGAATCTTTGAATCTTTGAATCTTTGAATCTTTGAATCTTTGAATCTTTGAATCTTTGAATCTTTGAATCATTGAAGTGCTCTCATTTCAATTTTCCTATATTTGGATCTCTCAATCCTCATCCAATATCCCAGCTCTGATTATTTGTGTATATACAACACGATTATTTTTATTTCTGGAAAATAATTAGGTCACCCGACCCATTGTAAAAAAGGGTTAAACTCTTAATGAGTTTTATTTCTGGGCACTAAATGGCATCGTTCTGTTTTACAGGTACATTGACCTTCTGCCCAGTTGTTTGTGTCCTTCTCGCATCTTTTTTGCAGGATATATGGTAATAGAAAGGACTTATTTCCGAAGAAAAGTTTATTCAACCCCACAACTGTCCGTCCGCCAATGACCCATAAATGTTGTAGCGGGAAAAGGGGTTTTTTGTGAGTGAAGTGATTGGGAAGTGTCTGCGTATAATTAATTAATTGCATAAAGGAGTTGAATAAAGTTTGTTTGTACTCGTAGAAATATGGGAATAGAGAGTTCGCAAGAATGAACGAACCATTATTGTAATACCCTACACGATTTTTAGGCTTTCTAAACAATTGTACCAAATAAGGTAAAGTCCAAGATACTTATAGATCAAAATCTGCACAAATCAATAATATCTTTCAATAATACCAACGCTTTGTTCAATGACAATCAAATCTACACCTTTATGTGAACAGTACAAATACAGGTACCTTCGACGAAAATTAGAGTTTTACTAAAAACGGCGTTAAGTTCGGCCGAACTTTATATACCCTTCACCAAGGATTGAATTCCACGAATGGCATGGTTACATGCCATTTACAAATGTCACCATGCCATTTGTAAATAAATTTGCATTCTATTAAATATAGATGCAAAATGGTCTTGAGCCAGGACAATATCCCAGTTCAAATCAAATATTTATTACAGACCAAAAAAAAATCAAACGAAAAAACTAAAACAAGTTGGCACGGCAGAAGTATTGCTGGGTAACTATACCTGCATATACACATACTTCCATATGCAACTCAATGAGATGCTTGTAAGATGGCATGTGTACTTTATTACTTGGTGCGATTTTTTAAACGCAAATTCGGCAAGTGAGTTGTGCTTCTCGTTCGTTTGTGAGAATCATCTCGTTATAGAGGCCGGGTTTGATGTTGAAAAGTCGCTGCGAAGCCACTTGAAAAGACTTTTGACATGTGATCGTGGTAGTCTGCAGCCAAGTAATAAATGTCACCATGCCATTTGTAAATAAATATGCATTCTATGGTCTTGAGCCAGGACAATATCCCAGTTCAAATCAAATATAAAATTGTAATGATTTTAAACCATGCTTATAAGGCAAGGCTACCAATATGTTTATACTATATATATCGAAATAAAACTTCAAGTTAATTCAAAAAATAAATATAAAGAAGCAATCTTCAAGCAAGCTGAAATACCCCAATGGAGCATTTGCAGCTGTTGTTGGTTGTATTTCTTCTAGTAAAGAATACGAATTTTTTTTTTAGTTTACGTGTCTACGCGGTCAGAGGAATGTATATTCCGAATTTCATGACTCTAGCTGCGGCCATTTAGTTGGTACAATTTGTATCCACTTTTTCCATTCCCCTAAAAAAACAAATATGGTTTGTATCACGGGATTTTTCCAGCGGAATACATATTTTCTGTTTCCCGTATCCCGGGAAATTTGTACGGAATTCAGCACATTTTCACTATAAAATTGTAAAAGCTACCAACTTAATTTATTTCTATAAATCTCAAATAATTTTTTTATTTCTATAAATTAATTCTCTTTTGTATTTGTTCAGCTTGAGGCCATAGGAAAAACTGGTGTTATTAGTTTTATTTTATTTTTCCCAATATTTCGGTTGCCTTCGTCAACCATCATCAGGGGTAAAAACAATTAAAAAATAATTAGCGTCGTCCTGTTCGTCTGCACAAGTTATTGTCAACTATTAATATTGGGAAAAATAAAATAAAACTAAAAACATCAGTTTTTCCTATGGCCTCAAGCTGAACAAATACAAAAGAGAATTCATAAAACAAAACGTCAACAATACACAAAATCAATTTCTATAAATTTATGAGAATATAATAATTATAAAGTAAAGTTCGAATGTCAAAACATCAAACAATATGTTGACGGTTTCCCATCCTGACCCGGGATATCGAAAAAATAATTCTCGTTAAAAAGCACGGGAAATGCAAACCCTAGTGTCTACGCAATCAGAGGAATGTGTAGAACGAATTTCATTATTCTAGGTGCAGCCTTTTGGTTGGTGCCATTTTTTCCCTCTATTCCAATTTTACCTCTTAAAAGTACGAATCTGGAAAAATATTTTATATACATAATAGTTTTACACTCAATTAGAGAAATGTACACGCCGAATATCGTGTTTCTAGCTGTTGTCGTTTGATAGGTACCATTTTTATCCCTTTTTACTCCATTTCACAGCCAACAAATAAAAATAACTTGCTATAATGTGCATACCAAATATCAAGTAAGTATAAGCAAACATATTCAAAAAACTTCGTTAAATGCTCAGAATATTAGGGATATTTCCTGTCCTTGTTAGCGAAAAAAAATTTCCTGTGGGCCGATTTTGCCCATTTTCAATTTGGGTGATTTTTCATTTATTTTTTGGGCGATTTTTCATGTCGCTTTGGAATATTTTTAAATTTAGACGGGCACTATTTCTGAGTGTAATGACAACAACTTACCAAATTTCTTTTAAAATCAAAAAAGAATGTTTATTGGATTTGTGGTATTTTTATATACATTATAAGCATTTTCCAAATGATAAGTTGGAATACTGAGGTAAAATTAAAAAATTGTCCAAAACATTGAACTTCCCGACCATTGGTTAGTCCAGACTAGCGAGTGTGCGGATTGGAGAGATTATATATTAATATATACATATAAAGGGTGAATTTTTAAAAGCTATAGGAAAGTTTTTCAAAAAAAAAACACATGAAATTCAGAAAAATGCATGAAATCTTTATTTGAATCGATAGTACGGTCCAGGGCCGTGCGCAGGGGGGGGGTTTGGGGGTTCAAACCCCCCCCCCCCAGAGAGGTTTCGAACATATACTTTTTAAAACCTTCTAGACTTTCTGAAGCAATAAAATACAGAATTTTTAAGATTTTTTTAAAATAACTCGTCTGAAATGGTAATTTTGCAGTAAAATCATGAAAACACTAAAATTACATAGAAAAATCGTGGACACTTTCTTGAATTACGGACAAAGGTTATGAAAAATACAAACAAACTAAACGAATTGTGCCAATTTCAAGATTGTGTAGTGCTAATTTCGCTAATGGACACCCAATTGTTCGGAAAATTTTCATTTTTATTAACCGATACCACTTCTTGACATTCGACTAGAGCTATATCTTATGAACTTTTAATTATGTACAGGAATAAAAGTTTGGAAATTTAATAACAAAATCGTTTAGTAATTTTAAAAAAGTGTAGATAAGAATCACAATGAAATCTAAAATATTCTTAATAAAAGCAAATAATTTTTTTAATGCTTGTAGAGCGCTAAGATGTAACATTTGCGATTGGACATTTTTATGGAGCTGTATCTAAATCTGAACCGACGTGTCCTATTTTCATCACAGATGCAACAACAACGGTTTCTGTTACTTCCAATGTTTTGGGAGTTTGCAATTATAATACAAATCCATTTCGACAAATGAAGAAATGAGTTTTAACTTACTAACATTTTTGTTATATTTATCACTTATGTAAACATATTTTTCAGAGTTAGTATTTTTGTGTACATATGTAACAAGTATTATTCAAAAGAGAAACAACAAATTCAGTAACTTGGATCTACGTAGGAAAACGAAACTCTAAAATACCAGTTATTTGGTTTTTTGGAATTAAAATTTCTAGTTGTTTCTTCTTGCATTTCATCGAATACAAAAACTGTATTTGTTAATTGAATTTATACACATTTATGATTTTAAAAATGAAGAAACATTTCCAAATATTTTTTATTTAATCGGAATATGCGTATAAAGATATTGAGTAAACATTCTGTTACGCATGTCCTATATAAATTAAAAACCCCAAAACTCTTTAGACATCCTATTTAAACCCATACTTTGTCAAAAAGCATATCAAATTTTCTGCATTTATCATAGGAAAAATGCGGGACTGAAGGGTTTATCGCCGAGGAATTTGATCGTTTTTTGTGTAATATTTCTTCAAAATATATATCGAGGGCTTATATTCAAAAGTGGATATGAACCATTTTCTCGAAAATGAGTTTTTGATGCCAAACTATTCTCAGATTTGGATGTCATCTGGAAAAGTTGGAAAAGATTTTTTCTAAAGCCATTTTTTTAATTTTCTGATTTGGCTATCCTCTCGCACGTTAGTTTGTGACTGCATAAGTGGCAATGAACTTAAAAATAATATAAACAAAATATTTCAACAAAGGAGAACATAAAACCGAAGGTTATAATTCGCTACAACGATTTTGCTCAAAAAATTTTTCAAGATTTAGGGCATATCGTACTATCAAATTCCATCATTTCGCGTTAATAGCATTTTGATTCCCCAGTTATCAGGCTAAAATAGGAAAAATGGTGGCTGTAAAGTCAAAAATTGTGAAAAGTATATTTATAAAAACCGGCGTAACTTTTTATTATATTGAGAATACCAAAATATTTCTTTGGCATGTGATTGCTGACTTCATGGGGAATATTTGTGTATGAAAAGTTTCAGAATTATGAATGAAGAAAGTTGAAATATAAGGAATTGCAACGGCGAATTTTGGATTTTTCATCAATTGCAGCTATTTTTCGCGACTGGATACATATATGATACAAGCGACCAATCTGACGGATGAAGCTGGAATCTCTAAATTCGCTGTGTACATCACAGAAAATGCGTTTTCTATACAACATTGCCAAGATTTCATGAAAAAAGTTATGGAGTTTACAATAAATCTTATTCTTATTTCAACATTCATAGTGTTCAATTTTAAACATACAAAAGTGGCTATGAACCATGGAAACGCGAATAATAGGAAATTTCGAAAACTTTTTAATCGTAGCAATTAGTAATCCTTTTTAGATTAAACTGTAGAAGAGCGATTAATAATTTCTCTTCAAATTAAGAAGAAAATCAGATTTTTCGCTCTCCTGAAAAGTTATGTTTTTTTTCATAGCCACTTATGAATATAAGCCCTCGATATGTATGTATGTAATTTCAAGCAACTAATTAAAAAAAGTTCTACACTTAGAGAACAAGTCTGTTAATAATAGCAGCGATTGTCTGCTGTCTATTAGCAGGCACTTTCTGCTATTACAGCAGTTTTTTTTTGCATAACAGCAGTTTTCTGCAATCTTACATCACCATTCACACTGCTAAAGAGTTTGCAGTCTGCCAAAATTGGCTGTTGTTAATTAAAATATAAAAAGATAAGCGTTCATAAGCGAGTTTAGCTCGAATTTTCTTTTATATTAGCTTGGGACAAAATGCCTATCACATATATTTGCTAAAAACAGCAAACAGCTGTTTACCATCTCAGCAGATACAAATCTGCTCTCTCTTTTTTAACAGCAGAAAATCTGTTCTTTCAGTGGACTTTCTGCTTTCTTTTACTGACATATTCCTTTGAATGTACTGATAGATGGATTACTGAAATGCAATTTTGCCGACAATGAGAAAAGTAAAAAAAATCTGAAATTTTTTTGTATGGAAAAAATTAAAATTTATTTTAACTTAAAAATTTTTTTTTCCTAAAATGAAGTTAAAATGTTTACTGAAATTTATGCCGAGTTCTTCATAAATTTAAGTATTAATGAACTTATAAAAAACATTTGAAATTGTTAAGAAAATCTTCAATATTAATCTAAGAAGCAATTCTCGTTCGTTTGCAGAGACTTATTTCTTAAATACTTTATTAATTATTCTAAACAACCACTGTGAAGGCGTCTATCTTGCCTTCGTAGCAATCATGGAGTAATAGCTCAACTCTTTATGGCAGATGTATCATGAAACTTTTGAGAAATATTTCATGTTGTCATTTTTTGTATCAGTTTTGATTTTTTAGTTAAAAAGAACTTATTTTAATTTCACCTTTTTTCTTGTATAAAATAAAATTTTCCTCAGTTTAAGTAAAAATTTGCTCGTTTTGAGGAAAAAATAAGCAAAATTGTCCTCAGTTTGAGTAAAAATTTACTTGATTTGAATAAACATTCACTTAGTTTTAGGAAATTTTTTTTCAGCTAAATTTTACAAAAATTTACTTAGTTTTAGGAAAATTTTACTTGTTTTTAGGAAAAATTTACTTAGATTTAGGAAAATTTCAGCAAAATTCTACTTATTTAGTAAAAATGTACTTGGTTTCCTAAATTTTAACTCATTATAGGGAAAATTTTTTTGAGTGTAGATGAAAACCCCCCCCAGGGGAAAATCCTGCGCACGGGCCTGGTACGGTCCATATAATTTAATGTTTGAAGATTATTTCATGCAAATGTTGACCTTGACTGCGCCTCAAATGGTCCATCCGCTTTGTCCAATTTTGGCATTTCCACGTTTTTGAGTAACAGAGGCCCAATCGCTGCGAACGGCGACGAATCGATAATTGATGGTCATCATTAACACTGGCCGATACAGCTGCGATATTTTCTTCAGTTCGCACTCTACGTAAGCGTGTTGGTGGTTTAATGTCCAACAATGTAAATTTGGTGCGAAATTTAGTCACAATAGCCCGAATAGCCGCTTCAGTGGGTCGATTAAACTGACCATAAAATGGAAGCGCGCGATGAACTTTCTTAACAGGGCACGCATTTTGATAATAAAATTCAATAATTTGCAAGCGTTGTTCGTTTGTAAGACGATTCATGGTTAAATTATAGACCAAACTGAAGATGTTTGACAGTGAAACAAAACACGAAACGTGCGTCGGCTGTTTAAACCAGTGTTGCCAAAAAGATAATAGCTAAAAAATCACCCTTTATTACTAGCAGTACCCGCTGCTTCGCATGAGAAAAAGGCAGTTATTTGTTACTAGTTGTATCCATCTCTGTTTTTGGATAGTATTTATTTGATTTTCTTTTGGTGGATACAGATAAATCTTAAATGGTAATTTGGAAACCTCCAATTAGATAACACTCATATACAGTCAAAGGAATGTGCTTGTCGATGTGCACTATTTTAGCTGGACTCCCTTCGTATGTACAATTTTTATCATTTTCTACTTTGTTTTGAACAAAAAATTACAACCACAGGACCTTCTATATCCTCGACCTCATGTTGGTAGATGTAGCCGACCATTTTCCTAAAAATTTCACGACTATAGCTGCAATATTTTAGTTGGTACTATTTTTATCCCGCACACCCCTTATAAGTACAAATTTCGAAAAATCAATTTAGATTTGCGCTTCTATGTTGTCAGATAAATTTACACACCACCATGTCCACGACTATGGCTGCAGTACTTTAATTGGTACCATTTTTATCCCTTTTGGTCCCGCTCACCCCTTATAAGTACAAATTTCGTAGAAAACACTACACTTAGATTGCCCTTCTACGTTGTCAAAAGAATTTACACACCAAATTTCGCGCCTATAGCTGCAATATTTCAATTTAAAATGGTACTACATTTTTATCCATTTTTGTCCCCCAGAACCCTTAAAAGTACAAATTTTAAAAAAATCTAATTTGAGTGCGCTTATACATGGTCAGAGAGAATTTACATACCAAATTACCGATTCTAGCTGTAATACTTTAGTTCGTACCATTTTCATCCCTTTTTGTCCCACTCGCCCCTTAAAAGTACAAATTTCGAAAAATCCATTTATGTTGCAAGTCTATGTTGTCAGAGGAATTTACACCACAAATTTCGCGACTATAGCTGCAATACCTAAATTGGTACCATTTTTATCCTTTTTTTGTCCTAGCAAACCTTAAAAGTACAAATTTAGAAAGATCCAATCTTAATGCGCTTATACATGGTCAGAGGAATTTACATACCAAAATTCACGATTCTAACTGTAATACTTTAGTTGGTACTATTTTTATCCCTTTTTGTCCCACTCGCCCCTTAAAAGTACAAATTTCGAAAAATCCATTTATGTTGCAAGTCTATGTTGTCAGAGGAATTTACACCACAAATTTCGCGACTATAGCTGCAATACCTAAATTGGTACCATTTTTATCCCTTTTTGGCCCTAGCAAACCTTAAAAGTACAAATTTTGACAGATCCAATTGTAATGCGCTCATATATGGTCAGAGGAATTTACATACCAAATTACCGATTCTAGCTTTAATAATTTAGTTCGTACCATTTTCATCCCTCTTTGTCTCGCTTACCCCATTATAAGTACAAATTTCGAAAAATTCATTTATGTTGCAAGTCTACGTAGTCAGAGAAATGTATATACCGATTTTCACGAATATAGCTGCAATCCTTAAATTGGTACCATTTTTATCCCTTTTTGTCTCTTTCCTCCCTTAAAAGTACAAATTTCGAAAAATCCCTATTTGTAGCTTGTCTGCATGGTCATTGCAAGGAACACACCGAATTTCATGTTTCTAGCTACTGCCGTTTAGTCAGGACGAAGTTTGGATGTTTATCACTTTTTGTCCCATTTTACCCCCCAAAAAGTACGAATTTCGTAAAACCCTTTCTTAGACGACGACGTCTACGTCATATTTAGGAACTACCCTGAAAAATGCATGACGCTGGCTTCAGACGTTTGTTAGTCAGTAACGCAACTCTTGTATATATATAGATATATATACTTAGAATATCCCCAGTAAATTCCGTAAACATTTTAAGAAATCCCTACGATAATCCCCTGCCCCGACACGTAAACTTCTCCTAAATTCCCTGTATCCCCATTTCCTTTTCAAAACTCGCAGACATATTTTCCCCATGAGTAACTTTTCGAGGAGGAATCTAAATTTTCATTTGATCACTACATGGTGAGGAGTTCCCAAATAAAATACCAGCGGTATCTCGGGTAGTATTTCATTTGATGTACTCAGTATCTCTTCATTCAGTTCATACCACAACATTTCAAAATTCAATATCCATTCTAAAACCACAGGTGCATGCCAAATTAGTTTGTGCCACCGACTAACATTGTGACTGACTGACTGACACCGACCGAATGACATTGTTCGTCGGCAAATTTCATTTTCATTTCAAACTGGGTATGTGGCCAACACAGACAGGACAGGGCACAGCGAACAGCCAAACTCTTTTTATTTTAATTTACGACCGTCTACCGTCTAATATTACAAAGTGGCAATAAATTGTTTTCAATTTCGGAACTTTGGCCAAGCCCAGTTTCCAGCGATGTGTGATGGTGTATTAATTCAGGAAACAGGGAGTGAGCGGAGGATCCTGGCTCGGTTGCAACTTCATTTGCATTTTTATTGCTTTTGCTTTTTGGGAGCCAGGTTCCAGGAGCATTGCATTGTGATCGCATCGCAAAAACATCTGCTCTGGCTGATGGCCAGCAACTGATAAAGGTGACATCTTTCGATTAGCGATTAGAAGACATTTAGAGCTTTAAACACAAAAGAAGCTACGCTCATCACAAAAAAGATGGTGGTCTTGGGTCTTTGTGTGGTTTTGGCCATTTGAAAGGCGCACGGACGGATGGACGGACGGGCGGCACGTGTTCGGCATTCGATTGTGGCATATTGAAGAGGATCGAATGAATGTTTGCGGTGGCATGAATGGACATATGTTTTCATACTCTTCGCTGGTGGCGATAACCTGTGGAAGGGTATTTTGTTACGGTTTGTATTTTATGGTTGTTTTTGTTATCCCTTTTGTGCAGATCATGGACAGCATTTGGAACTAATGCGAATGTGAAACTCCTTGATGCGGGTGTCGTCTGACATGTTGTTTAATATTCCATAACTTGGTATTATTATACTGCCAAAGATCATTGAATAGTTTAGTAGTGGTAACAAGTAGAATTTGAAATTTATTTGGCTTAAATTAGTGGCTATTAGTTTATGTCCTTGCCCTTGTAATGCAGGCAATAGGAAGGATATACTCCGGAGGAGCAAACTTTAGGCTTGGCCGAAAACCGGCAATGCAATAGACCTTTCATTTTCATAGCCTATTAATATGAAGGTTTTAGAGCGATTATAATGGAGGGTCATTAGCATGGCGGGGGGGGGGGGCTATATGAACACATACATTGCAAATATCTTTCTCTCTTCGTGAAGAAGACTTAACAACTTGACAAATTTTTTTAAATAAAACGCAAACCTTTTGAAATATTTCCAAAATGTTATGATCGACTTGAAATACAATCAAAACATTTATGAATGGAACTCGGCTGCGTTCGTATGGCCACCACGGGCATGTCGGCAGCGGTCGATTCGTTGGACCCAATATTTGATGACTCGGTCACACATTTCGGCCGTAACGGCCGCTATTTCGCATTCAATGTTGTCTTTGAGTTCTTCCATCATTTTCGACTTGTTGGCATAGACCAATGATTTGACGCAAAGAAAAAAAAGTCCAAAGGCGCTAAATCGCACGAACGTGACGGCCTATTTACTGGTCTATTTCTTGAGATAACTCGCTCACCAAACTTACTCTTCAATAAATCGATTGTAACGTGTGCTGTGTGGCTTGTGGCACTGTCCTGTTGAAACCACATGTCGTCCAAGTCCATGTTTTCCAATTCGGGCCAAAAATAATCGGCGCGATAACGATCGCCATTCACATTATCGTGACTATCGTTATTGTCGACGAAAAAATATGGCCCATTGACACCGACGGCATGCAAACCGCACCAAACAGTTATTTTTTGTGGATAAAGTGGTGATTCATGAAGCACATGTGGATTTTCACCAAACCAATAATGCATATTTTGCTTATTGACGAACCCATTGGGCCAAAAATGAGCTTCGTCACTGAAGATGATTTTACGATGAAATTCATCATCTTGGCGCATCTTCGCCAGAGCCCAATCGGAGAACGTACGTCGCGTCAAATGGTACATCGGCTTCAATTCTCAATTTTTTTCACTAAACATGTTATTGTTTGTCTACTAGGGCGATTATAACGACCAAAAATTTGGATTTAACGCTCCTGAAGTTTCGGTCACCGACTCCGAATTTCGGTAGTATATTTTTATACACTCCACGAGAGTATTATGTCTTTGTGCATTTGTTTGTAACAAACAAAAGGAAACGAGATAGACCCATTGTTAATTATACCGATCGACTTAGAATCACTTTCTGAGTCGAGCAATGTCCGTCTGTCCATCTATTGTTGTAATCACGATACAGGTCGCAATTGTAGCCAGAACCAAACGAAACTTTGCACAACGAAGTTTTTCGGGACAAGGACGAACGCTATTTAATTTGAAGTCGGTTCAGATTTAGATATAACCCCCATACGAATTTCACTCCCGATTTGACTCTTTTCACTCTTGATACCACATATTACAACAGATTTTCTTTAAAATTGGCAAAACGTCTTATATTTCAACTAGAAACACCTGTGGTAAAAATGTGTTAGATCGGTTCAGATTTATATATAGCTCTCATACAAATTTTGCTCCCGATTTGACTTTTTCCGCTCTAGAGACCACATATTTCACTTAATTTGCTTCAAATTACTTTGCATTACCTTATAATTCTACTAGAAACATCTGTGTTGAAAATGGATTAAATCGGTTCAGATTTAGATATAGCCCCCATACAAATTTCGCTCCCGATTTGACTTTTTCCTCTCTAGAAACCACATATTGTATCAGATTGTCTTCAGATTTGGTAAAACATCTTATATTTCCACTAGAAACACCCATGGTGAATATAGGTCAGATCGGTTCAGATTTATATATAGCTCCCATACAAATGTCGCTCCCGATTTGACATTTTCCGCTCTAGAAACCACAATCAGATTGTCTTCAGATTTGGCAAAACATCTTATATTTAAACTAGGAACATCTATGGTGAAAATAGGTCAAATCGGTTCAGATTTAGATATAGCCCCCATACAAATGTCGCTCTCGATTTGACTTTTTCCGCTCTAGAAACCACATATTGTATCAGATTGTCTTCAGATTTGGTAAAACGTCTTATATTTCCACTAAAAACACCCATGGTGAATATAGGTCAGATCGGTTCAGAGTTAGATATAGCTCCCATACAAATGTCGCTCCCGATTTGACATTTTCCGCTCTAGAAACCACATATTGTACTCGATTTTTAAATTTGGCACAACATCTTATAATTTTACTAGAAACACCTATGCTGAAATTGGGTAAGATCGGTTCAGATTTATATATAGCTCCCATACAAATGTCGATCCCGATTTGAGTTTTGCCGCTTTAAAAGCCACATATTATGCTCGATTTTCTTTAAATTACTCACAACATCTTATAATCTAACTAGAAACACCTGCTAAAGCGGGCTAAAGCGGGCTAGATCGGATCAGATTTAGATATAGCCCCCATACAAATGTCGCTCCCGATTTCACTTTTGCGCTATAGAAACCACATATTGTATTATTTTCTTTAAAATTGGCACAACATCTTATGGTCCAACTAAACAAAACTATGGTGAAATTGGGTAAGACCGGTTCAGATTTAAATATAGCCCAAATACAAATGTTGTTCTCAAAAAGTTTAACCGATTTTGGCCAAACTATACACTTTATATTTCACCTATTTCGTTCCAGGTTTCAATATATCCTCATACAAATGTCCTTTCCGATTTAACATTTTTTGTCAAACACATACATTTACGTGATACAAAAAACATTCCCGTTTTCACTTTTTCACCGAATTGAGTTGTATTCGGATAGAAAGTGGAGTGTATCATAGAGTCGTCCCCGCCCGACTTTAGCCTTTCCTTACTTGTTATAATTTGCATACGTTGTTCGTTCGTGTACTTTACCATGATGAAAATATGACTTTATGTTCCACAATGGAACAACGAGAATAAATATATATAATATTCGCACACTATGATATCGGTATATATGTAAAAATAAATAGGAGAGTGTCTATTAAAAATACTTCAAATATCAAATAAATACAAACAGAATTAGTTCAGCGTTAACAACAGTTTCAAGTTTATCCCTTTATCCTCTGTAACGTATTTTCGTTCGTCGGAGCAGAACGATCCAAAATCACTCAATAAATTTAATATGGAGTTGTCATAGGAGGGATTTTGAAGGACTTATTTTAAAGTAGTTGCAAATGTGCCACTTTTTCACTAAATTCCATTTCTGCTTTAAAAAATCCGCATCTTTCGGGGGTAAAACAGCGGACCTACCAGTTGCTACTATGACACTCTAACCATCTCAGCTATCCTCTGCTGTGAGAGCTGAATAACTAAAGCAAACCATTTTGATTGTTAGAACTGACAATAGGAAACTTAACAAAATATTTATTTAATATGAATTAATATATTGCAAATATATAATTAAAGTATTAAATAAATTAAAACTACTTAATATTAATGATATTACGTAGTAATATTAATTCAAAATGAAACATTTTAAGTACATTAATAAAACAATAAATTTGTATTTTTAAAACAAAAATACTTAAATTGATAAAATTTTACAAAAATAAACATAGTTTGTTAATAAAAGTTATATAAAAAAAGTTTTTTTCCGAGCCACGATTCGAACACGAGACCTTCTGTGTGCAAAGCGGACACCTTACCTCTGTAACCCCATAAAATTCGTTCAAAGAGCTTCCTAAAAAGTGGGAAAAATGGACATTTGGATTTTGATTTGCAATTGAAATGTGCTTCCTACGGAAGTACTCCAAATTTTTTGCTGGGTAGTTTATTCATATTTCACTTTTTGAGAGGGTAAACATATATTCTCCTCATTAATTTGACGCTTATACCGGTGTCATAGGGTGTGAATATTTTTTGAAAAACTGTATCCTTTACACTTACACTTTGTAGTCTTGCGAAGGGCAACAGGATGCAAATCAAATATTAATTACAGAGCGAAATAAAACAATGTTTTTATAGGGTTTTCGTGTCCAATTAAAAAAAAAACAATTTTTTGTTAATTCTTTGGAGGTTGTCCCTAATCCACTGTTCCTATGTGAAAGTGAAATTCGTAAAATTCAAACAGTCAAAGTATATTTAATTGAACATGTAAGCGGGTGTTATTGGACTTATATTTGCAAAATTAGAGTACAAATATTAATGTGCCTCGAAAAAAATTGGAATTATTAAAAACAAGTAAGGAAAGGCTAAAGTCGGGCGGGGCCGACTATATAATACCCTACACCACTCCCTGCGTATGTACCTCACTTTGATTACTAAACCCAGGTATTTCATGGGAACAATTTTATGTAGTTCATACAAATTATATGAATATAATGTATATGCTATAAATTCATCTTTAGTCAAATTTAACGAATATGGTAAATAATATGGTAATTGATCCAATTGTCCGACAGACAAATACAAATTATACAGTATACCAGAGTATGGACATATGGGCATCACCCAAACAATTCTCATTGCAATTCAATTCGGTAAAAATTGAAATCGAGAAGGATTTTTGCATCCTGTAAATGTATGTGTTTGACAAAAAATTTTAAATCGGAAAGGACATTTGTATGGGGGTATATTGAAACCAGGAACGATGTGACGCGCTTTCACCATGTCTGTTTATTGGTGAAATATAATATGTAAAATTTGGCCAAAATCGGTTAAACACTCGGGAGCAACATTTGTATGAGGGCTATATCTAAATCTGAACCAATCTTACCCACTTTCACCATTGGTTTTTTAGTTGGATTATAAGATGTTGTGCCAATTTTAAAGAAAAACGGGTACAATATCAGGATTTTAGAGCGGAAAATGTCAAATCGGGAGCGACATTTGTATGGGGGCTATATCTAAATCTGAACCGATCTTACCCAATTTTTGCATACGTGTTTCTAGTTGGATTATAAGATGTTCTGCAAAATTTAAAGAAAACCGGGTTCAATATGTCGTTTCTAGAACGGAAAATGTCAAATCGGGAGCGACATTTGTATGGGGGCTATATCTAAATCTGAACCGATCTTACCCAATTTTTGCATACGTGTTTCTAGTTGCATTATAAGATGTTCTGCAAAATGTAAAGAAAATCGGGTACAATATGTCTTTTCTAGAGCGGAAAATGTCAAATCGGGAGCGACATTTGTATGGGGGCTATATCTAAATCTGAACCGATCTTACCCAATTTTTGCATACGTGTTTCTAGTTGGATTATAAGATGTTCTGCAAAATTTAAAGAAAACCGGGTTCAATATGTCGTTTCTAGAACGGAAAATGTCAAATCGGGAGCGACATTTGTATGGGGGCTATATCTAAATCTGAACCGATCTTACCCAATTTTTGCATACGTGTTTCTAGTTGGATTATAAGATGTTCTGCAAAATTTAAAGAAATCCGGGTACAATAAAACGGAAAATGTCAAATCGGGAGCGACATTTGCATGGAGGCTATATCTAAATCTGAACCGATCTTACCCAATTTTTGCATACGTGTTTGTAGTTGGATTATAAGATGTTGTGCCAATTTTAAAGAAAATCGGGTACAATATGTGGTTTCTAAAGCGGAAAAAGTGAAATAGGGAGCGACATTTGTATGGGGCTATATCTAAATCTGAACCGATCTTACCCAATTTCGGCATAGGTGTTTCTAGTCAGATTATAAGATGTTGTACCAAATTTAAAGAAAATCGGGTACAATATGTGGTTTCTAGAGCGGAAAATGTCAAATCGGGACCGACATTTGTATGGGGGCTTTATCTAAATCTGAACCGATCTTACCCAATTTCGGCATAGGTGTTTCTAGTCAGATTATAAGATGTTGTGCCAAATTTGAAGAAAATCGGGTACAATATGTGGTTTCTAGAGCGGAAAATGTCAAATCGGGACCGACATTTGTATGGGGGCTATATCTAAATCTGAACTGATTTCCTCCAAATTCAATACCAATGGTACTTGACCAGAAAAAATAACTTCTGCCAAGTTTCATAACAATCGGACAACAATTGCGACCTGTAGAGTGCGAACAAGCTTAGATGGACAGCAGACGGACGGACGGACGGACGGACGGACGGACGGACGGACGGACAGACGGACAGACAGACATCGTTAAATCGACTCAGCTGGCGATTCTAAGCCGATCCGTATACTTAAAGGTGGGTCTAGCTCAATTATTTCTTGGTGTTACAAACATTTGGCGCGAAACTAACTTATAATACCCTAGACCACGAAGTGGTGTAGGGTATAAAAATTATAATCAGTAGCCTTAATGAACAAATATTTTACTTCTCATACATCATAATCATCATATCTTATTATTTTTACAAATATAAAGTGCTTACATAAAATGTGCATTAAAAAAATATTTACACTTTTGGACCAGTTCTGTGATATATCCTATCACTGGATAAGCACGTTTATAGCAACTTCCCGTAATTGCACATAGAGTAGTATTGCTATTTGTATGGAAGCTGTGTGTAAACGTATGTATATGTGACTTCCATGAATTCCAATATCAAACTCAAAATAAACTCTTCCGCAAAGTGTTGCACACGAAGACAAAATGATATGATAAAATTAAACTTCATACATTAATTGCTAAATAAGATGAAAGTTGAAACTCCATTTTATGCATAGAAAAGCAAATAAATATACTTTTGACGTTATAAATTACACCATTCGACAGTCCATATTTGTTTGGAGTTTTCAGTTTTTCAATTCCTCATCCTGTTGCCCCGTAAAAGGACTACAAAGATTCAAACGATTTCATTTTTTCACAAAAATTTTTAAAACTTTATATTAGAATCGGCTATAAAAAAGTATTGATTATTTTTGCAACTTTCTGGTTTCATTGGAAAGGTTGAACTTTTTCATTTAATAATGGAACACAATATCATTCATATGAATGGATCGGTAGCACCTCATCGGATAAACCCAATTTTTCAGTGCAGCCCAAAATCCACACCAAACAGTGACTCGTTGTGGACGCAGTGGCTTCTCAACAATCACGTGTGGGTTCACTGAACACCATATGCGGCAATTTTGCTTATTGACATAGTCATCGAGATGAAAATGAGCTTCATCTGAAAACATGAAAATTTTCCACGTACACTCAGAAAAAAGTATGCCACGGATTAAGTAAATATGTACTAAAACTGAGGAGAATTGATCTTCGTATAGCGCTAAGGCAAAAATTTCTCACATCAAGTATAAACTTTTCCTTGAAACTAACACATGCTTTGAACTTGATTCCAGTTCAACTTTTCCTCAAAGCAAGTAAAATTTACTCAAACTGAGGAACATTTTTAAGAAATTTTACTCAAATCAAGTAAATTTATACTCAAACTGAGGAAAATATTCCGATTCTTTTCCTCAATCCAAGTAAGTAAATTTGTTGTCATGCCAAGTATATTTATACTCAATCTGAGAAAAGTTTTCGGAATTTTTGTCCTTAATTCAAGTAAATTTGTACTCAGTCTGACTAAGATTTTCCTTAAACCAAGTAAATTTGTATTCAGCCTGACTACGACTATACTTGATAATTGAAATAAATTTTCGCTTCAGAGTGTGCAACACTTATATGAAAAATGACAACATGGTATAGTTCTCAAACGTTTCATCTTACTTATACCATAAAGAGTTGGGATATTTCACCATGACTACTGCGGAAGCTAGGTAGGCGCCTTCGCAGGATTGTTTAGAGTAATATTTGAAGTACTTATGAAGAAAGTCTCGGCTAACGAACGAGAATTGCTTCTTAGACTACTATTCATGTATTTTTCTAAACACTCTGAAGTATTTTTTATAATTTCATTTATACTTGAATGTATGAGGAACATGGCATAAATTTAATTACATTTACTTACTTTATTTGAAGTAATAAACAACTTTTTTAAGTAAAAACATCCTAAATGGAACTTTTCCATACAAAAAAATTCTGCATTATTTTCTTTCTTAAACGCTAGTAAATTTTCTTCCGCAGAAGTATGAATATACTTAATTGTAAGAAGTTTTTACTAGATCCAATAAAATGTTTTTAAGTAAATTTACTACCCTATTTTGAATATCTGTACTATTTTTTCTGGCTTTGAAATAAGGAAAGTGTACTCATATCTATTTAATTTTCCTTCTCGTAAGGAAATTTTACCTAATCTGGAGTAAAATTGTTAAACTAAATTGGAGTATGGATTTTACTCAGATTTAAGAATGCTATTTTTCTGAGTGTAAATTTCTTACAGTTTCCTCATTTTTTTCGAGCGTATAGCATCCTGAAACCTGAAAATAAAAATGAATGTTATTCTACCTTTCAAAGTCAAAATAATCGGTAGTTCAAATTTAAAATTTTAAATTGTGCACCCAATATATAATTAAAGAGGAGAATATATGCAAAATTTACATCAAAATTGAATGTTCCTATCTGCATTAGTTCAACATTAAGCATGAAATTCCGGCTGTAAGAAAATGCAAGACGTAAGGCTCGCGCACACCACTGCCTTTTATGTTCGAAGCTGAGTTTCTTTAATATCCGGTTTATTGTGAGAGTGTTTATACACTCTACGAGAGTATTATGTCTTTGTGCTTTTGTTTGTAACACCCAAAAGGAAGCAAGATAGACCCATTGTTAAGTATACCGATCGACTTAGAATCACTTTCTGAGCCGAGTTAGCAATGTCCGTCTGTCCGTCTGTCCATCTATTGTTGTAATCAAATTACAGGTCGCAATTATAGTCGATCTTAACAAAAATTGGCACAAATAAGTTTTGTGAATCAAGGACGAACGCTATTTAATTTGAGGCAAATCAGTTCAGATTTAGATATAGCCCCCATACAAATGTCTCTCCCGATTTGACATTTTCCGCTCTAGAAATCACATATTGTACCCGATTTTCTTTAAATTTGGCACAACATCTTATAATCCAACTAGAAACACCTATGCAGAAATTCGGTAAGATCGGTTCAGATTTAGATATAGCTCCCATACAAATGTCGCTCCCGATTTGACATTTTCCGCTGTAGAAACGACATATTGTACCCGATTTTCTTTAAATTTGGCACAACATCTTCTAATCCAACTAGAAACACATATATAGAAATTAGGTAAGATCGGTTCAGATTTAGCTCCCATACAAATGTCACTCCCGATTTGACATTTTCTGCTGTAGAAACGACATACTGTACCCGTTTTTCTTTATATTTGGCACAACATCTTATAATCCAACTAGAAACAACTATGCAGAAAGTGGGTAAGATCGGTTCAGATTTATATATAGCCCAAATACAAATGTTGCTCCCGAATGTTTAACCGATTTTAGCCAAACTATACATGTTATATTTCACCTATTTCGTTCCAGATTTCAATATAACCCCATACAAATGTCCTTTCCGATTTAAAATTTTTTGTCAAACACATACATTTGCAGGATACGAAAATCCTTCCCGTTTTCACTTTTTCGCCCAATTAAATTGTATTCGAATAGAAATGTATCATAAAGTCGGCCCCGCCCGACTTTAGCCTTTCCTTACTTGTTTTCTTTTGTCCTTTTCACACTGACGGCGAAATCGAGCAAAAAGATTATTTGTGGGCTAAAAAATCGACAAAATAATGTTTTTCCATAAAAATTTTAAAAATAAAAAAAAAATTTCTAGGAGTTTTGAATGTAATACATTCGAATATCAGCTAATTCGATCAAGTAATTTCTTCTTAAGAAGGAAATCTTTGTTAAATAGAAAAATATTTTATTTTGCAATGCCTGTTTGAAAAATATTCTTGGATAAATGTAAAAAGACCCTGCCTTCTAAAAGAAGGCATTGATTTCTTCATTAAAATGTCACTTATTAAAATAAAACTAAGTATTGGTTTAAAAGAGACACGTATAATAGAGGGATTTTCGAAATTCGTACTTATAAGGGATACAATTGGAAGAGAGACCATTTATATCCCAACCAAACCGCTGAAGTTGAAATCATGAAATTAGGTGTATGCATTCATGTGACTTTGTAGACACGAAACATAAAGAAATGTGTACTTTTAGGAAGAAAATGGAGCAAAAGGGGATAAAAAAGCACCAACCAAGCGGCTGCTGTTAGATTAGTGAAATTCGGTATGCACATTGCTCTGACTGTGTACATGCAAGAAATAAATAGATCTTTCGATATTCGTACCTTCAGGATCTAAATGGGAATAAATTTGGCACCAATGAAGCGGCTGCAGCTAGAATCGAGAAATTCGTCTGACATAAGACCAAACGTATGTTTGGACCACATCTATTTCACGAAATTTTAAGATGTTTGAAAGGATGTTTCAAACTTTGCACATAGTAATGTTATCATTAAACTTAGTTTAAGTTCGATGATGGGCGAAGTTGGCACGCAACTTATGGTACCTCCCACACAAAAGGTCTATTAAAGCTGTTATAACTTATATACGAATGATCGGAATACCCTGAAAATTTACTTATGAAAATGTTAAGGAACCTATTCAAACTTTGCACATAGTAATATTATCATCAAACTTAGTTTAAGTTCGAAGATGGGCGAAGTTGGCACACCCCTTCTTGTACCTCCCACACAAATTTGCAAAAACTTTGGTTAAAACAAAACTTATAAACGTCCATTCCGAATGTCGAAATCAATTGCAATTTGATATTTGAAAATGTTTTTACAATTCAACTCGGTAAAAAAGTGAAAACGGGAAAAATTTTTGTATGTTTCCTAATCATAGGCTAATATGACCTGGTCCGATCGGTATAATTAACAGTGGGTCTATCCCCCTTCCTTTTGGTTGTTACAAACAAATGCACAAAGACATAATACTCTCCTGGAGTGTATATTAAAGTATATATTAGATTATTTAAATCTTTCCAGATATAAACGTCATTGATTTGTCGTCATTTTGTTGATGTGAAAAAGATTATTTTTTCAATGAAAAGGTTTCCAAGAACCATAATAAACCGATGTGATGAAGCTTCAGTATCCTATAACAACTTTTGTTCAATTAGTCCTCCTCTTATAATGATTGCTACTCAATTTATAGACATGGGCAGGGGCAATCAATATTTGTGTAGCACAACGACCACAACGCACAAACTCTCCAACTCACCGGGTATAACAACATCTCGTTATAGGAGATAATTAAAATGTATAAACTCCATAAACTTTCTAAAAAATACATTCAAGCTTCTCAAGTCTGTCACAAGCGGAAGGAGAGGGGTTTGGGGGCTGCGGGGCAAGCAAACAAATTAAATATTTACAGACAGGTAATCAATACCATCCCACGATGCTGGCTACAACTAAGAAAACAAACCGAACGCATATGCCATCTTTCAAATGATGTGATAGGGAATTGAATTGAAAAATTGCTAATTAAATTCTTAGAGTACGCAGAAGCAAAGAACATTAATAAAACAAATCATCTCCTCAAATACTTTAAAGTTTTTCTTTCGATTTTAAACATTTCTTTTTTGTCGAGTCGTCTCACAAAAGTTGTTTTTTCTCCGGGTGGGCTAAGAAGAAAAACGCAGGAAAGAAGTAATCGGAAATGTGCATACGGACGGCAAAGTACGAGTGGCAATGGTGGGAGTGGAAAAGAAATCAAGAAAAAGACGAAGATGTAATAAAGTAAAATGTGCTAAAGCGAAAACCAAAGTTTCTCTGCATATTTATGTGGATTTAAGTAGCAGGGATTTTCCTTGAGGAATGCAACATTTAGTGGTTTGCTTTCCCATGCAGGGATTGAATTTCCGACGACGAGAATTAAGAGCATCTAACATATAGAAGAGGATGACTTTCTGGGAAATCACCTGGACAAAGGATTAACATCGAACAGCCAACGCTCTTATAACAAAGGGAAATCAACTGAATCTGCGCTCCATGTGCTGGAGAGGAACACCATTGAATCATTCATCCGACTTAAAGATGTCGAGATCAGCAAAATGGTAGAAGAAGTCAATGGATATATATGGCACAGCTCACGACAAAAAAACAATAGCTGTCTGGGTCACACCGACGAAAGTTGAAGAATATGAACCAGAATAGCAAAAATGCCAAGGAGCAAAATGTTCCAAAGAAGCTATCTGAAATTCCGAAGCTGGAACTGGCGTGGATGAGGGACATCCCCCAGCTCGTAAAAGCGACAGTATACCCTTCGGCCAGCAAAACAAAGGACTGGATGTGAAGAGGTGGAAAGTCTTCCATAGAAAGGATGACTATGATGCTACTCACCTTGTGGTGGGCTTGGATGAATTATCCATAGCCAGTTTGGTCAAGACGAAGGGTATGGCGTTAACTGAAAGTTTCTGGGAACCTTGATCCCCGGGTAGAAAAAGTTGCCATTTGGCCTACAAAATTCCAATAAAAACATTTGATGCCGATCGGATAACGCTAGGGTCTGCCCAAACTTAATTGAAAAACAACTAAGGAAAGGCTAAAATCGGGCGGGGCGGACTATATGATACCCTCCACTTTACGCTTTTTATACCCTACACCACAGGGTATAATGTCTTTGTGCATTTGTTTGTAACACCCAAAAGGAAACGAGATAGACCCATCGTTTCAAAAAGTCAAATTAGCGATGTCCGTCCGTCCGTCCGTCTGTCCATCTATTCTTGTAATCAAAGTCCAGGTCGCAATTGTTGTTATTACTAAATGAAACTTTGCACAACAAAGTTTTTATGAACGCTATATAATTTGAAGCAAATCGGTTCAGATTTAGATATAGCTCCCATACAAATTTTGCTTCCGATTTTACTTTTTCCGCTCTAGAAACCACATATTTCAATATATTTTCCTCCTATTTGGCAAAACAGCTTATATTTCAACTAAAAACAGCTCTGGTAAAAATAGGAACCGATCGGTTCAGATTTATATATAGCTCCCATACAAATGTCTCCTCCGATTTGACTCTTTCCGCTCTAGAAACCACAAACTTTGACAGATTTTCTTCAAATTTGGCAAAACAGCTTATATTTGAACTAAAAAAGCTCTGCTAAAAATAGGATTAATCGGTTCAGATTTATATATAGATCCCATACAAATGTCTCCTTTGATTTGACTCTTTCCCTTCTAAAAACCACAAACTTTGACAGATTTTCTTCAAATTTGGCAAAACAGCTTATATTTCAACTAAAAACAGCTCTGGTAAAAATAGGAACCGATCGGTTCAGATTTATATATAGCTCCCACACAAATGTCTCCTCCGATTTAACTCTTTCCGCTCTAGAAACCACAAACTTTGACAGATTTTCTTCAAATTTGGCAAAACGGCTTATATTTCAACTAAAAACAACTCTGGTAAAAATAGGATAGATCGGTTTAGATTTATATATAGCTCCCATACAAATGTCTCTTCCGATTTGACTCTTTCCGTTCTAAAAACCACAAACTTTGACAGATTTTCTTCAAATTTGGCAAAACAGCTTATATTTCAACTAAAAACAACTCTGGTAAAAATAGGATAGAACGGTTCAGATCTAAATATAGCTCCCATACAACTGTCTCCTCCGATTTGACCCTTTCCGCTCTAGAAACCACAAACTTTGACAGATTTTCTTCAAATTTGGCAAAACAGCTTATACTTCAACTAACAATAGCTCTGGTGAAAATGGGTCAGATGAGTTCATATATATATATATATATATATATATATAGCTCCATTACAAATTCAATTCAGTAGGAATTGATTCTTTCCGCTCTAGAAACCACATATTTAACACTTCATAAAAATTGTGAATGCGTCTTCCTTACTTGTTTCAATTTTCAAAAACTGAAAAAGGTGAAAATCTGTAATACAAAAAAAATTATTTTTTTTTCTTCGTAATACGTAAAAATATGTTAAAAAAAAACATAAAAATTTTAATATTTTTTAAAATCGAAAAATACAAAAATTAGTCAACTTTGGGTCGATTTTTAAAATATATCCGATTTCCCCATTTTTTATGTTAACATCTCCAAATAATCCATGGGTCCTTGTCTAATTTAGGCTTTTAGACAGAGCTCAAAAATGTCTACTAGAACAAAGAACTAGAACCACTGTGCGCCGCCATATTTAGTAAACTTAAAGTGATTATAAAAACTTTATCAAATACCAAAATATAGTTGATTCTGAGCATCCGTGTGGAAGTTATATTTGTTTTAATTGAACGTGGAAATATGGTCCAGTTGTGTAGGAGGTACCAGATTGGGCGTGGCAATTTCTTCCATCTTCGAACTTAAACTAAGTTTGGGAAAAAACTCGTGAAAAGGATTTGATCCAAACAAACTTAGGGTCTTAAGCGACCTTTTCAATGAGTTACTTTTTGTTTCTGTCCCAAATGATATATACCCTCCAACTCTGTAGAGTGAGGGTATAACAAATAAAGCGGGTATTAGACGGGCATACATGTCTGTAGACATGTGTGATGGCATACCAAAAAACACTGTCTAATAGCATGTAATAGCACGACATACATGCTATTAGACAGTGTTTTTTGGTATGCCATCACACATGTCTACAGACATGTATGCCCGTCTAATACCCGCTTAAGGAAAGGCTAAAGTCGGGCGGGGCGGACTGTATGATACCCTACACTTTCTACACCATTACAATAGAATTTGTAAAACGGTTTTTGTATAGGTAACCTGTGGCCTCTACAGCGGAAAAGTCAAATCTAGAGCGAAATTTGTTTGAAAGCAATGTCAAAATCTGAACGGATGTGACCCACTTTCACCATAGATGTTTCTAGTTGAATCATGAGGTAGTTTCCAAATTTGAAGCCACATTTTCTATGTGGCTGCTAGAGTGGAAAAAGTCATAACGTGAGCGACATTTGTATGGGGGCTATATCTAAATCTGAACCAATTTGCTTCAAATTAAAGAGTGTTCGTCCTTGGCCCGCAGAGCTAACTTTTGTCAATTTTTGTTAGGATGACACAATAATAGCGACCTGGACACTTTGATTACAAGAATAGATGGACGGAGGGACGGACAGAAAGTGATTCTAAGCCGATCTGTATAATAAACGTCTATAACGTTTCCTTTTGGGTGTTACAAACAACAAATGCACAATGGCATAATAACAGAGTGGAGGGTATAAAGAGGAAGATTCGCCACTGGAAAAGGTATATCCACACCAAAATAACCTGAAGTGAAATTAAATTGTTAGCTCTCAATAGGAAAGATTGAAATTTATTTGTTATGGTCTTGTGTTCCACAATGGAACGATGGGAATAAATTAAACATTTAGGAAACGCCTTTGCATGAGAGCAAAGGGTTTTGCGTTGATTTAACTCAGACAACCTTTACTCAATAGAATTGAGTACCGATCGACTTAGACTCACTTTCTGAGTCGTTTTAGCGATGTCCGATATATATATATATATAGCTCCAATACAAATTTCACCACTGAATTTATTATTTCCGCTCTGGAAATAGCATATTTGAACAGATTTTCTTCTAATTCTGCACATCAGCTAATATTTCAAATAGAAACACCTATGGTGAAAGTGGGTAACATCGGTTCAGATTTATAATGACTCCCCCGATTTGATTCTTTCCGCTCTAGAAACCACATATTTAACAGATTCCCATCAAATTTGGGAAAGCGTCTTTTATTTTAACTAGAAACTTTGGGTCAGATCGTTTCAGATTTCTATATAGCTTCCATTCAAAGTTTGTATTAAATTTTTTTTTACAAATACAGATGAAGTATTAAATTTGTAGTATATTCTCCTCTTATAGATGTATCATATATCACGGTTCAAATATAACGACCTTTTTATACCTTACACCACAGGGTATAATGACTAAGTGTAGGGTATTAAATAGTCGGCCACGCCCGACTTTAACCTTCCTTACTTGTTTCTCTCTAGAAACCACATATTTTAAAAGATGTTCTTCAAATTTGGAAAAACAACTTATATTTCAACTAGAAACAGCTCTGGTGGAAATGGACCAGATCGGTTCAGATATAAATATATATAGCTCCAATACAAATTTCGCCACTAAATTGATTATTTCCGCTTTTGAAATAACAGATTTTCTTAAAATTTGGCAAACCAGCTAATATTTCAACTAAATACATCTATGGCGAAAGTGGGCCACATCGGTTCAGATTTATAAAGGGTGGTTAAATTTTAAGAGCCGATGTTGATTTTGATTAAAACACAAATTATTTAGGTATTTATTGTCATTTCTTTAATTATGATAATATTGGTATGGTTCAATTATGTATGGAACAAAATATCTGCCAATGGAAGCCGCGACCTCGATCACACGCTGAGGCATAATTGAGGTTCTATGCCGTTAATGAGCCCAATTATCCCATCCTTTAGCTCTTGAATTGTTGCTGGCTTAGCGACAAATCGCCTTTTCTTGCAAATAACCCCAAAGAAAAAAGTCCAACGGTGTCAAATCACATGATCTTGGCCGCCAATTGACATCGCCACCACGTGAGATAACACGGATAACACATCCACGTCCATGTCTTCCAATTCGGGCCATAACACGTTTGTTATCAACTCACGATAGCGAAGACCATTATTATAAATATATTGTTAGCCTTACGGTTTCAAGTATCAAAAATATTATATTTATTTATAATATTATTTTTTCAATATTGACATTTTCTAAGAGCAATTAGTATTTCTACTAAAAGAGACAGCAGATTTGTATCTGCTGAAATAGCATATTAACAAGAAAAGGAAATTTGTGCTAAACTCGTTTTTGCGTCAATATGAAAGGCTTTTAAATTTTGTATCTATTTTTTTATTTTATATAACAGCAGCCATTTTTAGACTGCAAACTCTTTAGCAGTGTCATTGCTGATGGAAGATTGCAGAAAAACTGCTGTTATGACAGAAAAACTGCTGTAAAGTGCCTGCTGATGAGGCAGCAGACAATCGCTGCTGTTAATAACAGACTTTTTTCTCTAAATATAATAAAATCATAATGGAATAGAGAGTGGAGGATATTATGGAATCGGTACCGTCCGACTTTAGCCTTGCCTTAATGTGAGTAGTTGGTAGTGATGTTAAGACTTAACAAATCAGTAAAAGTTCTTCTAGATCTCTAACCAGAATACGACTTGCTATTGTTTTGTGCATCACTGTACAAATAATTTTGCCCGAAGAACTTCCGCTTACCCAGTCCCTCTTTTGGTCCCTCCGCCTCCGCCCCCGCCACATCCCTAATCCACAGCCTCCCTCATCAACTGACGCTTTATGGACATTTGAACAGGACGTGGAATAGAAGGTGAAATAAAAAACATCCATTTCTTTGCTCTCCATTCCATTCCTATCCTCGCCATCACCCCCAAACCAGCTCTTCATCTAATTTGTGGGCTGATTTCAGAGTGCTGGTAATTACGTACGTACGTACGTACGGACAGGACAGTGTTCATAATGCCGGAGCAAAAAAAAAAACAAAAAAAGAAACGAGACGGGGTTCTTTTTTTCGCAATGATGAGGGGTGGATTTTTTGTGTTCGGTCTCGTTCCGGTTTTTTCCCCGTTTTCCTGCTTCGCTTTGCTTTGCTTTGCTTCATGCCAACCAACATCAAACTCAAATACAAGGAATGTCCCGTCCCGAATGAGTGCAAACCGAGGATGAGGGTGGTTTGCGTTGCGGATTTTTTTCCGCTGCTGCTGCTGGCTTGTTCCGTATGATTTTTTGCCCTGTTCCTTTAGTTCTATTCATGGACGATACGTTGGCTGTCATTGCTAACCCCTGCCCTTAGAGAGGGAATGTTGTTGTTCCTGTCGTTTCTACTGATTCTCATTCGTTTCTCTTCAAACGGCCGGAAACCGCCATTTTTTTATTTCTACATTTTTTTCAATATCAGGACCAAATGCAGAAAAAACTCGCAGGATTTTTTTCTGCCCTTTGCGTTGTGTGTGTGTGCGTGAGAGAGGGCGTCATTTGCCATTGCATGAGGGTGGGTCTGAGTCACCGTCGTCACACACACACACCACACAGTGTATTTCAAATTATATGAGTACGTTTTTTGTGCTGTTGCTGCCGCTGCCACTGCCACTGTAGTTTTCCATGATGGTTTTGCCTTTGGTCGGTCCTTGTGTGTGCGGGGGAAAGGAAAAAAAACGCACCCTCCCCCACATTATGAGTTCTTCGTTGTGTTCCTTTCTCCATGAGGTTTATGTTATTCGTTTTTCTCATTTATTTTCTTTTTTTTTTGAAAATGGCGGTTTTATGGTAAATTAGTAACATTAGTGTGGGTGGGTGGGACGGAGGGTGCCCTTCCTCCGGCCATCGAATAATTTGAATGTTGCAGATTCAAATAGATTTTTGATGAAGGCTCTTTAGGGAGAACACATAAAAAGCAACGATAACAATCTTTCATTAGAATTCTTTATGGGCGTCATTGGTTTATCATCAAAAATAATCATGAGATAAAATACAAATATATCGTTTAAAACTAAAAGCAAATCATTTTTTACAGTAATTCAGCATAATGCTGTGCAGCTGCAATACATAGTAATTGTGAAAGTCATATTTGGACAAGCATCACATCAAATTTTGCACAGCGACCTTCATACATCACTGTGCACTGAAAGAATTGTCTTCATAATATTTATGAAAATGTTCATTAAAAAGTCGCCAAAGAAACATATCATAAAATATATGAAACATGTCTCATAAAGCACAACTCAATGAAAAGTGTAATAGAATTTATGAAACATTTCTTACAAACTATGAAATGCAGTTCTTCATTCGAAGAACTTTTGTCATAAAAATTCATTATTTTTCACAATATGATGTATGAAAATTTTCATAGATTTTATGAAGAACTTCATTAATTTTATTAAAGAGTTTCATAAATAGTAATAATTTATACTGAAGTTTCCAATATAAACAAAAAAGGTCTGACTCGTTGACTAACCAATCAACACACACCGCCATTGCGAGTGTCTTTGCAATCAATATGTCTTTCACCTAAATCAGGGTTCATACTTATGCCAGAGTCAGCAGAGTACAAATGAGAATTGCTAGCATGCGACGAAAAAAGTCGACACACTAAAAGTGTAGTTGTCTGTTATGAAACATTTCATAAAAACTATGAAATCCTTGATTATATTTATGAAAACATTTCATAACACAATTTTTTTGTTTCTTTAATATTATGAAATATTTCTTTGATCTTATGAAACTAAGTTTCACAATTTAACAATTTTGTTTTATGAAATATGCAATTTTAATGAAACAAGTAAGGAAAGGCTAAAGTCGGGCGGGGCCGACTCTATGATACACTCCACTTTCTATCCGAATACAATTTAATTCTGTGAAAAAGTGAAAACGGGAAGGATTTTTGTATCCTGTAAATGTATGTGTTTGACAAAAAATGTTAAATCGGAAAGGATATTTGTATGGGTGTATATTGAAATCTGGAACGAAATAGGTAAAATATAATATGTATAGTTTGGCCAAATCGGTTAAACATTTGGGTGCAACATTTGTATTTGGGCTATATGTAAATCTGAACCGATCTTACCCACTTTCACAATTGGTTTTTATACACTCCACGAGAGTATTATGTCTTTGTGCATTTGTTTGTAACACCCAAAAGGAATGGTGATAGACCCATTGTTAATTATACCGATCGACTTAGAATCACTTTTTGAATCGATTTAGCAATGTGCGTCTGTCTGTCTGTCTTTCCATCCGTCCATCTATTCTTGTAATCACGATACAGGTCGCAATTGTAGATAGAACCAAATGAAACTTTGCACAACGAAGTTTTTCGGGATAAGGACGAACGCTATTTAATTTGAAGAAAATCGGTTCAGATTTAGATATAGCCCCATACGAATTTCACTCCCGATTTGACTCTTTTCACTCTAGATAACACATATTTTAACAGATTGTGTTCAGATTTGGCAAAATATCTTATGTTTCTACTAGAAACACCCATTGTGAAAATTGGACAGATCGGTTCAGATTTATATATAGCTCCCATACAAATTTCGCTCCCAATTTTTCCGACCAAGAAACCACTTATTTTCAGAAAATGTCTTCAAATTGAGCATAGCACGTTATACTTGAACTAGAAGAACATATTGTGTAAGTGGGTCACATTCGATGCTTGGATATAGCACCAATACAAATATTCTTCTCGATTTGGCAAATTGGGTCAGGTCATATCAGCCTATTTAGGAAATATACAAAAATTCTTCCCGTTCTCAATTTTCTACCGAATTGAATTGTATTCGGATTGAAAGTGGAGTGTATCATACAGTAGGCCCCGCCCGACTTTAGCCTTTCCTTACTTGTTTTATTTGGATTATAAGCTGTTGTGCCAAACAGAGCTGTTAAATTTCGATTACGATTAGTAATCAATTACATTACTTTTTAAAAAGAATCGTAATGATTATATAATCCACTATTCAACAATTTCTGATTACGATTACAAATAATCAAAAAATAATCAGGATTACTTGCGATTACCGTTACCTTTCGGTTTTAGCTGGCAAAAGAACGAGAACAGAAAAAATCAAAACTGACATATATTGAAAAGTCAAAAGTTTTGACAAACAGACTACTATGACTCTCATACCGATTTCGCGAGAATCAAAAGTAATCACAAAAAATCAAAAGTAATCTAAAATAGTCAAAAGTAATCTTTTAAAGTAGTCGAACTCATTTTTGATTACTTTTGATTATTTTTGATTATTTTTCAGTAATCGCAAGTAATCCTGATTATTTTTTGATTACTTGTAATCGTAATCAATTACTAATCGTATAAAACTGAATGTAATCGTATTGTAATCATTATTTCTACTTTAAAAACACGACTTTAACACGACTATATAATACCCTACACCACTCCCTGCGTATGTACCTCGCTTTGATTACTAAACCCAGGTATTTCATGGGAACAATTTTATGTAGTTCATACAAATTATATAAATTATATTCAAATATATTCTTTTAAAATATATTCTTTAGTCAAATTTAACGAATATGGAAAATAATATGGTAATTGATCCAATTGCCCGACAGACAAATACAAATTATACAGTAGTATACCAAAGTATGGACATATGGGCATCACCCAAACAATTCTCATTGCAATTCAATTCGGTAAAAAAGTGAAATCGGGAAGAATTTTTGCATCCTGTAAATGTATGTGTTTGACAAAAAATGTTAAATCGGAAAGGACATTTGTATGGGGTATATTGAAACCTGGAACGATGTGACCCGCTTTCACCATGTCTGTTTATTGGTGAAATATAATATGTAAAATTTGACTAAAATCGGGAGCAACATTTGTATGAGGGCTATATCTAAATCTGAACCGATCTTACCCACTTTCACCATAGGTTTTTAGTTGGATTATAAGATGTTGTGCCAATTTTAAAGAAAGACGGGTACAATATGTGGATTTTATAACGGAAAAAGTAAAATAGGGAGCGACATTTGTATGGGGGCTATATCTAAATCTGAACCGATCTTATCCAATTTTTGCATAGGTGTTTCTAGTTGGATTATAAGATGTTCTGCCAAATTTAAAGAAAATCGGGTACAATATGTCGTTTATAGAGCGGAACATGTCAAATCGGGAGCGACATTTGTATGGGGGCTATATCTAAATCTGAACCGATCTTACCCAATTTTTGCATAGGTATTTCTAGTTGGATTATAAGATGATGTGCCAAATTTAAAGAAATCGGGTACAATACGTCGTTTCTAGAGCGGAAAATGTCAAATCGGGAGCGACATTTGTATGGGGGCTATATCTAAATCTGAACCGATCTTACCCAATTTTTGCATAGGTATTTCTAGTTGTATTATAAGATGTTCTGAAAAATTTAAAGATAATCGAGTACAAAATGGGGTTTCTAGAGCGGAAAATGTCAAGCGAGATTTGTAAGGGTGCTATATCTAAATCTGAACCGATCTTACCGAATTTCTTCACAGGTGTTTCTAGTTGGATTATAAGATGTTGTGTCAAATTTAAAGAAAATCGGGTACAATATGTCGTTTCTACAGCGGAAAATGTCAAATCGGGAGCGACATTTGTATGGGGGCTATATCTAAATTTGAACCAAACTAAATAGCGTTCGTTCTTGATACACAAAACTTATTTGTGCCAATTTTTGTTAAGATCGGACTATAATTGCGACCTGTAATTTGATTACAACAATAGATGGACAGACAGACGGACATTGCTAAATCGACTCAGAAAGTGATTCTAAGGCGATCGGTATACTTAACAATGGGTCTATCTCGCTTCCTTGTGGGTGTTACAAACAAATGCACAAAGACATAATACTCTCGTGGAGTGTATAAAAATTGTATGAAACATTTCCTGTTATTTATGAATTTTTCATACATATTAAGAACAAATTCGCTAAATTTATGAAAAACCTTTTATGAAATCGCTTCATAAATATTATGAAGGAAAATTCGTTCAGTGTGAGGTGGGGGTTTTAAGCACCACCAAATCTTCACCGGCGTTCCTATAAAATAGTTTCATTCTGAAAATAGACTTTTCAAGCTGTCGGCAGAGATCGATTAGATCTCTAGATTGACAGATTATTTATTAACTGTACCATAATATTAATTAGTTGTATCGTATGATCATTATACACTCCACGAGAGTATTATGTCTTTGTGCATTTGTTTGTAACACCCTAAAGGAAGCCAGATAGACCCATTGTTAATTATACCGATCGACTTACAATCACTTTTTTTTGAATCGATTTAGCAATGTCCGTCTGTCCGTCCATCCATCTATTGTTTTAATCAAAGTACAGGTCGCAATTATAGTCCGATCGCAACAAAAATTGGCATGAGTTAGTTTTGCGTTCCAAGGACGAACCCTATTAAATTTGAAGGAAATCGGTTTACATTTGGATATAGACTCCATACAGATGTCGCTCCCGATTTGACTTTTTCCGCTCTAGAAAGCACATATTTTACCCCATTTGCTTCAAATTTGGCACAGTGCCTTATAATTAAACTGGAAATGTCTATGGTGAATTTAGGCCACATCGGTTCAGATTTAGATATAGCTCTCATACAAATTTTGCTCCCAATTTGACTTTTTTCACTCTAGAAACCACATATTTATCAGCAGAGTTACAAGCCGACCGATTTTAAGGCGACAAGCCGCCGCCGCCGCATGTTTCTGCACGAGCCGCGCCGCCGCCGATTTCATCGGCTCACATCGACTTCAGCCACGCCGCCGTTTTTATCGACTCATATCGACTTCAACCACGCCGCCGAGATTTGACGGAGTTCTAACTCAATCAATATATAAGTCAATTCCAGTATGCGTGGCCTATAAAAACAGCTCTTCTACTGTGCTTCTTTAGTGTGTCAAAGTAGGTAGAGCTTTACCATTGTTTGGAAGGATTATGCTATTCAAGATGTCTGGTCACATGAAAAGCTGGGAAAAAATTATGGGAACATTGTCTAATATTAACAAATATTGAAAAAATAAAAGAAAAAAAGCCGCCGCCGACCCATTTTGGGTAGCGCCGCCGCCGCCGATAATTATGGGTCGGCTTGTAACTCTGTTTATCAGATTGTTTTCAAATTTGGCAAAACATCTTATATTTAAACTGGGAACACCTGTGGTGAAAATATTTTGAGAATTTTATTAATTTGTCTTTTCATTTTTCTATTAGTTCATTGGTTTTTTTTATTATTATTTCATTGGTGAGTCTTATTTTTTGGAGTCTTATTCTTACATGGATGAGGTCAGTATTCCAGTGTCCCACGGCATCAGGGAGGTGGCTATAGAACAATATTTATTTTGTGTATGGAATTGTTAAATCGAGAAGTTTTCCAAGGTCTACCGATTTTGATGAAAATTGGTGAGTGTATCGGTGATCGGTTCAGATCCCATACAAATTTCGCTACCGGCTTGACTTTTTCCGCACAGAAACCACGTATTTTCACCGAATTTCTTCAAATTGAGCATACATAACACGTTATACTTGAACTGATAGAATCTATTGTGCAAGTGGGTCACTTTATTCCATGTTTGGATATAGTCCCGATACAATTATTATATAAGCCTATGATTAGGAAAAATACAAAAATCCTTCCCGTTTTCACTTTTTTACTCCGGCCCCGCCCGACTTTTGTCTTTCCCTACTTGTTTTTTATTTTATTACACTCAGAAAAAGTGAACCCTACAATGAGGTAAAATAAACTAAAATTCAAATATAAATATTCCTAATATTAAACTCAAAAGAGTTGAACTACTTACTACTCGCAGATTACTACGAAGTCAAGATGCCTTGGCAGAGGTTGTTAATTAATATTTTTAAACACACTAAAGTGAATTTTTATAAGTTCCCCAGCAACTGAAATTTATCCCCATCTTGTGATCTGGAAGATGTGAAAAATTGGACCTGCATTGATGAATTTAACATGGGGAAGGAAGCTCTCCTTTTATGGAGTCTTTTTTCTGCATGAGTCGCGTGATTTTTGCATGAGTCACAAATATTTTTTTTCATTTTATTTCACATTTGCCACAACATATTTTCATTCAGCTATTTTCAATAACGTTCTTTATAACATTCTATTTTAAACCCTGTTTTTGTAAAATATGGATTTTTATACACTCCACGAGAGTATTATGTCTTTGTGCATTTGTTTGTAACGCCCAAAAGGAAGCGAGATAGACCCATTGTTAATTATACCGATCGACTTAGAATCACTTTCTGAGTCGATTTAGCAATGTCCGTCTGTCTGTCCATCTATTGTTGTAATCAAATTACAGGTCGCAATTGTAGTCCGATCTTAACAAAAATTAGCACAAATAAGTTTTGTGGATCAAGGACGAACGGTATTTAATTTGAGGCAAATCGGTTCAGATTTAGATATAGCCTCCAAACAAATGTGGCTCCCGATTTCACTTTTGCCGCTTTAGAAACCACATATTGTACTCGATTTTCTTTAAATTTGGCACAACAGCTTATAATCCAAGTAAAAAACCTTTGGTGAAAGTGGCTAAGATCGGTTCAGATTTAGATATAGCGCAAATACAAATGTTGCTCCCAAATGTTTAACCGATTTTGGCCAAACTATACATATTATATTTCACGTATTTCGTTCCAGATTTCAATTTACCCCCATACAAATGTCCTTTCCGATTTAACATTTTGTGTCAAACACATACATTTACAGGATACAAAAATCCTTCCCGTTTTCACTTTTTCACCGAATTAAATTGTATTCGGATTGAAAGTGGAGTGAATCATAGAGTCGGCCCCGCCCGACTTTAGCCTTTACTTACTTGTTTTAAAATATGGATTTTTTATTTTAAATAAGTCATATATATTTATTTCTAAAACAAAGCGCTTCACTGCACGTATAATTTCTATTATTTATATGGGACACCCCCTTAGTGTTCTTTAAAAAAAAACACCAATCATATTTGATGTCATGGTGTCCGATTTTGTATATTATTTTCAAAATATGAATTTAAGACAAACATCGCAAACGTAGTGTGACTTAAATAATATAATTTTCGGATTTGCGCTGCGTTAACTCGATTGGATTTAGAATATGAAATTAGGGGGATTATGATTATGATTACGTGAACGTGAACGTGAGTAAAGAAAAATTCTTCCTGCGTGAACGTGCGTGATTCAAAATTTTTCCTTCGTGAGCGTGCCCATCTCTATCGTGTACACCAGCTAGACAGGCGGACGGACATGGTTCAAACGACTTAAAAAGACGTGAAACGGATTTGATCCAAACATACTTAGGGTCTTAAGTCACTCCTTCAATGCGTTACACTTTTTTCTGTCCTAAATGATATATACCCTCCTACTCTGTAGAGTGAGGGCATACAAAATAAAATAAATAAATCCTTTTAACAAAGGACATTATTATATGTCTAAAAATGGCGGTTGTGTGGTTGTGTTACGATGACGTTTCATTTTTCGGGATCCACAGCCGAATACACAGTTCCTGTAATTTGAAGACGTTAGTTTCCCGTCAAATGTTTGTTACACCAAGAAATAATAGAGCTAGAACCACATTTTAGGATACCGAAGCATTTAACAATGTCTGTCTCTCCATAAAGCTTGTTCGCACATTATAGCATAGGTGTGAGAAGGGGATGACTGACTTGTTTAGCATCCGTAAGGAATTTCAATTAGAATTTTTATCAATGCCAATACTACCGTTCTTCACACAAAGATTTATTGTTCAGCTTGGCATTTAATTCTACTTATGTGAAAACTATTCCATTGAACGGATTGATATTTCCGTAATTAGGCGGTTATTTATATGTAGGAATTGGCATTATTTCCGAATGTGCAACTGGTATGGTTGGTGAGAGTTTTAACTTCAGCGATTCGATCGAATTCTTGTTCCAAACCCAATCTCTTTAAGGTGTTCCACCGCGAATAGTGCCGCAATTATAAAATTTTTAAAAACAAAAAACTTTTATGTACAACTTTCGACAAAATTGAAACAAGTAAGAAGGAGTTAAGTTCGGCCGAGCCGAATCTTATATACCCTCCACCACGGAGTGCATTCCACAGTATTACCAGCAGATTAAAGTATGTCGACTTTACATAAAAGTACAGTACCATATTACGAAAATTGTGATATTTTGCACATTACTATATTTGTTTATTTCGTGTCTATGCAGTCAGAGGAATGTATACTCTGAATTTCACGACTCTAGCTGTTGTCATTTGGTTGGTACTATTTTTATCCCCTTTTTTCATTTTAACCCCAAAAAGTACAAATTTCCAAAAATCGGTTTATTTTACGTGTCTACGCAATCAGACGAATGTATACACCGAATTTCATTATTCTAGATGCAGCCGTTTGGTTGGTACCATTTTTATCCCTCTATTCCCATTTTACCCCTTAAAAGTACGAAAAAGGAAAAAATACTTTTACATTATGTATCTACTCAATTAGATGAATGTACACACCAAATTTCGTGTTTCTAGCTGTTATCGTTTAATATGTACCATTTTTATCCCTTTTGTGCCCCATTTCGTCCCCTACGAATAAGAATCACTTTATGGTGCGCTTTTATGCTATAAGGGGAATGTTCATTCCAAATATCAATTAAATACAATACTCTAAATATTAGGGGTATTTTCAGTCCTTGTGAGGGAAACATTTTTTCCCTCTGGGCCGATTTCGACCACTTTCAATCCCAACTGATCTGCAACCATAAGACACATTTAGGGAAAATTTGAACCTCCTAGCTCCTCCCGTTCGGATGCTAGCGTACTTTCTACAGACAGACAGACCGACAGACAGACTGACGGACAGACGGACATGGCTATATCGTCTTAGAATTTTACCACGACCCAGAATATATATACTTTATGGGGTCTCCGATGAATATTTTAAGGTGTTACAAACGGAATGACAAAGTGAATATACCCCCATCCGAGAGGTGGAGGATATAAAAATTTATATTATGTATTTACTCTATTAGAGGAATGTACACGCCAAAGTTCGTGTTTCTATAATAGTCGTTTAATAGGTACTATTTTTATCCCTTTTTGTCCCATTTCGCCCCCTACAAATAAGAAACACTCTATGGTGCCCTTTTATGCTATGAAGGGAATGCGCATCGCAAATATCAAGTAATTATAAGCTAATATGTTCAAAAAACATCCTGGAATACTCTAAATATTAGAGGTATTTTCAGTCCTTGTGAGGGAAAAATTTTTCCCTCTAGGCCGATTTCGCCCACTTTCAATCCCAACCGATCTGCAACCAAAAGACACAAAATTTTAACCTCCAAGCTCATTTTGTTCGACCGCTATCGTGCAACAGACAGACAGATGGACGGACATGGCTAGATCGTCATAGAATTTTACCACGACCCAGAATATATATACTTTATGGATTTTTTATGATTATTTTAATCTGTTACAAACGGAATGACAAAGTGAATATACCCCCATCCATAGGTAGATGATATAAAAATGTCTATTTATACCCTACACCACTTCGTGGTCTAGTTTTTTATAAACAAAATAATACTTCCTCGATTTTGTAAAATATTTTTTGTCTATAGAGGATTTTTGATGGAGTTACTGGTACTCGAAATTATTTTTTTTCTAGTTGTAATACTTAAATTGGTAACATTTTTATCTCTTTTTGTCCCGCTCACCCCTTAAAAGAACGAAAAATCGATTTATGTTGCAAGTTTACGTTGTCAGAGAAATGTAATAATACTTAAATTCGTACCATTTTTATCCCTTGTTGTCTTTTTCCTCCCTTATAAGTACAAATTTCGAAAAATCCCTATTTGTAGCTCGTCTGCATGGCCATTGCAAGAACACACCGAATTTCATGTTTCTAGCTAGTGCCATTTAAAATGGACGAATATTCGATGTTTATCACTTTTTGTCCCATTTTACCCTCTAAAGGTACGAATTTCGTAAAACCCTTTCCTAGTCGTCGTCTACGTCATATTTGGGAACTATCCTGGAAATTTCATGACCCTGGCTTCAGCCCTTTGGTCTAGGGGCTGGTAAATGACAAGTCCGTCAGTAACGCAACTTACCGCAAAGTCAATTCAGTCGCTTTTGGAGTGGTAGTTTAATTTGATGTTTCTTAGGTTACTATCCAATTTTATTTTTCAAACACTCTGAAGTGATATTTTATAAGTTCATTAATACTTGAATGTATACAGAACTTCGTTAGGCCACTCTAGAGGGCCAGAAAATAGACGTTTTTCAGAAAATAATATTAAAAACAAGTAAAAATTCGTCAGTCGGCTAAACCGACTTATATATACTAGGCTGGGTCGCGGTCCATACAAATGGAAAAACAATTTGGATTTGGATTATTTAATGATTTGCAAAATATTCCGTCCCTAGAACGCTCCTGAAAATACCCCTATTCAACATTTAGGCTTCATTCGAAAGGTGTTTCCAAGAAATGTGAGTTTTTAGATGTCACCTTGAAAACCACAAAAAATCAATCTAAGAATCCAATAATACGACCAATTAGTTATTAAAAGAGAGTCTATTAATTCATTAATTAATTCAGAAAAAAATGTTGGGCAAAAATTCAACATAAAACAAGTAAGGAAAGGCTAAAGTCGGACGGGGCCGACTATATAATACGCTACACCACTCCCTGCATATATACATCGCTTTGATTACTAAACCCAGGTATTCCATGGGAGCAATTTTATGTAGTTCATATAAATTATACTATAAATTCATGTTTAGTCAAATTTAATGAATATGGTAAATAATAAAGTAATTGATCCAATTTTCCAGCAGATATTCCAAGTAAAGTAAATATAACATGATATGGAAAAATTGGTCAAGATCCATATGTTTTTTTAGTTGGATTTTTAGATGTTGTGCCGATTTAAAAGAAAATCGGGTACAATATGTGGTTTCTGAAGCGGAAAAAGTGAAATCGGGAGCGACATTTGTATGGGAGCTATATCTAAATCTGAACCGATCTTACCCGCTTTCAGCATAGGTGTTTCTAGTTCGATTATAAAATGTTGTGCCAATTTTAAAGAAAATCGGGTGCAATACGAGGTTTCTAAAGCGGAAAAAGTGAAATCGGGAGCGACATTTGTATGGGGACTATATCTAAATCTGAACCGATCTTACCCACTTTCAGCATAGGTGTTTCTAGTTCGATTATAAAATGTTGTGCTAAATTTAAAGAAAATCGGGTACAATATGTGGTTTCTGTAGCGGAAAAAGTGAAATCGGGAGCGACATTTGTATGGGAGCTATATCTAAATCTGAACCGATCTTACCCGCTTTCAGCATAGGTGTTTCTAGTTCGATTATAAAATGTTGTGCCAATTTTAAAGAAAATCGGGTGCAATACGAGGTTTCTAAAGCGGAAAAAGTGAAATCGGGAGCGACATTTGTATGGGGACTATATCTAAATCTGAACCGATCTTACCCACTTTCAGCATAGGTGTTTCTAGTTCGATTATAAAATGTTGTGCTAAATTTAAAGAAAATCGGGTACAATTTGTGGTTTCTAAAGCGGAAAAACTGAAATCTTGAGCAACATTTGTATGGGGGCTATATCTAAATCTGAACCGATCTTACCCACTTTCAGCATATGTCTTTCTAGTTCGATTACAAAATGTTGTGCTAAATTTAAAGAAAATCGGGTACTATATGTGCTTTATAGGGCGGAAAAAGTCAAATCGGGAGCGACATTTGTATGGGGGCTATATCTAAATCGGAACCGATTTCCTCCAAATTCAATACCGATGGTCCTTGGCCAGAAAAAATAACTTCTGCCAAGTTTCATGACAATCGGACAACAATTGCGACCTGTATAGTGGGAACAAGCTTAGATGGACGGACGGACAGACAGACATCGTTAAAGCGACTCGGCTGGTGATTCTAAGCCGATCGGTATACTTAAAGGTGGGTCTAGCTCGATTATTTCTTGGTGTTACAAACATTTGGCGCGAAACTAACTTATAATACCCTAGCCCACGAAGTGGTGTAGAGTATAAAAATTACACGGGAAAAACATGATTTTTAGAGGTGTTTTCAGGAGCGTTTAGCTCACAGATTTTGCAGATCATCATTAAACAATCCAATCTTCATTTCTAGGGGCTGACCGCTGCAATTTATTGCAAATTATTTTGACTACCCTACCAGTATGGATATTATATCGGTTTTAGTTTATGCCACTTTGACATCCCTTTTTGTGTGGAAGGTACCAGAAGGGGCGTCACAATTTCGCTCATCTTCGGACTTAAACTAAGTTTGGGAAAATATTACCATGTGCAAAATTTGAATTTTCATATACAGGGTGGCGCAGAATGAGCTATATGTTTTAAATGGTTTATAACTTTTTTATTTATGCGATTATTATAATTTGTTTAAATACAGTATATTATTGTGGAATTTTTTGCAATTAGCTTTGAAAAATGATATCCTATAAGTGATGTCCATTTTCTGCTTCGCAAACAAAAGCAAAGAAAGAATAATAATTAAAAAAGTTTTAAACAATTCAAACCATATAGCTCATTCTGCGCCACCCTGTACAAACAATATTTCATCCTTCTATTTTGTTTAAAAAGTAGGACTTATGTCCGAAATTAGATTAGATTAGATTAGATTAGATTAGATTAGATTAGATTAGATTAGATTTATTGAGCCTTTTTAATAACAATGTCAGATTTTAACTAATTCGATGAACAAGAAATTACTTAAGACTATAATGTATTATCTAAATGAAAAATATCGATGTTTGTACAGCACCATGCTTTTCCAATAAGTGGTTTGTATATAAATATTATTAAAGTAATATAGAATATCGTCCTTGCTCCCGGGACTTTGCAGGATATGAGAGCGTAATATCTCAAAAAAATGCGCTTAAAACTAATCTTAATTCTAAATTAAATCTAAATAAAACCAAAACTTAAAATTAAAAAAAAATAATAATAATAATCATAAAATGAGAGAAAACAAGAGCATATCAAGAGTTATGTATCCGTTACATTAACGCTATCCCCTATGTGTGCCAAGAAGAGACTTCCTGTAGAACTCAGGACGTATAGACACTGATAAATCAAAATTAGGTGGATTTTCTCTAAGATATCCAATGGGAGAAAGGTAGCGTACATCAGACCAACCACAGTCCTTCTGTGCATCGTAAATGGCGGTTATAAAATCATTTTCATGAAAAGAAGCCCTTGTCACAAACTTAGCAATGATGCCACAAACATAGAGACCTATTGGAGTAACCTTCGACTCTTTGTAAATATAAACATTTGAATGACGACGGTTGAATGACTCAAAGTTTTTCCCAATACAGTATCGCAGAATCTTTCTTTCGAGAATTTCGAATTCCCTCATCACTATCGGGGATATATTGAACCATATCGGGAACCCATATAATATGATTGGGCGTATAGTAGTCTTGTACAGCAGAAGTTTAGTGCTCTGCGGCAAACTTCTGTTCCATAAAATCTTCGAAAAAGATCCCAATATCCTATACGCTTTACCCAAAACAATTCGAGCATGCTTATTAAATTTCAACAAATGGTTAAAATGAATTCCCAAATATCTTATCTCATTTCTGAAAGGAATCTCCTCACCATGAACGAAAACTCTCAGTAACTTACTCTCAGGAACAACAGCTGCACCGCATCTTCGTGATGCGTTTCGAATACAAATAGCCTCACTCTTAGAAGTATTAATTTTTATACCCCAATCATCATAAAATTTTTTAACAATAACCAAATGATTCGAAACTTTCCGCAGGGCATTGATCGGGGACTCATCATGTGCATAGAGGAGGCTATCATCGGCATATAGCAATCCAATCGACTCAGGCAAAACATGAGGAAAATCGCTCATAAAAATGCTGTATAAATGAGGAGCCAACATAGAGCCCTGTGGAACTCCACATTTGACCTCCCCAAACTCAGAAGTCCTACCATTCAGTACAATACTAAAAAACCTATCTAAGAAATAACTTCGAAACAATTTAATTATCTGGGGATCAAATCCAATCCGAATCATCTTATACAAAATGCCGTTATGAAATGCTTTATCGAAAGCTTTCTCGACATCCAACGACACAGCAACCGTACATCGACGTAGTCTCAAATTAACAACAATGTCATCCTGAAATTTCAGCAGGGCATCAACTGTAGAATGAGCCTTTCTAAATCCAAATTGTAAATCTGGAATATACGATCCAGATAGTCCTCTGTCCATCTTCCGACGAATCACTCTTTCGAAAAGTTTTCCCAAATTGGATAACATAGAAATTGGCCTCAAGTTATCTATATTATCAGAATTTCCTTTTTTCCGAATTGGTACAATCTTCGAAATCTTCCACGTATTGGGAAAGTATGCATTATTCAGGCAATTATTAAATAAAATTGTCAAATACTCGAACGCCTTCGTAGGAAGTTTTCTGATAATAAAATTAGAAATGTTGTCCAAACCGGCAGACCTTTTATTATTCAAAATCCCAGAACACTCCAACAATTCGTTCAACGTGATCAGTCCGGTAGTGGAGGGCGGGACAAGAGCAGAACAATCTGGAGTAAATATACAACCATGATCTGCAACACTAGATAGAGTCCTCTCCACCGTCCTCTGAATATCTGATATATCCCTATCTGGAGCCGAACCGGCATAAATATTCGAAAAATGATCCTTCAATTTCTCTAATTTAAGGTCATCATTCTCTATAACCTCGCCGTTCACAACAAGTGTTTTCAGTGGCAAGCTCTTCCTATGACCAATGATACGATAAACATTCCTATGTGCAGTTGGACCTGGCCTTATTCTCCTAAGTTTCTCATTAAAAATCTGAGTTTGTTCAATCTCCACTTGTCTCTTAATAATTATATTTATTAACTGCACCTGTTTTGACAGTAGAGCATAATTCGGGTCATTCCTATTTAGAGTCCGGTGAAATATTCTTTTCATCTCCTTTTGCCATCCGTGCTTAATTCTGTATAAATGTTTTACCCTATCCGAGACAACAAATCTACTCTTCCTGATCTCAACCCTCTCCGAATGTAAATCAACTATACAATTCACAGACGAAGTAAATTTCCTAATGTACTCGTCAATCTCAAAATTCGACAGATTTCGTGTGGAGTCCGGGAAATCGTCTAATATTTCATGCACAATATCGTTCCTAAATGATCCCCAATCCGTATCCTTATAGGAAACGTAAGTCGCTGAAGGATTCAACAGCATATCGAAGTCCGGAAGCCTTATCCGCAGTTTGAGTGGAAAGTGGTCGGAGAAAGAAGGGAGACTAGATATTCGTATGTTCGTATGCCCATTCTCCAACAAATTCGGGCTAATAATAAAATGGTCCAGAAAAGACAACCCATTCGGATATGATGGAACAGAATCACAAAAGCGTAAAAAATCTACAGCAGAACGCTGCAACCAATCAAAAAAAGTAATCCCATTACTGTTACTAATAGCATCACCCCATGATGTATGCTTGGCATTAAAGTCCCCACCAATTACTGTACCGTCGAAATCTCGACAGAAATCAGCCAGCAGTGAAAGACCATCAAAAATTCTTCTATTTCCATAGTTACAGGGAATATATAACGAACCGAACAAAATCCTCCTCCTTACACCATCGGTCATAATGTCAATGGCCATAAATGCACCCGGACAGAATAGCCCTGGAATGTTAACTCTCGAAAATGAATATGAAACCTTAATAGCTATGGCAACACCCTGTGAACTACTATCCCTTAAGATGTTATAACCCTCAAGCCTAATTCTGCGACTCTCGCCCAAATGAGTCTCCTGAATAAAGGCAATATCTATATCCTGTGCGTTCAAAGTCCTTAATAAATCGATCCTACGACTCACTTCCACAAGTGATCTAACATTAAATGTCAACAAATTCAAAAATCTACGGGCCATATTGTCGTACAACCTGCTCCAAGAGAGCCACGCATTCCTCCCTGGCCTCCGTCTTAGAAAGATTTCTATAGTCCTTAATAAATTGTTGAATTTTCATCTCCAATGAAATCTCCTCAGGCTGACAAATTGTTCGGGCTATCTTCAAGAATTCCTGTATCACTGGGGGTTTATGAACGTAGTTCTGATTCCGTGTCTCATTACCATGAAATAGACTGGCAAAAGATTTATCCGATGTCCTGATATTAGCGTTATTAACAACTTGAAAAACATTCTCCGAAGCCTGTTGTCTTTTCTCTCTAGCCTGATCCTGCAATTTTTTCCTCATACTGACATACTTGACATAAGCAGGACAACCTCTGAAGTTCGACGGGTGTCCTCTTTGGTTGCAGTTCGCACAAAATGGTAAATTATCCTTATCCGACACAAATACACAGGCGCCAGGGGCATGATTCCCCTCACACTTCATACAAACGTAGGACCTATTACAATTTCGCGACAAATGTCCCCACTGTTGGCATCGCCAACATTGTACTATCCTCGAATTAACCTTGGGCGACTCCCATGAAACTCTCTGACTCAAAATGTAATTAAAATCTTTAATGTCCTTTGGCATCCTTCCAGAAATGAGGGTCACTAAAAATAATCCCGTATCTATGTTCTTCCTTCTTGAAAATTCCGTCGAGAATTTCGAAACTGATTGAACTGTATTGGGAACCAAACGATCTAATTCATCCTTGAGCGCATCCAAAGTCGTCTTATAATGCAGGCCCCGCAAAACCATTGTAGTCTTTTTCAACTCCTTCGGGGTATAAGAGTATGAAGGAACCTCACGATCTCTAAGAAGTTGCATCATCTCTGAGTGCGCCGACGCATCCTTGAGATACAACTTGCTCTTGACCTTGCTCTTGTTGACTATTTTATACACTACATTAGTCCTTTTCAATTGCTCGACTAAACTACTTATATTAACATTATATAAGAAAATAGGTGGACAAAATGATGATTTTCCGCTGGCTACTACATTGTTAACATTATTAAGATTATCTAAATTAGGTCTCCTTGGAGCTGCTTCCTCTGCTTCAATGTCTAAGTCACCCAATATGGAGTAACGATTTTCACGATTAACCGTCATATCATTGGCCTTTCTTTTTTTAAAATTGGACAAATCTACTTCTACATCCTTCTGTAGTCTCATTCGTTTACCTTGTATCAATTGAAAATCCTCTTCTGCAGTTATGACTGGCTGGTCTTCATAATCCATTCCGGATTCACCATTAGAAATTTCCATCGAAACAGCTTTTCTTGAATTACTTTTAGATATATTTAGTGCATCAGTTGCATGGGAGTTTGACCTAGGAATTGTTCCACATCCGGTATTCATTTTGATTTTGTCCATGGATACATCAGCTCTCTCGACTAAAGTTGCCTTGGATTTCGGGATGGTTCCACATCCCCCCTTGTTACTGGCGGCAGCAATAGCCTTCACGTTCTCGTCCAAAATTTCCTTGTCATTGAAACATGCTTCCATTAACAGTGATCGAAGAGAAGACTTCCCTCCTTGACTTTTCGGATTCTTGTCAGGGGGCACTTTATCAGAAGATCCAATCCGCGCCTCCATTAAATCAGGAGGATCATTCATCGTTCGTCAAATCAATGAAAGTTTAACTTTTTAAAATTCAATTTAATTTCAAAGAATAATTCAAAATTCAAATAAATTTTCAATTTTTTTTTTCTATGTCCGAAATTACTGTGGCCATAATTCCAAGACTGCAAATGGTTGAAACAAAGTCATGCATGCCACCGACTTCATTAAACGAAAATAATTATTGCACTTCATTAGGAGGCTTCGAAAAATGTTGGAATTCATTGCAAAGGCAAAAACCCCGAAGTAAAGACACAAACCTCGCAATTATCCACTATTAAGACCATTGTAACTTGGCAGCACTTTCGCTGTGGAGACACAAACCGCATACAGATACGCAGTCATATAACGAGAGTTATATGGCAAGCATATCGTATTCTCTATACGATATAATGAATAAGAAATTACGACATAACGAATACAAAATAACGTTATACGATATCAAACAAACAAAATTAGTTATGATGGAATTAAATCCAAGTGGATATTTGTATACCCTCCACCTAAGGATGGAGGTATATGTCATTTCGTTTGTAAAACCTTGAAATATTCATCGTAGACCACATAAAGTATATATATTCTGGGTCGTGGACCGTCCGTCCGTCTGTTTGTTGGAAACACGCTAGCTGCCGCAGGAAATGAGCTAGGAGGCTCAAATTTTCCTAAATGTGACTTATGGTTGCAGATCGGATGGGATTGAAATTGGGCGAAATTTGCCCAGCCCTAACAAGGAAATTGAAAATACCCCCTAATATTTAGACTATTTTAGTATTTTTTTTTTTTTTGAAAATTTCTGCTTATATTCACTTGAAATTTGTTGCGTACATTCCTCTTGTAGCGTGGAAGCACCAAAAAGTAAATAAAAGTTTAAGCGGGCGAAATGGGACAAAAAGGAATACAAATGGTACCAATGATACGACAATAGCTTTTGGTGTTGGTAGTGACTTCTCTCGATTTATATCGAGCTTCCTCAGAGATCGCACTATACGTGTTGTTGTAGATGGGTTCTCATCCGACGAGCATAGGTTAACCGCAGGAGTACCACTGGGCTCTGTCCTTTCCCCCTCCCTTTTTCTTATTTTCGTCGACGACCTCTTGGATCGGACTGTGAATCCAATATATTCATTCGCGGATGACAGCAACCTCTGTCATTCATACTCATTCGATCATAGACCAAGTCGTCAAGAAATTGAGGATAAAAGGCGATTGATGGATGAGTCACTTAGCCAGGATTTACTGCCCATTTCTGAATGGGGTCGAAAGAATAGAGTAGATTTTAATGCACGTAAGACCTAGTGCTCCTTGTTGTCTCACAAGCGATTCACTGATCCAACGGTGTCGTCGATTTTAATGAACGGTGTAGATATTGAGCAATCAGATGATCTAGTTGTTCTTGGCATAAAAATTCAATGTGATGTTCGTTGGACAAAACATGTATTTGATGTGTCGAAAGATGCCTTCAAATGTTTAGGCTTTTTAAAAAGATGTAAGAAATATTTCACACCCTCTGATCTTCTCAATATCTACACTACCTACATCAGACCAAAGATGGAATACAACTCCCATATATGATCGGGTGCTCCAGCTTCATCACTGGAGCTATTGACCGTGTCCAGAGGAGGGCGATGGTGTTGATAGGCGACGGTAGAATATCCAATTCTATTGTCTCCCTTGAACACCGTCGTAATGTTGGTTGTGTGTCATTGTTCTATCGATACTTTCATGGTGTTTGTTCTTCGGAGATTCGTGATCTTATACCGCCCGTGAGAACGTTCGGTAGAGATACGCGACTCTCCAGGAATGCGCACCCATTTGTTGTCGATTAGACAACCGGCCGCACTACACATTACAGAATAAATTCGTTCTTCGCCCGTACTATCCGTATGTGGAATCGACTTCCGGCAAATACCTTTCCCTCCAATTACGACATTCAGAGATTCAAAACAGATGTCAACAGACACTACTCCCTCTTTCCTCCTTCCAATACCTTATCTTCCTTCTACCAACGCAATGCACAGCATTTATAGGGGACATCCCCTGAGTGTTGGTTCAGTGAAAAAAAAAACATGAAATTTGGAATGTACATCCCTCTAATTGCGTAGATACGTAAATTAGAGGGATTTTCGTACTTTTAAGAGATACAATTTGAAAAGACGGATAAATGATGGTACCCATCAAACCGCTGAAGTTTAAATCATGAAATTCGGTGTGTACATTTATCTGACTGTGAAGATGTGAAATAAAAAAGATTTTTCGAAATTTTTAATTTTTGGCCGGAAAATGGGGCGAATGGCGATAAAAATGGTACCAACCATACGGCTGCAGCTACAATAATGAAATTCGGTGTGTACACTTCTCAGACTGCGGTGACGCGAATAATTAAGAGATCTTCCGATATTCGTAGCATCAGGATCTAAATGGAATTAAATTTGGCTACAATCAAACGGTTGTAGTTAGAATCGTGAAATTCAGTATTTGCACTCGTCTGTCTACGTAGACGCGGAGGTAAGATTTTTTCTAAATTCGTACTTTTAGGATCAAAATGGAAAAAGGAGTGAAACTGATACCAATAAAACTGCTATAGCTAAAATGCAATTAGGTGTGTACACTAGAGCGTACCAGGTTACAAGTAAAAAAAAAAAAGTTCGCCGTACACCTTCGAATATGAAGTATTATTGAAAGGTAGTTTCAAAAAAATTTTTTTTATTTTTTTATGCCGAACGTAGGGGTCGCGCTTTTACATTTTTCTATATAACTTCTGCATTTATAAACGGATTTTAAAGTGTGATACATCGATGTTTTTGTCCGATTTTTTTGTCTTTGAAGTCATTGAGCTCAAACATGATTCATGATTTTATGCGAGCTTTAATTTTCGATTATTAGAGTGGTACATTAGGGTAGTAGCAACTGAGAAATGATGGGTAAGTACCAGAAGGGGGTGCTTGAGCTCAATGACTTCAAAGACAAAAAAATCGGCCTCGTCGAGACAAAAACATCGATGTATCACACTTTAAAATCCGTTTATAAATACAAGTTATATAGAAAAATGTAAAAGCGCGACCCCTACGTTCGGCATAAAAAAATAAAAATTTTTTTTTTGAAACTACCTTTCAATAATACTTCATATTCGAAGGTGTACGGCGAACTTTTTTTTTGAGGTACGCCCTAGTGTACACTCCACTCTGAAACACATTGGATCTTGAATTAGAGATGGGCGCGACTCACGTGAATTGCGTGAATCACGTGATTCACGCGTGAATCACGCGTGATCGTGAGCAAAATTTATTTTACTCACGTGAGCGTGCGTGAACGTGAGAAACGAAAAAATGTTCGTGCGTGAATGTGCGTGAGTCTAATTTCTGCGTGAATCACGTGATTATTTCGTGAGTCGCACATATTCATTAATTTTTTTATTTTCATTTTATTTCGTTTAAAAATGTAAAGTTTTCATTCAAAAAAAGTCATATATACATTTTTTCTAAAACAAAGTGCTTCAATGCAGGTATAATTTCTATTTTTCTATTATTTAAGCAAGCATTCCCTGCACCAACAATAGGCACTGCATTTATATGGGAAACCCCCTTAGTGTTAGTTCAATAAAAACAAATAAGTGATATCGGGGTATATGCTTTGATTTCTACTTCGATTTTATGTCAGTGTTCGATTTTTATCTTATTTTGCGTTGAACTATACGATACTTCACACTGTAATTTTGTATACTACTTTAAAAATATGAATTTAAGACAAACATCGCAAACGTAGAGTGATTTAAATAATATAATTTCGGATTTGCGCAGCGTTACTCATTTCGATTTAGAATATATATATTATTTTCTTTCCGAAATTGTTTGCGTGATTTACGTGAATCACGTGATTCACGCGTGAATCACGCGTGATCGTGAGCAAAATTAATTTTACTCACGTGAGCGTGCGTGAACGTGAGTAACGAAAAAATCGTCGTGCGTGAACGTGCGTGATTAATTTTTTTTCCTTCGTGAGCGTGCGTGAACGTGAGCCAATAATCACTCACGCGCACATCTCTATCTTGAATATTAGAACTTATCCTATCAAAATGGTACAGACATTTATGCTAATAATATTTACTGAAGAAAGATATAAAAAAGGCCTAAATGCTATCTACATGTGCAGGAACTCCATAGGTAAGAGCTGGGGTCTGAAACCGAAAGTTGTAGATTGGATCTACCGGTCGGTAGTCAGGCCCATTACTACCTATGGCTGTTTAGTCTGGTGGAGTGCCCTGAGAAATGGGAAACTATTACATCAGCTACCTCTGGATCATTTCACAGAGATGGCTGCTGCAAGCAGGCTCAGCAGGTGGCACATAGGTATTGTGGACTATTGCCGACTGTGTGAGGACGAGGATGAGATTGAGACGATCTCTCTGTGTACGTAGGAAAAAACACCTAGGATATAATTAGGAACATTGAAGAAATCGCAACCCGCACTATCCATGACCTGCTGAGATTCTCGAAGGGCCTGGACTGGATTATGGGTAGTTTCTGATTTCTGAATCACACTGATGATAACATTGAATCCGGACCTATCAGTAAGAATGAGAACCATAAGGTACGCCAATGTCAAGCTACCCAGAGGTATCCTCGTATTACTCATAGGCCGTAACAATTACAAGGAAGAAAGAGTATTACTTGACAACTACACAGTCAAACTAAACTCGACTTCCTAACTCCTTCCACTCACTTGGCACCTCCTATTCCACCACAACCCATATTCCCGCTTTCCCTCTATCCCTCACCTCCTATCCCTCCCTCTCATCTAATTCAATACTTAATAATTATACTTTTCAGGTACAAGTATATGTACAATGGATCCATTAGGGTCTCCGAGTGCACGGATTGCGTAAGCTTTCTGGTCCTTTAAACCAAATATTTAGGGCACATTTTTGAAGATTTCAGACTAATAATTATATTAATATTTATAAAGAGTGATTTTTTTGAGGTTAGGATTTTCATGCATTAGTATTTGACAGATCACGTGGGATTTCAGACATGGTGTCAAAGAGAAAGATGCTCAGTATGCTTTGACATTTCATCATGAATCGTCTTACAAACGAACAACGCTTGCAAATTATTGAATTTTATTATCAAAATGCGTGCTCTGTTAAGAAAGTTCATTGCGCGCTTCCATTTTATGGTCAGTTTAATCGACCCACTGAAGCGGCTATTCGGGCTATTGTGACTAAATTTCGCACCAAATTTACATTGTTGGACATTAAACCACCAACACGCTTACGTAGAGTGCGAACTGAAGAAAATATCGCAGCTGTATCGGCCAGTGTTAATGATGACCACCAATTTTCGATTCGTCGCCGTTCGCACCAATTGGGTCTCTGTTACTCAAAAACGTGGAAATGCCAAAATTGGACTAAGCGGATGGACCACCTAAGACGCAGCCGCGGTCAACATTTAAATGAAATTATCTTCAAAAAGTAAATGTCATGGACCAATCTAACGTTTCAAATAAAGAACCGATGAGATTTTGCAAATTTTATGCGTTTTTTTTTTTTAAAGTTATCAAGCTCTTAAAAAATCACCCTTTAGTAGAGGACTATTTATATTATAATATGGCTGTTTTTCTTTAAGACTGGATAACTAAGCTGCGATAACAAAAATCTAAATAAAATGTTAAAATTATTTTTTAAAATTGTCGCCAAAAGCAATATCAATGTGTGTGAGAAAACAAATTTTGAAAAAATTATTTTGTGTTACAAATATTTGACTTAACCTGGATAATTATCCAGTGTAAGTCAAAATGATGGATATCGAAGCTAAGTCCAATAAAGTCGACACAAAATATTTTTTTGAAAATTTCTTTTGATATGTTGTATATGTATCATATTTATATTGTAGTTGGCGACAATGTGGAAAAATAATTTTTTATTTTGAGCAAAAAATTAAATTTTTATTATCGTTTTTGTTATCGCAGCTTGTTATCCCGGCTTAAAGAAAAACGGCTCTAATAATGAAGAATCACAATTTTCCTAATAAGGTAGTGTACTTATGTGCAATGTCGACAGCCTCTAATCTACCGATAATACTGTGGAATATACTCCGCGGAGGAGGGTATAAAAGATTCGGCCCGGCCGAACTTAACGTCTTTTTACTTGTTATACCCTCCACCTCAAGGATGGGTAACACCTTGAAATATCGACCTGAGACCCTATATTCTTGATCGTCATAAAATTCTAAGACGATCTAGCCATGTCCGTCCATCTGTCCGTCTGTTGAAAGCATGCTAGCATCTAAACGAAATGCGTCTTATCGTCGTAGATCGGTTGGGATTGAAACTGGGTGAAATCGACCAAAAGGGGGATTTTTTCCCTCACAAGGACTAAAAATACCCATAATAACCTCTAATATTTTAGAATATTTAAGCATATTTTTTCAACATATATCTTCTTGTACTTACTTGATATTGAGTGAGCGCAATCCCCCTATAACAAAAATGTGCCCCATAAAGTAATTTTTATTCGTAGGGGTGAAAATGGGGAAAAAGGGATAAAAATGGTACCCATCAAACAACAACAGATAGAAACACGAAATTTGGTGTGTACGTTCCTTTAATTGAGTATTTCGTCAAAATTCGTGCTTTTAAGGGGTAAATGGGAATATAGGGATAAAAATGGTACCGACAAAACGGTTGCACCTAAAATTATGAAATTCGTTGTATACATCCCTCTGATTGTGTAGACTTGTAAAATAAATGGACTTTTCAAAATTCGTACTTTTTGTGGTTAAAATGGGAAAAAAGAGATAAATATGGAATATGGTACCAACCAAGTGACCGCAGCTGGAGTCATGAAATTCAGAGTATACATTCCTTTGACTGCATAGACATGCAAAATAAAAAGATTTTTTCCAAATTCGTACTTTATCGTGAAATTAGGTTATCTTGCACCGTGAGAATAATGGATTTGGAAAATTTATACTTTTGGAATTAAAATAGGATGGTAATACATCCAACCAAACGGCTGTAGCTGTAGATGGACCCACTATCATTTTTTGAAGATTGCTGCTTTATGTACTTTTCTAATTGACTTGAAGTATTATTTCGTTGTATATAGTAAAGGGTGATTTTTTAGCTATTATCTTTTTGGCAACACTGGTTTAAACAGCTGACGCACGTTTCGTGTTTTGTTTCACTGTCAAACATCTTCAGTTTGGTCTATAATTTAACCATGAATCGTCTTACAAACGAACAACGCTTGCAAATTATTGAATTTTATTATCAAAATGCGTTCTCTGTTAAGAAAGTTCATCGCGCGCTTCCATTTTATGGTCAGTTTAATCGACCCACTGAAGCGGCTATTCGGGCTATTGTGACTAAATTTCGCACCAAATTTACATTGTTGGACATTAAACCACCAACACGCTTACGTAGAGTGCGAAGTGAAGAAAATATCGCAGCTGTATCGGCCAGTGTTAATGATGACCATCAATTATCGATTCGTCGCCGTTCGCAGCAATAGGGCCTCTGTTACTCAAAAACGTGGAAATGCCAAAATTGTTTTTTTCTGAATTTTGTGTTTTTTTAACTTTCCTATAGCTTTTAAAAAATCACTCTTTATAAACATAAAGTAATTCAATTTTTAATATAACATTATTTTTACAATATTTTATGTGTTTTGGTTGGCTACATTAAGAAAATTTACATTTTCCTTTAATGTTACTGCACTTCTTTGAAAATCGACAGCCTCTGTGGAATGTAATTCATGGTGGAGGGTATATAAAGACCCGGCCGAACTTGACGTCATTCTTACTTGTTTTATTTTTGTTTAGTTCCCTATCGACTCCAGTCCCAACTATAATGCGGTTTTTCGTCAGTTTTGAATCATTTTGAAGGGTATTATATCCACACAATTATATAAGGCAGTTTACATTTTAAGATTTTTTGTAGAATTTATTTGTGCTGTAAAAAATCTTATAATGTGAGGAATTGACTAAATAACATGATTATTTATCTATTTTATATATGAATCACAATTTATTTTTCTACATCTTTAAATATATTTTTTCCTCTCACTTTTCAATCTTTCCGACTTTCACTCCTGAGTTTTGTTCCAATTCGACCATGTGACATCTTCCTCTTTTAATGTTTTTAGTCAGGGGATATCTTTGTAATTGATAGTTTTGTGCTTTTGACAGCGCACTGCCGTTTTTCAAGAGAACGGCCAAATTATATGTTCTCTTTCAGCAACATATTTCTCTTTTGTCACCGCACAGACAGTGTTACCGCTGCGAAATTTCAAAAAGTATCACAAAAAGGGGATTTCTTCAAAAAAAGTGGCACATTTGTTAGAAAAAAGTGGCACACTTTTTTAGTTTTTATTTCGAGGAAAACAACAGATTACATGAAGTTAACAAAAACAATTCATTTGTATACATATATATATTAGGCTGGGTCGCAGTCCATACAAATGGAAAAACAATTTCCAGTCACACCATGAAAATAAAGTTTGGATTGTTTAATGATGATTTGCAAAATATCACGTTGAAAACACCCTAAAAATTGTGTTTTCTCATGCATTACATACAAAATTTTGATTCTTGTCTTAGAGTAACTTATTGGACGTTTATAGTAATTTTTTTCTGTATTTTGTTAACTGTAAACTTTTTCGTGTTTTGTGGTAGTATCTCATCTATATATATAAAAGAGTTGCGTTACTGACTGACTGACTGACTGACTTATCATTGACCAGCCCCCAGACCAAACGGCTAAAGCCAGGGTCATGAAATTTTCAGGGTAGTACCCAAATATGACGTAGACGTCGACTAAGAAAGGGTTTTACGAAATTCGTACTTTTAGGGGATAAAATGGCCCAAAAAGGGATAAACATCGAACCTTCGTCCTGACTAAACGGCAGTAGCTATAAACATGAAATTCGGTGAGTTCCTTGCAATGACCATGCAGACGAGCTACAAATAGGGATTTTTCGAAACTTGTACTTTTAAGGGAAGAGAGGGATAAAAATGGTACCAACTAAAGTATTACAGCTAGAAACGTGAAATTTGGTATGTAAATTCCTCTGACCATATAGAAATGAAGTAAAATTTGATTTTTTCGAAATTTGTACTTTTAAGGGAAGAGAGGGACAAAAAGGGATAAAAATGGTACCAACTAAAGTATTACAGCTAGAAACGTGAAATTTGGTATGTAAATTCCACTGATCATATAGAAACGAAGTAGAATTTGATTTTTTCGAAATTTGTACTTTTAAGAGAAGAGCGGGACAAAAAGGGATAAAAATGGTACCAACTAAAGTATTACAGCTAGAAATGTGAAATTTGGTATGTAAATTCCTCTGACCATATAGAAACGAAGTAAAATTTGATTTTTTCGAAATTTGTACTTTTAAGGGAAGAGAGGGACAAAAAGGGATAAAAAAGGTACCAACTAAAGTATTACAGCTAGAAACGTGAAATTTGGTATGTAAATTCCTCTGACCATATAGAAATGAAGTAAAATTTGATTTTTTCGAAATTTGTACTTTTAAGGGAAGAGAGGGACAAAAAGGGATAAAAATGGTACCAACTAAAGTATTACAGCTAGAAACGTGAAATTTGGTATGTAAATTCCTCTGATCATATAGAAAAAAAAGTAGAATTTGATTTTTTCGAAATTTGTACTTTTAAGGGAAGAGCGGGACAACAAGGGATAAAAATGGTACCAACTAAAGTATTACAGCTAGAAACGTGAAATTTGGTATGTAAATTCCTCTGACCATATAGAAATAAGTAAAATTTGATTTTTTCGAAATTTGTACTTTTAAGAGAAGAGAGGGACAAAAAGGGATAAAAATGGTACCAACTAAAGTATTACAGCTAGAAATGTGAAATTTGGTATGTAAATTCCTCTGACCATATAGAAACGAAGTAAAATTTTTTTTTCGAAATTTGTACTTTTAAGGGAAGAGAGGGACAAAAAGGGATAAATATGTAATATGTACCATTCTACGAATAAGAATCACTTTATGGTGCGCTTTTATGCTATAAGGGGAATGTTCAATCCAAATATCAATTAAATACAATACTCTAAATATTAGGGGTATTTTCAGTCCTTGTGAGGGAAAAATTTTTTCCCTCTGGGCCGATTTCGACCACTTTCAATCCCAACTGATCTGCAACCATAAGACACATTTAGGGAAAATTTGAACCTCCTAGCTCCTCCCGTTCGGATGCTAGCGTACTTTCTACAGACAGACAGACCGACAGACAGACTGACGGACATGGCTATATCGTCTTAGAATTTTACCACGACCCAGAATATATATACTTTATGGGGTCTCCGATGAATATTTTAAGGTGTTACAAACGGAATGACAAAGTGAATATACCCCCATCCGAGAGGTGGAGGATATAAAAATTTATATTATGTATTTACTCTATTAGAGGAATGTACACGCCAAAGTTCGTGTTTCTATAATAGTCGTTTAATAGGTACTATTTTTATCCCTTTTTGTCCCATTTCGCCCCCTACAAATAAGAAACACTCTATGGTGCCCTTTTATGCTATGAAGGGAATGCGCATCGCAAATATCAAGTAATTATAAGCTAATATGTTCAAAAAACATCCTGGAATACTCTAAATATTAGAGGTATTTTCAGTCCTTGTGAGGGAAAAATTTTTCCCTCTAGGCCGATTTCGCCCACTTTCAATCCCAACCGATCTGCAACCAAAAGACACAAAATTTTAACCTCCAAGCTCATTTTGTTCGACCGCTATCGTGCAACAGACAGACAGATGGACGGACATGGCTAGATCGTCATAGAATTTTACCACGACCCAGAATATATATACTTTATGGATTTTTTATGATTATTTTAATCTGTTACAAACGGAATGACAAAGTGAATATACCCCCATCCATAGGTAGATGATATAAAAATGTCTATTTATACCCTACACCACTTCGTGGTCTAGTTTTTTATAAACAAAATAATACTTCCTCGATTTTGTAAAATATTTTTTGTCTATAGAGGATTTTTGATGGAGTTACTGGTACTCGAAATTATTTTTTTTCTAGTTGTAATACTTAAATTGGTAACATTTTTATCTCTTTTTGTCCCGCTCACCCCTTAAAAGAACGAAAAATCGATTTATGTTGCAAGTTTACGTTGTCAGAGAAATGTAATAATACTTAAATTCGTACCATTTTTATCCCTTGTTGTCTTTTTCCTCCCTTATAAGTACAAATTTCGAAAAATCCCTATTTGTAGCTCGTCTGCATGGCCATTGCAAGAACACACCGAATTTCATGTTTCTAGCTAGTGCCATTTAAAATGGACGAATATTCGATGTTTATCACTTTTTGTCCCATTTTACCCTCTAAAGGTACGAATTTCGTAAAACCCTTTCCTAGTCGTCGTCTACGTCATATTTGGGAACTATCCTGGAAATTTCATGACCCTGGCTTCAGCCCTTTGGTCTAGGGGCTGGTAAATGACAAGTCCGTCAGTAACGCAACTTACCGCAAAGTCAATTCAGTCGCTTTTGGAGTGGTAGTTTAATTTGATGTTTCTTAGGTTACTATCCAATTTTATTTTTCAAACACTCTGAAGTGATATTTTATAAGTTCATTAATACTTGAATGTATACAGAACTTCGTTAGGCCACTCTAGAGGGCCAGAAAATAGACGTTTTTCAGAAAATAATATTAAAAACAAGTAAAAATTCGTCAGTCGGCTAAACCGACTTATATATACTAGGCTGGGTCGCGGTCCATACAAATGGAAAAACAATTTGGATTTGGATTATTTAATGATTTGCAAAATATTCCGTCCCTAGAACGCTCCTGAAAATACCCCTATTCAACATTTAGGCTTCATTCGAAAGGTGTTTCCAAGAAATGTGAGTTTTTAGATGTCACCTTGAAAACCACAAAAAATCAATCTAAGAATCCAATAATACGACCAATTAGTTATTAAAAGAGAGTCTATTAATTCATTAATTAATTCAGAAAAAAATGTTGGGCAAAAATTCAACATAAAACAAGTAAGGAAAGGCTAAAGTCGGACGGGGCCGACTATATAATACGCTACACCACTCCCTGCATATATACATCGCTTTGATTACTAAACCCAGGTATTCCATGGGAGCAATTTTATGTAGTTCATATAAATTATACTATAAATTCATGTTTAGTCAAATTTAATGAATATGGTAAATAATAAAGTAATTGATCCAATTTTCCAGCAGATATTCCAAGTAAAGTAAATATAACATGATATGGAAAAATTGGTCAAGATCCATATGTTTTTTTAGTTGGATTTTTAGATGTTGTGCCGATTTAAAAGAAAATCGGGTACAATATGTGGTTTCTGAAGCGGAAAAAGTGAAATCGGGAGCGACATTTGTATGGGAGCTATATCTAAATCTGAACCGATCTTACCCGCTTTCAGCATAGGTGTTTCTAGTTCGATTATAAAATGTTGTGCCAATTTTAAAGAAAATCGGGTGCAATACGAGGTTTCTAAAGCGGAAAAAGTGAAATCGGGAGCGACATTTGTATGGGGACTATATCTAAATCTGAACCGATCTTACCCACTTTCAGCATAGGTGTTTCTAGTTCGATTATAAAATGTTGTGCTAAATTTAAAGAAAATCGGGTACAATATGTGGTTTCTGTAGCGGAAAAAGTGAAATCGGGAGCGACATTTGTATGGGAGCTATATCTAAATCTGAACCGATCTTACCCGCTTTCAGCATAGGTGTTTCTAGTTCGATTATAAAATGTTGTGCCAATTTTAAAGAAAATCGGGTGCAATACGAGGTTTCTAAAGCGGAAAAAGTGAAATCGGGAGCGACATTTGTATGGGGACTATATCTAAATCTGAACCGATCTTACCCACTTTCAGCATAGGTGTTTCTAGTTCGATTATAAAATGTTGTGCTAAATTTAAAGAAAATCGGGTACAATTTGTGGTTTCTAAAGCGGAAAAACTGAAATCTTGAGCAACATTTGTATGGGGGCTATATCTAAATCTGAACCGATCTTACCCACTTTCAGCATATGTCTTTCTAGTTCGATTACAAAATGTTGTGCTAAATTTAAAGAAAATCGGGTACTATATGTGCTTTATAGGGCGGAAAAAGTCAAATCGGGAGCGACATTTGTATGGGGGCTATATCTAAATCGGAACCGATTTCCTCCAAATTCAATACCGATGGTCCTTGGCCAGAAAAAATAACTTCTGCCAAGTTTCATGACAATCGGACAACAATTGCGACCTGTATAGTGGGAACAAGCTTAGATGGACGGACGGACAGACAGACATCGTTAAAGCGACTCGGCTGGTGATTCTAAGCCGATCGGTATACTTAAAGGTGGGTCTAGCTCGATTATTTCTTGGTGTTACAAACATTTGGCGCGAAACTAACTTATAATACCCTAGCCCACGAAGTGGTGTAGAGTATAAAAATTACACGGGAAAAACATGATTTTTAGAGGTGTTTTCAGGAGCGTTTAGCTCACAGATTTTGCAGATCATCATTAAACAATCCAATCTTCATTTCTAGGGGCTGACCGCTGCAATTTATTGCAAATTATTTTGACTACCCTACCAGTATGGATATTATATCGGTTTTAGTTTATGCCACTTTGACATCCCTTTTTGTGTGGAAGGTACCAGAAGGGGCGTCACAATTTCGCTCATCTTCGGACTTAAACTAAGTTTGGGAAAATATTACCATGTGCAAAATTTGAATTTTCATATACAGGGTGGCGCAGAATGAGCTATATGTTTTAAATGGTTTATAACTTTTTTATTTATGCGATTATTATAATTTGTTTAAATACAGTATATTATTGTGGAATTTTTTGCAATTAGCTTTGAAAAATGATATCCTATAAGTGATGTCCATTTTCTGCTTCGCAAACAAAAGCAAAGAAAGAATAATAATTAAAAAAGTTTTAAACAATTCAAACCATATAGCTCATTCTGCGCCACCCTGTACAAACAATATTTCATCCTTCTATTTTGTTTAAAAAGTAGGACTTATGTCCGAAATTAGATTAGATTAGATTAGATTAGATTAGATTTATTGAGCCTTTTTAATAACAATGTCAGATTTTAACTAATTCGATGAACAAGAAATTACTTAAGACTATAATGTATTATCTAAATGAAAAATATCGATGTTTGTACAGCACCATGCTTTTCCAATAAGTGGTTTGTATATAAATATTATTAAAGTAATATAGAATATCGTCCTTGCTCCCGGGACTTTGCAGGATATGAGAGCGTAATATCTCAAAAAAATGCGCTTAAAACTAATCTTAATTCTAAATTAAATCTAAATAAAACCAAAACTTAAAATTAAAAAAAAATAATAATAATAATCATAAAATGAGAGAAAACAAGAGCATATCAAGAGTTATGTATCCGTTACATTAACGCTATCCCCTATGTGTGCCAAGAAGAGACTTCCTGTAGAACTCAGGACGTATAGACACTGATAAATCAAAATTAGGTGGATTTTCTCTAAGATATCCAATGGGATATGATTGGGCGTATAGTAGTCTTGTACAGCAGAAGTTTAGTGCTCTGCGGCAAACTTCTGTTCCATAAAATCTTCGAAAAAGATCCCAATATCCTATACGCTTTACCCAAAACAATTCGAGCATGCTTATTAAATTTCAACAAATGGTTAAAATGAATTCCCAAATATCTTATCTCATTTCTGAAAGGAATCTCCTCACCATGAACGAAAACTCTCAGTAACTTACTCTCAGGAACAACAGCTGCACCGCATCTTCGTGATGCGTTTCGAATACAAATAGCCTCACTCTTAGAAGTATTAATTTTTATACCCCAATCATCATAAAATTTTTTAACAATAACCAAATGATTCGAAACTTTCCGCAGGGCATTGATCGGGGACTCATCATGTGCATAGAGGAGGCTATCATCGGCATATAGCAATCCAATCGACTCAGGCAAAACATGAGGAAAATCGCTCATAAAAATGCTGTATAAATGAGGAGCCAACATAGAGCCCTGTGGAACTCCACATTTGACCTCCCCAAACTCAGAAGTCCTACCATTCAGTACAATACTAAAAAACCTATCTAAGAAATAACTTCGAAACAATTTAATTATCTGGGGATCAAATCCAATCCGAATCATCTTATACAAAATGCCGTTATGAAATGCTTTATCGAAAGCTTTCTCGACATCCAACGACACAGCAACCGTACATCGACGTAGTCTCAAATTAACAACAATGTCATCCTGAAATTTCAGCAGGGCATCAACTGTAGAATGAGCCTTTCTAAATCCAAATTGTAAATCTGGAATATACGATCCAGATAGTCCTCTGTCCATCTTCCGACGAATCACTCTTTCGAAAAGTTTTCCCAAATTGGATAACATAGAAATTGGCCTCAAGTTATCTATATTATCAGAATTTCCTTTTTTCCGAATTGGTACAATCTTCGAAATCTTCCACGTATTGGGAAAGTATGCATTATTCAGGCAATTATTAAATAAAATTGTCAAATACTCGAACGCCTTCGTAGGAAGTTTTCTGATAATAAAATTAGAAATTTTGTCCAAACCGGCAGACCTTTTATTATTCAAAATCCCAGAACACTCCAACAATTCGTTCAACGTGATCAGTCCGGTAGTGGAGGGCGGGACAAGAGCAGAACAATCTGGAGTAAATATACAACCATGATCTGCAACACTAGATAGAGTCCTCTCCACCGTCCTCTGAATATCTGATATATCCCTATCTGGAGCCGAACCGGCATAAATATTCGAAAAATGATCCTTCAATTTCTCTAATTTAAGGTCATCATTCTCTATAACCTCGCCGTTCACAACAAGTGTTTTCAGTGGCAAGCTCTTCCTATGACCAATGATACGATAAACATTCCTATGTGCAGTTGGACCTGGCCTTATTCTCCTAAGTTTCTCATTAAAAATCTGAGTTTGTTCAATCTCCACTTGTCTCTTAATAATTATATTTATTAACTGCACCTGTTTTGACAGTAGAGCATAATTCGGGTCATTCCTATTTAGAGTCCGGTGAAATATTCTTTTCATCTCCTTTTGCCATCCGTGCTTAATTCTGTATAAATGTTTTACCCTATCCGAGACAACAAATCTACTCTTCCTGATCTCAACCCTCTCCGAATGTAAATCAACTATACAATTCACAGACGAAGTAAATTTCCTAATGTACTCGTCAATCTCAAAATTCGACAGATTTCGTGTGGAGTCCGGGAAATCGTCTAATATTTCATGCACAATATCGTTCCTAAATGATCCCCAATCCGTATCCTTATAGGAAACGTAAGTCGCTGAAGGATTCAACAGCATATCGAAGTCCGGAAGCCTTATCCGCAGTTTGAGTGGAAAGTGGTCGGAGAAAGAAGGGAGACTAGATATTCGTATGTTCGTATGCCCATTCTCCAACAAATTCGGGCTAATAATAAAATGGTCCAGAAAAGACAACCCATTCGGATATGATGGAACAGAATCACAAAAGCGTAAAAAATCTACAGCAGAACGCTGCAACCAATCAAAAAAAGTAATCCCATTACTGTTACTAATAGCATCACCCCATGATGTATGCTTGGCATTAAAGTCCCCACCAATTACTGTACCGTCGAAATCTCGACAGAAATCAGCCAGCAGTGAAAGACCATCAAAAATTCTTCTATTTCCATAGTTACAGGGAATATATAACGAACCGAACAAAATCCTCCTCCTTACACCATCGGTCATAATGTCAATGGCCATAAATGCACCCGGACAGAATAGCCCTGGAATGTTAACTCTCGAAAATGAATATGAAACCTTAATAGCTATGGCAACACCCTGTGAACTACTATCCCTTAAGATGTTATAACCCTCAAGCCTAATTCTGCGACTCTCGCCCAAATGAGTCTCCTGAATAAAGGCAATATCTATATCCTGTGCGTTCAAAGTCCTTAATAAATCGATCCTACGACTCACTTCCACAAGTGATCTAACATTAAATGTCAACAAATTCAAAAATCTACGGGCCATATTGTCGTACAACCTGCTCCAAGAGAGCCACGCATTCCTCCCTGGCCTCCGTCTTAGAAAGATTTCTATAGTCCTTAATAAATTGTTGAATTTTCATCTCCAATGAAATCTCCTCAGGCTGACAAATTGTTCGGGCTATCTTCAAGAATTCCTGTATCACTGGGGGTTTATGAACGTAGTTCTGATTCCGTGTCTCATTACCATGAAATAGACTGGCAAAAGATTTATCCGATGTCCTGATATTAGCGTTATTAACAACTTGAAAAACATTCTCCGAAGCCTGTTGTCTTTTCTCTCTAGCCTGATCCTGCAATTTTTTCCTCATACTGACATACTTGACATAAGCAGGACAACCTCTGAAGTTCGACGGGTGTCCTCTTTGGTTGCAGTTCGCACAAAATGGTAAATTATCCTTATCCGACACAAATACACAGGCGCCAGGGGCATGATTCCCCTCACACTTCATACAAACGTAGGACCTATTACAATTTCGCGACAAATGTCCCCACTGTTGGCATCGCCAACATTGTACTATCCTCGAATTAACCTTGGGCGACTCCCATGAAACTCTCTGACTCAAAATGTAATTAAAATCTTTAATGTCCTTTGGCATCCTTCCAGAAATGAGGGTCACTAAAAATAATCCCGTATCTATGTTCTTCCTTCTTGAAAATTCCGTCGAGAATTTCGAAACTGATTGAACTGTATTGGGAACCAAACGATCTAATTCATCCTTGAGCGCATCCAAAGTCGTCTTATAATGCAGGCCCCGCAAAACCATTGTAGTCTTTTTCAACTCCTTCGGGGTATAAGAGTATGAAGGAACCTCACGATCTCTAAGAAGTTGCATCATCTCTGAGTGCGCCGACGCATCCTTGAGATACAACTTGCTCTTGACCTTGCTCTTGTTGACTATTTTATACACTACATTAGTCCTTTTCAATTGCTCGACTAAACTACTTATATTAACATTATATAAGAAAATAGGTGGACAAAATGATGATTTTCCGCTGGCTACTACATTGTTAACATTATTAAGATTATCTAAATTAGGTCTCCTTGGAGCTGCTTCCTCTGCTTCAATGTCTAAGTCACCCAATATGGAGTAACGATTTTCACGATTAACCGTCATATCATTGGCCTTTCTTTTTTTAAAATTGGACAAATCTACTTCTACATCCTTCTGTAGTCTCATTCGTTTACCTTGTATCAATTGAAAATCCTCTTCTGCAGTTATGACTGGCTGGTCTTCATAATCCATTCCGGATTCACCATTAGAAATTTCCATCGAAACAGCTTTTCTTGAATTACTTTTAGATATATTTAGTGCATCAGTTGCATGGGAGTTTGACCTAGGAATTGTTCCACATCCGGTATTCATTTTGATTTTGTCCATGGATACATCAGCTCTCTCGACTAAAGTTGCCTTGGATTTCGGGATGGTTCCACATCCCCCCTTGTTACTGGCGGCAGCAATAGCCTTCACGTTCTCGTCCAAAATTTCCTTGTCATTGAAACATGCTTCCATTAACAGTGATCGAAGAGAAGACTTCCCTCCTTGACTTTTCGGATTCTTGTCAGGGGGCACTTTATCAGAAGATCCAATCCGCGCCTCCATTAAATCAGGAGGATCATTCATCGTTCGTCAAATCAATGAAAGTTTAACTTTTTAAAATTCAATTTAATTTCAAAGAATAATTCAAAATTCAAATAAATTTTCAATTTTTTTTTTCTATGTCCGAAATTACTGTGGCCATAATTCCAAGACTGCAAATGGTTGAAACAAAGTCATGCATGCCACCGACTTCATTAAACGAAAATAATTATTGCACTTCATTAGGAGGCTTCGAAAAATGTTGGAATTCATTGCAAAGGCAAAAACCCCGAAGTAAAGACACAAACCTCGCAATTATCCACTATTAAGACCATTGTAACTTGGCAGCACTTTCGCTGTGGAGACACAAACCGCATACAGATACGCAGTCATATAACGAGAGTTATATGGCAAGCATATCGTATTCTCTATACGATATAATGAATAAGAAATTACGACATAACGAATACAAAATAACGTTATACGATATCAAACAAACAAAATTAGTTATGATGGAATTAAATCCAAGTGGATATTTGTATACCCTCCACCTAAGGATGGAGGTATATGTCATTTCGTTTGTAAAACCTTGAAATATTCATCGTAGACCACATAAAGTATATATATTCTGGGTCGTGGACCGTCCGTCCGTCTGTTTGTTGGAAACACGCTAGCTGCCGCAGGAAATGAGCTAGGAGGCTCAAATTTTCCTAAATGTGACTTATGGTTGCAGATCGGATGGGATTGAAATTGGGCGAAATTTGCCCAGCCCTAACAAGGAAATTGAAAATACCCCCTAATATTTAGACTATTTTAGTATTTTTTTTTTTTTTGAAAATTTCTGCTTATATTCACTTGAAATTTGTTGCGTACATTCCTCTTGTAGCGTGGAAGCACCAAAAAGTAAATAAAAGTTTAAGCGGGCGAAATGGGACAAAAAGGAATACAAATGGTACCAATGATACGACAATAGCTTTTGGTGTTGGTAGTGACTTCTCTCGATTTATATCGAGCTTCCTCAGAGATCGCACTATACGTGTTGTTGTAGATGGGTTCTCATCCGACGAGCATAGGTTAACCGCAGGAGTACCACTGGGCTCTGTCCTTTCCCCCTCCCTTTTTCTTATTTTCGTCGACGATCTCTTGGATCGGACTGTGAATCCAATATATTCATTCGCGGATGACAGCAACCTCTGTCATTCATACTCATTCGATCATAGACCAAGTCGTCAAGAAATTGAGGATAAAAGGCGATTGATGGATGAGTCACTTAGCCAGGATTTACTGCCCATTTCTGAATGGTGTCGAAAGAATAGAGTAGATTTTAATGCACGTAAGACCTAGTGCTCCTTGTTGTCTCACAAGCGATTCACTGATCCAACGGTGTCGTCGATTTTAATGAACGGTGTAGATATTGAGCAATCAGATGATCTAGTTGTTCTTGGCATAAAAATTCAATGTGATGTTCGTTGGACAAAACATGTATTTGATGTGTCGAAAGATGCCTTCAAATGTTTAGGCTTTTTAAAAAGATGTAAGAAATATTTCACACCCTCTGATCTTCTCAATATCTACACTACCTACATCAGACCAAAGATGGAATACAACTCCCATATATGATCGGGTGCTCCAGCTTCATCACTGGAGCTATTGACCGTGTCCAGAGGAGGGCGATGGTGTTGATAGGCGACGGTAGAATATCCAATTCTATTGTCTCCCTTGAACACCGTCGTAATGTTGGTTGTGTGTCATTGTTCTATCGATACTTTCATGGTGTTTGTTCTTCGGAGATTCGTGATCTTATACCGCCCGTGAGAACGTTCGGTAGAGATACGCGACTCTCCAGGAATGCGCACCCATTTGTTGTCGATTAGACAACCGGCCGCACTACACATTACAGAATAAATTCGTTCTTCGCCCGTACTATCCGTATGTGGAATCGACTTCCGGCAAATACCTTTCCCTCCAATTACGACATTCAGAGATTCAAAACAGATGTCAACAGACACTACTCCCTCTTTCCTCCTTCCAATACCTTATCTTCCTTCTACCAACGCAATGCACAGCATTTATAGGGGACATCCCCTGAGTGTTGGTTCAGTGAAAAAAAAAACATGAAATTTGGAATGTACATCCCTCTAATTGCGTAGATACGTAAATTAGAGGGATTTTCGTACTTTTAAGAGATACAATTTGAAAAGACGGATAAATGATGGTACCCATCAAACCGCTGAAGTTTAAATCATGAAATTCGGTGTGTACATTTATCTGACTGTGAAGATGTGAAATAAAAAAGATTTTTCGAAATTTTTAATTTTTGGCCGGAAAATGGGGCGAATGGCGATAAAAATGGTACCAACCATACGGCTGCAGCTACAATAATGAAATTCGGTGTGTACACTTCTCAGACTGCGGTGACGCGAATAATTAAGAGATCTTCCGATATTCGTAGCATCAGGATCTAAATGGAATTAAATTTGGCTACAATCAAACGGTTGTAGTTAGAATCGTGAAATTCAGTATTTGCACTCGTCTGTCTACGTAGACGCGGAGGTAAGATTTTTTCTAAATTCGTACTTTTAGGATCAAAATGGAAAAAGGAGTGAAACTGATACCAATAAAACTGCTATAGCTAAAATGCAATTAGGTGTGTACACTAGAGCGTACCAGGTTACAAGTAAAAAAAAAAAAGTTCGCCGTACACCTTCGAATATGAAGTATTATTGAAAGGTAGTTTCAAAAAAATTTTTTTTATTTTTTTATGCCGAACGTAGGGGTCGCGCTTTTACATTTTTCTATATAACTTCTGCATTTATAAACGGATTTTAAAGTGTGATACATCGATGTTTTTGTCCGATTTTTTTGTCTTTGAAGTCATTGAGCTCAAACATGATTCATGATTTTATGCGAGCTTTAATTTTCGATTATTAGAGTGGTACATTAGGGTAGTAGCAACTGAGAAATGATGGGTAAGTACCAGAAGGGGGTGCTTGAGCTCAATGACTTCAAAGACAAAAAAATCGGCCTCGTCGAGACAAAAACATCGATGTATCACACTTTAAAATCCGTTTATAAATACAAGTTATATAGAAAAATGTAAAAGCGCGACCCCTACGTTCGGCATAAAAAAATAAAAATTTTTTTTTTGAAACTACCTTTCAATAATACTTCATATTCGAAGGTGTACGGCGAACTTTTTTTTTGAGGTACGCCCTAGTGTACACTCCACTCTGAAACACATTGGATCTTGAATTAGAGATGGGCGCGACTCACGTGAATTGCGTGAATCACGTGATTCACGCGTGAATCACGCGTGATCGTGAGCAAAATTTATTTTACTCACGTGAGCGTGCGTGAACGTGAGAAACGAAAAAATGTTCGTGCGTGAATGTGCGTGAGTCTAATTTCTGCGTGAATCACGTGATTATTTCGTGAGTCGCACATATTCATTAATTTTTTTATTTTCATTTTATTTCGTTTAAAAATGTAAAGTTTTCATTCAAAAAAAGTCATATATACATTTTTTCTAAAACAAAGTGCTTCAATGCAGGTATAATTTCTATTTTTCTATTATTTAAGCAAGCATTCCCTGCACCAACAATAGGCACTGCATTTATATGGGAAACCCCCTTAGTGTTAGTTCAATAAAAACAAATAAGTGATATCGGGGTATATGCTTTGATTTCTACTTCGATTTTATGTCAGTGTTCGATTTTTATCTTATTTTGCGTTGAACTATACGATACTTCACACTGTAATTTTGTATACTACTTTAAAAATATGAATTTAAGACAAACATCGCAAACGTAGAGTGATTTAAATAATATAATTTCGGATTTGCGCAGCGTTACTCATTTCGATTTAGAATATATATATTATTTTCTTTCCGAAATTGTTTGCGTGATTTACGTGAATCACGTGATTCACGCGTGAATCACGCGTGATCGTGAGCAAAATTAATTTTACTCACGTGAGCGTGCGTGAACGTGAGTAACGAAAAAATCGTCGTGCGTGAACGTGCGTGATTAATTTTTTTTCCTTCGTGAGCGTGCGTGAACGTGAGCCAATAATCACTCACGCGCACATCTCTATCTTGAATATTAGAACTTATCCTATCAAAATGGTACAGACATTTATGCTAATAATATTTACTGAAGAAAGATATAAAAAAGGCCTAAATGCTATCTACATGTGCAGGAACTCCATAGGTAAGAGCTGGGGTCTGAAACCGAAAGTTGTAGATTGGATCTACCGGTCGGTAGTCAGGCCCATTACTACCTATGGCTGTTTAGTCTGGTGGAGTGCCCTGAGAAATGGGAAACTATTACATCAGCTACCTCTGGATCATTTCACAGAGATGGCTGCTGCAAGCAGGCTCAGCAGGTGGCACATAGGTATTGTGGACTATTGCCGACTGTGTGAGGACGAGGATGAGATTGAGACGATCTCTCTGTGTACGTAGGAAAAAACACCTAGGATATAATTAGGAACATTGAAGAAATCGCAACCCGCACTATCCATGACCTGCTGAGATTCTCGAAGGGCCTGGACTGGATTATGGGTAGTTTCTGATTTCTGAATCACACTGATGATAACATTGAATCCGGACCTATCAGTAAGAATGAGAACCATAAGGTACGCCAATGTCAAGCTACCCAGAGGTATCCTCGTATTACTCATAGGCCGTAACAATTACAAGGAAGAAAGAGTATTACTTGACAACTACACAGTCAAACTAAACTCGACTTCCTAACTCCTTCCACTCACTTGGCACCTCCTATTCCACCACAACCCATATTCCCGCTTTCCCTCTATCCCTCACCTCCTATCCCTCCCTCTCATCTAATTCAATACTTAATAATTATACTTTTCAGGTACAAGTATATGTACAATGGATCCATTAGGGTCTCCGAGTGCACGGATTGCGTAAGCTTTCTGGTCCTTTAAACCAAATATTTAGGGCACATTTTTGAAGATTTCAGACTAATAATTATATTAATATTTATAAAGAGTGATTTTTTTGAGGTTAGGATTTTCATGCATTAGTATTTGACAGATCACGTGGGATTTCAGACATGGTGTCAAAGAGAAAGATGCTCAGTATGCTTTGACATTTCATCATGAATCGTCTTACAAACGAACAACGCTTGCAAATTATTGAATTTTATTATCAAAATGCGTGCTCTGTTAAGAAAGTTCATTGCGCGCTTCCATTTTATGGTCAGTTTAATCGACCCACTGAAGCGGCTATTCGGGCTATTGTGACTAAATTTCGCACCAAATTTACATTGTTGGACATTAAACCACCAACACGCTTACGTAGAGTGCGAACTGAAGAAAATATCGCAGCTGTATCGGCCAGTGTTAATGATGACCACCAATTTTCGATTCGTCGCCGTTCGCACCAATTGGGTCTCTGTTACTCAAAAACGTGGAAATGCCAAAATTGGACTAAGCGGATGGACCACCTAAGACGCAGCCGCGGTCAACATTTAAATGAAATTATCTTCAAAAAGTAAATGTCATGGACCAATCTAACGTTTCAAATAAAGAACCGATGAGATTTTGCAAATTTTATGCGTTTTTTTTTTTTAAAGTTATCAAGCTCTTAAAAAATCACCCTTTAGTAGAGGACTATTTATATTATAATATGGCTGTTTTTCTTTAAGACTGGATAACTAAGCTGCGATAACAAAAATCTAAATAAAATGTTAAAATTATTTTTTAAAATTGTCGCCAAAAGCAATATCAATGTGTGTGAGAAAACAAATTTTGAAAAAATTATTTTGTGTTACAAATATTTGACTTAACCTGGATAATTATCCAGTGTAAGTCAAAATGATGGATATCGAAGCTAAGTCCAATAAAGTCGACACAAAATATTTTTTTGAAAATTTCTTTTGATATGTTGTATATGTATCATATTTATATTGTAGTTGGCGACAATGTGGAAAAATAATTTTTTATTTTGAGCAAAAAATTAAATTTTTATTATCGTTTTTGTTATCGCAGCTTGTTATCCCGGCTTAAAGAAAAACGGCTCTAATAATGAAGAATCACAATTTTCCTAATAAGGTAGTGTACTTATGTGCAATGTCGACAGCCTCTAATCTACCGATAATACTGTGGAATATACTCCGCGGAGGAGGGTATAAAAGATTCGGCCCGGCCGAACTTAACGTCTTTTTACTTGTTATACCCTCCACCTCAAGGATGGGTAACACCTTGAAATATCGACCTGAGACCCTATATTCTTGATCGTCATAAAATTCTAAGACGATCTAGCCATGTCCGTCCATCTGTCCGTCTGTTGAAAGCATGCTAGCATCTAAACGAAATGCGTCTTATCGTCGTAGATCGGTTGGGATTGAAACTGGGTGAAATCGACCAAAAGGGGGATTTTTTCCCTCACAAGGACTAAAAATACCCATAATAACCTCTAATATTTTAGAATATTTAAGCATATTTTTTCAACATATATCTTCTTGTACTTACTTGATATTGAGTGAGCGCAATCCCCCTATAACAAAAATGTGCCCCATAAAGTAATTTTTATTCGTAGGGGTGAAAATGGGGAAAAAGGGATAAAAATGGTACCCATCAAACAACAACAGATAGAAACACGAAATTTGGTGTGTACGTTCCTTTAATTGAGTATTTCGTCAAAATTCGTGCTTTTAAGGGGTAAATGGGAATATAGGGATAAAAATGGTACCGACAAAACGGTTGCACCTAAAATTATGAAATTCGTTGTATACATCCCTCTGATTGTGTAGACTTGTAAAATAAATGGACTTTTCAAAATTCGTACTTTTTGTGGTTAAAATGGGAAAAAAGAGATAAATATGGAATATGGTACCAACCAAGTGACCGCAGCTGGAGTCATGAAATTCAGAGTATACATTCCTTTGACTGCATAGACATGCAAAATAAAAAGATTTTTTCCAAATTCGTACTTTATCGTGAAATTAGGTTATCTTGCACCGTGAGAATAATGGATTTGGAAAATTTATACTTTTGGAATTAAAATAGGATGGTAATACATCCAACCAAACGGCTGTAGCTGTAGATGGACCCACTATCATTTTTTGAAGATTGCTGCTTTATGTACTTTTCTAATTGACTTGAAGTATTATTTCGTTGTATATAGTAAAGGGTGATTTTTTAGCTATTATCTTTTTGGCAACACTGGTTTAAACAGCTGACGCACGTTTCGTGTTTTGTTTCACTGTCAAACATCTTCAGTTTGGTCTATAATTTAACCATGAATCGTCTTACAAACGAACAACGCTTGCAAATTATTGAATTTTATTATCAAAATGCGTTCTCTGTTAAGAAAGTTCATCGCGCGCTTCCATTTTATGGTCAGTTTAATCGACCCACTGAAGCGGCTATTCGGGCTATTGTGACTAAATTTCGCACCAAATTTACATTGTTGGACATTAAACCACCAACACGCTTACGTAGAGTGCGAAGTGAAGAAAATATCGCAGCTGTATCGGCCAGTGTTAATGATGACCATCAATTATCGATTCGTCGCCGTTCGCAGCAATAGGGCCTCTGTTACTCAAAAACGTGGAAATGCCAAAATTGTTTTTTTCTGAATTTTGTGTTTTTTTAACTTTCCTATAGCTTTTAAAAAATCACTCTTTATAAACATAAAGTAATTCAATTTTTAATATAACATTATTTTTACAATATTTTATGTGTTTTGGTTGGCTACATTAAGAAAATTTACATTTTCCTTTAATGTTACTGCACTTCTTTGAAAATCGACAGCCTCTGTGGAATGTAATTCATGGTGGAGGGTATATAAAGACCCGGCCGAACTTGACGTCATTCTTACTTGTTTTATTTTTGTTTAGTTCCCTATCGACTCCAGTCCCAACTATAATGCGGTTTTTCGTCAGTTTTGAATCATTTTGAAGGGTATTATATCCACACAATTATATAAGGCAGTTTACATTTTAAGATTTTTTGTAGAATTTATTTGTGCTGTAAAAAATCTTATAATGTGAGGAATTGACTAAATAACATGATTATTTATCTATTTTATATATGAATCACAATTTATTTTTCTACATCTTTAAATATATTTTTTCCTCTCACTTTTCAATCTTTCCGACTTTCACTCCTGAGTTTTGTTCCAATTCGACCATGTGACATCTTCCTCTTTTAATGTTTTTAGTCAGGGGATATCTTTGTAATTGATAGTTTTGTGCTTTTGACAGCGCACTGCCGTTTTTCAAGAGAACGGCCAAATTATATGTTCTCTTTCAGCAACATATTTCTCTTTTGTCACCGCACAGACAGTGTTACCGCTGCGAAATTTCAAAAAGTATCACAAAAAGGGGATTTCTTCAAAAAAAGTGGCACATTTGTTAGAAAAAAGTGGCACACTTTTTTAGTTTTTATTTCGAGGAAAACAACAGATTACATGAAGTTAACAAAAACAATTCATTTGTATACATATATATATTAGGCTGGGTCGCAGTCCATACAAATGGAAAAACAATTTCCAGTCACACCATGAAAATAAAGTTTGGATTGTTTAATGATGATTTGCAAAATATCACGTTGAAAACACCCTAAAAATTGTGTTTTCTCATGCATTACATACAAAATTTTGATTCTTGTCTTAGAGTAACTTATTGGACGTTTATAGTAATTTTTTTCTGTATTTTGTTAACTGTAAACTTTTTCGTGTTTTGTGGTAGTATCTCATCTATATATATAAAAGAGTTGCGTTACTGACTGACTGACTGACTGACTTATCATTGACCAGCCCCCAGACCAAACGGCTAAAGCCAGGGTCATGAAATTTTCAGGGTAGTACCCAAATATGACGTAGACGTCGACTAAGAAAGGGTTTTACGAAATTCGTACTTTTAGGGGATAAAATGGCCCAAAAAGGGATAAACATCGAACCTTCGTCCTGACTAAACGGCAGTAGCTATAAACATGAAATTCGGTGAGTTCCTTGCAATGACCATGCAGACGAGCTACAAATAGGGATTTTTCGAAACTTGTACTTTTAAGGGAAGAGAGGGATAAAAATGGTACCAACTAAAGTATTACAGCTAGAAACGTGAAATTTGGTATGTAAATTCCTCTGACCATATAGAAATGAAGTAAAATTTGATTTTTTCGAAATTTGTACTTTTAAGGGAAGAGAGGGACAAAAAGGGATAAAAATGGTACCAACTAAAGTATTACAGCTAGAAACGTGAAATTTGGTATGTAAATTCCACTGATCATATAGAAACGAAGTAGAATTTGATTTTTTCGAAATTTGTACTTTTAAGAGAAGAGCGGGACAAAAAGGGATAAAAATGGTACCAACTAAAGTATTACAGCTAGAAATGTGAAATTTGGTATGTAAATTCCTCTGACCATATAGAAACGAAGTAAAATTTGATTTTTTCGAAATTTGTACTTTTAAGGGAAGAGAGGGACAAAAAAGGTACCAACTAAAGTATTACAGCTAGAAACGTGAAATTTGGTATGTAAATTCCTCTGACCATATAGAAATGAAGTAAAATTTGATTTTTTCGAAATTTGTACTTTTAAGGGAAGAGAGGGACAAAAAGGGATAAAAATGGTACCAACTAAAGTATTACAGCTAGAAACGTGAAATTTGGTATGTAAATTCCTCTGATCATATAGAAAAAAAAGTAGAATTTGATTTTTTCGAAATTTGTACTTTTAAGGGAAGAGCGGGACAACAAGGGATAAAAATGGTACCAACTAAAGTATTACAGCTAGAAACGTGAAATTTGGTATGTAAATTCCTCTGACCATATAGAAATAAGTAAAATTTGATTTTTTCGAAATTTGTACTTTTAAGAGAAGAGAGGGACAAAAAGGGATAAAAATGGTACCAACTAAAGTATTACAGCTAGAAATGTGAAATTTGGTATGTAAATTCCTCTGACCATATAGAAACGAAGTAAAATTTTTTTTTCGAAATTTGTACTTTTAAGGGAAGAGAGGGACAAAAAGGGATAAAAATGGTACCAACTAAAGTATTACAGCTAGAAATGTGAAATTTGGTATGTAAATTCCTCTGACCATATAGAAACGAAGTAAAATTTGATTTTTTCGAAATTTGTACTTTTAAGGGAAGAGAGGGACAAAAAGGGATAAAAATGGTACCAACTAAAGTATTACAGCTAGAAACGTGAAATTTGGTATGTAAATTCCTCTGATCATATAGAAATAAAAGTAGAATTTGATTTTTTCGAAATTTGTACTTTTAAGGGAAGAGAGGGACAAAAAGGGATAAAAATGGTACCATCTAAAGTATTACAGCTAGAAACGTGAAATTTGGTATGTAAATTCCTCTGACCATATAGAAATGAAGTAAAATTTGATTTTTTCGAAATTTGTACTTTTAAGGGAAGAGAGGGACAAAAAGGGATAAAAATGGTACCAACTAAAGTATTACAGCTAGAAACGTGAAATTTGGTATGTAAATTCCTCTGATCATATAGAAACGAAGTAGAATTTGATTTTTTCGAAATTTGTACTTTTAAGAGAAGAGCGGGACAAAAAGGGATAAAAATGGTACCAACTAAAGTATTACAGCTAGAAACGTGAAATTTGGTATGTAAATTCCTCTGACCATATAGAAATGAAGTAAAATTTGATTTTTTCGAAATTTGTACTTTTAAGGGAAGAGAGGGACAAAAAGGGATAAAAATGGTACCAACTAAAGTATTACAGCTAGAAACGTGAAATTTGGTATGTAAATTCCTCTGATCATATAGAAAAAAAGTAGAATTTGATTTTTTCGAAATTTGTACTTTTAAGGGAAGAGAGGGACAAAAAGGGATAGAAATGGTACCAACTAAAGTATTACAGCTAGAAACGTGAAATTTGGTATGTAAATTCCTCTGACCATATAGAAACGAAGTAAAACTAGATTTTTCGAAATTTGTACTTTTCAGGGGATAGGCGGGACAAAAAGGGTTCCAATTTAAGAATTGCAGCTATAGTCGGGAAGTTTGGAGTGTAAACTGTTTGTAAAGCGCAATCTAAATGGATTTTTTGAAATTTTCTTATAGGGGGTGAGCAACAAGGGATAAAAGTAGTACCAACTAAAGTATTGGAGCTATAGTCGTGAAATGTGGTGTGTAAGTTCCACTGACAACGAGAAGCGCAAATCTAAACGTTTTTTTTTTTCAAATTTTGTACATATAAACAATGAGCGGGATAAAAATAGTACCAACTAAAATATTTCAGCTATAGTCGTGAAATTTTGCGTTTAAATTTCTCTGACAACGTAGACTTGAAACATAAATGGATCTCTCGAAATTTGTACTTTTAAGTTGCGAGCGGGACAAAAAGGGATAAAAATGGTGCCGATTCTAGCTGTAATACTAAAGTATTACAGCTGTGTGTAAATTCCTCTGACCATATAGAAGCGCAGTAGTTTGATTTTTCAAAATTTGTACTTTTAAGGGGTGCGCGGGACGAAAAGGGATAAAAATGCTGTACAATCATTTAATTAAGTAAGCACGGCACATAAATGGATATTTCAAAATTTGTACTTAAATGGGGGGATACGGGACAACAAGGAATACATGTGTTACAAAAAAAGTACATATTTTTAGGGGAAGCAAAAACACAAGTTACCTACAGTAATTTTTCAAAATGTGTACATTTTGGGAAAGAAGTGCAAAAAGTTATAAACTGGCTGGCTGAATCTAGAAACATGAGATCGAGGATATAAATGGTTGAAATTTTTTGTTCAAAACTTGACAGAAAACTATACATACGAAGTAGTACAGCTAAAATAGTGCATATCGACAAGCACATTCCTTTGACTGTGTGTGAGTGCTAGCTAATAGGAGGTTTCCAAATTACTATTTTAGATTTATCTATATTCACCAAAAGAAAATTAAATAAATACTATCCAAAAACAAAGACGGATAAAATTAACAATTTACTGGCTTTTTCGCGTGCGAAGCAGCGGGTACTGCTAGTAAAAAATAAATAGCTGCCGGCAATACCTTTCGAATAACCTAAATCATGTAGATCGGAAATAAATTGACGCCGCAGCGCTAAGTAAAAAGAATTTTGGATCTGAAAAACCATCTTCTGTTTCCAAGAAATATGAGTTTTTAGCTGTAACTTTGAAAACCCACAAAAAATCAATAAGCGTCGAATAATATGGCAAATGAATAACAAATTTATATTTTAAGTGCTTCCAAGGGTCTATAAATTCATAGAAAAAATTGGACAGAAATGCAACATAAAAAAATACAGGGGAAAAACATGATTTTTAGAGGTGTTTTCAGGAGCGTTTAGCTCACAGATGTCTTGACCCAGTGACGAAATATTTTGCAGATTATCATTAAACAATCCCATCTTCATTTCTGGGGGGTGACCGCAACAGATAATTTTCGTGACCTATATATGGGTATATATATACTAAACTAAAAAATAAATTAAATCACATTTTGGTATTTATTTTTATTTACTTTTTAGTAACTTCTTTCCCATACTTTTCACTTTTCAATGAGATCAGTACTGGGAACCCAATCCTCCAACTTCACGTCAAGTTTTTATCTTCAACCTGTTCGTTAACCTATGTTTCATTATTGCCAGCTTAGAAAAACGCGCTCTGCGCAAGCACTGCTATGAGGCAAAGTAAAAACATATGTGGCAAATTGATAAAAATCATTTAAATTATTTTTTAAATTTCCCACTTTATACCAGAACACTTCGACATTAGTAATTGCAATACTGCTCGTAAGATTTATCATTAGACTTATATAGTAATAATTTTAATTAATTTACAAAAGCCTGTGGTTTCCTAATTACATCACTAAATTCAGCCCCGTTGGCAAAATAGTTGATATCATCGTTAGATTTTATATAAAAAGGGTCTAAGAATCTTAAATATATATATATATATATATATATAAAGTAAAAAATAAATTAAATCACATTTTGGTATTTATTTTTAGTTACTTTTTGGTAATTTCTTTCCCATACTTTTGCGTGATGGAAAAAATATTCGAAGTAATATGTAAAATTTTCTACTGAATTCCCGTGGTATTCCCGTACGAATTTCCCAGGATACGAGAAATGAAAAAAAGTGGCACAAAAAAGCAAAAAGTAGCACATTTAGTACCTTAATGAAAAAGTGGTACAAAAGTATCTCGGCTCGAAAAAAGTGGCAAAATTGCCACAACGGTAACACTGCGCACAGAGTTGCATATTAAATTGATAAATTTAAAACAGCTGATAGCCAAGCATTTCGTGCACAGAGTTGCATATAAAATTGATAAAATTTAAACAGCTGATAGCCAAGTATTTCGTAGTCTATTCGCAAAAAAAGAGTGAAGAAATTTGTGTTTTCTCTAAATATTCTAATAAAAGCCAAGGGGTTTTCTTTTCCGATTTTCCAGTTTATTAACAAGTTAGATCGTGAAAAATAAATCATTAACGATAGTCCGGTGGCGATCTGTGAAAAGGGCTGTGTGAAGTTATAGATTTTTTTCATTTTGTCATCATTGTTAAGCGAGGTTGTTGTTGCTGCTGTTCAGTCGTCAAATAAAGGTGGTGGTATTGTTTTCCACCGCTTTTGTTGTTACACTCCCACAAAATCTTGTGACGACCATCTCACAAAGATTTGTAATTTGTTGAGTTGCGGTTCTGTGTTTGGCCATAGGAAACAACTCTATGTAAATATGAGCATTGACTCGACAGCTTTACCTTCGGAACTGTTGGTGGCACCACATCCTCTGATTGGACTGTGTGGTCTGGATGTGAATCGCAATGCAGTGCACAAAACCATATGGGATGCCTTCAGTAGTAATCGAAAGGCTGAAAGGTAAAAGTCGTCGTTTACTTTCTAGCTACATATTTCTCTCACTATTCCTTTTCCTTGCAGGGCGTCTGTTCAATTCAAATTGCTTCCAAATAACTATGATTTCCCAGTGGCCAAACCGAAGAGAAATTCCTACGAATGGTATCACCCCAAGGGAATTTTAAAGCGCAATTGGATGCTGAAACATTTACATGTTCTTCCCGCTGTGGTTGTACTGTTCCAGGACATAGAGTGGAACGACAGCCAGTGGACGGAGAAACAGCGGCAATGTGCCGCTGCACTGCAAACCTTAAAGAATGCCTTACAGGAACGTAATACCCGCATATGTTTGGTGCTGTTACAGCAATCGCCGCCTATGCCACCGGGCGAGGACATGTTGGCCTCGGAGAGGGCTGCCAGTCTTACCGCTGCCTGTGGCATTAATAGTAAAATGTTGTTTATTTTACCAGAAGAACACATGTTGGGTAAGTTCCAGAATTGCCGAACAACTAAAGCAAGTTATGTCACACCCTTTCAAAAGACCCACAGAAATAAGAGAAAGAAGTAAAAATAGTGCTAGGGCTCATTGCACACGTATGCATCAAACAGATTGGATTCAGATATAGCTTCCATAGAAATGCGCATCCCGATTTGACTCCTTCCGCTCTATGAACCACATGCTCAAACAATTTTGTTCAAATTCGTCGTAACAATATCAACTGGAAACGTATGTGTTAAAAATGGGCCATATCGGTCCAAGTTTTTATAAGTTCTCACGCAAATATCCCTCCAGATTTGTCTTCTACACGCCGTCGAATAATTATATTACAATCAGTTACATTTCAAATAGTTTAGTATTAAAAACCTTGTAATGGAATTGAGAGTGAAGGTTATCATTCGAATTTAGCTTTTCTTACTTTTTCTTTTTCAAACATATTCAACATTAGTGCGGTAAAAGTGCCACTGAATAAAATCAGGCAATCTTGCTATGAGTTGATCCTAGTTCTGTCTACAAGTTCTATTCATTTGCCACTCTGTATCTAATCTGTTTTCTTTTTCCAGGCTATATCTTACGTTTAGAATCTGCCTTTGTGGACATGGCCCAATCCTATTACACACTCATGTCGAAACGTATACGCACCCATAGGGATCAATTGACAGCAGCTCATACATCGTTAAAGATAAGGCATCAGTTTAAATTGGGCTTCGTTGCGGAAATGCGTCAAGATTTTAGTACCGCATTAAAGTGAGTATCAACATGGTCACATGATATCTGGTATCTGTATAACTTTCATTTCATGTATTCTCTTAGGCATTACACACAGTCGTATACTACCCTGGATGAGATACGCATTAACGATGGCAATAATTTGGAAATAAAAACGGTGGCAGGTTTCTTAAATTACAAAATTTGTCGTTTGATGTTCAAACTGAAAGTACCCCGAGATTCGATAAATCATTTTATAAGTCACATTGACAAGTATAAAAATCGTGTGGGCTTCAAGGATTTGATATTCGAGCACTATGCCTGGCTAAGTACGCAGTAAGTTGTTATGAAAGGTCATGGAAGAATGTACCGGTCGAATATGGGCGCATCTAGTCTAAGAAATAACAAATTGCTTAGAATAGGCGAGACATGGAAAATTGCGCATTTAATGGTGTTTTCTTGTCTTCTCTGTAGTCAACTCAAGAATCGATTATTAGATTACGCTTTTTGGTGGAAAAGAAAACTCCATAATACAGACTTCCTGAAATTCGAAAATCATTGAGAATCGTATCATAGGACGTTCCAAAAATTTCATTTGTGGACCTGCAACAAAACTGTAAATTTGGAACTTTCGGCGAATTTATTTCCACACAAAATCTTTAATGTAAAGTATGTACATTAGGCTGGGTCGCGGCCCATACAAATAAAAAAATATTTCCAGTCTGAGCACGGATATAAATTTTTGGAGTGTTTATTGATGATTTCCAAAATATTTCCTCCCTAGGTCATGCTAGGTCTGTGAGCTAAACATTCCCCTAAAAATAATGTTTTATCAATATCATTTTGTTTTTATATTGCACTATTGTCCATTTTTATAATTAATAGTCCCTTAGAAGACTTTAAATATAAATTTGTATTACCGTCTTAGAATAACTTATTGGCTGAATTTTTAGAATGTGGGAAAGACAGTTCTTGATGAATTTCGTTGACGCTAGCGTCAAAATTAGAATACAAAATAACAAGAGTACAAAATTAGAATATTTTTTAGGCATCGTTCGCTTCAAGTTTCTCACATGTTTAAGAAATAATCTTTGAGGAATATTTTGCAACACATATGGTGACGGCAAGCACCAAGGATTCTGTGTTTAACAAGAAAACATTTTTGGAAGTTGACTCCTACGCCACAGTTGTGCTTATGCTCTAAAAAGAGTTCAAAAATGTTGGTTCTTAAAAAACATATTTCACAAAAATTGAGTCAGTTGCCTAATTTTTCTTCCGATATTCATCGCTACGAAAAACCTCAAAAATGACTTCAAACGTCCAATAATACGACCAATGAGTTATTTTGACCTTTTTTTCACTGAAACAACACTCAGGTTTTGTTCCCTATAAATGCAGTGCATTGCGTTGGCTAAATGAAGATAAGGTGTTGGATGGAGCAAAGAGGGTGAAGCATTTGCTGACATCTGTTTTGAATCTCTGGATGTCACAATTGGATATTTGCCGGAAGTCGATTCCACATATTCAATGCATATTGAATTGGTTACCTCGTGAATGTATTTTGCTTCTAATGATGTCGGAATATTAAAATTGCGGCTTATTTGACACTGACACGAAAAGTACCATTCGACATGCCGAATTGCATTGAAATGTTCAAGTCAATATAAAAGCCCTGTACAAGCCTTCAGATTCAAGAACATAGGATGACCAGCAAGAAGAGAAGATTATTGTGATAAATTGGCATCCTTGTGCTCTTACGTACCAACGGCTGTGTCCAAATCTTTTACAACTTGTTGGATATTTCATTTCATTTATTTCTTTGTAATTCCAAGCCAAGCGGCCAATTATAATTGAATTACAATATTCTTCAAGAAATTACATTTATTAAATGTCTTAAACTATTTAAACTATTTAAACAATTAACTACAAGTAATCATGATCCTAACTACAAACAAATAGTATTTAAAAAAATAATAAAAAAATTAAATATGATTTTAAACTGAACATTTTCACAAATAAATTAAAATAAACAACTAAATAAAAATAAGTAATTAAACAAAAATAAATAATTAAATAAAAAATAAATAATTGAATAAAAAATAAATAAATAATAAAAGAGCATACAATGACAATTTCTAAGTTCCCAATGAATCGCCGGACAATAATAATAAAAATAAAAACAGACGAAGTTCTTTAAAGAAATACTGCATCGGACATATTTCCAATATAATGATAATAGAAGAAGTTGTTTTAAGAATGACTACTCGAATTTTATATTATAAAATTTTAAAGTAAAAAGAGACAAAACACTGCACAAACACCTGTATTAAGAATATTGTATATTACATAAACACAAACACAGCACATAAACTTTTTTGTGGTGCTCTGAATAAATACTCTTCAAATACAAATCACGAAAACATTGCATACGGATATATCAAGCCCATTTGCTAATAGAGCTATAGGTCATCTATTGGTCTTGCGTTTACAAGTATATGTGGCAACCAGTTGGTCGAGTGTATCCACCCCTGCCTTTCTCATTTCTGGTTCCTTCGGCAGGCTATCCTGTATATACACGTAAAATTTGCTCAAATACAAAATTCGTTACTTTTTTATGGGGAGCCTTTGGTGGAGCCACAATATTAATTTTCACAACGCAACATACGTAAAAATAATTGTCAAGACACTTCATGCCGATATACTAAATACACGCTAGTACGCTAAGTTTAAAATCCGATGGGAAAAATTTGCCCAGAATACAGGATGAGACATTCATTGGCTTTAAATACTCCATCAGAAGTGCTAGAATGGGCTGAAATCGGATCAAACTCTGCTAAAGCTTGCCTTTTAGCTTTAAATCGATTAAAGAATGGTTATGAAAGGTTAATTTATTGCTGTTGATGTGACAGGCTGTTTGCTTATCTTTTCATAAATTCGAATTATTTTTAAAAATCTACTAATTGACTTAAAGTTTTATACCCTCCACGTCTAGGATGGGGGTATACTAACATTGTCATTCAGTTTGTAACACCTTGAAATATCCACCTGAGACCCTATAAAGTATTCTTGATCGTCATAAAATTCTAAGACGATCAAGCCATGTCAGTCCGTTCGCGTGTCCGTCTGTTGAAAGCACGCTAACATCTAAACGAAAGGAGCTAGGACGTCCAATTTTTCCATAAATATGTCTTATAGTCGTAGATCGGTTGGGATTGCAAATGGGCTTAATCGGTACAAAGGGAAACATTTTTTCCTCACAAGGACTGAACATACCCATAAAACCCCCATGTTTTTTTCAATATGTCTGCTTGTACTTACTTGATACTGGGTATGCGCATTTCCCCTATAACAAAATCGTGCATCATAAGTGATTTGAGATAAAAAAAAATTTATATTTATTTATAAAATTATTTTTTTATATTTTTATTTGCTTTGCTTTGACTATATTAAAAAATTAACATTTTCCTGTAATGTTACTGTACTTCTACGAAAATCGACAGCTACTGTGGAATGCAATCCACGGTGGAGGGTGCAATCTCGACCGAACTTAACGTGGTTCAGAATCAAAATCCATCGGCCAAAATTCAATAACTTTTGTTCTAGTAGACATTTTTGAGTTCTGTAAAAAACAAAAATTAGACAAGGACGCAAGGATTATTTTGAGATATCAACATTAAAAATCGGGAAATCGAATATATATTAGATATCGGCCCAAAGTTTACAACTTTCGTATTTTCCGATTTTAATGAAAATTAATTTTTTTTTGTGTTGGTCCAAAGTCAGACATTTGTTCAAAAAAGATATTTTTTACAATATTCAATTTCTAATAAAAAAAATTGAGTGCGTCGTTTTTAATTGTTAATAATATTTTTTTTCCAAAATACATGTTTTGGCCATTCCAGTTTACATCTCATTTTTTTCGAATTGAATGAAGTCCAATAAAAAAACATAAAAATGGTAAATTTTTTACCCGCAACTCATGATTTTGTGGGTGTCTGGGAAATTTCAATTACAGATTCTTGATCCATTCGACAATAACTACCAGAAAAGTAATACCACTTCCCTGAGTTTTCTACTTCATTGTTTTTTGTAGCACAGTGTAATATTTTTAATAACCATCTAAATTTTGAAATGGAAAGTAAAAATAGAATATACAAAACCGCATTTTGTAAAAAGGAGTGAGTGTGATTGCAGCCACAATTTCATGTATTCTCTTATGTTTTCCTTTTCAGACACTGTGTCTTCGCCGAATTATTCTGCGAAGCAATTAAAAATGGCCTGCCAGCTTTACAAACACAACATCCCGGCATCTATTTTCATAAAGCCGCCGAATACATTCAAAGGCGGAAAGAGGCATTTCTACAAAGCAATGGTAAGTCGATTGATGAAATACGATATTATTTAATACATAATCTACAATTAATTATTTTAGGTCCGTCAACGCCTACAGAACCGCCAAACAATTTCAACGGCCAATCCAATAATATAAACTCTCTATACACTGAATTTTTTGGTATTAGATCTTTGAAATCGGGTGAACCCATTACCGAACAGCAAATCAATTTGATGATACGAGAGAATGAAAAGCTCTACAATCATTCGGTATGGTTGTCAAACACAAGTCATTTTCTATTTTCATACTATTCCGATTTTTTTGTTCATATCTTTGCAGAGTTCCATAATCAATCTGCTAAGTTTGGCTATGGCTCAGTTCAAAATTTACAAATGTTTGAGGTTTCGCAAGAAGCTGGCCATTGACATGGCCGATGAGTACTTTAAGAGTGGTGATCATGGCAAAGCTTTAACGTATGTTTAATCAATCTTTATAATTATTTTAAACTATTTAATTTTCCTCTATTTTCATCCCAGTTTATATTCCCTAATGTTGCCCGATTATCGCCAAGACAAATGGCGCGCCTTGTTTTCGGATGTTTTGTTGAAAACAATGAAATGCGCTCTGTTGTCGGGTTCGATCGGCGACTTCATTTCCTGCAGTCTAGAAGCCCTGTCATTCAAAATCAGCTATACGCCCAATGAAAGGGTAATGGTTTTGGAGAATCTGTGGAAAGTTTTACAGGTGAGTGCACTGTTTCAGTCTGTATAATATACAGTCATATATCTTTCTTATTAGGGTGAAGCACCAGTGCCGCAAAATCAAAATGTTCCCGAGGTACGAGACCATTGGGAGGAGTCATTGAAAAACGTTAAAACTCCCATACAAATCGATTTGGACAAATTGACGGAACTATTCGAAATATGTACAACTTTTGAACAATTTGAATTGAAAAACGACGATGTCATCAAACTAAATGTTATACTAAGGTACATGGAAAGGTTTCGATGGGCTTGTAACCATTTTTCATTCTCTGCATTTCTTCACACAGACTACAAACCGATGTTCCCATCAAAATACGCAATCTTCAGGTGATAATAACCGATGGCAGCAGCAATTACAAACTCCAGCCTTCACAGTATTCCAAGTATTACGATCTACTGGCTTTGCGAAACCTCAATGACCCCGCCGCCAATGGCCTTCAGCCGTATGAACAAAATCTCAAATTGGAGCCATCGTTCTATCACAGTTTCTTGTTCACCACCGAGGCTCAACAATTCCTGGAAAATACTCAATTACGTGTGGTGCGCATAGAGACGCTGATGGGAACGGATAATCTGTCCATGCTGCTGTGTAAAAGTGCTCCCTACACGAACCATGCCTTTCGTTACCACAGTCGGAATCGTGATTTAGACGATAACATCATAATTAATCCCATTTGTTATATTACTCCAACGTAGGTCACACATCCACTTATTTATTGTATTGCTGTGCATTTTAGTTATTTTATATTTTCTAGGAAATGCTGTTTTTCAACATTCAGAACAGTTATTTTGCAATTGTTTGCGCTCTTATTATTATTTTTTTTTTATTAATCACTTTTCTATTGTATTCTGCATTTCGTTACAGATTCCATTTAGTCACGCAATGTAATCTGGGCACTGAAACGATGCTGGTAAATGAATATTATATGGCAACAACAACCATTAGCAATCCCTATAATGTCTTCATAACGGGCATAGCTTTAAGCATTAGTGTACCAAATAATTTGAAAAATAAAGGTAAGTGCGAATATTTATTTTGTGTATGTATGTATATACTGTATAATGATTTAGAATATATGGGAATACGAGAGTAGTTCAATAAGTAACCGATGTGAATATGAAAACCTTTTTTCCCAGCATTTATTTGTATAGCATCCACCATTAGGATGAGTGTTTATTCATTTTGTTATTCCGTTTGCCACTTCTTGAGAACCTAAACAATATATACGAGCGGGCCAATTTTAATAATATAAAGCAGACTGTGTACACAGTGTTTCCAAATCAAATTGTTATACCCTCCACCATAGGTTGGGGGTATTCTGTGTTTTTCATTCCGTTGCTAACACCTGAGGCACTAAAGTATATCGACCGACACCTTACCTTAAATGGCTTAACTAACAATTTTTTACATATTCCGATAGAAAACGCAGGAATACTTTGGAATATGTAAAAAACGCAATATCGGCAAATTTTGGAATTATTGCAACGATACTTCTAAACGATATGTCTAATAGTTGAAGATTGCTTGGAATTGCAAATGGCCGAAATCGGTCCAGAGGGAACAATTTTTCCCTAACAAGGACATCGAATATCTTCAATAACCGTTAATATTGGGATGAAAATCGTACCAAACAAAGGAAAAAGTTATCTAAATAAAAAAATCAGCAACAATGTAATTCATATTTGATTAACGAGTAAAAAATGTAATCTTAGGCACTTAAAAAAAATAAAAGAAGTAAAAAGGCTCCGAACCTCACATACCTTCCACCATGTGTTGCATTCGACAGTATTATCTGCAGATTAGAGGCTGCCAATATTACGTAGAAGAGCAGTATGTTACAGGAAAATGTTAGATTTTTTAATCGGCGGGGCCGACCATATAATACCCTACACCACTCCCTGCGTATATGCCTCGCTTTTATTACTAAACCCAGGTGTTTCATGGGAGCAATTTTATGTAGTTCATATAAATTATACATTATTATACTATCAATTCATCTTTGGTTATATTTAACGAATATGGTAAATAATATGATAAATGATCCAATTTTCCGGCAGACAAATACAAATTATACAGTAGTAACAGGATAAATCGGACGGACATTTGAAAGGGGGCCTATAACAACACTTGGGGCCTGGTCCAAAACATGGGCCTATATATTTCACGGTAGGTATTCCTCATCATGATCCGATGTAAGACGTAGTTTCTGGGGCCCCATTATTTGGGTTATTCCAAAGTATGGTCACATATATTTGACTTTCATAGTATGTATTCATAGTTGAAATATAATATAATCTGCAAAATTTGAAAAAAAAATCGATGTAAAATTTGCGTCCTTGAGGGGTAAAAATAAAAAATAAAATGGGGCCATTTGTAAGGGCACTACATTAAAAAGTGGGCCCATATAGATCACATTCAAAGTAGGTATTCTTAGTTGAAATATAACATGATCTGCAAAATTGTATCAAGATGTGGGTTCTAGAGCGATAATAGTGTAAATTAGTGGCCCATTTGTATGGGGGCTATACCAAAACATTGACCTATATATAGCTGGCTTTCAAAATACGTGTTTCTAGTATAAATGTAACATTGTGTGAAAAATTTGATCAAGATCCAATGTAAAATGTGCATTTTACAGCAGTAATATTGTAAATCGGAGATACATTTGTATGGGGGCTATTTCAAAACATAGACCCATGTGATCCACTTTCCCGTGAGCTGTTTCTAGTTCAAATACGCGATCTTGAAAATTTGGTCATGATCCCATGTAAAATGTGTATTCTAGAGCAGTAATAGTGTAAATTAAGGAATAATTGTATGGAGGCTATATCTAAATCCGATTTCCTCCAAATTCAATACCAATCGTCCTTGGCCAAGAAAAGTAACTTCTGCCAAATTTCATGACAATCAGACCACAATTGCGTCCTGTAGAGTGCGAACAAATTTAGATGGACAGCAGACGGACAGACAGACAGCCGATCCGTATACTTAAAGGTGGGTTTAGCTCAATTATTTCTAAAATATTAAAGTTCAATCCAAATTATTATGAAAACGAATTTTTTGCTTTTTGCCATCAAAAATTGAGAAATTAAATACATATTTAAAAATTAATTAAAAATAATATTTTCAAGATTTTTAAAAATCAAAATTTGTATTCCTCCTCAGCAAATCTTTAGTTTAAAAAAGTAAGGAAAAGAAAAAAAGTTCGGCGCACACCTCCATCCGATGGTTCAAATTTGCGATGAAGCTGAGGCATAATTGAGGTTGTATGCTTTTAATGTGCCAAATTACATCATCCTCTTGAATTGTTATCGACTTTCAAATAACCCCAAAGAAAGAAGTCGAACGGTGTCAAATCACATGATCTTGGTGGCCAATTGACATTGCCACCACGTGAGACAACACGGCCATTGCAAAAGAGCCATTGTTTCGTTAGCTGTGTGCCAAGTGGCACCGTCCTGTTGAAACCTCATATCGTCCACATCCATATCTTCCAATTCGGGCCATAAAAAGTTCGTTATCATCTCACGATAGCGAAAGCCATTCACAGTAACTGCCTGACCGGCCTCATTTTGGAAAAAAAAAATACGGCCCGATGATGCCGCCAGCCCATAAACCGTTCCAAACAATCACTCTTTGTGGGTGATCGTCAATCACTCTTGGATTATCATACACCCAAATGCGGCAATTCTACTTATTGACGGATGTGATTTTCTTCGAAAATTGATCACCCACTGTTGCCATTTCTTGCCACCATTCCGACCATTGACGACGTTTGGAAAATTATTATTTAGACTATTTAAGCATTTTTTCATTTAATTTCTGATTTATATGAATTTGGAATTGGTTTAGCGGGCGAAACGGGACAAAGGGGATAAAAATGGTACCAATGATACGACAACAGCTAGAATCATGAAATTAATCATGAATTAATTGCGTAGACACGTAAAATATGGGGATTTTATGAAATTCGTACTTTTGGGACAAAAAGGGATAAAAATGGTACCAATGATACGACAACAGTTATAAACGTACATCCCTCTAATTGCGTAGACACCTAAAAAGAGGGATTTTTCGAAATTCGTACTTTTGGGATAAAAAGGCATAAAAATGGTATCAACGATCAGAGCTGTTAAATTTCGATTACGATTAGTAATCAATTACATTACTTTTTAAAAAGAATCGTAATGATTATATAATCCACTATTCAACAATTTCTGATTACTAATTGATTACGATTACAAATAATCAAAAAATAATCAGGATTACTTGCGATTACCGTTACCTTTCGGTTTTAGCTGGCAAAAGAACGAGAACAGAAAAAATCAAAACTGACATATATTGAAAAGTCAAAGTTTTGATAAACAGACTACTATGACTCTCATACCGATTTCGCGAGAATCAAAAGTAATCACAAAAAATCAAAAGTAATCTAAAATAGTCAAAAGTAATCTTTTAAAGTAGTCGAACTCATTTTTGATTACTTTTGATTATTTTTCAGTAATCGCAAGTAATCCTGATTATTTTTTGATTACTTGTAATCGTAATCAATTACTAATCGTATAAAACTGAATGTAATCGTATTGTAATCATTACTTCTACTTTAAAAAAAAAGGAATCTAATTACTAATGATTACGATTACTAATCATTACTTAACAGCTCTGTCAACGATACGTCAACAGCTGGAATCATGAAATTCGGTGTGTACATCCCTCTAAACTCTAATTGCGTAGACACGTACAATAGAGGGATTTTTTGAAATTCGTACTTTTAAGGGATACAATTGAAAAAGAGGGATAAAAATGGTACCGCAGAAGTTGAAATCATAGTATTGGGTGAATACATTCATAAAGGAATTTTTCCAAATTTGCACTTTTAGGCGTAAAAAGAGGCGAATGCGATTAAAAGTGGCAAATTCAATATGTACATTAGAGCGTACCAGGTTACAAGTAAAAAAAAAAAAGTTCGCCGTACACCTTCGAATATGAAGTATTATTGAAAGGTAGTTTCAAAAAAATTTTTTTATTTTTTTATGCCGAACGTAGGGGTCGCGCTTTTACATTTTTCTATATAACTTCTGCATTTATAAACGGATTTTAAAGTGTGATACATCGATGTTTTTGTCCGATTTTTTTGTCTTTGAAGTCATTGAGCTCAAACATGATTCATGATTTTATGCGAGCTTTAATTTTCGATTATTAGAGTGGTACATTAGGGTAGTAGCAACTGAGAAATGATGGGTAAGTACCAGAAGGGGGTGCTTGAGCTCAATGACTTCAAAGACAAAAAAATCGGCCTCGTCGAGACAAAAACATCGATGTATCACACTTTAAAATCCGTTTATAAATACAAGTTATATAGAAAAATGTAAAAGCGCGACCCCTACGTTCGGCATAAAAAAATAAAAATTTTTTTTTTGAAACTACCTTTCAATAATACTTCATATTCGAAGGTGTACGGCGAACTTTTTTTTTGAGGTACGCCCTAATGTACATTGGTGTGGCTGCATAGACGAGAAAAATAAAGTTTTCATTTAACATTCGTACCTATATGATCAAAATGGGTTAACATTGTTACCAACCAAGCAGCTAGAATAATGAAATTAAGACATGAACGTAGACTCACAAAAAATTTTCCAAATTCGTACTTTTAGGGTCAAAATGAAAAATGGTAAACGGCTGTAGGTAGAAGCAGGTAGTTTGAAATGATAAAAAATATCGTAACGTGTATAAAAATATTAAAATTTTCTTAAAATGTCTATTTAATGTCGTCAGTCTCTAATCCGTCGGTTATACTGTGGAATGCACTCCGTGGTGGAGGGTATATAAGATTCGCCCCTGAGGAAATTAAACCCTTTTCACTTGTTTATGTTCTTTTCTTGCCAGTTTATCTATTTGTATCTATTTGAAGGTGTAGTTTGCTATATTTGTAGCCATCATATATCAAAAAGGACCCATTGACAAAATTTTTATTGCATAGTGTTTTTAATATGAAAAATTGCACAAAAGTTTAAAAATCGCAAAGGCGTCTATAAGTTTCAAGAATCAATAGTTGATTTTTCAAAGTAAATTTCGATTATTTGGTAGCGTTGTTCACGTCTGAAACTATCATGGTGATTTGCCAGAGTATAATGACCATAAATGTCAGAATGTGAGCACTCTATGACAGTTCGTTTGAAAAGTTCTATCTAATTTAAAAAAAAAACACTCGATATTTGTCCCCACTACTAGATCCTTGAAACCCGAAACAAAAATAAATAAAACAAACGATAGCATTTCTATTCAGTAAAAAATTAAATTTAATCAGGCCCTCTCCAGCTCTCGCACACTATATTCGCATGGAAGCTATTATAAAGTTCTTAACAGAATTGACATTTGTATATACTCCCGGATATTTTTTGCGTGCACAGCCCACTCCCAGTGACACAATGCCGCACAACTGGCCCTTGTGCACCAAGGGTCCGCCCGAATCTCCCGAACAGGCATCCTTCTTTTTGCCCTTCAGCGTGGCACACATCATCGTTCGTGTTATTTTGAGAGCTTTCCTATAATTCTTTGTACATTTCTTTCCCGATATCATGCGAACATTTACGGAACGCAATTGGTTCGATGGCTCAGTAGCTTTTTCGTCAGTGTAACCCCAGCCGGAAATTTTCACCATTTGGCCGGCTCTCATTTTATGAGAACACATTGGAATTGTGGCTATATTCGGGCCGACCATTGGCTGGGATAACTTTAGCACGGCCACATCCATGTGAATCGTGTCCATGTTGAATGCCCTCGGTATAGTTATTCTTTCGACAGATCTGGTAACACCCGACTCGGTTAAATAGGTGGCACCGCCGTGGACATTGAAATCGCTCGATTTCATTCCCTCCATACAGTGGGCCGCTGTCACCACATATTGGCTGGCCACTAGGGTGCCACCGCAAAAGAATTTGCCGCTCGTTTCGCGCAGTGACACTATATATTTGATTCTGCTCGCCGTGGCCGGCTCACCGCCCACTATGCGTGTGACTGCATCTGTGGTGGCGAGTTGTTGCAGGACAAGAAGAAGGAGTAGTGGCCGGATGAGATTAAAAAATCGACTCATTTCGGTGGTGGTTCTGTAGTTATCCGACTTTGACGAGCTTGTCAGAATTGAGTTCAAACCTATTTATTTGTGATATTTATTAAAAACATTCTCAGTTTCAGAACTAACGCTGAAAGCGTTTCGAAGGTGAATCTTTGGATATTTGCACAAGTGTTTAGAAGAGCACATTCTACTATTCTCGATTTGTGTTGTGAAAACGCGGACCGATCAAAATTGAGTTCGAGGAACTCCACCATTATAGAATGTTTACATTAAACTGGGTCAAGGTACGATCATGCAAACAAAAGTTGTCCCCCTTAACGGCAGTTGTCTGTCTTTAACCTTTAGCGGGCCAACGGCACTACTTGGCTAATTTTGCACAGAATTTTGATATTTTATTTTGGACCAAACGTATACATGTAGGAAAATGGTTTATGCATTCAGGATTTTCTTAAACTTGGAAAAATAGTTCCCATCCCTGGACGAAATATGGGGAACATATAAAATTTCGATTTTATGTTTCTTTGGCCCACATCTTGGCTCTCTTCGTCAGTAAAGACAGCAGAATAGGTTGCTAAAAAAGCAGATTTTCTGCATAAATGGGGAAAGCAGATTGTCTTTGCTCAAATATCAAAATGTTGTTTGCTGTTCTAAGGACACAAGTTGTATCTTGAGAAGAAACAAGTTAAACAGGCGTTAAGTTCGGCCCGGCCGAATTTTATGTACCCTCCACCGGGGAGTGCATTCCACAGTATTACCGACCGATTAGTGGCTGACGACATTAAATAGAAGTGAGGAACATTTTGATATTTTTATACACGTTCCGATATTTGTTATCATTTCAAACTATAAGGCATTTTTAAGTGCACACCTTATTTCATGCTTCTACCTACAGCCGTTTGCCTTTTTTAATTTTGACCCTAAAAGTACGAATTTCGAAAATTCCTCTTTTTTGTGAGTCTATGCAGTCAGAGAAGTGTAAGCACTTAATTTAATGATTCTAGCTGCTTGGTTGGTACCAATTTTAACACATTCTGATCCTATAGGTACGAACAAAAGATATCTTTATTTTTCGTATCGATAAAACCGATTTTCACCCATTTTGACCCTATAGGAACGAATGTCAAAAGATATCTTTATTTTTCATATCTATGCAGTCAGACCAATGTACATATTGAAGTTTACTATTCTTACTCTAACCGTTTGGTTGGTACCACTTTTATCCTCAATCGCCCTATTTTACGCATTAAAGTACACATTTTGAAAAATTCCTTTAAGTTTCGTGTCCATACAGTCAGATGAATATATAAACCCAATTTTATGACTTCAACTTCTGCGTTTTGGTTGGTACCATTTTTATCCCTCTTTTTCAATGGTATCCCTTAAAAGTACGAATTTCGAAAAAAAAAATCCCTCTATTTTACGTGTCTACGCAATTCGAGGGATGTATACACCGAATTTCATGATTCTAGCTGGTGTCGTATCATTGGTACCATTTTTATCCCTTTTTGTCCCTAAAGTACGAATTTCAAAAAATCCCTCTATTTTACGTGTCTACGCAATTCGAGGGATGTATACACCGAATTTCATGATTCTAGCTGGTGTCGTACCATTGGTACCATTTTTGTCCCTAAAGTACGAATTTCGAAAAATCCCTCTATTTTACGGGTTTACGCAATTAGAGGGATGTATACACCGAATTTCATGATTCTAGCTGGTGTCGTATCATTGGTACCATTTTTATCCCTTTTTCTCCCAAAGGTACGAATTTCAAAAAATCCCTTTTGTGTATGTGCCTACGCAATTCAAAGGATGTATACACCGAATTTCATGATTCTAGCTGGTGTCGTATCATTGGTACCATTTTTATCCCTTTTTTTCTCAAAGGTACGAATTACATAAATCCCTCTATTGTATTTGTCTACGCAATTAGAGGGATGTACACACCGAATTTCGTGATTCTAGCCGTTGTCTTATCATTAGCACCATTTGTATCCCTTTTTGTCCCAAAGGTACCAATTTCATAAAATCCCTCTATTTTACGTGTCTACGCAATTAGAGGGATGTACACACCGAATTTCATGATTCTAGCTGTTGTCGTATCATTAGCACCTTTTTTATCCCTTTTTGTCCCAAAGGTACGAATTTCAAAAAATCCCTCTATTGTATGTGTCTACGCAATTAGAGGGATGTACACACCGAATTTCATGATTATAGCTGGTGTCGTATCATTGGTACCATTTTTATCCCTTTTTGTGCCATTTCGCCCGCTAAAACTTTGTTGAATTTTGTTTTTAATTTTTGCTCCTTTCAAGCTACAAGGGGAATGTACGCAACAAATTTCAAATGCATATAAAGCAGAAATTAAAAGAAAAATGCTTAAATAGTCTAAATATTAGGGAGTATTTTCAGTCCTTGTTAGGGAAAAAATTTCCCTCTGGTCCGAATTCGCCCACTTTCAATTCCAACTGATCTGCAATCATTAGACACATTTAGGGAACATGTTAACCTCCTAGCTTCTTACGTTCGGCGGCTAGCGTGCTTTCAACAGACAGACGAACATGGCTAGATCGTCTTAGAATTTTACCACGACTCAGAATATAAAGGGTGGTTAAATTTTTAGGGCCGATGTTGATTTTGAATGAAACACAAATTATTTAGGAAATTATTGTCATTTCTTTTTATTATAATATTGGTATGGTTCAATTATGTATGGAACAAAATATCGGCCAAATTGCCGCAGCGACCTCGACGGCACACCTCCATCCGATGGGGCATAATTGAGGTTCTATGCCGTTAATGTTCCGAATTATCTCACCCTTTAGACTTTGCGACTTCTTCCTTTGGGCCACGTGAAAGATAAGGTCTATGCCAACAGCCCAGCGTCGATTCAAGACCTTAAAGATAGAATTCGTGAGGCTATCGAGGATTTGGTTATGGAAAATTTCATGAAAAGGATATGGTCCTGTAAGCGTCATTATTAACGACATACCTTCCTCTTTATTATGAAATAAACATACGATCATTTATCTCAAAAAATCTCATTTTTCTTTGAATACCAAAATAACACCTTTTGTTGAAAAACCCTGTACTTTATGGAGTCTCCGATGAATATTTCAAGGTGTTACAAGCGGAACGACGAAGTGAATATGCCCCCATCCTTAGGTGGAGGGTTTAGAAACAAGTAAAAAAGCGTTAAATTCGGCCGGGTCAAATCTTATATACCCTCCATCATGGATTTTAGTCCTCAGTATTCGCACCATTACTCTCACGTGCAATAAAATATAGTAGGAAAATCATGATTTTTTGCTAATAGCGATATTTGTTAAATAAATTGTGATATATATCAAAATAATTCTTCAGAAAGGCAAAATACGAATTTCGAAATTCTTCTGTCATTCGGGTTGACAATGGATTAGGTGTATACATAATTATACAATTCTGGTTACAGCCGTTTGCTTGGCACCAGTTTCATCTCTTTTAGCCCATTTTATTCCTAAAAGTACGAATTTGGAGAAATACTATTGTTTTGGGCGTCTTCGAAGTCTGAGAAATTTATTATTATTATTTTGCTTGTATCCCCTTTTGCTCCGCTTTCCCTAAAATTACAAATTTCAAAAAAATTCTTTATCTTTCGCATCTATACAATCAGAGGAATGTACACGGCGAACTTTATGTTATCTATCTGCAGCCATTTGAACGGCACCAATTTTATCCCTTTTTGGCCTAAAAAGTACGAGTATCGAAAGATCGCATTATATTTCGAATCTACGCAACCTGAGCCAAATACACCGATTTTCGTTATTCTAGCTGCAGTTGCAGCTGCTTAATTGCTACCATTTTTATAAATTTCCTAATCGTTTCCAAATAAAAGTAAAATTTTTTGAAAATTTCCTTCATTTTGCACATCTATACAGTCATAGGAATGTACATACAAAATTTCTTTATTCTAGCTGCAGCCATTTGGTCGGTACCAATTTTATCCCTTTTTCCACATACCCCTTCTTAAAAGTACTAATTTTGAATATCACTTTATTTTACGTGTGCCGAATTTCATGAAAAAGGTGTTCATCTTGTGATTCAGAAGTAGTGAAATTTGGGATCTTCACACAGTGAATTTTACGTGGAATTGTAATAGGAGGGATGTCCTTTCTTTTGAAAGACTTAAAAGTAATTTTAAAGTGTTGCGAAGGGACCACTTTTTCACTAGTTTCAATTTCTTTTTTAAAAAATCCACCGCTACCGGGGATAGAACAGCGGACCTTCCGGTTGCTACTACGGCACTCTAACCATCTCTATCTATCCTCTGTTGTGAGCGGTGTATAACTAGAGCAAACCATTTGGTTCGTTACAACTGAAAATAGGAAACTGAACAAAATATTTATATATGGTGAACTAATATAAAGGGTGATTTTTGGCAACACTGGTTTAAACAGCTGACGCACGTTTCGTGTTTTGTTTCACTGTCAAACATCTTCAGTTTTGTCTATAATTTAACCATGAATCGTCTTACAAACGAACAACGCTTGCATATTATTGAATTTTATTATCAAAATGCGTGCTCTGTTAAGAAAGTTCATCGCGCGCTTCCATTTTATGGTCAGTTTAATCGACCCACTGAAGCGGCTATTCAGGCTATTGTGACTAAAATTCGCACCAAATTTACATTGTTGGACATTAAACCACCAACACGCTTATGTAGAGTGCGAACTGAGGAAAATATCGCAGCTGTATCGGCCAGTGTTAATGATGACCATCAATTATCGATTCGTCGCCGTTCGCAGCAATTGGGCCTCTTTCCTCAAAAACGTGGAAAGGCTAAAATTGGACTAAGCGGATGGACCATTTGAGGCAAATTTAAGGCATGCAAATGCTTGAAATAATCTTCAAACATTAAATTATATGGACCGTACCATCGATTCAAATAAAGATTTCATGAATTTTTCTGAATTTTATGTTTTTTTTGAAAAACTTTCCTATAGCTTTTAAAAAATCACCCTTTATAGCGTAAATAAATACATATAATAATATATAATGAGTATTTTCATTTAATTTCGTATTAAATATATTAACACTATTTATTTTTACTGATAATTAATAAAATTTTTAAATTGTTAAAATCATACAAAATCACAAAACATTGTTTATTTATAAAAGTAATAAAAAATGGGTTTTTCCGAGCCACAATTCGAACCCGAGACCTTCGGACACCTTACCTCTGTGACCCCATACTAAAAATTCGTTCCCATTCACTTGTGAAAATGCTATTCATAAAGTGTTGCTGAATAACAACATACTATCTACTTTTTGGAAGTTGTTTAGAAGAACTTCCTCGATGGCGGGAAAAATGCACATTTGGATTTTCAGATGCGATTAAAATGAGCTTCCTATGGAAATACTTCCATTTTTTTGAGGGGACGTTAGTTCTTTTTTTGAAGAGCATTCAACTTTTTTTTTGGGGCCAAAAGAGACTCGAAAATACCTCGCATTGAATTTTCGTGGAACTTCGTCAAACGGAAAATATGATTTCCAACCACTGTGTGACGTGGGTACCACTGCACTAAATGTGTATTTTTATACACTCTACGAGAGTATTATGTCTTTGTGCATTTGTTTGTAACACCCAAAAGGAAACGAGATAGACCCATTGTTAGTTATACCGATCGACTTAGAATCACTTTTTGAGTCGTGTAATCACGATACAGGTCGCAATTGTAGACATAACTAAATGAAACTTTGCACAATGAAGTTTTTCGGGACGAGGACGAACCTAATTTAATATGAAGAAAATCGGTTCAGATTTAGATATAGCCCCCATACGAATTTCACTCCCGATTTGACTCTTTTCACTCTAGATACCACATATTACAACAGATTTTCTTTAAAATCGGCAAAATATCTTATATTTTAACTAGAAACACCTGTGGTAAAAATGTGTTAGATCGGTTCAGATTTAGATATAGCCCCAATAAAAATTTCCCTCCCGTTTTTGCCTTTTTCCGCTCTAGAAACCACATATTTTATCAGATTTGGTAAAACATCTTATAATTAAACTAGGAACATCTATGGTGGGATATAGGTCAAATCGGTTCAGATTTAGATATAGCCCCCATACAAATGTCGCTCCCGATTTGACATTTCCGCTCTAGAAACCACATATTGTAATCGATTTTCTTTAAATTTGCCACAACATCTTATAATCCAAAAAGAAACTCCTATGCAGAAATTGGGTAAGATCGGTTCAGATTTAGATATAGCCCCCATACAAATGTTGCTCCCGATTTGACATTTTCCGCTCTAGAAACCACATACTGTACCCGATTTTCTTTAAATTTGGGACAACATCTTATAATCCAAAAAGAAACACCTATGCAGAAATTGGGTAAGATGGGTTCAGATTTAGATATAGCCCCCAAACAAACGACGCCCCCGATTTGACATTTTCCGCTCTAGATTTTCTTTAAATTTGGGACGACATCTTATAATCCAACTAGAAACACCTATGCAGAAATTGGGTAAGATCGGTTCAGATTTAGATATAGCCCCCAAACAAACGACGCCCCCGATTTGACATTTTCTACTCTAGAACCCACATATTGTACCCGATTTTCTTTAAATTTGCCACAAAATCTTATAATCCATAAAGAAACACCTATGCAGAAATTGGGTAAGATCGGTTCAGATTTAGATATATCCCCCATACAAATGTCGCTCCCGATTTGACATTTTCCGCTCTAGAACCCACATATTGTAATCGATTTTCTTCAAATTTGCCACAACATCTTATAATCCAACTAGAAACACCTTTGCAGAAATTGAGTAAGATCGGTTCAGATTTAGATATAGCACCCATACAAATGTCGCTCCCGATTTGACATTTTCCGCTCTAGAAACCACATATTGTAATCGATTTTCTTTAAATTTGGCACAACATCTTATAATCCAAAAAGAAACACCTATGCAGAAATTGGGTAAGATCGGTTCAGATTTAGATATAGAAACTACAAAACTATGGTGAAAGTGAGTAAGATCGGTTCAGAATTAAATGTAGCCCAAATACAAATGTTGCTCCCAAAAGTTTAACCGATTTTGGCCAAACTATACATTTTATATTTCACCTATTTCGTTACAGGTTTCAATATATCCTCATACAAATGTCCTTTCGATTTAACATTTTTTCTCAAACACATACATTTACAGGATACAAAAAACCTTCCCGTTTTCACTTTTTCACTTTTTTGTATTCGTATAGAAAGTGGAGTGTATCATAGAGTCGGCCCCGCCCGACTTTAGCCTTTCCTTACTTGTTTATAAATGATAGCATTCTTCACGTAAACTCCCGGTTTCAAAATCATTAGGAAAATTGTAGTACTTTAAAATAATGGCTAGTTGAGCAAGTTATGGTCGTGCCCCGCTCTAATGTATATCCACACCTATTTAATGTGCCGATGTGAAATACCGGTGACTGCTGATTTAACCTACATTCCGTAGAGTTTGTTCTGTGCAAACACTGTGCTTAACCTTCAAATAAAATCAAACATAGATTTTTATAATCCCCTACCATAGAAGAGCAATGTATTCATTTTATAACAAGACTATCTAGACACCTCCGCACACTGGGGAAACAAATATGGGACTGCCAAAAATGGAAGTCCGTGGAAACGTAATAATTCCCGGTGTGGGGGAGAATGTATAACATTTAACTCGACCGAGTTCTACGTGCTAATATTAATCAATCGCAAACTTTCCTTCGCTGTTTTGCAACGGGCAATCGTCCACTTAACATGTTCCTGGGTAACATCTAAACTGTCATCTAAACCGTCTGTTTTTTTGCGGCACATCAAAAAAAATGGAATTACTTCCGCGGATTTCAGTCCATTCCAATTCCAATTTGCATATTTCCCGCATTCGAGGAAGTTCTTTTGAACAACTTCCAAAAAAGCTTTTTTTACAAATATCATTTTCACAAGTGAATGTAAGTGAATAAAATGTTCGTATGGGGTCACAGAGGTAAGATGTCCGTTTGCACCCAGAAGTTCTCGGGTTCGAATCGTGGCTCGGAAAAATTGTTTTTTTTTTAATTATTTTTATGAATAAACAATTTTGCTTAATAATTTTATAAATTTATTGTACTTCAAATATTTAATGTTTTTTATTACTTCACATTAACGAAATATTTTGTTAAATTTCCTATTATCAATACTGTCTAAAAATGGTTTGCAACTCATAACAGAGGATAGCTAAGATGGTTAGTGTGCCACAGCAGCCACCAGAGGTTCCGCCTTTCTACGACCAGTAGCAGTGGATTTTTTAAAATGAAATGGAATGTAGTGAAAAAGTGGATCATTAAAAATAATTTAAGTCTTCCAAAAAGGGACATCCCTCCTATGGCAACTCCATGTTAAATTCATTGGTGAAGATCTCCATTTTCACAACTTCCGAATCACCAGATTGGTATTTTTTCACTTCGTATGATCATCTCTTTTTGCTTTAGTTTGAAAATTTTATATTTTTCCAAAAAGAATTTCTGGACAAGATCTGAAAAACTGGCGTATAGCTCATGGTTATGACGTAGGTAGTCCTTTTCCAAACTCATTTTTGGACTTCTATGTATCGACCAGCTTACACTGTACTTTGTTTATTAGTTCTCCTTCGAATCAAAGTTTCATCGCTCTATCTATAAAATCTCGTACAGTCTTAATACTGGTATAAACACCCGGATAGGTTCTACTGGCACAGCGCAAACCCCACGACACCACGCCGCACAATTGATTCTGAAAAACGGCCGGTCCGCCGGAGTCGCCATAGCACGAATCCTTCTCCTTGAGGTCGCCCGCACAAAACATTGAATCCGTTATGGTCTCCACGTTGCGATAGGCCTCCAGGCATTTGCTGCGCCGCACCAACGGCAGTCGCACCCGGCGCATCTGATCGACCGCCTTTCTGTTAGTCTCCGACAACTGGCCCCATCCGTAGACATCAATGTAATCGCCAAATTGCCAATTTGCTGTGCACAGTGGTATCGTCGCAATATTACTGCCCTTCATGGCGGACGACAGCTTGAGCACAGCCACATCCATGTGGTAGGGTTTGGGTTTGTTGTAATTCTGTGGCTTTATTATTTTTGTGACACTGCGACGCACTCCGGCGTCCGAGAGACGTGTGGCACCACCCACCACCGTCAGCTGGGCGGGATTGACACGGTCAATACAATGGGCTGCCGTTACAACGAATTGTGGGGACACTAGACTGCCGCCGCATACGAATTTGCCCCTTATGCGCAGATAGACTAAATACTTGGCGTTATCTATGGTGGTGGCAGAGCCGCCCACAATACGTGAGTTGACTGGTGTGCCCTGGACACTTTGTGTGGCATTGATGCAGATCAACATGGCACTTATGATTATGGCAGTTTTACTAAAGTCTGAATATTTCGTCGTCGTCATTTATTACGATTTGGTTTTGATTTGGTTTCGTTGTGGCCACTGGTAATTAATTAATTATTTATTTATCTTCTTTTGCATTTGACCATTTGATTTGTTGTTTTTCCATTCAACTTTGCTAAACTATTTACCGAAGCGATTTTACTAAACGTTTGCGTACATCGATCCGCACCAACATGATCCGTTGTGTTGTGTATTTTTACAACTTGGTCTAAATAGCTGAGCGGCTAGTAGGTCCCCTCCATTTATAGTGTTGTTACAGTCGAAAATCTCCTGATTTTTATCGAATATTTTGAACAAAATTATTTTGTTGTAGGGGAAATGCATGAGAACGCGATAACACGACACATGTGCCACACCAGCCATTTGTAATTAAAATTTCAATTCAAAAGTTTGTTGTATTTTTTTTTGTAGAACAAAACAATTCAAATTTTTTTAGAAAACTAATCACACGATCAACAATGTTTGTTTGTGCAAATGCAGCTAGTAGAATAGTGTTTTTTTTTTTAATAATGAATATAAGTTAGAATTCTTCCGAATATTGTTACACACAATTCTGTGGAGATAGTTTTAGTCCTCCTGAGGGGAACTTTTTCATTTTAACCAATTTTAACCATTTAAATTTCAAAAATCGGTTTATTTTTTTCCGGACATTTAGAATTCCCCAGAAACCGGGAAATATTTTATCATTTTCTGGGAATTTCCTTAGGATATAAAAATAAGAATATTTATAACTGAAACAATTACACTATGAAACAAAAAAGAAAAGAAAAACAATTAAAAACGAGGATGTCGATTTTCATAGAAGTGCAATAATATTACAGGAAAATATAGTTTTTTAGTATAGCCAAACCAAAACAAATACAAATAGTGAAAAAATAATTTTATATATAAATATAATATATTAATTATTTCAAACCACGCCTATAAGGCAAGGCTACCAAATACGTCAATTCGAAAAATAAATGTTCTTGTATTTTTAATTTCAAAAAGCTTAAATACCATAAATATTGATGGATAGTGGGTGCTACAGTTGGTTGTATTTCAATTCTATTTTAATTCCAAAAGTACAAATTTTGAAAATCCATTATCAGACGTACATAGTGCAAAATAACCTAACTTCATGATTCAACCAATTTTTTCCGTAACAGAAAAAGTACGAATTTGGAAAAAACTTTTTATTTTGCGTGTCTATGCAGTCAGAGGAATGTATACACCGAATTCCATGATTCCAGCTGCGGCCATTTGGTTGGTACCATTTTTACCCCCTTCACGTTTCTACGAAATTAGACTTTCATCATTCTAGCTGTAGTTGTTTAGTTGGTACTATCTGTATCCCTCTGTGCCATTGTATCCCTTGAAAGTACGAATTTCGAAAAATCCGTTTATTTTCCGTGTCTACGCAGTCAGAGGAATGTATACTCTGAATTGCATGACTCTAGCTGCGGTCATTTGGTTGGTACTATTTGTATCGCCTTTTTCATTTTAACCCCATAAAGTACGAATTTCGAAAAATTCGTCTATTTTCCGAGTCTACGCAGTCAAAGGAATGTATACTCCGAATTTCATGACTCTAGCTGCGGTCATTTGGTTGGTACTATTTTTATTCCCTTTTTCTATTTATCCCCAAAAAGTACGAATATCGAAAAATCAGTTTATTTTCCGTGTCTACACAGTCAGAGGAATGTATACTCCGAATTTCATGACTCTAGCCGCGGTCATTTGATTGGAACTATTTTTATCCCCTTTTTTCATTTTAACCCCAAAAAGTACGAATTTTGAAAAATCCGTGTATTTTACTTGTCTATGCAATCAGAGGAATGTATACACCGAATTTCATTATTCTAGGTACAGCCGTTTTGTTGGTACCATTTTTATCCCTCTATCACCATTTACCCCTTAAAAGTGCGAATTTGGAAAAAAATACTTTTATATTATGTATCTACTCAATTAGCGGAATTAAAAAAAAATGCTTAAATACCCTCCACATTCAGGATGGTGGTGTACTAAGTTTGTCATTCCGTTTGTAACACCTTGAAATATCGACCAGAGACCCTATAAAGTAAGTATGTTGAAGTATGCTAGCCTCTAAGCGAAAGGAGCTAGAATGTCCAAATTTCCAATAAAGGCGTCTTATTGTCGTAGATCGGTTGGGATTGCAACTGGCTGAAATCGACCAAAAGGGAAAAAATTTTCCCTCACAAGGACTGAAAATACCCATAATAACTCCTAATATTTTTGAGTATTTAAGCATATTTTTTCAATATGTCTGCTTGTACTTACTTGATATTGGGTATACACATTCCTCTTATAACAAAAACTTGCACCGTAAAGCGATTCTTATTCGTAGGCTGTGAAATTGGGCAAAAAGGGATAAAAATGGTACCTATGAAACGACAACAGTTAGAAATACGAAATTCGGTGTGTTAGATATTTTTTACGTGAGTAGACACGTAAAATAAAAGGATTTTTCGAAATTCGTACTTTTTGGGGGTAAAGTGTAAAAAGGGGGTAAAAATTGTACCAACCAAATGACCGCACCTAGAGTCAAAAAAATCGGAGTATACATTCCTCTGACTCCATATACACGAAAAATAAAAAGGCTTTTCCAAATTTGTACTTTCAAAAGATACAATGGGAACAGAGGGATAAAAATGGTACCAACTAAACGCCAACAGCTAGAATGATGGAATGCGCCGTGTATATCCCACTCATTGCGTACACACGTAAAATAAAGAGATAAAATAAGAGAGAAAGTCGTTCTTTCAAGGGGTTAAACTGTGAAAAAAGGGGATAAAAATGGTAACAACCAAAAGGCCGCAGCTAGAATCATGGAATTCGGCGTATACATTCCTCTGACTGCATAGACACGCAAATTAGAAAGATTTTTCCAAATTTGTATTTTTTGGTTGAATTATGAAGTTAGGTTATTTTACACTATTTACGTGAGATAATAGATTTTCAAAATTTATACTTTTGAAATTAAAATAGAATGGAAATACACCCAACTGTAGCACCAACTATCTACCAATATTTATGGTATTTAAGCTTTTTTATAAGGACTTGTCTTATAAAAAATATTAATTATAAAATTAATTTTTCAATATTTTTTTATTTGTTTTGGTTTGGCTTTATTAAAAAATTAAATTTTCCTGTAAAGTTAATGCACTTCTACGAAAATCGACAGCCTCTGAGGAATGCAATCCATGGTGGAGGGTATATAAACTTCGGCCTGGTGTACTTAACGCCGTTTTTACTTGTTCTGCTTCATCTATATATAAAAGAGTTGCGTGATTGAGTGACTGACTGATCACTCCCCAGACCAAACGGCTAGAGCTAGAATCGTGAAATTTGGTGTGTACATTTCTAGAATTTGGTATGGATATTCCTCTTGCGGCATGAAACAACCCAAAAAGTGACATTTAAAAAATTCGTACTTTTGGGGGGTTAAATGGTACAAAAAGAGACATGGTTGAAGCTAGAATCATGAAATTTGGTATGTACATTTCCCTTACAGTGAAAAAATCAGATTTGAGGGGAGTTTTTCGTACTTTTAAGGGGTAAAATGGGGTAAAGAGGGATAAAAATTGTACCACCGCAATGACCAAACGGCTGGGACTAGAATCTTGAAACTTGGTAAATTTCTCTTATAGCTTCAACGCGCCCAAGAAAATATTTTTCAAAATTCGTACTTTTTGGGGGTGAAATCGGGAAAAAAGGGTTAAAAATAGTGTCAATAAAATGGATGGAGCTGAAACCATACAATTCGGTGTGTACATCCCTCAAAATGTTTAGAATTGCAAAATGAAGGAATTTTTCGAAATTTGTACTTTTAAAGGGAAAAGGGGATAAAAAAAGGTACCAACAACACGGATGACGCTACAATAATTAAATTCGGTGTGTATATTCGTTTTACAGCGCAGATCACTAATAAGAAAGCATTTTCAAGCTGAAACCATAAAATTCGGTGTGTACATCCCTCAAAATGTAGGAATTTTTCGAAATTTGTACTTTTAAAGGAGAAAGGGGATAAAGAAGGTACCAACAACACGGATGACGCTACAATAATGAAATTCGGTGTGTATATTCGTTTTACAGCGCAGATCACTAATAAGAAAGCATTTTTCGAAATTTGTACTTTTAAGGGATTAAAATTGTACCACTATCCTGACCAATATTTTTAAATTCGTACTTTTTGTGGGTGATATCGGGTAAAAAGGGACAAACGGATGGAGCTGGAATAATAAAATTCGGCGTGTAAATACCTCAAAACCCTTAGAAACGCAAAATGACCGAATCTTTTTAAATTCGTACTTTTAGTAGGTAAACGGGGAAAAAGGTATAAAAAAGGTACCAACAACACGGATGACGCTACAATAATGAAATTCGATATGTATATTCGTTTTACAGCCAAAATCACTGATAAGAAGACATTTTTCGAAATTTGTAATTTTAAGGGATTAAATGGGATAAAAATTTTACCACAGCCCAGACCAAACAACTGGGCCTAGAATCATGAAATTCGGAACGGGAATTACTTTTACAGCACGAATGCGACTAAGAAAATATTTTTCAAAATTCGTACCTTTTGTGAGTGAAATTGGGTAGAAAGGGATACAAAATGGTACCAATAAAACAGACGGAGCTGGAATCATGAAATTCGGCGTGTACATCCCTGAAAATGCTTACAAACGCAAATTGAAGGAATTTTTCGAAATTCGTACTTTTAAAGGGTAAAGCGGGATAAAAAGGTGCCAAGAACATGGATGACGCTACAATAATTAAATTCGGTACGCATATTCGTCTTACAGTGTAAATGAGTAATAACAAGGAAGTTTCCAATATTTGTACTTTTAAGGGATTAAACGGGTAAAAAATTGTACCACCGCCAAATTGTACCAAATTACTGTGCCTAGAATCTTGAAATTTGGAACGCATATTACTATTATAACGCGAATACGACGTAAATATTCTTCATTAATTTATGCTTTTAGGTGTGAAATTGGGTAAAACCCGATAATAGCGGTACCAATCATGAAATTTGGTTTGTACATGCATAGAAACACAAAATAAATATATTTTTCGAAATTCGTACCTTTTTATATCCCTATGGTACCAACAACACGGCTGAAATTCGGTGTGTATATTCCTCTGACAGTGTAGACGCGAAACAATAACTGATTTTCAATATTTATACTTTTGTATATGTACTTTAAAGGGGGAAGCGGATCAACCAAAATTGCAGATTTGGAATAAAGATAGTACCAACCAAAGTTTTCAGCTAGAATATGAAAAGAAATTCGGTGTGTACATTTCTCCGAGTACATAAATAAAATTTTCGAAATTTGCATGTTTAAGGGCACATAGTCATTATCCCCGGCAAAATAAAATATAGATTTAATAGATAGATAGAAAACATTTTATAATCTCGAATTGCAACTAATTTCAACCATACGTATGGAAGTTATGTTTTGATTTTTTTAATTTTACGTACGGGTCGGGTCGTATGTTTTGGAATATAGACTATACGTGTGTGGGTAACCATAAGATGTATATCAATTTCCCCCATTTTCGAATTTAAACTAAGTTTGGGAAACTAGTACTATGTGTAGAATTTGAATAAATTCTTTAAGTCCCTTCCGTGGACGTGAAAGGGACTTGGGACATACTTATGGTTTTAAATCTCTCCTTCAATGCGTTACACTTTTATTCTATCCCTAAAGATATATATGCTCCTACTCTGTAGTGAGAGTATAATTTTCACAGCTTAAGAAAGATTTTTTTAATTTTCTACTTTATATGATTTTTTGTAGAAAAATTGTTTCCATTTTGTGCCTATAAATTAAACGTATAAACGCTGAAAGTGATATCCTTAGAAACAGTTTGAATACTGATACAAACTACTGTCTTACCATACCATTTTTCGGCGTACGAAGTAGCGGGTATTTGCTAGTAATTATTATTATAATAAATAATAATAATAACTCAATGATTGTTTTCAATCATTTTAACATAGTTGTTGATTGGTTAAAAAAACATATATTTGGGATTTTTTCCCCGTTTTAGGAGTTGCTTGCTTGCTTGCTTTATTGAATTCGATGTCCTTAATACAATATTTAAATGCGCTTAAGAGCTAACATTACTCATTCATACATTATTACTAACATACTTAAAGTATTTTCTAGTACTATATATTCTAACGTTTATATGTTGTAGTTATACATACATGTCACTTATACTAAATCTATAATATATCAAAAAATTTCCCCCAAAATACGAATTACTAAAAAGGGAATTACTCATTTAGGAGTTGGGCGATTAATGAAGTATCATAAAAAATTTGTGAAATTTCGTCAAGATATATTTTCTGTTCAAAAGTTTCAGAATTAATTCCATAAAATTGAATTTGGAGCCACTGTGTGCCATCAGAACCGATGGCAGAACATCCCAGAATTTCCTACAAGTCATTGCACTCTATCTAGTCTAGGTCAATGAACTCGTCAAATACAACTTTGAAAAAAAAAATGCAATTTCTAAATATTTCTGCACTTGAATGTGCATTTAAAATATTTGAAGTTGATTTATTACTCGAACAAGTAGTCACACATAGTGTTGCAATTATTTTCACACCTTTGGAAAGTGGAATTACTCATCATCATCAATATAAGTTGCAACGGAGTGCCTACAAAATAATTCAGTTCACTCTTCAAACATTAACAGTTTGCATGTAGCTGGTGTCCACACGGCGGAAACACAACGAAGATATCGAAAAATGAGGACATACTATCATCTTGCTGGACTGTTGCTAATCATTGCTTACGGCTCAACACAAGCAGGTGCCTCTTTGGATCTAAGAATTGGCCGCATTGTGGGCGGTGATTCGACGATCATATCCACGGCGAAATTCGTCGTGAGTATACGATTGCATGGCACTTTCAGATGTGGCGGTAGTCTGGTGACTTCCCGACATGTGGTAACCGCCGCCCATTGCCCTCCTCACTGACGGTCACGGCAGGAGCAACCCTGCTCAGCGAAACCGGCCTCAGGCGATATGTTCAGAGTATCGCAATACCGGCGAATTACAATAGACCCCGCTACAACATGGATGTGGCTGTATTGGAGTTGACCGCCAATGTGATCGGTGAAAATGTATCCACCATTGCACTGTGCAATTCCACTATCCGCAACTATGTGGATGTTTACGGTTGGGGGAAATCTTTGATGGCCTATCCCACGAAGAGTCTGCACGTGGTTAGAGTTCCTTTGGTGCCACGCCGTGAATGCATTAACATTTATAAGGAACACGCTCGCATAACGCCCACAATGTTTTGTGCCGGTGATCTCGTCTACAAAGATGCGTGTTTCGGTGATTCTGGTGGTCCCGCAGTCTATCGAAATCAACTGTGCGGTGTAGTGTCCTGGGGTCCGGAATGTGCCAGCAATCGATTTCCCGGTGTCTATACCAATATCAAAGTTCTACGAAGTTTTATTGAGAAACGAATAATGATTAAATAAATTTAGTTTTAGTTGGGAGGGGAGGGAGGCTGATGATTTAAAATGATATTTGTCTTTTGTAAATCAAAAAATGAAGTCTCTGGTTGGAGATAACCAATAGATGTAAATTATGTATTATAACAACAAAATTGCAATAACAAAAATTATATTAGAGAATGAAAAAATTGACAATTTGCCAAAGAATGATATATTCGAGACCATAGTGCAATGGAGTACTTTTTATATCCTCCATTCATTTTGTCATTCCGTTCATCGGAGATTCCATAAAGTATATATATATATATATATATATATATATATATATATATATATATATATATATCAATATATATATATATATATATTCCGGGTCGTGGTAAAATTTTAAGACGATCTAGCCATGTCCGTCTGTTGAAAGCACGCTTGCTGCCGAACGAAATGAGCTAGGAGGTTTCCCAAAATCTGTCTTATGGTTGGGATTGAAAGTGGGCGAAATCGACCCAGAGGGAAAATTTTTTCCCTAACAAGGACTGAAAATACTCTCTAATATTTAGACTATTTAAGCATTTATGCTTGCTTTATATGCACTTGAAATTTGTTGCGTACATTCCTCTTGAAAGCATCAAAAAGGTTTAGCGGACGAAACGGGACAAAAATGGTACAAATGCTACGACAACAGCTAGAATAATGAAATTCGGTGTGTACATCCCTCTAATTGCATAGACACGTAAAATAGAGGAATTTTTTGAAGTTTGTACTTTAAGGACAAAAAGGGATAAAAATGGTACCAATGATACGACAACAGCTAGAATCATGAAATTTGGTGTTTATATTCCTCAAATTGCGTAGATACGTACTATAGAGGGATTATTTGAAATTCGTACTTTAGGGATAAAAATGGTACCAATGCTACGACAACAGCTAGAATCATGAAATTCGGTTTGAACATCGTTCTAATTGAATAGACACGTAAAATAAAGGGATTTTTTAAGTTCGCACTTTAGGAACAAAAATGGTACCAATGATACGACAACAGCTAGAATCGTACAATATTTTTTGAAATTCGTACCTTTGGGGCAAAATGGGAAAAAAGCTACCAATGATACGACAACAGTTAGAATCATGAAATTCGGTGTGTACATCCCTTTAATTGCGTAGACACGTAAAATAGAGGGATTTTTTTTTTAAATTCGTACTTTTAACACATTGAGTGCCAAGCGGTTTTGACGCAAACCTTCCCAGGAGACCAAAAATTTTTTGGGCTCTAAGTAAAAGCAATCACTGTCGTACGGAAACGTACGACGTGGCACCCCACGACGGGTTAGGTATCGTACGGAGTTACAAGCCGAACCATAATTATCGTCGACGGCGGCGCTGTTCAAAATGGGTCGGCGGCGGCGGCTTTCGGCTGATTTGCCGGCTCGTTCTGTCATTCGATTACCCCTATTTATTTGACAATTTTGGGAAAACGAAAGGAACAATTTTCTTTTATTCTTTGTCAAGTAGTTCAATATTCGTTAATATTAGCCAATGTTCCAATAATTTAATATTGTTATTAGGGTATCCAAATTATTCTGACTTTTATGTTATTCGATTTATCGTTTATTTAAAAACAAAAAATTTTCAATTAATCGAATGATGAAGTCGAGAGTTATTCGATTAACAGATTAATCGAACAATTGTCCACTTAAATAAAATATAATTAATAAGAGTTATATAGACAAGACACGCCAGTTTACGGGTAGTTCCACTATATATTGAACAATTATTACGTATCTGATTTTATTAAAAATTGTAATATCAAATTCGAAATTCATTAGAAGTTGACAAAAATCTTAATATCTTATCAAAATAAAGAACCTTCCCTTAAATGAGCATAATATCAGAAGTTATCCATTGACTTTTTTCGAATATGGATCATATGATTTATAACAGAACTGACTTTGTTATCGCGGTGTTAACCTCAATTTTTCTATGGATTTACTATTCTATGAAATTACTATTCTTTACATTTTAAATAATTCCTATTGGCCAGTTTTTGCTATTTTTAAATGATGTCGGATAAATCGTTATTTTAATATCTGTGGAGCATACAAATCAAAAATCGAAAAAATTTTGGTTTTATATTTGGTGTTTCATAGTTTTTTACCCAAATGGAGCAAACTGGCTATTCAAAGTCGATTTATCATATAAAGCATACGACGATTTCATTAGTTTTTAAGTCAAAACTCATAATATCGATTTGACACAATTTATTCGTTATTCGAAAATCATGATTTTTTTATTATTCGAACAAATATTTGACAAAAATTATTCGAGTAATCGCGGTTGGACACCCCAATTGTTATCCCATACAATATTTTTTTGGAAGTGGAAATCCATTCCCAAAATTATAATATGGATGAATTTAATAAATATTTTTGTAATTACAGCTTTTCATGAGAGGCTTGAATATCATAATCCTTCCAAAGAATAATAATACTCTACCTACTTTGACACACTAAAGAAGCACAATAGAAGAGCCACACGTACTGGAATTGACTTATATAAATGCGACTTTCAAATCAAAATATAATCATTCAATTTTCTATAGCCGTCATCATATAGTGGGATACCAAATTCAAAGAAAGATCAATATATTTCACAGCAGTAGGTTGCCTAAGTCGACATTTATATTTTCTTTTGTAATTTTAAGTGGCTTGTCTGTTTTGCTAGTAAGATTTGACTGAGTTAGAACTCCCTCTAATCCCGGCGGCGTGGTTGAAGTCGATATGAGTCGATGAAATCGGCGGCGTGGTTAAGTCGATTTGAGCCGATGAAATCGGCGGCGGCACGGCTTTTCGGCTTAAAATCGGTCGGCTTGTATCTCTGCGGAAACGTACGACGTGGAGCTCAATGTGTTAGGGATACAATTGAAAAAGAGGGATAAAAATAGTACCAAACAAACCGCAGAAGTTGAAATCATAAAAATAGGTGTAGGCATTCATTTGACTGTATGGACGCGAAACATAAAGGAATTTTTCGAAATTTGTACTTTTAGGCGAATGGGGATAAAAGTGGTACCAACCAAACGGCTACAGTAATAATAATAAAATTAAATTTACGAAAAATAAAAATATCTTTTGAAATTCGTACCTATAGGATCAAAATCGGTTAACATTGGTGCCAACCAAGCAGCTAGAATCATGAAATTACGTGTTTACACTCGTCTGGCTGCGTAGACTCACAAAAAAAGAGGAATTTTCCAAATTCATACTTTTACGGTGAAAATGAAAAAAGGTAAGCGGCTGTAGGTAGAAGCATGATTATAGTTTGGAATGATAAACAAGCAAGGAAAGGCTAAAGTCGGACGGAGCCGACTATATGATACACTCCACTTTTTATCCTATTACAATTCAATTCTGTAAAAAGTGAAATCGGGAAGGATTTTTGTACCCTGTAAATGTATGTGTTTGACAAAAATGTTAAATAGGAAAGGACATCTGTACGGAACATGAAACATGGAACGATGTGACCCGCTTTCACCATGTACGTTTATTGGTGAAATATAATATGTAAAGTTTGGCCAAAATCGGTTAAACATTCGGGAGCAACATTTGTATTGGGGCTATATCTAAATCTGAACCGATCTTACCCAATTTCAGCATAGGCGTTTTTAGTTGGATTATAAGATGTTGTACTAATTTTAAATAAAATCGGGTATAATATGTGGTTTCAAGAGCGGAAAAAGTCGAATCGAGAGCGACATTTGTATGGGGGCTATATCTAAATCTGAACCGATTCGACCGATTTTCACCATAGCTTTTTCCAGTCCAATTATAAGGTGTTAAGCCAAATTTGAAGCAAATCGAGTGGAATATGTGGTTTATAGAGTGGAAAAAGTGAAATCGGGAGTGAAATTTGTTTGGGAGCTATATCTAAATCTGAACCGATCTGACCAATTTTCACCATAGGTGTTTCCACTTCAATTATAGAGTACTGTGCCAAATTTGAACCAATTCGAGTCAAAATATGTGATTTATAAAGCGGAAAAATTCAAATCGGGGACATTTGTATGGGGGCTATAGCTAAATCTGAACCGATGGGACCTACTTTCACCATAGGTGTTCCTAGTTTAAATATAAGATGTTTTGCCAAATCTGATACAATATGTGGTTTATAGAGTGGAAAAAGTGAAATCGGGAGTGAAATTTGTATGGGAGCTATATCTAAATCTGAACCGATCTGACCCAATGGCTGTTTATAGGACAAATATAAGATAATTCGCCTAATTTGAGGAGGATCTTTTAAAATATCATGTTTCTAGAGCAGAAAAAGTCAAATCGGGAGCGAAATTTTAATGGGAGCTATATAAATCTGAACCGATCTAACACATTTTTACCACAGGTGTTTCTAGTCGAAATAAAAGATGTTTTGCCAAATCTGAAGACAATCTGATACAATTTGTGGTTTCTAGAGCGGAAAAAAACAAATCGGGAGCGAAATTTGTATGGGAGCTATATATAAATCTGAACCGATCTAACACATTTTTGCCACAGGTGTTTCTAGTTGAAACATAAGATGTTTTGCCAAATCTGAAGACAATCTGTTGTAATATGTGGTATCTAGAGTAAAAAGAGTCAAATCGGGAGTGAAATTCGTATGTGGCTATATCTAAATCTGAACCGATTTTCTTGAAACTTCTACAACGTCGTTGTGCAAAGTTTCATTTGGTTCTGTGTACAATTGCGACCTGTATCGTGATTACAAGAATACATGTACAGACAGACGGTCATTGCTAAATCGATTCAAAAATTGATTCTAAATCGAACGGTATAATTAACATAATGGGCCTATCTCCCTCCCTTCTGGGTGTTACAAACAAATGCACAAAGAGTGTATAAAAATATCAACATTTTCATAAAGTGAGGTGCCACCACTTCTATTTAATGTCGTCCGCCTCTAATCTGTCAGTAATACTGTGGAATGCACTCTGTGGTGGAGGTTATATAAGATTCGGCCGGACTTAAAAACTTTTTACTTGTTTTAATTCTCATTCGCTTGACAGAGAATTAAAGCATAAAGAGTTCGGTTGTTTTTGTTAAATAATTGCTGCAAATTGATCTATTTCACAATCTGTAAAATCGATATCGACTTAAATTACCGAGCTATCCTCGTAGCAATGTTTCAATAGCACCAAATTATCTATTGCACTAATTTTGCGTAATGCTATAATTGGCTTATCATCATTGCGACGAGCTTTTCGTGCAACACAAGTCGGCACCGTACACCGTCAGTTGGGCAGTAGTATTTTGCTGCTGCTTCCAGTACAGAGATGTTGTCATTGTTGCCATATCTCATAGTCGCCTCAACATTTATGTTAACATTGGCCAATACCAGATTGCGACACTCAAGTGATCCTCGCATTGTGGGAGGCGAAGCTATCACTATAGATCAAGTGCCGTATTTGGTAAATTTACGCCAGAATGATCAATTCACATGCGGTGGCGCTTTGCTCACCTCCCAGTGTGTTCTAACGGCTGCCCATTGCGTGCATAGAGTGCCGACCACCAGTCTAACCATATCGGCAGGAGCTTCGAGACTTTCGGATAACGCGGAAATGCGCCGTGTGCAACAATCGTTTGTTTCGACATTTTATTCGCCCACCACGTTGGACATGGATGTGGCCATTTTAAAATTAAGCGAGCCCTTGAGGGGTCGCAACATAGCCACCATTACGCTGAGCCCCACAAAACCGGCTGACGGTGAGTTGGTGCGCATTTCTGGTTGGGGCTACACCAGTGAAGGTACCCGTGAGCCTTCCGATCAAGTGCGCTCCGCCAGTGTTCGTGTTGTCTCGAGAGTGGATTGTTCAAAGGCATATGGCGGTCAAGCTAAAATTTCCAGTACAATGTTTTGTGCCACTGTGCCGGGAGAGAAGGATTCGTGTTCCGGTGACTCTGGCGGTCCTGTTGTCTACCGCGGTCAAGTCTGTGGCATCGTGTCGTGGGGCTTTGGTTGTGCCCGCCAAGAATTTCCCGGTGTCTATACGAATGTGGCCAGTTTGCGTGTAAATGCCTTTGTCAAGAGTGTTCTAATGCAGAATTGTATGTAAAAAAAAAACTAAAATTAAAAAATAAGATGAATAAAAATGTGATATATGTAATCGGCGTTGCTATGAATATTTGTTAAATTATTTTAAATAATTTGCGTCAGCTACATTTGGGTTATGTGAACCCTAAATACGATAATTTGGATGACTAACGAAGCCATCTAGAGAAAATTAATTTCACATTAGTTAATCAAACGACAACAGTGATTTTTACATTTTCCGCCTAGCTCCTTTCGTTTAGATGGTAGCGTGGATGGGTGGGCATGGCTAGGTCGTCTTAGAATTTTATGACGATCAAGAATATATATATATGCTTTATAGGGTCTCAGGTTGATATTTCAAGGTGTTACAAAAGGAATTACATAGCTAGTATACTCCCATCCTGGAGGTGGAGGGTATACAAAATTAACATCATTTTCGAGTTTGTAAAGCCAAAATACATCAGAAAATGTTATACATTTTGACGCATAGTGTTATCTGCAACGTAACAATAAAACAAAAATTGAAAGTGGCTTAAAATTGAATATAGACAAGGATGCATTAACTTAATGTAATGCATGGGCCATTTAAAATTTTAAATTAGAATCGGATATACTGATTACTTTTTTAAAATTCTGTTTTTATTGGAAAGTTTGAATTTGTCACTGAATAATGGAACACAATATCATTCATATGACTACCGTGACTGACTCGGCAATACCTCATCCGAACAATCCAATTTTTCGGTGCATGGCCCAATGATGTCGCCAGACCAAAATCCACACCAAACAGTGACTCGTTGTGGATGCATTGGCTTCCCAATAGTCACGTGTGGGTTCTCTGAACCCCATATGCGTCAATTTTGCTTATTGACATAGCCACCGAGATGAAAATGAGCTTCAACTGAAAACACTACTTTGGAAGTAAGGTTTTAATATTTCCCAATTTGGTTCGAGCGTACATCGTCCCATTTTCCAAATGTCAAACATAAACCTGAAAATAAAAATAAAAATTAGTGGTATTCAAAGTCAAAGTAATCGCTAGTTCAAATATAAAAAGATACATGACCCACACTATATTTTATGTCTACAAAATTTTCATATTCCAAATATAAAGGGTGATTTTTTAGCTATTATCTTTTTGGCAACACTGGTTTAAACAGCTGACGCACGTTTCGTGTTTTGTTTCACTGTCAAACATCTTCAGTTTGGTCTATAATTTAACCATGAATCGTCTTACAAACGAACAACGCTTGCAAATTATTGAATTTTATTATCAAAATGCGTGCTCTGTTAAGAAAGTTCATCGCGCGCTTCCATTTTATGGTCAGTTTAATCGACCCACTGAAGCGGCTATCGGGCTATTGTGACTAAATTTCGCACCAAATTTACATTGTTGGACATTAAACCACCAATACGTAGTTACGTTGAGTGCGAACTGAAGAAAATATCGCAGCTGTATCGGCCAGTGTTAATGATGACCATCAATTATCGATTCGTCGCCGTTCGCAGCAATTGGGCCTTGTTACTCAAAAAACGTGGAAATGCCAAAATTGGACTAAGCGAATAGACCATTTGAGGCGCAGTCAAGGTCAACATTTGCATGAAATAATCTTCAAACATTAAATTATATGGACCGTACTATCGATTCAAATAAAGATTTCATGCATTTTTCTGAATTTTATGTGTTTTTTTGAAAAACTTTCCTATAGCTTTTAAAAAATCACCCTTTATTACGTTACTTTGGAGTCTTCTATTACATATCCCGATAACTACGACAGTTATCGAAAAAAATAATTTACTTTTCTCGCATATTTTTAAGTCTCCTGTAAAAGTTAGTTTTCTTCTGATGTTTTTAATTTCAATATGGGCATGTCCCAAAAAAGCTCTACCGAAAAAATTAAATCAAACCACACTAATAGCTTTTAACTTTATTTTCTCCTTATTTCGACAACTTTTTTTTATTATGAAACTTGAAGTTAACTTGTTCTCTTTTATTTTTATTAAAAGTTGAAGTGTTATAACGAAAATTACTACTTTTTTGACTACGAGTGGAAATATTTGTCTCGTCCGTTTTGTCGCGTTCGTATTTCTGCTGTACCTAATTAAAACAAGTAAGGAAAGGCTAAAGTCGGACGGAGCCGACTATATGATACACTCCACTTTCTATCCTATTACAATTCAATTCGGTAAAAAAGTGAAATCGGGATGGATTTTTGTATCCTGTAAATGTATGTGTTTGGCAAAAAAAGGTTAAATCGGACAAGACATATGGGGGTATATTGAAACATGGAACGATGTAACCCGTTTATAGGTGAAATATAATATGTAAAGTTTGGCCAAAATCGGTTCAACATTTGGGAGCAACATTTGTATATATATAAATAAATTTATATCTAATTCTGAAGCGATCTTATTTCTATAAGATCGTGTACAATATGTGGTTTCTAGAGAGGAAACAGTCAAATCGGGAGCGACATTTGTATTTATGTATGAACCGATCTTACCCACTTTCAGCACAGGTGTTTCTAGTTGGATTATAAGATGTTGTGCCAAATTTGAAGATAATCTGGTACTATAAGTGGTTTCTAGAGCGGATATAGTCAAATCGGGAGCGACATTTGTATGGTGGCTATATCTAAAACTTAACCGATCTAACCCGCTTTCGTTACAGGTGTTTCTAGTTGGATTATAAGGTGTTAAGGCGAATTTGAAGAAAATCGTGTACAATATGTGGTTTCTAGAGCGGAAAAAGTCAAATCGGGAGCAACATTTGTATGGGGGATATATCTAAATCTGATCCGATTTGCCTCAAATTAAATAGCGTTCGTCCTTGACCCACAAAACTTACTTGTGCCAATTTTTGTTAAGATCGGACTATAATTGCGACCTGTAATTTGATTACAACAATAGGTGGACAGACGCACATGCCTAAATCGACTCAGAAAGTGATTCTAAGCCGATCCGTATAATAAACGATGGGTCTAACTCGTTTCCTTTTGGGTGTTACAATTAAATGCACAAAGACATAATACTCTCGTGGAGTGTATACAAATCTAAGAGGTAGTTCTCATATTTCATAAATCTACGAACAAAATATATACTCTGATTCTTCATTTACATGTATATATGGAAAAACAATGTTCTCAACAAATCGCTGAACTTTACATATATTTCTATAAGAGCTTCAAAAGTACTTCTGTTTTTGTAGCTTTCGTTTCAATGTAAAATTGCCTATAATTTTGTACTAATTTGTACTAAATCCTGACGATATATTTTTAAAATGTAGTACTCTTTAAGCGCTTTAGAGGTACTAATCAAATAGCCGCTGTTAGAATCATGGAATTCGGTGTATACATTCATATGACTGCATAGACACACAAAATAAAATGATTTTTCCAAATTCGTACTATTAAAGGATACAATGGGAACAGAGGGATAAAAATGGTACCAACTAAACGGCTACAGTTAGAATGATGCAATTCAGTGTGAAGATATTTTCAAAAGTCGTACTTTTAAGGGTGTAAAAGGGGATGAAAATTCGGAGTATACATTCCTCTGACTGCGTAGACACGAAAAATAAAAAGGTTTTTCCAAATTCGTACTTTCAGAAGATATAAGGGTGGATAAAAATGTTACCAACTAAACGGCTACAGTTAGAATGATGCATTTCGGTGAGATTTTTCTACATTCGTACTTTTTACTTTTACAGCAAAAATGGGTAGAATCATGAAGTTATGTTATATTGCACTGTGTACGTGAGAGATTTAGAGTATTTAAGCTTTTTTGAAGATTGCTGTCTTATATTTATTTTTATACCCTACACCACTTCGTGGACTAGGCTATTATAAGTTAGTTTTCCGCCAAATGTTTGTAACACCAATAAATAATCGATCTAGACCCACATTTAAGTATACGGATCGGCTTAGAATCACCAGTTGAATCGATTTACCGATGTCTGTCTGTCCGTCTGCTGTCCATTAAGCTTGTTTGCACTCTACAGGTCGCAATTGATATCCGATTATCATGAAATTTGGCAGAAGTTTTTTTTTTTGGCCAAGGACGATCGGTATTGAATTTGGAGGAAATCGGTTCAGTTTTAGATATAGCCCCCATACAAATGTCGCACCCGATTTGACATTTTCTGCTCTAGAAACCACATACTGAACCCGATTTTCTTTAAATTTGGTACAACATCTTATAATCCAACTAGAAACACCTACGCTGAAAGTGGGTAAGATCGGTTCAGATTTAAATATAGCTCCCATACAAATGTCGCTCCCGATTTCACTTTTGCCGCTCTAGAAACCACATATTCTACCCGATTTTCTTTAAAATTAGCACAACATTTTATAATCGAACTAGAAACACCTATGCTGAAAGTGGGTAAGATCGGTTCAGATTTAAATATAGCTCACATACAAATGTCGCTCCCGATTTCACTGTTGCCGCTCTAGAAACCGCATAATGTTCCCGATTTTCTTTAAAATTGGCACAACATTTTATAATCGAACTAGAAACACCTATGCTGAAAGTGGGTAAGATCGGTTCAGATTTAAATATAGCTCCCATACAAATGTCGCTCCCGATTTCACTTTTGCCGCTCTAGAAACCGCATAATGTTCCCGATTTTCTTTAAAATTGGCACAACATTTTAAAATCGAACTAGAAACACCTATGCTGAAAGTGGGTAAGATCGGTTCAGATTTAGATATAGCCCCCATACAAATGTCGCTTCCGATTTGACTTTTTCCGCTCTAGAAACCACATATTGTACCCGATTTTCTTTAAAATTGGCACAACATCTTATAATCCAACGGGTTTGATGTTGAAAAGTCGCTGCGAAGCCACCTGAACGAAGCCTTTAGACATGATGGAAATCATGATAGCCAAGTACTAAATGTCACCATGCCATTTGTAAATAAATTTGCATTCTATTAAATATAGATGCAAAATGGACAATACCCCAGTTCAAATCAAATATTGATTACAGACCAAACAAAGAAAAATACAAACGAAATAAACTAAAATAATTAAAATTTTATATAAATTATTTTTTCAATATTTTTATTTATTTTGGTTTTGTTATTTATATTAAAAAATAACATTTCCCTGTAATGCGGACTACAATGCATGGTGGAGGGTATTAAAGTTCGGCCCGGCCGAACTTAACGCCTTTTTTCCATGCTTTATATAAGGTTACTTTCTATATATGTTTGTGTGCCACAAAATTTGAAATCAATTTTTGAAAGCTTTTTTCTCAACCAATTTTGCTCAAATTTTGCACACTTAATCATTTTCGATGACAATACAAGGAAATGGAAAAATTTGACCAATTGGACAAAGGGGCGTGGCACCTCCCATACGAAGTTAAAACCTATTATTGAATATTGTCAGTTCTATGACACCTAGAGTGCTGAAATTTTGTGTAAGTGCATCTAGCATCAATTCGCATAGTTGTGCCAAAAATGGGCGGTATTGGAAAAGTGGGCGTGGCATCTCCCATACGAAGTTAAAACCTATTATTGAATATTGTCAGTTCTATGACACCTAGAGTGCTGAAATTTTGTGTAAGTGCATCTAGCATCAATTCGCATAGTTGTGCCAAAAAGGGGCGGTATTGGAAAAGTGGGCGTGGCACCTCCCATACGAAGTTAAAACCTATTATTGAATATTGTCAGTTCTATGACACCTAGAGTGCTGAAATTTTGTGTAAGTGCATCTAGCATCAATTCGCATAGTTGTGCCAAAAATGGGCGGTATTGGAAAAGTGGGCGTGGCACCTCCCATACGAAGTTAAAACCTATTATTGAATATTGTCAGTTCTATGACACCTAGAGTGCTGAAATTTTGTGTAAGTGCATCTAGCATCAATTCGCATAGTTGTGCCAAAAAGGGGCGGTATTGGAAAAGTGGGCGTGGCACCTCCCATACGAAGTTAAAACCTATTATTGAATATAGTCAGTTCTATGACACCTAGAGTGCTGAAATTTTGTGTAAGTGCATCTACCATCAATGTGCGTAGTTCTGCCAAAAATGGGCGGTATTGGAATAGTGGGCGTACCACCTCCCATACGAAGTTAAAACATATTATCGAATAGTGTCAGTTCTATGACACGTATAGTGCTCAAATTTTGTGTAAGTGCATCTAGCATCAATGTGCGTAGTTGCGCCTAAAATGGGCGGTAATGCAAAAGTGGGCGTGGCACCTCCCATATGAAGTTAAAACCAAAATTACACCTACTGTAATTTTGTGTAAGTGCATCTAGCATTAATGTGCGTAGTTGTGCCAGAAATGGACGGTATTGGGAAAGTGGGCGTGGTACCTCACATACGAAGTTAAAACATATAATCGAATATGGTCAGTAGGTGTCATAGACCTAGAGTGCTGAAATTTTGTGTGAGTTGATCCAGTGTAAATAGTTGTGCAAAGATGGGCGGAAAGTGGACGTGACACTTCCCATCTGAAATTAAAACCGGTTTTAGAGTATTTCGACACCGAGATGGGCGGAAAGTGGCCGTGACCCTTCCCATACGAAATTAAAACCAGTTTTTTAAGTATATTCTACAACGATCTTCCTATATTGTTGTGTGTGTTTATTTAGTTGTAACCTGCTTAGACAATATGCAAATGGGCGGGATTTGAAAGGCGCATTTTTGATTCGAACTTTGTAAAATTACACGATTTCTGTGGATTTTCTTAGCACAACAGTAAAGAAAGGTTATAACTAGTAAATCAAAAAAAAAATTCTTTTTTCAAATCCATGCTTTATGCAAGCAGAATTCTATTGGGCCTAGAAATTCTTTTTTAGTTATCTTTTGTAGAAGGAAAAATTACTGTTACGTTTTTAAATATTTTTTTTATTAATTATTATTATTATTATTATTATTATTATTATTATTATTATTATTATTATTATTATTATTATTATTATTATTATTATTATTATTATTATTATTATTATTATTATTATTATTATTATTATTATTATTATTATTATTATTATTATTATTATTATTATTATTATTATTATTATTATTATTATTATTATTATTATTATTATTATTATTATTATTATTATTATTATTATTATTATTATTATTATTATTATTATTATTATTATTATTATTATTATTATTATTATTATTATTATTATTATTATTATTATTATTATTATTATTATTATTATTATTATTATTATTATTATTATTATTATTATTATTATTATTATTATTATTATTATTATTATTATTATTATTATTATTATTATTATTATTATTATTATTTATTATTATTATTATTATTATTATTTATTAACGTAACAGTAATTTTTCCTTCTACAAAAGATAACTAAAAAAGAATTTCTAGGCCCAATAGAATTCTGCTTGCATAAAGCATGGATTTGAAAAAAGAATTTTTTTTTTGATTTGCTAGTTACTTGTTCTTGTCGGTTTAGTGCATAGCCACAACTGTGGCGTAGGAATCAGCTTTTGTATGATTTCTTATGGAAAAAGAGCGTGAGAAATATAGTTATTGACGATGTTCGTTGATGCTATCCTCAAATATACAAATTTAGAATATTTTCTATATTTTTTGGGTGGTTTACTTTCTCCGATTTCTCTTGCCGCTTTAAGAAATGATTTTTGGGCAATAATTTGCGCCGTAAACAGTGGCGACCAAGCATTCGTTGTTATCGTTTTTGGAAGTTGACTCCTACGCCATAGTTGTGTTTATACTCTTAAAGTCCTCTATTCAAATTGTTGTCAGATTGTGGCGCTTCGGATATAGTAATTTCATACTTTGAAAGCGAGCATTTTTATTGTTATTTATTTATATTCTATGTTGGTTCATATATTGCCGTTCGATATTTCCTGGTGCATTTCTGCACATTTTCAACAATATTGTTCCAACGAATATTGCAAAAATCTCCTCACATTTGCACTACTCAATCTGGTGTAGACACCAGGAAATTCTGGTGATCCGCAACGATAGCCCCATGATACAATACCAACTTGTTTCCCGCTGCGTATAGCCGGACCACCCGAATCACCTTGGCAAGCATCACTGCCCCCCTGGCCTAGGGCACAGAACATATTCCCCGTTACATTATTTTCAGTCGTATACATCCTGCGACAATCCTCGAAAGATGTTGGGGTAACGCTAACGGCTTGCAAGTCCTCCGACAGTCTGGCTAGAGGATATTCCTCCTTGAGGCCCCAACCGGCAACTATCAGTTGATCGTTATTATTCAAGGGTGTATAGTCGATTTCGATCGGCCTCACCCTGCTCGAGTACAAGGGGCTGTCCAACACCACCAGGGCCACATCCATGTCGATGGTTAGAAAATTGAATTCGGCCGGCCAAATTGAACTTAGAAACTCTATACTATATTAACATATTATTATTAATTTTTTTGAAGTTGTTCAAAAGAACGTATTTGAGGGTAATATGCAAATTGGGATTTTGGGAAACGAATAAAATGTGCTTTGCTGGGCAGCGGCAAAATCTACCGAAGTTGATGCTTCCAATCTCTACTTTTTTGATTGATTTCTGCAAGAAACATTCCAATCAAGCATATTTTAAAGTTTTTTGTGATATCGTGGAAAAATATTGCTATGGATGCATTTAAAGTGCAAGTATTTGAAAAGTTCATGGAGGTTATTATATTGGCCTTTGTCTCGGAAGCCATCGTATCGTATTGAAACTTCGTTTAGTTCATGGAATACAAGTGCTCTGGAAGTGTTCATTTGCATTGAATAAGCGTAATTTCTTTTTCCATTTCAAATAGTGAAGGTTAACCTTTCTCAGTATGCTTCATTTTCTCCAGTATAAGGAAGGAAGGTCCCATTTTTATCCCTCTTTTTCAATTATATCCCTTAAACGTACGAATTTCGAAAAATCCCTCTATTTTACGTGTTTATGTAATTAGAGGGATGTACCCACCGAATTTCATGATTCTAGCTGTTGTCGTATCATTGGTACCATATTTTATCCATTTTTGTCCCATTTCGCCCGCTAAAACTAATTAATAATAATTTAATCAAATTATCCGACAGACAAATACAAATTATACAGTAGTAATAGGATGAATCGGACCGACATTTCAAAAGGGGGCCTATAACAACATTTTGGGCCTGGTCCAAAACATGGGCCTATATATTTCTCATTCGCGGTAGGTATTCCTAGTTGAAAAATATGATGATCTGCAAAATTTGATGAAGATACGATGTAAGATGTAGTTTCTATACCTGTAATAGATCAGAATGGTGCCCCATTTGGCTTTTACCAAAGTATGGTCATATGGGCATCTCCCAAACAAGTAAGGAAAGGCTAAAGACGGACGGACTTTCTATCTCATTACAATTCAATTCGGTAGAAGAGTGAAATCGGGAAGGATTTTTGCATCCTGTAAATGTATGTGTTTGACAAAAAATTTTAAATCGGAAAGAACATTTGTATGGGGGTATATTGAAACGATGGGACCGGCTTTCACCATGTATGTTTATTGGTGAAATGTAATATGTAAAGTTTGGCTAAAATCGGAATAACATTCGGGAGCAACATATATCTATGTGGCTATATCTAAATCTGAACCGATCTTACCAACTTTCACCATAGGTGTTTCTAGTTCGATTATAAAATGTTGTGCCAATCAGGTACAAGATGTGGATTTTAGAGCGGAAAAAGTCAAATCGGGGCGACATTTGTATGGGGGCTATATCTAAATCTGAACCGATATTATCCAAATTCTGCATAGGTATTTCTAGTTGGATTATAAGATGTTGTACCAAATTTAAAGAAAATCGGGTACAAGATGTGGATTTTAGAGCGGAAAAAGTCAAATCGGGAGCGACATTTGTATGGGGACTATATCTAAATCTGAACCGATCTTACCAAATCTCTGCATATGTGTTTCTAGTTGGATTATAAGGTGTTGTGCCAATTTTAAAGAAAATCAGGTACAATATGTGATTTTTAAAGCGGAAAAAGTGAAATAGGGAGCGACATTTGTATAGGGGCTATATCTAAATCTGAACAGATCTTACCCACTTTCAGCATAGGTGTTTCTAGATTGATTATATGGTGTTAAGCCAAATTTGAAGAAAATCGGGTACTATATGTGCTTTATAGGGCGGAAAAAGTCAAATCAGGAGCGACATTTGTTTGAGGGCTATATCTAAATCTGAGCCGATTTCCTCCAAATTCAATATCGATCGTCCTTGGCCGGAAAAAATTACTTCTGCCAAGTTTCATGACAATCGGACAACAATTGCGACCTGTAGAGTGCGAACAAGCATAGATGGTCAGCAGACAGACGGACAGACAGACATCGTTAAATCGATTCAGCTGGTGGTTCTAAGCCGATCGGTATACTTAAAGGTTGGTCTAGCTCGATTATTTCTTGGTGTTACAAACATTTGGCGCGAAACTAACTTATAATACCCTAGTCCACGAAGTGGTGTAGGGTATAAAAAATATTTTACGTGGCTATGCGGCCATTTTGTTAGTACCATTTTTATCCCATTTTTCGCACGACTATCGAAAATTGCATCATTCTAACTGTAGCCTTTTAGTTGGTACCATTTTTATCCCCCTGCTCCCATTGAAGCCCTTGAAAGTACGAATTTGGCAAAACGTTTTTTTCGTGTCACTCAGTCAGAGGAATGTATACCGCGAATTTCATGATTCTAGTTGCATCCATTTGTTTGGTACAATTTGTATCCCCTTTTTCCATTTTACACCCTAAAAGTACGAATTTCGAAAATACAGGCAGAAATACTCGTAAATATTATGGGTATTTTCAGTCCTTGTGAGGGAAAAATGTTTCCCTTTGGGCCGATTTCGCCCACTTTCAATCCCAACCGATCTAAAGAGTGATTTTTTTGAGGTTAGGATTTTCATGCATTAGTATTTGACAGATCACGTGGGATTTCAGACATGGTGTCAAAGAGAAAGATGCTCAGTATGCTTTGACATTTCATCATGAATCGTCTTACAAACGAACAACGCTTGCAAATTATTGAATTTTATTATCAAAATGCGTGCTCTGTTAAGAAAGTTCATTGCGCGCTTCCATTTTATGGTCAGTTTAATCGACCCACTGAAGCGGCTATTCGGGCTATTGTGACTAAATTTCGCACCAAATTTACATTGTTGGACATTAAACCACCAACACGCTTACGTAGAGTGCGAACTGAAGAAAATATCGCAGCTGTATCGGCCAGTGTTAATGATGACCACCAATTTTCGATTCGTCGCCGTTCGCACCAATTGGGTCTCTGTTACTCAAAAACGTGGAAATGCCAAAATTGGACTAAGCGGATGGACCACCTAAGACGCAGCCGCGGTCAACATTTAAATGAAATTATCTTCAAAAAGTAAATGTCATGGACCAATCTAACGTTTCAAATAAAGAACCGATGAGATTTTGCAAATTTTATGCGTTTTTTTTTTTAAAAAGTTATTAAGCTCTTAAAAAATCACCCTTTACAACCATAAGACACATTTAGGAAAAATTTGAACCTCCTAGCTCATTTCGTTCGGCGGCTATCGTGCTTTCAACGGACAGACGGACATGGCTATATCGTCTTAGAATTTTACCACGACCCAGAATATATATACTTTATGGGGTCTCCGATGATTATTTTAAGGTGTTACAAACGGAATGACAAAGTGAATATACCCCCATCCTGGAGGTGGAGGGTATAAAAATCATTGCAAAAAGGAAATTCTGCTTTTAGTTACACACATATATTTAATTACATCGCCCAGACTCGGCCAAAACAAAACAAATTATAAATGATTTTGTTATTAGTCAACAATCAGGGATTATTTTGATCATTCTATATCGTGAACAAGCTCCTTAAAATTGCAGTACATTTCGTTTTAGACAATGAAACAGTGGTCTACTATTGCAATCGATGTATACATAACAAGTAAGATTCAGTCGGCTAAACCGACTTATATCTGACAATTTCGCCCATTTTCGAACTTAAACGAAGTTTACCATGTGCAAAGTTTAATTCGATTCCTTCACTCATTTCGAGAGTTATCGTGTACACTAGCCAGATGGACGGACGGACGAACGGACATGGCTCAAATAGCTTAACAAGTCGTGAAATGGAGTTGGTCCAAACATACTTAGGGTCTTAAGTCACTTCAATGTCTTAGACTTTTTTCTTTCCCTCCCCTTTATGGTATTTATACCCTCACTCTACAGAGTAGGAGGGTATATATCATTTGGGACAAACAAAACGTGTAACGCATTGAAAGAGTGACTTAAACCTTAAATATGTTTGGACCAAATCCATTTCACGACTTGTTAAGCTATTTGAGCCATGTCCGTCTGGCTGGCTGGTGTACGCGATAACTCCCGAAAGGAGTTAAGGAATCAACTCAAACTTTGTACATGGTAATATTTTTCCCAAACTTAGTTTAAGTTCGAAAATGGGTGAAATTGCCACGCCCCTTCTTGTACCTCCCACACAAATGGTCCATATTCCTATGTTAAATAAAAAACACTGAAACTTCCACACGGATAGTCGGAATTAGCTCTATTTTGGTATTTGATAATGTTTTTACAATCTCTTCAAGTGTACTAAATATTGCGGGTCTTGCCACGCCCCTTCCAGTACCTCGCGCACAAATCACCCTAAACTACACAAAATTAAAGCTGTTATAACTTCTATGTCGATGATCGGAATACTGTGAAATTTGATATTTGGCAATGCTTTTATGGAGGTTACATTCGCCTGGAATATGGCCGCAATTGCCACACCCCTTCTAGTACCTCCCACACAAAGTGACATAAACATTGGTTAAAATAAAACCGATATAACAACCATACGGGTAGACAAAATCATTTGCAATTTGAAATTTGAAAATGTTTTTGTAATCACTTTAATCATAAAAAATATTTATGCTTTACACACGCCCCTTCTAGTACCTCCCACACAATTGACTCTATCCTAGGTAAACTTAAATGCTTTGAAACTCCTTTACCGGTGCCTGAAATCCATTATGACTTCACATTTGATCATGTTTTTACAATGGAAGCTGAGTCAAATTGGCACAAACTTCTAATGCCTCCCACAAACATACTCCGGCGCTAAGCTAAATTTAAGTCCTTCCATACACATGTTCTCTGAGAGTGAGGGTATGTATAAGTCAACTCACGTTTCCTACTTGTTATACCCTACACCACTTCGTGGGCTAGGGTATTATAAGTTAGTTTCGCGCCAAATGTTTGTAACACCAAGAAATAATCGAGCTAGACACACCATTAAGTATAGCGATCGGCTTAGAATCACCAGCTGAGTCGATTTAACGATGTCTGTCTGTCCGTCCGTCCGTCTGCTGTCCATCTAAGCTTGTTCGCACTCTACAGGTCGCAATTGTTGTCCGATTGTCATGAAACTTGGCAGAAGTTATTTTATCTGGCCAAGGACCATCGGTATTGAATTTGGAGGAAATCGGTTCAGATTTAGACATAGCCCCCATACAAATGTCGCTCCCGATTTCACTTTTTCCGCCCTATAAAGCACATATAGTACCCGATTTTCTTCAAATTTGGCTTAACACCTTATAATCAATCTAGAAATACCTGTGGCGAAAGCGGGTTAGATCGGTTCAGATTTAGATATAGCCTCCATACAAATGTCGCTCCCGATTTCACTTTTTCCGCTTTAGAAGCTGCATATTGTTCCTGATTTTCTTTAAAATTGGCACAACATCTTATAATCGAACTAGAAACACCTATGCTGAAAGTGGGTAAGATCGGTTCAGATTTAGATATAGCCCCCATGCAAATGTCGCTCCCGATTTCACTTTTTCCGCTTTAGAAGCCGCATATTGTTCCCGATTTTCTTTAAAATTGGCACAACATCTTATAATCGAACAAGAAACACCTATGCTGAAAGTGGGTAAGATCTGTACAGATTTAGATATAGCCCCCATACAAATGTCGCTACCGATTTGACGTTTTCCGCTCTAGAAACCACATATTGTACCCGATTTTCTTTAAAATTGTCACAACAATTTATAATCGAACTAGAAACACCCATGCTGAAAGTGGGTAAGATCGGTTCAAATTTAGATATAGCGCCCATACAAATGTCCCTCCCGATTTGACTTTTTCCGCTCTAGAAACCACATATTGTACCCGATTTTCTTTAAAATTGGCACAACATCTTATAATCCAACTAAAAACACCTATGGTGAAAGTGGGTAAGATCGGTTCAGATTTAGATATAGCCCCAATACAAATGTTGCTCCCGAATCTTTAACCGATTTTGACCAAACTTTACATATTATATTTCACCAATAAACATACATGGTGAAAGCGGGTCACATCGTTCCAGGTTTCAATATACCCCCATACAAATGTTCTTTCCGATTTAACATTTTTTGTCAAACACATACATTTACAGGATTCAAAAATCCTTCTCGATTTCGCTTTTTTACCGAATTGAATTTAGTAATCAAAGCGAGGTATATACACAGGTAGTGGTGTAGGGTATTATATAGTCGGCCTGGTCCGACTTTAGCCTTTCCTTACTTGTTTCTCAATAATTTTATGAAACCAAGTACCCAACCATAACCCATTTTCTCCAATTCTGGTTAAAGATAACCAACAGTTATAGAATTTAAACTTTAACAGTAACATAACCAGACTAATGTTAAAATAATAAATGATCGATGTGTTTTGAATGTAATACACTCAATTTTATTTTACACAAATAAACACTCTAATGATTTGAAGACATTTGTTAGCTACCGCGATACAGTCCATATTTAGTTTTAAACTCCCAACACAACCTCCAAAACACATGATCTTGTTGGAGGTCAAACAAACAGATGTCGGAGACACAGCCGCCGTTGAACCTCAGCTGTCATGTATCGTAACTAGAAACGTTCTATATAAATAAAATCATAATCCAGATAGCGGAGTAGTTCAAGATCAGATCTCTTCGCAAAATGATCATACGATATTTAGTATTCGCCGCGTTGTCCCTGCACGTTAGCAACGGCCGCCTTGTGGTCTCACCGCGATCACCGCGCATAGTGGGCGGTGTTCGCATGCATGTGGAAGAAATTCCCTATATGGTGAATATACGACGGAATGGTAGATTTCATTGTGGCGGATCTCTGATAACACCCAAATGTATCCTCACCGCGGCCCACTGTGTATACCAGAGGCAACCCGAAGATTTTGCTGTGCGCGCCGGTGTCACATACTTGAGAGAACGTCGCAATAGAAGATCCGTCCAGAAAATTCACATATCGCCGCAATACAATTCCAAGACGCTAGATTATGATCTAGCCGTACTTGAGCTGATGAGACCACTGCGCGGTAAACGTATACAACCCATAGAACTGTCCCATCGAGCACCCCAAAATGGAGAATTTGTACAGGTTTCCGGCTGGGGTTTGATGGCAGAAAACGGACATCTCTCCGCTCAACTGAGAACCGCTTATGTCCAGGTCCTGTCACAGCAGAAGTGTGTGGACTTGTACAGCGACTATCGCAATGTTACGGACGCAATGTTTTGTGCCTTCATACCGGGCGTCAGAGATGCTTGCATAGCCGATTCCGGCGGACCTGCGGTTGTGGACAATCAATTGGTCGGCATTGTCTCATGGGCGCGAGGGACCCAATGTGCTCGCTCTAAATCACCTGGTGTCTATGTAAATATTGAAAGTGTTAAACCTTGGATAGAGGATGTAATGCAGAACAATTGTTATTGATAATAAAATGAAACGTAATACATAAATCCGAAATAAATGGAATTGTTATAGAGCGCACTTGACTGCAAACACACAAACAATGCGAACGATTTAATTGAAATCCGTTCACATTGTTGATTCATAATATTTGAATAATTGTTTGAACATGCAATTTAGCTTCAGATCAAAGATATGGTATTATAGAGCAGCGAAACTTTAGTTTTCCGCGAATAGGAAAGGAAGAGGAAAAAGTAAATCCGGTTTTAGAGTCAGGGTATATATTATTTGGGACAGTCAAGAGGCGTCCATCCTTTTTATACCATCCACCTCCAGGATGGAGGTATATTCACTTTGTCATTCCGTTTGTAACACCTTGAAATATTCATCGGAGATCCCATAAAGTATATATATTCTGGGTCGTGGTAAAATTCTAAGACGATATAGCCATGTCCGTCTGTCTGTCTGTTGAAAGCACGATAGCGGCCGAACGAAATGAGCTAGGAGGTTCAAATTTTTCCTAAATGTGTCTTATGGTTGTAGATCGGTTGGGATTGAAAGTGGGCGAAATCGGCCCGGAGGGAAAAATTTTTCCCTCACAAGGACTGAAAATACCCATAATATTTACGAGTATTTCTGCCTGTTTTTTGAACATATTAGCTTGTATTTACTTGCTATTTGCAATGCGCATTCCCTTTATAGCATAAAAGGGCACCATAGAGTGATTTTTATTTGTAGGGGGCGAAATGGGACAAAAAGGGATAAAAATGGTACCTATCAAACGACAACAGATGGAAACACGATATTTGGCGTGTGCATTCCTCTAATAGAGTAGATACATAATATAAATTCGTACATTTAAGGGGTTAAATGGGGATAGAGGGATAAAAATAGTACCAACCTAACGGCTGCACCTAGAATAATGAAATTCGATATATACATTCCTCTGATTGCGTAGACACGTAAAATAAAAGAACTTTCCAAAATTCGTACTTTTTGGGGTTCAAATGGAAAAAGGGGATAATAGTAGTACCTACCAAGTGACAGCAGCTAGAATCATGAAATTCGGAGTATACATTCCTCTGACTGCGTAGACACGAAAAATAAAACGTTTTTTCCAAATTCGTACTTTCAGGGGATACAATGGCTACAGGGGATAAAAATAGTACCAACTAAACGAATACAGCTAGAATGATGAAATTCAGTGAGTACGTCCCTCTAATTGTGTAGATACGTAAAATAAAGAGATTTTAGATAGTCGTACTCTTGAGTGGGCAAAATTGGAAAAAGGGGATAAAAATGGTACCAACAACATGGCCGCTGATAGAATCATGCAATTAGGTGTATACATTCCTCTGACTGCATAGCCACGTAAAATATTTTTTTCCAAATTCGTACTTTATTTTGTTGCTTTTACGACAAAAAATGGTAGAATCATGAAGTTGTCTTATACTGCGTACGTGAGAATAAGGTATTTTCAAAACTTATACTTTTGTAATAAAAATAGGTCGGAAATACAACCAACCAAGCGACTGTAGCTGTAAATACGCTCTCTATCCCCCAATATTTAGGGTATTTAAGATTGCTCCCTTATATTTACTTTATGAATTGAAGTATTATTTCCATTATATATACATAGTATAAAAATATTGGTAGCCTTGGCTTATTAATTAAATTTCTGATTTTCATACATTTGAAATTTGTTGCGGACATTCCTCTTGTAGCTTGGAAGCACCACAAAGAAAGTAAATGTTTTAGCGGGCGAAATGGGACAAAAAAATGGATAAAATATGGTACCAATGATACGACAACAGCTAGAATCATGAAATTCGGTGTGTACATCCCTCTAATTGCATAAACACGTAAAATAGAGGGATTTTTCGAAATTCGTACTTTTAAGGGATATAATTGAAAAAGAGGGATAAAAATGGGACCTTCCAAACCGCTGAAGTTGATATCATGAAATTCGGTGTATATATTCGGTGGTCTGACTATGAAGACTTGAAACAAAAGGTTTTTTTTTCCAAATTTGTACATTTGGGCGGAGGATGGGGCGGAGGATGGGGATATCTTTAAAATTTGTACTTTTCTTATCAAAATAATGCAGTCACTTTATCTGTATCTGAAAATGCTTCTCCCTAATGGCGACTGACAATCGCCTAATATTTTCGGCATGTTCACTTTCACAATTCACAATTACAGCATTGTATTTATTTATAGTAGTAGATTTTAAACAGTGCGCATAAGTATACATTATAGTTAGAAATAGTAATCAAATATAGTAATGTCCAAAAACATAAAAATAAAACCGATATAACTTCCAGTCAAAATCATTTGCAATTTGATATTTGAAAATGTTTTAGTAATCCTATTAAACATAAAAAATAGTTATACTTTAGCCACGCTCCTTCTAGTACTTCCCACACAATTGTTTCTACCCTAGGTAAACTTAAATCCTGTGACTGAAATCCATTATGACTTCATATTTGATCATGATTTTACAATATTTACGAATGTGTGTCCAATTACCACCAAACTTCCAGTACCTCCACATAATCCGGCACTAAGTAAAAATTAAGTCCTAAGGGTATATATAAGTCGGATTAACCCGACTGAAACATACTTACTTGTTATTTTATTTATTGGGATATTCTCCTGGCTCAAGACCATTTTGCATCAATATTTTATAGAATGCAAATTTATTTACAAATGATATGGTGACATTTATTACTTGACTGCACACTACCACTATCATGATTTCTATCTTGTGAAAGGCTTCGTCAGGTGGCTTCGCGACGACTTTTCAACAAAATAGCCGGCCTCTTTAAGTAAATGATTCTCACAAACGAATGAGAAGCACAAATCACTTTCCGAACATCCGTTTAAAAAATCGCACAATAAAGCACACATACCGCCAGGAGAATATCTCAGTTCAAATCAAATATTGATTATTATCAAAAATTTTCAAATAGCAAAGCACCGATTTTTATACCCTCCACCACAGGAAGGGAACAATCTTAGTATGCCATTCAGTTTGTAACTCCTTGAAATATCGACCTGAGACCCTATAAAGTATATATATATATATTATTGATCGCCATAAAATGCTAAGGCGATCTAGCCATGTCCGTCTGTCTCTTCGTCCGTCCGTCTGTTGAAAGCACAGTAGCATCTAACCGAAAGGAGCTAGGAGGTCCAAAGTGTCCATGAATGCATCTTATAAAGGGTGTCCCAAGAAGAACGCAATTTTTAAATCTGGCAACATTCGAAGTGTCATTGTTTGACATTTGAACAATTGTTATTGTTTGTTAGTAGAAGGTACGAGGTTAGTAAAAATGGAGCGCTACACGAATGAACAACGCATTCTCATTGTGAAATTGTTTTACCAAAATGGTGAAAGTTTTGCGGCTACAGTTCGCAAATTGCGATCAATTTGGGGTCACAATAATGCTCCAAAAGAGTCAACTGTAAAGAGATTAATGGATAAATTTGCCGAAACTGGGTCTGTTAGTGATGTAAAGACAACAACGTGCCATCGACCAGGTCGATCGACCGAAAATGTCGCAGCTGTACGTGATGATGTCGCTCAAACTCCATCCACCTCAATTCGACACCGAGCTCAGCAAATTGGTGTCTCCAAATCCACTTTGCAGCGAATTTTGACGAAAGATTTGCATCTTCATGCATACAAAGTTCAATTGACTCAGGAACTGAAGCCAACTGACCATGGACAGCGAAGGGAGTTCGTTAATTGGGTATTGGAGAGACAACATGAAAATGCTGATTTTGCCGATAAAATCATCTTCAGTGACGAGGCCCATTTCCATCTTGATGGCTTCGTCAATAGGCAGAATTGTCGCATTTGGGGTGCGGAAAATCCTCGAGTGATTCACGAGAAGCAAATGCATCCTCAACGTGTCACTGTGTGGTGTGGTTTTTGGGCTGGAGGAATCACTGGACCTTTTTTTTATGAAAATGAGGCAGGTCAAGCGCAAACAGTCAATGGTGTTCGGTATCGTGAAATGATAACCAGTTTTTTCTTGCCTAGAATTGAAGAAATTAATGTGGAGGGCATGTGGTTCCAACAAGACGGCGCCACATGTCATACAGCCAGAGAAACAGTTCAATTGCTGCATCAGTCATTTCCCGGTCGTGTTATTTCGCGTTTTGGAGATCAGAATTGGCCGCCTAGATCGTGCGATTTAACACCATTAGATTTTTTTCTTTGGGGTTTTTTGAAGTCGATGGTTTACGCGAATAAGCCGACGACGACTCAAGCCTTAAAAGACGAAATTGGACGCTGCATTAATGAAATACCGCAGCATTCATGCAAAACGGTCATTGAAAATTTCATTAAAAGATCGCGTGCATGCCAGCAAAGCCGCGGCGGCCATCTGCACGATATATTGTTCCATAATAACCTCATTCTGTCTACTTTACGATATAATAAAGTTTCACGATTTTTTCTTAAATATCTGTGTTTTATTTAAAATTAAAAAATTGCGCTCTTCTTGGGACACCCTTAGTTGTAGATAGGTTGGGATTGCCATAGGACAAGGACTGAAAATACCCCTAATATTTAGAGTATTTCAGCATGTTTTTTTTTGAATATGTCTGCTTATATTTGCATGATATTTCAAAAGCAAAAAAAAATGGAAGTACCTCCGTGGGAAGGACATTTCAATCGCATTTCAAAATCCAAATGTGCAGTTTTCCCGCTTTTGAGGAAGTTCATTTCAAAAAAGTCAATAATATGTAACATTTTACGAATAGCATTTTCACAAGTGAATGGGAACGATTATTAGTATGGGGTCAGAGAGGTAAGGTGTCCGCTCTGCACCCAGAAGGTCTCGGGTTCGAATCATGGCTTGGGAAAAAACTTTTTTTGTTGCTTTATTACTTTTATAAATAATGTTTAATTTAGTATAATTTAACATTTATGCTTAAAAAACACAAATTTATTGCGTTATTAATGTACTTCAAATATTTAATTTTTATACCCTACACCACTTCGTGGACTAGGGTATTATAAGTTAGTTTTCCGCCAAATGTTTGTAACACCAAGAAATAAACTAGTTAGACCCACCTTTAAGTATACGGATCGGCATAGAATCACCAGCTGAATCGATGTCCATCTAAGCTTGTTCGCACTCTACAGATCGCAATTGCGGTCCGATTGTCATGAAATTTGGCAGAAGTTAGTTTTTTGGGCCAACGACGATTTGTATTGAATTTGGAGAAAATCGATTCATATTTAGATATAGCCTCCATACAAATATCCCTATTCCTGCTCTAGAATACTCATTTTACATTGGATCATGTTATATTTCAGGATCGTGTTATATTTGAACTAGAAACATGGGTCTATGTTTTGATATAGCCCCCAAATGTACCTCCGATTTACAATATTACTTCTCTAAAATTCAAATTTTACTTCGGAACTTGATCAAATTTTCCACACAATGTTAAATTTATACTAGAAACATGTATTTTGAAAGCCAGCTACATAGGTCAATGTTTTGGTATAGCCCCCATACAAATGGGCCCCCAGTTTATACTATCTTACATTGGATCTTGATAAAATTTTGCAGATCATGTTATATTTCAATAAAGTATACCTACTTTGAAAGTGGTCTATAAAGGCTCACTTATTACTGTCGCGCCCTTACAAATGGGCCCCATTTCAATTATTACCTCTCTAGGACCCACATTTTACATCGGAAGTTTTTCAAAATTTGCAGATTATATTATATTTCAACTAAGAATATATTCTATGAAAGTCAAATATATGTGTCCATATTTTGGTATAACCCCCATACAAATTGGGCCCCCATTCTACTCCCATGAAACACACAGGGAGTGGTGTAGGGTATTATATAGTCGGCCCCGCCCGACTTTAGTCTTTCCTTACTTGTTATTAATTATTAATACTAAATAATATCAGTATTAATTCATACTAAATAAATATTTTGTTAAGTTTCTTATTGTCAGTTCTAACGAACAAAATGATATGCTTGTTATTCAGCACTCACAAAGGAGGATAGCTGAGATGGTTAGAATGCCGTAGCAGCAACCAGAAGGTCCGTTCTTCTACCCCCAGTAGTGGCGGATTTTTTAAAATAGAAATGGAAACTAGTGAAAAAGTGGTTCCATTGCAACACTTTAAAATTTTAAGTCTTTCAATGTAAAGGACATCCCTCCTATGACAACTCCATGTTAAATTCATTTTCACTACTTTAGAATCAAATACACACATCTTTTTCACTTCTTTGGATCTTCTGTTTTTGCTGGGTAGGGGATGAAATGGATCAAAAAGGGATAAAAATGGTAGCTTTCAAACTACAACATCTGGAAACACGAAAATCGGTGTGTACATTCCTCTAATTGAGCGGATAAGTCTTATAAAAGTATTTTATCCAAATTCGTTATTTTAAGGGGTAAAATGGGAATAGAGGGATAAAAAGGGTACCAACCAAACGGCTACATTTAAAATAATGAAATACGTTGTATACATTCCACTTCAAATAAAGTGATTTTTCGAAATTCATACTTTTTGGGGTAAAAATGGAAAAGGGGGCTACAAATTGTACCAACCAAATGACCGCAGCTAGTGTCATGAAAATGACACTGACACGAATAATAAAAAGGTTTTTTCCAAATTCGAACTTTCAAGGGATAAATGGGAACAGAGGGATAAAAATTGTGCCGGCTACGTGTAGAATGATGAAATTTGTTGTGAGAGTTTTTCGAAAGTCGTATTTTTAAGGGGGTAAAATGGGAAAAAGTGGATAAATAAAAATGGTACCAACCAAATGCCCGTGGTTAGTGTCATGGAATTCGGTGTATACATTCCTCTGACTCGCAAAATAAAAATATTTTTCAAATTTGTACTTTTTTTGCTTTAACGTTTTTAGCTTTTTTGAAGATTACTGACTTACATTTACTTGAAGTATCATTTCGATAAATATAGTAAAGGGTGATTTTTTAGCTATTATATTTTTGGCAACACGTTTCGTGTTTTGTTTCACTGTCAAACATCTTAAGTTTACCATGAATCGTCTTACAAACGAACAACGCTTGCAATTTATTGAGTTTTATTATCAAAATGCGTGCTCCGTTAAGAAAGTTCATCGCGCGCTTCCATTTTATGGTCAGTTTAATCGACCCACTGAAGCGGCTATTCGGTCTATTGTGACTAAATTTCGCACCAAATTTACATTGTTGGACATTAAACCACCAATACGCTTACGTTGAGTGCGAACTGAAGAAAATATCGCAGCTGTATCGGCCAGTGTTAATGATGACCATCAATTATCGATTCGTCGCCGTTCGCAGCAATTGGACCTTTGTTACTCAAAAACGTGGAAATGCCAAAATTGAACTAAGCGGATGGACCATTTGAGGCGCAGTCAAGGTCAACATTTGCATGAAATAATCTTCAAACATTAAATTATATGGACCGTACTATCGATTCAAATAAAGATTTCATGCATTTTTCTGAATTCTATGTGTTTTTTTTTTGAGAAACTTTCCTATAGCTTTTAAAAAATCACCCTTTATGTATAAAAATATTGATAGTCTTGCCTTATAAGCGTGCTTTAAAATAATTAAAATTTTATATTTACAGTAATTTTCGCTTAAAGCGAACTTCAAGGGACTGGGTAAACTAGTTCGTATTAAACGAAGTTCGGTTTAAATGAAGACTTGAAGAAAGCAATTTATGTATGTAAGTGCACATGCATTGATTTATTAATTACAATTTTGGGATATTTTAATACATATGTATAAAAAAATTAGTTTTTAAAAAAATCAGTTATTTGAGTTTGCTTAGTACCAATATTAGTTTCATTTATATACACTTCTACTTGAGCCAAGTGATCAAGAATTTGTTGTGGAGTGTCGCGTGACTGAAGAAAAGTTCTTACATAGCTTACGCTACACACTACATCCAGGGCAGTTGTGACTCGAATTGGCTCTTCGTTGTCCATATCGTCGTCAAGGTCGTCATCATCAGCGCGAACAGACTGCAAAATAGCTGCGTCGTCCAATTCTTCCGTAGTTACAAGGTCGTAATTCATCTTCATTGCTGGTAAATCCGCCGTGCCGAAGGCAATTAGCAACTGTTGTTTTGCTGACTTTTAACCATGCCATATGCAAAAAATTGATTGCGTCCAGTATACTAACTTTAAAGTTATCTTCACCCATATCAACCGAATTAACAATTTTTGAGAGAAGCAAGTGGCGATATTTACTTTTCAATGCGTGAATGACACCTTGGTCCATAGGTTGTAAAACTGAGCTTGTATTTGGAAGCATAAACACTAATTTAATGCACTCTAAGTTCTTTGTATCTGGATGAGCTGGGCAGTTGTCTACCAAAAGTATAATTTTTCGATTCGCACGGCGTAAATTATAGTCCCATTGTCTTAATTCGCTGGTGAAAATTTCGGATGTCATCCAAGCCTTTTTATTAGCCTGGTAATTAACTGGTTTTTTTTAACTTTTTAATGTTTTTAAAGCAACTGGGACTTTTTGATTTTCCGATTACTAAAAGTTTTCGTTTCTCTGTACCCGTCATATTAGCTACTACGAGCACTGTTAGCCGTTCCTTTGATAGTTTACCACATGCACAAGTCTCACCTTTGAATCGCAGTGTATTATTGGGAGTGAGTTTATAAAATAAACCAGTTTCATCGCCGTTAAATATGCAACCACTTATTTTGCAACCAATCATTGACCACATCAACATTGACTTCAGCCGCCTCTCCAACAATTTTTCCACTAGTGATGTTGTGGCGTCTTTTAAATCGAACAATCCAAATTTCGCTGCACTTAAAATCGCAGTAGTTAAGCTTTTTTCCAAATTCTTGTGCTTTAGCTTGTAAAACGGCATTGGTTATAGTCATATTATTGGCTCTTTTCTGAGTAAACCATTTTAGTAGGCAATGGTTCAGTTCCATGAGAGAAGGGGTTTTAACCTTCTTTACATTTGAGGAGTTTTGCTCAAAATTATTTAGCACCAAGTCCTTATTTTTCCAAATTGTAGCAATTGTTGACTTGCTGAGGCCCATTTCTTGACATATTTGCTTTTGTTTTACACCTTGTTGTAATCGTTTAATTATTTCATACTTCTCTTTTAAAGAAAAACACTTTCTTTGCTTTCCAACTGCTACTACGTCCATCTTCTAGCATTGTAATTTTCAACTGCTGTCTGCACATCGCCTTCACACAAACAAACATTAAACTTAGGGAAATCCACTGATTCGAGAACATAGGAAAACTAAAACACTGCGTAATACAGTGTTGCCAGCGCAAACCGAAAAATAAACAAATTTTTAATGCAAATAAAGTTTGTTATAACCGAAAGTTCGCTATAAACGGGTTCGTAAAAAGCGACAAAAATTTCATGGTTTATTAGAAATAAAGCACGTGCTTTTGAAATTGGTTCGTTTTAGGCGAAAGTTCATTTTAAGCGGGTTCGTTATAAGCGAAAATTACTGTATTTATAAAATTATTTTGTTAATATTTTTATTTGTTTTGTTAAGAAAATTAACATTTCCCTGCAATGTTATTGTACTTCTACTGAAATCAAATTTGTGGAATGCTATCCATGTTGGAGGGTATATTTTTTATACTGTCTATAAGATATTTTAATTGTAGTACGCAGACTTTTTCTTGTGCCTTTTTTTATGTAATGGTGCCAAATTCTTGATAACTTTTCAAATAAAAATCCGAATATAACTTTCCTAGTATCATTTTTATTGCTGAAAGGTATATAAAAACATTATAAAAAACGTAAATATAAAAATAATTTCAAGTTTAAAAAGTTGAAATTTTACTAAAAATATTACTGTACGCAGGCTTTTTCCAGGTAGTGTATATTTTGAAAAATAATATGAAATCGTAGACCCTAAGGTGGATCGAAAATAACGAAATTTTGCCATAAAAGTAGTTTTAACATTTTTAACTCTTTTTGTGGTAGGAAATATGGTGTTATAAATTTTTCGCTTTCAAAAGTAAAATTAAATAAAACACACATAAAGCTATGATGAAACTGAATTATTAATATTAACACTGTATTTGTACAGGCCTTGTTTACTTTTTTTTGCATTTTTACCTTTACCTACTTACCTTTTATTTTACGAACTTTGTCTTTATTTCTTACTTTACAGTATTCCTCACCACAGATGTCTCCACGAATAAACAAAAGCTCCATTCGACCATACATATGGACATTGGCGATTTGGCCATGCAGGCTGCCAACACGGTGTCGTTTTACATTTTCAGTCTCGTAGAGACGACCATAACGCTCCAACAGAAAATTTTCTACACCACAGATGTCCTCAAGCCCAAAGTAACAACGGCCATAATTGTCAATGACATCACAACTCCCAGCAGTTCTGATGTGTCGCCGGAAGGAACGCCGGCTGCAACGAAACCTCTAAACGCCGCCGGCAATAATTTGCCAGCTGTGGCGTCAGCAATAGCAATGCCTCTGATAACACCCGTTCAATTAGAATTCATCGATGAGAATAGTCTGCGCAAAACTCAGGATACAGTGTTGAGTGTGAAATGTGAACCGGAGTTCAAATTCCAAGGTCGTTTCTACACTCTAAATCGTAAGCCATTGACAAAAATCTATCGGGGTGAGAATTTTCTATTTCGTGCGGGTCTGGAGGTGCAGGCCGAAGTCGAATTGGATATCTTGGAGACTTATTTTATATGTGTAAGTATGTTTGATTTTGAATATTACACAAGTTTGTTATTTTCACCGTTCGCCTTCCTACAGGATCATAACTTAGTGCAATCAACTTATAGTTTTAAACGCAAGAAATTTACCAACACCTATGGCCGAGGAGAGAAACTGGAAGACGTTATAGTTTTACGCACCAATGACACCTCAGACGACTGGATATCGGCCAAGGACTATGAGCGTAACAAGACGAACGATATACAACAGCCGAATATTTTCAATCGTTTAAGGAATTCTCGAAAACATCTGCTACCAACTGACTCAACGGCCACAATGCCACAAACAAACACTTCCGCCAATCCGACGATGACAAAGAGTTTAATGGGGAAATTAGCTACAAATATGACAATAATCAATAACACTGCCTCTGCTAATGCCCTCATGATGTCTAGCCAAAATTCAAATATGAGCTCATCGACCATATCGGACGATGGCAAGACGCCAGGTTTTATGAACACTAACAACAACAACAACGTGGATGAGAACGGCCAGGCGCAGGCGCCTAAGCAAGCGCTCAATTCACGTTTGATCTACAATAAAACTCTTGATGCCATCCATGCCACGGGCCATCTAAGGGGTTTCCTCAAAGGATCGGTATTAACGAATCAACAGCAACAAAATAGCCAAATTCTATTTGGTTTCTATTGCGTCAAATGGCGTCGTAGTGGCAGCAAAGAAGAAAACGAATCCAAATTCGTTATAATGGGCTTGCCCATCATGGAACCACCACTTAATGTCTATTGCTCCATGGAAGAGAAAATGTTTGTTAAAATGCCCATTTCATTTAAAGTGGTTTTGAAAAATCCCACCTCTAAAGTTGTGCATTTAATAGCAACATTGAGCATCAGTATAGCGGACAATTTCATATGTTCGGGACATAAACAGGTATGATGCAGTCTATTTTGAATAATTCGTCTACGGTCTGCCTAGTAACATTTCATAGGGCCAGCCACAATTTTATTAACAACTGGTCAATCTCAAAGATAGATACCGGATGAAATGTGTCTTAGCCCTGTTCGCTCAATGTTGTCATTGACACATGTGGTTAAAGGCCTGTGTTACTTCTTTGATGTAGGTCTGTGGAACACAAAAAATAACAAGATTCTGATAGAGGGGGTAAAAAACGAATATAAGTGTATGGGCGCTTTGAAATTTTAAGTAGTAATTTTAAATGGGAGGCCAATATTTTCACGATGAATTGGCTTAGGAAACCTTATGATTCTTACATTTTAAGTATAGTATGTGTTCAGCAATATTACTTAAAACACTACGATGATCATTTATGTGGAACATTTTAACCCTCTAGCTCCTCAATATAAGGGTCTTTTTGGATCCGTTTGTGCAAAATGGTAAAAACACCCCTTTTGCACATTCTTATAATGTATCGGCATAGGAAACCTTGTGATCCTTACATTTTAAATATAATATGTGTTCAGCAACATTACACAAAACACTACGAGGAACATTTTTGTGGAACATTCTAATCCTCTAGCTCTTGAATATAGGTGTGATTTTGGTCCCGTTTGGGTAAAAAGGTAAAAACACACCTAAAACTAGGATTTAAGGGGTCAAAATGTTCTACAAAAATATTTACCATAAAATTCTACTGTAAGTCTCTAAATACACCAAAACCCAAATTAAATGCCAGAAATAAGTCTAAACTTAAAATTCATTGTGAGCTTAATTTCGTACTTTTTCTGAACTGGTGCTAAAATACCCCTAAAACAGGGGTTTAACGGATCTAAATGTCCTACAAAAATATTTGTCATAAAATTCTACTGTAAGTCTCTGAATACACCAAAACTAAAAACTCAATTTAAATGCCAGAAATAAGTCAAAACTTAAAATTCATTTTAGTCTTAATTTCGTACTTTTTCCGAATTGGTGCTAAAACAACCCTAAATCAGGGGTTTAACGGGTCAAAATGTACTACAAAAATGTTTGCCATCAAATTCTATTGTGAGTCTCTGAATACACCAAAACTAAAAACTCAATTTAAATGCCAGAAATAAGTCAAAACTTAAAATTGATTTTAGGCTTAATTTCGTACTTTTTCCGAATTGGTGCTAAAACACCCCTAAATCAGGGGTTTAACTGGTCAACATGTACTACAATGTTATGTTTGCCATAAAATTCTATTTTGAGTCTCTGAATACACCAAAACTAAAAACTCAATTTAAATGCCAGAAATAAGTCAAAACTTAAAATTGATTTTAGGCTTAATTTCGTACTTTTTCCGAATTGGTGCTAAAACACCCCTAAATCAGGGGTTTAACGGGTCAACATGTACTACAATGTTATGTTTGCCATAAAATTCTATTTTGAGTCTCTGAATACACCAAAACTAAAAACTCAATTTAAATGCCAGAAATAAGTCAAAACTTAAAATTGATTTTAGGCTTAATTTCGTACTTTTTCCGAATTGGTGCTAAAACACCCCTAAATCATGGGTTTAACGGGTCAACATGTACTACAATGTTATGTTTGCCATAAAATTCTATTGTGAGTCTCTGAATACACCAAAACTAAAAACTCAATTTAAATGCCAGAAATATGTCAAAACTTAAAATTGATTTTAGGCTTAATTTCGTACTTTTTCCGAATTGGTGCTAAAACACCCCTAAATCATGGGTTTAACGGGTCAACATGTACTACAATGTTATGTTTGCCATAAAATTCTATTGTGAGTCTCTGAATACACCAAAACTAAAAACTCAATTTAAATGCCAGAAATAAGTCAAAACTTAAAATTGATTTTAGGCCTAACTTCGTACTTTTTCCGAATTGGTGCTAAAACACCCTAAATCAGGGGTTTAACTGGTCAAAATGTACTACAATGTTATGTTTGCCATAAAATTCTATTTTGAGTCTCTGAATACACAAAAACTCAACTTAAATTGTAAGTCAAATATTAAAATTCATTTTAGGGTTAGTTTCGTACTTTTTCCGAATTGGTTCTAAACTGTCCCACAAAACTGAATTTTAGGGGGTGGTGTGAATGGAAAAGTAACTGTAATCGGAATCCTCTTTCACCCCAAATTATTTTTGTGAAAATTAAAAAAATATATATTTTTGATGATGTATATGTCTAAATGTGATTTCTATAAAGCTTTTGGGTTTCTAATTCTTACTGGACATAGGTAACATATTGGACATGTTTTCTAACATAATTGTCTTGCAAATGACGGTTAAATAAAAAGAATATTTTGAAATGTTTCTTCATTCGCCTTCCTGCTCAGATCCAAGTTACTGAATTTGGTTATAAGCAACATTGGGGCTGAAAGGGTTGTTAACTGACCGAAACTTTTCTTATTATTCTTGTCTATCTCTTTAACGCCACCTTTTCTTCACCTCCAGCTGGATATTTCCATATTTGCCTTTGGCGAAAAGGAACTCATCTACAATCTCTATCCCTTGCAAGTGGGTTGGCAAAATTTACCTGAACTGTCGTTAGCCTATAATACACAAGCAGATCCCACAAAGGACGAAACACAAAATAATTTACTCTGTGAATTAGTACAACGATCCATACTTAAAAAAGTATTCGTTTTGGTAAGCACATCCATCCATCTATATACATATAACCTATTGCAAATTTTCATATTAATTCGTTTTTCAGCCACCTTTGAAGCAACAAATGAAATGAGATATTCTACATAAGCATGTACAATACAATAAAGAGGAATTCCTGAATGCTGTATACTAAGTTTAGAGCTATAGACATACATACATACAAACATACGTTGTACTTTATTCTGGAACAAAAAGATATAGAAACAGAAAAAAACTGTGTAAACTTTTTTAACAACTCGATTTAAATGAAAGTATATATTTTTAAAATTAAAATTTATTTTCATTTTCTCATTATAACTATAGGCATTTTTGTGTTTTTTTATTAGAAAATCTAAATAATTAATAATAAATAATATTGTTTGTTTCTTGAGTAGAAAATGATGAAACGCTTTTGATTCGAGTTTAATACAAGTCTAATCGGCGGCCGATCCTGGCGTCTAATTACACGCATACGTCATCGAGATGTTTCGAACGAAAAGCCAAATTTGTGAGCCACGGAATACGTAATAGATTCACAAATTTTCCAGGCTCAGCTGTCATAAGAGACACCTACAGAACAAAATATGTGACGTTTTGAAGGAGGGACTCAAGACCCATCATCCATCCTTCCGTCTGGCTGGCTGGTGTACACAATAACTTTCGCAGGAAAATCCCGAAAACAAACAAATATCCACACATCTTCTCGTGTGTAATTGTAATTCGCGAAAAATTCACACAGTGTTTTGTTGTTGCTGAACATTGTTTGCGGTAACTATTGACTGGGATTTTTGGATGTTTATTGAAGTCCGAAGCAGTTCTCATTCAAGTGAGTTTGCGAGGCAGTTATGCAGACAAATAATAACCGGAGTAGTTGTTGCATTGCACTGGGCATTGATAAGGGGGTCCCTTGAAACGATCATCTGCCCTGCTAGCAACCGAACCAAATAAATATCACACACATCTTTTTAAAATACTTTGTTTTCTCTTTAAGAAAACAAAAACAAATGATCCCGAAACAGAAAGAAAAGATCAAATAATAAAAAATCAAAACAAATAATAGTTTATTTTCGTACTTTTGCGTTCATTCATACAAAGACGATATGGATATCAAAAGACAGAGATTTCAAATTTCATGCTCCTATCTATCTATTAGTTTAGCATTAACAACCAAAAACGCAAAAGTACAAAAATAATTTATTTTTATTTAAACATATATCGGGTGATTCATCGTGATGTTTGCTTTTCAATAGGCTTTCTTTGTCAGATCACTCATGATTCACATCAAACTGCCTTGTCATTTTTGTTAAAATTCTAAGACGATCTATCCGTGTCCGTCCGTCTGTTGAAATCACGAAAGGACGTTCAAATTTTCCATAAATGCGTTGCAGATCGGTTGGAATTGCAACTTGGCGAAATCGGCTCAAAGGGAAATATTTTTCCCTCACAAGGACTGAAAATACTCATAATGTACTTATTTGATATGACGCATTCCTCACCGAAGGATAAGAATCACTTTATGGTGGACGTTTTTGTTATAGTCCACCATAAAGTGATTCTTATCCTTAGGGGGAGAAATGTGACAAAAATTGATAAAAAATGGTACCTATCAAACGAGAACAGCTAGAAAAACGAAATTCGGTGAGTACATTGCTCCAATTGAGTAGTTACATAATATAAAATTATTTTTTCCAATTTCGTTTAAGGGGTGAAATCGGAATAGAGGGATAAAAATAGTGCCAACTAAACGGCTGCACCTAAAATAATGAAATTCGGTGGATACATTCCTCTGATTGCGTAAAAACGTAAAATAAAGGGATTTTTCGAAATGCATACTTTTAGGCAGTAAAATGGAAAAGGGGATAAAAATCGTACCAACCAAAGGACCGCAGTTAGATTCATGAAATTCGGAGTATACATTCCTCTGACTGTATAGACACGAACAATAAAAAGATTTTTCCAAATTCGTACTTCCAACGTATACATTGGACAGGGCCGTGCGCAGGATTTTCCTTTGGGGGGAGGTTACATCTAGTTTTACAAAAAATCAAAGGAGGTGAAAATTCTATTAATTATTTTAGTCAATTTTCAACCTTAAAAAATGAAATTCGGTGGATACATTCCTCTGATTGCGTAAAAACGTAAAATAAAGGGATTTTTCGAAATGCATACTTTTATGCAGTAGAATGGAAAAGGGGATAAAAATAGTACCAACCAAAGGACCGCAGTTAGATTCATGAAATTCGGAATAAAAAATTAAAAGAGGTGAAAATTCTATTAATTATTTTAGTTAATTTTCAATTTTTCTCGTGAAGTCAAGTCAGTCTATGGCGCAATGATAAATGACGTGTGATTACGTGAGCATTGGGAAACCATTCATATTTTATTACCAGGATGTTCGAGAAAAATTTTATACATTCGTCCGACAGACATCGTCGACAAAATTGCATTTCAGTAATCCATCTATGAGTGCACTCAAAGGAATTTGTCAGTAAAAGAAAGCAGAAAGTCCACTGAAAGAGCAGATTTTCTGCTGCTGAAAAAGAGACAGCAGATTTGTACCTGCTGAGATGGTAAACAGCTGTTTGCTGTTTTTAACAACACTTTTTATACCCTCAACTAGGGTATTATGTCTTTGTGCATTTGTTTGTAACATCCAAAAGAAAGCGAATCACTTTTTTAAACGATTTAGCCATGTCCGTCTGTCTGTCCGTCCGTTCATCTTTTCTTGTAATCAAAGTACAGGTCGCAATTATTGTCCGATTCTAACAAAAAATTGGCACAAGCTAGTTTTATGGACCAAGGACGCAACCCATTTATTTTGAAGTAAATCGGTCGAGATTTAGAGATATACCCTCCACACAAATGATGCTCCTGATTTGATTTGGCCCCGCCTGACTTTAGCCTTTCCTTACTTGTTTGAATAGAAGTTATTATAAAGCAATTTATTACAACGTAAAGATATTGCGATTGTTTGAATGATACGCATATTGTCCCAAGCTAATATAAAAGAAAATTCGAGCTAAACTCGCTTATAAACGTTTATATATTTTTATTTTTAAATTAACAGCAGCTAATTTTAGCAGACTGCAAACTCTTAATGAAAATAGGTCACATCGTTTCAGATTTAGATACAGTTATATAAAAATGTCGCATCGCAAATGTTACATCTTAGCGCTCTACAAACCACGCACTGCAAACGGAATATACAAATAGCCACCCATATTATATTCGAACATCTATTGTGGTAGTGGAATATGTGGTTCAATGTTTTGATATAGCCCTTATACAAATGTCCCATCCGATTTCTACACTCAGAGAGTTTGAATTGAAAGAAATTTAAAAATGCAAATTGTATTTTATTTAAAAAGTATTCTACATTCTTTTGTATAAGTAAAAAATGTTTATATAAAAAAGGTTACTCCAACACTTTTTCGCAGAAACGAAGAATTTCGTCTCACCAATAGATTTTTACATAATTATTAATTTAGAGGTAAACTACTTTTCAATGATTTTATTCCAACTAGATAGTTAAGCTACGGGTTAGCATCAAGCAAATTATTTGCTTTTATTAAGAATGTTTTTAGATTTCATTATGATATCATAGTTATTCTTATCTAGACTTTTTTAAAATTACTAAAAGATTTTGTTATTAAATTTCCAACCTATTATTGTAATACACAATTAAAAGTTCATAAGATATTGCTCTAGTCAAATGTCAAGAAGTGCTATCGGTTAATTAAAATGAAACTTTTCCGACCATTTTTTTGTCCATTAGCGAAATTAGCACTACACAATCTTTTTGGCAATTGGCACAATTTCAATTGTTCATAACCTTTGTGCGAAATTCAAATTCCACGATTTTTTATGTAATTTTCGTGTTTTCACGATTTTACTGCAAAATTACCATATCAGACGAGTTATTTTAAAAAGAAGTTAAAAATGCTATATTTTATTGCTTCTGAAAGTCTAGAAGGTTTTTAAAAAAGAATATGTTCGAAACCTCTCTGGGGGTTTGAACCCCCAAACCCCCCACCAGCGCACGACCCTGGGAACAGAGGGATAAAAATGGTACCAACTAAACGGCTACAGCTAGAACGATGAAATTCGTAGACACGTAAAATAAAGAGATTTCAGAAAGTCGTACTTTTAAGAAAGTAAAATGGAAAAAAGGGGATAAAATTGGTACGATCACCATAAAGTGATTCTTATTCGTAGCGGGTGAAATGGGGCAAAAAGGGATAAAAATGGTACCTATCAAACGACAACAGCCAGAAACACGAAATTCGGTGTGTACATTCCTCTAATAGAGTAGATACATAATATAAAATTATTTTTTCCAAATTCGTACTTTTAAGGGATAAAATGGAAATAGAGGGATACAAATGGTACCATGGGCATCTAAAATAATGAAATTCGGTGTATACATTCCTCTGATTGCATAGACACGTAAAATAAACAAATTTTTCGAAATTCGTACATTTTGGGGATAAAATGGAAAAAGGGGATAAAAATAGTACCCACCAAATGACCGCAGCTAGAATCATTAAATTCGGAGTATACATTCCTTTGACTACGTAGACACGAAAAATAAAAGGTTATTTTCAAATTCGTACTTTCAAGGAATACTGAACAGAGGGATAACAAGTGAGAAGGCGTTAAGTTCGGCCGGGCCGAATCTTATATACCCTCCACCATGGAGTGCATTCCACAGTATTACCAGCAGATTAAAGGATGTCGACTTTACATAGAAGTGCAGTACCATATTACGAAAATTGTGATATTTTTATGCACATTACTATATTTGTTTACTATTTCAAACTATAATGTATACATATGGGCACTGTTTAAAATCGACTACTATATAAAGGGTGATTTTTAAAGAGCTTGATAACTTTTTTTTAAAAAAAAACGCATAAAATTTGCAAAATCTCATCGGTTCTTTATTTGAAACGTTAGATTGGTCCATGACATTTACTTTTTGAAGATAATTTCATTTAAATTTTGACCGCGGCTGCGTCTTAGGTGGTCCATCCGCTTAGTCCAATTTTGGCATTTCCACGTTTTTGAGTAACAGAGACCCAATTGGTGCGAACGGCGACGAATCGAAAATTGGTGGTCATCATTAACACTGGCCGATACAGCTGCGATATTTTCTTCAGTTCGCACTCTACGTAAGCGTGTTGGTGGTTTAATGTCCAACAATGTAAATTTGGTGCGAAATTTAGTCACAATAGCCCGAATAGCCGCTTCAGTGGGTCGATTAAACTGACCATAAAATGTAAGCGCGCAATGAACTTTCTTAACAGAGCACGCATTTTGATAATAAAATTCAATAATTTGCAAGCGTTGTTCGTTTGTAAGACGATTCATGATGAAATGTCAAAGCATACTGAGCATCTTTCTCTTTGACACCATGTCTGAAATCCCACGTGATCTGTCAAATACTAATGCATGAAAATCCTAACCTCAAAAAAATCACTCTTTATAAATAAAATGCTGAAATTGTGAAAGTGAACATGCCTAAATATTAGGCGATTGTCAGTCGCCATTAGAAAGAAGCATTTTCAGATACAGACAAAGTGATAAGAAAAGTATAAATATTAAAGATATCCCAATTCGCCCCATTCTCCGCACAAATGTACAAATGTAAAAAAACCCTTTTTCGAGTCTTCATAGTCAGAATGTATACATCGAATTTCATGATTTCAACTTCAGCGGTTTGTGGTGCTTCCAAGCTACAAGAGGAATGTCCGCAACAAATTTTAACTGTATGAAAATAAGAAATTTAATTAATAAGCCAAGGCTACCAATATTTGTATACTTACTATATATATATATATATAATGGATATAATACTTCAATTCATAAAGTAAATATAAGGGAGCAATCATAAATACCCTAAATATTGTGGGATAGAGAGTGTATTTTCAGCTACAGTCGATTGGTTGGTTGTATTTCCATCCTATTTTAATTTCAAACGTATAAATTTTGAAAATACCTTATCTCTCACGTACGCAGTATAAGACAACTTCATGATTCTACCATTTTTTGTCGTAAAGGCAACAAAATAAAGTAGTTGAAAAAAAATATTTTACGTGGCTATGCAGTATACATTCCACCGAATTCCATGATTCTATCAGCGGTCATTTTGTTGGTACCATTTTTATCCCCTTTTTCCAATTTTGCCCCCTCAAGAGTACGACTATCTATAATCTCTTTATTTTACGTATCTACACAATTAGAGGGATGTACACACTGAATTTCATCATTCCAGCTGTATTCGTTTAGTTGGTACTATTTTTAACCCCTGTAGCCATTGTATCCCTTGAAAGTACGAATTTGGAAAAAACGTTTTATTTTTCGTGTCTACGCAGTTAGAGGAATGTATACTCCGAATTTCATGATTCTAGCTGCTGTCATTTGGTAGGTACTATTTTTATCCCCTTTTTCCATTTGAACCCCAAAAAGTACGAATTTTAGAAAGTTCTTTTATTTTACGTGTCTACGCAATCAGTGGAATGTATATTAGGGCGTACCTCAAAAAAAAAGTTCGCCGTACACCTTCAAATATGAAGTATTATTGAAAGGTAGTTTCAAAAAAAATTTTTTTATTTTTTTATGCCGAACGTAGGGGTCGCGCTTTTACATTTTTCTATATAACTTCTGCATTTATAAACAGATTTTAAAGTGTGATACATCGATGTTTTTATCTCGACGAGGCCGATTTTTTTGTCTTTGAAGTCATTGAGCTCAAGCACCCCCTTCTGGTACTTACCCATCATATCTCAGTTGCTACTACCCTAATGTACCACTCTAATATCAGAAAATTAAAGCTCGCATAAAATCATGAAACTCTTCCTAACGAAGTATGTCGATTTTCCCAGCAGAAAAAGTGTTAAACTATTTTTTTTCTTATTTTACCGAGAGCATTGCATGTATTTATAAGTTGTTCTTTGAATCTTCGATGTTTACAGTCGGTTGTCAAAGTGTAATACATATATTGGTGTTTTTGGCCCATGCGTTGCTAATCGGTGACCGCCATAGCTGATTCATGCACAACATGAGCAAAACTACTTTGTCACATTGTTTCCCTATTGCAAATCGTTTTACCTGTGAAGTAACGGTCTATATTTTATTGTAACAATAGAAGAAATTAGTTCAGTAATAAGGCGTTGGTGGCTCAACAAAGCATTATTAAATATTTAAATTTCCATTATACAACGATAAAAAAACTAAAAAAATGTCTTTTACGATCAGTGCATTAAACAACACTATGTTACCGACTAAGTACGATGTTATTAATTATTTCTTGTATCTGCGGCATAACACTAATCCCAATAGAAAATTGAGTGCTTTTAAACAAGAAGCTTTCAGAAGCATTACCCTTTTATGGGAGCGGGCAGGCATTCCAATTATATCGGTATCAGGTGTTCGTAAACGGTTGGATAAACTTCTAGACGATTACTATAAATTGGTTAAAAGTCCATTGAAATGCAATGTAAATGAGTGGAATAAATTGTTCTCAATTTCGCGTTGTAAGTGTGGCATAGAAAGAAATGTTCCATGCAGTTGCACCGCCTCTGATAAAATCCCAGACGATGCGAAAGACTTTTTCATCGATCAATGGGGTCCACGGCTGATGCCTTTGGATAATGTTTATCATATGATGTCGATGAAAAATTGCGGTGTTCAAACGTGCTCAATTGTTGCACCATCAAAAGCGGTATATACCGAGTTCAACAGTATTGGGTATCAACCAGGCAGCGATGAAGAGCTAGAATTTGAAGAAAATGTTGGCGATTCCTCAGAGAAGATTAAAACAACATTTACGGTGGCGGACATTTCTTTGCGTAATTTTAGTTCGGCTTTGGATCGCAGCGATACTTCAGTTCGCTACGGTGCCTTGCTTGCGACCATGTTAATAAAAGATTTAAAATTGTCTATTGCCGCAAAAGCCAAAGAAGAGTTATCTGCAGAAACAGCCGAAAATATATGTCAGTTCTTTGAAGGGCTTATCATCAATAAAAATAAAATATTTCGAGAACGTGTGAAGTTCCGTAAGGAAGCAAAAGCGGTGGCCAAATGCCATCAATTATTAAAGTGTATCTCTTTCGATGGCAAGAAAGAGCCAACTTTGAAAAAAGTAACCGAGGCAAATGTGACGCGAAATATTGTTTTAAATGAAGAACACATCACCATTGTAAAAGAGCCTGACTCCAAATTCATTGGTTATGCTACGCCCACTGATAGCTCTGCTTTGGGGATCCAGAGGAGCATCGTGGATTACTTGAGTCGTGAAAACTTCAATTTGGATGACTTAGTTGCCATAAGTTGCGATGGAACTGCTACCAACACTGGGTACAAAAGTGGAGTCATTGTGAGAATGGAACGCCATTTACAGAGACCGCTGCAGTGGTTCGTGTGCCTTTTCCACTTCAACGAGTTACCATTTAATGCGCTGTTAAGATCATTGCTTGGAAAACAGAAAGGACCTGGAATCTGGCCCGGAAGTATCGGAGAAGGCATTCAAAATTGCATACACTACCCTGTAAGTTTAATATATTAATAGTGTTTCGTGTCCGTGTGTTCCGTATACTTTACTTGTGAGCATTTTATTAATTAATAATTCGCATATTTTGTTGCTTATTCCGTTTGGTCAGGTCAAACAAAATTTCGAACGCATTACAATGGGAGAAATGCCAGCGAACATAGATGGGTGGAATATTCGAGGCGACCAGCTTTACTTGTATCGTATGGTTCGAGCCGTTCATACCGGAGAATGCGATGAAAAATTAGCCAGCGAGAAGCCCGGCGCTATTTGCAAAGCGCGCTGGCTAACAACAGCCTCTCGAATTCTGCGCTTTTATATGACGTGTACGCAACCCTCGATGGTATTGAGAAAACTGGCTCAGTTCGTTGTGAAAGTGTATGCACCATTCTGGTTTCTTGTAAAAAGCCAACCACTGGCAATTCACGGAAGTCGGAATGTTTTCCTTTATATATGTTGGATTCGTCAGTTGCCAAAAGATATTCAAGAGGTCATCCGTCCGTTCATTGAAAATAACGGATATTTTTTTCATCCTGAAAATATTTTGTTATCGATGATAACAGACCCAGATCAACTAGTGCGTTCAGATGCCTATGATAAGATTTTATCAGCCCGCAATGAAGCCACGGGAAGCATTCGACAAATGTTCGGTCCACCAGTTCATAATTTTATCAATTTTGATAGTGACTCATATTTCAATATGATCGATTGGAAACAATTTGAATTGACTGAGCCGCCATGCTTGCAGTTTTTTTCGCAAGAACAGTTAGAAGCATTCCAATTTTCAGAAGAAATTATCGATTTACCAGGTTAGCACAAGAAAAACTTAATTTGATTGCTTTCTTTGCTGAACTCATTTATTTTCACAGATTATCCATGCCATTCTCAAAACACCGAGCGTTTTGTTCATGTTGTGCATGAATCAGCTATGGCGGTCACCGATGAGCAACGCATGGGCCACATCTTTTCTAAACTTGAGAGCCGCCAAAAATACACCCAACTTGAATCGCGTCGAAATATGGTTGATTAAAATTTTAATTGTACCTTAATTTTTATATTTATTGTTCTAAGAATTGAAATATGATGCGTAAATAGTAGAAGGGGGTTGTTGAGGTCAACGACTTTAAAAACTGAAAACCTGTTATGTGCGGGACAAAAACACCAATATATGTATTACACTTTGACAACCGACTGTAAACATCGAAGATACAAAGAACAACTTATAAATACATGCAATGCTCTCGGTAAAATAAGAAAAAAAATAGTTTAACACTTTTTCTGCTGGGAAAATCGACATACTTCGTTAGGAAGAGTTTCATGATTTTATGCGAGCTTTAATTTTCTGATATTAGAGTGGTACATTAGGGTAGTAGCAACTGAGATATGATGGGTAAGTACCAGAACGGGGTGCTTGAGCTCAATGACTTCAAAGACAAAAAAATCGGCCTCGTCGAGACAAAAACATCGATGTATCACACTTTAAAATCCGTTTATAAATGCAGAAGTTATATAGAAAAATGTAAAAGCGCGACCCCTACGTTCGGCATAAAAAAATAAAAAAAATTTTTTTGAAACTACCTTTCAATAATACTTCATATTCGAAGGTGTACGGCGAACTTTTTTTTTTTTACTTGTAACCTGGTACGCTCTAATGTATATATCGAATTTCATTATTCTGGGTGCAGCCGTTAGGTTGGTACTATTTTTATCCCTCTATCCCCATTTAACCCCTTAAAAGTACGAATTTAGAAAAAATACTTTTATATTATGTATCTACTCTATTAGAGGAATGTACTCACCAAATTTCGTGTTTCTATCTGTTGTCGTTTGAAAGGTACTATTTTTATCCCTTTTCGTCCCATTTCTCACCCTACAAATAAAAATCACTCTATGGTGCCCTTTTATGCTATAAAGAGAATGCGAATTGCAAATATCAAGTAAATACAAGCTATTATGTTCAAAAAACATGCTGAAATACTCTAAATATTAGGGGTATTTTCAGTCCTTGTGAGGGAAAAATTTTTCCCTCTGGGCCGATTTCGCCCACTTTCAATCCCAACTGATCTACAACCATAAGACACATTTAGGAAAAATTTGAACCTTCTAGCTCATTTCGTTCGTCCGCTATCGTGCTTTCAACAGACAGACGGACAGACGGACATGGCTATATCGTCTTAGAATTTTACCACGACCCAGAATATATATACTTTATGGGGTCTCCGATGAATATTTCAAGGTGTTACAAACGGAATGACAAAGTGAATATACCCCCATCCTGGAGGTGGAGGGTATAAAAATGGTACGAAACAAATGGCCTCAGCTAGATTCGTGGAATTCGGTGTATACATTCCTCAGACTGCATAGACACGCAAAATAAAAAGATTTTTCCAAATTCGTACTTTATTTTGTTACTTTTACTGCAAAATGGTTGGATGAATCATAAAGTTAGGTTACGTGGCGCTGTATACGTGAGATAATGGATTTTCAAAATTTGTACTTTTGGACTTAAAATATAATGGAAATACAACTAAATGTAGCACCCACTATCTACCAATGTTTATTTTATTTAAGTTATTTGAATATATCAAGATAAGACTATTTAGTTTTTGAATTGACTTGAAGTATTATTTCGATATATATAGTGTAAACGTATTGGTAGCCTTGCATTGTAAGCGTGGTTTTAAATAATAAAAATATTATATTAATTTATAAGATTATGTTTTCAAAATTAGTATTTTTTTGGTTTGGCTATATTAAAAAAGTTGATATTTTCCTGTAACATTACTGCACTTCTACGAAAATCGACAGCCTCTGTGGAATGCAATCCATGGTGCAGGATATAAAAAGTTCGGCCCGGCCGAACTTAACACCGTTTTTACTTGTTACTTTTTTAATTGACTTGGTTTTCAATATATGTACATATAGTATATAATATATACATATACATATATATACATATATAGTAAATAGTATATAATATGTACATAAATAGTATATAAAAAAGAGCAATTGTGGAATTTTGTAATTTTGGAGACCCAATCAAACAATTGGGATAAATCGTCCTACAAGGAAAGCAAACCAAGTAGAAGTAATAATGGTGTCCCGACAAGTGCCAGTCCGGTCAAGTTGACACTTAAACGTAAGAGTTGAGCATTCGTTATAGGTAAGGAAAAATGATACAATTGTTGCCTTCTAAAGCATATGGATATTTGACCGGACAAGTTAAATTCTCTGCCGATATCCTTCCACAATATCTTCCTCAGAACCAATTTTATGGAGCCATAATTGATTTCCGTAAGTTCGGCCGATAGGGTGACACGTAGTAATTCCTGCGATGAACCCAAAGATGTATCTGAATTTGTCAAAGAAGCTGCTACATCTTTGGCCAATGTCGTGATTTCATCGGTTACGAAAGTCCAGTTAACTTGAGTAGGTTCCGGAATGCATATCAGTAGTTTTTGTCGTCTTTGTCCATGATCATACTCGCATTCGTATTCTAAGCGTATGAGCTTAGAATTCGCTACTACATCGTTAAAATCCTCTAGACATAACGAGGAAGCTTCTGCATCGTATAGCGCTTGTCTGACTGCCATTTCAAAATCTTCCATTTCCAGGAAACGCGATTCTCTTAAGACGATTCTCGAAAAAGTCAATACCATCGCAGTATTGTGCTTGTTGACAATGAATATTTGTGGGTTTATTGCTGTGACCGCAAAAGACTCCTGAAATGGAAAGATAAATGGGTAGTTAGTTCCTTCTAGTCTCTGTGCGGGACACCGAATATCTTCCCAAAGAAATCTGGCAAACTGGCTTTATTATTCCTATCCATAGAGGGGGGACCAATCTGAATTATTAAAACTACAGTGGGATCACACTGCTAAATATGTCTTACAAAATATAGGGTGGGCCATTTAATATTTTAAATTAGAATCGGCTATATAAAACCAGGACTAATTTTTTTATAAAATTTCTGGTTTTATTGGAATGGTTGAACTTTGCCATTTAATAATGGAACACAATACCGCTCATATGACTACCACGACTGGCTCGGTAATACCTCATCCGGTTAAACCATTTTTTCAGTACAACCCAAAATCCACACCAAACAATCTCGTTGTGGATGCATTATCTTCACAATAGTCACACGTGGGTTCTCGGAACCCCATATGCGGCAATATTGCTTATTGACATAGCCACCGAGATGAAAATGAGCTTCATGAAGGCTGAACTGAAGGCCGATCTCTTCTTGAAAATGTTCCACGTAAACTTCTTACAGTTTGCGTTAAAGACTCGCTACTTTGGAGGTAAGTTTTTAATATTTCAAACATACACCTGAAAATAACCACAATAAAAAATGTTATTCTACCTTTCAAAGTCAAAGTAATCGGTAGTTCAATGTTTAAATTTTAAATGGCCAAACCTATAAATAACAGATTCAATGTGATAGCTGAGCATATAATAGGGCTGTTTTACTTTAAGCCGTAATAACAAGCTGTGATAACAAAAACGTTAATAAAAAGTTAATTTTTTATTCGAAATAAAAATTATTTTTTTGCATTGTCGCCAACTAGAATATAAATATTTGTATCAAAACAAATTTTCAAAAAAAAAATCTTTTTTGTTGCCTTTTTTGGACTTAGCCTCGATAACCATAATTTTGACTTACACTGGATAATTATCCAGGCTAAGTACAATTTTTTTTAACATAAAATTATTTTTTGAAAATTAGTTTTTATACACACAAACGATATTGCTATTGGCGACAAATTTAGAAAATAATTTTTTTTTTTGAGTTAAATTTTAACTTCTTATTTAGGTTTTTGTTATCGCAGCTTAGTTATCTAGTCTTAAAGAAAAACAGTCCTAATATCAAAGCGGGTTTAGACCAAACCGATCAACCATTGACCAAATATTCTTATTGAGACAAACATTGGAGAAGTGTTATGAATGAATGGAAAAGACATTCACATGCTCATGATCAACTTTTAACAAGCTTTTTGATTCAGTCCACAGAACAATGATAGAACCAATATTTATTAATAATGAAATTCATCTTCACTAGATGAATAAACTACACTGAAAGAATTATCTTCATATTATTTATGATTTTGTCTTAACCTCAGTGCAAATTTTCATTGAAAAGTCGACAAAGAGACACTTCATAAAATACATGAAACATGTTTCATAAAGCACAAATCAATGTAAAGTGTCATAGAATTTATGCAACATTTCTTAGAAACTATGAAATGCAGTTCTTTATTCGATGAACTTTTGTCATACAAGTTCTTTTTTTCATAATATGATTTATGAAAATTTTCATAGATTTTTTTGTAAAGAAACTTCATTAATTTTATGAAAAAGTTACATAAATGTTATTAATTTATGCTGAAGTTTCCAATAAAAACAAAAAAGCAAAAAAAGTTCAGACTTGTTGACTAACCAAGCAACACACACCATCATTGCGAGAGTCTTTGCAATGAGTATGTCTTTGACCTAAATGTACCCTGAGTACATACTTATGCCAGAGTTAACAGAGTACAAATGAGAATTGCTAACAGTCAACCGAATAAAGTCGACACACCAAAGATGTAGTTGTAAGTTATGAAACATTTCATAAAAACTATGAAATCCTTCATTATATTTATAAATACATTTCATAACCCAAATATTTTATTGTTTATGACATATTTCATAGTCTTTAAGAATTGTTTCTTTAATACAATGAAATCTGTCTTTGATCTTATGAAACTAATTTAACAATTTTGTTCTATGAACTATGAACGGTTTATGAAATTCTTACTTTTGGGACAAAAAGGGATAAAAATGGTACCAATGATACTACAACAGCTAGAATCAGATGAATGTATACACCGAATTTCATTATTCTAGGTGTAGCCGTTTGGTTGGTACCATTTTTATCCCTCCGTACCCATTGTATACCTTGAAAATTTGGAAAAAAACTTTTATTTTTCATGTCTACGTAGTCAAAGGAATTGGTCATTTGGTTAGTACTATTTTTATACCCTTTTTCTATGTTGACCCCAAAAAGTACAAATTTCGAAAAATTTGTTTATTTTCCGTGTCTACACAGTGAGAGGAATGCATACTCCGAATTTCATGACTCTAGCTTCGGTCAATTGATTGGTACTATTTTTATCCCCTTTTTTCATTTTAACCCCAAAAAGTACAAATTTTGAAAAATCCGTGCATTTTTCTTGTCTATGCAATCAGAGGAACGTATACACCGAATTTCATTATTCTAGGTACAGCAGTTTGGTTGGTACCATTTTTATCCCTCTAGTCCCATTTTACCCCTTAAAAGTACGAATTTGGAAAAACTACTTTTATATTATGTATCTACTCAATTAGAAGAATGTACACACCGAATTTCGTGTTTCTAGCTGTTATCGTTTAATATGTACCATTTTTATCCATTTTTTGCCCCATTTCACCCCCTACAAATAAGAATCACTTTATGGTGCACGTTTTTGCTACAAGGGTAATGCACATACCAAATATCAAGCCAATATAAACAGACATATTCAAAAAACATGCTTAAATACGCTAATATATTAGGTATTATTATGGGTATTTTTAGTCCTTGTGAGGGAAACATTTTTCCCTTTGGGCCGATTTCGCCCCGTTTCAATCCCAACCGATCTACGACTATAAGACGCATTTATGGAAAATTTGAACATTCTAGCTCCTTTCGTTTAGATGCTAGCGTGCTTTCAACAGACGGACGGATGGACGGGCATGGCTAGATCGTCTTAGAATTTTATGACGATCAAGAATATATATATTTTATAGGGTCTCAGGTCGATATTTTAAGGTGTTATAAACGGAATGACAAAGTTAGTATACCCCCATCCTGGTGGTGGAGGGTATAATAAAAAATGCAATACAATTTGTTAGTTTTTGAATTCAGAAAGCCCAAATACATCAGAAAATTTTTATTGTACAGTGTAACTTACCCAATCCGTAGAAAACTCCGTAGTTAAAAAGACGGCTTTTAAGGCAATGTCAGGATGTTTTGACATCATTTCATACTATTGAAATAATTAATATAAAAGAAATGCGAAACATGCGTAGATAGATATTTCTCTCACTCACCCCATATGCGGCGGCTTTAATTAACAGCGATTTGATATTCCTTTTCTCAACAATACCACCTTCCAAGCGCATCTCTTTGGCTTTGGCACAAAAATTATTCAATTCAACAGAAATGTTTTCAATATGAACGACCACATTCCGAATACAGAATAAACTGGCATTGCTAAAACATGCACTTTGCGGATTTCGTTCCTCCGCTGATCCATGTTTCATAGATGTTTTCATGTAGTTTTTGATACGAATGTCACGTATATGAATGGAAAATCGTTTTCTTTGTCGTGTGTTGAAGAGTCTGAAGCTCAGATGGATTTCTCCTATGGTCTGAAAACAAAACAAAAGACATGATAAATAACACTTTCAGAGGGATAAAAATAGTACCAGCCGCTAGAATAATGAAATTCGGTATATATTTACATTCATTCCATTAGAGATTATGCCATTTAATCCATTTAATGTAATCATCCCATTAAATTTTTATAAGTTCGAGCTTTTAAGGGGCCATTTTGGGCGTAAATATAGATAAAAATGGTACCAATCAAACGGAAACGAAATTCGATGTATGCATTCCGCTGACTGCATAGACGCACATGTATGTTTTTCGAATCTGTCTGCTTACATATACTTGATATTTGGATAGTGCATTCCTCTTACAGCAAATTCGCGCACCATAAAGTGATTTTTATTCGTAGAGGGTGAAATGGAGCAAAAAGGGATAAAAATGGTACCTATCAAACGACAACAGCTAGAAACACGAAATTCGTTATGTAAATTCCTTCAATTGAGTGGATACATAATATAAAAGTATTTTTTTCCAAATTCGTACTTTTAAGGGGTGAAATGGGAATAGAGGGATAAAAATGGTACCAACCAAACGGCTGCACCTAAAATAATGAAATTCGATGTATACATTCTATTGATTGCGTAGACACGAAAATAAAGAGATTTTTCGAATTCGTACTTTTTGGGATTCAAATGGAAAAAGGGGATAAAAATTGTACCAACCAAATGACCGCAGCTAGATTCATGAAATTCGGAGTATACATTCCTCTTCCTGCGTAGACACGAAAAATAAAAAAGGATACAGCGATACAATGGGAACAGAGGGATAAAAATTGTACCAACTAAACGACTACAGCTAGAATGATAAAATTCGGTGTGTATATTCCTCTAATTGTGTAGACATGTAAAATAATGAAATTTTCGAAAATCGCACTTTTAAGGGGACACGCACTGCATGGACACGCAAAATAAAACTATATTTCCAAAGTCGTACTTTATTTTGTTGCTTTTACGACAAAATGGATAGAATCAGTTAGCTTATCTTGCACTGTGTTCGAGACAGATAATGAATTTTCAAAATTTGTACTTGTATTTAGCAAATTCATACGCCTACCAAACGGGAGATGAAAAAATTTCGCAAAGTTTAGTGGTAAATGATTCAATTCAGACCAAGCCACCAAGCGATTAATATCCTCCTAAATTTGGATAGAATCAAGAGGAAGAGAAATTTTAGAAAACAGTTTAATGTCATCCGCATAAATTAGATAATTAAAATACTTGAAGCAAGAACTTATATCATTAATAAAAATGTTAAAGAGAAGGGGACCCTATATGCTCCCTTGAGGAATACCCGACGTGGCGAGATATATATCCGATATCGCATTATCAATAGCCACAAAACAACGTCTTTCATATAAATATGACCTAAACCACTTGATCAGGGCAGGTGGAAACCCAATTTTAGCTAACTTCAAGAGAAGTATATTATGCGGAACCTTGTCAAACGCTTTACAAAAATCGAAGTAAATTGTATCTACTTGGTGACCCAATTCAATGCTATTACTACATTAATTAGTAAAAACTAATATATTAGATGTAGTTGAACGATTTTTCATAAATCCATGTTGAGATTCAGATAAAAATCGGCAAACAAAAGAGAATAAGTTATCATAGACTAAGTGTTCAAATAACTTGGCAACATTGGCTAATTTAGAAATTGGCATATAATTGCAAATGTCCCCCTTAGGACCAGATTTATGTATTGGAGTAATAGCGGAAATTTTCCAGCAATCAAAAAAGAAGCCAATATTTAAAGAATAATTAAAGATATACTGCAATGGGAAGCTGACAGAAGATGAACATTTTTTCAGAAATAAAGCTGAAATACCATCATTATCTAACCTTGCCGACTCATTAATATCAGATAAACTAGATATAATATCACTCTCAGAAATATTAAAAAAAGTTAAATCTGAGACTGCAGTAATATAGTCCAAAAGAGCGAAATCCATCAATTGTGAACCCGATTCAAAATAGGAACTAAAGAAATTAGCATGGTCTTGAACTAAGCAAGCCCGCTCACCACCAAAAAACATGGAAGAAGGGAAATCACTACTTTTCTTTTTAGATTTTATGAAACTCCAAAATGCCTTAGGATTACAACTAATCTTATTTTCAAACCTTATAATATACTGCTTATAAAGAAATTTGTTCAAAAATTAAAATTCTCTAGAATAATGTGCATGCATTCTTTTACTGTACACTGAATTTGTGGATTTAGCGATTTTGTAGAATTTATTTCTCAAATTCTTCAGTTTTTTTAGGCCAGGAGTGTACCAGGGGAGTTTATACTTTTTTGGCTTTGAAAGAGGTATATTAGCGAACATAATATCTATTATTATGTTAATAAAAGTAGAATAACAATCATGAATTGATCACGATATCAATATGAAACCTGATTTAAATTTTACAATTTGTTTTTTTTTTTTGCCTGGCGAAGGGGGTGTTGTTCAGCTAGTACACAATATTTCCATGTTGAATTTTTGAAAAAGTAACCTAAAGCTACTTTATCGTTTTCTTTTCGAACCCGAGTGTTTTGATAGGGGACAAAACTATTATGAGCTGAGCTAATGTAAATTCTAACTTACCACATTAAAGCCGTTTATGTTGACATGCACATCAGTAAAGATCCAACACAGGCCGATGTGCACTTTGCCGACTTTAGCGTTCCACCTTTTCAGCAAAATCCATTTGATAAATTCTGGTAGCACCCTAAAAGGGAACAAACAAAAATTTGAAAAATAGAATAATCATAAACATTTAGCCAGGAGGGCTTAGGGATAGGAGAGGGAAAGGGACTATATATAAATCGGAACCGATCTGACCCACTTTCAACATAGATGATTCTAGTTGAAAAATAAAGAGTTGTACCAAATTTGATGAAAATCGGTTAGAATATGTGGTCTCTAGAGCGGAAAAATGAAATCGAGTGCGATATTTGTATGGGAGCTATATCTAAATCTGAACCGATCTGACCCACTTTCACTATAGATGTTTCTAGTTGAGATATAAGGTGTTGTGCCAAATTTGAAGAACATCGGTTAGAATATGTGGTCTCTAGAGCGGAAAAAGTCAAATGGAGAGCAATAATTGTATGGGACCTATATCTGACCTACTTTCACCGTAGATGTTTCCAGTCGAAGTATAATGTACTGTTGCAAATTTGAAGCAAATTGAATAAAATATGTGGTTTCTTGAACGGAAAAAGTCAAATCGAGAGCGACATTTGTACGGGAGCTATATCTAAATCTGAACCGATTTGCAGCAAATTCAAATATGTTCGCCCTTGGCCTGTAAAACTTACTTGTGTCAATTTTTGTTAGGATCGGAAAATAATTGCGACCTATACCTTGATTACAAGAATATATGGACGGACAGACAGGCGGACATTGCTAAATCGACTCTGAAAGTGATTCTAGGCCTATCTGTATATTAAACGATGGTTCTATCTCGTTTCCTTTTAGGTGTTACAAACAAATGCACAACGGCATAATACCCTAGTGGAGGGTATAACAAAAATTGCTTGAATTTTGCAGACATGCACACAATCAGCATGATCACACTTGACAGCCCATATAATTCGTCATTTTGTAACTTTTCCAATTATATTTTTTTTATATTGCCCAAAGTGTCCTCTATATGTGTACATTAAAAGTTTTTTCCTAAGTTTAATAATTGCCGCACAATATACGAAAGTTGTAAAAGATTTGACTATATTAGTGGATGGAGGACCTTAAAATAAGAAGAAAATTGGTGGGCATGTTATCTCGCTTTGTTGTCGAACGTCAAAGTTTAAAAAATATTGATTTTTCTTTTGTAAAATGAGAATACGAAAAAAATATTTTTTTTTGATAACTATCATAAAATAAAAATAAAATAAATAAAACTTTAAAAAATATAACGCGGTTATACCAATCCACTTCAATATTTTCATAGTAATTAAAAATGCCCTCAAAACAAGGTATACATCATAAAAATTGGTTTAGAATTTCAGAAGATACAGACGATTGAATGAAAACACCTTTTTGAAAAAATTGTATTTCTTCACTGATAAATTGGCCATAACTCGTGAAAATAAAATTTCTAATCTTTTTCCAAAAATACTTATACAACATTTTTATGAGAAGAATACATACACAAACTTTCAAAAGAATCGCAGCTATCGAGATAAAAAACCGTACCGGCTCGGCATGGAATGACTCATATTTCTCTTTTCGACTTCTTTAATGTGTGTTGCACTTTAATATATTATGTTAGACAAGTATAAAGCCATCTACTATCTATATATTTGTATACACTCCACCTAAGGTTGAGGGTATATTCACTTTGCCATTCCGTTTGTAACACCTGGAAATATTCAACGGAGACCCAATAAAGTATATATATTCTGGGTCGTGGTAAAATTCTAAACGATTTAGCCATATCCGTCCGTCTGTTGAAAGCACGCTAGCATCTAAACGAAAGGAGCGTTTGGACATCCAAATTATTCACAAATGCGTCTTATAGTCGTAGATCGGTTGGGATTGAAATCGGTCCAAATGAAAAAAATTTCCCTCATAAGGACTAAAAATACGCATAATAACCCCTAATATTTTAGAGTATTTAAGCATATTTTGTCAATATTTCTGCTTGTACTTACTTGATATTGGGTATGCGCATTCCGCCTATAACAAACTCGTGCACCATAAAGTGATTTTTAATCATAGGGGGTGAAATGGGGCAAAAAGGGATAAAAATGGTATATAGCAAACTACGACAGCTAGAAACACGAAATTCGGTGTGCACATTACTCTAATTGAGTAGATGCATAATATAAAAGTATTTTTTCCAAATTCGTACTTTTAAGGGGTAAAATGGGAATAGAGGGATAAAAATGGTACCAGCCAATCGGCTGCATCTAGAATAATGAAAATCGGTGCGTACATTCCTTTGATTGCGTAGACACGTAAAATAAACGGATTTTTTCGAAATTCGTACTTTTTGGAGTTAAAATGGAAAAAGGGATAAAAATAGTACCAACCAAATGGTTGAAGCTAGAGTCATGGAATTCGGTGTATACATTCCTCTGACTGCGTAGACACGCAAAATAAAAGGTTTTTTCCAAATTCGTACTTTCAAGGGATACAATGGGTGCAGAGGGATAAAAATAGTACCAACTAAACGACTACAGCTAGAATGATTAAATTCGGTGTGTACATCTCTCTAGTTGCGTAGACGCGTAAAATAAAGAGATTTTAGAAAGTCGTACTCTTAAGGGGGTAAAAGAGGAAAAAGGGGATAAAAATGGTGCCAACCAAGTGGCCGCAGCTAAAATAGTGGAATTCGGTGTATATATTCCTCTGACTGCATAGACACGCAAGATAAAAAAATAATAATTCGTATTTTTTACTTTTACGGCAAAAATTGGTTGAATCATGAAGTTAGGTTATCTTGCACTATGTACGTGAGATAATGGATTTTCAAAATTTTTACTTTGGAAATTAAAATAGAATGGAAATACAATCAACTGTGGCACCTACTATCTACCAATATTTATGGTATTTAAGATTTTTTGAAAATATAAATATAAGAATATTTATTTTTTGAATTGACTTGAACTATTATTTCGATATATATATAGTGCAAACGTATTAGCAGCCTTGTCTTATAATAATAATATTATATTTATATATTTGGTTTGAAATAATAAAAATATTATATTTATTTATAATTATTTTATTTTTTCAATATTTGTATTTATTTTGGTTTGGCTATATTAAGAAATATATATATTTTCCTGTAATAATACTGCACTTCTACGACATGGTGGAGGGTATATAAAGTTCGGCCCGGCCGAATTTAACGCCGTTTTTACTTGTTGAATGAAAACTATAACGTCTGAAGCTTATCTACAGCTCCAGGTATTTGGTATCGTATGAATAATCTACGTCAGTCGATTCTCATTAATTTCATCATTTACTTATATTCCATCAGTCAACGAAATGCACTGCATTTATGGGGGACAGCCCCTGAGTGTTGGTTCAGTGAAGAAAAAGTATCCAAGTATTTTGTTGCAAAGTCGCTGCGAAGCCACTTGTAATAAATGCCGTCCTGTCATTTGCTAACAAAATTGTCATTCTACAAAATCTAGTCTTGCGCCAGGACAATATCCCAATGAAGTTTTGTATCCGTATTGAGTTTGACACCAAAACCAGAATTTTTATGAAAACAATATAATAATTTCTAAAATGCCTGGCTATAGTTACCATAAATTTCCACTTTACGTTGTTCGGAGTTAGCAAGAGTTTTAACAGGATATCGACTAAATCTATGTGAAACGGCACAGAAAATTTCCTTAGGTTCTCAGATTTTAGTGAAAGTTTGCAATTTTGCATTTATGATTAAGGATTTCTGATTTTCTAAAAATATGAAATTGTAAACACTAGGGTGGATCACTATTTTTGGTGCAAATATCTCGATTTGAATAGTTTTCTTTTGTATTTATAAGTGTCTCCGTACTTACACAAATAATGTACATAAAATAATACACAATATAAACAACACACTCATAGTCACAAGTCTATAGAATCCGTTCTTGCACTCGCTGTCCGTTGAATGTGCTCTAGCTATGTAATTGAATGGGATCCAGATGCATGAAAGATAACATCGATCCAAATGGCTCTACTTAATGTTAAATCGATCTAAATTTTAGACGAAAATCGATTTTTAAATTGAAAAATCGATTTCTTTGCAGCCAATTTTAGAGAACGAGGAGGTCAGCAATGATTATGTAGAGAAGGAAAATGTTATTTTTTATACCCTACACCACTTCGTGGAATAGGGTATTATAAGTTAGTTTCGCGCCAAATGTTTGTAACACCAAGAAATAATCGAGCTAGACCCACCTTTAAGTATACGGATCGGCTTAGAATCACCAGCTGAATCGATTTACCGATGTCTGTCTGTACGTCCGTCCGTCTGCTGTCCATCTAAGCTTGTTCGCACTCTACAGGTCGCATTTGCTGTCCGATTATCATGAACTTTGGCAGAAGTTACTTTTTTTGGCCAAGGACGATCGGTATTGAATTTGGAGGAAATTGGTTCAGATTTAGATATAGTCCCCATACAAATGTCGCTCCCGATTTGACATTTTCCGCTCTAGAAACCACATCTTGTACCCGATTTTCTTTAAATTTGGCACAATATCTTATAATCTAACTAGAAAAACTATGATGAAAGAGGCTAAGATCGGTTCAGATTTAGATATAGCCCTCATACAAATGTTGCTCCCGAATTTTTAACCGATTTTGGCCAAACTTTACATATTATATTTCACCAATAAAGATATACCCCAAACAAATGTCCTTTCCGAGTTAACATTTTTGTCAAACACATACATTTACAGGATTCAAAAATCCTTCCCGATTTCACTTTTTTACCGAATTGAATTGTAATGAGATGTTTGGGTGATGCCCATATGTCCATACTTTGGTATAACCCAAATGGGGCCCTTTCTGATCTATTACAGCTCTAGAAACTACATCTTACATCGGACATCATCTTACATCAAATTTTGCAGATCATGATATAATTTGTTTTTGTCTGTCGGATAATTGGATCAATTACCATATTATTAACCATATTCGTTAAATATGGCTAAAGATGAATTTAAGTATACTGAATAATTTATATGAACTACATGAAATTGCTCCCATGGAATACCTGGGTTTAGTAATCAAAGCGAGGTACATAGACAGGGAGTGGTGTAGGGTATTACATAGTCGGCCCCGCCCGACTTTAGCCTTTCCTTACTTGTTTTAATACAGCCAAACTAAAACAGTTAAATATTAAAAAATAATTTTATTAATAAATATAAAATTGTAATTATTTTAAAACACGCTTATAAGACAAGGCTACCAATATGTTTATATAGTATATATATATCGAAATAATACAGCAAGTCAATTCAAATAGTAAATAGAAGGCAGGAATCTTCAACAAGTAGGAAGGCGTTAAGTTCGGCCGGGCCGAATCTTATATACCCTCCACCACGGAGTAAAGATTAAAGGATGTCGACATAGAAGTACCGAACCATATTACGAAAATTGAGATATGTTTATGCACATTACTATATTTGATTACTATTTCAAACTATAATGTATACTTATGCGCGCTGTTTAAAATCTACTACTATATAAAGAGTGATTTTTTTGAGGTTAGGATTTTCATGCATTAGTATTTGACAGATCACGTGGGATTTCAGACATGGTGTCAAAGAGAAAGATGCTCAGTATGCTTTGACATTTCATCATGAATCGTCTTACAAACGAACAACGCTTGCAAATTATTGAATTTTATTATCAAAATGCGTGCTCTGTTAAGAAAGTTCATTGCGCGCTTCCATTTTATGGTCAGTTTAATCGACCCACTGAAGCGGCTATTCGGGCTATTGTGACTAAATTTCGCACCAAATTTACATTGTTGGACATTAAACCACCAACTCGCTTACGTAGAGTGCGAACTGAAGAAAATATCGCAGCTGTATCGGCCAGTGTTAATGATGACCACCAATTTTCGATTCGTCGCCGTTCGCACCAATTGGGTCTCTGTTACTCAAAAACGTGGAAATGCCAAAATTGGACTAAGCGGATGGACCACCTAAGACGCAGCCGCGGTCAACATTTAAATGAAATTATCTTCAAAAAGTAAATGTCATGGACCAATCTAACGTTTCAAATAAAGAACCGATGAGATTTTGCAAATTTTATGCGTTTTTTTTTTAAAAAAGTTATCAAGCTCTTAAAAAATCACCCTTTATCAATACAATGCTGTAATTGTGAAATTGAACATGCCTAAATATGAGGTGATTGTCAGTAACCATTAGGGAGAAGCATTTTCAGATACAGACAAAGTGACTGTATTATTTTGATAAGAAAAGTACAAATTTTAAAGATATCCCCATTCGCCCCATTCTCCGCCCAAATGTACAAATTTGAAAAAAAAACTTTTTGTTTCGAGTCTTCATAGTCAGACCACCGAATACACACCGAATATATACACCGAATTTCATGATATCAACTTCAGCGGTTTGGAAGGTCCCATTTTTATCCGTCTTTTTCAATTATATCCCTTAAAAGTACGATTTTCGAAAAATCCCTCTATTTTACGTGTCTATGCAATCAGAGGGATGGATGTACACACCCAATTTCATGATTCTAGCTGTTGTCGTATCATTGGTACCATATTTTATCCCTTTTTGTCCCATTTCGCCCGCTAAAACTTTTATTTTCTTTGTGGTGCCTCCAAGCTACAAGAGGAATGTCCGCAAAAAATTTCTAATGTATGAAAATCAGAAATTTAATTAATAAGCCAAGACTATCAATATTTTTATACTATGTATATACATATATAATGGAAATAATACTTCAATTCATAAAGTAAATATAAGGCAGCAATCATAAATACCCTAAACATTGGGGACAGAGAGTGTATTTTCAGCTACAGTGGTTTTGTTGGTTGTATTTCCATCCTATTTTAATTTCAAAAATATAAAATTTGAAAAGACCATATCTCTCACGTACGCAGTATAAGACCACTTCATGATACTACATTTTTGTCGTAAAAGTAACTAAATAAAGTACGAATTTGGATTTTTACGTGGCTATGCACTCAGAGGAATTTATACTCCGAATTCCAAGATATTATTTGCGGCCATTTTGTTGGTACCATTTGTATCCCCTTTTTCGCATTTTACTCCTTAAAAGTACGACTTTCGAAAATTTCATTATTCTAGCTGTAGCCTTTTAGGTGGTACCATTTTTATCCCTCTGCTCCCATTGAATCCCTTGAAAGTACGAATTTGGAAAAACGTTTTTTTTCGTGTCACTCAGTCAGAGGAATGTATACCGCGAATTTCATGGTTCTAGCTGCATCCATTTGTTTGGTACAATTTTTATCCCCTTTTTCCATTTTACACCCTAAAAGTACGAATTTCGAAAATTTCCTTTATTTTATATGTGTACGCAATCAGAGGAATATATACACCGAATTACATTATTCTAGGTGCATCCGTTTGGTTGGTACTATTTTTATCCCTCTATCCCCATTTAACCCCTTAAAAGTACAAATTTAGAAAAAATACTTGTATATTATGTATCTACTCTATTAGAGGTATGTACACGCCAAATGTCGTGTTTCTATCTGTTGTCGTTTGATAGGTACTATTTTTATCCCTTTTCGTCCCCTACAAATAAAAATCACTCCATGGTGGCCTTTTATGCTATAAAGGGAATGCGAATTGCAAATGTCAAGTAACTACAAGCTATTGTGTTCAAAAAACATGCTGAAATACTCTAAATATTAGGGGTATTTTCAGTCCTTGTGAGGGAAAAATTTTTCCCTCTGGGCCGATTTCGCCCACTTTCAATCCCAACCGATCTGCAACCATAAGAAACATTTAGGAAAAATTTTAACCTCCTAGCTCATTTCGTTCGGCCGCTTTCTTCAAAATTGTCAAAACAGCTTATATTTTAACTAAGAACAGCTATTGTAAAAATACGATAGATCGGTTCAGATTTATATATAGCTCCCATACAAATGTCTCCTCCGATTTGATTCTTTACGCTCTAGAAACCGCAAACTTTGACAGATTTTCTTCAAATTTGGCAAAACAACTTAAATTTCAACTAAAAAATCTCTGGTGAAAATGGGTCAGATGAGTTCAGATATATATGTATATCTATATACATAAAAGAGTTGCGTTACTGACTGACTTATCATTAACCAGCCCACAGAGCAAACGGCTGAAACCAGGCTTATGAAATTTTCAGAGTAGTTCCCAAATATAACGTAGACGTCGACTAAGAAAGGGTTTTACGAAATTCGTACTTTTAGGGGGTAAAATGGGACAAAAAGGGATAAACATCGAACCTTCGTCCTGACTAAACGGCAGTAGCTAGAAACATGAATTTCGGTGTGTTCCTTGCACTGACCATGCAGAAGAGCTACAAATAGGGATTTTTCGAAATTTGTACTTTTAAGGGAGGAAAGAGACAAAAAGGGATAAAAATGGTACCAATTTGAGAATTGCAGCTAGAATCGTGAAAATCGGTATTTACATTTCTCTGACAACGTAGACTTGCAATATAAATGGATTTGGTATGTAAATTTCTCTGACCATGTAGAAGCGCGTTAAAATAACGTCTTTTAACATCAGCTAATGTTTCAAATGGAAACAACTAAGCGAAAGTGGGTCACATCGGTTCAGATTATATATTATATGATTATTTCCGCTCTAGAAGCCACATATTTAACACTCCATAAAATTTGGGAAAGCGTCTAATATTTCAACTAGAAAACCTTTGCTAAACATGGGTCAGATCGGTTCAGATTTGTATATAGCTGTCATTCATAGTTTGTGTTCAAATTTTCTTACAAATACAGATAGAATTATGGAATTTGTAGTATATTCTCCTCTTATAGCTGCATCATATATCACCCAGTTCAAATGTAATGACACTTTTTATATCCTACACCATAGGGTATAATGACTAAGTGTAGGGTATCATATAGTCGGCCACGCCCGACTTTAACCTTCCTTACTTGTTTTATTTTATGTATGTACTCAATTAGAGGAATCTACACACGAATTTCGTGTTTCTAGCTGTTGTCGTTTGATTTTAACGTTTTTGTTATCGGGGGAATGCGCATACCCAATATCAAGTAAGTACAAGCACACATAATGAAAAACAAGTAAGGAAAGGCTAAAGTTGGGCGGGACCGACTATATAATACCCTACACCCCTCCCTGCGTATGTACCTCGCTTTGATTACTAAACCCAGGTATTTCATGGGAGCAATTTTATGTAGTTCATATAAATTATACAGTTACTATAAATTCATCTTTAGTCATATTTAACGAATATGGTTAATAATATAATGGTAATTGATCCAATTATCCGACAGACAAATACAAATTATACAGTAGTAATAGGATGAATCGGACCGGTAAAAAAGTGAAATCGGGAAGGATTTTTGCATCCTGTAAATGTATGTGTTTGACAAAACATGGAACGCTTTCACCATGTATGTTTATTGACGAAATGAAATATGTAAAGTTTGGCCAAAATCGGTTTAACATTCGGGAGCAACATTTGTATGAGGTCTATATCTAAATCTGAACCGATCATACCCACTTTCAGCATAGGTGTTTCTAGTTCGATTATAAAATGTTGTGCCAATTTTAAAGAAAAACGGGTACAATATGTGGATTTTAGAACGGAAAAAGTCAAATCGGGAGGGACATTTGTATGGGGGCTATATCTAAATCTGAACCGATCTAACCCGCTTTCGCCACAGGTATTTCCAGTTTGATGATAAGGTGCTTTATGTGGTGTAGGGTATAAACATACTTAAATAAATATTAGTGGTTATTATGGGTATTTTCAGTGCTTGTGAGGGAATAATTTTTCTCTGTGAAACGATTTCGCTCAGTTGCAATCCCAACCGATCTACGACTATAAATTGGAAAATAATATGGAAAATTTTGACGTCATAGCTCCTTTCGTTTAGATGCTAGCGTGCTTTCAACAGACGGACGGACATGGCTAGATCGTCTTACAATTTTATGACGATCAAGAATATATATAAAGGGTGACTTTTTAAGAGCTTGATAACTTTTTTAAAAAAAAAAACGCATAAAATTTGCAAAATCTCATCGGTTCTTTATTTGAAACGTTAGATTGGTCCATGACATTTACTTTTTGAAGATAATTTCATTTAAATGTTGACCGCGGCTGCGTCTTAGGTGGTCCATTCGGAAAGTCCAATTTTGGGCAACTTTTTCGAGCATTTCGGCCGGAATAGCCCGAATTTCTTCGGAAATGTTGTCTTCCAAAGCTGGAATAGTTGCTGGCTTATTTCTGTAGACTTTAGACTTGACGTAGCCCCACAAAAAATAGTCTAAAGGCGTCAAATCGCATGATCTTGGTGGCCAACTTACCGGTCCATTTCTTGAGATGAATTGTTCTCCGAAGTTTTCCCTCAAAATGGCCATAGAATCGCGAGCTGTGTGGCATGTAGCGCCATCTTGTTGAAACCACATGTCAACCAAGTTCAGTTCTTCCATTTTTGGCAACAAAAAGTTTGTTAGCATCGAACGATAGCGATCGCCATTCACCGTAACGTTGCGTCCAACAGCATCTTTGAAAAAATACGGTCCAATGATTCCACCAGCGTACAAACCACACCAAACAGTGCATTTTTCGGGATGCATGGGCAGTTCTTGAACGGCTTCTGGTTGCTCTTCTCTCCAAATGCGGCAATTTTGTTTATTTACGTAGCCATTCAACCAGAAATGAGCCTCATCGCTGAACATTTCGAACACATGAACACATTTCGAACCGAACACTGATTTTGGTAATAAAATTCAATGATTTGCAAGCGTTGCTCGTTAGTAAGTCTATTCATGATGAAATGTCAAAGCATACTGAGCATCTTTCTCTTTGACACCATGTCTGAAATCCCACGTGATCTGTCAAATACTATTGCATGAAAATCCTAACCTCAAAAAAATCACTCTTTACATACTTTATAGGGTTTCAGGTGGATATTTCAAGGTGTTACAAACGGAATGACAAAGTTAGTATACCCCAGGAGGTAGAGGGTATAAGAAAAAAATAAAAATCAAATATGGCGCATCTTCTCCAGAGCCCAATCGGGGAACGTACGTCGCGTCAAATGGTCCATCGGCTTCAATTCTTGAGTGAGCTTGATCTTGTATGGGTGTAAGTCAAGATTCTTAGGCAAAATTCGCCATCAAGTTTTAAAGTTGCGGTCACCGACTCCGAATTACGGTAGTACATTTTTCTTCTTCAGCTGTTGTTGTTTTATTATTTATTTTTATTTTATTTTCCCAATATTTCGGTTGCCTTCGTCAACCATCATCAGTAGTACATTTTTATAATTTGAATACGTTTTTCGTTCATGTACTTTACCCAAAGACCTAAAAGCATAAAGACTGAGCATGACGTGAGCACAAATTAAATGTAGATGGTACAAAACTTGCAAATATTCACCATCTCACCATCTTTGTGGGCTGAATATTCCAATTTTCCAATAATACTATGAGGACAGCTATTGTATATATTTTTTATTTTCCCATATGCTCAGTCTTTATGGTTCTAGGTCTTTGTTTTACCATGATGAAAATGTTGAGTTTACTGAAAAAAGGAAAGTAACCGTTAGATGATCAGTGAAATAGTGCGTTCACCAATTAAATTCAAAGTTGTCAAGTTCCTATTGGAAAACCCTTTATTAATAGGGATGTAGACACAAATATTCAAAACAATCGAAGCTATCGAGTTCAAAAAACGTACCGCATGACGTGGAATGACTCATATGTATATTGTTTAATTTTTACGGATGAGTTGTTTTTTTTATACACTCCACAAGAGTATTATGTCTTTGTGCATTTGTTTGTAACACCCAAAAGGAAGAGAGATATACCCATTGTTAATTATACCGATCGACTTAGAATCACTTTCTGAGTCGATTTAGCAATGTCCGTCTGCCTATCTATTGTTGTAATCAAATTACAGGTTGCAATTATAGTCCGATCTTAACAAAAATTGGCCCAAATAAGTCAAGGACGAACGCTATTTAATTTGAGGCAAATCGGTTCATATTTAGATATAGCCCCCATACAAATCTCGCTCCCGATTTGACATTTTCCGCTGTAGAAACGACATATTGTACCCGATTTTATTTAAATTTAACACAACACCTTATAATCCAATTAGAAACACCTGTGCAGAAATTCGGTAAGATCGGTTCAGATTTAGATATAGCCCCCATACAAATGTCGTTCCCGATTTGACTTTTTCCGCTCTAGAAACGACATATTGTACCCGATTTTCTTTAAATTTGACACAAAATCTTATAATCCAACTAGAAACACCTATAAAGAAATTCGGTAAGATCCGTTCAGATTTAGATATAGCCCCCATACTAATCTCGCTCCCGATTTGACATTTTCCGCTCTAGAAACCCCATTTTGTACTCGATTATCTTTAGATTTGGCACAACATCTTATAATCCAACTAGAAACACTTATGCATTCGGTAAGATCGGTTCAGATGTAGATATAGCCCCCATACAAATGTCGCTCCCGATTTGACTTTTGCCGCTTTAGAAACCACGTATTGTACTCGATTTTCTTTAAATTTGGCACAACCGCTTATAATCCAAATAAAAAACCTATTGTGAATGTGGGTAACATCGGTTCAGATTTAGATATAGCCCAAATACAAATGTTGCTCCCAAATGTTTAACCGATTTTGGCCAAACTATACATATTTCACCTATTTCGTTCCAGATTTCAATATACCCCCATACAAATATCGTTTCCGATTTAACATTTTTTGTCAAACACATACATTTACAGGATACAAAAATCCTTCCCGTTTTCACTTTTCACAGAATTAAATTGTATTCGGATAGAAAGTGGAGTGTACTATAGAGTCGGCCCGCCCGACTTTAGCCTTTCCTTACTTGTTTTTCTTGTAACTTTTAGTCAAGTCTGTATTATTCTCAAAATGTTTAGAACCTCGAGTTGCTGTACATTTAGTTGCACTCTCTGTTAGCTCCTCCATGGTTCGGATATTGAACATGAAATCGGGCAAACTTGTTTTAGTTTTAGTCACAGTCCTTGTGTAGCTGACGAATTTGGTCTACCTGGCCTCGATGATGAAGGTGAAATATACTAATTTTCAATGCAGTATATAGGATGAATCGTTTGGTTCTTTCAAAAAATCCTTTTTGAAAGCAGATAGATACCTTCTAGCCTAGCCTCCATTTCCACCTGCAATTCCATCAATTACTCCTAGGTCAATGCAGAACTGTTTCAGAAAGGTAATGGTTTTCTACCATATACATATGTACAATACGACAACGGATTTTTGCCAGTTTCTAAGGAATCCCTATCGTCTTATTTTTTTGGAAAATTGTGTACGATGCTGTGAAAGGACTTAGGAATTTCAATCACACCTGCCCGTAATATATTTCATTTTAAAAGAGTCTCATGATCAGGCCAACTATAGAGTGGGTCATTTAACATTTTAAATTTGAACTACCGATTACTTTGACTTTGAAAGGTAGAATAATGAATTCATTTTTATTTTCAGGTTTATGTTTGACATTTGCAAAATGGGACGCTGTACGCTCGAACAACATTGGGAAATACAAATAAATTTACTTCCAATGTACTTAGTCTTTAACGCAAACTATAAGAAATTTACGTGGACAATTTTCGTCTTTTCAGATGAAGCTCATTTTCATCTCGGTGGCTATGTCAATAAGCAAAATTGCCGTATATGGGGTTCGGAGAACTCACGCGTGACTATTGAGAAGCCAATGCATTCACAACGAGTCACTGTCTGGTGTCGATTTTGGACTGGCGGCATCACTGGGCCATGTACTGAAAAATTGGGTTGATCGTCTGAGGTACTGTCGACATTACATTATTAACTGACATGACATTATTAACTGACAAAGTTCAACATTTCCAATGAAACCAGAAATTTCTAATTTAAATTTTAAATGACCCACCCTATATAATAATTAAACTAGAAACATGTGTGGTGAATGTGAGTCACATCGGTTCCCAATTAGATATTTCTCACATATAAATGTCGCTCCCGATTTTACTTTTTGTTCTATAGAACCCCCAGATTTTAATCGATTCTGATGAAATTTGGTACAACACACAGAAACACCTACACATCCCTCCTTATTGTGGTATAGTTTGGTTCTTTATTATTTTCACATCGTTCTACATTTATGTACATATATTTATATTAAGTCACGGTATAATAATAAACATAAAATACATATTTTTTAATATTTATAAAATGTAACTTATTAAAAAAATAATTAAACATACATTGCACCGTACGACAATTTAAAAAAAGTCGTTACACTTGAACCGGACGATATACGTATGAAACTACTGCCAAAATGGAGTTACTTGGCGTTTTTAGTTTTTCATTTCCTCATCCAGTTGCCAGGGCTATAAAGTTCCAAAGAATGAACTTTTTCAAAAAAAAATATTTTATATACTTGTTCGCTTCCTATGATAACGCTAGAGAGGAGAATATCTATTAAAAATACTTCAAATATCGTGATTATTTCAGCATTGACACCTATTTCAAATTTACCCCTTAGTTTCTCTATTTTTTAATTCATATCTTTCTCTTTTTTCTTGGAAGAAACTTTTACTCCATTCGATTTAAATAATGCCGCTAAAAAAACTTGAAATATCGCAATTTCTCCATGCTCCTTGTCAAATGGACCTTCCTATTAAACCCATTACATCTACAGAAGTATCAACAGAGATTAAAAAATTTAATAATTCAAAATCTCCGGGATATGATCAGATTGATTCTAAAATAGTAAAGGCATTGCCGTTTAAAGCTGTCGTGTTCTAACCTACGCTATTCAACTCAATATTAAGATTAAGCCATTTCCCATCACAATGGAAATATGCAAAAATAATCATGATTCTAAATCCTAATAAACCGGAACATTTCACTACGTCATATCGGCCTATAAACCTATTACCAGTATTCCCCATTTTAGAGAAACAAAATATAATCCCGGAATATCAGTTTGGACTCAGACATAAGCATGGCACACCTGAACAATGTCAACGAATTGTAAAGGTAATAAGAAATACTTTAGAACGGAAGTACTACTGCTCGGCTGTATTCTTAGACATCAAGCAAGCATTTGACAAGGTATGGCACTGTGGTTTGTTGTATAAATTAAAGAAAATACCACCAGCACCATTTTATTTAGTACTCAAATCATATCTACAAGAGCGATATTTTTATGTTAATATTAAGAGCGAAAACTCCGAATTTGGTGTAGCACGTTCGGGAGTTCCACAAGGGAGTGTTTTGGGACCAATTCTCTATACTATTTTTACATCAGACATGCCGACTATCGACGATATAACAATAGCAACATATGCGGACGATACGGCAATATTGAGTTCTAACACGTCAGCAATTGAAGCTTCAGCATCTGTTCAAACCGAGTTGAATCTAATCAATAATTGGCTTTACAAATTGAATATCAAAGTAAATACAGAAAAGTGGAGCCATATTACATTTACAATGAAAAGAGGGGATTGTCCTGATGTCTCTTTAAGTGGATGTGTAAAATATCTAGGACTCCATCTAGATAGAAAGATAGAAAGAAAGAAAAGAAAGATCATGTGAAAGCTAAGTGCAAGCAGATAAAACTAAAAACGAATAAAATTTATTGTTTACTTGGACCCAGATCGGAACTAAGTGTGGAAAATAAACTCAAATCATTACTAAAGCCCGTATGGACTTATGGAATCCAACTTTGGGGGACAATGAGTAATTCCAATATTAAAAAACTTCAGGCATTTCAATCTAAAAACTTGAGACTAATAACTAATGCGCCGTGGTTCATGAACAATAAAAACATTCACAATGATCTTGGTGTCCCAACAGTTAAAGAAGAGATAAATAAATACAGCACTAACTATTTTGAAAGATTAAGTTATCATATAAATCCTTTAACTATTAGTCTGTTAGATGATAGTGATGAAATCAGACGATTAAAAAGACCTCATGTACTAGATCTACCCTATAGAAAATAATAACTTGTAGAAAATTGTTTTGTTACCTAAAAATTTAGATATATGTATGTATATGAGTACTTTATTGTATTTTTGGCCTCACTGGAGTCCAATAACTATGTGAATTTTAAGATATCATAACATTTGCTTATTATTTTTATTTTTGGAAAATAGATTGCAAATAAAGAAATGAGAGAAAAATATCTTTCTTTTTAAGAGACAAAACTTTAAATGGTTGTTAATACTAAACTAATACAGATAGAAGTTTGAAATTTTTAGCACATATGCTCTTCTTTGATTTGGCATTTATACCGGTATCATGGGATGTAGTCCTTTTAAGGGGCAACAGGATTAGGAAATGAAAAACTAAAAACGCAAATTAACTCCATTTAACCTATAGTTTCAGATGTATATCATCTGGTTCAAGTGTAATATGGACTGTCGGACATTTTTGTATTCATACATTTAATGGCAATTTTCCAAAATTTAACATTACGGAAGCATTTGTGTGACGAAGGCTATTAGAGCTAATACCGGACTGCAGATTAGCATTGTCATTTCATCATCCGATAGTGGCAATGACATGGATAATTTTTCTCCACCTTCTGTTTCTATGGATATTTCGGCTGACGCATCTTTTATTTTTCTAATATCTTTCAATGATAACTGTTCCAATACTGCTTTTATTATGTGGCCATCGACAAATATACGTTGGGCCGATAAGGAGATAAGTAATTCCTTTGCCTGTGTTTGCGCTTCGGTTTGCGATGAAGTCAAGGACGCTTTTAAATCATTTAAAGACGCCATTAAACAATGGCCTAACGATATTAGTCGGTCAATACCAATCAAATTAACTTCACCTTTTCCGGGCATGCATATCGCTAGTTGTGCTCGTCTTTGCACTTGGTCTTTATATTCCAGGCGTATTACCTCCGTCTTTGCAATTATTTCTCTGATATTTGCCCGGCAAAACGAGGATGACATGACAGCCACTCTACAATCGTTCAGTTCCACTACCATTTTCAGCCGATGCGATTCTTTTAATTCGATTCTCGAAAAAATCACTGCCACCCGATCCATATTATTGTCATTGTCCTTGACAAAATACGCTGCAACATCATGGATATTACCCGAAATCGATAAATTTACAAAACTTTGGGCCATCTCCAGAGACTTAGGTTTAGCATTTGACTTGAGGAGGGGGGCGTATTGTTTAAAACAAACGATGGTTTCTTTCACAAATCCGACCAATGCCATGCTGTACTCAGTGCGTAGTGTATTTATGGCTACTTCCAATTTGGTCTGTCCCTTTGGACAGGACCTCAACGTAACCCTACCGTTGCTGAGAAATAAGGGAGCACCAGGAGAATGGCTTGACCCACGATCAACTGGGATGACTTTGCCCAAAGAGCACAACAATGACTTTATCTTCACATCCACACTCGAGCGAGGTTGCATCAATTTCAAATATGCATATTGGATACTTAGGCCGCCAGCCTGTTCGTCATTGTCCAGTTTCATAAGCAGTGAAACGTTGCTGCATTCCGCACAACCTTTTGCCGCAATATTTCTCAGTACTCCACTACTTCTAGCAGTATTAGCTCTCGGCAACATCAGTCGTTTACGACGTGATAGAATGTTGCTACGCAGCCATTCGTAGATCACGCTGTGATTGTAGATTATTTGGCAAGTATTTAGTTTGGCAATAAAATCCAGACTATCATCTTTCAACTGAAATGAGAAGAGACATTGATTTATGGGAACAGGAATATGTTGTGTAAATACCCACCGTGATGTCTATGGTGAATTGTTGTATGAACAGCAGTTGCTCATATGCTGTACAAACATTTAAATCGTCCAGCTGTACAGTGGTCCGTAGTCCGGGAGGCCAACCAGCCGCGTTGCAAGTTGCATCGAATTCACCGGTAATCTGTTGCAAAAAAAAAAAACAATTTAAAACTTTAATTCCAAGTTTTAAAAATAAAGTTGTAAAATGGCTACACTCAGAAAAAAGTTAACCCTATAGTAAGTTAAAATAAACTAAAATTTAGGAAAATTGAACTTCGCATAGCTCTAACGAAATATTTCCTTATATCAAGTTCAAGGTATATCATATTAAGTCAGTTTTTCTGCAAACCAAGTACATTTTTACTAAATCTAAGTGTTTGATTGGAACACCTGTAGAATGGTGGCTAACTTCCTCAAGGACCGAACCTTTAAGGTTAAGATTAAGGATAGCTTCTCTCGCACTAGGGAAGTGTTGACAGGAGTTCCACAACAAGGAGTCCTGTACAACATTTCCGTTAGTGATATTCCGCAACCGCCCTCGGGTGGGCTGCTCTTGGTGTATGCAGGTGACATTCTCATCGCTTTGTCAGGAGCAGCAGCGGCTATCACAAATAGACTGATCAGACCCGAGACCGAAAACCGCGTCAATCGGGTTTTTCATCTAAGACCGACCGTCGGGTTTTTTTAAAATCACGGTTTTTGGAAAACCGGGTTTTTATGTCGGTCTCAACCGGTTTTTTTACCCTCCACCTCCAGGATGGGGGTATACTAACTTTGTCATTCCGTTTGTAACACCTTGAAATATCGACGTGAGACCTTATGAAGTATATATATTCTTGATCGTCATAAAATTCTAAGACGATCTAGCCATGTTCGTCCGCCGTCTGTTGAAAGCACGCTAGCATCTAAACGAAAAGAGCTAGAACGTTCAAATTTCCCATAAATGCGTCTTATAGTCGTAGATCGGTTGGGATTGAAATGGGGCGAAATCGACCAAAAGGGAAAAAATTTTCCCTCACAAGCACTAAAAATACCCATAATAATCCCTAATATTTTATCGTATTTAAGCATGTTTTTTGAATATGTCTGTTAATATTTGCTTGATATTTGGTATGCGCATTCCCCTTATAGCAAAAACGTGCACCATAAAGTGATTCTTATTTGTAGGGGGTGAAATGGGGCAAAAAAGGGATAAAAATGGTACATATTAAACGACAACAGCTAGAAACACGAAATTCGGTGTGTACATTCCTCTAATTGAGTAGATACATAATATAAAAGTATTTTTTCCAAATTCGTACTTTTAAGGGGTCAAATAGGAATAGAGGGATAAAAATGGTACCAACCAAACGGCTGTACCTAGAATAATGAAATTCGGTGTATACATTCCTCTGATTGCATAGATAAGTAAAATACACGGATTCGTACTTTTTGGGGTTAAAATGAAAAAAGGGGATAAAAATAGTACCAATCTAATGACCGCAGGTAGAGTCATGAAATTCGGAGTATACATTCCTCTGACTGCGTAGACACGCAAAATAAAAAGTTTTTGTTCCAAATTCGCACTTTTTCTTTTACGGCAAAAATTGGTTGAATCATGAAGTTAAGTTATTTTGCACTATGTACGTCTGACAATGGATTTTCAAAATTTATACTTTTGGAATTAAAATAGAATGGAAATACAACCAACTGTAGCACCCACTATCTACCAATATTTATGGCTTTGAAAATATAAATATAAGAATATTTATTTTTTGAATTGACGTATTGATAGCATTACCTTATAAGCGTGGTTTGAAATAATTAAAATATTATATTTATTTATAAAATTATTTTTTCAATATTTGTTTTGGTTTGGCTATATTAAAAAAATATGTTTTCCTGTAATTTTACTGCACTTCTAGGAAAACCGACTACCTCTGTGGAATGCAATCCATGGTGGAGGGTATATAAAGTTCGGCCCGGACGAACTTAACGCCTTTTTTACTTGTTCATATTGCGGAAGTCTCTTTTTCGGTGCTATTTTTTTATAATATGCCACTTTTTATATTATCACAAGCATCATAGAACGTTTTTTATTAAGGCCCGCAAATTAACCAAAAAATTACGAATACAGCAATACTGTGAGTCTAAAATGGCGATGTTTATTCTAGGTTTCACATGAATTTCTTATGGGCAGAAGAAAAATCGACGCCGTTGACCATTTGCGCTGCGGATGTCGACCAGTCATACACATAAGAATATATATGAAATATTTTGCAGATCATCATTAAATAAACCATAATTAATTTCTGGGGTGACCGCTGTAATATTCGTCCTTGTAGGCAATATGAGGCTGATGAACTTTGCGATTATAAGAAAAAAGTGAAAGGTCCTTGTATTTCAAGTTTTTATTATAAGTTAGTTTTTATTATAAGTTAGTTTCGCGCCAAATGTTTGTAACACCAAGAAATAATCGAGCTAGACCCACCTTTAAGTGTACGGATCGGCTTAGAATCACCAGCTGAATCGATTTAACGATGTCTGTCTGTCCGTCTGTCCGTCCGTCTGCTGTCCATCTAAGCTTTTTCGCACTCTACAGGTCGCAATTGTGGTCCGATTGTCATGAAATTTGGCAGAGGGTACTTTTTTTGGCCAAGGACGATTGGTATTGAATTTGAAGAAAATCGGTTCAGATTTAGATATAGCCCCCATACAAATGTCGCTCCCGATTTGGCTTTTCCCCTCTAGAAACCGCATATTGATCCCGATTTTCTTTAAAATTGGCAGAACATTTTATAATTGGACTAGAAACGCCTATGCTGAAAGTGGGTAAGATCGGTTCAGATTTAGATATAGTCCCCATACAAATGTCGCTCCCGATTTGACTTTTTCCGTTCTACAAACCACATATTGTTCCCGATTTTCTTTAAAATTGGCACAACATTTTATAATTGAACTACAAACACCTATGCTGAAAGTGGGAAAGATAGGTTCAGATTTAGATATAGTCCCCATACAAATGACGCTCCCGATTTCAATTTTTCCGCTGTAGAAACCGCATATTCTTCCCGATTTTCTTTAAAATTGGCACAACATTTTATAATTGAACTAGAAACACCTATGCTGAAAGTGGGTAAGATCGGTTCAGATTTAGATATAGCTCCAATACAAATGTTGCTCCCTTTACATATTATATTTCACCAATAAACATACATGGTGAAAGCGGGTGACATCGTTCAAGGTTTCAATATACCCCCATACAAATGTCCTTTCCGATTTAACATTTTTTGTCAAGTACATACATTTACAGGATTCGAAAATACTTCCCGATTTCACTTTTTACCGAATTAAATTGTAGTGAGATAGAAAGTGGGGTGTATCATATAGTCGGCTCCGTCCGTCTTTAGCCTTTCCATACTTGTTTGGGAGATGTCCATACTTTGGTATAACTCAAATGGGGCCCCATTCTTCTCTATTACAGCGCTAGAAACTACATCTTACATCGGATCTTCATCCAATTTTGCAGATCATTATATGTTTCAACTAGGAACACCTACCGTGAATGAGAAATATGTTTTGGCACAGGCCTCAATTGTTGTTATAGTCCCCCTTCAAATGTCCGTCCGATTCATCTTATTACAGCTGTATAATCTGTATTTATATTTGTTATATTTACTTTATTCGGAATATCTGCAGGAAAACTGGATTTATTACTTTATTATTTACCATACTCATTAAATTTGACTAAAGATGAATTTATAGTAACTGTATAAAGTAATGAAAGCGTGGTATATACGCAGGGAGTGGTGTAGGGTATTATATAGTCGGCCCCGCCCGACTTTAGCCTTTCCTTACTTGTTTTTTTTTTAATTACGGTTTTCGAAAAACCCGACATTTCAGAAAAAACGGGTTTTTGATCACTCTAATCACAAACTCAAGAGTAAATGTTTACCTTGAGGAACTGTCGAGATTCTTCGATAAGTGGAAAATGCGACTGAACGTCGACAAGTGCGAGGGAATTATTTTCAAGGGTAAGAGGCGCTACCTCTACCCTAGTGCACGGGGGTACTAACCTGCTCTCTCTGGGAGTTATCTTCCATGGTAAATTTGATTTCTATAGGCACATTGACAATATTCTGGCTAAAGCGAAAACTGTTTTCTGGAGTTATCTGCACGTTTTGCGATGTACGGGTGGTCTAGGCCCATGAGGCCCATGATCTCTAACGTCTTTCCAGTTTGGTATGAGATTTCTTTCACAGGAGGTTAGATTCCTTGGATATGTCTGATTTGGTGTACAACACCAATCAATAACTCTCTAGATTTTAAATATTGTAGATAGTATTTGTAGAAATAAGTATTAGTTCGTAAGTTAAAAACAAAAATGTTAAGTAACTCCCTTTTTCTTGTTCCTTTTTTGGGAGAATATAAATGTACAGCGATAAAAATGTATTATGGAAATGTCGTAAGATTATACTCAATTGTTTAAGTTTTTGGAATAAATAAAATCTGAATCTGAAACTACATCTAAGTAAAAATTTGCTGAAATTTTTACTCGAACCAAGTAAACTTTTACTAAATCTAATTAAAATATTGCTGAAATTTTTACTCAAATCAAGTAAATATTTACTTAAACTTTGCCGATTTTTTCCTTAAAACAAGTAAATTTTTACTTAAACTGGGAAAAATTTTACTTGATACAAGGAAAAAAAGTGAACTTAAAATAAGTTTAATTTAAATAAAATAATTCAAACTAATGATTTTGCTTCAGAGTATTCAAAACCAATTCAAAAATGGCTACATGAAATATTTCTCTGCCATAAAGAGTTGAGCTATTACTCTATGATTGCTGCGAAGGCAAGATAGGCGCCAGTGGTTGATTGGAATAAAACTTGAAGTATTTAAGAAATAAGTCTCTGCAAACGCGAATTGCTTCTTAGATTAATATTCAAGAATTTTCTAAACAATTTCAATTGATTTTTTCAGTTCATTAATACTTAAACGTATGAAGAACTCGGTATTAATTTCGGTAAACGCATTAGTTCTTAGTTTTTTCTTAATTAAAACCTTGGAAAAATTCTTCCACGCAAGTATAAATTTACTCAATTGTAAGAAATTTTTATTAGATCCAAAGAAATATTTTAAGTAAATTTACTACCTTATTTCTAGTAAATGAACTATTTACTACGGCTTTGAAATAAGGAAACTTTACTTAGTAAATTTTCCTACTTTTAAGGAAATTTTTACTAAACTGGAGTAAATTTGTTGAACTAAATTGTAGTATGGATTTTACTTAAATTAAATTTAGGAATGCTATTTTTCTGAGTGTAGCAATTATTCAATAAACAATTGCCCTGGAATTTAAGCTGAATGTTGCTGTAGCACCTATCTTGTTAAGGAAGTTCGCTTTTTCGACAATTGGCCCAATTAAATAGATGTAGGTTCAAAATTCGATTTGCGAATCCCAAAATTGTCTGAAAAATCGTTTTTTGTCGTTGATTACTTTGACTTTGAGAGGTAGAATAAATTTCATTTTTATTGATTTGAACTGGGATGTTGTCCTGGCTCAAGACCATTTTGCATCTATATTTAATAGAATGCAAATTTATTTACAAATGGCATGGTGGCATTTATTACTTGGTAAGCGGGACAAAAAGGGATAAAAATGGTACCAACTAAAGCAATGCAGCTATAGTCATGAAATTTGGTGTGTAAATTCCTCTGACAACGTAGAAGGGCAAATCAAAATGGTTTTTTTGAAATGTATACTTATAAGGGGTGAGCGGGACAAAAAAGGGATAAAAATAGTACCAATACAGGTATTGCAGCTATAGTCATGAAATTGGGTGTGTAAATTCCTCTGACAACGTAGTCTTGCAACATAAATAGATTTTTCGAAAATTGTACTATTAAAGGGCGACCGGAATGAAATTGATGAAAATGGTACCAACTAAAGTATTACATCGTGAAATTCGGTACGTAAATTCCTCTGACCATGTAGAAGCGCAATCAAAATGAATTTTTTCGAAATTTGTTCTTATAAGGGGAGGGAAAAAGGGATAAAAATGGTACCAAATGAATTATTAGAGCTAGAATCCTGAAATTTGGTATGTAAATTCCTCTCACCATATAGAAGGGCAATATAAATGCTTTTTTGTACTTTTAAGTGGTGAAGGACACAAAAAGGGATAAAAAATGGTACCAACTAAAGTATAGCAGCTAGAATCGTGAAATTTGATATGTAAATTCCTTTGACCATGTAGAAGCGCAGTAAAATTGGATTTTTCGAAATTTGTACCAACTAAATGTGCAAATTCCTCAGACAACGTAGATTTGCAACATGAATGGATTTTTCGAAATTTTTTCTTATAAGGGGTGAGCGGGACAAAAATTGATAAAAAAAATGGTACCAACTTAAGTATTAGCGCTAGAATCGTTAAATTCAGTATGTAAATTCATCTGACCATCAAAGGAATCAATCAAATGTATTTTTCGAAATTTTTTCTTATAAGGGGTGAGCGGGACAAAATGGGATAAAAATGGTACCAACTAAAGTATTGCAGCTATAGTTGTGAAATTTGGAGTATAAATTCCTCTTACAGCGTAGAAGCGCAATCTAAATGGATTTTTTCGAAATTTTTACTTATAGGTGAGCGCGGTAAAAATAGTACCAACTATAATATTGCAACTATAGTCGTGACATTTGATGTGTAAATTCCTCTGGCAACATAAATGGATTTTTCGAATCGACAAAATCGTGTAATTTAGTATGTAAATTCCTCTGACCATGTAAAAGCGCCATCAAAATGATTTTTTTTTTCGAAATTTTTTCTTATGAGTGTGAGGGGGGAGACAAAAAGGGATACAAATGGTACCAACTAAAATATTAAAGCTATAATCGTGAAATTTTGTATGTAAATTCCTGTCACTATATAGAAGCACAATATAAATGCTTTTTTGTACTTTTAAGGTCTGAAGGTAAACGTTCGGTCCGGCCGAATCTTATATACCATCCACCACGGAGTGCATTCCACAGTATTTCCGACAGATTAGAGGCTGATGACATTAAATAGAAGTGCGGTGCCATATTAGGAAAATGTTGATATTTTTATACACTTTACGATATTTTTTATCATTTCAAACTATAAGGCATATTTACGTTTCCCTTTTTTATATTGACTCTAAAAGTACGAATTTGTAAAATTTCTCTTTTTTGTGAGTCTACGCAGTCAGACGAGTGTAAACATTTAATTTCATGATTCTAGTTGGTACCAATTTTATCCCATTTTGATCATATAGGTACGAATGCCAAAAGATATCTTTATTGTTCGTGTCTATGCAGTCAGACCAATGTACATATTGAATTTTACTATTCTTACTGTAGCCGTTTGGTTGGTACCACTTTTATCCCCATTCGCCCCATTTTACGCCTAAAAGTACAAATTTCGAAAAATTCCTTTATGTTTCGCGTCCATACAGTCAGATAGATGAATGTATACACCCAATTTTAAGATTTCAACTTCTGCGGTTTGGTCGGTACCATTTTTATCCCTCTTTTCCCAATGTATCTCCTTAAAGTACGAATTTCATAAAATCCTTCTACTTTATGTGTCTACGCAATTAGAGGGATGTGCACACCGAATTTCACGATTCTAGCTGTTGTCGTATCATTGGTACCATTTTTATCGCTTTTTGTCCCAAAAGTACGAATTTCATAAAATCCTTCTACTTTATGTGTCTACGCAATTAGAAGGATGTACACACCGAATTTCACGATTCTAGCTGTTGTCGTATCAATGGTACCATTCTTATCCCTTTTTGTCCCGTTTCGCACACTAAAACTTTTTTTACTTTTTGGTGCTTTCAAGAGGAATATACGCAACAAATTTCAAATGCATATAAAACAGAAATTAAAAGAAAATTGCTTAAATAGTCTAAATATTAGGTAGTATTTTCGGTCCTTGTTAGGGAAAACTTTTTCCCTCTGGACCTGGATTTCCCCTAATTTCAATATATACATTTTGGAATCTCTGATGAATATTTGAAGGTGTTACAAACGGAATGACAATATATATATATATAATATAAAGATATTTAATTAATGTAGTTGACCGATAATTAAATATATTAATCAGTGTAAATAAATAAATACATACGCTTAATGATGACATTTGTAGAGTAAACTCATTTGGGGGATTTTCATCAACAGCCGTAAAAGTGACACCATCTATGTCCATGTTAAAATGTTTCGGCAGTATTTTCTCTAACCTGCCCATGGTTGACAAACTCGGTTCAACATTTTCCGTGGTAGAATCCTGTAAAGGCATAGCATTACTCTTCATAGCTTCGCTGAAAAAGCCAAACACACCGCCACGTATAGTGGACTTGGTATTTCGCATGACCAAAGATAGTTTCTGCAAGACAAATTGAAACACGAGTAATAAATATATATATAATATAGCAGATTGCAAAATTGTTGCATACATCAAGCGAAAGTGGTGCATCTGTGGCAATGTTGGCCTTCAAGGTCATATCAAAACCTAATTCGCCTAACAGAGGGTTTGGGGTTGTCTGCTTTATGAAATTTATGTAGGACTTGAAATAAAAATTAGATTAAACCCGGAATGGGAAGGCAAATATTTGTCTCACTTTGAAGCCATTTAGAATAATAGTCACAACCAACAGCGATTCAATATTGTTCCCAACAATATCACTTTTAATGTGCAGCTTTTTCGCTGTCATATGTGTGATCACACCCGGCACGAAGTTGTCCAATACCACAGTTATGTCCTTTATATGAACTGCCATCCGCCGGGAACAGGACAAAATGAAGGGTGATAGTGTAGTGTGCCCACCGGATCTCGTGTTTGATTCCTGCTCCAGTCCCACGTAAATATTTTTACGTATAAAAATGGAGCATAGCTCTTGTACATAGTCATAGAAGAAAATCGTGCTGACATGGATCTCTCCAATGGCCTAAAAGAAAAAACACACATAAAGAGAGAATAAGGAATTAAAGAATAAAAACAAGTAAGAAGGCGTTAAGTTCGGCCGGGCCGAATCTTATATACCCTCCACCACGGAGTACATTCCACAGTATTACCAGCAGATTAAAGGATGTCGACTTTACATAGAAGCACAGTACCATATTACGAAAATTGTGATATTTTTATGCACATTACTATATTTGTTTACTATTTCAATCTATAATGTATACTTATGCGCACTGTTTAAAATCGACTACTATATATAAATAAAATGCTGAAATTGTGAAAGTGAACATGCCTAAATATTAGGCGATTGTCAGTCGCCATTAGAAAGAAGCATTTTCAGATACAGACAAAGTGATAAGATAAGTGATTCTCCGCCCAAATGTACAAATTTTGAAAAAAACTTTTTTTGAGTCTTCATAGTCAGAATGTATTCACCGTATAAAAGTACGAATTTCAAAAAATCCCTCTATTTTACGTGTTTCAGAATTTCATGATTCTAGCTGTTGTCGTATCATTGGTACCATAGTTTATCCCTTTTTGTCCCATTTCTCCCGCTAAAACTTTTATTTTCTTTATGGTGCTTTCAAGCTACAAGAGGAATTTTAACTGTATGAAAATAAGAAATTTAATTAATAAGCCAAGGCTACCAATATTTGTATACTATAGGGTGTTTTTTATTGAGGTATAGAACTTCGAATTGAAATAAAACACAAGAAAATCGTTTTAATGTCCATCAATTTGGCTTTATTGGAAGCATAATTTTATGCCATTAATGTTTAAATATGATTTCGGGCATGTGGCCGCCGCGGCTGGCTCGAATATAGCCAATTCTACAGGTCCAATTATCAACCACTTTCTCCAATTGCTGTGCAGCTCCAATTGCTGTGCACGGTGGCGAATCGATTCATTCGGGTCCTCTTCAACACTTTGCTCTACAGCGGCAATTGTTTCTTCGGTGCGCACTGTTCGACGTCTCTGCGGATGCGTATTATCACATAGAGTAAACGTAGTGCGAAAACGATCCATGGTAAACCGAATTAATTGCTCTGATGGACGATTATGTCGACCATAAAATGGTGAACTTCGCGAACTGAACCATTACTTTCGAAATAAATTTGCACGATTTGCAAGCGTTGTTCTTTTGTCAACGTGTTCATGATGAAATGGCAAACCATACTAAATATTAATCACTTGACAGCTGACAAAATGGCCGCCAGTTAAAAAAGTGATGCCAACTTAAAGTTCTATACCCCAATAAAAAACACCCTATATATATATATAATGGATATAATACTTCAATTCATAAAGTAAATATAAGGGAGCAATCATAAATACCCTAAATATTGGGGGATAGAGAGTGTACTTTCAGCTACAGTCTTTTGGTTGGTTGTATTTCCATCCTTTTTTAATTTCAATAGTACAAATTTTGAAAATACCTTATCTCTCACGTACGCAGTAAAGTACGAATTTAAAAAAAAATATTTTACGGCTATGCAGTCAGAGGAATGTATAAGCCGCATTCCATGATTCTATCAGCGTCCATTTTGTTGGTACCATTTTTATCGCCTTTTTACAATTTTGCCCCCTCAAGAGTACGACTATCTAAAATCTATTTATTTTACGTATCTACACAATTAGAGGGATGTACACACTGTCTTTCATCATTCTAGCTGTATTCGTTTAGTTGGTACTATTTTTATCCCCTGCAGCCATTGTATCCCGAAGTACGAATTTGGAAAAAAACGTTTTATATTTCGTGTCTACGCAGTCAGATATACTCCGAATTTCATGATTCTAGCTGCTGTCATTTGGTAGGTACTATTTTTATCCCCTTTTTCCATTTGAACCCCAAAAAGTACGAATTTTGGAAAGTTCTTTTATTTTACGTGTCTACGCAATCAGAGGAATGTATATATCGAATTTCATTATTCTAGGTGCAGCCGTTAGGTTGGTACTATTTTTATCCCTCTATCCCCATTTAACCCCTTAAAAGTACAAATTTAGAAAAATACTTTTATATTATGTATTTACTCTATTAGAGGAATGTACACGCCAAATTTCGTGTTTCTATCTGTTGTCGTTTGATAGGTACTATTTTTATCCCTTTTTCGTCCCATTTCGCACCCTACAAATAAAAATCACTCTATGGTGCCCTTTTATGCTATAAAGGGAATGCGAATTGCAAATATCAAGTAAATACAAGCTATTATGTTCAAAAAACATGCTGAAATACTCTAAATATTAGGGGTATTTTCAGTCCTTGTGAGGGAAAAATTTTTCCCTCTGGCCCGATTTGCCCACTTTCAATCCCAACCGATCTGCAACCATAAGACACATTTAGGAAAAATTTGAACCTCCTAGCTCATTTCGTTCGGCCGCTATCGTGCATTCAACAGACAGACAGACAGACAGACAGACGGACAGACGGACAGACGGACAGACGGACAGACGGACAGACGGACATGGCTATATCGTCTTAGAATTTTACCACGACCCAGAATATATATACTTTATGGGGTCTCCGATGAATATTTTAAGGTGTTACAAATGGAATGACAAAGTGAATATACCCCCATCCTGGAGGTGGAGGGTATAAAAAATAAAAATTCGGCCGGGCCGAACTTTATGTACCCTCCAACATGGATTGCATTCCACATTACCAGAAAATGTTATTATGCCCTCCACCTCAATACTCTGCTTGTACTTACTTGATATTGGGTATGCGCATTCCCCCTACCACAAAAATGTGCACCATAAACTGATTTTTATTCTCTGGGGGTGAAATGGGAAAAAATGGATAAAAATGGTACATATCAAACGACAACAGCTAGAAGCAGCTAATTGAGTAGATACATAATATAAACGTATTTTTTCCAAATTCGTACTTTAAAGGGGTCAAAGGGAAATAGAGGGATAAAAATGGTACCAACTAAACGGCTGCACCTAAAATAATGAAATTCGGTGTATACATTCCTTTGATTGCGTAGACACGTAAAATAAAGGGATTTTTTGGGGATAAAATGGGAAAAGGGGATATAAAAGGAACCAGCCAAATGACCGCAGCTAGAATCAAGGAATTCGGTGTGTACACCGCATAGACACGCAAAATAACAAGATTTTTCCAAATTAGTACTTTTTACTTTTACGGCAAAAAATTGGTTGACTTATAAAGTAAGTTATTTTGCAATATGTACGTGAGATAATGGACTTTCAAAATTTGTAGTTTTGTAATTAAAATAGAATGGAAATACAACCAACTGTAGCACCCACTATTTATTGTATTTAAGCTTTTTGAAAATATAAATATAAGAATATTTATTTTTTAAAATGACTTGAAGTATTATTTAGATATATATAGTGTAAACGTATTGTTAGCCTTGTCGTATAAGCGTGGTTCGAAATAATAAAAATAGTATATTTATTTATAACAAGTAAGGAAAGGCTAAAGTCGGGCGGGGCCGACTATATAATACCCTACACCACTCCCTGCGTATTTACCTCGCTTTGATTACTAAACCCAGGTATTTCATGGGATCAATTTTATGTAGTTCATATAAACTATACTATAAATTCATCTTTAGTCAAATTTAATGAATATGGTAAATAAAAAAGTAATTGATCCAATTTTCCAGCAGATATTCCGAGTAAAGTAAATATAACATGATCTGGAAAAATTGATCAAGATCCAAAGACAAATAGATTATACAGAGGTAATTGGATGAATCGGACGGACATTTGAAGGGGGCCTATAACAACACTTGAGGCCTGTGCCAAAACATGCGCCACATGCGACTAAAATGAGATCTCACTAGCAATACTGAAAGACAATAACGATATTTGACAGGAAATTATAGAGGCATGGTCAGAAGTACCGCATGAAAGGTGCAAAATACTAGTTGATTACAAGAAACGACGTTATGTAGCAATATTAAGCAATAAAGTCAGTATTTATGTTATTATTCAAAAAAGTTTTCAATTAAAGTGAATCGAAACAAAATATTTTTAGTTTTTATTAGCGCTGCTATTTTTTGACTGATCTCATCTTTGACATAAATGGTTCTAATTGCTTAATCTCAAAATTACAAAAACCTATTTTTTTATTTAAAGCCATATTAAGAATGGCACAGTACCACCTTTCAATCGCCGTAAAAACTTTTAGGATTTTCGAAGTAAAACTGATATTTTTTCCATGCTTTATATAAGGTTACTTTCTATATATGTTTGTGTGCCACAAAATTTGAAATCAATTTTTGAAAGCTTTTTTCTCAACCAATTTTGCTCAAATTTTGCACACTTAATCATTTTCGATGACAATACAAGGAAATGGAAAAATTTGACCAATTGGACAAAGGGGCGTGGTACCTCCCATACAAACCACAAATTAAAAATCTATTATTTCTGCTCCTGATAACGGTATTTAAACTAAATTTGGTACGTCGGTTTGGTGTGCATGTTGTAAGTGCTGCTGCAAATATGGGCGGGATTGTACAAAGGGGCGTGGTACCTCCCATACAAACCACAAATTAAAAATCTATTATTTCTGCTCCTGATAACGGTATTTGAACAAAATTTGGTACGTCGGTTTGGTGTGGATTTTTTAAGTGCTGCTGCAAATATGGGCGGGATTGTACAAAGGGGCGTGGTACCTCCCATACAAACCACAAATTAAAAATCTATTATTTCTGCTCCTGATAACGGTATTTGAACAAAATTTGGTACGTACGTTTGGTAATTTTTCCTTCTACAAAAGATAACTAAAAAAGAATTTCTAGGCCCAATAGAATTCTGCTTGCATAAAGCATGGATTTGAAAAAAATTTTTTTTTTTTGATTTACTAGTTTTCTTTGTCGACATTTTTTATCTCGTCGCTGCTATTTTTTTGACCGCAGCTGTATATGTATATCGAAATATTACTTCAAGTCAATTCAAAAAGTAATTATAAGGCAGTAATCTTCAGAAAAGCTTTACTACCCTAAATACTGGGTGATAGTGGGTGCATTTTCAGCTACGGCCGTTTCGTTGTATTACCATCCTATTTTAGTTCCAAAAGTACAAATTTTAAAAATCCATTATCTCTCACGTAACTTAATGATTCTACCCATTTTTGCCATAAAAGTAAAAAATCTTTTTGTTTTGCGATTCTATGCAGTCAGAGGAAGGTATACACCGAATTAAATGATTGTAGATGCGGCCATTTGGTTGGTACTATTTTTATCCCCTTTTCGCATTTTACGCCCTTAAAAGTACGACTTTCGAAAATCTTTTTATTTTAAGTGTCTACGTACGTACCGAATTTCATCATTCTAGCTGTAGCCGTTTAGTTTGTACCATTTTTATCCCTCTGTTCCTATTGTATCCTTTGAAAGTACGAATTTGAATGAATTATGTGGCCATTTACCCCCCATAAAAGTACGACTTTTATGTGTATATGTAATTAGAGCGATGTACACACCGAATTTCAACTTTCTAGCTGTAACCGTCTAGTGGGTACCATTTGTATCACTCTGTTCCCATTGTATCCCTTGAAAAAAAAATTGGAAAATTTTTCGTGTCTACGCTGTCGGATGAATGTATACACCGAATTTCATGACTCTAGCTGCGGTCATTTGGTTGGTACAATTTGTATCCCTTTTTTCTATTTTAGCCCCAAAAAGTACGAATTTCGAAAAATCCCTTTATTTTACGTGTCTACGAAATCAGAGGAATGTATACACCGAATTTCATTATTCTAGATGCAGCTGTTTGCTTGGTACCATTTTTACTCCTCTATTCCCATTTTACGCTTTATGGTGCACGTTTTTGTTTTTAGGGGTATTGCGCCTATCCAATATCAAGTAAGTACAATCAGACATATTGAAAACCCATGCTAAATATTAGGTGTTATTAAAGTTATTTTCAGTCCTTGTGAGGGAAAAAAGTTTCCCTTTGGACCGATTTCTCCCAGATGCAATCCCAACTACGACTATGAGACGTATTTATGGAAACTTTGGACGTCCTAGCTCCATTACTTTAGATGCTGGCGTGCTTTCAACAGACGGACGGACGGTAGATGGACTTAGAATTTTAGGGCGGTCAAGAATATATATACTTCATAGGGTCTCAGATCAGTTACAAACGGAAAGTGATAATGACAAAGTGATATGGTCACCAAAAGAGGTGAAAACTGGTGATACCAGATATTTTATTGAACATTTAACTTACGTTGTTTTTTGCAAAAAAACCTAGGTAACGGTAAATAGTTTCCAAGAAAAAATTACATTGATAAAACATTTACATTTAATAATACTTTGGTATCAATATATCAAAATTCGCAAAAATGGACTTTGAAAATCGCAGAATTATCGTCGTCGGCGCTATCAATTCTAACTTACCGCTAAAACTCCGTCTTCGCTGACGTGCACATCATCCAAAGCGCAATGAAACAGACCCATCCGAACTCTGCGTACTTTTATTTTGTACTTTTTCAGCAACATCCATTTGATAGCACCAACTAGTGCACTAAAAAAGAGCAAACCGAAAAATATAAGAATCGAATAAAAATGCAAGTAAATTTATTGCTAGTCCGCCTGTCTGTTGAAAGCACGCTAGCCGCCGAACGATATTAGCTAGGATGTTCAAATTTTTTCTAAATGTGTCTTATGGTTGTAATGTAGCGGGCGAAACGGGACAAAAAGGGATAAAAATGGTGCCACTGAAACAGCTAGAATCATGAAATTCGGTGTGTACATCACTCTAATTGCGTAGACACGCAAAATAAAGGGATTTTTTGAAGTTCGTACATTAGGGACAAAAAGGATACAAAATGGTACCAATGATACAACAATAGCTAGAATCACGAAATTCGCTGAGTTACATCACTCTAATTGCGTAGACACGTAAAATAGAGAGATTTTTCGAAATTCATACTTTTAAGGGAAACAATTGGGAAAGAGGGATAAAAATAGTACCAAATAAACCGCAGAAGTTGAAATCATAAAATTAGGTGATATTTTTGTGTTATTCGACCTTTTACATTTTAATAGAAAAAGTACACAAAACATTTTTCGAAATTAGTACTTTTAGGGTTAAAATAGGGCGAATGGGGATAAAAGTGGTTCCAACCTAACCCATTTGTCGATAAATGTAAAAGTCGTTGTCCCACGATTTGTATACCTTTACTCTACAGAGTAGGAGGATATATATCGTCACCTAAAATGCAAAAAGACGTAACCTAAAAAAAAGCATTAAGTTCAGCCGTGCCGAACTTTATATACCCTCCACCATTGATGTTACAAAGTAACATTACAGGAAAATGTAATTTTTTTAATACAGCCAAAACAAATAAAAATATTGAAAAAAAAAATATCAATAAATAAATAATATTTTTTATTTCAAACCACGCTTATATATCGAAATAATACTTCAATTCATTTTAAGAAAAGTAAATATAAGACAGAAATCATCAAAAAAGTTTAAATACCATAAATATTGGTAGATAGTGGGTGATATAGTTGGTTGTATTTCCATCCATTGTAATTCCGAAAGTACTAATTTTGAAAATCTATTACTCAGTGCAAGATAACCTAACTTCATGATTCAACTAATTTTTGCCGTAAAAATAAAAAATAACAAATTTGGAAAAATCTTTTTATTTTGCGTGTCTATGCAGTTAGAGGAATGTATACACCGAATTCCATGATTCTATCTGCGGCCAATTGGTTGGTACAATTTTTATCCCCTTTTTCCTATTTTACCCCCTTAAGAGTACGACTTTATAAAATCTCTTTATTTTACGTGTCTACGCAATCAGAGGAATGTATACACCGAATTTTATTATTCTAGGTGCATCCGTTTGGTTGTTACCAATTTTATCCCTCTATTCCCATTTTACCCTTAAAAGTACGAATTTGGAAAAAATACTTTTATGTTTTGTATCTACTCAATTAGAATGTACACATCGTGTACATTTGTTTTTCTATCTATTGTCGTTTGATAGGTACCATTTTTATCCCTTTTTGCTCCATGTCACCCCCTACGAATACCAATCGCTTTATGGTGCACGTTTCTGCTGTAAGAGAAATGCACACACATATATTGAATAACATGATGAAATTCTCGAAATATTAGGGGTATTTTCAGTCCTTGCGAGGGAAAAACTTTTCCCTTTGGAACGATTTCGCCCAGTTGCAATCCCAACCGATCTACGATTATAAGACTATTCATACAATTTGGACGTCCTAGCTCCTTTCGTTTACATGCTAGCGTGCTTTCAACAGACGGACGGACATGGCTAGATCGTTTTATTTTATGTATATATATTTATTTTATGACGATCAAGAATATATATATTTTATAGGGTCTCAGGTCGATATTTCAAGATGTTACAAACGGAATGACAAATTTAGTATACCCCCATCCTGGAGGTGGAGTGTATAATAATTCTTCAGAAAGGCAGCAATCTTCAAAGAAAAGTAACTAAATACCGTATATATTAGATATTATTGCGGGTATTTTCATTCGTTGATAGGGAAGACAATTATGGAAATTCGTTCCATTTTTATCCTAAAAGTACGAATTTCGAAAATCTATTATCTTTCGCGTTAACAATGGAATGCATGATTTTACGTTGCTAGTTACAGCCGTTTGTTTGGTACCAGTTGTCTCTTTTACCCTATTTTGTCCCTAAAAGTACGAATTTGGGGAAATCATTTTTTTATTTTGTGCGTCATTTCATGATTCTAGCTGCAGCCGTTTGATTGGTACCATTAGGTCGGCACCAATTTTATCCCTTTTTGTACATTTTGATCTTAAACTAACGAGTATCGAAAGATCGCATTATATTTCGAGTCTATGCAACCATAGCGAAATATACACTGCTTTTCATTATTCTAGCTGCAGCGGTTTGATTGGTACCAATTTTATCCCATAAAAGTGTCAAACTTTGTGGGAGGTAGCCGAAGGTGTATTGGATTTTTCATTGTTTTTAAACCTTGTGTTAATTAACTACTAAAAAAATTATCATTCTGAAGATTTTTCACTGGAGGTTTTTCTGGTAGATTTTGCAAAAAAATAAATCGTAAAAAATATAAGCTATCATTCCACCACTTCCATCCCTAAAAGAGACATCTAAGAGCACTACTTTAAAATTTTCAAAATAATTAATGTAATAATTTAAAAAATCAATATAAAAGAAATACAATCGTGAACACTTTAAGAATATATAGTGCGGCTATACCAATCAACTTCAATATTAATTTAATTTAATTAATTAATTGAAATTGCCTTCAGAACAAGGTATAGTGCAGTACAATCGGTCAAGTATTTCAGGAGTTACAGGCGATTGTATTGATTGAATGAACACACCTTTTTGAAAAAATTGTATTTTTTCCACAGTTAAATTGGTCATAACTCATGAAAAAAAATTTCTAATTATTTTCCAAAAATACGTATACATCATTTTTATGAGAAGAATACATACACAACATTTCAAAAAAATCGCAACTATTGAGGTTAAAAATCGTACCGCCTGATAAAATGAACTGACTCATAAACAAATCCAATGCAAATTTTTTAGTCAAAATAGAAACTAAAAATCAAATATAGATCCGTTGTCAGATGGTTGTAATTTCCGAAAAAGTTTCATTTTGTTTCACGGGATTAGCTGTCAGAAGATTTTGATACGCAAACTTTCAAAACGCCGATAGACGTAAATTATTTTTTAATACCCCCAACCCCCAAAATATATATTTTAGTGTCCCCAGAATTTTAAATTCATTTAATAGAATTTAATTAACCGTGCTTTAGTTTTACATCATGAATGTCAATAATTTTATTATTAACATGAACTACTGAAAAAAAGTTTTCAGTGTATTGAACAGCTGATCTCAATCATGACAAACGCAAACAAAACAAACAGACTGTCAAGTCAAAATGGGTTCCTCATAAAGTCAATTGTTCATGTGTTACACTCAATACAAATTAAACAATTAATCCATTTGATTTTTTAATTGTAAATAAATTCGTGCATTTTTAAACCAACAAAATCATCTGATGTAAGCACCGCAGAGAGTCTAAATAACATAGACTGGTGACGATGAAGATAATTCTCTGGTTACACAAATAGAAGACCAACCTGTGGAAGATTATAAATTACCACAGCGCAAATTACCACAGAAACTGGAAATTGTAGCAGCCAAAAGTAAAGGAAGTTTAAGGAAACTTTCGTTGTCGGGCAAAATAGATCGTTTTCCCCATTTTATGAAAGTTATGATTGGCTAGAATATAAAGGAGAGATGGAGAGACAATGCATTTTGTTTTGTGTTCCGCAATTTCGGTACAAATTCCTCGAGAACAGAATGATACGTTTGAACTTGATAAGTAGAAGGAAAGATGTTAAGAAAAGCTCTAGAAAATCATGATCGGTCGCTATGTCACTTCCAGTGTGACCAAGCGTATAAAATGTATATAAATGTACATTACCAAATTTCACGGCAATATGTCAAACAAATGGAACAGAAACGGCGCTACGGTGTCTACGCAATCAGAGGATACATACACCGAGTTTCATATTTGTAGAATGTACACACCGAATTTTGTGTTTATAGTTGTTGTCGTTTGATAGGTACAATTTGTATCCCTTTTTGCCCCATTCTACCCCCTACAAATAAAAATCACTTTATGGTGCTCGTTAATGCTATAAGGAGAAAGCGCATTCCAAATATGAAGTAAATATACGCAGTCATCCAAAAAAACATGCTGACATACTATAAATAATAGGGGCATTTTCAGTCCTTGTGAAGGAAAAAATGTTTACCTTTGGACCGATTTCGCCCACTATCAGCCTCAAACGACCTACACCTATAAGACACATTTATGTCTAATTTGGACGTTTTCTTTATATGCAGGCGTGCTTTCGACAGACGGAAATGGCTAGATCGTCTTTACTTTATAGGGTCACAGGTCGATATTTCAAGGTGTTACAGTATACCAGTATTCAGTATACCCCATCCTGGTGGTGGAGGGTATAAACACTATTGCAGTCCTTCAATTCATAAGGAAATACAAGTGTTGCTATTCATTTAGAGCCTTGCCAATAATATGGCTGTTCCAGTTCTTTAAGACTGGCTGTGATAACAAAAACACAAATAAAAAGTTAAAATTTCCCTCAAAATAAAAAATCTTTTTTTTAATTGTCGCCAACAGCAATATCAATGTGTGTATGAAAAAAACTTTGGAAAATAATTTTATGTTAAAAAAGTTGAACTTAGCCTGGATTATTATCCAGTGTAAGTCAAATTTATGGTTATATCTAGGCTAAGTTCAAAAAAGTCAACACAAAATTTTTTTTTAAAATTTGTTTTGATACAAATATTTATATTGTATTGCTGATAATGTGAAAAAATATATTTTTTTATTTTGAATAAAAAATTAACTTTATAAAGGGTGATTTTTTAGCTATTATCTTTTTGGCAACACTGGTTTAAACATCTGACGCACGTTTCGTGTTTTGTTTCACTGTCAAACATCTTCAGTTTGGTCTATAATTTAACCATGAATCATCTTAAAAACGAACAACGCTTGCAAATTATTGAATTTTATTATCAAAATGCGTGCTCTGTTAAGAAAGTTCATCGCGCGCTTCCATTTTATGGTCAGTTTAATCGACCCACTGAAGCGGCTATTCGGGCTATTGTGACTAAATTTCGCACCAAATTTACATTGTTGGACATTAAACCACCAATACGCTTACGTAGAGTGCGAACTGAATAAAATATCGCAGCTGTATCGGCCAGTGTTAATGATGACCATCGATTCGTCGCCGTTCGCAGCAATTGGGCCTCTGTTACACAAAAACGTGGAAATGTCAAAATTGGACTAAGCGGATGGACCATTTGAGGCGCAGTCAAGGTCAACATTTGCATGAAATAATCTTCAAATATTAAATTATATGGACCGTACTATCGATTCAAATAAAGATTTCATGAATTTTATGTGTTTTTTTAACTTTCCTATAGCTTTTAAAAAATCACCCTTTATTAACGGTTTTGTTACCGTAGCCTGTTATCTCGGCTTAAAGAAAAACAGACCTAATAATTGTTTACATACGATTTTTATCTTATTAACTATAAACCATAACTTTTGTGGTCTCACTTAAAAAAAATCCAATTTCCATTTAAATAGTTGGACAATCATTCGATGTTGCTAAAGTTGCCAACAAATGTTTGGGCACCCCCAGAAAAATACGTCAATGTACACGCAGAAAAAAAAACTTGTGTAAATATACCGAATTCAACATTGTAAATCTTTTTTATATGGAGTTGACAGAAGTCATACAAGTAAATGCTAAATTTCCCTCGTACATGTGTAAATTACACATGTGCTTCTTTTGTATAAATAACTAAGTTTACTTGGTAGGTGTTCAGTGCTTATGTACCTTAAAATATTCAACCATGTTTTTTTTTTCAATTTAGAAATGTGTAGCATTTACACAAGTTTCTTAGTTGAAATTAATTAGTTAGTTAGATAATGGTGTAAGTATGAATATGTAAGTTGCCAATTTCATGAATTTTGTAGTAAGTAATTTTGTGCAAGTATCTGGCAAAAATACGTATATGAGCAAAAGTTTCTATAAATTTGTCAAAGTGAATTTCGACGATTAGAATTACAAGAAGACCAAAAGAAACAACAGACGAAGAAGTATGGTGAAATTAAAATTTATTTATTTTGTGTTGTTGATTAGTGAATTACCAAAAACAAAGATTTCCTTCTTAAGAAGAAATAACTTGATCGAATTAGCTGAAATTCGAATGTATTACATTCAAAACTCATAGAAAATTTATTTATTTGTTCAATCGCAAAATGAAGATTGGTTAATCTTTTAATTTATTTATCAGCCGGCCTCTGGTATCGATTGCCAGTGCGTGTTTGGGGATAACCGAAAAACGTACAATTAATTATAACAAGATAAGTGTGGCTGTGTGTGCTTTCAAGTTTCTTTCGTCATTATTAATTTAATCCTTTTATGATTGAATAACGAAAGCTAACAAAATTAAATCATCATAGTTTTTATTTGGATGGGAAATAGAAAAATTAATAAAAATAAGTCTTTCGTATTATTAAATTTAGTTAAAAAAACATTCCAAACTAATAAATGAAACATGGCGTTGGATTATTTTTGTTCTATTAATTTGTACATTTATTTCTTTATTTTCAAATACTGATAAATGCAAATTGTTTAAGAGAACAAAGTGCTTTTAAATACAGCCAAACGTACAAGGTAATTTTACACAAGTTTTATTGTGCAACTGGCAGTAGTTTTTTTGGTTCCAAATTACCCAAGTGTTCTGTATGAGTTGCCAAAGAACTTTTAAAGTTGTATCTCACCTAAGAAACTTAGGTAAATTGTTCGCTTTTCTTGTATGATTTCTCAAATTTTTTCTTTGCGTGTATCATGGAGAAGTATCTGATGTTTTTGAGACAACATCACCTGGAGTATTAGCCTGACACTCCCCTCCATTATTCACAACCAAAAACAAAACATGTATTTCATTGTATGAACTTGTTCTATGTAGAGTACCCGGTTTTTATACAATCTGGGGGGATCCCCACATAATTGAAATTTTGCAAAAGAAATCGTATATTATTTTATAAAATGCACCAGCTCTTACCAACGTAATATATATAATGCAAGGAAAATTATAAACAAAATTTTCAACATTTTGCTTTTTTTATTTTTCACTAAGTTGTATGTTGTAATTTCAGACAGATTGATCGTAGTCTCTGTACTTCCTCGCGCTGACTGGACCTTCAGTGAAAGATAATACGTCGATTAAAATGTAGGCCAAAATCGATATTTTTACAATCGATTGTAGAGGTTGAGATATACCTGAATCGCCATTTTTGCACGATTAATCGTATTTTTTGAAAAATCAGCGAGTAACAGCTTTTTCAGACTGATTGAATAATCAAAAAGATTCAAATTCAACATTTCAAAGCATTAAAGATATTTTTTCAGCCAGATTATCTTTAGGTAAAATGTAAATCACTGAACAACTATGGTTCAAATTGAATAACTTATTCATTGCCGTTGCCGATAAATTGTTATACTCTCCACCTCCAGGATGGGGGTATACTAACTTTGTCATTCCGTTTGTAACACCTTGAAATATCGAACTGAGACCCTATAAAGTACATATCGCTACCCTAATATAAGACAGACTCAACTAACATTTTTTTCAAATTGAGATTTTTGGTTATTTGAACAAAACACGACAAGTTCGGCCATAATTAACAAAAATCTCGATTTGCAAAACAATTTTAGTTTAGTCTTTTTTTATGCTAGGGTAACGATATATTCTTGATCGTCATTAAATTCTATGACGATCTAACAATGTCGGTTGGAATTGTCTATTAAAAGCACGCTGCATCTAAACGAAAGGAGCTATGAAGTCCAAATTTTCTATAAATGCGTCTTAGAGTCGTAGATCGGTTGGAATTGCAACTGGGCGAAATCGGTAAAAAGGAAAAAAAATCTCTCACAAGGTCTGAAAATACCCATAATATCCCAAATATTTTAGAGCATTTAAGCATGTTTTTCAATATGTCTGCTTGAACTTATTTGATATTGGGTACACACATTCCCCCTATATAAAAAACGTGCATCATAAAGTGATTATTATTCGTAGGGGGTGAAATGGGGCAAAGAGGGATAAAAATGGTACCTATCGAACGACAACAGCTAGACACACGATATTCGGTGTATACATTCCCCTAATTGAATGGATACATAATATAAAAGTATAGGCATATTCGATTGGGCTTACTAGCTTACAATTAAGAGACTTGTTAGGTGGCAACGCTGCTACACATTGGTTTTTCTTAAATTGATTAACAGGAAAAATTTGGCAACACAACAAAGGGTGTAGTAAGCTACTTTCTTTCTTTCTAAAGGGTGATTTTTTAAGAGCTTGATAACTTTTTTTTAAAAAAAAACGCATAAAATTTGCAAAATCTCATCGGTTCTTTATTTGAAACGTTAGATTGGTCCATGACATTTACTTTTTGAAGATAATTTCATTTAAATGTTGACCGCGGCTGCGTCTTAGGCGGTCCATTCGGAAAGTCCAATTTTGGGCAACTTTTTCGAGCATTTCGGCCGGAATAGCCCGAATTTCTTCGGAAATGTTGTCTTCCAAAGCTGGAATAGTTGCTGGCTTATTTCTGTAGACTTTAGACTTGACGTAGCCCCACAAAAAATAGTCTAAAGGCGTCAAATCGCATGATCTTGGTGGCCAACTTACCGGTCCATTTCTTGAGATGAATTGTTCTCCGAAGTTTTCCCTCAAAATGGCCATAGAATCGCGAGCTGTGTGGCATGTAGCGCCATCTTGTTGAAACCACATGTCAACCAAGTTCAGTTCTTCCATTTTTGGCAACAAAAAGTTTGTTAGCATCGAACGATAGCGATCGCCATTCACCGTAACGTTGCGTCCAACAGCATCTTTGAAAAAATACGGTCCAATGATTCCACCAGCGTACAAACCACACCAAACAGTGCATTTTTCGGGATGCATGGGCAGTTCTTGAACGGCTTCTGGTTGCTCCTCACTCCAAATGCGGCAATTTTGTTTATTTACGTAGCCATTCAACCAGAAATGAGCCTCATCGCTGAACAAAATTTGTCGATAAAAAATTTCGAACCGAACACTGATTTTGGTAATAAAATTCAATGATTTGCAAGCGTTGCTCGTTAGTAAGTCTATTCATGATGAAATGTCAAAGCATACTGAGCATCTTTCTCTTTGACACCATGTCTGAAATCCCACGTGATCTGTCAAATACTAATGCATGAAAATCCTAACCTCAAAAAAATCACTCTTTACCATTCGAACAGGCCTTGTGTTTACCAAATTCGTACTGTTAAGGGGTAAAATAGGAATAGAGGGATAAAAATGGTGCCAACCTAATGGCTGAACCTAGAATAATGAAATTCGGTGTATACATTCCTCTGATTGTGTAGACACGTAAAATAAAGGAATTTTTTGAAATTCATACTTTTTGGTGTTAAAATGGAAAAAGGGGATAAAAATTGTACCAACCAAATGACCGCAACTAGAGTCCAAATTTGTTCTTTCAAAGGATACAATGAGAACAGAGGGATAAAAATGGTACCAACTAAACGGCTACAGCTAGAATGATGAAATTCGGTGTGCACATCCCTCTAATCGCGTAGACACATAAAATGAAGAAATTTTAGAAAGTCGTACTTTTAAGGGGGTAAATTAGGAAAAAGGGGATACAAATAGTACCAACCAAATGGCCGCAGCTAGTATCATGGAATTCGGTGTATACATTCCTCTGACTGCATAGACACACAAAATAAAAATATTTTTCCAAATTCGTATTGTTTTCTTTTACTGCAAAAATTGGTTGAATCATGAAGTTAGGATAACTTGCGCTGTCTTTCTTGAAGATTGCTATCTTTATTTTACTTTATTTACTTTTTGAATTGACTTGAAGTATTATTTTGATATATATATATATATATATATATATAGTATAAACGTATTGGTAGTCTTGCCTTATAAGCGTGGTTTGAAATAATAAAAATTTTATATTTATTTATAAAATTATTTTTCAATATTTTTATTTGTTTTGGTTTGGCTATATTAAAAAATTGTCATTTTCCTGTAATGTTATTGCACTTCTACGACAGTCTCTGTGGAATGCAATCCTTAACGCAATTATTTTTAAATTGATGCTGAACTCTTTATGGCAGAAGTATCATGAAACGTTTGAGATTTTTTTCATGTTGTCATTTTTATAGCAGTTTTGCATAATCTGAAGCAAATTCCTTTATTTGAATTATTGGGCAATATTTTCCTCAGGTTTAGTTAAATTAACTTATTCTAAGTACGTTTCCTTATAACAAGTAACATTTTACTCATATTAAATAAGAGTTTACTTGGTTTGATGATGAAATATTTCAGCAACATTTTCCTCAGATTGCGTACAAATTTACTTGGGGTGAGTAAAACATTATTGGAAATAATTGATTTGAAGAAAAATGTTCCTTAGTTTGAGTAAATTTTACTTGCTTCGAGGAGAAATTGAACTAGAATAACAGAATAATATTCGGAAAATATTTACTGAAGCGGAAAACTATGTTGGAAAGAAATCAGAAATATACTCCATAGAACCAATTTGAATAATAGAAGAGCTAGAAGATGTCATTGCTTAGTGACAAAAATAAGAAAGTCAGGTTAACGTTCGCAAACACGCATAAAGGTAAAAACTTTTCATTTCTGAAGAATCCGTGTGATTTTCACGGATGAAGCATTTGAGGATATGAATCATTTTTTGTAAGAATGGAATCGATGAAACTAGTTTTTGCCGAAAAGAGGTGTGAAGTATTCGCAAGACATTGGGGCGTGTTATCCATCCCAAAGGGGTGAATACGAAGTATTAATTACCCTAAATTTCTCCATTTTATTAACTGTACGACTTTTGCTTTTGTACTCAATATCTCTTAAAGTCTAAATTGTGCCGATTACTCAAAATGAATATTTTATTTTTTTGTTTTTCATTTCATTTATTTCAACATCACAATACAAAAGCCAATAAGGCCAATTATTTATAAATGATTAAAGCTAAAAAGCTATGAAACAAATTTCAGATACATCTTCACACAGTTCAGGGTGGGCCATGTAACATTTTATATTAGATTCGGCTATAAAAGTGCTGATTATTTTTTCAAATTTCTGGTTTTATTGGAAAGATTGAATTTGTCAACACAATATCAATCTACGACTGGCTCGGCAGTACCTCATCTGATCAACCCAATATTTCAGTACATGGCCTAATGAAGAAAATCGTTTCAGAATTATACATAGAAACCATACAAATGTCCCTTCCGTTAGAATCCACATATTTACAACGATTTTCTTCAAATTTGCTACAACACTTTATATTCTAACTAGAAAGAGTTATGGTGAAAGTGAGTCAAATCGGTCCATGTTTTGATATAGCACCCATACAAATGTCCTTTTTCCACATATTTTCAATGATTTTCTTCAAATTTGCTACAACATTTTATATTCCAACTAGAAACAGCTATGGTGAAAGAACCGGCCCATGTTTTGATATAACCCCCATACAAATGCATCTCCCAATTTCTCTTTTTCCGCTCTAAAAACCACATATTTTCCACAATTTTCTTCAAATTTGCTACAACACGTTATATTTCAACTAGAAATAAATATTTTACTTTTGGCACCTAATTATGCAAGATTTCTTAATTCTAGCTTTAAGAAATTTGGCTTTAGAGAACTATTGGAGAACAAAAATTGGTCATCGATTATCTTATTTTACGCTGACATTAAAATTCGTAACTTGTTCATATCGATTGTATTTCTCTGCCTGTGTTTCTTAGTAATTCGAGTTTTATAATATTGTTCCATTGTGAGTTTTTTATTAAATATTTTTTACATAAGTTGCTTATCAGTGTAGATTAATAACATTTTGTATTATTAAAGCTAAAGGAGATAGGGAAGAGACATCGAAATCGTGAATAAGTAAATTAGTTAATAACAAAAGGAATTATTATAGAACACATTCATAAACAAAAAATAAATGTATTTTTCACCATAGAAAAATAAATAAAAAGTAACTACTGACTGAAAAAACAAATCCTAACTGAAATAAATTAAATATTTGGGATTTAATGTTTTGTTTATTTTAATACTCGATTTTGTTGCATTAGATAAAAATTATTTATTGCTTGATGAAAATTTAAAAACGCCTCTACGTTGACTACGATTTTCACCCTAGGAAAGAAGGAAAGAAAAAATTAATTCATAAAATATAATTAATTACGTCTTATATGTAATTAGAGGGAATTCAAATTTTAGTTTGATTTTTACTTACCGCTAAGCGATTGCCAAACAACATAATAGCCTTGTCCTCTTCCGGCGGTGAGGAGAATTCACTTTGATTTGTGGTCGGAGGTCTTCGATGTATCGCCAACTTTTGTTTAATGGCCTGCGAAAATATAACTTTTCGACTGACCGATTTCATGGCCATCAGTAGATCCAACCATGTCCACGTCACGTTGTGATACTCCAGTGTGGGTATAACCAGCGAGAAATCGGTAATGTCCTCTAAATTTTTCTCCTTATTGCCCTTGTAGCTGACACGAACGGGCACCTCGGGAATCTTGATGTAAATGAACAGTTTATTTTTCTCCGCTCTTTCTTTCATCTTCTCGACATCGTCCTTTTCGATTTTCACATAAAATTCGGTATCTTTGGATGATTTTTTAGTTTTTGACGGCTTCTTAGCCGATTTGGTTTGCACGTTCGATGAGGAGGAGGATCCCGAAGAGTTCTCTTCCAAATCATCCACAGCCTCTGTTTCGGAGGCGTCTCGGTCGGGGAAGCAGAACTTCAGCATGGTTGAATAGAACTTTTTCGTTATGGCTATAGTTATTGGGGCGACGTTAATCTCGAAATGTTCTTTGACAGAAATACCACCCACCGGAGGCTTTTCACGACAGAACACACGCAACACCCGTTTGTGAGTATCGACGGGCATATCCTTTTGTATTTCGGTGGGTACTAATACTTCTCGGTAGATCTCGCGCGGTATTAAATTGTTCATGCGTATATTACCCAATTCCAAAAGATGTTCCACCGAGTCATCGCTTTTGGATTTCTTAGTATACAAAAATCCGCTTAGCACGAGATCGGCAATGCCGATTTGACCATCGGTTTCGGTTAAACGCCATTGAGCCCGTTTAAAGCAGATCTCGTTGGCCCGTACAATGTTCACCGTTTTATCGGAGCGGACATTGGAGATTTTGCTTAATTGCGATAGCTGGGTTTCCTTGTAGCACAGCAACATACTGTCCAATTCCTCACTCAGTGTGTTCAGCTCTTCCTTGCTGTCGCGTATGAGTCTCTGCACACGATCATATTCCACCTTCCATTCCATGGTATCGCTTTCATCGGCCCTCTGGCTAATGAAATGTATATCTTTCTCTAGAGAACGTATCTTCATGAGTAGACTACGTATCAGTGTTTGCTTCTGTTGTATGGGCCGCTTCTGATCTTCCGTAGAATGCAATTGCAATTGGAAACGCATTCGGGCCAATTTCTCTAGAGCCTGTTTCCTCTGAGGTTCCACATAGAGCAGAAGATTGTTAACAATATCCAAAATCATGGCATATTGCAGGGAATTTGTACAGACATCCAAATCATGATGCATCAGTGTAAATGCATCCATGGGATCATCTTGTCTCTCCCAGGGAGAGAGGGTTTCTTCGGACGGTGGCGGTGGCATATCGGTTATGGTATTGGGATCTATGGTATCGCCATAACTAACATAGAAAAATTCGCATTTACACCTGGAGACAATGCGTTGCAGTTGTATAGGTTGATTTTCTCCAGAATTTTCACTTAAAGAAGCACCCACTGTCTCGCTAACCACACCACCAACACTGCGGCCACTGCCCACCAAATGCGGTATGTCGGGCAAGTCATTTATAACGGCGTCATCTTTATCTTGAATATTATCCACTGTCAACCACATAATCTCTCGTTCCAGGAGTGAGTCGTGTTCGCCGGCACTCACCGTAGCATAGTACTGCATGCATTCCAACAAGCCTTTCCATGTGGTCTTCGACACCAATGAACGGTCGCGCCACACCGGCCGGTGTACACGCTGTAGTATTTCCGCTTTGGCGGCACTTATTATAACATATCCCGAAGTTTCGGAACCTTTTAGCAGCACCTGTGAGTTGACCAAGGAAATGGACCAGTTCTCGTGAATGACGTCATGTGCCGAACACGCCTGCAAACCTTGCAGCTGCAATTCTCGCGATTGAGTGGTTTGATCATCACTATAAACATTGAATTTATGATCGGCTTCTGCTATAAGCTGCTGCAGCATAGCTGTCGCATGACTGGCTGGCTGTGGTTTCTTGATTGTATTATTGGTTGTTGAAACTGAAATATTAATATTAATTAATTATATTACAATTATACTATTGTGCTTTAACGTGGTCAAGCATAGCAAGAAATACTGTTTGATTCAGTGCATTTATAAATTTATTAAATATTACAACAATGAATGGGTGCGTACTTTCAATTATAGCAGGTGATGCAATAATAATAATAAGCTCGAATTTGTACGCCACCAATATTACAGATAACCTTTAATCAACTCTACACCAATATTTCCAATATAATTGGAAAAAAAATATTTATATTTGTCTGTGTATGTGTGTTTACTTACTTGGTATAACCTCTGCGGTCGAACTCGCTATTGTACTGTCACTGCGTTTATTTTTCATAAGACTAGAATTGCCCTCTTTGCGATAACTTTTCACAGCCTCCGTCGAGAGGTTGTTCTTGAGTTTTTGGGTTTTCATAAATGAATCGAACAAAGCAAATGCCACGTCACGATTGTTTTTCGTCCAGGCACCCTTCAAATCGTACACCACCAATTTGTGCGTTGGCGTGGTCGATTTTGTTTTTGTAGATTCTTCCTCGTTGCTCGTCTGTATGAGAGCCTCACGTCCATAGGAAACGCGGCCAACACTCAGGAAATAAAATCGCACCTTGTTGCAATTATCAGCATTTGCTATATTCTCCGAGAAACTGTCCAGTTTTTCCGGTTCGATGCTCTTCAGCCATATCTCAGCATCATTCAGTTCACAATTCATATAGACCGTGGACCAGTCGGCTCGAGGTCGATGTATCAAACCATCATCGATGTTTGACAGAGATAGCAGATATTCCGAGCTGAAAGAAACACGGCCTCCATTAAGTTGAAAACCTTTGTGTCGTGCATGGGACATCCAATAGAGAACTTGGAAACGGTGTAAACTCATTTGAAGATTGGCCTTCTTGTAGTGGCGACTCAGTTGTTTCTTGCGGGGTCGTACATTATTGAAGACCGGACCTCGGCGTGTCGGTCGCGTTACACCCGAGAGTATCAATTTGAGACTCTCGAACCATCTCAAAGTACTGCCGTATAATACTAAACTTGGTATGTCGTATTCAATGTCAACACCGGGTTTCGATTTTGTCTCGAATGATATCCATATGTTCAAACTGATGGAACGAAATGCACGGAAAGAGTCATGGACTTGATTGCTCGAATACTCTGGTAACTTATTGGGGGCACAAGGCATAACGGCATGGTGATCATTGGGATTGGCCAAACAAATCCAATTCAATTTAAATGTTAGCTTCAGATGAGGGAAGTGCAACAAACGACAATCGTCGTAACGCGATGCTGTTCGCACCGTAACGTTCAGTTCTCCCCGGAACATAATCTTGGCATTTGTCCACACAATGCCGGCATTGTTCCACGAGAGTTCCATTTCTTCGGTGGTATTGTAGGGATCGAGCGATGCATGCAACAGAACAGTAAATTGTTTGACGATCATGGTTAGGCGACCATGAAACAATAGACGCATTTTATCCCAAAATGGTAAAGGCGGACTGGGATCTTTGGAAGGTGCTGATATTTTCTCAAAACTTAAATTACATTGAGCCATCACCGGCTCCCAGCAAGGGCCAAAAGCGTAGCTACAAAAATCCAGATCACAATTGAAATCGTGGTAGAATTTCAAAGTAGTCATACTACGTTGCACCACATCGGTGCCGAATGGTTCTCCAACTTCTATAAAAACATCCCGTTTGGCCCGTTTCGAGGCAGCCTGTTCAGCACCACACAGAGTTCCAAAAAGACCCATGGTTTTGATGTAAAACATTGGCTGAGGGAAATCCCTCAACATAAATTTCCATTCCGAACAACTGACATGTACGTTGCGACACCACAGTGTGGTAAATTCCAGACCTTCTTCAGGCCAGGGACTCTCCGAATCGATTTCTCTCATAATGCGCGTTACATTGTTGGTGCCATGTATGGAGGGATCTGCCATGGCCATTATCTCTACGTCTGTCATAATCCATGCCAGCAGCCGTGTTCGCACCGGCCCACTTTCCCGTATCTTCTTCGAGCGCTGAATATAAATTTCCGAATTCTTCTTTACCAATGTCGCGTGCAGGCTTTCAATGGTGCCGGCCGGCACCAACAGAGTCTTGGAACAGATCTCCGCTATCTTTTTGTCAAACAGTGTTTTACGCTTAAGGCCTTCGAGGTATTCATCCACTAGCAATACATAGTTGTCGCGAAGTTTTACTTCAAATGGATCGTCGCTGATTTCCAACAGGAATTCTTTAATCTACAAAATGAAACAGTTATTTGGGGGGTCACTCACTCAATAGTCAATTATAAAGCATTTACCTGAATCACCATATCACTGGGTAGAGGAGAGTTGGCCGTAAATGGCTTTTTCTTATAATTATGGACAAGTTTCAGCCATTTAAAATGTGAAACTAATTGATTTTGAACAGCATCATAAAAGTCATGGTCATAGGGGAATATAGCCTTGAATTATAATTAGAAAATTGTATGCTAGAGTACGAAATTGAACAACAATTAAACATTCACCTTAAAAGCTCCAATAGTGGTGACCCAGACTTTGTTGGTAGGCAAGACAAAGCCCTCGCAATTTAAACGCTCGTTGGTCAACATATCCAATTTGGCCAACGAGTGTATGTCGACATCTTTCAGTGTAAATATATGTTCATCGTCAATTTTGATGAATATATTTTCGGCTGAAATAAAGTTTCCTTCCTTGTGACTGAAGAATAGATTCTCCACAAACCATTGCATGGAGTGACGATCGGATAATTTAATTTCGAAGACGGTACTGCGTTCCGCCGAAAGTTCGATAATGAGTTTTTTCGTATTTTCGTCCATTGTCTGAGGGGAAGATAGCGACGGCTTCTCTTTTTGTGGCAAAGCCAATGCGGCCTTTAAATCTTGCATATCTCTGGCTAATGTCAGTATATGCATGTGTAGATTGGAATTCCAGATAGCTTCAGTACTTCCCGGTATGTACACCGATAACTTGGGTCGCTTTTGTTCATGGGCTTCGTGTTCCAGACGAATCAACTTACAATTGGCAAATATATCCGTAAAATCGGTAAGACATAATGAGGATGCAGTCATCGAGCGCATGATGGCCATCTGAAACTCTTCCAGTTTCAGGTGCGATACTTGTTGCGATCTTGTCAATGTGATCTCCGAGAAACTCAATAGCAAGCATGCTTTATGATGGTTGACAAAGTATGCGGTTATATCCTTGATTTTAGCCGATATCAATAGACTTACAGAAGGCTCCTGTGGCTCTAGTGGCTTTGCTGTAACTTTTGCACCCCCATCCGCCTTGAGACCACCATATTGTTTAATACAACAAACCGTTTTTATCACAAACGTCGCCAATGTCATGCTGTATTCTGTTCGTAGTGTATGTATGGACACTTCCAGCTTGGTGGCATTTGAGTAGGAACTTAACTTAACTAAACTGACGCCGATAAAGAAGGGCGAACCGGGCGAGTGGGATTTCTTCAGATTGTTTGTGTCATTTATGGAATTGCCCAAAGACCACCACAACGATTCTATCATCAGCTCTACACTCCAGTGACGTTGGTTTAGCAACATGTTGAACAGCTTCGTCTTGTACAGAGAACTTCTTTTCTCTTCGGTCTGTTCCAATACCAATCGTGTATGACTGACACTCATGCCAGCATGCTCATCGTCGTCCAGTTTCATTAGCATTGAAACATTCCATAATTCTGCACAACCTTTGACCACAATGTGTTTCATAACCCACTCAAGTAAGCCATTGCCATTCACATTCACACACTCGGCACCAGCCGTTGTCGTTGTCGGCTGCCTAGAACTTTTCCACGCACTCTGCAGAGTGCCCAAGTGGTCGGGCAATGATTTTTGTTGCAACAGCATGGGTTGCTGCTGTTGTCGTTTGCGTGAGAGGAAGTTGTTATGCACCCAATCATAGATCTCACTATGATTGTAAATTATTTGGAAGGTTTTTAGTTTAACATATAAATTCAGAATATCATTTTTCAACTGAAGAGAAAAGCGGTTAGTGGATTTATGTGGATTTAGTCACGGTATAGGCATAAACTTACCATGGAGTCTATGGTGAATTGTTCTATGAATAGTAGTTTTTCATATTTTGTATCAATATCTAAATGTTGTAATGTTACTTTGGTAAATAATGTAGGCAAATGGGCGTCTTCATTAAATGATTTTGAATTGAATTCGCCAGTAATCTGTTGATAAGGATTTCGAAAGATAAAAATATATATTACAAATTACAAATTGTATTTATAAATCTAGTGAAGTTTAAAATATAGACTTAAATCTTACTTAACACATGTTTGAGAGTTTTACATTTAACAAAACATTAAAGCCGCGTTTTTTTTTAAATATGTGGATTCTAGAGAGGAATGCATCAATTAGGATGCCACAATTGTTGTTTCTAGTTCAAAAATAAAATGGTGTACCAAATTTTTAGAAAATCGGTTAAAATATATGGTTTCTAGAGCGGAAAAGGCCAAATCGGGAATCACATTTGTATGTATAAATCTGAAACGATCTAACCAATTTTCACAATGAATGTTTCTCATTGAAATATATGGTGCTGTGCCAAATTTTAAGAAAAATAAGTCGTCTAGAGCTGAAAACGTCCAAATCGGGAGCGACGTTTATATGGGAGCTAAATATAAATCTGAATCGATCTGAACAATTTTCACCATAGAAATTTCTAGTTAAAATATAACGTGTTGTGCCAAATTTAAAGAAAATCTGTTAAATCATGTGGTTTCTAGAGCGGTAAAAGTCAAATCGGGAGCGAAATTTGTATGGGAGCTATAAATAAATCTGAACTGAATTGCTTCAAATTAAATAGCGTACGTCCACGACCCGGACAAAATTGCGACCTTTGATTACAAGAATGGACAGACGGACATTGATAAATCGACTCAGAAAGTGATTCGAAGGCGATCTGTATAATCAACAATGGGCCAATCTCGTCTCCTTTTGGGCGTTGCATACAAATGCACAAAGACATGATACTGGATTTACTGTAATTAGGCCTAATTGTACGGCTATTCATTGACTAATATATTTGAAAGTGGATGATTAAAATTTTAATGTCGATACTAAACTAACTCAACTATATTACAAATAATTCCATGAAATTGAAACATTCATTCATATAATCTGTAGAGATCGAGATTATCAACATATGATACTCACTTAGGTATTAAAAATATGTAGTAAATAATCGAAATAAATATGTACTTACGCTAAATAATTGCATTTTTGCACTAAAATCATTCTGTGAGTTTTCCTTAACAGCCGAAAAGGTTGCAGCTTTTATGATAAAACTAAAATTCTTTGGTATTATCGGTGCTATCTTATGGTACGATTCATTATGATAACTCGCATCTAAAGGCTTAGTAGGAGGAGGAGGTTCAGGAGATATTTGATACGTCTTCGGTGTAGAGGAAGCATTAGAGAAAGTTGGCATATTGTGAATGTTTTCTTTGGTAGCATCCTGTGAAGGTAAGGTACGCTTCTTAGCTTCGCTCAGGAAATCGTAAAGGCCGCCGTGTATGGTAGATTTGGCGTTGTTCATAGCTAAAGATAGTTTCTGTAAGAAAAAAAATTAATGTTTAAAATGAAATGAAAATGAGCAGCACAGCACTTACATCAACCGAAAGTGGACCGTGAGCGAAAAGGCTGGCATCCAATGAAATATCAAAGCTCAGTTCGCCCAGACAAGGGCGAATTTTATTCAAATTCTCCAAGGACTGCCTCCGCAAGGGGCAATGCCTCAGCATTTTAGCCTATATAAATGAAAACAAAAAAAACACTTTAGCAATTAAAATAAAATACAATAAATATTTGTCTTACTTGAGCCTCATTGAGAACAGCATTGACCAACAACGTCTTGGCATTGTGCACAATACTGCCATCCAAGTGCAGCTCTTTGGCTGTGGCATGTATGAACCAACCCGGTTCAAAGTCATTGTTCATCAATACCACCGAAATGTTATTAATATGAACGGCCATAAACTGAGCACAGGTTAAAATGCTTGGCGGCACTTTGGTGTACCTAAAGTCCGGCATACTCTTAACTCCACTCTCCCGCCTGAAACGGGATCGGCGATTTGGTTCTTCCGCCAGTCCATCGCTTTTCGTTTGTATATCTTTGTTGATACGTATGTCACGTATATAGATGGACAATAGTTTTGTTACTTCGGTATTAAAGAAACTGCTGCGTAAGCATATTTCTTCAATTTGCTAAAATTGAAAGACACAAAAATAGAGGGGAAGTTTAATTAAGAAATTGTTCATATTTCACACCTGCTTCTCATCTCAGTCCACCTCTCTAATAGCTAAACTCTACATCTAAACTATTCTCTCTAAATCTTCCTTCCCCTTCCATTATCCTATCCCTATCCTTATCTTTTTACAGGAACAAAGTATATACACAATGGATCCAAAAGGGTTTCCGGGTGTTCAGAATGCAGGAACATTCTGATCTTTATAACCTTCAGTCATTCGTTGGCAATGGACCAAAATTGTCCAGGAAAGCATACTAAAAAAATCGAGGTTTTGAACATTAGAGTGACTGATAGCCTCTCCACGTTATTACTCTGATTAGACTATCAAATGATTTCTTCTTTTTTGATAAATGACTAAGGAGTGACGAAGAAGGCGTTCTACTTACGTAAAACTGATAATGAATTACATGGATTTCAATAAATCATGAATGATTTTAACATAAGCCTGTGGCTCATATATTGATCCCCTGTACTTGATTCGAATTCATAAGTGCTTAAGGGGCATCTTTTCATGAAAACCGTCATAACTCAAAATCATTTTTGGGGGAAATAACTTTTAAATTTTGATTTGGAATAGTATGCATGGAACAGGATTTTTTTCTTTTCTCAACTCATTTTTGGGTTATGACACTCTTCTCGGCATCATTTCGCGCTTACACATATAAAAAATCCATCATTCGGAATTGTTAGTTATTGTTCTTCGTCATCGCTCTAATTAAAGTTATGTCCGATGGCCCATTAAACCATTAAATGTCAATTCATCTTACCACAGAAACACCGCTTTTGCTGACGTGAACATTTTTCAAGGCCAAATAAGGTAGACTGATTCGACCGATGCGTACTTTTATTTTGAACTTTTTGACCAAAAACCAACTGATGGAAGCGGGCAGCACCCTAAATAATAAAATAGAAATATATAATAAAATTAATCATCATCTTTCCGTTTGGAAAAAGTTGGATCACACCCTCCCTTCTTTAGGGAGGGTGTGATATATACTTACCAGTATATAATTATAAATAATACAAAGAAAAATACAAACAATTTTAGTAACATATTTTTTTATTATTTAGTAGCACGTATATTCATTTTGCGTGATTTTTTTCCTTCTAATGTGAAGAGAAAACAATTAATTTTCAAAATTTTACGAAAAACAAGATCACAACAAAATTGATGAAAAATTGAGTAAAACAATAATCGGACGAAGTAGCACAACAATAATTAGGGGCGTCCGGCAACACCGACAAGTATAAGGTATCAAGGGGTGCTTACACATGATGATTTAGTGTAGAAATGTCTAAATGTCTTGTATATATTAGGCTGGGTCGCCATCCATACAAATAGAAAAACAAGTTCCTTCCAGTTACCCCACGAAAATAAAGTTTGGATTGTTAAATGATGATTTTCAAAATTATTTCGTTCCTAGATCAAGCCATGTGTGAGCGTTCCTGAAAATAACATTAAAAATCATGGTTTCAGAAAATCATTTAGTCCGGCAACACCAACAATTACAAGGTATCAAGGGGTGTTTACACATGATGATTTAGTGTACAAATGGGTAAATAATAATAGGGAATTCATGATCCGATATATTTAGTCTTGTATTTTGAATTTTTGATAAATTTGATATTTTTAATCAATTTTGTATATTTTCAACACAAATATAAATAAAGAGTGATTTTTTTGAGGTTAGGATTTTCATGCATTAGTATTTGACAGATCACGTGGGATTTCAGACATGGTGTCAAAGAGAAAGATGCTCAGTATGCTTTGACATTTCATCATGAATCGTCTTACAAACGAACAACACTTGCAAATTATTGAATTTTATTATCAAAATGCGTGCTCTGTTAAGAAAGTTCATTGCGCGCTTCCATTTTATGGTCAGTTTAATCGACCCACTGAAGCGGCTATTCGGGCTATTGTGACTAAATTTCGCACCAAATTTACATTGTTGGACATTAAACCACCAACACGCTTACGTAGAGTGCGAACTGAAGAAAATATCGCAGCTGTATCGGCCAGTGTTAATGATGACCACCAATTTTCGATTCGTCGCCGTTCGCACCAATTGGGTCTCTGTTACTCAAAAACGTGGAAATGCCAAAATTGGACTAAGCGGATGGACCACCTAAGACGCAGCCGCGGTCAACATTTAAATGAAATTATCTTCAAAAAGTAAATGTCATGGACCAATCTAACGTTTCAAATAAAGAACCGATGAGATTTTGCAAATTTTATGCGTTTTTTTAAAAAAAAAAGTTATCAAGCTCTTAAAAAATCACCCTTTACTTTTGAAATACAATGCTGAAACACTTTTGTATTTGTATTCTATTTTCGATGTATATCACGATTTATAATGTTCATCAAGTTTATCACAAATACACCGGATCGTGAAATCTGTAAACATTCTTCAACTTCAAAACGGAAATTGAACTTCCTGAAATATCCATAACAGTCTTTTCAGAGTACATGCGAAATCGATCGATTTCAGCTTGAAATGACGTAAGGTCGAATTACAGATGTCAAATTTGTATGGGATCTGACATTTATATTATTCTATTTTTTTCTCTTTCGAATGCGCCTGCAAAAATAAAAAATATTTTGATGCGAAACAGTGGGTTTGCGTATTGTTTCGTGTATACACATCGTATATGACGCCGCTTTTCGGTACTCTAGAACAACATTATAAAGGGTGATTTTTTAAGAGCTTGATAACTTTTTTTTTAAAAAAAACGCATAAAATTTGCAAAATCTCATCGGTTCTTTATTTGAAACGTTAGATTGGTCCATGACATTTACTTTTTGAAGATAATTTCATTTAAATGTTGACCGCGGCTGCGTCTTAGGTGGTCCATCCGCTTAGTCCAATTTTGGCATTTCCATGTTTTTGAGTAACAGAGACCCAATTGGTGCGAACGGCGACGAATCGAAAATTGGTGGTCATCATTAACACTGGCCGATACAGCTGCGATATTTTCTTCAGTTCGCACTCTACGTAAGCGTGTTGGTGGTTTAATGTCCAACAATGTAAATTTGGTGCGAAATTTAGTCACAATAGCCCGAATAGCCGCTTCAGTGGGTCGATTAAACTGACCATAAAATGGAAGCGCGCAATGAACTTTCTTAACAGAGCACGCATTTTGATAATAAAATTCAATAATTTGCAAGCGTTGTTCGTTTGTAAGACGATTCATGATGAAATGTCAAAGCATACTGAGCATCTTTCTCTTTGACACCATGTCTGAAATCCCACGTGATCTGTCAAATACTAATGCATGAAAATCCTAACCTCAAAAAAATCACTCTTTACAATCAATCGAAATATATTTTGACATATGTAGCACGTGCGTTTTATGATTAGGTCGTACTGTTACAAATATTTAGTGAATTTAGTTTGCAGCACTCATCGACATGTCTAATGGAGTTGTAAAGGATGGTTACTCGTTACAACTCAATACTTTACAAACTGAGTAGTTGATACCAAAAACTGTCAATTAGGAAGATTGAACATGGCTCTCATTAGTACTTCATTTCAAATTTTCTCTCAAGAGCGCACGCTATGATTTTCGATAAAAAATGGTTTTGGGGAATGAATTTGATTATTAATTTATTTTTTTGGATTTTTTTCTTTTGGTTTGGTTTTTTCAGCTTTAGAAAAAAAACAACAAACACTCACATATTGCTTTAGTACTAAGAGCTGCAATTGATATCTTCCTAATTGAGAGTTTTTGGTCGATACTACTCGACTCTGTTATAGGTTTCAGAACTAAAAAAATATTTAATAATAGGTGTAGGTGTTGCTTACCTCTCTCTCTCTTTTGTTTAGCGTTGTTCATGCATAATGAATTATTGTATAAAGTGGAATCCGGCTCTAGTTCTGTGGAGGCTATTCTGATAAAAAATATTGTATTATTTGGTCTATATCCACCCTCTTCCGCTTGACCACCAAAGTTTTGAATGTGGTGTGTACCTTCTCCCTACGTTATGGCCCTCTCGTTAAAAAAAGATATAACCAAACGTATACTTTGTCTTCAGATACAACTGTTCTGTTATAAATGTATTGGCTAGGTCATTTAAAACTCTAAATTAGAATCGGCTATAAAAAAGTAATGATTTTTTGTAATTTCTTGTTTTATTGGAAAGGTTGAATTTGTCACTTAATAATGGAACACAATATCACTCACATGACTTCCACATGACCACGACTTTTTCAGTACAGACCAAAATCCACACCAAACAGTGACATGCATTGGCTTTTGAATAGTCACGCGTGTTTAACAGCTTAATATTTGTATGAAATTTACTCACTTAATACTTACTCTCTTAGTTACCTTATTAAGTCTCTTAATTTTAAGCTAGTAAGCCCAATCGAACAGGCCTAGCATCACTTTAGAGTGCAAACACAATGATACATGCTGGCGGCGTCGACGGCGGCCGTTTTCACATGTATTTCATATGGGTAGAAGAAAAATAAGCAATTATTGAGTAAATTCGATATTTGTGAAGAGTGCCCTGAGGCACTCTTGCGGTTTAGAGGGTTAATCCGCAGCCTAAAAGTTAAACTTTGCCAGAGCAACACAGTAGGCCTGTTCGATTGGGCTTACTAGCTTAATTTTTGTATGGAATTTACTCGCTTAGCAAGAAAGTAGCTTACTACTCTCTTAGTTACCGAGTAAGGTGGTGCCAGATTTTTATACTCTGATTTATATAAATAAAACTAATGGATAAAAATGTTGCAACCTTATCAAGTCTCTTAATTGTAAGCTAGTAAACCCAATCGAGCAGGCCAAGTGTAGAAAGAGACGGATATATACATCATTACGTGCTGATTTAGGTTGGACCCTAATACATACTACTTTTAAGAATCGAGTACCCAATGACAATTATCTAGTACCCAGTACTCGGGTACTCTATGTTTTCCCATCTCTAGTAGCCATATGCGATATTTTTTCCAACTAACATATTTTACATTTTCTCATCAATTACAGAGTTTTATTTTGTCTAGTTTAGAAATTACAAATTTCTCAAGATTTCTGCGAATAGTCCGCGAAAATGTGTGAAACGGGGCTGAGAAAAGGTTAAGCTATACAGATTTCTTCGAAAATAGTTCAAATTGTGTCGGGAAATCGTATAAATTGAAAGTGAAATCTTTTGTGTGCATCACGAAGAAAAAAGAGATAGAGTGGCTGGCCTTAGGTTTGTACTGCCCGAGGTAAAAGTAGCGTACTATCGGTGGCGGCGGTGGTGGTGGTCGCCGTCATCATCAACATCATCATCGCGAGCATTAACCTTATACCAAAGAGGAGAGTGCGTGCGTATGTATGTATGCATTTGTATGTGAGCGTGTGTGGGGTATCCAAAGTGAGAAATAATTGAAATCAAAACAAGGATACTTGTCTGTTTGCATAAGAAAAACAAAAAAACCAAATTCTGCAGTATAACAATATACGACCAATAAGTGTTCCCCCAACAACTTAATTCCAAGGAATTACAAGAAGTGGACAACGTGTGACATATCCGAGTTTCGCCGTATATTGCCAGTTGACAGTATGATTGTACAGGAGCCCGTTCAGGTACGGAATCCCACGAACACATGTGTATTGAAGCGTACCATTTTTTTAACATTTCATTTTTCTTCTTTAGGCAGCCATATGGCATTGTCTCAATCATTATGATCACAAGGACGCTGTATTTCTGGCCGAACGTTTGTGTTCCGAAGGTTAGTGGCAAACAGAAGTGTAAATTTTAAATTCTATGTTTAGAATTCGTTTTATTGTCAGGGTTTTCTTGAGTTTTTTTTTCGAACCTGTCATTTGATATAATAAGGATTCATCCCTATTCATCCCTAAATATGTATATGTATTAACCGGACAAAACAACAAATTCAGTTTGCTAACATTTTATATAGGGTATTATGAAATAGTGCTGATGCTGGCGAGATCAAAAGACTTTTAGATGGATCGCATTCGTCTTAAAATAAACTGTTGGTCCCTTCCATTTTGTGCTTCCAAATATACCTAATAATGAATTCAAATTTTATTTGGTTTCATACATAAACCTCTCCCAATAAGGAATAATACATCATTTGAGATTATTTTTTCCTCATTGTGTAAGAGTATCCTTATTTAGCAAAAAGAAGCAGAGCTGCTTAATCCTACGATATTAGCAGCTAAAGAGAGTAGTTAGTTTTTTACAAAAACACAGAGCTGGGCCAATTGTGTTGAATTTTTTTTTGTTGACGAAACTAAGATAGAGACAAGACAAACTAATTCATGAATGCATACGTATTATTGTATAAATGGATTGATGTAATAAAAAAACATTACAGATAGACAATTTAACTGAAAAAATATAAAAACGCCAAACCATACAGAATTTTAGATTATAATTCATAAAAATATATGAATTATATTTAAATGGTCACTGCATGACTGATATTACTGATGTCATAAGATCCAACATGGTAACAGATTTGTAACTGTCCTGTTTCACACACTGTGTACACCACCACATACTGTGCAAGCAACTGAAGAATTCTTTAATTTATCCAATACTTCTACTTCTCCGATTTTAATCGTACCCTCTCATGTTGTAAATCGCGTTCTTTCGCATTGCGTTATTTTCAATGCAAATTGTTTTTATGACAATATGTGCAGAAAACAAGTAAGATTCAGTCGGTTAAACCGACTTATATATACTCTCACTCTCAGAGAATATGTGAATGAAAGGACTTAGATTTCAATTAGCACCGGATTATGTGTGTGGGAGGTACTGGAAGATTGTGGCAATTGGATCTAGCTTCCATATTTGTAAATAATTGTAGAAACATGATTAAATATGAAGTCATAAAAGATTTCAGGCGCTGGTATAGGAGTTAAAAAGCATTTACTTTTACCTAGGATAGAGACAATTGTGTGGGAGGTACTAGAAGGGGCGTGGCAAAACCCGCCATATCTTGCACGCTTAAAGTGCTTATACAAACTTTATCATATATTAAAATATAGCTAATGCCGAATATCCCTGTTTTTATTTAACATATGAATATAAACCATTTGGGAGGTACCAGCATGGGCGTGGAAATTTCGCCCATCTTGGAACTTAATCTAAGTTTGGGAAAAATATTACCATGTGCAATGTTTGAATAAAATCCGTTACTCCTTCCGACAGTTATCGTGTACAGCAGCCAGACAGAAGGATCGACATGACAAAAGCAGCTTTAAATGTTGTGAAACAGATTTGTTCTAAACATACTTAGGGTTTTAAGTCACTCCTTCAATGCGTTACACTAGTTTTCTGTCCCTCCTACTCTGTAGAGTTAGGGTATAATAAAACGAGATTTCGCGTTGCGTTTTACAATGTGAGAGGTTTGTTGTAGCAGGTTTAGGACAGTGGTGGGCAGAATGAAACAAAGTTCAACTCGTCTAAATTTTCAAACAATTGTCCATCGAAACCTTGGTCAAATTGGTTTGTATCGAAAGAAGAAGCTTATACTATACGTGTGTCGACAGCGCAAGAACAGCATTTTGGTTGTCCAACAACAACAACGAATATCGCGGGATTCATGTTTCTTCATCATCATTATCATCTTGTCCGGGAGTTATTTGCATCTTCTTCAAGGTTGATTTTATTGTTAAAGGAATGGACCTTAATCCACTATCCTACACTAGATGGTCCTGCAAAATGTCCTAGCCGTCCATTATGTATATGTATTAGCTATTTATTTCTTCCCTCAACCTTGAGCAATCGAAGTGACAGTTTTCTCATCTTATTGATCAGAAGTGAAAATTTGTTGATGTTGAATTTTAACAATGCGCCAGCAGGGAATCAACCTTCAGATTACAAGACTCGCACACTTTCAATATGCGGGGGTTAATTTCGCTGGCAGAGCCAAATGTATTGATTTGCTTAATTTGTTTAGTCGTGTTTGTTTTTTGTATTTGTCGCTATCAAAAAGACGCTTGTAATGTTGAAGCTAGGCATTGTTTTGTTAGATTGCTTCAAATTTAGTTAGAAGAATACTTGTGGCTGATGATGTTATTGTATAGCAACTATGCTTTGGGTTGAAGTAATCGTTGACAAGAATGTTGGCAGATTCAAATTTTTGCTTCAATTTTGTTATTGTTTCTATTTGTTAAAAAAAACTCTCGAAACCGAATAAAATTCCAGTTCAGTCACATATAACGATAAGAGCGGCTAAATAAAAAAATAAAATAATATATACTAACTGTCATTGTTCAGTCTTATTACGGTTGTTGAATTCAAGATTGAAGGTAAAAAGGGATAAAAGTTATACCAAGTGTAGACGTCAAATAGAGGGAATTTTCGATATTCATACTTTTAAGGGCTAAAATAGAAAAAAATGGTACCATCAAAACACACTGTACGATATCCATGGCCCTAAGATCTGACTATATTTTTAGAAAGAGGGCCTCAAAATAAGAAAAAATCGAGTTATCGTACTTTAAAGTTTGAAAAAATCGTAAAAATGGGCAAGAGTGTGACGTCCGATGCCCTAAGATATGAACATATTTTTGGAAAGACGACTTCAGAATTAGAAAAAATAGTCTACTTGTCATCGATATCTCGCATAGTTATCGGAGAATAAAGTTTAAAAGAAAAATTAAAAAATAGTTATCGGAGAATAAAGTTTCAAAAGATTGAAAAAAAACATTCGAGTTATCAAAACCAAAAATATCGTAAAAAGGTGATTATAGATACACATCTCATTCTACACCCACTTTTTTCTATTATTGAATAGTTTAATTAATTGACAAAAAACCTGCACAAATAATTTTAGTAGAATAATTTTGTAACTTCTAAAGCGCTGAAGGGGAAAAATAATTTAAAAAATAGCGCGATTTTTTTCTTTTTATTGCATGTAATAATTATTTTTAATTGAATTTCCTACTAATTTAGAATTTAGCTTTAAATAAAAATAAACATAATTTTTTATCGAATTTCCACAATCGACAACCATGGAAATGATCGATTAGTAAGGCAGTTGTCGATAACTAAAAAAATATCGAATTTCTTTTCTACTTTTTCTTCTAATTGAACGAGAAACAAAATCGATTTTTTCAAACTTTAACGTAACTAAGCACTTTAACTTTAACAGTAACTAAGCAAAATATCTACAACAAGTCGATCTTTTTATTTTGAAAAATTAGGTTGAATGGTAAAAATTAAATACAATTTTCGATAACAATCTTAGTCATAGAAATTGAAAATAATAAGTAAAAAAATCAAAAATCTATTACTTTTGAGTTACCGAAACTAAAAATGTCGAAAAAACTGATTTCTATAGGACACTCAAACATAGGCAGAAAAGTAAAGTAAATCTTTTTGGATAATTGGCTTAGTCATTCAGATATTCTACAATGTTTCCGAAAAATTTTAAAAACTAAACACTCACCTCCAAACGACTTAAATCATGAAATTTGGCTGTGGAGACTCGAAACATAAATGGATTTTGTCATAAGATAGCACTTGCATCATTACTCAAAAAGGCAAATTTTTTAGAAGAAATGTCTGATCATAACAATACTTGGCACATTGAATTTTTCGGCCCATGAAAATGTAGTATTTTTTAGAAAAGCCAATTGAATATTGACAAAATTATATAAACATTGAAATATCGTAAAAAATAAAATGGATTTATGTAAAAAATTTCAACGAAAACAATGTATCTCTGTTTTTAAATTCTTGTCCAAAAAAAAACCCAAATTCCCAGAGTAGAGAAAATATGTTCAAAAATTTGTTTAATTACCGTAGGGATGAGGTGAGGCTAAAAAATATACTAAACATTTTCTAATTAATGCTTTGAGATTAGAGAATTTTTGATAATAATTTTTTTTGTATTGAAAAATTTACAAATTTGGATTGGAACTATCGGGGAGGTCCGTTGGCTAAAAGGGCTTTAAATACTTCTAAATTATATCTTTTTTACGATAAATAACAAAAAAATTTACCTATAGGAAAAAAGTTACAAACGAAATAGATAGACAAAGGATGATTTGTATTGTGAAGAGTATTACTCCTGATTGAATTTATTTGAAATTTTATAAGGAATCCAGCAGTGAAAATAGTCTTCGAGTACATAATGAGAACACAACTTTTAAAATACGAAACCAACCTCGCAAAAAAATATTTTTTTTTTCTTCTCAGTCAGATATCTCTTAAACTAAATGAGGTACACACAAATGTAAGCAGATGTAAGGTACTTAAGAGCACTATCACCGTGCACAACATATTTGCAATCGGTACATAATTGTACTTTTGGCACTCATTTCAAAATTTGACCAACTTTGAGGAGTCAACCAGTAGCCCCTATACCCACTAGGGATCATCTGGAATACACCTCTACTTCATGCTTGTTCAAAAGTTACAGAATTATTTCCAAAAATATCGATTTGGAACCAATGTGCGACAGAGATAGTGAACACTTTGATTATTTTTTAATGTATCCATCCTCTAATAAGCACGCCCGTATAATTATTTACTACATAGCTTATGAAGAGTTGTGTTAATTATGTTGATTTGCGGTAGCGTGTTATGAAAATTATTATTATTAATTACACTGTCCAACATATTTAGACTTTTTGATTGGGACTGAAAGGGCATGTTGAGTAGATCATTTCTGTATAATAAAATTATAGTCCAACCGGTGTGAGTTTCTTTTTACTTTGGATCATTTATAAGTTAATAGTTCTGTTGTCAGAACCTTATTGTGAGGATATATTTTATGAGGATAATTTTTCTGGAAGATCTTAACCCTCTAGATCTTCTCTTTTTGGGTCAATTTGACCTTTTTTTTGAGAAAATTCAAAAAGTCCTTTCAAAGTGGGCATTTAATGATTAAAATGTTCTACAAACAAAATTACACGCCAACTTATATATAAAATTACTAGGGTTAATATTCGTTCATGTTTTTTGTAAGATCGATCTTTTTCGACAAAAAATGGGTATTTCGGTAGAGCACTATAAACAACATCAACATAAAAGTATCATTTCATTTCTCTATCTGGGTTTCTAAAACAATTCTGTCACAAATATTCCTTTTTTATTCAGCAATCATATGCCAAAAAAAAATATTGATAAGAAGTTAAGTGGGGTTTTCTAAAGACACTTCTCCCAATTTTTTTTACTTTACAGCCTATTTCAATATTATTTATATTACACCTAACATTAATTTAAATTTAAGAAAATTCAATTAAAATGTTATCAAAAACTCACTCATGTACTTTTCTTTCTATTCATTCCAGTGGAGACTGATGAAACTATATTTATCTTAGCCACAAGTTATTATCGTTCAAATCTCATACATCAAACATATTGGTTGTTGCGCGAAAAGTCACGCCGTTCGCCACAGTGTCGTTTCCTGCAGGCAAAATGTGCCTATCAACTGAAAAAATTCTCGGAGGCAGAATGTGCTCTAACTAGCAATGGGTTTGGCGACATGAAGAATTGTTTCGATGACATTGTCAAAGAGTTTGGCGAGATAGCATGTTTCGTTTTGCAGCTGATTGCACAGATATGTGTGAAAACGGAACGTAATAAAATTGCCACGATGGCCTTGCGGAAGGCGCTCAAATTGAATCCGTTCATGTGGCAAGCCTTTGCCGACCTGTGCCAATTGGGCGAGTATCCCGATGCCAATAGTATATTTCAGATCACCAACACCGATATATTTAACACGTGTCAGGGCAACGTGAACACCAGTTCGATGATACTCTTTGGCGGCGGCGTAGGGAGCTTAAATGATTGTGGCAATATGAATTATACGAATTTCGGTACAGCAAACTCCACAGATGGCGGTTTCATTAGTCAATTGTGTAATAGTTCAAATTATATACTCTCCACACCCATCGAGCAACAGATCCAGCCGCCAGCAAATAACAATGGTCTCGGCGCCCTACAGAATTTGACTACACCAAATAACAATAATAATAATTTAAATAGTTCCATATCAATGCTAAGGGGCAACACGACAGGTCTGAGTGTTGGCAATGGCCTCAATCAAAATCAACAGAACACAAGTATGATGATGCTGGACGATACACCGGTCGGTTATACCACAAATGCTGAACAGACTGGCGTGCTCAGTGCACAGGGCGACGGTGGTGGTGCAGGTACACCATTCCGCAAACAATTCAAATATCTGTCAGCAATGTCGCCTACAACACCCAGCTTCGGTGTACTGCCAATAAATAGTCCATGCGGCGGTGATTCATCATTTTTGGGTAGTCTTGGTGCTGGTCACACGCAAACAAATCTCAACATAACAAATTCGCCATTGCCGCAAACGTTGGCCGAAGTGAACCAGGAACAGAAAGTCATCGGCAAGAAGATGAAGGGACATGTTAGCAGTTTAATAAATCGTAAAGACACAACGTCCAATTCGGGCAGTGGTAGCAAACCAGCCGTATTCACACAGACTGGAAATATAACTCCACGAACTCCAAATAATGCTGGAAATGTTACAGGTGGTAAGTGATATGCAAAAAAAAATAATCACGTGAATTTCAAGAAGGGCCATTTAATTCTTTATTTTCTGTAACAAAGCTAAATATTTAAATATGAAGTTTATTCTATTCGAAACTGATCCTCTTGACCTCTAGAATATATATATATTAAAACCCGGTGATACGAGCCACATAGCCGCAAAACTACATCACAGACTCTAATGCTATTTGCCCTTTTCCCTAACAATTCGAAATCTTGAGATAACTTGTTTTGGTATGGGAGCAAATCAAATTTATTGAAATTTTATATCCTCCTCTAGGGTATTATGTCTTTGTGCATTTGTTTGTAACACTCAGATCGCGGCTTAGATTCACATTCTGAGTCCATCCAGGTTCAGATTCACATTTTCCATCTCTAATTGTAATCATAGTACAGTCGCAATTATTGTCTGATCCTAACAAAAATTTACACAAATATGTTTTGCGGGTAAAGGGCAGACCCAATTTAATTTAAAGCAAATCGGTTCAGATTTAGAGAGAGCCCCCATACAAGTGTTTGAGAAATTTTCTTTAAATTTGGCTTAATAGCTTATATTTTAACTAGAAACATCTCTGGTGAAAATGGGTCAAATCAGTTCAAATTTATATATAGCTTCCATACATTTATATAGATAATATAGATAGATTTATATATAGCTTCGATACAAGTGTCACTCCCAATTTGACCTTTTCTGCAACACAAATTAACCGATATTGATCTGAACACTTTATATTTCACCTGAAAACATACATTGTGAACGTGGGTCTTATCGATCATGCCAAAATCCTCACCGAATTCAATTACAATGGCGTAGAAAGTGGTGGGTTTCATATAGTCACCCTGCCCCGCCTTTCCTTGCATGTTTTGAGTACAATAGAATATTTTTGATTGAAATACCGCCTCCTTGCATGTTTTGAGTACAATAGAATATTTTTGATTGAAATACCGCCTCAATTATCATTTTTTCTAGTGTGATTCTTAGATTATTAGTGTATACAGCATTCGTCGTGTGGCCCTGTTGATTTTGTCCACTATATGCTGGACTATGATATATGGTCTTTCAAATTGATTGCTAATAATTTTGTTTCCTTAACAGGTACAAATATTCCTAATGCTGCGGTCAGACGTAGTTCACGTCTCTTTAGCCACAGTGCATACTCTGTGAAGGAAAACAATAAATCGCCAAATATATCGAATAAATTTGTACAGCCTCGATCGCCTCCGCGTAAAACCAAAACACGTATGGGTAAGATCTGCCTTAACAATGAACTGATCGAAGACAAATCCAATGCCAATCAAACAAATTCCGAAAAACTCTCTGAGAAAAATCTGCGCAAGGACAAGGAGAAGATCGAAACCATAACGTCGGCGCAAACAGCAATCAATCGCACATCCGAAGATGCCAAAGTGCAACTGAATAACAGCCTTAATAATGCACAAACAATGGCTCATCATTTGCTGTCGCTGAAGAAACAGTCGGCCGACGGACTGATGACGCTACTCAGAGATCTGGGCGAGGGCTACAAACAATTGGCTCATTTCCAATGTAAGGCCTCTATTAAACAGCTGGAGGCTACAATACCAAAACATCACTTCTCATCGAGTTGGGTGCAATCGTTGATTGGTATGTCCCACTACGAGCTGAGGGAGTATGAGAACGCCGTGGCGATATTCAAACGTATTCATGAACAAGAACCCTATCGCTTAGACTACATGGAAATATACTCGTCGTCGCTGTGGCATCTGCAAAAGGAAGTGAGTCTGTCGGCGTTGGCCCAAGACTTGATAAATCAAAATAAAACATCGCCCATAACATGGTGTGTGGCTGGTAATTGCTTTTCATTGCACAAAGAACACGAGACCGCCATAAAGTTCTTCAAACGGGCTGTGCAAGTTGATCCCGAATTTGTCTACAGTTATACATTGCTGGGTCACGAATTGGTCCTGACCGAAGAACTGGACAAAGCAATGGACTATTTCCGTTCGGCTGTGGTAAGGGATCCGCGCCACTACAACGCTTGGTTTGGCATTGGCACTATATACTCGAAACAGGAGAAATATGAACTGGCGGAACTGCACTACATCAAAGCGCTGAAAATCAATCCACAGAACTCTGTGATTCTTGTGCATATTGGTGCTATGCAATACTTTATGCAGAAGAAGGAGCAGGCTCTGCAAACCCTTAACACAGCTGCCACACTAGATCCCAAGAATCCATTGGCACGTTTCCATCGTGGGTCCATATACTTCTCTCTGGGTAGACATCAAGAAGCTCTCAAAGAACTGGAAGAACTCAAAGAAATCGTACCTAAAGAGTCAGTGGTATTCTATTTGATAGGCAAAATTCATAAAACCCTAGGCAATGTTGACTCAGCTCTGATGCACTTCAGTTGGGCTACCGATTTAGATCCCAAAGGAGCCAACAATCAAATCAAAGATGCCTTCGATTCTATGTCAAATCCCTGCTGTCCATCCTCCATGAATGATGCCGGCTTAGATGCCGATTTGGAGCCTATCTCCGAACGTTCAGATGAATCTACCCAGGCTCAGGATGTTAATTATGACAGCGACTTTTAAACCACCGTTTGTATGTTTTGTTATAACAATGACTGATCGAATGCACAGGTGGCCCGGTCCATACCTTGAAGGCAGAGTAGTAAAATAAATAAATACTTGTAATATTGTTTCCTTTATGCTTTCGTTTACTTCTTTGTTGATTTTTTATTATTATTATTATCATTATGGTTTTTCCTTTACTTTTGCTTATTCTTTTTATGTGTATTTTTTGAGCTATGTAAAACATTATTAATTAATTAAATCAATTTATAATTTACGTATTTGCTATTTCTACTCCATAACTACATATAGTACATATAGAACAACAACAGTATGCAGCCGAACATTTGATAAGGACTGTAAACAACAAGCAAACAAACAAAAGAAAAAATGAATCAAATCCAAGATTGCATAAAAAGAGATAAAAGGAAATTATTATCAATTTTATTTGCATAAAATACAGTATAAATTTAAATTTGAAGTAGTACTTTAACTTAACAAACAAAACAAAACAAAAAAATGAAAGAAAACAGATAAAAGATAAAACAAAACAAAAACATTAGTATATAAAAACAAACCTGATGTTTTATTTAATAAAAAAATATGTTTTGAAAAATTCGCTTCGTCTCCACATTTATTTATGGTTTTGAGGGGTGGATAAGGATTTAAAGAAAACAAAAAAAAAATGAAAAAAAATATTTCAGGGTGCTGTACTTACTTACTTTACAAATTAGTATATATGTAGGTATTTCTCCAGAAAGGTTTGCTTCTGACTTGTATTAGTAAACGTAAATATAATTGAAATTGAAGAGTTCTGAGAGTAAATTAGCTACAATGATGACCATACGGACTGCAAAGTTGTATTCATGTTTTATTCACTTTTTTAGTTTTAAGACATTTTTATACCCTCCACCTAAATATTCTGGGTCGAGGTAAAATTCTAAGACGATATAGCCATGTCCGCCTGTCTGGCTGTTGAAAACTCGTTAGCCGCCGAATGATTTGAGCAAGGAGATTCAAATTGTCCCTAAATGTGTCTTATGGTTGCAGATCGGTTGGAATTAAAAGTGAGCGAAATCGGCCGAAAGGGTAAAATTTTTCCCAAACAAGGACTGAAAATATCCCCTAATATTTTAACTATTTAAGTATTTTTTTACTCTCTGCTATATATGCACTTGAAATTAGTTGCGTACATTCCTCTTGTAGTCTAAAAGCATCATAAGTAAATACAAATGAACAAAAAGGGATATAAATGGTACCAATGATTGGACAACAGCTAGAATCATGAAATTCGGTGTGTACATCCGTCTAATTTTTTGTGAGAAAGGACCGAGTTCAACTTTGTAATTATAAGTTGTAAAAAAAACTAAATCTTTAGGAAAATTGTGATTTTTGCTGATAACGATATTTGTTAAATGTATTGTAATGTGATTATTATAATTTTGAAATATATGGTGTGTCTACAAATATGTTTTATATTGCTTCATAATACTTTACTATATATACAGTGGCCGACAAAAGTCAACATACGACCCACATTATTGCGATTTAGCGAGTTCCAAAACATATTTGAAAAAAGTAATGATGCGGTTTTGTTTGAAATCGTGTTTTATTCATATAACAATAACTAAATGCATTACTTCAATATAAACACAAAAGATATTATCAGAATACGCAGAAAAAACCTTGACAAAAGTCTACATACGGTTTGAGATGAGACATAAAAAATGCAATTTAACGTGACAAAATGATACTATTATATAATTTAATATTTTGTTGGTCCACCATGAGCATCTACAACAGCCAGCAATCGTCTGGGCATTGATGCAACTAAGTTTTCCAATTCCGCAGGTGATATTTGTCGCCATTCCTCTTCCAGATTGTTTTTCAGCGTTTGGGCGCTAGTTATGTGATGTTTTCAATAACATTCAGGTCGGGGCTTTGTGGCGGCGAATAAAGTTGTCTTGGAGCATGGTAAATCAGCCAATCTTTAACAAATTGGGCTGTGTGCTTCGGATCGTTATCTTGTTGGAAAATCCAGCGCTCTCCGAGGTTTAAATTATCGACCGATGCCTTCAGATTTTGTTCCAATATGGATTTATATTGATAGCGATCCATGTTACCCTCAATAAACGCAAGATTTCCAACTCCAGACGCCGCGACGGCACCTCAAACCATTACGTTGCCACCACCATGCTTTACCGTAGCAAGTAAATTCTTCGGATTCATTGCCGTATTCGCTTTTCTCCATACTTTGGCTCTCCCGTCACTTCCAAATATATTATACTTCGACTCGTCCGTAAATAAAACCCGCTTCCAGAAGTCTAATCCCTTGTCCAAGTGTTGCTGGGCGAATTCAAGGCGAAGCTTACGATTCTTTTCACTTATAAGAGGTTTTTTGCGTGGCGTTCTGTTTCGGAAACCATTATTATTCAGACTTCTTTGAATTGTTCTTGGATGTACAATTGTATCCGACCTTTCTGCGAGTTGTTTGGACAACATTGTAGCATTCACTTTCGGGTTTTCATTAACTTCTTTTAAAATAAAGCTTTCATCTCGTCGACTAAGTTTTTTTGGACTCCCACTTCTGGGCTTATTTTCAACAGTACCCGTATTTTCGAAGTTTTTGCATATATGTAGTTTGGACAGTTGATTTACTTAAATTAACCATTTTAGCTATTTCGCCTAAAGATTTCCTTTCGTTTCTGCATTTTATTACTAAATTTCGAATATCAGTTGCAATTTCTTTACGAAAAGCCATTTTCGCGGACTAATGTTTCTTGGATTATATTTATTTAAAGAAGAGCAAGAACAAGACAAATGACAATACAAATTTCGTCAATTCTCCTATAAAGTACATTATAAAAAATGACGTAAAGCATGGGATGCTATGTCGTATGTAGACTTTTGTCAAGGTGTTTTTTGTTTATTTTGCCAATATCTTTTAAGTTTATATTGAAGTAAAGCATTTTGTTATTGTTATATGAATAAAAAACGATTTCAAACAAAACCGCATCATTACTTTTTTCAAATATTTTTGGAACTCGATAAAACGCAAAAATGTGGGTCGTATGTTGACTTTTGTCGGCCACTGTATCAAAGTAATTCTTCAGAAAGGTAAAGTACCAATTTCGAAATTCTATCACCTTTCGGCTTCACAATATAAAACCGTCTGTTATTAACAGCAGCGATTGTCTGCCGCATATCAGCAGGCACTTTTCTGCTTTTATAGCAGCTTTTCTGCCATAAAAGCAGTTTTTCAGCAATCTCGCATCAGCATTCACACTGCCAAAGAGTTTGCAGTCTGCTAAAAGGGTAGCTGTTAATAAAAATATATAAAAAGACAAGTAAAAACGGACGGGCCGAACTTTATATACCCTCCACCATGATCCACAGAGACTGTCAATTTTTGTAGAAGTGCAGTAACATTACATGAAAATATAAACTTTTTTAATATAGCCAAACCAAAACAAATACAAATATTGAAAAAATAATTTTATAAATAAATATAATATTTTTATTATTTCAAACCACGCTTACGTTTACATATCGAAATAATACTTCAAGTAAATTCAAAAAAAAATATTCTTATACTTTTATATTTTCAAAATGCTTAAATACAATAAATATTGGTAGATAGTGACAATTGGTAAAAAGTAAAAGTACGAATTTGAAAAAATCTTTTTATTTTGCGTGTCTATGCAGTCAGAGGAATGTATTTCCATTTTACCCCCTTGAAAATCTCTTTATTTTACGTGTCTACGCAATTAGAGGGATGTACATTCGAGCTGTAGTCGTTCAGTTGGTACTATTTTTATCCCTCTGTACCCATTGAATCCCTTGAAAGTACGAATTTGGAAAAAGCCTTTTATTTGTCGTGTCTACGCAGTCAGAGGAATGTATACTCTGAATTTCATGACTCTAGCTGCGGTCACTTGGTTGGTACTATTTTTATCCCCATTTTAACCCCAAAAAGTACGAATTTCGAAAAATCCGTTTATTTTACGTGTCTACGTAATCAGAGGAATGTATATACCGAATTTCATTATTCTAGGTGCAGCCGTTTGGTTGATACCATTAATATTCCCATTTTAGCCCTTAAAAGTACGAATTTGGAAAAACTACTTTTAAATTATGTTTCTACTTAATTAGAGGAATGTACACACCGAATTTCGTGTTTCTACGAATAAAAATCACTTTATGGTGCACGTTTTTGTTATAGGGGGAATGCTCATTTCCAATATCAAGTAGCTACTAGCAGACATATTGAAAAAAAATATTCTTAAATACTCTAAAAATATTAGGGGTTATTATGGATATTTTTAGTCCTTGTCCAGTTTCAATCCAAACCGATCTACGACTATAAGACGCATTTATGGAAAATTTGGACGTCCTAGCACCTTTTCGGTCGCGTTCTTTGTATAAGAGGAATGTCCGAAAAGGACGAATTTCGAAAAATGTATTCTTATCTCGCTTCTATGATGAAAGACTGAATATACACACCGAATATTACTATTGTGGCGTCAGTTGTGGTTGATACCTTTTTATCCCATTTTTCCACTTTCGTGATGTACACACTAAATTTTAAGATTCTAGCTCCATTCGATTTGATTTGTACCATTTTTATCCCTTTTTAACTAAGTTCACCATATACGAATATGGACAAATTCCTTCTTAAGTCCTCTGTACGTTGTAAGACGAATGAACGCACCGAATTTTATGATTGTAACACATGTTGCTACCCCTTTTATCCCCTTTTTCCCTCTTTTAGGCTTAAAAGAAAAAAATTTTAAAAATCCCGTCATTTTGTGTTTCTACGCAATTCGATGTGTACATCCATCGAATTTCATGATTCAACCGTGTTGTTGGTACCATTTTTGTCCCAAATTTTATCCTCCAAAAAGTACGAATTTCGCAAAAATATTTTCATAGTTGCTTTCAAGCTGAAAGGGGAGTTTCTGTTCCAAATTTCAAGATTCTAGGCCGAGCCGTTTGCCCATGGCGGTGGTACAATTTGTATCCCTTCTAATATCTTAAAAGTACAAATTTCGAAAAATGCATTCTTACCTCGCCTCTATGCTGTAAGACGAATTTCATGATTGTATCGTCAGCCGTGTTGTTGGTACGTTTTTTTATCCCTTTTCCCGTTTCACTTTGCGTTTCTAAGCATTTTGAAGGATGTATTTCATGATTACAGCTCCATCCGTTCGATTGGTACCATTTTTATCCCTTTTTACACAATTTCACCCCCAAAAGTACGAATTTTGCATAAATATTTTTTGGAATGCCATTACCAAATTGCAAGATTCTATGCTTAGCCGTTTGTTTCGGGAGGTGGTACAATTTTTATCCCTTTCAACCCCATTTGACCACTTAAAAGTACGAATTACGAAAGAAATCCATTAATATCTGACCTCTACGCTACAAGAGAAATGTACACTCCGAATTTTATGATTCAATAGGGTCCGCCATCTAACGTTTTTTTTAACTATTCAACCGTTGGACTATTATTTGTGGGGTGCCCTCAGCAGCCATTTGAATGAAATTATTTTCCATTATTAACCGGAAGGATTGTACTTTCAAAAAAAAAAGAATTTTGAGAAAATATTCAGTAGTTTTTTTTATAGCATTTTCAAAAAAAAAAAAGTTATTTGGTGGACCCTATAGCTTAAGCCATGTTGTTGGTACCATTTTAGTCCCTTTTTGCCCCATTTAAACCTCTAAAAGTACGAATTTTGCAAATGCCACTTTGTAAACTCCGAATTTCATGATTTTAGCTTCAGCCATGTTGTTGGTACCATTTTAGTCCCTTTTTGCCCCATTTAAACCCCTAAAAGTACGAATTTTGCAAATGTCACTTTTTGCGATGCCTTTATGTCGTAAAAGGAATGTCCATACCAAATTCAAATATTCTACGCCAAGCACACCACCATTATTTAATGATTCTCTAGCCTAGTTTTAATGTAATTTAACATATGAGCGGTCTTAATAGGACTTAACAAATATTTGTACTATATATAACTTTTGACGAAAATTACAACTTTAGTAAAAAATCCATAAAAGAATATGCTGTTGATTTTATATACATAAACGCAAGGGGAGTTTGTATATAATTAGGATTTTCTATTATTCTAGCTGCTCTATTGCTATTATTTGTAGTGGTTATATATATATATAAACCTCCATTTGGAGAAGCCTTAAGGCTGTCTGGGTGATAAATGGAAAATAGTATAAAAATTGCACCACCAAAAATGGCCGCAGATAGAATCGTGAAATTCTGTGTATACATTCCTCTGACTGCGTAGATACGAAAAAAAAGGTTTTTCCAAATTCGTACTTTCAAGGGACACTATGGGAACAGAGGGATAAAAATGGTACCAACTAAACGGCTACAACTAGAATAATAAAAGTCGGTATTAATTGCGTAGACACGTAAAATAAAGAGATTTTCGAAAGTCTTACTTTTAAGTGGTAAAATGGGGAAAAGGGGATAGAAATGGTACCAATCAAATGGTCGCTGCTAAAATCATGGGATTCGGTGTATACATTCCTTTGACTGCATAGACGCGCTAAATAAAAAGATTTTTCAAAATTCATACTTTATTTTGTTGCTTTTACGACCAAAATGGGTAGAATCATGAAGTTAGGTGAAAGATAATAGATTTTCAAAATGTATACCTTTGGAATTAAAATAGGATGGAAATACAACCAACCAAACGGCTGTAGGTGAAAATGCACTCACTATCCCCCAAAAATTTAGGGGTTTTAACCTTTTTTGAAGATTGCTGCCCTATATTTACTTTTTGAATTGACTTGAAGTATTTCTTCGACATATCGAGGGCTTATGAGTGGTTATGAACAAAAAAAAAACTTTCCAGGGGAGCGAAAAAACTGAGAAAATCAGTTTTTTTTAATTTTAAGAGCTATTATTAATCATTCTTCTACAGTTTAATCTAAAGAGGATTACTAATTGCTACGATTAAAAAGTTTTCGAAATTTCCTATTATTCGCGGTTTTATGGTTCATAGCCACTTTTGCATGTTTAAAATTGAAAAAAATTAAAATTTACAAAAAGTGTATATTGCGGTAGGGCACGGTAAACTAAAACAAGTAAGGAAAAACTAATGTCGGGCGGGGCCAACTATATGATACATTCCACTTTCTGACCGAATACAATTCAATTCGGTAAAAAAGTGAAAACTGGAAGAATTTTTTATGATTCCTAATCATAGGCTAATATGACCTGACCCAATTTGTCAAATCTAGAAGAATATTTGTATCGGGCTATATCCAAACATGCAATGATGTGATCCACTTAATCAAGCCGGGAGCGATATTTGTATGGAGGCTATATCTAAATCTGAACCGAACTTACCCACTTTCAGCATAGGTGTTTCTAGTTGGATTATAAGATGTTGTGCCACATTTAAAGAAAATCGGGTAAATATGTCGTTTCTAGAGCGGAAAATCTCAAATCGGGAGCGACATTTGTATGGGGGCTATGTCTAAATCTGAACCGATCTAGCCCGCTTTAGCCACAGGTGTTTCTAGTTGATTTATAAGATGTTGTGCCAAATTTAAATAAAATCGGGTGCAATATGTCGTTTCTAGAGCGGAAAACGTCAAATCGGGAGCGACATTTGTATGGGCTCTATATCTAAATCTGAACCGATCTTACCCACTTTCTGCATAGGTCTTTCTAGTTGGATTATAAGATGTTGTGCCACATTTAAAGAAAATCGGGTACAATATGTCGTTTCTAGAGCGGAAAATCTCAAATCGGGAGCGACATTTGTATGGGCCGATCTTAGCCAATTTCTGCATAGGTATTTCTAGTTGGATTATAAGATATTGTGCCAAATTTAAAGAAAATCGGGTACAAAATGTCGTTTCTAGAGCGAAAAATGTCAAATCGGGAGCGACTTTTGTATGGGGGCTATATCTAAATCTGAACCGATCTTACCCGATTTCACCATATGTTTTTCTTCTTGGATTATAAGATGTTGTGCCACATTTAAAGAAAATAGGGTAAATATGTCGTTTCTAGAGCGGAAAATGTCAAATCGGGAGCGACATTTGTATGGGGGCTATGTCTAAATCTGAACCGATCTAGCCCGCTTTAGCCACAGGTGTTTCTAGTTGATTTATAAGATGTTGTGCCAAATTTAAATAAAATCGGGTGCAATATGTCGTTTCTAGAGCGGAAAACGTCAAATCAGGAGCGACATTTGTATGGGCTCTATATCTAAATCTGAACCGATCTTACCCACTTTCTGCATAGGTCTTTCTAGTTGGATTATAAGATGTTGTGCCACATTTAAAGAAAATCGGGTACAATATGTCGTTTCTAGAGCGGAAAATCTCAAATCGGGAGCGACATTTGTATGGGCCGATCTTAGCCAATTTCTGCATAGGTATTTCTAGTTGGATTATAAGATATTGTGCCAAATTTAAAGAAAATCGGGTACAATATGTCGTTTCTAGAGCGAAAAATGTCAAATCGGGAGCGACTTTTGTATGGGGGCTATATCAAAATCTGAACCGATCTTACCCGATTTCACCATAGGTTTTCTTCTTGGATTATAAGATGTTGTGCCAAATTTAAAGAATATCGGGTACAATATGTCGTTTCTAGAGCGGGGAGCGACATTTGTATGGGGGCTATATCTAAATCTGAACCGATTTGCCTCAAATTAAATAGCGTTCGTCCTTGATCCACAAAACTTATTTGTGCCAATTTTTGTTAAGATCGGACTATAATTGCGACCTGTAATTTGATTACAACAATAGATAGACAGACGGACATTGCTAAATCGATCCAGAAAGTGATTCTAAGTCGATCGTTATACTTAACAATGGGTCTATCTCGCTTCCTTTTGGGTGTTACAAACAAATGCACAAAGACATAATACTCTCGTGGAGTGTATAAATACAAATTGGATATTTTTTGGAAAATTTTCATTTTCGCTGGAAATATGGCTAAAATGATTTTCATGCATGACATTTTGGTTTTTAGATTTTCTCGCGATCTAGCCAACGGATCCGGCTGAATTTATTTTATTTGTTTATTAACATGTATGTAGTTAGTCGCGAATTTCAACGCTGCAATTGTTGAAAAATCCAAAATTCTTTATATATTAACTTTCTTCATTCATAATTCTGAAACTTTTCTGACTCAAATATTCTCCATGAAGTCAGAAATCACATGTCAAAGAAATATTTTGTATTCTCAATATAATAAAAAGTTACGCCGGTTTCTCTAAAGATATGTACTTTCACAATTTTTGATTAGTTATTATTTATCCTATTTTAGCCTGATAACTTAGTAATCAAAATGCTATTAGCGCGAAATAATGGAATTTGATAGTACGATATGCCATAAATCTAGAAAAATGTTTTAAACAAAATCGTTGTAGCGAATTATAACCTTCGGTTTTATGCTGCTCCATTGTTTAACTATTATTTTTATGTTCATAGCCATTTATGCAGGTTCAAACTAACATGTGATTGGATAGCCAAATCAGAAAAATTTGAAAAAAATAGCTTTAGGAAAAAATCTTTTCCAAATGACAGATGACATCCAAATCTGAGAATAGTTTGACATCAAAAACTCATTTTCGAGAAACTGGTTCATAGCCACTTTTAAATATAAGCCCTCGATATATAGTATAAACATGTTGAAACCAGGGCCATGCAATTTTTGAGTGTAGTTCCAAAATATGACGTAGACGCCGACTAGGAAAGGGTTTTACGAAATTCGTATTTTTAGGGGGTAAAATTGGACAAAAAGGGATAAACATCGAACCTTCGTCCTAACTAAACTACAGTAGCTACAAGTATCGATTTTACGTACTTTTTAGGAATGAAGGAGACAAAAAGGGATAAAAATGGTACCAATTTAAGTATTGCAGCTATATTCGTAAAAATCGGTATCTACATTTCTCTGACAACGTAGACTTGCAACATAAATCGATTTTTCGAAATTTGTACTTTTAAGGGGCGAGCGGGACAAAAAGGTATAAAAATGGTACCAACTGAAGTATTACAGCTAGAATCGTGAAATTTGATATGTAAATTCCTCTGACCATGTATAAGCGTATTAAAATTGGATTTTTCAAACTTTGTACTTTTAAGGGCTGCGAGGGACAAAAAGGGATAAAAATGGTACCAACTAAAGTATTACAGCTAGAATCGTGAAATTTGGTATGTAAATTCCTCTGGCCATGTAAAGGGCATTAAAATTGGATTTTTTCAAAATTTATACTTTTAAGGGCTGCGAGGGACAAAAAGGGTACTAATTTAAAAATTAAAATTAAATTAAAAATTTGTTTCCACTATCTAATGCATACATAGTAAGGCTGATTTTCTCTCAGACTGGATAAGAAAAACCTAAATAAAAAAAGTTAAAATTTCAATTAAAATACAAATTTATTTTTTTTTAATTATCGCCAACAGCAAAATCAATGTGTGTATGAAAACAAATTTTGAAAAAAAAATATTTTATATTAAAAATACTGGACTTAGCCTGGATAATTATCCAGTGTAAGTCAAATTTATGGTTATGGAGGCTAAGTCCAAAAAAGCCAACACAAAATATTTTTTGAGATACAAATATTTACATTGTAGTTGGCGACAATGTGAAAAAATGTTTTTTTATTTTTAGTAAAAAATTAACTTTTTATTAACGTTTTTGTTATCGCAGCTTGTTATGCCGGCTTAAAGAAAAACAGCCTTAGTATGTACGTAAAACATTCTTTTTTGTATGAATTCTTTATATTTATTTCATAAATGGATGGAAGTGGTGCCAACTTATAATTGTTATCCACATGAACTGTGGATATAGACAATCTGTTTATACCCGTTTTGCTTACTGATTGATTAACGACTTCATTTATATGGGTTAGCGTTGAAATCAAATATCATATGAATATTGAAAATGTTTCATTTGATTTTTCTCGTTCCATTTTTATTGGCTTTCAAAAATTGTATCTTAAATCTAAATATACAATGAAATCATAACTGTATGAATATTTTTGTAATTCTTAATGTACATATGTATGTATATATAATAAATATTTTCGTTTTTCCATTTATCTTCGTATTAAATTTATATAATTTTTACTAAAACACAATTGATTTAAATTACTTAGGATAAGAGAATAAGAGTGGTATTTTGTATATCTATTATGTTGACCTTATGTGTATAAAAAGTGTTCTCTCCATACAAAAGAAGTCGTGAGATGACAAAGAAAAGGGAGGGTCTAATTACTTTTGCCCACTTTGATGAAATGATATTGATTGAAAATTTGGTTTCTTTGATTTATATTCATATAATTCGTATGATAACACTGTTTTAATTATAATATAAATATATTGTGTAGTCTGAAATAAATAGTCGGAGTTAATCTTACTGTTTCGCAAGCAAGTCCAATTAAGGATGAATTTCAAGTTACCTATAGGCCTGTTCGATTGGGTTTACTAGCTTAAATTTGTATGGAATTTACTCACTTAACAATAAAGTAGCTTGCTACTCCCTTAATAATGCTGTCAGATTTGTCTTGTTGGCTCATTTAAGAAGAACCAATGCCACTTTATCAAGTCACTTAATTGCAAGCTAGTAAGCCCAATCGAACGGGCCTCTTATGTGGGCTACACATGTTACGATAGTTTGAGTTCAGTGGCCACTACGTCAAAAAAGGCCACTCCCACATATAGGGAGTGGCTACAAAAATGTTTATGTAGCGTGACTATTTCCAAATAATTCATCAATATGTACACTAGGCTGCGGTCACCAAAAAATTGCAGCGGTCAACCACAGAAATAAATATTAGCCCTGTTCGATTGGGTTTATTACATTAAAAGTTTGCTGTGAGAGCAGATTTTCTTCTGGAAAATAGATAGCAGATATGTATCTGCTGAAATAGCAAACAGCTGTTTGCTGTTTTTAGCAATAAAGAAAACAAGTAAGGAAAGGTTAAAGTCGGGCGGGCCGACTATATGATACACTCCACTTTCTATCCGAATACAGTTCAATTCGGTAAAAAAAAGATAAAACGGGAAGGTTTTTTGTGGTTTCTAGGGCGGAAAATGTCAATTCGGGAGCGACATTTGTATGGGGGCTATATCTAAATCTGAACCGATATTACCCACTTTCTGCATATGTGTTTCTAGTTGGAATATAAGATGTTGTGCCAAATTTAAAGTAAATCGGGTACAATATGTGGTTTCTAGAGCGGAAAATGTCAAGTCGGGTGCGACATTTGTATGGGGGCGATATCTAAATCTGAACCGATTTGCCTCAAATTAAATAGCGTTCGTCCTTGATCCTCAAAACTTACTTGTGCCAATTTTTGTTAAGATCGGACTATAATTGTGACCTTTAATTTGATTACAACAATAGATGGACAGATGAATCGACTCAGAAAGTGATTCTAAGCCGATCTGTATAATAAATGATGGGTCTAACTCGTTTCCTTCTGGGTGTTACAAACAAATGCACAATGACATAATACTCTCATGGAGTGTATAAAAACGTTTTCTTGAAAATTTAAGCATATCTCCTGAACAATATAGCCAGTTAACAATTTTATTAAGAAAACTTTTTAGAATAAATGTTACTATAAGGGAATTTATTACTACTGAAAGATATTGTGATTGTCTTTTTAATGAAGTCCCAAGCTAATATAAAGCGAAATTCGAGTTAAATTCGTTTTCGTCGTCAATCTGAAAGGCTTTTAAATTATAAACGCTTATTTTTATCTATTTTTATAATTTAATTATCAGCAAACTGCAAACACTTTAGCAGTGTGAATGCTGATGAAAGATTGCTGTTATGACAGAAAGACTGCTGTAATAGCAGAAAATTGCCTGCAGATAGGCAGCAGACAATCGCTGCTATTAATAACAGACTTTTTTCTTTAAGTGTATGAAACGTACACGCTTAACAATAAAGTAGCTTGTTATTTGCTTAGTTGTGCTGCCAGATTTTTCTTCATGAATGGTTGAAGAAAAACCAATAGGTCACAATGCTGTCACCTTATCAAGTCTCTTAATCGTAAGCTCAATCGAACAGACCTATTGGTTGGTTTAATGATGATGATGCAAAATATTTCGTCGCTGGAGACGCAGACGTCTATAGCTCATAGACGCTCCTGAAAATACTCCTAAAATCTAAAAAAAATAAATACTGCGATATCTTGTTAAATAGAGGTGATTTAGAAACGAGTAAAAATGGCGTAAGTTAGGCCTGGCCGAACCTTATATAACCTTCACCACGGATTGCATTCCACAGTATTACGGGCTGATTAGAGGCTGTCGACTTTACATAGAAGTGCAATAACATATTAGGAATCAAATAAATGTCACATAATTCTTTTAAAAACTGTTTTCTGTCTATAAAAAAAAAATAAAACGAAAACGGTATCAAAACTGAACAAATAGTTACAACAAAACTATGAAAAGAAAATATTGGATAAAAAAAAAAACAAAACTAGTGTAATCAAAAACCCAACATAAAGCATCAATCTTCAAAAATGTACCCTCAATAATCGTGTGTATTGTCATTCGTCATTAGGGAGAAGCATTTCCCCTCAGGCCGATTTCCTCATTTGCCATTTCTTGATTCCAGCTACAGAATAAATGTCTGTAACATTTTAGTAGGAAAAGTACTAAGTTTGAAAATCCATTATGGCGACAACAATGAAATGTACACACCTAATTTCAGGATTCCAATTTTATTTCTTTTTATCATATCTAGCCTACACAGTGAGACGAGTTTTAGGGCCTGTTTCTGTAACTTATTTTCATTTGTCTGAGGCGAACGATCTAAAATCACTCAATTATTATATGAATTCTATACAGTGGCCGACAAAAGTCAACATACGACCCACATTTTTGCGTTTTAGCGAGTTCCAAAAAATATTTGAAAAAAGTAATGATGCGGTTTTGTTTGAAATCGTTTTTTATTCATATAACAATAACAAAATGCTTTACTTCAATATAAACTTAAAAGATATTGGCAAAATAAACAAAAAACACCTTGACAAAAGTCTACATACGACATAGCATCCCATGCTTTACGTCATTTTTTTATAATGTACTTTATAGGAGAATTGACGAAATTTGTATTGTCATTTGTCTTGTGCTTGCTCTTCTTTAAATAAATATAATCCAAGAAACATTAGTCCGCGAAAATGGCTTTTCGTAAAGAAATTGCAACTGATAATCGAAATTTAGTAATAAAATGCAGAAACGAAAGGAAATCTTTAGGCGAAATAGCTAAAATGGTTAATTTAAGTAAATCAACTGTCCAAACTACATATATGCAAAAACTTCGAAAATACGGGTACTGTTGAAAATAAGCCCAGAAGTGGGCGTCAAAAAAAACTTAGTCGACGAGATGAAAGCTTTATTTTAAAAGAAGTTAATGAAAACCCGAAAGTGAACTCGCAGAAAGGTCGGATACAATTGTACATCCAAGAACAATTCAAAAAAGAACGCCACACAAAAAACCTCTTATAAGTGAAAAGAATCGTAACCTTCGCCTTGAATTCGCCCAGCAACACTTGGACAAGGGATTAGACTTCTGGAAGCGGGTTTTATTTACGGACGACTCGAAGTATAATATATTTGGAAGTGACGGGAGAGCCAAAGTATAGAGAAAAGCGAATACGGCAATGAATCCGAAGAATTTACTTGCTACGGTAAAGCATGGTGGTGGCAACGTAATGGTTTGGGGTACCGTCGCGGCGTCTGGAGTTGGAAATCTTGCGTTTATTGAGGGTAACATGGATCGCTATCAATATAAATCCATATTGGAACAAAATCTGAAGGCATCGGTCGATAATTTAAACCTCGGAGAGCGCTGGATTTTCCAACAAGATAACGATCCGAAGTACACAGCCCAATTTGTTAAAGATTGGCTGATTTACCATGCTCCATGTGTGGGAGATGCTGCAACGCAGGATCCGAAAACATCACATAACTAGCGCCCAAACGCTAAAAAACAAGCTGGAAGAGGAATGGCGACAAATATCACCTGCGGAATTGGAAAACTTGAGTTGCATCAATGCCCAGACGATTGCTGGCTGTTGTAGATGGTCATGGTGGACCAATAAAATATTAAATTATATAATAGTATCATTTTGTCACGTTAAATTGCATTTTTTATGTCTCATCTCAAACCGTATGTAGACTTTTGTCAAGGTTTTTTCTGCGTATTCTGTTAATATCTTTTGAGTTTATATTGAAGTAATGCATTTTGTTATTGTTATATAAAGTACAAATTTCGCAAAATTCCTTTATGTTTCGCGTCTAGACAGTCAGATGAATATGTATACACCGAAGTTTATGATTTCAACTTCAGCTGATGTACCATTTTTATCCCTTTTTGTCCCATTTTAGGCGCAACATTTTTTATTTACTTTTTGGTGCTTTCATGGTACAAGAGGTACGCAACAAATTGCAAGTGCATATAAAGCAGAAATTTTCAAAAAATTTCTTAAATAATCCAAATGTTAGGAGTCCTTGTTAGGGAATTTTTTCCCTCTGGGCTGATTTCGCGCTCTTTCAATTCCAACCGATCTGCAACCATTATGGAAAATATGAACCTCTTAGCTCAATTCAATTTTACCACCACGATTTGTATGCTATTTTTGTTTTTTTTTTTTTGGCATATTTCCGGCTAAAGAACTCTGATTGTTATAAAATTTAGCACGAGGATTAAGGAAATTTACTCATCTTTTTATCTGCGTACCTACTTTTCAGAAGTTAATGAGACGAAAATGACTAAATTGCGTTTTGGAACCAAAAAATCTTATTTTTTGCACTAAATGTGTCCTATCTTCCAATGGTGCAATTTCGCTTTTGAAGGAAAAAAGTTGTGTTGGTCCAAAATAAGACATTTGTTCAAAAGTGATATTTTTACAATATTCATTACAACCAAACTATATTTGGCACAAGCATAGTTTTGGCGTCATAAATAAGCTAAGAAACCACAATTTATAATACAAAAAATAATTGAGTGCAAAATCTCTTAAACTGTATGAGAAACAGTTCGACAAAGTAAAAAAATGCGTTTCTTCTTTATATCTTTCCCGCACTGCATTTATAGGGAACATCCCCTGAGCGACAAATATAACACATTGAGCGCTTTCATTTGATACTATGATCGCAATAATACAACATCGCGCTGTCAAGTTATTCCACTTTCGATTATTAAACTCACATGTTATCTTTTCACTTAACATAGAGGGTGGTTAAATTTTAAGGGCCGATGTTGATTTTGAATAAAACTCAAATTATTTAGTAAATTATTGTAATTTCTTTTTATTATGATAATATTGGTATGGTTCAATTATGTATGGAACAAAATATCGGCCAAATGGCCGCCGCGATCTCGGCGGCACACCTCCATCCGATGGTCCAAATTTTCGATGACGCTGAGGCATAATTGAGGTTCTATGCCGTTAATGTGCCGAATTATCTCATTCTTTAGCTCTTGAATTGTTGCTGGCTTATCGACGTACACATTTTCTTTCAAATAATCCCAAAGAAAGAAGTCCAACGGTGACAAATCACATGATCTTGGCCATTGAATTTGTCGCGCAAAAGAGCCATTGTTTCGTTAGCTGTGTGGCAGGTGGCATCGTCCTGTCCTGTTGAAACCACATATCGTCCACATCCATATCTTCCAATTCGGGCCATAAAAAGTTCGTTATCATCTCACGATAGCGAAGACCATACACAGTAATTGCCTGACCGGCCTCATTTTGGAAAAAATACGGCCCGATCATGCCGCCAGCCCACAAACCGCACCAAACAGTCACTCTTTGTGGGTGCATTGGTTTTTCGACAATCACTCTTGGATTATCATTCGCCCAAATGCGGCAATTCAGCTGAGGTGAAAATGTGAATCATCACTGAAGATGATTTTCTTCGAAGAGCACGATGTGCATTTTGATTTGAATGCCCACTTTCATAATAAGCCTGAATAACTTTAACGCGTTGCTCGATCGTGTATCTTTCCATGTTTAAAATTGAGTTAGTCTGAAATTGAGAAATGTCAAATGAAATGCAGGAAAAAACTTGACGTTTAGGTGTGGTTCACATTTAACATCGGTCCTTACAATTTAACCACCCTTTACATACATGACAGGCAAAAGTGACTTTTAAACAAGAATCTTATATACCCTCCACCACGAAGTGCATTCCACGGTATTACCGCCAGATTAAGGGAATATTGTGATGCTTCATTATTATAAAATTAATAGTTCGCTACTATATCTACATATAATCTTTCAAGGTTAATCAAAAAGTGAACATTTGCAGCAATCTTTAAAAATGTGCCCTAAATTTTATTAGGTAGAAAGAATTTCCCTCAAGTTCGATTTTCCCCCAATTTACTTGATGTACCATCCATTTTGATAGGAAAAGTTCTAATATTGAATATCCAACATATTTCAGAGTGAAATATACACACCTACTTTCATGATTTTAGCTACAGCCGTTTGCTTGATACCAGTTTCACTACTTTTTTCATATTGACTCTAAAAGAAATATTCGTACCTCTTATTTTCCGCGTATACGTACTCAGGCGAATACTGCAAATACTGAATTTCATGAGTCTACAGCTACAGCCGCTAGATTGATGCTAAATTTGATCCCATTTAGATCATGAAGGCACGAATATCGAAAGATCTCTTTATTTTTCGCGTCTACGCAGTGAATGGAATGTTCACCCCGAATTTCATATAATAGCTGCTCTAAGATCAGAATTTATAGCATGTCATTTCAATACAAACTCTATTTGAACTCTAATAGAAAAAATAACAAAATAAAATTGAATATTCCTAAACATTTCTTTACGCAGGCTTATTAATTAACAAATACGAACAACGACAGATCAAAAGAAATTTCGAAAGTACCATTATTTGGAACAAAATAGTCGAATAGCATATGGACAAAGGTCTACCAAAAAAATTAAATCAGAACACAAAAATAGCTTTTAACTTTATTTTTTCCTTATTTCGACAACTTTTTTATTATGAAACTTGAAGTTCTTTTATTTTTATTAAAAGTTGAAATGTTATAACGAAAATGACTACTTTTTTACCACGAGTGGAAATATTTGTCGTGTCCGTATTTCTGCTGTGCCTAATTAAAAATCTGAGAGATAATTCTCATATTTCATAAATCTACGAACAACATATACAGCTGCGGTCAAAAAAATAGCAGCGACGAGATAAAAAAATGTCGACAAAGAAAAATATCAGTTTTACTTCGAAAATCATAAAATTGTTTACGCTGATTTCAAGGTGGTATTGTGCCATTCTTAATATGGCTTTAAATAAAACATTAAGTTTTTGTAATTTTGAGTTTAAGCCTTTTGAACCATTTATGTCAAAAATGAGACCAGTCAAAAAATTAGCAGCGCTAATAAAAACTAAAAATATTTTGTTTCAATTCACTTTAATTGATAACTTTTTTGAATAATTCCTTAAATAACGACATTTTCTTGAATTTAACACTTGGTTGTACTGACTTTGTTGCTTAATATTGCTATATAACGACGATTCTTGGAGTCAACTAGTATTTTGCACCTTTCATGCGCTATTTTTGACCATGCCTCTATAATTTCGTGTCAAATATCGTTATTGTCTTTCAGTATTGCTAGTGAGATCTCATTTTAGTCATCGCACTTAACATTTTTGATTATATTGATATGTGATGTCTGCCAGAACCATTCAATAACATCGATATTATTGACTTCAAACCACCTTTTTGTGAGTAGTCTGGTGTTTTCGGGATAATTGAGCTGCTAGAAGACTCATTTAAGGGGCATTCCATATACTACACCTGGAGATGTATTACGTGTTCTGTGGACGTCTTACAACCTGTCGAGGGTCTGTCCCACCATATAAAACAATTTTTGATTCAATTGACCATAAAGCCTGCACCCACTTCTGGTTGGCTACTACAGGTGTGTTTTTTCGAATTGCAATTTTATTGCGACATGTCTTTTATTTTTAAGTGAGACTTTTCTCGGACTTCGGGCTTACAGATTATGTTTCCTTAATATACTACGAACATTTTAAACTGTCAATGATGGACAGACATTGTTTTTTATTTCTGTGGCGGGCGTAAGTGGGATTTTTGTTCTAGACATTACTATTCGGCGAATGGTTGCATGTGATATAAACGGATTTTTTTGACGTGTTTTTGTTTTTTCTTCTTATAATATCGAATTTCTGATCATTTTAATGGAACACTGGAAAAAAATCGAACTTCACTATATGATTTTCCATCAGATTTCAACCTTTTTATAAGAACTCTATTTTATTCTCCACAATGCTCTCCTCGCCCTACGTATGAAGAAAAATAAAACAATAATATTTCTGAAATAGTGTACATTTCATAATATCTTATTTATAATATCAAAACGAATTGAAAAAATGAGATAAAATTCCTTTTTCTTGAGATTTTTTGAATGCTGCTATTATTTTGACCGGTCCAAAATGTCGAATAATCCAAAAAATGTGAAATTTCTTAAGCAATTATAATCATATCACCAAATAAACAATTATTTTGTGTTTGTAACCTCATAACACAGCATTTAATGCAATAGTAACAATAAAAAAAATTATCACAAAAATAAATATATAAAAATGTATCCAACGCTGTGGTGCGCTGCTATTATTTTGACCGCAACTGTATACTCTGACCTTCATTTACATGTACATATATATGGAAAAGCAAAGTTCCGAAAACATCACTGAACTTTGTATATTTCTATAAGACCTTCAAAAGAAAAGTACTTCTGTTGTTTGTCGCGTCCGTTTCAATGTAAAATTGGTTATAATTTTGTACTAAATCCTGTCGATATATTTTTAAAATGTAGTGCTCTTTAAGCGCTTTAGAACACTAAAAAGGCTGATCGGCGTTTTCAGTTTCTTTCTTGTTTTTGGCGTAGTTTAAGGCGTGCGAATGTCGCGCCCGGGCCACTGGGAGATGCCCATATGTTTTGGCCACAGTGATTTTTATATTTATCGATAAAAATGCCGAAAACAACAAAAATTTTACAGAATATGTGCATTTTTTAATTAATTGAAATCTTTCTGCTGAATCAATATTTATTTAAGCATCATCGTTTTTTGCAATCCAAATTTACAAAGCCGATAAAGTATGTCACCCTTAGTTGCATATGTTTTGACCCCCACTGTACATAGCCGCTTTTGTTATCTATCTTTGCGCGCATTGAAGGACCATTTTAAGGTTTATTTTCCTTTTTGGACAGTAATACCTATACATGCCTCCTGCTTTTTTTTTTTGCTATTCCAAAGCAAACAGAAACAAATTTTTCATAATCGATACACCCTAACACACAGTTCCACTGGGAGTAAAGGAATAGATGAGTCGGTTTCACCGAATAAAACTTACTTACTTGCTTCTTCTTACGAAGGAAACTTTTGTTTGGTAATGGAAAGGAGGGGAACACTCAACATATGCTGAGTGGGAATAATCAGCGACGGCTTTCTGTATAGATGGCTGATGTGGCATGTTGTTACAGTTGTATATATTGTATTTTTGAAAATTCGCATATGCGTATTTTATACGCCCGAAAACCTCTCCGCAAAGCGTTTTGAAGAGTGATGAATCTGAATCTGTGCTAGTGGTTTGGCTATTCCTCTGACGTTATTGTTTAATACTTCGTTGAGATTTGGATATTTCCCTTCGGCTTGGAGGCAGTCGTTCATTGATCCCCTACATAAATTTGGCAGTCTAATTGACGTTTCGAATTATAGAGGGATAGCTAAATTAAGTGCTATCCCTGAGCTTTTTGAGAAACTGGTGACTAACGTTGTTTCTCACAGCGTTTCTTCTATTTTGAGTCCCAACCAACATGGGTTTCGTAAAGGCTTATCGACCACGACGAATTTGACTCAGTTTACCTCACACGTTATTGATAGGTTTGTTCTGGGTAATCGGACTGACGTCATTTACACGGATTTTAGCAAGGAGTTTGATAAAGTCAATCACGAGCTTTTGTTATATAAATTAGATAGAATTGGTTTTAGCTGTAATTTTTTGAAATGGATATCTTCTTATCTGAATAATCGTTCGCAGATTGTCAAATTCGGAAATTCTTGTTCTAGGCCAATTCTGGTTTCATCGGGAGTTCCCCAAGGTAGTCATCTTGGGCCTATACTATTTTTATAATTCATTAATGATCTCCCGGAGACTATTATAAACTGTATTATTTTGATGTATGCGGACGATGTGAAAATATTTTTGTCTTATAAACAGCTAGAATATTCTCATTATTTGCAGGACGACTTAGATAATTTTGGATGTTGGTGTGACATAAACTGCATGGAACTTAATGTACGGAAATGCAAGCATATGCGTTTCTTTAGATCGAATCCGAAATTTGTCAGATATGATCTTATTGGAGCTGAGTTAGAGACAGTTGATTCTTTTGTAGATCTTGGTATTCTGATGGATTCGAAACTTGATTTCAACAATCATATTATGGCCATGGTTAACAGGGCGTATGGTGTTCCTGGCTTTATTAAACGTTGGGCTAAAGAATTTTCTGATCCCTATGTGACGAAACAGTTATTTACTTCGCTCGTTAGGCCTATTTTGGAATATGGTCCTGTAGCATGGGACCCTCAGTATGGCATCTATATTGACAGAATTGAGTCAGTTCAGAAGCAATTTTTATTGTTTTCATTGAGACACTTACATTGGAATAGTGATTTTGTTCTTCCCCCCTATTCTAGTAGATTGAAGTTGATTGACTTGTCCTCCTTAAAAAGTAGACGAATTATGCTGAACACCGTGATGGTATTTAAGGTTATGAATGGTGATGCCTTATCTGAATATCTTATTTCTAGGATTAAGTTTAACGTGCCATTTAGACCAACTAGATACTATCAGTTTCTTCATATTGATATTCAGCGTACCAATTATGCTTCTGCGCAGCCCATTCGTAGAATGTGTATTGATTTTAATTCATTGTACCACATCATAGATTTTGGTGTCGGAATCGATACAATAAAGTCAAGGATTCTCTCGTACTTGAATGTTTAGTGTTCTGTTTTAGTATTATTAAATGTAATGTATTGCTTCTATGTCAAATGTTAGCATTAACCTTTGGTGTAGTTTTCTTTCACAATAAAAAATTGATTTTGAATCCCGTGATTAGCCCCCTGTCTGGTCTCTGGTACAAACATCTTGTTGTCCAAAAAGTCCGTTGCCCAAAGTACAGTCATCGGGTTGAATCATATCTGTAGTCATGCAGTACTGATATTGGAATCCTGCAAAGGGAGCCCTATAAGTCTTATGACGATCAGATGTAGTATACACCACTGGATCCTTTTGTGGAGTATGGGTATACAAAGCGGTTTCTTTTTCATGACATTGAAACAAAATGTATCGGAAAGAAAAAAATTCAAAACAAAATAAGTGCAATACATAATATTTTATTTGTAATTAATACAATCAATTATTATTATTATTATTATATTTTTTATATGTGCTTTTGTTGTTTGTTTGTATAAAATGAAAACTATGCGCAATTTTATGAAATATGAGACAAGAAAAAGTAGAGAGAGATAGAGATACCATCATATAAATTTTGTTTTTATGTACAATTTTTCTTTTGTTTTGTTTTGTTGTGTGTGTGTGGTTTTGGGGAGCTGAGTTTACAATTAAATACTTAAATATATGTACATACATGTATGTTTGTTTGTTTGTTTATATATACGCCGCGCACTTGTGTATAGATGTATAATAACATATTATATAATATCGAAACAAATGATTTGTATTTGTTTATATGTATGTTGTATGTATATTGTTTCATTACAATTAAATCGTTTTCATTATACTCTCTTTTCGCTAGCTGGGGCTTAATGATAGTAATATTAATATTAATGATATTAATAATAATTATAATTATACAATAATAGTTAGACGATATTGTTGTTGTTGTTTAGGTTTTCTTTATTCTAGTTTATTCTATATACATATATATGTATATATACATATGTATATATATATATGAATTGTATATTAAATATACTAGGCTTGGCTTATAGAAAAACTATATATAAAAATAAGAAATGTGTTGAAAAAACCAAAATTTTGCTAAATTTTTTAAGAATTTTAAATTAAGAACAAAATCTATAATTACAGGAGTGAAGAAAAAAAATAAACACAAATAAAATTAAATTAGGTAATTACAAAATTTATGAGACACGTTAATATTAAGTTGGTTGCTTGGTTGATTGATTACTAATATATATTTTTGTCTTCCTAAACTGTTGCGATATTTATGTTTTAAGTATTTATTTTTCTGTTTAAATAAAAATATCTCACTTATTCTTACTCTGTTTTGTTTTGATTTTATGTATAAAAACAAGAATGTTTTTATAGTGTGTGTGTGTGTGTTGTTTTTGTGTTTTATAGCGAACTTTTTTCTTTCAGTGTTAGCCTAATTTTCCAAATGAAACATCTTAAAAATTACTACTTAAATTATTCTAAAAAAAGTTGCTTTAATTAAAAATGTTAACACTTAATTGTTAGCATTTACATATAAATATGTTTTATTTTGTTTTTTGCGATTTTTTACACAACACAATCTCTGGTTAGCGGTGTTGTGTTATGTTGTTTCATTTGTTTTAGTTTTAGTTTTTTTTTACTTTTCATTTATTTACGCTAATATAAAACTGTATTTTTCGGCTTAATTGTACTAAACTCTTGTTTTCAACTTAATGATTATGAAATAATTTAAAGTTTATATATGCATAGATAATATTTGTAGATAATTGCATTTAAAATATAATTGCAAAAAAGAATTCTTCTTCATCATAATGTTGTTTGTTATTAGTTACAATTTCTATTTGTTTTTCTCTTTTAACGTTTCTTTTTTATATGGACATACGAGATATTTTGTTGTTTTTTCTTTGTGTTAATGTAGTTTATTTATTTCTTTCTTGATTTGCTTAATTAAAAAAAAAATCATGTTATTTACATTATCTGTTTCATCAAAACGAAGAATATTTAAAAGCAGATGTATCGAATATTGAGAAAGCTTCCAAGGAATTGTATTATTTCCGAATGAGAAAGTAAGATAGTTGCAATTGGGTGATTGGGCATAGGAAATATGTGGAGCTAGGAGCTGATGGAAGACAGTTAGTCTTCCCCATTTAGTAAATTTGTTCATCAAATCGGAAAGGCTGAGAGCTTAACAGTCGAATATCATGTTAAGCATTTCTCAACTAGAATTACATTTATATATTTATTTGAATTTCACATTAAATTTTAATATGTAACGTATTTTCCTGTGTTACTTCATACTACGTACGATCTCTCAAGCACTCATATAATTCTGAGAATGTTAATTTCGATATTTTTAAACCTTCAAGTTTACCCTGTGCATATCAAAGCTTAGCTTTGCAATCACTTATTTGAAAAGTTAATCAATCCTAATGGGATATTTCTATCAGATGGGAGCTGAATCGAAATGTGAATGGTATAAACAACTATGTCATTGTTTCCTATTGTGGAAAACGCCTTTATTTTCACGTCTTTTGTTGTTTACTATAGGCATTGTTATCAAAAGATAGAAAAGGTTAATAAGAAAGAAAAATCAATTTCGTTGTGGACTTTTAAATGCGGGGGTTGGGCTATCAGTGCAATTCGAGTTATAATAATAAATTGTATTTGATGATATTGAGATAACGATATTACTTCAAATACACTTTATCTTTTTATTAATTTCATGTGAAACTATTTTCTTCTTTTTATGTCTCTTCTCTCCGATTTTGATGCAATTTTCCAAATATGTGCTTTTTCAATATGGTGAATAAAACAGCATTTGCCGATTTTCAAAAACAAGAAATTGTAGTCACTAGGATGGATGGATCCAAAATAAAGTATTTTTGTCATAAAATAATTTAAGAAAAAAAAATATTTTTTTTTTTTTGGTATGAGATACAAATATAATGCTTTTTCAAATTTCTTGTAGTTTAGTTATACAGAAAATTGACAAATCTTAAAAATACATATTTTTAATTTATTTCTTTCATAAACATGAAAATATACCTTCGATTTTTGTAAAATAAATTTTATTAATAGTTAGTGGTGCCACAATGACGCTCCATGAGTTTCATGATGGTGTTCCTGGTACTTACTCTAAAACAATTATAAATAATTAAGTGATGGCTGTCGAAATTTAATATATTTAATATAAATAATTAAAATAACTTATTTTAATTTAAGCTGGTTTAAAAAAAGTTATAAATATTCCCGACTAAAATGATTTTTTGGTTAGTTTAATGCATTGTCCCAAAATATTTCGGCATTCACTGTCCATTCGTATCCATTAATTATTTACATTAAATATTTTATAATTTCTATTGCAATCACTTTTATAATTGTTTTAGAGTAAGTGGCAGGAACACACTTCGTGAAATTTATAAAGCGTCTTTGTGACACTATAAACTATTAATAAAAATTATTTTACAAATATCGAAGCTATATATTTTTGAAAAATAAAAAATAATATTTTTTAAAGATTTGACAACTTTCCTTAAAACTAGAAGAAATTTGGTTGAGTTACAAATTTTTTAAGATTACCTTATAGCAAAAAAAAACCTTTATTTTCGATCAAGTCTACTGTCTACAATTTCTTATTCTTTGAAAATCGTCATATAGGGAAGTACATAGTATTTGGAAAAATTCATAAAAATCGAAAAGAGAAAAAAATTGTTTGATCACTTCACATGAAATTATTCACTAGTCGATTTGAAAATTCGATGCATTTTTCAGCTTTTTACGAAAAAATCTGATTTTTTGAACTTCTAAATTTTGCATTTCCTCTTCATTTGCTCGTCAGAAAGAAAGACAACAGAAAAAATGAGAAACTTACAATTGTAAAAATTGCGAAAGTCAGCACAAAGGCAACAAAGTATTATCAAAAATACTTATACCAAAGTAGCGCCCGTAAATCAATGGAAAGTGAATTTCAGAATACCCCAAAAAGCGCGAATGCTGGCCTACCTTCATAATCAGGATATCGATTCATACATTTGAATATTCAATATTTCAAGTATGATTATAAATATATAAATTCCATAGATAAAAATAAACCCTCTTAAAACCGAACTACTTTCCCCAGTCGATGACTGCAAATGACTTTGTTTCACATCGAAAATTATCAATCCTGAAAATGTTGCTAAATATTGATACATAGACTCATAAATATCACTTCATTTCCTATAGTAGTGTGTTTGCGTGTATGTGTGTTTTAATAACATTTCATTTCATCTACAATTTCAATCACTTTTTTCTTTATACAATTCTAATATTTTACAAATTTTCAACAAACAAAAAATTACAATAAAGAAACTAAGAAGTTTTTTAAATAACAATATCGTGTGTCTCTTCATTTAATGGGAGGGAGGAGGATCGATCATCATTTTCTAAGCCAAATGAAGGTGGTGTCGCGTCTTAGAAACAAAATGATGTTCATTGTGAGAAGCCTCGCTTGGAAGTCCATTAGGCAGAAAAAGAGGAAGCATTAATTACAAACCATTATAATATAGTTGTTTACATAAATTTCTCAATGTATTTGGATGCATGTTGTTGTTTGAGTGTGTGTGTGTGTGTGTGAGCGAGTTTCCAATTTACATATAAGGATATATATTAAATACAGTACAATAATGCAAAATGTGTGAGTAGTGGAGGAAGAAGGAAAGGGGAAGAGTAGAAACTTTTTAACTTAATACACATAAATATGTTGTTTCCCCCCTCATTTCCTGTTTGAATCCTATTTTTCTGAATATCACAGAAATTTAACAAAATATAAATAAAAAATAATAGCGTAGAAATAGAAAACATTCCTAAAAAAAAGAACAGAACATACTTTAAAATCTGCATTGAAAATAGATATAACCATGGAAAATAAATACAATATGTAAATATAAATAAATATATATGTATGTATGTGTACAAAGATATAGTTTTTGCTTTTGTTCTTCCCTCCTCCTGCTGATCTTCTTCAACGTTCAACTTCTATCGTTTAAGTAATTGCAGCTGTCAGATAGTAGAGATCCATCAGTGTTTGGACATTGATGGGTAAACATGATAAACGATCATGGGTATTCGAGTCTAAGGCCAACCATGACAGCGCATTGTAACCCTCGAGTACATAACGTAGGACATCAGCCGTTAGAGTCGAGTCCAATGGATGGTCGGTAGCCGATGAATGGGCATTTGTCGAATTGAGTATATCATCGGTGGTCTGTATATTCGGCACGTGTAAATGTAATGCTGTCTTCAGAAATACCGGACATACATCTTCAAGATGGGGACATGCTGACCAAAACCAGGCCGGCATTCGTCCAGTTGGCGCTGTGGAAACCATGTAGCCAACAGCCAACGGCTGTTGATTTATTTGGCCAACCTAAAGAAAATAATTGAATAGGATATGAATATGGATGATATATAGATAATATGGAATATATGAGTATAATATATGCATGTGTTTCATATTCAATAAAGATATAAGAAAAGATTTTATAGTATTAAATTTTTGACCAAATCATCATCACCAAATTGGAAAACCGTATGGAAGCTATATCTAAATCTGATATATCTATATCTACATCCGATTTGTGCCGAATTTTAACAAAATCAGTTGAATTATGTGGTTTCTAGAGTGGATAAAGTGAATTCGGGAGCGACATTTGTGTGGGAGCTATATATAAATCTGAACCGAGTTCACCCATTTTCACCACAGATGTTTCTAGTTGAAACATAAGGCGTTGTGCCAAATTTTAAATTAGTTGAATTATGTGATTTCTAGAGCGGATAAAGTCAAATCGGGAGCGACATTTGTATGGGAGCTATATATAAGTCTGAACCAAGTTCACTCATTTTCACCACAGATGTTTCTAGTTGAAACATAAGGCGTTGTGCCAAATTTTAACAAAATCAGTTGAATTATGTGATTTCTTGAGCGGATAAAGTCAAATCGGGAGGGTGAACCGAGTTCACCCATTTTCACCACAGATGTTTCTAGTTGAAATATAAGGTGTTGTGCCATATTTGAAGATAATCGGTTAAATCGGTTGTTTCTAGAGCAGAAAATTCGAATCAAAAGCTAAATTTGCATGGAAGCTATATTTAAATCTGAACCGATTTAACCCATTTTCGCAAGAGATGTTGTTTCTAGTTGAAATATAAGGTGTTGTGCCAAATTTTAACAAAATCAGTTGAATTGTGTGTTTTTTGGAGCGGAAAATGCAAATCTGGAGCGAAATTTATATTAGACTCGCTTTCACCACAGATGTTTGAAATATAGGTGATGTGCCAAATTTCAAGAAAATCTGTTAAAATATATGGTTCATAGAGCGGAAAAATGCAAATCGGGAGCGAAATGTGTATGCTTCAAATATATAGCGTCCGTCCTTGATCCGTAAAACTTAATTGAGGTAGGATCGGACAATAATCGTCCTTTGATTTTTCTAGAGGGTATACCTGTCCTTTGATTTTTCTAGAGGGTATACTAATGACAGAAAGATAAAGTGTACCAGAATAATAGCACCCGGGCGATGTCAATTGTTAAAATTGACGATGTAGTATTTAAATAATTTGTGCAAATTCATGTTTATGTCCAGGAGCCTAATTACGACATACACATCGAAACGGCATAGTTCAAAACAAATAAAATAATTCAACTCGCCCCAAGCGAATAAAAATACAATTTTGATCAAAATATGATATATTTGAGACGTTGAACAATTGAGATTTCTATACGGCCCAGGTCCATCCGAAACAGTGACATCATTCTCCTCAATAATGATGTCGACATTTATTTTATAAGTTTCAAGCTGAAGCACGATCCCTCTCTTTCTGTGAGAATATTAATATAACGCAATAGCAGATTTTTGCTTGAGATACGCTCCCCAGCTGTAATCCCAATTAGTACAGAAGTGGTTCGTTCTACTTTGTTCCGATAGAGATAGTCAAAATAGTGTATACAAATAATATTGAATTGTTACTATTTATACTGAGTTAATTTTGGAAACTACAGCCTTTATTTTTCGAAAGGTAGTATGTATTTTGGATTGAGGTAAATGTTTGGTATAAAATTAATTAAAAATCGATTGCTCTTTTCGGTTTTCTACAATGACTGATATAGATTTTTATATTTTGGATATCGTTGTCGCGTATTCGCTGGCCCTTATATTGGCGGATTGAAATAAACGCATTTTTCCCTTTTCGACTTTCCTTTTCTTAATGTTGTTCATAAACAAATACATATGATAGGCCGGCGGCACGCATTTACAATTCCACTTACCTCTTCAATGTCCTGATGTTGATTTGAATTGAAATTGTTACCGCCAACACTTTGCCAACTTCGATTGTCTTCCATGCGATCAGGACTATTATGGTTCGACATACCACGACCTATTCGAGGCGGGGGATAATATTAGATATTAGAAAATAAAATCCTTTTCAAGGACAACCAATTTTGATATATTTACCTGTGCCACCACCATCCCATTGTCCCAATAAATCATCCATTAGATCGGCATCTTTGAAAACCTCATTTTCGTCTTCGTCATTGCCAAAATTAATGAAGTCATCGTCGATGTCAACTTGAGGTTCATTAGGAAATTGGCGAGTGAATGACTGTTCAAGGAAGCAAAAAGAATTGTTAAGAATACCAAATACGAAGCATTCAGAAATATCTTAACTTACCAAGCATACGGCACTTGTGGGAAATACCAAGATGTGAGTGCATGTTACATCCTGAGGTGTCGACAAAGGATTTTGTATAGAAAATCGTTCATCGGGTGTAAATTGGTCGGGCATTACACGCAATTTGGCATCTGGTTCCAAAGTAACCAGACAGGCACTCAATATCGTAGGTGGATTCATCAATTGACATTGTTTGCACATATCTCTCAGCTGTTTGGTGGCCTTTTGCAAATTCTGCTTTCCCAGCAAATACGACCACGACTTCAACTCATTGTGGCCAATGCGGCCGATGCGACCCACAACCAAGCGCCACGTTTGCGTAGTCTGCGATATAAGTCCCAGTATGTAGTCCATAAGTTTGTTCAGGCCGATGCGACGGGCTGGTGCACGACGCCTTCTCGTCCTATTCGGGACATCAATGTTAATGCACACCTTTTCCAACATTTCGCCACGGTCATCGGTCACAGTGGCCAGTAGCCATGACTGATCTTCACTTAGGCAATAGTTGCAATACATGACGGAATACTTCTGATCATTGGGATTGCCACGCATTCCACCCCCTGCGGCACGCGAGAAATCAGTTTTTTCATTCTTCTCGTGCATGGGTGCCAGTATGTACGGTGGGGTATACATCTTGTATGCCTTTCGATTCTTGTCATCTTTGGTTTTGAGGAAAGCCTCCACATTGGCGGCCGTACCAAAGCCCGTCAAACTCTTCACGGCCTGGGCATGTACCATATGGCGCTTGCATTGTGAGAAAATATTTAGAGCCAGACATTTAATTTCATCGGAAAATCGTTTACGATTTCGGGATCGTCCTAGTTCCAGTATGGATTCCATCGAAATGATTTGTATATTGATGTGAGATCTTACGGAATCGGGTATCGACTTGAGCAATTCCGAATACATGCGCAGCAGTGCAATACAAGCAAGACGTTCCAGTTCGGGTGAATCGGAACCAAATGTAAATGGTTCTACAACATACAAAACAATAGCGGAAGGATTAACTTCCTCCAAACATTCGGCCACACCCAGTGGATCTCCCAGTATCAGTGGTTTCACGTCAGGCTTAACGTCCGTGGCTTTATTATCTGGCACATTAGCCTGTGAGTCGGTGCTGCTCGAAGTCGTGGCATGCTGTGAATGCTCGTTGTGGTCCATTGTTGTTTGTGAATGTTCTCCAGTTGAGGCGCTGGCCCCTTGTATATTTTCAAGTCCGATATTTGCAGAATTACCTCCGGCCATGAAGGATGATGACGATGAGGAGGACGACGACGCCGCCGCCGCCGAAGGTGATGTGTTATAACCCTGATTGTATCTAGTGCTATTTTCCGGTGGATTAAGTAAAGTCTTATCATTTGGAACCCGATTCAAATAAGGAGCCAATTGATGTTGAAAGGCATAGGCATATAGGCGCAACTCCTCCGCCAAGGTAGCATCTTCTAGTGTCCTTAACCAGTTGTCCAGCGTAGTGGTGTATGGTTTTTCTGTGGCAGGTCTTTGTTGTACGGTTAACAAGCCATTCCAGCCACAGATGGGCGTATGTCTACCTAGTTTACACATTTCATAGGTGGTGCTTAATTCCTTAAAATAGGTCTTTGTTTTACTTAGTATATAATCGTTGTCCGGCGCCACCACCAAATATACAACATCACGGGCATAGGAATATGGCTCCAGCAGGAACTTATCCCAATAGTGTATGGCTAGCGGTGCTACCGATATCCAATCTTTGTCATGGCCCACTATAACCGACGGTATGGGCTGGGGCTCACATTGTCCAGATGCTCGGCCAGCGAGACGATGAAATTGCCGCCATGTCAGAGGACCACTAACCGTGTACGTGGCATCTCTGGCTCCGGGAGCAGTGCGAGACTTGGCATGGAATGCATTTTGTAACATGGGTTGAATGGACTTCATGGTCGAAACAATATCTTTGTTGCTGCGTGAAAACCCAACGGGTATATAAGGCCATTTGTGTACGTTGATGCGGCCGGTTAGAGCCAAAGCCACTTGTGTGTTGCTGGATGATTTTCGATGTGATGAGAATGACATCATCTGCTGTTCCATTATATCCATGCGATTGCTATCGAATGCTAAGCGGGCCTGTTCCAAAGCCAACGCAATAATATCATTGGCGTCTATGTATTCCAGAACATTGACAATTGCCGCCACCGATTGCGGCTTCTGCGACTTTTTCGACAATTTCCTGCGATGACGTTGTAATGAACGATGAATAGCACTACTAGACGTTTGTATGATAGAACACTGTTCCAGCAGCAGATCAAATATGGAGAATGCAACCTGTTCGGCAGACTTGTCGATAATGCCATTGGTATTGCTGTTGTTGTTGCTGTTGCTCGCTTTCGAGGTTAAAGTGGTTATTAAAGTCAGCAAGGAATGTTTTTTATGACGCCCCGGATCTTCGGCTATGCCAGTAATCTCCATTTCATCCTCATAGAAAAGTCCAGCCTTGCAGGCTAAACGGCGATTGATGACCGCACTAAAACCGCAAGTACACTCGACAGCATCATCGTCCACATAGCCGGTGATGTACTGCTGAGCATTGTTGGCGGGTGTGGCTGCTGTAGAGGGTGTAGTGGAAGAACTGGAGCCAGCTCCAGCCAATGACGCGGGAGAATCTAGAGAATTAGCTATACCTCCTCCGCCTCCTAGGCCTCCAACAACAACACCGCCCAATCCACCCACCGAACCAAAGGCACTTAAAGCACGTAATGCATTGGATGTTGACATGGCAGGCGATGTGGGATTGAATGTTGTCCCCGGCAATGGAACATAAACACCCGAATCCGAACCCCGAATATTTCCAATGCGTTGATTATCCGCATTACAAACGCACACAGTACTACTGTCGAAGTTGTGATCGCGGAAAACATTCAATGCGGTGTCATACAACAGTATGTTGACAATGACCGAACTAACTTCTGGCAGCTCTTGGATAATGGAATTGGTATTGTTGGTGGGCGCATAGAAACCAAGACTAGACGATTCTCGATTGTGGCCCTGGACACTGTGCGGCCCACCTATTCCCGTCTGCATATGGTTGTTGACACTCTGTGGCGTTTGTGGAGGTTCCTGTGAATGATACTGTTTATTGAGATATGCTGGCGTTGATGAGGCCGTCGATAAGGCAGGGCTGGCAACGGCGACTTCATAGGGCGGTGGCGGATGTATGGGTCGGTGTTGCATCATTGGACTGGTGTGAGGGAAGGGTACGTGTGTGGCTGGTGAAATGGGTGAGACGCCGGTGCGCTGCATTAATTGTTGCATAGTGGGTGGAGTATTGGTTAGAGCAGCTTGTGGGCAATTCAGTTGATTTAGCAAGAGACTACTGCCGCCGCCGCCACCACCACCCCCGCCGCCGCTACTCAACGGTGTGGGCACCGTATTGTGCATGGGCGACGAAGACATGGGGCCCAATGGTGTTCGTGGCTGTTGCAGAGGTGTGCGTGGCGCCGCCGAAAGTAATTCATGCAGTTGTTGATGTTGTTGTTGTTGTTGTTGCTGCTGCTGATGAAGCTGCTGTTGTTGTTGCTGCTGCAATTGCAATTGTTGCTGCTGCTGTTGTTGTTGCTGCTGTTGTTGTTGCTGATGAGTATTACGTGCTTGTTGCCACGAAGGTTTGTATCGACAATTGCTTGGCATTGCTAGCGGAGCCATCGACTGACTGGGCAAGTTTGTCAACGGAGCATATTTGGAAGAACCCACAAACTTAGCCTGTGATGGTGGCCGAAAGACATAAGTCCAATCCTCTATTGGCTCTTCCATAGGACTACCCAATTCGACCGAATACTCTTGTTTCACCTTCAACATCGCACTTATGCCCAATCCGGTATCTAATGTTTGGCCCATTATTGTTGTCGATGTTATCACATTCAAATCGGTCATTTGTATATCCATTTGACAGGGACTCGAATTCGGATGGTGTTGTTCATGTGAAGGAGGCGTGGGAAACATTTTTGTCAGGTCCTCAGCTTGTATGGTGTTAGCGCCAGATCCTCCACCTCCTCCTCCTCCTGACATACTACCGCTACCACTATTGTTAAGCGAAGCCATGCCGCCGGAAGATGTTGTATTCGCCGCCGCATTGCTATTACAATTCTGTAGAGCAGCCATCACAGCAGCATTACTGCTGGCATTATTGCTCTGGACATTGGCAGTGCCGACCAAACCAGAATTAGTCGAGCGTTTCAGTTCGTCAATGGTGTTGGTGGTAACAGCACAGCCATTTGAGGGATTATTGGAATCGGGTGGTGTGTGTATTTGTACGCTGCCACATTCATCATTTGATGAAGTCTCGAATAATTGCTCTAGATCGTTGGGCGAAGGATTGAGTCCTTCCACCGTAAAGAGATTACCACCAATGCCACTTTTTGAATCTTTGCATGGCGATGTCGATGAAGCACCCACAGCGGACGATACCTCCGTTTTGATGTCAAGCTCTTCGAAGATACTGCCGGTAGCAGCTGTTGTGCTGCCCATGCCACCACCACCACCACAACTGGTGGCATCATTGCTGTTGCTGCTGCCGCCCATTTGTTGATTATTGCCCATGGCATTTGGTGCTATGCCGACAAGACCGGTTCCCATAATAGAGCCTCCGCCGCCACCATCAATACTTGAGGTACCCGCAGCCGTCGCCGCCGCCGCTGCTGCTGCTGCAATTGCCGCAGCCGTTGGATCAATCGATAGCAATTGATCGCCATAAACAGAACGCGGTGAAGGCATTAAAGGCTTGATGTGCGTGTGACCCTCGTATAGAGTTTTTGTGCGCGGTACACGACATTGCTTAGAGATTTCGTTAGGTTTAAAGCGTTTCACCGGATGATTGGCCCTGTAAAGAGAGGGAGAAAGAGTGAGCAACATGAAAATAATACAAATATTGCAAACAATTCTGTACGCAGGCCCTTTTTCTGTAACTTTTTTTCGGTCGTTTAAGGCGACCGATCAGAAATCATTCAACTACGTGATCTTTACGTGCTTTTCTAAAGACACAACGATCCTGCGTTCTAGAGAATTCAAGTATAGCTGAATGATTTTTGATCTTTCGCCTCAGATGAACGAAAGTAAGTTACAGAAACAGATCCTTAGATTTTTGGTTTTAATGTACGATTTTGAATAACCATATACTATCATTATTGTTCGTTCTAGTATAAATGATGTACGATGTTTGTTATTCGGATCATGTATGATCGTTTTCTTTTTCTAAGAGCCAAAGATGGTAACAACACAAAACTTAAATGTGATTATCCCTTAAATGCTCTCCAAGATAAAAATAAAATAAATTGATGGCCTAAAGCTTACCAAGCATCTTGCACGGTGAAATCGTAGAGAACTTCCAGCTTGAGACAGTCTTCATTGGCAAACGTGTCGATATCTTTGACAATGATTTTAGGCGGTTTGTACAAATTTAAAAAATCATGCATTGCATTCGTGGCCGATGTCACCGTATTGGTTCGATTAAAGTTGTTGTTGGGCAACGCTGTGCTGCTGTTTGGCATAGCAGCGCCCTGCTCTAATTTAATATCCGTGGAAGCTATTGTTGCTGTCGCCGTAGAACAGTTATTACCACCACTAGCACCACCACTGCCCAAGAGTAAAGGTGTACCGGGTTGTACATCGAACTTTTTCACCGAAATTGAACCGCATTGTTGCGTTTGTGGTTGTTGCTGCGTTGCTGGCTGCTGTTGCTGTTGTTGTTGCTGCTGTTGTATGGTAGGTGTGCATCGGCCCACACTCGGCGGCTGTGGACCAACACTACCAGGACCCATGGCTCCCATGTTACTGCCACCATGCATGCCTTCAACGGAAGGCGGCGCCTCAACACTGGGCGCTGGATGTATGTACGGTGAGGCCGTTATACTTTTATTATCGTGTTGATCCGTAGGTGTGGGGGCTGGGGTATTTTTATCTAACAGATGATCAATTGGAGTTGAAGGTTGCTGCAAATTCGGTACAGAGGTGGGAGCGCGGGGGCTCATCAATAGCTAAGGGGATAGAGAGAGAGGAGAACAAATTGTTATATTGTATAAGTGTCCATATTAAAAGTACAGATCAAAGACACACTTTGTGTCAATTAAACTACGAGACTCACTTGATCTGCGGGTGGCACTGACGTGGGTTGAGACAGTGCTGGATGTGGAGATGGAGCTGGTGTGCCTGGCGAACCCACCGATGGTATAGGCATACAATCCATCATTGAATTGCGCGAATAACTGGATATACCACCTTGCAAGGGGGTGCCATGACCTGGAGTTTGTCCCGACGACGATGAAGTTTGAGAGGATCTGCAAATTTGGACAATGGAAATTTTTAGTTAAAAAAATAATATTTGGCAATTAATTTAGAATAAAATAAATCTATTATGTACTTATTAAAAATTATTGCACTGTTCTGCAAGCATGAACAAAAAAGATTATACACAAACTTTGAAAATACCTCTTTCAATATATTTTGTAGTGTTGTCACGAATATTTGACGTTGTTTGTTGGCTCATTTCAGAACAGTGTTATAATTATAAATAAATATAAATATGTATGTATGTGTGAATATTACAATGTGCTATTTATTGGTTGTTGGTGAAGGATAATGCATTACAGCATGTCAAGAATATTAACAAACTTAAGTCAGAGAAAAAAAACAATGCATAAAATACTACCGACAAAAAAAAGTTGAAATAAAACGTATTCATATATTTCGCATTTACCATAAACCACACAAAAATACGAATACGAATGCTTACTTTCTAAATTAAATAACTAAGAAGTAAAATCTAAACCATGCAATAAGATGATTTCCATAACCAGACATTGTAATTTTGAGGGATTTGATTTGTTTTAAATTCCTAATCGACATTCCACATTACGTCTTATAAATATATAGATATTTTATATATGAATAATAAATAATAGACGAATTCAAAAGGGTGTCCATTTAAGTCTTTTTACATGTTATTGCAAGTTTACATTGCAAATGCAAAATTCATAATAATTTAAGAAGACTTGATAAATAAAATTTGTAATGTTGGCTTTTGGTAAAATCTATGTGTGGTCAGAGAAGGAGGGAACATTTGGAATTGAACTTTGTGAAATTGTACATTTTAAGGAAGTGATAAAAAAAACACAAATATTCATCTGTGTAACATAAATTTAAATCAGAAAAATTGCTATTATATATATTTAATTTGCTTTTTGAAATTTTGTTGTCATTATTCGGAGCAAAATAAAGTTCTGTTTTTTTCGCCACAACACATCTTGCATTCATGAATGTTTAGTGCTCCAATCTAGAACTTTTACATAATATTCTGGGAATTTATCAAAAGACAGGTTCCACTTGAAATAGGTGAAATATGCATTGGCAAATCTACAAAAACAGAAGGGTCCGAAACTCTTGTAGGTGTTTTCGAGTAAAACAAGAATACGTATGCGAGATTTCCCAGACACTCCAAAAACTCGACCTACGGGTAAAACTTAGTTGATTATAAACCGATTTCAGTACGTATATGTATTAGTTTAGCATTAGCAACCATTTCAAGTTTTCCCTCTTAAAAAGTAAAACTCGAATAAACTAAATATATTAAGGGGGAAACATGAAATGGTTGTTTATGCTAAACTTATATAGATAGAACCATGAAATGTAAAGTATTATTAGCAGATATCCTTCTCTTCAATTTCACTGTGTAGCATTCATTATTAAATAAGTTATTTAAAATAATTATCGAAAAAAATGTTTTCTTTGGAACTTTTTAGTCCTGTGAAAAACCTGTTGTAGGAAATGAAAAACTAAAAACGCCATCATCCGATTCAAGTGTAACGACTTGATTAAAAATTGTAGCACGTTGTTATAAAACATTTTGACACATCACTATGGTCCCAAATTCATTTTTTTTGGCAGAAATTCAAAAAAATTAAAATTGGAAAGTGGTAAATGTGTATATATTTTCTTTATGGCAACACTCAAAGCAATCAAGAAAATATACTGGAGAAAATTAGGTGGCAAGACCACAAGCCTGAATGGTACTTAAACTTTGCGGTTCAAAAAAAGTGGGATTAATTTTGATATAAAGCAGTTTTACAAATTAATTAAAATCAAGACTTAAAAAGAAAATAATAAAGTGACTATATTATGAAAATTGACGGCAAGAGTTAGTAGTTGAAAAATTATATTTAACATTTTATGATTATTGTGGTCTTGTAAGTATTCATAGGTATTGTAATTTTGTGATTTGTTGAGAACATAATCTATAAATGTCGTGGACCAAAAGTTATATGTATGACTCAACTTGACTCAAAGTGTAAATGTGAAAGTGTTCGTCTGAGGTTGTAGTTTATGGTGGAATTAATATCTCGTCAGCATTTTTCGGCAAACTCCAAAAATGGTCATTTTATTTTAGCACAGTTTTTGATTAGCCATAGACATATATATGATTATATCTCTGAATTAGTTTTGTGTACGAGACCCATCAATATTTTATTTAAAAGGTATTGAAAGTACGGTATACAACATCATTCACCTTTTTGTACACATGTATACATTTTACTTTATTTCTTGAAATAATTATCTAAATTGCAGTTTAAAGTATACTATTTGTATGCTATATTTTGCTTTTGTAATAATGTTTAGAAAAACACATTTCGTCAAAATAAACAACTCTTCATTCTTTTAAGCTTTCATAAAATTTTGTTTTTGGTCACCCTGTACCAATACAGGGTGATAATTATGTTGGTTATATATTGAGTTTATATGAGTGATGGTAGTGGGCGTGGTCCGATCGGCCCAATTTTATTTTTATTTTTTGCGTATGATATGTCTAGCAAATGTGCAAAATTACAAGGCTGTATGTTTATTTTTCGACTTTTTGCCATAAAAAATGGATTTGGGACCAGTGTGCACATGTGGGCGCGGAATCGATCGTACTGATCGTAAAGTATTTTGCTACTTTTTATTTTATCACAGCCACGCAGTTTTTAGAGGTTATGTAAAATCGCTTTAGCTACGCCAAGAGTTTAAAAGATGTAGCCGAAATATTTTTGGGAAGTATTCATAAAACAATGCCGAAAACCTGCAAATTTTTTCGACCCGGTTTAATGCACATGAATTCTATAGCATTTTTCATAACTAACGTACAAAATACATGTTCTTATGATTTCGTTTAGAAGTTATTACCGATATAAATAGAAAATAAAACTAACTGCCCAATTTGGTGAGAAATTTCCTGGGAAATAATAAACATATCACTGAATGTAAAAGTTGTTATAAAATCTACTTAATTTACTTAAAATTATCTCATATAATTGGTAAACATTATTATCAGTTTTTTACAATTTAAGAAAATTCCCATAGAACATTTGGTAGGGAGTTTATTAAGCTATTACAGAAGTGAGTAGGTCGGAAGAGAGTGTTCAGTTCCACAACTCCTGATGATTTGCTTACAAATGGTATATGTTGTTGATCTTATTACAATTGGTGGGTGGTGAATATACAATTATATGTGCCAGTTAGAATAATAGTGGTCTAAGTCAAAAATCAAAAAAAATGAGATAAGCCAATTTTTCTCTTTACTTTGATTAGATCTCTAATTTAAAAACTTTTATTTTTGATATTTTTAAAAAATGTACCCTTACAAATGACATTTCTCATTTTATACACACCAAAATTGTCTTTAGTGTTAGTTTGAAAGTGGTCTAAGTCACTCTAAATCCACTGACATCGATGTGTGGTGATGTAAACGAACATTTTTTATTTATAATTTCCATTTTAGGTGATTCAGATAATTTGAATAACATATAAAATGAAATTATATGAAAAGTAAATAATGCACTCTATTAAATATAGATGCAAAATGGTCTTGAGCCAGGACAATATCCCAGTTCAAATCAAATATTGATTACAGACCAAAAAAATGCAAACGAAAAAACTAAAACAAATGAGCGTTGGCACGGCAGAAGTATTGCTGGGTAACTATACCTGCATATACGCATACTTACATATGCAACTCAATGAGATGCTTGTAAGCTGACATGTGTGCTTTATTACTTGGTACGATTTTTTAAACGCAAATTCGGAAAGTGAGTTGTGCTTTTCGTTCGTTTGTGAGAATCATATCCTTATAGAGGCCGGGTTTGATGTTGAAAAGTCGCTGCGAAGCCACTTGAAAAGACTTTTGACATGGTCGAAATCATGATCGTGGTAGTCTGCAGCCAAGTAATAAATGTCACCATGCCATTTGTAAATAAATTTGCATTCTATTAAATATAGAAGCAAAATATAGATAAATGGAAAAATAAATATAGAGCCAGGACAATACCCCAGTTCAAATCAAATATTGATTACAGACCAAAAAAATGCAAACGAAAAAACTAAAGTAAATAATAATTTCAATATAAAGTTTCTAGACAAAGAACAACCTTTAATATATATTTTTATATTTTTTTTAAATAAAATATTTAGTGTTTTTTTATATTTTCGTTACTTTCGCGGAAAAAAATTAAAAAATGCTGTTTGTTCATTTTTTTCAATTTTGAGGAGAATGGAAGTGGTCTAAGTCAGCACATCCTCTGAAAGTAGTGGTTCCCCCCTTAGAGGTACCAACGTTGTCGATTTTCTTCGATATTCTATGAAAAAAATTGTACTTCGATGGAAAAATATTTTTCAATTGACTCAAACATAAACCATTGGATATCTCAGAAAGGATAAAGTGTGACTTAGACCACCATCATTATAACTGGTACATATGATGTTTTTTTTTTTTCGAAATATACAGAGGTAACATTTTCAAAAAAATAACAAACCAAAAGAGAAATACTAAAACCCATCATACACTGGCTGGCGTTTAGTAATAATTGCAATATTTATAAAATAAATATAAAGTAAAATTACAATGCGTATTAGTTGAAACAGAGTAGGAGGAGGAGGAGGACGAGGAGGAGAAGGATAAAGAGCAGAAGAAGGGAAACTGCGGTTGGTAAAATTAATATACAAATGGGTGAGAAATAGACAACTGATTTGGCTGATTCGATTGATTTTGAATTGAATTATTTTTTATTTTGACTGAATGACCAGAACACAAGAAGACTAGACGTAATTGAATTGAAGACAACACAAACCTTGGTTTTGGAATGGTGTCTGAAGACAACAAAGAAGATCTTTGATATAATGTTGCTGTATAACAAGCGGCAGAATTAGTTGCAGTGGATTGGAAGGAAGTGACTGTGGTGGTGGTGGTGGTCGTGTTGGCGGTGTTGGAAGTTCTCTTAAAATGTGTACTACTAGCAATTGAATGAAGTTTTGCTGAATGAATCCAATAATCGTCGTCGCCGCCGCCGCCACCGTCGTTATCCAGATGCCGTTTATGAAATGGTATTCTTTGGATATGCAATGTCTTATTATTCAATTTGCAATTGTCGCTGCCATTATTGCTACTTAGAGGCGTCAAAGGACGTTGTGGTTGGTGATGCCCGCCGATCAGACTGCTACCGCCGCCGCCGCCGCTGCCACCACCGCTAAAATATGCAACATTATGATGATGAGCATTAAACGACGAACCGACGAACGACGACGAATGTGCGGCTTTGGACAATGTCATTGAGCAATTGTCCACACGCATTGCTGCGGCTGCTGCTGTTGCCGTCGTCATTGACGTTGTTGGACTCGATCCTACCATGCTAGACGACGGCATTATTGCAGTTGTTGATTTTGAGCTAAATTGAAAACTGAAAATCGTTTTGTATTTTGTTTTCATTTGAAACACTAGTTAGTGAGCGCACATATTCTAACATTTGCTAAACTTAGTTTTACTTTTAAAAATATAAAATAAAAAATACCAATGAAATAAAATTCGTTTCTAAAATCATTAAGTTCTTATATAAATAAATTAAAAGCATTGACTGTTGTTTGGTTGGTTTAATTTTCTGCTTTAGGATTCATAAAACTTTTTTTCGACAATACAAAGCGAAGAGGAAATTTAAGAAGGCACATGCAATATTTGAGAAAACAAAAGAGAATTTAAATCTTGTGCATGCCGCCCCTCCTCTTTCACAATCTGAGAATGTTTGCGTTTATATATGTATACATATCTAGAAATATCAAAAGCTAAGATTTTAAGAAAACAAATAGACAAAGTCGGGAAATAGGAAATTGTTGAAACATTAACGTTCGGGAGAGGTGTTGTGTATGTAGTACGTATGTAGATAGATTGTTTGCAATGTCGAGCAGAATAACCCGATTTTCAATATATCTTTATGTCGTCGCCATACAAAAACTCTAAAATGGCGAAACAAACATTCCCTAAGATATATATTTTTTGATCTGCCTTCATAAGTTCATAATGTAAAGTAACAATTTGCGTTAAAAACGGATAATGCCAAATTTCATTGGTCACATGGCGTCTATTGTTTCGGATTGTAGTGTATAAAAATATATTTTTCGTATTGAGTACATTATGGAGAAAATTGTTATATTTTCTTTTACAATTCGCATTGTCAACTCTTGCAATTTTGTCTCTTCTCAACGATTTTGACGAGATGTATTTCCCGATTGTCAAATAATAAGAAATTGTAGATACTAGGTTGGATCGAAAATAAAGTATTTTTGTTATAATGTAATTTTAAAAAAGGTATAATTTTTGTGGTATGAGATACAAATATATATATTTTTTTCTAATTTCAAGCAAATTTCTTGTGGTTTAGCAGTAAATTGTCAAATCTTATTTTTTATTTTTTTTATATACCTCCGATAAATTGTTTTAATAGCTAATAGTGTCACAAAGACGCTCCATAAGTTTCATGATGATGTTCCTGACCATATAGAAAAGTACATAATTGGAAAATTGCATCAAAATCGGAGTGAAGAGGCAAAATTGTTGGAAAGTAACCATATTTGTGCGCTACCTTTTATAGTTTGTTGTATGGACATTTAAAAGTAGTATATTTCTTGCGGCAAGGGATCGGATCCTCTAAAAGAAACTCAAGCTAATCTTCCCAAATAGCAAATTTCTTGAAGTTATGTAGTAAACTGTATTTCAAAACACGGCTACTATTGAATAATGCCCGAAATGATCACCCACCATGGAATGTAAAGAGATGAGATGTCTGTGCTTTAGTCTAAAAGAAGTGGACAGAAATTCGAAAGTGAATGTCAGAATGCTGCCCAAATGGCTAGAGAAATGGTTATTTTGCAATTATACATCCAAGAAAATTTCTAAAAATTGTCGTATGAACATTTGGAGAACAATAAAAGAAAATAAAAAATGTCTTTTTATTGGAAATCCGTGTCTGTTTTGAATTTCCTCTGATTACACTATGGAACAAAATGAAACTTTTTCGAAAATAACAAGGTTCTGTCAATGGATTCTGAAACCTTGTGACCCGACCCTTTCATTTTAAGTATATGATGTGTTCAGCAATATTAATTAAAATACTACAAGGAAAATTTTTGTGGAAAATTTTAACCCTCTAGCTTCTCAATATAGCGATTTAAGTGGTCAAAATTTTTCACAGAAATATTTGCCTTAACATTCTACTATGAGTCCCAACTATAATGCCAGAAATAAGTCAAAACCTGGGTTGATTTTGTACTTTTTTTCTGAATTGGTGCTAATTTCTAATTACTTTGCTTGTTGGGATGCTATGACCAAATATATACAGTTTGCGAAAGATGTCACTTGTCGCTTATTTGCATAACTACCAGGAGTGAACGAGGGAATTTGAAATATTTTTTGATATTCTTCTCTTTCATTTGATACCCATAATTTGACCCGAAAATAAATGATGTTTAATATCTATATTCATTGGAAATTAAAAGTCCTGTATAAAGGACAAACGATCACGAAATAAAATCCTAAGTAAAGGGTGATTTTTTTAGCTATTATCTTTTAGGCAACACTGGTTTAAACAGCTGACGCACGTTTCGTGTTTTGTTTCACTGTCAAACATCTTCAGTTTGGTCTATAATTTAACCATGAATCGTCTTACAAACGAACAACGCTTGAAAATTATTGAATTTTATTATCGAAATGCGTGCTCTGTTAAGAAAGTTCATCGCGCGCTTCTTCCATTTTATGGTCAGTTTAATCGACCCACTGAAGCGGCTATTCGGGCTATTGTGACTAAATTTCGCACCAAATTTAGATTGTTGGACATTAAACCACCAACACGCTTACGTAGAGTGCGAACTGAAGAAAATATCGCAGCTGTATCGGCCAGTGTTAATGATGACCTTCAATTATCGAGTCGTCGCCGTTCGCAGCAATTGGGCCTCTGTTACTCAAAAACGTGGAAATGCCAAAAGTGAGGGGCGCAGTCAAGGTCAACATTTGCATGAAATAATCTTCAAACATTAAATTATATGGACCGTACTATCGATTCAAATAAAGATTTCATGCATTTTTCTGAATTTTATGTGTTTCCTAAGCTTTTAAAAAATCACCCTTTATATAGTCTTAGTAGGGGAACAAAGTTATCATTTGTTGCAACTATTTCATATTTAATTAATAATTTGTACATCTTCGTATAAAAAAGTTTTAATATTTCCCTTCATATTTGTATTTTTTGTTCTTAAAGCTACCCAATCGTCCAGTGCTGACATTTGTTATTCAAATCGCCCATGTGATATCTTCCTCTTTTAGTATTTTTGGCTATGACACTTTTAAACGTAAGATTACGAGACGAGATATACCGCCGATCGACACGATTATTAAGCTATGTCCTTTTGTCCGTGGGCTTGCATGTCATTTTTTTCGATACAAGTTGTATCCATAAACACACGTTCGTGAGAACCCACCGCCCCATAAGAATAACATGCTGACATTGTCTTACACTGCAGACTGATTGACGTCTAAAGTAGCAACAACAGCAACAAAACTGAAATTCAAGAAACCTGCTACAGGTACTGCACTCAATAATGCGCATAATTAAATACTCAATACTTGCACGTTTATAAATAGATAACATTTGCAGTAAACCGAAACTTATAAAACGTTGTATGATTGTGATCACGTTAAATTCTTAAATATTTAATATTCGGTGGTTTAAAATAATATAGAAAAGTAAAATATTATTCGAACTCCATATATCAATGAAATGTTTATGTTTCAACTATAAAACAAAACTCGAACACTATCAACTATGGATGCAACTTTCTTTAACACACACAAAAACGAAAGGAGTATTTATTGAAAATTACAAGAGTATGTGTTTAGCACTTACATACATAAATAAATATCGTTACATACATACATGTTTTAGTACTTACTTTGTGCATATACATGGCGCCTTTTGTGTGGGATCAACAAAACCCCAGACTTTTTGCTGCTGCTGTTTTTGAGATGAAGTTGTTGTTAGATTTGATTTAACGTCCATATTATTTGTCACATTATCGGTTTGATCGATGCCGCCGCCATCACCGTCGCCGCTGGTCGGAACGGTATTCTCGTTACCGCTGCCGCCAGTCGTCGTATTTGCCACGGATGGCGTGGAGCTGGTGGTAGTGGTGGTGGTGGTGGTGTTCGTGGAAGATGAGGACGACGATGATGAGGAGGAGGAGCAGGAGGATAATGAAGAGATTGTGCCATTCAATGTGTGCTGTATGTGTAGCGAGTTTGTGACACAATCTTGCCAAGCTCGTTCAGGCATTTCACATGCGGCCTGGGGAGGAGCATGAGTATTTGTCGTATTGCAGGTGAAATTACGTGTCTGTGTGTCATAGTAGGGCTGAACTTTTGTGTGATCAATCTTTAGTCGCTCAATCATATGCGTTAAAGAAGATTTGGTTGTTGACGGCGACGACGACGACGACGTTATCGTTGTCGCTGCTGCTGGTGATGATAATTTATTGTTTGAAAAATTTTCCGTTAATGGTTTCCTTGTATCATTGCCACCACCGGCACCAGCTTGACCTTGATTATTGGCAGATGAAAGAGCTGCTAGGGCAGCTGCCTCGGCAGATGATGAAGAACCTAATGCGGATTTTTGTGATGCAGCTGCTTCCATCTCTTCCATATCATCCAAATCAGTGACTAGTACATAAATGGAAGGATGATACATTTTATGACCACCTAAAGACGACAAAAACAATTACAATTACATTGTTTAACAAATTTTGCGAATGTATGTTTACAACTCACCGGCTATCACCTCAACAACTGGTGGCACATCACTGTTCTCTTTATTGCACAATGGGAAAAATGAAGCCCAGTCTTCGAGAATTTTTTCAGCCATTGGATCATTATCTTTATAACTGTTACCCGTGAGTGTAGCAGCCATACCGAAAGGTGCCAGTATAACCTTGCGCGGTTTCGGATTACCGCCATTGTTGTTGTTGTTGTTGCTACTGCTGCTGCTGCTGTTGTTGTTCGCTGTGCTATTGGAGCCTCCGGCGTTTGGGGCGGAGGCGGCGGATCCAGCATTTTCTTTAATACCTTCGCCTGCGCCACTCGGTGAATTTGGTGATGTTTGTTCTGGGGAATTGGCATTTGAAGCGGCTGCAGTAAAGGCTGCTGCTGCTTCAGCTAAATGTTCTTTGGTTAATGGACGAACTGCTGGATGTTCTCTCAAATCAATCGAAGCGCAAACAGTGTCACCATGTACAAAGAATGTGAACGAGAATGACAAATGTTGAGAGCTGAAAAAGTAAAGTGAATCATTGGTTAAAGAGATTTCAAAAATACTGGGCGACACACAAAATTCGCAGCCTTAATTCTAAAAGAACGTAACTGAATTTTTTAAGTCGCGTTTTTCCATATTCGGCTTTATTCCAGCGTTTTCTTTAGGAATATGTAAAGTCATATGGACGTGTAACAAGTTGAACGACGATCTAATTTAATTCTTTACAATTAGACCACAGAGAGCTTGTTCGTTTAATATAGGATGTTCTGTGTCGTCAACTCATATCATATAAATTTGATAATAAGAGTTTTTTTGAATAAGTAACATCCACGTATGTGAATAAAATGTACAATTTTGTTAACAAACCTTCTGCCAAAAATTCGTTCATTTGAAGTACACGGTTGGACAAACCATTTGCCGAAACGTACGATATCCTTAGTAAGCACAAATCTAATATTAAAAAAAAAACAAAGGAAACATGTAATTAATAACAAATACACGTAAGACAATTAAACTGCAACATATAAATGAAAGAAAAAGAAAAATAAAGAAAAGCCAAGCAAACAAAACATACCTTTCCATAAGATTGTGCAGTGCCTTAAAAAGTAATGAGCGACATTCATAGGTAAGACCTCGTTCCCAGGTGCCATTCCAAAGCATTTGATTTCCTGTAAAATAATAATAAGAAACAAGAAATATGAATAAGTTGAAGAACATTGATTGGATTTCTGATGAATTGATAAATATGTATAAATGAGAGAAAATGCATAAGTCAATTATAGTTTTCAAAATGTTTAGGGCGACAACCTTTCAGTGGATTATATTTTAAAAATGTTGCACTTTCTCCGTCAATATTATGCCATTACCCTAATTCTTTCGCCCCTTTTGAAAGAATATGTTCCACTAAATATAATCGTGTTTATTTCAAAGTAAGACCTAAATAAACTAAATAAATAAGGGGAAAACTAGAAATGATTGTCAATGCTAAACTAATACAGTTAGAAACATGTAATTTTAAATATTTTTAATAGATATTCTTCACTTTCATTTGATACCCATAAGATATGGGTATCGGCTCGCAAAAGAACGAAAAAAAAATTAAAACATCTATATCCTGTAAAAAGAAGAAAAAATGAAAAACCTGAGTGCACCGATCTCTAATTTCAGGTGTAGTATATGGTCAGGTCCAAAAAGTACTGTCACACGGTGTAATTCCCTCCGTGTTCACAAAGTGCTTATATGTTAATGCAAATAATTGTAACAAGTTGAACGATGGTCTAATTTACAACTTTTCATTTAGACCACAGAGAACTGGTTTATTTTTATATAGGATGATATTGATGATTCTGCACATTCGTAACTTTCGAAGTAGCAATACAAAAAGCAATCATCCAAAAAGTAATCAGTAATAATAATTGAATTGTATTAATATCATTTTGATCAAAAATTAATGCTAAACCAAATAAACCAAAAAAAAAGAAAGAATATAACCCCCGTTTTCAGTTAGGACTAAACGACAGTTATAGATGTCAGTTTGTGTGAACATTGACAACTATAACTCTTGGTTTACTATAACGGAGCTACAGTAGTTGTGACAAGTTTAACGATGGTTTAATTTAAAACTTTACACTTAAACCACAGAGAACTTGTTGTTTTTTTTATAGGATGATATGGTTTTTACGCATTCGAAGCTTTCAAAAGAGTAATACATTAAACAATCATCCAAAGAAATCAAAAAAAGTAAAATATATAAAAAATTTGAAATCGACCTTCAAATTTAGCTCTTTCGCCTGCAGTCTGAAAAGGCTATTAAGCAATTTAGAGCATCAATATAGCCTTTTCACACTGCATGCGAAATCGATCTGAAATGACATAAGATCGATTTGCAAATGTCAGATCCGATACAAATTTGACAGCCGTAAGTTGAGCTGAAATCGATTGATTGATTTCACATGCAGTGTGTAACGGTTATTAGATTTTTAACAGTTCGTTTTCAATAAAACCTGCAAGTTTTTTAATATTTACAATTTTTGGATGTTTGATATTTGCTACACAACATCCTAAAATATAATAGATTTTGATCAAATAATCACATTAAATATTTCCGATAACATGCTAAGAGCAAGATTTCAACTCTCAATAAATCTACTCTCTGTGCTGAAACCAATCAAAGAGAGAGCAACAATACAAGAACAAAAATATTGTTATTCATACACACGCATATGTAAACAGCAGCAATTGCTAGAAAGAGACCGATAGGTAAGTCAACTTCTGGATGAGTTGGTAAGAGAAGAGTGTGCAACATACAGCTGACACATTCACACATACCCCCACAGAAAAATTTATATATAAACCTCTCTTGTGTTTCTGCAAAAGACGATAAAACAGTCCTTATGACAATAATTTCCAAACGATATGGGGGGATGGAGGTGAAAATACGCCGCCGCCGCTGCTGCTGCTACAATGTTTTTGTTGTCAGCTGCTGCGCTGTTATTTATCAAGCAAAATGTTACTCAAATGTATGAGTGATTTTTGTTAAATAGGATGGGGGGATATCACACTGAATAAGAAGACGAATATTCCACATAAGATATAAGCACGGAAATCTGTGTTGGTAACTGTTCTTATTTTTTGCCTACGTAACTTAAGATTTATACATGATGTTAACATTGAAATATTTGTTAGCACTGTTTGAGCAGTTTATTCAATTTAGTTAATGCAGTTGGCAACACTGATCAAAATCAACAACAAACAGCAGCAGCCTGTATACAAAACAAGAAAGAGGAACAGAAAAAAACAAAACAAGAAAAAGAATACAAAACACAACAAACTAATATAATTTCATTTGCAGAAGAGAGAAGAGACGACTTATTTACAATAGAGTTTCCCCCAATATCAAACAATAGTACTCAAACGGCCGATTTAACTAAAAATGGATTGTCGGACATGCTCATTAAATCGAGAAATGCGTTATAACAACCTTTCCAGACTACATGCGAAATCAAGCACATGCAGTCGCATTTGTATGGCATCTGACATTTGTAAATCGACCTTATGCCATTTCAGCTTTGTTAAATCGGGAAACTACTGTATGTATAACGATTTGAGCAAAAAAAGCGTCATATCTAAATTCAAGAAGCAGGATCATATTTTGAAAATGCCTCGAACGGGAAAATTTAATCAAAATACATTTATTCTTTTCAGATTGCGCTCGAAATATGTCACTAGAAATTGAGTTAATCTAGATTTCACCTTTCTTTTCACAATGCATGCGAAAGCAATCGACTTTAGATTGAAAATACATAAGGTCGTTATACAAATGTCATATCCTATACAAATTTAACATTTGTAAATCGACCTTGGGCTGAAATCGCTTGATTTCGCATGCAGTGTGAAAAGGCTTGTTAGTGTCAAATTTGTAAATCGGCCTTGATCGAAATTTCAGTTTTCACAATACTTGATCCACGATGATATCGAGCGTTAACTCGTTTTTTTTATTTTTGTAAAAAATAATAAAATGTGTCAATAATACACGAGAATCGTTTTACAAAAAGTTTGCGGATTTCGCGCATCAAATGCCAATTTTACTTAAAAAAACTATCTCTTTTTTTTTAAAAGAGTTGGCAATAGTTTGAGTACACTGCGACCTCGATTAATGTAACTAATAGAAAGTATCGTTTATTTTTCAATGAAAATGTTATAGGTGCAGTAGGTGTTCGAAATCTATCATAATCATAATAACCTTTTCAGATTGCTTGCAAAATCTAGCTGAAATGACATCAGGTCGATTTACAAATGTCATATCCCATACAAATTTGACATTTGTAAATCGATCTAATGATATATCAAGCAAAAATCGGTTGATTTCACATGAAGTATGAAAAGGCTATAAGCCAGAGCCAGATAAATTTAATGTTATGACGGTGGTCTGTCTGGTAGGTGGTTGGACTTGTAGATCGATTATCGTCTGACTTGGTGAGTTGTCACAAAGCACTGGGATATATCACGAAAATATATAATTAAAAAATAGTTATGTGTATAAACAAAACACCACGACGCATATCTCAAGTATGGAGATACTACATATATAATATACACACATACAAATTGCTTCAGAAAACTAGCAGAACGGCTTACTTCGCCAAGATAACAGCAGAAAAGTCGACGTAAGTACGTACGTTGACGTCAAACACAACGGCCAGGCCAGTAAGCAGCAGTAGCGCTAGCAAAAAACACAAAAGGTGAGCTTATATGGTGACAATACAAATGGATGTGCATGGTGTGTAGGCTTATGCGACGAGTATAGTATGCGTGCGTGTATTAATTATCCGTGTAGTAGGTGGTAGTGGCGACAAGTTTGTATGTAGAAAACCTACACTTCACCATACCTCCTTCCTTCCTGTTTGGAGTTCCCATTAATGAATCGTCGATTGTATTTTGTTTTAGTAACAGCTGATTTTGTAAATCCCCAAATAAAGTATGATATCTGCACAAAATATTCATACATATGTATGTGATAGATAATTTAGGTTAAAGTTAGACTTCAAGCAAATTTAAAGTAAATAGCAAATAATGAATGTCTACTAAAGGTACAAACAATAGCATTAATAACAAAAAAAAACTATAGAAGAATATAATGCAGAGTAAATAAAAATATGAATGATTTACAACAAGGTCATCATCGTTGTGAGAGAGGCAAGTAAGAATCGAGGTAAAAAACAAGAGAATAAAAAGATACATGTATGTAGTGCATAACTATATACATATATACATATCGACGAATAACGCGAGAAACAGCAAAACATAAACACAATTGAAATTAGCGGCACTCAACAAAACAAAATACCGTTCGAAATTATAATAACAGAAATGATTGTCTGTAAGATACAACAATACAGGTACATATTTATTCATGTACGTACAAGAAAACAATCATAACTGAAAATTGCTACTTAATCAGTTGGGTCATAATTACACTCTTTTGTGAGAGAGATCTCATTATTTTTGGATTGAGCATTTTGCATATTGTCATTTTATACAAAATTTTAATTATTTATGGTAAAAATAATATTTATATTTTAACAACAAACACGAATTCGAAGCTGGAACTGCCCATATGCAGTGGAAAGAAAATTATAACTCGCCATCCAAGAACAATTTAGGTAATATGTATAAGAGAATGAGTGGAATGAATATAACAGCATAAAAGTACCACCACTGACGAGCGCGAACCTATCAAGGCGAGTACCACAAACAACATAAGAAAAACAAACAAACAAACGTTATGAAAAAGTGCACAAATACACGCATACATCTTTGCAATGCAATGAGCAATAAAAACAAGCACAACAACAAACAAGTACACAATTTATTATCCAACCGATAGAGCGAGCAACAAACCATGCCATACATCCCATCCCATCCATCCATACACCAAATAATTCAAGTGTGCGTGTGTACTTCCAAAGCCGACGACCAACATCAACAACTGAATTCACCAACCCACCGACCCGACCGACCAAGCCAAAGCACAAAGTTTTAAGCGCTAAAAGCAAAAGCGGAGAAACAACAACAAGAACGATACCAAAAACAACCGTACATTTTTATATAAAGCTGAAGATGCAAACTAAAGGTGTTTTTAGGGACAAACAAATATTTGCACAAATAGCCATTTTACATAAAAAACATTGGACAATATGCAGTTTTGCACAAAAATTTGCTTTGTAGGGCAACACCAAATATTTGGACAACAATGTTTTGTGCAAAATCTGTGATAATACGGTGTTGTCCTACAAATGCCAAACTATATGCAAAGCGGCTTTTTGCGCAAATATTTTGTCCGTCTAAAATTTGTGAAAATGCATCAATTAAAACATTACTTAAAATTTTTCCACTTATGGAAATGGTAAAAATGAAAAGAAAAACAGGACAAATATTACTAACGCTGTTCTACATTTCTTGCACCATATTCTTGTTTTTTTGTCTTTTCTCTCAGAGAAATTGTGCAAATCAGATGCGTGTTTGTGGCGCGATTAATTCATTTTGTGAAAACATACGTTTGTACAAATATTTGGTATGTCTAAACCCCCTATTACCTGTGATTTTGTTCAACACGTTTTTGTCCAAATAATTGGTGTGTCTGAATCCCCCTATAAACATTGGGTGTTTTATCCATCCAACCCGAGACGCATTGGCAAAATTATAAACGATGTTGATGGCAAAGAATTCCCCTTAACCCAACCGAAGTACATACACTCTGGTTATCTCTACACACATACTCTAACAATACACACAACAAACTCGCAGTGTGAGACATACGGTAATATTAATTCTCTCGGTTTGAGTTGTTGCTGCTTGATCAGCAGCAGCTTCCTGAACTAACATACATAGGAATAAAAAACCAAAACAAAATATAACAACGACAACAACAACCAACAGCAAAATGTTTTTTATTATTGAATTATCGTATTTTGTAGCACGTGTGGTCGTGCACATGTTGCTGTAGACAGAATACACACACACACACAACACAAATGAGAGAATGACAGAATGAATCTGAGAGAGAGATACAATCTATAAGATACACAAAACAAGAGAGTGCCACATAAAACCGCGAGCACGGTAAGAGATTGCCAAACATTTTTATCAAGCCACAGCTCTCCTAAGGTCAAACTTTCTCACAGTTATGAACTCTTGAGAAGTAAAGTGCTTCTCAGAAAGGAAGGGTGAGGGTATACTGCAATAAAACACTAATACACACAACAAGAGAGATACAGAGAGTACAAGTGGTTAATGCCGATGCCTTTATACCCATTTCCCCTGCGATTTTGCTCACACAAATAGTGGGGCATTACTCATGTTCTTGTTTTTAGCACATTATAGAAAACATTTTTTTTGCAAAGGTTCCATTATTATTATTATTTATTCCTTTATTACAACCTCTCATCATCAGAAACATCGCCGTTGTTGTGTAGTATTTTGTTCGTTCTCAATTATTATTCTTTTTGGTAGCAATTCGTTGGAAATTCGTACGTAGATGTAATACAAGATATGCTTTGGCTCTGTAGCAGACACACATACTATCTACCTACCTATAAAGTAAAAAAGCGAAATCACCAAGAATTATACCCGACCCGTGACGTGAGTTGGTATCGCCGCTCGTTTGAATACCGTTGCGGTCAATGAACTCTGTGGAAAGGGATACGCCGGTCGTACCTAATGTTCACGACGAACACACATTTTTAAGAAAGTAAGTTTTGATCTCAAAATAACTCTTCATTTCAATGAAATATGCCTGCACTGATGTTTACGTTTTATTTATGTGTGATGACGTTTTTGAACACGGTATTACACGGAATTACATGCGATTTTTTTTTATCAAAAATCGTTTGTCCCGATAGGATATTATGAATGAACTTTGAGTAAGTAGCTTAAGTACAAAAATACCAAAACAGGTTAAAAAACACAAAACTAATTCTTTTCAGGTACATTTATTATTTGAAGATTGACATAGGACGGGTGGTTGGTCCGGGAGGCGCTAATCCCACCCCAGAAAAATTATAGCCCCACCCAGAATTATAAATTAGTATAATACAATTTGTACCATTTGTCTGGGTCACACAAAAATCTTGATTTTGTACGTACTTATTTTTCAGTGTTGAAAAAAGTAAAGATCATTGTGAAAACAAAAAAAATATGAGTTATCAGATTGAACGTGAAAAAATTTGTACTTAATTAAAGTTGTTTCAACAATTTTTAAAATTTCGCTACAGATATTTTTGCATTGTTATTTATTTAACAAAATTTTATTAAAAATTAAATTGTCAAACATCTAGCTAGCTGTGTGTACAAAACATATTCATGTGTAAACACCCCTAATGTTTCACATCGTTGTAGGAACATTTGTTAATGGTAGTGAATTCTTAAACTGTAGTATTTACACATAGAACTAAAAACCGTTTTCAGTGTACTGAACAGAACAGGGAGCGGTACAGTGTTATATTAAGGCTGCTTTTCTTTAAGCCGGTATAAAGAGCTGAGATAACAAAAAAAAGGTGAATTAAAATTTAATTTTTTGTTCAAAATAAAAATAAATTTTCACATTGTCGCCAACTACAATATAAATATTTGTATCCACACAAATATTCAAAAAAAAAATATTTTGTTATGACTTTTTTGACTTTCGATAACCATAAATTAATTTGACTTAAACTGGATAAGTCCGATATTTTTAACATAAAATTTTTTTCAAAATTTGTTTTCATACACACATTGTTGCTGTTGGCGGAAATTTAAAAAAATATATATTTTTTTATTTTGAGTGAAATTTTAATACTTTTGTTTAGATTTTTGTTATCGCAGCTTAGTTATCCAGTCTTAAAGAAAAACAGTCCTATTACGTTTTAACAAACAAAAATTGGGAAGGCTATAACCGCCCAGAAGAATATCCCTCCTTCGTCAATGACTTCATTCCTTCCTTAATGGTCTAAAAAATACAATACCTTACCGAGCCACAACAACATTTTTGAAGCCAGTTTAAATGAAGATTTTTAATTTCGACGGTAATCAAGATTATAATTGTTGTAGAGTAAGTACCAGGGGCGTCTTACCGACACTATTAATAAAAAAATATTTTTAAAATCTAATAGGCACTTTTATTAAAAGTTACAGGGAATATAATGAAATATATATTTTGTTTTAATATTTCATTATTTTTTATTAAACTAGAAGCAATATGCTTTAAAATCGTCAAAAAAATATATTTTTCTATCTCCTACCAGAAATAAGTTGCGAATTACCTTATGACAAAATTTCTGATTTTTGAAACACCCTAGTATCTACAATTTCATTTGTTTTTTGAAAATCGGGAAATGCAGTTCTATTGCCCTTATTCACAGGTACAAATTTGCTAACTTTCATTAAAATCGGGGAACTTAAGGGGAAATTTTCAGTTCCGTTTCACATGAAATGTCTATAAAATGAAGATTTTGTGGAAAAAATGTTTCTTATAATGATTTATTGGGAGCCGACTAGACTGTTAAGATACAAAATATAGTATCATTTTTGACAATAGAATGGGGTATGTGTGTATTTCTGGTGACGAAATATAGGTACTTTCTCTTTAAATCTTTCTTCGTGTGAAGCAGAAATAGCCACAATGTGTAAATTTTACTAGATGGAGGTACTGCTCCAGCCAATGTTATCCAACGAATGATACGCGTTTACACGGGACATATATGAGCAGCAACTTCAGATACACAACATGGGAATTTTGTTTTTCTACAAAACAAAAAAAAAACTTACCCATGTTCATGAACCATCTCCCTCTCTTTCTCACACACACACGCACACTCTCTCTTCTCAGTTGCAAATATATGAAAACAATGGCTAAACAAATGTATGGAAACGGTGTCAGATGCAAAGAAAATCAAAACAACCACAAGCAGAAGCCGAAGCAGAAAGAAACCCCGTGTTGAAATTAAACTATGAAAGAAGAAAACGAAATGGAACGCCAAGCTAATCATAAAACGCGTGTGTGGAGTAGTGCAAAGAGAAATACCTACATACATAATGAAGATGTTAAATATAAATAAACTAGTCTGCAAAAATAAAGCACAACATAGCTAGTTTGTGAAAGAAAAGAAACAATAACAATTGCACGACGACTCAATAGCACCAACGGCCAAGGGAGCGTGACAAGTGGGGAATCAATGTGTAGAGAAATGATGACAGCTGTTTTGTGGGCTTGCTGTGCAGTGTAAAAGGCCATTTTAGACGTACAAAATATTTGCGCAAAGTTTGGCATCTGTGGGGCAACAGCAGTGCAAAAAAACGCGAAGTTTTATGGAATAATTTTGAAAGCTCTATCGAGCGGCCTGCTGACTGAAAATATATATTTTTTAAATAATTGTTCCGATTAAAAAAACACAACTTTAAAAAAAATAATAAGAATTTCGCCATTGATAAATTGGTCATAACTCGTGAAAAAATGTTCTAATTTTTTGCAAAAAATCACTGTCGTACGGAAACGTACGACGTGGCACTCAATGTGTTAATACAAATATTTATATTGTATTGTAGTAATAAATAATTTTTATTTTGATTAGAAAATTATTGTATATTGATCATCATTGGTCGCATATTTTAGTATTATCCCAAAATTCCTCAAGTTTATACACTTATTTAAAAAAAAAGTGACCACACTCTGATTATTGCTACTGCACTCAATAATTATGTTGGATATTTGCAGAGTATTTATCGGCGTATCTTGTATCTATCTATCTGTACATACAAAATCAACGGCAGATCTTAACAACCGAAGCAACGGCGACGGCGACCTGCGAGTGAACGCACACGCAATAAGGCGGCGGACAATGTTGCCACATTTCCCCTCACTTTCGCAGAGGAGAGAAATCTTTTCTCAAATATGCTCCAAAAGAGACAAGTAAGTATAAGAGAGCGCGCAAAGACAATCCACCAATGCAAAATCCTGAAACAAAAGTGTCTCCAACCAAAAACCACCAATTCTGTTCCGCCGGCAATCGCAACCATGTACAACTGGTTGGAAGGGCGCATAACAACACCACACACTCTAGGTATTTCAAAAATGTATCTACCATCCATCCCTCCCTCCCACCAAAAATATCAATAACATAGCAATGTGTGCATGTGCGTGTGTGGTGTGTTTCTCTTTGAGCGAAGCAACTCTACGATAAATGTGGATGGGTGTGTATGTGTGTTTTTGTTATTGCCGTTAATACTTCAACCTTGTTCAGTTTTGGCTGACATTAAAACGGTGGCGGCGGGACAGCGACGACGTCGGCGATAAACACAATGCCTCCCATTTCACTACAACTTGATTTTGTGTGTAAATAATTAACGTACATAGCCATAAAAGTTAATTACCTTGAAAATAACAATTAAATGGTGGTTACCTTCCTTTCCATATTCCTCAGGCATGTATTATGTCTGTATGTGTGTATGAAATATTGAGCATTGCTGCATATCTATGTATGTAGATATGTATACATAAAAAGAGCATGTGCCTGGCTGAGTGAGTATACCTCCTCGCCGCTGCCTCTGATGTTGTTGATATTTGAGTAGTTCGCGCGTACGAACATCCAACATTTTGAGGTTATTCAACCTGTTTTGCATTGTTTATTATACATCATATGCCTTTTTATTATTAAACAAAAAAAAAACAAATTAAAATTAAAATTGCAGCAACCCAGTCAGTCATGAGAAAGAAAAATAACGAATCCAATTGTAAGGTAAAATTCATTATATCGGCGTATCATCAGTATAAACTCTTAGTATTCATAATGATGGAAATGAAATGTAACTTTTTTAGTAAGCAACTCCTACATATGTATGCATATTAGGATGGGTCATGGACCATACCAATAAAAATATAATTTTCCTAGAAATGAAGATTGGACTGTTTAACACATTGAGTGCCAAGCGGTTTAGACGCAAACCAAGAGGCCGAACATTTTTTTGGCTATAAGTAAAAGCAATCACTGTCTGACGGAAATCACGATGGGTTAGGTGTCGTAAAGAAACGTAGACGTAACGCACTCAATGTGTTAATGATGATCTGCAAAATATTTCATCGGTAGGTTAACCTGTCTGCGAGCTAAAAGGTCCTGAAAACACCTCTAGAAATCATGTTTTAATTTTAAAGGGGGAAATAATTGACATAATACAGATCGAAGCATGAAATTCAAAGTATTTTTAACAGGTATTCTTCTCTTTCATTTGATACCAGCATATCACCTTTGTATGACTCGCAAAAGTACGAAGAAAAATTATTAAAATATCTAGGTAGGTATATCCTTTGGATATTAAGAACCGCCGTTTTAGCAGGTTAATAAGGGAGAGATTCACAATATCTCTCGCTTACTAACTTGCAGATTAAGCGCTGCTTTTTGTGGGGGATGGTCCCGAATTAAAGCAATTACTGGGATGCAACAGTGGCATGTTTAGTTTAAAAATTAAATGCTGAGGCCGGGATTTGAACTTGGGACTATTTTCATGATCGTTATTTGCTTGTTAAAAGCACTACAAGGGTAAGTTTTTCCACAATGCTTCTTTTATCGCAACCGAAGCAAGCAGAGATTCAGCTCTATTCGAATTTGAAGGCTCTGCAGTAATGTTTACATTATTCTACTGCGGGTGCACCTGCTTCCAAAATCTAGATAATTTTTTTCTGGGACTGTAAAAATTATCTCGAAATTTGTACAACATTGAGATTTTATGCAAGTGCATGGTCGTCTATGCGCTTGTGCTCTCCAAATTGTCCGTCATGTACTATAAACCTACTTATTCTGGTTTTCTTGAGCATTTTGATTTTTCAAGTGTAGGTTCTAGATCTGTTGGGAATTGTTGCTGTAAAAAACCTTTAAAATATTGCAAACAACATGAATATTGAATCTACTTTCTCCTGCTGTAATTGTTCGAGTTCCGAGACAGTTGACACTTAAAGCATTCAAACACTGTTTTAAAACGCAACTAGCACGCTACAAACGTGCATGAATGAATTTTTGAAATGGCAACCGCAGCACAAAACGAAAGAAAACAACAACAATTCAAAAAGCGATTAAAGAAACATGGTAAAATATCCATACACACACATCCATAAATGCACAATGTTTGTAGAGATATCGAAATGAAAAAAAAAACATACGGAGAATTAAGATAATAGGAAACCCAACCGCGGCAAGTTTTGACTTAAATTCTCACAATTTGTTTTACTCAACAACAATGACAACGACGACGACGACGAAGCCAATGTAAACCACACACACCACACCGCAACGATGGCAATAACAACAAATAACATTACTTTGGTAGTTTGCACACAATTTTTCTCGGTAGGTGTGAAGAACACAACTGAACGTAGCTCCATACGTGCTCCATCTACTCAACACACTCTTTTTGCAATCAATAAAGGGAGAGCGAGAGAGAGAACGGTTTGAAACACGCACGCATTCTATTCTCACACACAAAAACAAGTTACTGTTGGGGTGTTTTCTATCTGGTCGGAGGAAAGTGTGCTGCGACAAGCAAAGAACAACAACAGACTAATAAGAATTTCATAACAACAACACCAGCACCATCCGCTAGAAAATATGTACAAAAGAAGAAGAAACATGGCCAAGAAGAGAGAGAGAGAGCAGAATGAATGTAGAAAAAACCAAGTCGTTATTATTGAGTAAAGAAAGAAGACGGACGGCGAGCAACAAAAGTAGCAGCCGAAGATGAAGATGAAGAAGACAAAAAAGTAACAGAAAATACACTAAAAGCCGGTGGGTTGCACAGACACAGAACGGTCGAAGAACAAGCACCACACCAACAAATTGTAAATATACAAAATATACACTGTACGTGTGTGTGTGTGTTTGTATATACATTCTTCAATGGCCTTGAAATTATGCGAAAACGTCCCACTAATGAAATCAGACTGAAGAGGAGTAGGGGGAGGAGGAAAAGAACGATAATAACAAATCCGAAGACAACAAGAAATGAAAATACTGATTTAAGACAAGTAAATTTCTTAAATATTTAAGAAGGCGAGAGAAATCTGTGATTTCTCCTCAAAAGATTAGTCTTTCTATTATATTCTTTTTTTTTGGTTGTACTTACCAGCTACTTTCAAGAGTTCTGCATCCACCAAATCGGTGAGATCTGGTTCCTCGCCATACCAAAATAACCACAATTCTTTGGCAGCGGCTAATGATAAAGGTGGATGCACTTTCGAAGTGTTGACCACTTCGAACATGGCATTCGGATCGGAGTTGTCCTGTCGAGTGGACTGTACTCGTCTCCAAACGCATAGAATGTCAGCTTGCATGCATCGTGAGTAGGAGCGTAATATTGGATCATCCAGTGGATCACTGGAGGCATTTGGTCGCTCGGTGTTAACAAATTTGCGCCATTTTATTCCGCATAAATCAGTCTGGAAAAATTAAAAAAAAAACATTTTTAGAATTAGATATTTTACAGAATAAGAGATGGGACAGTGATTAGTAATGGAAAATAACACTAGAATAATGTTTTTATAAAATATTTGGGGCGGAACAAGAATCGTTTTGCGGCGAAATTCAAAAGTTATGACAAGACAATATCTTTCTACGCTTATCGCATTACTATTTCCCCTCGATTCCACTTAGATTTATATGATTTTCTAAGGTTTAGTGCATAGACCCAGTGGATAGACCACGATATTTCATTTGTAAACTAGACATGTCATTATTACATTCTAGAGATGCTGCAAACTATTTTTACCAAAAATGAGCGACAATTTCCTTCCGATGTTCATAATGTAGGCATTTCCTAAGCGGCAACAAAATGAGGAAATTAAAGCTAAAAAACGCCGTTAACTCAATTTCGCATATAGTTTCAGAGGTAAATCAAACCTACTCTTGGCAGGTCATACATTACACGAAATATACTAATACCGACTACTGGAACCACTATTACGACCAGTACTCGACACCTCAAATGCCGTCACCATTGGAAATTGTGAAAAAATATTGTTCCTAATGCCCGCAACCATTAATTTATCAAAACGAATTATTATGTCCTCCACCACAGGGTGGGGTGGGTGTCATTCCGTTTGTATCACCATGAAATATGGACTTGAGTATATAAAGGGTGATTTTTTAACTATTATCTTTTTGGCAACACTGGTTTAAACAGCTGACGCACGTTTCGTGTTTTGTTCCACTGTCAAACATCTTCAGCTTGGTCTATAATTTAACCATGAATCGTCTTACAAACGAACATTTGAATTTTATTATCAAAATGCGTGCTCTGTTAAGAAAGTTCATCGCGCGCTTTCACTTTATGCTCAGTTTAATCGACCCACTGAAGCGGCCTATTCGGGCTATTGTGACTAAATTTCGCACCAAATTTACATTGTTGGACATTAAACCACCAACACGCTTACGTAGAGTGCGAACTGAAGAAAATATCGCAGCTGTATCGGCCAGTGTTAATGATGACCATCAATTATCGATTCGTCGCCGTTCGCAGCAATTGTGACTCTGTTACTCAAAAACGTGGAAATTCCAAAATTGGACTAAACGGATGGACCATTTGAGGCGCAGTCAAGGTCAACATTTGCATAAAATAAATAATCTTCAAACATTAAATTATATGGACCGTACTATCGATTCAAATAAAGATTTCATGCATTTTTCTGAATTTTATGTGTTTTTTTTTTGAAAAACTTCCCTATAGATTTTAAAAAATCACCCTTTATATTATTGATCGTCAAAAATTCCAAGGTGATCTAGTCATGTCCGTCGTTCTGTCGAAAGCTAAACGAAAGGACCCGGGATACGTCTAATATTTATAGATCGGTTTGAAAGAGGGCGAAAACGGCCCATAGGAAAAAAATTTCCCTCACAAGGACTGAAAATACCCCTAATATTTCGAGTAATTAAGAATGTTTTTTTAATATTATATTTTTTAATATTATATTTTTTTTAATATTATATTTTTTTTAATATTATATTTTTTTAACATTATATATTTGGTATGAGCAATTCCCTTTATATCAAAAACGTGCACCATAAAGTGATTCTTATTTGAAGGGGCTGAAATGGGGCAAAAAGGGATACAAATGTTATCTATCAAACGACAGCAGCTAGAAGCACGAAAATCGGTATGTATTTACATTCCTCTTATTGAGTTGATACATAATATATATTTACATTCCTCTTATTGAGTTGATACATAATATATAAATATTTTTTTCCAAATTCGTACTTTTAAGTACTTAAATTCGTACCAAATGGCGGCAGCTAGTGTAATTAAATTCGGAGAATACATTCCTCTGACTGCATAGACACGAAAAATAAAAAGGTTTTTCCAAATTCGTACTTTTTGAAAGGGATACAATGGGAACAGAGGGATAAAAATGGTACCAACTAAACGGCTACAGCTATGATGAAATTCTAATTGCGTAAAAATGTAAAATAGATTTCCAAAAGTCGTACTTTATAGGGGGTAAAATGGGGATAAAAATGGTGCCAACCAAATAGTCGGAGCTAGAATTATAGAATTCGGTGTAAACATTCCGAATTCTATGATAAAACGATTTTTTTTAAATTCGAAATTTTGTACTTTTCCGGCAAAAATGGGTAGAAACATGTACGTGAGAGATAACGGATTATCAAAATTTGTACTTTTGGAATTAGAATAGGATGGAAATACAACCAACCAAGTGGTTGTAGCTGAAAATGCTTCCACTATCCCCCAATATTTAGGGTATTTAGCTTTTTTGAAGATTGCTGCCTTATATTTACTCTTTGAATTGATTTAAAGTATTATTTCGATATACATATATAAAGGGTGATTTTTTAAAAGCTATAGGAAAGTTTAAAAAAAATCTTTATTTGAATCGATAGTACGGTCCATATAATTTAATGTTTGAAGATTATTTCATGCAAATGTTGACCTTGACTGCGCCTCAAATGGTCCATCCGCTTAGTCCAATTTTGGCATTTCCACGTTTTTGAGTAACAGAGGCCCAATTGCTGCGAACGGCGACGAATCGATAATTGATGGTCATCATTAACACTGGCCGATGCAGCTGCGATATTTTCCTCAGTTCGCACTCTACGTAAGCGTGTTGGTGGTTTAATGTCCAACAATGTAAATTTGGTGGGAAAATTAGTCACAATAGCCCGAATAGCCGCTTCAGTGGGTCGATTAAACTGACCATAAAATGGAAGCGCGCGATGAACTTTCTTAACAGAGCACGCATTTCGATAATAAAATTCAATAATTTGCAAGCGTTGTTCGTTTGTAAGTTAAATTATAGACCAAACTGAAGATGTTTGACAGCGAAACAAAACACGAAACGTGCGTCAGCTGTTTAAACCAGTGTTTCCAAAATGATAATAGCTAAAAAATCACCTTTTATAATGTCAACATATTGATTGCCTTGTCTTATAAGCATTATATAACATAATTAAAATTTATTTATAAAATTATTTTTTTTCGATATTTTTACTTGTTTTTTCCCAAATCAGAAATCTTTATCTTTAAAATATAACAAAAATTAATATGATTTTATGCTCTTTCTAAATTGCTCTATTCACTACAAAAATGCAGTCCCGCGTACGTGTTGTTAAAGAAAGGGAGCTGAGGAGCATATTTTCAAAACAAAATTCAATTTATTTAAATATTTAGCAGTCGCTATTCTTATTTATTTAGGTTTGAATTCTAAAATGCCGACTACTGGTACATGCCGAACTTGGGGACACTTAACCCATTCCGTTCTTTCACAAATTATACATTTGAACGTCTTGTTAGAACTGATTTTGATACAGGTTTGGTAAATGTTGTCCTGAATATAAGTGAACCTAAAATACACCAATAAAAGGGCTGCTGTATCAAGAATGATCTAAGGTACCTATATTTCCTTTCACTGTGCCAGCTGAAAAAAACGCAGAATGTGTTTATACTGCCAATGACATTACGGGCGTATATAACGGTATCTGTTAAAGTAAGTCAAGAAATGCGTTCGCGGTACAAAGTCAATGCGCTCTTTGTAAAAAAAAGATAAAACGAACGACCATTCGACTAAGGTTGGCGAACTAACTGCCGCTAAACTTCAATGAGACAAAAGTTTTATTTACAAAACAACACGAAGTTTGATTGTGTTCTTGTTCATCTCGTCTATGTCTGTGTGTTCTTTTCGCTCATACCTCAACTCTGTCATTCGGCTTAACTACTCTCCGCTCTCTATGGATGGAGGAGAGATGTATGTACGTACAACAAAGTGTATAAGTTTATGACAATATTTGAAATAAAATGAAACGAAAACAAAATCCCACACACACACCACAAAGAACATAATGTGTCGCTATTGAAATCTTCAAATGAAAAATTCGATCATAACCAGTGTTGTTAATTTACATTGTGCAGAGTTGCCTAACAAATACAAAATTTTGGTCATATCGGCTTTTTGAGCAAATGTATATTTTATATTTGTGGAATTAAAATTACTGTACTTTTGTTTTGGGACTTTTTGGAGAAATTTTATATAAAAAATATTGGAGTCAAAAAAGCTTTAAAATACCCAACGGTAAAGGACGGAACAATAGTATTTTTCCTAAGCGTGAAATTAGCAAATATTGCCAGTACAGTAGACGCTCGCAAATTAGAGTTTTCATTCATTCGAACGTCCAGAAATTAGAATCAGTGTTTGCAATACAAAAAAACGCTCTGAAATTCTAATTCCCAAGCGTTTTTTCCGACCAGCGAAGACGATGTTGTTCAAGTCTTACCACAGTTGTCTCTAATAATACAGTCATTGGAAGCGTAAATAATTTAAGAAAATGCTGCAATGACAGTGAATTGATTTCCACTAAGCAAGCACAGAACCAATCTTTTGGCTCTCCCTAATAATATTTCAGATTCAATGAAATAAAAAATACAAACATATATAACTGCTTGTATGTCAAACAAAGATTAGTTGTAAATTTGGCCATTGTGCAGTCTATCCCTCAGATAACTTTAAACTTTTTTCTAATACATATTTAAAAATGTTTATTTTTTAATTTTAAAAAAATACATGTGATGTAATTGAACTGAATTGCTATGTTTTGTAGCCATTAGTTTTTTTATATTCATATTTTTAATTAAAAAAAATACATTTAATTATTGGATTTTTGTTATTTATTTTTGTATTTTTGAATTGTTGTATTTAGCGCGCAATATAAACAATTGGCCTTATTGGCTTTTGTATTGTGATGTTGAAATAAATGAAATAAAAGGGAGTGAATTGTTACTTTTTTTGTTTTTATCTAAATTGAAATAAAAAAATATAAAGGTTTTTTTATTTTAGTTTTTGGAAGTAAATTTACTCATTTTTTTATTTTTTATTCGAAAAAAAAACGTCCAGAAATTAGAATTGCCTCAAAAACAAAGCGGTTCTAATTTGCGAGCCTCTACTGTATATGAACTCTTCAGACATATTCGTAACGACTTCTTACAGAAGTCTGTACGACTCGTAAAGGAATTCAACTTATTTTGTTTCGAATAGTTCTGGATGAATTCGCAACAATTTCTGACCGCCAGTCTGAAGTCTATTTTTAGATTTGTCTGAGTTTGATGTGTGCCGTTAGGTTTCTGTCTGTTATTTTTGTTATTGCTTTGTAGTTTTTATTTCCATTTGTGCCTAGTGGTTCGATTACCGGCCGGCTCATATGGACATCTCCCAAAAAAAGGTTTACCAGGTCTAGCTTTTATTTATTATGAAACTTGAAGTTAACATGTTCTATTTTTATTAAAAGTTGAAGTGTTATAACGAAAATTACTAAATTTTTTTACTACGAGTGGAATTTTTTGTCCCGTCCGTTTTGTTGTGTTCGTATTTCTGCTGGGCCTAATTAAAAAAATTAGGAGATAATTCTCATATTTCATAAATCTACGAACAAAATATATTCTCCGATCTTCATTTACATGTATATGAGGAAAAACAAAGTTCTCAAAAAATTGCTGAACTTTTCTTCTACTTCTGTTTTTTGTCGCGTCCGTTTTGATGTAAAATTGTTTAAAAATTTGTACTAATTTGTACTAAATCCTGACGATATATTTTTAAAATGTAGTACTATTTGAGCGCTTTGGAACAATAAAAAGGCTCATCAACTTTTTCAGTTTCTTTATTGTCTTTGGCGTAGTTTAAGGCGTGCGAATTTCACGTCCGAGCCCCTGGGAGATGCAAATTTTCATCTTAAATTAGAATTTCTTCAGCTTCTTTTCTTATCGGAACCAAAATGGAAAATAATTCCCGGGCACGAGAACGACGTAAAAAGAAGAGAGTTCAGCTAAGCGACTAGATAGAACGAAGCCAATATAAAAATCAGAATTTGGTTTATCATCTTCCAGATCTTGTTCTATGATATTACTTAATTCTTCGTGAATATTTAAAAAATCATATAATATTTTACAGAAGCGGTGAAATAATATACTTCAGAAGTCGGTACGACACGTCGGCAGAAACATCAGAATTTATTCAGATGTCGGTCAGAAGTCGGAACGACGCGTCTAATTTCTCCCAAATTTGGTTCAGAAGGCGGTCAGACATCGATACGACGTGTCGGCAAAAACATCATATTTCCCTCAGCCACGTCGGTCGGACTTCGTGTCAATCACTCCATAGGTTCTTCGTATGGATTTCGGTCCGACATCGGAAGATTTAGCCAACTGTCGGACCAATTTCTGAACGTTTGGCTTGCTGGGAACATAACACCATGGACAGCCTTTCCCATAAATCCAAAACATTCATTCCTATATTACAAGCTATAAATCAGTAACTCTTGTAGTGTTTTTATACCCTCACTCTACAGAGTAGGAGGGTATATATAATTTGGGACAAAAAAAGTGTAACGCATTGAAGGAGTGTCTTAAGACCCCAAGTATGTTTGAACTAAATCCGTTTCACAACATTTTAAGATATTTGAGCCATGTCCGTTCGTCTGTCTGGCTGGTGTACACGATAACTCTCGAAAGGAGTTAAGGAATCAATTCAAACTTTGTACATGGTAATATTTTTCCAAAACTTAGTTTAAGTTCGAAGATGGGCGAAATTACCGCACCCCCTTCTGGTACCTCTCACACAAAAAGGCCATATCCCTATGTTAAATAAAAACCAATGTAGCTTCCAAACGGATATTCGGAATCAGCTATATTTTGGTATGTGACAAAGTTTTTATAAGCGTGCAAGATATGGAGGCTCTTGCCACGCCCCTTCTGGTACCTCCCACACAAACTACGGATAATCGGAATACTGTGAAATTTTATATTTGGTAATGCTTTTATAGGGGTTACATTCGCATAGAATATGGGCGATATTGCCACACCCCTTCTGGTACCACCCATACAAAATGGCATAAACTTTGGTTACAATAAAGCCGACATAAGATGCATACGGGTAGACAAAATCATTTGCAAGTTGATATTTGAAAATGTTTTTATATTCACTTTAAACATAAAAAATTTTTAGGCTTTTGCTACGCCCCTTCTTGTGTCTGAAATCCATTATGACTTTATATTTGATCATGTTTTTATAATTATTAACAAATGTGGAGGCTGGGTCCAATTGGCACAAACATATAGTACCTCCCACAAACATACACCGGCGCTAAACAAATTTAAGTCCTTCCATACGCATGTTTTCTGAGAGTGAGGTTATATATAAGTCGGTTTAACCGACTGGCGTTTTCTTACTTGTTTCGGAACAATTTTTGTTGCCGATTTTTCGTTCAGATTAAGTTGACAACACATTTTTATTTGTTTTGATGAATATTTCATTTCGCAAGCATAATCACTCCTATCATGATTAAGAATAGAATTTAATCTATTCCTCTGGAGGCGAAAGTTTGTAATAAGAATGTAGTCGTGGAATGGTATTCAGCTGTTCAGGGAAATAAAGAGTCGTTTTGTGCGGGCCTTAAAAATGACAGAAGCACAAACTGCAAAAAACAGTCCAGCCCTTTTTTTCTAAACCAAAAACGCTCAAAAATCGCCAAATTGGCGTCTTTCCATTACAACGAACGAACAACAGATACAGATACTCATGTATACTTAATTATGGACTTTATTTATGCATTTGAAAAGCTACAGTGAAACAAACGATGTGTGAAAGGCCCATATATGATTGGCATGCAAAACGCAGGCATCGACCGACACACATACATTCTACTCTCCACTCTCATGCATTCAACACTCAGAAAGGCGGCGTCGTTGTTGACTGTGGTGTTGGTGTGCCCACCACATTTGGGTTCCCCGTCGAACATGCTCGCCAGAGGCAAATGAGCGAGCACAAAATAAACAAGAAAACGCCACCAAAGAAAAGTGAAAAGAGAGCAGTGCCAACAAACAGCAGCACAACAGCATTGATAACAAAGTACAAAAAGGAAAACAAAGACGACTCCTCAGTAATATTACGATAATAACGTACACAAACGAAGTGAGAAACAGTGAGAGAGAGAGAGAGAGAGGAATCTTAAACTCTGTGATTTTCATCCTCTCCCACTTCACAACAAAGCAAACATACGTAAAGAAGATTAAATGGTGAAATTGTAAAACTAGGTAGGTTGGAAACAACAAAATGTAACTCGACATTTTCGAACGGTGCGGTCCACACACAACAAACTGTCATAGAAACAAATCAGCCAACATGTTTATTATTCCACAAAGTGTGTACTGCTACAGCCGCAGCAGAGAGGTGACGTCGACGGCAGCTATACGTATTAAAAAGAAAACCACCACAAACACAAACAAGTAGGGATGGATGGATGGATGTTAATAACAATTTAGCTGGAAGTAAAAGTAACAACTTCCGGGTGTGTTTGTTTTCTTTTCGAAGAACCCCCCTCCTCCTTCTCCTCCTAACCAACCAAATAAGAGATGCGTTGTATGCAGCGAGAGCCAAGAGAAGACATTTAAAGGTATCAACCACAAAACCGTACAAATGTTCACAACACATGCGAGACAAGTATGAACGCACACACACACACGCATAATGCTTAAGGCGGTTGAGATCATGGAAATGTTGGCAGATATCCTTTTGTTGCGAATGCGGTATGAGTATGAACGCCTCATGTAAGTCATACAAACATTTAGTAATTATGTTGTTTTAAACATCCAAAATAAGACGAGATCAATGAACCCTCCCTCCCTCTCTATAGACGTCATCATGATGTTAGGCTTTTCTTGTCAAATTCCAGGCAGCAACCGGTACAACCAAAGTAGGCCACACGATAAAATGTTCAATTTTTTAACCTCAAAGCGTTAACATGTTGCCACCAAATGCCGATAGAGGCGTTAAATTAATAGATGGCTATAACAATGTGTTGTGCTGTAACAGTTTGTATATTTGACTCCGCAGGAGTAGTGGGAGCAAATCTTATAAAAAAATTTGCTTTAGCATGGGGGCTCCCTTAAGAGGATGTCTATCAATTATTCTCCCTTAGGGGTAGCTATGTTTGGAGAAATTTTGGGGAGGGGAAATTAATGGGAGGTAGTCGTACATGTCGCCACTCTTGGCTTGATTCGCGGGGAAGTTTTGAACTTTCTTTCATAAAAAAATAAAAAAAGTTTGGTGTTCGCCTTAAATGTTGAAGATATATGGTAGGTATGTTCTGAGGAAATATTGGGGCTGCAGAAATTTTGGGTTAATGGACATACATTTGACTGCCCTAGGGCCTCCTTGCGCCAGTAAGAGCAGAGGGAGGAAATTTTATAAAAAAAATACATATTTTATTATTTATTTTTTTATATTTGAGCCCCTAAAGGAGTAGTTTGTGCGTTCGAATAAATGTTTGGGAGGAAAAATTAATGGTGGTCGATCTTACATATAAATCCTCTGGGGCGACTCCAAGGTAGTTTTTAAGCTTTTTTTGTAATTTTACTCGTTTTCCCAACCTTTGGCCCCGATGAACGCCCTCGCTTAGTTGAGTTATCGGAGGTTAAAGTTTGAAAAAATAACTTTTTATTTTCATTAACTTGAAAAACCGAAAGAACACAACAAAAATTTCGATAACTTGAGAATTAAAAAAATAATCGACATTTGTGAAAAATATATTCTCGAGGGAGAATATGATATCCGAGGGCGCAGGATCTGACCACAAATTTGGATAGCACACCCCAAAATAAGGAAAAATTAAAAAATTATTATTAAAAAATCGAAAATTGTTTTTAGTTCCAGTGGATTCAAACTCGAAAATTAGAAGAAAAAAATGAATAAAATCGATAACATTTTTAGTTACCGATAATTGTCTTAGTAATCGACTATTTTCATATTTATCGATTGTGGAAATTCTATGTGTATTTTTATTTAAAGCAAAATTTTAAATTACAAAGAAATTTGATATCAAAGAAAATATTACATGCACTTCAAAGAATAGTTTTTGCATCTGTGGCGCTCTTTAGAACTGTCAAAATTATTCTACAAAAAAAATATTTTTTAAAAAACTGCACTATTTTCGTGAAATAATTAAACGATTCAATAAAAAGAAAAGCTTTTAAAAGTGGTTGTAGTCGAGGGTGTGTCTTTGAATCGGTCATTCAATTTTTTCCACAAATGTTGCAGTAGCGATTTTAATCCAATACTAAAGGGCAGCAATTGTGCCACCTTATCAAGAATCTTGATGGTAAGCTAGCAAGCCCAATCGAACAGCGCCAGTTATCGAAAAATTTTAATTTACTTTTTCTGCCTATTTTTGAGTTCTCTATAAAAGTAAGATTTTTTCAATACGTCCCACACCCAAGACACAAACCAATTTAGCTTGTGGAACATATTTAAAAAATATTTTTTTTTAATAAAAACACTAAAAATAATAAAAATAAATGGAATTATGTAATTATTTTTTAACAATATTTTCCGTTCCAATTATTTGAATGCATGGAATCAGTCAAAGTCCAAAAACTATACAAAATAGGCCATTTTAGCCCATGTATTGTTGTGACATTGAAGAGCCGATATCTCGAAAACTAGAATACATGAATCGGGTATTCCAACGGCAATTATTTAGCCCTTGGTAAGTAGAATATTTTCCAAAAAAGAGTTGGTAAAAATTCCGTTTGAGATCGGAGATATATAGCTTTTCAGATATCGGGTATATATATGTAGAATATTGATTGTCCGATATCTCGAAAACTAGAATACATGAATCGGGTATTCCAAAGGCAATTATTTAGCCCTTGGTAAGTAGAATATTTTCCAAAAAAGAGTTTATCCAAATTCCGTTTGAGATCGGAGATATATAGCTTTTCAGATATCAGGTATATATATATATAGAATATTGATTGTCCGATATCTCGAAAACTAGAATACATGAATCGGGTATTCCAAAGGCAATTATTTAGCCCTTGGTAAGTAGAATATTTTCCAAAAAGAGTTTATCCAAATTCCGTTTGAGATCGGAGATATATAGCTTTTCAGATATCGGGTATATATATATAGAATATTGATTGTCCGATATCTCGAAAACTAGAATACATGAATCGGGTATTCCAAAGGCAATTATTTAGCCCTTGGTAAGTAGAATATTTTCCAAAAAAGAGTTGGTCCAAATTCCGTTTGAGATCGGAGATATATAGCTTTTCAGATATCGGGTATATATACATAGAATATTGATTGTCCGATATCTCGAAAACTAGAATACATGAATCGGGTATTCCAAAGGCAATTATTTAGCCATAGACAAGTAGAATATTTTCCAAAAAGAGTTTATCCAAATTCCGTTTGAGATCGGAGATATATAGATTTTCCGATATCGGGTATATATATATAGAATTTTGATTGTCCGATATCTCGAAAACTAGAATACATGAATCGGGTATTCCAAAGGCAATTATTTAGCCCTTGGTAAGTAGAATATTTTCCAAAAAAGAGTTTATCCAAATTCCGTTTGAGATCGGAGATATATAGCTTTTCAGATATCGGGTATATATATATAGAATATTGATTGTCCTATATCTCGAAAACTAGAATACATGAATCGGGTATTCCAAAGGCAATTATTTAGCCCTTGGTAAGTAGAATATTTTCCAAAAAAGAGTTTATCCAAATTCCGTTTGAGATCGGAGATATATAGCTTTTCAGATATCAGGTATATATATATAGAATATTGATTGTCCGATATCTCGAAAACTAGAATACATGAATCGGGTATTCCAAAGGCAATTATTTAGCCCTTGGTAAGTAGAATATTTTCCAAAAAAGAGTTGGTCCAAATTCCGTTTGAGATCGGAGATATATAGCTTTTCAGATATCGGGTATATATATGTAGAATATTGATTGTCCGATATCTCGAAAACTAGAATACATGAATCGGGTATTCCAAAGGCAATTATTTAGCGCTTGGTAAGTAGAATATTTTCCAAAAAAGACTTGGTCCAAATTCCGTTTGAGATCGGAGATATATAGCTTTTCAGATATCAGGTATATATATATAGAATATTGATTGTCCGATATCTCGAAAACTAGAATACATGAATCGGGTATTCCAAAGGCAATTATTTAGCCCGTGGTAAGTAGAATATTTTCCAAAAAAGTGTTGGTCCAAATTCCGTTTGAGATCGGAGATATATAGCTTTTCAGATATCGGGTATATATATATAGAATTTTGATTGCCCGATATCTCGAAAACTAGAATTAATCGAACACTGAGTCTAAATGGGTTAACATGCACATTTCTTAGTTTATTTCTCATTTCCCTTGCTAGCCTCGTGAGATATAACCATGATCTCACAAAAAATTGTAAAGTTTTTGGCAAATTTAGAAAAAAATCGAACGGACTGTCAAAATTTACATGCAATCCTCTCTCGAAATCGTCTGGTTTTGTTTACACTATGCGACTAGATCGCGTAGTGTAAAGGTGGCTTAAGTCATTGATATTTCACACGCAACATGTTTTACTCAATTTTAATATGCTCATTGCTCGTCGGTCTGAATGGAACTTTTATTTGTCATACGGGAATGTGTTCATACGATTTACACCAAAAGTGTTCGATGACGTTGAAACCTACACAATAAAATGAGTCTCAACGATGCTCCCTCGTAAAAAGTAAAAAAACTAACACAAGCCCTCAAAATCAAGTTTTCCCCAAAAACGACGGTTATATTTATGTTTTTTTTTTTTTTTTTTAAAGTAGGTCAATAAATTATTAGTGATTCCTAATACAAACCCCGTACATTAGCCCACACCCTCGTAGGTATATATTACTCCTTACTTAATATTGATACATATTACAAAACCTAAACAAAAAAGCCTAAGATACAGCGATACATATTATTACCGGATATAATCTGTCCTCACAGTTACACTAAATATCAGATGGGGGTCAATATCATCGTCATCATCATCGATCGTTCGAAAACAACACAGTAGCACAAAGAAGAAGAAAACTTGCAAATTCGAAACAACACCTGTTCCAGCAAGCAGCGAACAGTTGTCGATGCTAGCGCTCGCTTTGCGTTTTTTTCTACTTTTATGCTTTTTGTAAGCAACAGTTATAGTAGACCAAACAACGTAGCAAGACTAGACAAACAAGTTTATTATAACAAGTTGCTTCCAAACACAGTGTTCGTTCGTTCGCTGCTCCTCCTCTCACTCACATTTGTGTAGGGAAAATGTTAAAGAATACACTCGCGTATGTGGGAAAAGATTAAACACACAGACCACATCATACCCCCTACTAAATAAAGTAAACATAATAATACTAAATACCTACATACATACATATGTATAGGTATATACATATACAAAATACACATTATCTACTCACCAGGGCAAAAAAGTTGGTATGGCAATCCTCCAAACTAGCGCCGTTTGTCTGATGTGATTGATGCGTCATAGTTCATAGATTTTAACAACAATACAACAGCTCCTCATTTTCTTAATTATCATTAACGTTTAATGTTGTTGTTTTTGTTGATTGATGTTGGATGTTGGATATGATGGCAAAGCGCACAAAATAAAAACAACATAAATTTCGAAATTCGACCGCAGCAATAGCGCGACGAGAACACGTCGTCGTCGCCGTCGTATGCAACGACGGACGGTGTTTGCTTTGCGAAAACGACGAGTATAAAATCAAACGCGTCTTATGATTTGATTTCAACACAAACTTTATTTAGGTGGTTTCTTCGTTCGATCATTATTATTAGAACAAACACACACACACGGATTGCTTTTATTCTGCTGCTTCCTCTTTTTTTTTCTAATTTTTACTGGGTATATTTGTTTGTTTGTTTTGCTGCTGCTGCTTCTTCTTTTTTATTTATTCTTTACAAGGGGAACTAGGCGGCGATTTTGTTATAAACACACACACATTTGTAGTATTTCTTTTTTACTTTTTACGGTTATTTCAACTGTTTGCTGCTAAAATCGCCATACCACTCCACACTATATCAAACAAAAAACACTTGCGATTATAAAAAACAATTTCATACACACAAATTAGCAAAAACAAAAGATGTTCCACACAATCAGAGGAAAAGAGACCCACAACATTTCGACATTTTTTTCTCTTGTTTTTTTTTTTGTTTATCTTAGCTATCTATGTAAATTACAATTCCAAATAAACGTAGAACACAAAACGTTGCGACGTATGCACACACCACGATTGTAACCCCGAACTAAAAGCACTAGCAATGTATAATCTCTTGTGTCGGCATTATCACTGCGTACTAACACATACGCGCGCGGCGGCTCACAGTACTGACCACACGACAATGATGACGTTAGCTTAGTATAATACAACACCGACGACTACGTACGTGGGCCGCTTTAAACAACAAAAATTATCGGAATTTTTTTTTACCAAATTTTATTATTGTTTTTTCTTTTCTTTTTGTGATTTTTGTCGTTTGAATTTAACAAGCACACTCTCGCACGCGCACGTTATTGAAATTGTTTTTCTGTTTCTATATGTTGGCGACTGCTGGTGCTCTTCTTTTATTATTTTTCTTAACTATTTGCACTGTCGGAAGAGCCCCCCTTTCCCATTTTCCGTTTGTTTTGTTATTATAATCGTTTTGTGGTTTTCTTTTGCTACTTGTAAATTTTGTTTCATGTTCTTCATCTCTGTTTTCTTTTTATTTGTATTTTTTGTTTTGCTCGCAATTATCGTATGAAGGCAAACATGATAGGAGAGTTAAATATTTATTAGTCATTATTATCTCCAAGATTGAGAGAAAGCCACACAAATGCATACACATACATATATGGTGATGTACGATACAACAGGAGAGGAGAGTGCAAGGCGGGAGATTACAATACTGTTTCCTAAACTGGCAACGAGAAGATACGGCGGCGGCAGCCACCAGAGCCGAGAAAACGTCACAATGAAGAAATGAGAGTATATGCTGTTTGTGTGTGAGTTAGTTTTCTATATACACATAGATTAAAGAGTATTTATTTGTTGGTTGGATGGTTGGTTGAATTTGGTTTGGTAGATATCGGTGTAGACAGCAAAAAAAAAAAAAAACAAAAACAACAAAAGAAAATCCAACAAGAGTATGAAAAAGCACACAGTATAATTACAGACTATTAAAGAAGCAAGGTAGGGGGGGGGTAACAATTGAGTGTGTGTGTGCAGTAGTCTTGTTGTATATTTTGTTGAGTCGTTTAGTTTGGTGTGGTGCTACACACATACACTTTAAATGAATACAAATGACTGTTGTTGTTTTTGCATGAAGAAACTGCCAACAGACTGTAGCCTCCTGTAAATTAGAGAGCGAGAGAGAGCTCTGATGCAGAAATGTACGATGAGCCGAGAAGTAGAAAGTATATAAACTCTTGCATTTGTTATTATTGTTCCTTATGATGGATGTTTCCCCCTGGCGTTAGAAGGGATTTCACTTTAAATAATCATAGGCTCTGCATTATTTGAAGGTGTTTTAAACAATGTTACATTTTTTTAAACAACAAGTGTTCACAATTTGCACATTTCGCAATGATAAATTTGTAACACATCAATATTTTGCATTGAGGTGAACTGTATTTTTGCGGCGCTTTTGTTGCATTTTTTTCTTCCTTTTTTCGATAGTTGTTAAGATTTTTTCACACATTTGCTAATATTTTCATGTTTGGATTACTCAATGTAACAAGAAAAAAATTTCTTTTTGCACTCATTTCAAGAGACTGAACAAAATGTTAACCGAATACGAGTTGTACCCAACGAATGAACGACTTCGTCTACACAATGGAAATTTTGCTTATTTCGCTTTGTTGCTTCTGACTGTGTAGCTGTGGCTCTGAGCATATGCACATGTATGGGTGTGTGTGTTGCTTTTTTCCAGTGTTGCCCACTTAATGTAATTTTGTAGTTGGTAGCTGGTTTGTAGGGGGGACATACTTTTATGTGAACTATGAAAGAATATTTCTGTTTCCCTAAAATGCAAGTGCAGATGACGTATCTAATCGTATACGCTAAAACTCATTTATCTGATTTTTAAAAGAGTCGTTGCAATTGACCCGGACGATATATAGGCAAAATGGAGTTTTTAATTTTTCATTTCCTCATACTTTAAATGACCACAAAATTCCAAAGGATACATGTTGTCAAAAGTTATTTGACAGATATAAATGTCAAATTTAAGGAGGAGAATATTTGATAAATACTTCTTCTATCTGCATTTGTTTAGCATTAACAACCATTTCAAGTTTCCTCCTTATTTTATTTAGTTTATTCCCATTTTGAAAGCTAAATTAATACAGATAGAAGCATGAAATTTAAAGTATATTGAACAAATATCCTCTTCTTTAACCCATTAGCGCTCAAATTAACGCCTTTGAAAATTTTTAGTCTTGTGAAGTGTCAACAGGATGAGAAAATGAAAAACTAAAAATGCGAATTAATTAAATTTTGCCCATAGTTTCAGACGTATAACATCCCCTCCTCTTGCGTAATACTTATCACTGCAGAATCAAACTAATTGACATTTAAAGTTGGGCTTCATATTCAGCAGCCTTTACATTACGCGATCCCATCGCGCAATCTGTAAACATATGACAGATTGTGTGGAAAGTCACATAGTGTAAACCAAACCACACGATTTTGAGTAATTTGCAAAAAAACTCCACATTTTTTGTATGATTAGGATTATATTTCACGAGACAAGCGAAGGAAATGAGAAATAAAGAAAAAAATAGAACCATCTGTCAGTGATTTTAATTTTGCATTATTATTGTATAAACGACATTTGTTGAGATTTTTTTGAAAGTGGCTGCTTAACATAATTTAGAAAGGGCGTCACTGAAAATCGAAATCGTGATTTTATGAATTGCAGCGTTTTCTATAGGAATGTATAAAAAACGTTATTTCGCCCTTTTTAAATTAAGCCAGTGCGCTTATGTCCCATATTATGGCTGATTTTCTTTAAGACTGGATAACTAAGCTGCGATAACAAAACTCTAAATAAAATGTTAACATTTCACTCAAAATATTTTTTTTTAACTGTCGCCAAAAGCAATATCAATGTGTGTGTGAAAACAAATTTTGAAAAACTAATTTTGTGTTAAAAATTTTTGACTTAGCCAGTGTAAGTCAAAATGATGGATATCGAGGCTAAGTCCAATAAAGTCGACACAAAATATTTTTTTGAAAATTTCTTTTGATACATATATTTATATTGTAGTTGGCGGACAATTTGAAACAATTATTTTTTATTTTGAGCAAAAAATTAAATTTTTATTAACGTTTTCGTTATCGCAGCTTGTTATCCAGGCTTAAAGAAAAACAAGCCCTATTATAAGTACAAATGTTTTTAATTTAAAAAAGGAGGAAGGGAAATCGGACATACATGAGAACGAAAATTATGAGTTGGAAAAGCAATGTTTTTTTATTAATGAGAAAAGCTCGTACACAAGAAAGACAGTCAGGAGTTTGAAACGGAATTTGTTATTCATGAACAAATGCAGGTGTTTGTTGTTATTCATTAGCTTACTCAAGCTATTCTACCAAGTGGCAACTCTGATTTCAGGTTATTATTCTCTACACTCCCAAATGCACCGACGAAAACAACACACAATGAATAAAAGTATATTAACAAATGACGATGATCAAAAAACAACAAAACGAAAAAAAACGCAAAACAGCAATGAACAATGCGACAAGACAGCAGCTGACAGATGTGCTTTACAAAACAAAAAAATGGACAGAGTTGATTTTTGTTTGCCCGTCTTTTAATAAAAACAAAATAGAAAATATTTAATATGAAAGCTGGTCCTCATATATCGTTCTTCTTTTCCGTTAACACCACTGCATAATAATTGTTTACCAATGCCTTCAATATATGTATGTGTTGTGTATTATCAATATTCGTCCGGTTTTGTTGTCACTTTATTTCGATAAAGATTTCTCATCTTTTTATACTGTCTATTGTCGTTTTGTGCTGGCTGTGGTGCTGTGTGTGAACAATCGTAAAAGAGGGGAAAATCAAGTCGAGGGCGATGTACGCATACAAGAGTTTAAATATAATACGAAAAAAAAATGTACAATGGCATCGAAAGAAGACATGAAAACACATATTCCTCTCTTTTTGTTACCGAGAGAGAGAGCGCATATTTCACAATTATGCGTTGTTTTTGTTTTCAGAGTTTGTGGAGAGTTGCAATGGCAAAGCAGAGAGCAATTTAGATTGTTTGTTGCTCAAACTCTTATATTGTGGAACTGCAAAAGCGAAAAACAAAACTTGGAAGAAAGCAAAGTAAATTTCAGCCAAGCGTCGTCGAACAACTTCAAACCAAAAATGTGTGGGGAATGAAAAATATTAGTTTTTTCTTTTGTCAGTGTCTCCCTTTTCATCTGCTGACTGCCTGCACACGGTGATGGGATGGTGGTGTCGTGTTTCTCGTTTGTAAGCCATACAAAATTGCTTTCTTCTTCTTCTTGCCATTTAAAGGAGAACACTGATATCCTTGAAGTGTTGTTGGGATATCGTCACCACCATACCATACCGTCCCTTGTCGTCTTCCGAGCAACCCAAAAAAGAGGCAAATGCATAGAAAACTCACAACGGAATTTTAAAAGTTCATAGCATCATCGAAAGAGGAGACCGAAAAATGAGGAAGGGTTGATTTTCAAATAAAATGGCAAAATAGTCGGGAATATGTGGGGCTCTGCTCGTACCGGTGAATGGAAAAATATATTCTCATTTAGTACTTGTTTTTTAATTTAATTTAAATGTTTCTATTTATTGTAGTAGTTGGTAAATAGTGTCAATTAACTAACCGGGACATTAGTTTTTTAAGCGATAGTCATCCCGTTTAAAAATTTTGGCTTTCTCATTCAACGGTTCTCAGATAAATATGTGAGTATGGCAGTACCACTCATAATTATCGGCTGAAATGAAAATCAAATGACAATGCTGTGCTAAATCAGCTGTTCATTTTATTGTTGAAAGTACATGGAAGTACAAAGAAAATGGAAAATGATCCAAAAAGTGACGATGGAAATGTGTTTCACAGGAGGTGAAATACCTACTTCATAGGCTGCTGATTAGCACCACAAGTGTTTGTTAAGAAATAAATAGCCCAAAACATCCACGTGGCAAAAACAAATTGAAGCTCAATACAAATTCAAGGAAAGCGTGTATTTATAATTACAACAACAGCAAAATATTATTTTTCGATTCGAAAAACGCCTAAAGCAGCCTTTGCAAACAAAAATGTACGTGCGATCCTCTCACTAAATCGTGAGGCTTTCACGCGACCTGTGATTTTTTGAAAGATCGCGCGAATCTATCGCTTAACGTAAAGACTGCTTTAGCGTTTAACGATCGGCAAATGAAATTGTGGTAATCCGCAGTACATCGTTACGATAAATTTTAGCTGGACTATGAGTCAATTAATATGTGTAATATTTTGAATCGAACATTAGGCTTAGAATTATTAAAATAAGTTAAATGAAGTATTTGTTTTCCGGTACTAAATGAATCGCGATCTGTCAAAAAATGACAGGTCGCACAGTGTAAGCAAAACAACACAATTTCGTGAGAGGATCACAAGTAAATTATGACAGACTATTCGAATTTATTTTTGCTATTTGTCAAAAACTCCACACTTTTTATGCGACCAGGGTTAATTTCACAAGTGCTAAATGTTTTTAATGTTTTTTATTTCGCATTATTATTGTGTAAAAATGCAAACACGGGAATATACTTTCGATTAAACCGGCAGAAAGTAATGGTGATGTTATTATTTTTTAGTGTAGTCTGAACAGAGCTAGTTGCATCGTTGACTATAAATATATAAAATAAAAAATGCAAGAAATTGTTCCTTATAAGCTGCTTTGTGTAATTCAATATATTTCAATGCTTTGTGTATTTTTTAAATATACAGGAAATATTGTACATGTTTTTCTAGATTAAAGCTCCAATTAGAAATTGACATATTACTCGGTAAGTATATCGAGTTGGTCCAAATTGAATTGTTTTTTTTTTTGTAAAAAAATATTGGCTATTTTACAATATTTTCAGTCGATGTTGCCAGTTGATCGCAACGTTTTGTCTACTAATTGCGTCATTTGTATTAACATATTAGTTTTAAGCTAGCCGCTAACGATCGTCCGTTTACAACAGAAAGTGCATTTTTAAAGCCAGTGTAAGCTATGCCTAAACTGTCAGACATGTGCAGTTTTATAGTTTTCATTCACAATAGAAATATTTTGCACAAAATTGTGATCGCTGTACATAAGAATGGGAAAATGGTAGACACCATTCAAGCACATTTTGCCATTTATAAACCAATAAAAGGACAGGTATAAACTAGCCCATAAAAATGTGACATAGTGTAATGTAGTGTAAAGCTGTCCGTTTGTGTGGATTTGACAGTCAATAAGAGTTGAATTGTTTTTTTACAAGTTTTGCAATTTCAATCACAATAGCATGCAAGGATATAAATCAGAAAGACGGATCAACCCACAAATATTCAAATAAGAAGATTTAACAACTCTGGCTTTAGTACTTCATTTCGAAATCTCCAACACTATTGCTTTATCGACAAATGTAGTATTTGCGATGTGATACGATACTTTAACTATGACATACTTGATTCATTACTTGTTTTACGTCCTCCTCCGCCTCTTTTTCGGTATTCCGAATTTTTGATTTTTCCTTTCGCATTTGTAATTTGTAGCTTTTAAAAAAGAAATTCGTGTCTTTAGTACTTGGAGCGACAAGTGATATCTTCATACACTAATGTTTGTTTAATCAGCTGTCATTTGTTCCATCTCTACGCGAGCGAATATCATTTTAAGAAGTCCGTCATGTTTACATCGGAGATTATAAATTTCGCACTTTAACCTAAATCTTATTTGAAAATTCCACATCAAATTTGATATGGAATTTTAGGATGCCCATAGAATTAAAGTTCAAATCACCCTAGTCCGGATAGAAATAGGTGTGTATATAAACTGAAGCTCTACTCTCCCCAAATGTATTTTCTCTTTGGTATAACAGAAGAAAAACTAAACAAAGTTGATTTTTCTTTTATCAATATGACTTTTTCAATTAGCCATTTACCTCCCAAGAGAGCTGAGCTAGTGGAAAACAAAAAAAAAAACGCAAACAAAGTGGAAGAGAGGAGGAGGTATGAAAGGTTATAGACGAGATATGAATAAATTATGCCATTTGTTTATAACAGTCGCCAGAAAAGTATAAACAATTATAATTAAGATGGGATTGGAGAAACTTTTCCAAAAGAACTTGTACTTAATATAAATATTTTCCATCAAAGGGGAGTTTTTTCGGTCTAATTGCGAAAGTAATGTCAGTTGACCCTCCTCCTCCAACATCTTGGAATTTTTCTGTTTCTGTTTCTTTTTCTTCCGAACCAAGTAGAAGAGAAACGAACGAAAAAATACGAAAACGTCTGCAACCGATAAAACAGATTCTGCTGCTCGGGGGTTGGTGGGGACTACAGTGGGTCTGTTTGCTAGTTTCTTTTTTTTTTTTGCAACCTTAATATTGTAAGCTTATATGTATGCTCCAACCAAAATCCATCCAACCAAGCAACGAAACAACCACACAGAAGAAGAAAAATGAACTTCTACTTTATGTTGAGTTTTTGCTGCTGCCACTGCCTGTCTGCCTTTTGTTGTTGTTGCTGCCGCTGCTGTGCTGCCGTCGCCGTCGTTTGCACTCAAAGCACTCTTCATCTGCTGCTGTTTTTGTGTGTTTTTCTTCCCTTTTAACGGAAATAGCAAAAGAGAACACCAAAAAGCGAGAAAAAAATTGCAAAATTACGCGTCATATAGGAATTTTTTCGTTGAATTTACTTAAATCGATATTATTCGTATTTTTTCTGGGTATAAACAACAAAAACAGTACCATTATTTGTATTAATTTTCTTTCCCCAACTATGCAAACATTTTTGCTTTGAATTTGATTTTCAGTTTGAAATTTTGGAGATAATTTTTTTCTTTGAGTGTATTACAGTTGCTCATTAACAATTTTTTTTATGTTCCACTTCCATTCACTTGTGTTTTTTCTTTTTCTAATCGATATTTTCCTTAATATCTTAATTTTATTCTTTGCAGAGTACACTTGATATTTTTGCAAACTTGGCAAGAAACGTTCTCTTGTTGTTTGTGTTTTATAAAATTGTTAAAATTACCGTAATAATTAAGTTTTCTTAATTATTAAATAAAAAATACACAACGATGAAGGAAAAAACTTTTATAACGCGTAGAGTAACATTGAAGACTGACGTTTACGCTGTACGCTGTAGATGACAATTAGTAAAACATTTACACAAAGCAACTGCTCAATTTGCGCTCTCTCTCTCTCTCTCGCTCGTTCGCTCTCTGCACAACTTCAGGCTGTCTCTGTCTCTAGTTTTTTGTCTCTTTTTCTCTTTCGCTGAAAATGGCGTTGGCGAGGAGAAGAAATACAGATTTTTCGTGTTATACACTAATCCAGAGTTGTATTTTATGGTACAGATTACTAATATTTACAGTAATTTCTACAATTAACCTAATTAAAAGTTCCGTAGTTATTTAACTTGCAGTTTGTAGCTATTACATTACTAACAGTTGTTGTATTAAAATATCGCCAATTAATTTAATTCGCTGAATTATACATCTCTATGTATCTCATTTCTTTTAACACACTCACTCACACATTCACACTCAATCACAACACTATGAGAGAAATAATTGATTTTTCTCTCACTGCAACAGCACAATAAGCAAAAACTTTCCCCTATTTTAAAACCATGTCGCCTAGATTTGTCTTTAATAAGTGTATATTCCAAAAGTTTCTTGACTTCACATAAATATTTGTTAGAGTTTAGTTTTTTAAAGCAACAATTTATCGAATAAATTTGCGTTTTAATTTTTCTTATGTTCTCTTTTTCACATCAATGCAGCACTATAGTGTTGTCACTTTCTTTTAAGTTGTCGGCAAAAATTCACCCACACACACACACGGAGAATAGACTAACATACACATACACGAATTTTTGTAGCAACAAATATCAAATATCTCTGTAACCTTGTCACATAAAATATTTAAATTTTTAATAAACCCAATTGTCTATTGTTATTGATACTTTGAGCTATTTTTTATATTATTTAGTTTATCACGGACGAAGTCTTTGATTTGGATTAATTTGAAAATGTTCACACCAATTTCAAGTTCAGTGTGTTTTGTCTAGTGATTGGCAAATCGACTTCGATTTCAGTTAATAATCGATTAAGGAGAATGGATTTTTTATGCCATTGATTTTTAATGTCAGTAAATCGGTCAAATTCGACTTTTATTTCACAAATTTCGATTTAAAGCCGGCCTTACACCGGCAAACGCGTTCAACGTACAAGAAGCTTGACGAACTTCATTGTTCGTAATTCACGCCTATTGTGAATACAATTTCGCTGGGCATAAATTGTTTGCTTTAACCCATTTCGCTCCGAGAATAAATTTTATTTTTTTTAAAAGGTATTTTTTTAGGTAATTTAACAGGGTCACGGGTCAAAAATTTGCAGAAATTTAACCATATCATCGAAGGGGAGAGGGGTGGTTTTTTATTTTATTTCAGGAAGCTGATAAAAAATTAACACGACAAATCACACAAAATATCGAGATAATTTATCATGATAATTTAATAATGACTTCACAAATCATGTTGCATTTGATTTTCCAACAACCCGCAAAACCAGAAAATATACTTCACTCAACACGTACAAAATGGCAATTCATAAGGGGAGATCATATTTAAAGATTTATTGTACAACTCGAAAATATATTATGACAAATTTCGATGGAAGGTATGTTTTATTGGAAATTGCCTTTTCAGACTGCATGCGAAATCAATACATTTCAGCTTGAAATGAAAAAAAAATGTATGGCATCTGACAATTGTAAATCGACATTAGGTCTGTTCGGTTATGCTTACTAGCTTAATTAATTTGTAGGGAATTTACTCGCTTAACAAGAAAGTAGCTTACTACTCTCTTAGCTGTGTTGACAGATTTTTCCTGTTAATCCATTTACGAAAAAACAATGTGTAGTAACGTTGCCACCTTATCAAGTCTCTTAATTGTAATTGTATCTAGTTGAAATGACATAATAGCCTTTTCAGAATACATGCGAAATCTAGCTGATATGATGTCAGATACGATACAAATATATGTCATTTTTCGCATGCAGTGTGAAAAGACTATTATGTCAACTCAGCTCGATTTCAGCTCAATATCAATTTAGACCTAATTTACACAATTTTTTTCTCGACTCAAAAGTCAAGACTTTCGAGTTTGTAGGCGAACGAAGTAGAGACGCATCCGGGATTGAAAAAAATCATGAAATGGAAATTTGAGGGGTTTTCTGTAGAATTTCTCTCTTGCAGAATTTTCAAATTTATTTATGTTTTGAACACATGCGAATAAAAAAGTCTAACAGAGTTTCAAGCAAAAAGTCATATTGTAAATTCTCACGACTTTATGTAGCAACTTCAAAAGAGAATTGGAAAAGTCATCGTGTAAATAGCGACTTACAAATGTCGGCTTATATCTAGTTTACCACAAGAGCTCCAATTTGTCCAAAAATCATACCATGCGTACAACTTTTTATTCTTATCAAAATAAAAAAAATTTTTGGCGGCGGCCCATACTTCCCGAGTTATGGGCCCTGAAAGTTCGTAGATATATTCCTCAATATCTTCCATGTTTTCGAATCGGGTCAATATGGGTATCATTAGAAAGCTTATCGCAACACCTTTAAAACGATATATATATGTTTTTTCGATCCGATAACCCATTGCGAGTCAAATAAGTGTTTTCTATAGGGGTGTTTACACATGAGGATGTATTCTGCCTCCTAAAAGTAGTTTATGTGTAAACACGTAGACAGAAATACGAAGTTTTTTTGCGTGCAAAGATATTGCGATAAGCTTTCTAATGATACCCATATTGACCCGATCCGATGAAAAACATGAAAGATATCGAGGAATATATCTCCAAAATTTCGGGGCCCCGTAACTCGGAAAATATGGGTCGCTGCCAATTTTTTATCTAAAATATGCTCTCTACCACTTAAAAAAAAATTTTTTTTGGACCTCTTTTGCTAAACTAGATATGTTCCCAAATGTCAGATCCCATACAAATTTGACATTTGAATATCAACCTTATGTCATTTCAAGCTGAAATAAATTTCTCATGCAGTACGAAAGGCTATAAGACTTTTCGATTTTTACTTGAAAATGAAACGTCGGCCTTTCAATTTTCTCTATTGTATGAAAAATCAATTACTTGATAATTCATTCGATTTTTTGAGTAGGAACATTTTTATATTGAAAATACGACTTTTTTATTCAAATTATTTATTTTATAAAACTATATTAAAAGTGTAGGGTAGACCGGATGACTCTCAACAAAATTTCTTACCTAGTCGTCAACCATTGGGAAAAAAAAAAAAAAATTATAATAACACAACTTCATATTCTCCTACCCCCATATCCCCTCTCCAAAATCCTCTCATTTCCCGCACACTCCATATATCATCTATCACCCTTCCTTAATCCTATCACTCCCTACCCCCTCCTATAAACTACAATCTTATTTTTCAGATAACGAAAGGATTTGCACAATGGACCCGACTGGGTCTCCGAGTGTTCAGAGTGCAGGAGCATTCTGGTCCTTTAAACCTAACCTAACCTATTAAAAGTCGAAATAAAAAGTCGACTTTTCGAATTTTGCTACAAAAAAATCGATTAATCGATTTGAAGAAAGTCGATTTATAGTTCACTATTATTGTGAACTGAACGTGCCAGAGATATTGGAATAAATACTGAAAAGGAATAATTTTGCAAATTACAAGGAATATGTATAGAAACTTGAATAAAACTGTCACTAGTTTAGTGCTTAAATGTGTAAGGCGTAATTATGCGATGTAATTGTTTAAAATACATTAACTATTATTCTGATTACATACTTGCAGAATGCCGGACCAAAATCAAAATGTTACTCAACCAAGCCGAAAATTCAGGCCACCCAAATGGAGTCTATGGGTCAATCATTGGCTGACAAAGGGTACATAATTCTCTGAACATCTATGAAATAACCGAGTAAAATACTATCTGCTTCTAGATTTTTGAGACCACTCAAACCTTATACAGCACCATCCGATGCCAGTGAGAAGGTAAGAGCTATATGCGCCACAATGCAGCTATCAACGAAGTCAGATTACAAATTGAAATCTTTGGAAGAGAAATTCAAATTTTTAGAAGCTTGTTTTGATGATTTCCAACATAGTGTGCCGAATTCGCAGATACATGAACTCAAAACAGTGGGTAAGTATTTGCAGTCCTCGCCTAAAAAAGTTAATGGTTTAACAGCTTCACTCGTATTAGGCGATGTCGTTAGGTTTTACGAAACACCCGTCAACACGACTGTTCCTTATGATGCCTTGAAACAGATGAAACTGCCCGAAAATCTACACATTCAATACGATTACTTGCGATTCAATCCAGAGACAGATACAAAATTCAATGGCAAATCGGCATTCCCCAAGAGTTCCACTTTGGTGACGGGTATTAAATACCGTGGGAAATATAGCGGTCATGAAGCGAAACGATCTTGGCCTTGAAGTAATAGTAGCCTTTAGAAGCAAATAAACCTATTGTTCTTGTTTGGTATAGAAAATAAAGTAAAATTTAATGTTTTAAACTAAATACATACTATATTTCAGTTTAGTCTTAAAACTTCATCAGACCTTCTACAGTTGATACTAAATTACTATCCATTAACGAATCTAGAGCTTTCTGAACACGAATATCTTTGAGTAATGTTAATATGCGAATATCCCCCTTGACGGCATCAAGTGTTGGGTACATCAGGTCGTAATGGGTCTCCGCCACTGATGGTTTGTTCAAGATACTCAAAATTTTCTTTTGCAACTCAATCTCGGGGTCTGGCGTAGCCTTTAGTGAATCGTCAGCAGCATCGCCCAACTCCACCTTGAGCTGCAGCAAACGGCGATCTTGCAAATATTTTATAATTCGATCATATTGTAAGACGGTCAAGGGCATATTATTGGCCAGTAAATTCAATAAGGATTGTATGGCATCTGGATGACGTTCCTTTAGGGGAGGTGCAATATAATTTGTAGCAACGGCTGGTATTACTGGTACCGCATTTGGAAGATGGCCAATCGGGTGGTTCGGTTGGGTACCGGTATTTTTGTCGCGCAGCATTTTTCTACGAAAATCGTCGGATATCAATATAATGGCATCCTCAACAGGCATATTACGATGTTCAGCCGGTTGGCCGTACAGTATGTTCACCGTTATGCTATTGTGATCCTCATGCTGATTTGTAACTAATATAGCATACAAGCAGCCACGTGAAGCTATATTCGAAAGCTGTAAATAAGTAATGGTGAATGAACATTCGAGGAGAGGTGAGGAGATGGTAGTCGTTTACTTACAACTTTGCCCAGGGGTACGTCTTCATTGGGAAATAAGACATCGACGCGTAGATTCATACGTTTTAGACGATCTTCTATCATTTCGGCATATTTTCTGTAAGTTGGAGAGAAAACAGTAAACGAGTTAAATTTTTTAGTTGTGCCACCTATGTTCGCCCTATACATTGTGCTGCATCGCTGAAGACTAATATAATACATCGGTTTAGTGTGTTTGTGGAAACATTCCGACATCAGAGATTTCAATCAAGGAGAAAGATTATTTCGAAAGTAGCTGGAATTGCATTTCGAAGTGTATTTCGACTGTTGTGGATCGGTTTGATCTGACGGAAACATTTCTTGTTTAAACTACCTAGTTCTATCAATAATAGAAATGTTACCAGAATCCAAGGTATGGGCGTAAACAAACACATATAATGCAAGAATAGGCAAAGACGAATTCATGCAAATTAACCGCGGATATCCTGAGTATCTAACTATGAATTATTAGAAGTGTTTCAAACTTTTTCGCCGATATGAACAGATACTGCAGAAAATAACATTTCAGTCACATCTGAAGCGAAGTTAACTTTTTTAAACGAAAACTACTCACGTATTTTTTCGATCCACGACAATAATCTCACAATCATTGTATCCGGTATTATAACCGTTGTCTTCGTCTCCACCACCACCGCCTACATTTGTCTGAATTTGTGACCAAGTGCTGTTCCCATTTCCTGCACTTGCCGTGCCAATTGCTGCCGGAGTTACTACATTATTGGTCGCATTAGGACCCTGTCCCTGGTTTTCTTGTGTTTTCTTTTGACTAGCGTTGCGAACAGTTATAGTATTGCGTTTAAAGCTGGACCTTGTTAATGATTTAGCCATTTTATTGGCAATTTCCTCTGATTCGAACTGGACAAATCCAAAATTTTGATGTACCAACGAACCCAATACATTTGCATACGGCTTAAAAATGCTCTCCAATTCTTCGCGGGTGCATGTTGGCAAATTACCCACAAATACACGATTTTTTGCTGTATTGGGATCTCGTATGATGGCCAGATTCTTTTTTGCGATATCATACATTTTTATAGGCGAAAAATGAAAATGTAAACAATTATGCCGATTTCGATATCAGTTGAAAATTGATTTTAGGCTTCACCAGAAGATTTCACATGTTCACATCGATTTTACATGTTATTAAATCGATGAAATATTGTCACACTGCATCTAGTTTAAATGACATAAGTTCGATTTACAAATGTCAGATGCCGTACAAATTTTACATTTGAAAATCTACCTTATTTCATATAAGCTAGATTTCGCATGCAGTGTAACACGGCTATAATGCCCTGTTTACTTTTTTACTAGTGGTGTTTACAAGTAAAGTATTATTGTACAACTTGAATGCTAGTATTGACCTCAATGGAATTTTGATATTTAATTGCTATTACAGGGATGTTCACAACTTGCTGTAGAGATCTTATAATTTTGTTTCGTTGCCTCTGTACGAAATTTAATGTTCTGAAAAAGATTTATCCGGTGCAAGAAAAGTCCTGCATCGGAAGAAGAAACTCTTTGCGTCTGATGAAGGTATTATTTGGGTATTTAAAAAATACGAAACCAAACGTTTTTTAAATTAAAATGCTGGCTTTAAAAGTGTTAGTTTGTGGGGTCTGATAAACAATGAATTGCATTTTACGGCGCAGACGCATAATTTCCCGTGCCTTATAACAATTCAAGAGTCAAATTTCAATGGGATATGTAATTTTAAATCGACGAAAATTTAAAGTCTGACAAATTGTCAACATTCTTTGAATGAGCCTCCATTCGGGGTCGGACTGTAAGATTTGTAATTCACACATACATTTATTTTCAGATCGCAAGATCAGATAGAATGGTACGAATGCGCCTTTAGCGAGATACCGGTTACCCAATTTGCTTCTTCATATTTATGTATGAACTTTTGACAGTAGGTGGCGCAGCTGTAGTTTACGTTACTGTATTTTTGTATTTATTTTTAATAGATATCAATTGGTGTCAGAAGTAAAAATTTGATGTAAATAACAAAATGCCTTCTAAATCAGACAGTGATGCTACATACTGTTCCGAAGCAGAAAATATGACGAAATGTAAGTAAAGTTAGTTGATTCTGATATTCAAACAAAATTATTTCGTTGTTTTTTCATTGAATACCACATCAGTAACGGAAATTGCTACTTCTGTAGACCAGCCTAAGCGTCGATCCCAACGTTTATCGCAAAAATCCGTAAGACATTTCTGGCATTCTGCTAGTGTTTTTCAGAGAAATAATAATGATTTCTCGCAGACCAAGCCTCGCAAAGTAAATGTTTCTCCGCATAATTGCAATACATTGACACAAGCCGTATTTTCCCCCGCCGATATTAGAGAGGACCAGGAGGCTAATGATGTATTGGCCCTGAATCAAAAGTCTATCAAAGTTTCTCAAAAACATCTCACCACATCAAGTCAAGCCATCTGTTCACTTAGACAAAATGATGAGGCATTGACCATACAAGAGAAGTCGGTCAAAAGAATCGGAAGACGTGAAGGTACAACAAAATCTCCTACTATACGCTATGGCAATTCATCAGCACAAATAATATTTTCATCCACCGAAATAAAGGAAAACCTGGAACCCAAAGAGTTTTTGCCTCTAAATATAAAGTCGTTGACAGTTTCTCAAAAACATGCTGATGCCTTAAACCGTAAATCCAGATCCGAGCCGTTTCTCAAAACACCCCCTCCTTCGCAAAATGTCAACACATCATCATCATATGCCATCTCTGCTGTTACAAAAAAGCAGAATGATTTTCAAGACATTTTGCTGCCCCAAGAAAAGTCACTCAAAAGAGGTCGAAAACGTAAATCGAGATCCATAGCGAATCTCAGTAAACGCAAGAAGTTTCCAATCAACTCTATCATAAATGATGGAGAAGCTTCGCTTGCAAATGCTGAAGAACAGAACGGCGTACCTTTGGATTTATCTATGAAAAAATCTGAAGAGTCATTGAAAACGTCAAATCCAGTTGAGGTCAATGATAACATTCTTATTTCGATTGCAAACACATCGAAAGTTTTCAATGTGACTCAAGGAACATTTGGATCTGTTGCGAATGTGACAGATGGAAATGATGGTAACTACATTGCACATTACAATATCATACAAATTAATGTATAAAATATAATATTGATTAGTTTTTGAATTAAAGTCATCCAATTCCACATTCTCTCCAACACCAATACTGTTGAAAGTACACAATACTTTTTATATCCTCCACCTCCAGGATGGGGGTATACTAACTTTGTCATTCCGTTTGTAACACCTCGAAATATCGACCTGAGACCCTATAAAGTATATATATTCTTGATCGTCATAAAATTCTAAGACGATCTAGCCATGTCCGTCTGTTGAAAGCACGCTAGCATCTAAACGAAAGGAGCTAGAACGTTCAAATTTTCCATAAATGCGTCTTATAGTCGTAGATCGGTTGGGATTGAAATGGGGCGAAATCGGCCCAAAGAGAAAAATTTTCCCCTCACAAGGACTAAAAATACCCATAATAATCCCTAATATTTAAGCGTATTTAAGCATGTTTTTTGGATATGAATGTTCATATTTGCTTGATGTTTGGTATGCGCATTCCCCTTATAGCAAAAACGTGCACCATAAAGTGTTTCTTATTTGTAGGGGGTGAAATGGGGCAAAAAGGGATAAAAATGGTACTTATTAAACGACAATAGCTAGAAACACGAAATTCGGTGTGTGCATTCCTCTAATTGAGTAGATAAATAATATAAAAGTATTTTTTCCAAATTCGTACTTTTAAGGGGTAAAATGGGAATAAAGGGATAAAAATGGTACCAACCAAACGGCTGTACCTAGAATAATGAAATTCGGTGTATACGTTCCTCTGATTGCATAGATAAGTAAAATACACGGATTTTTTCAAAATTCGTACTTTTTGGGGTTAAAATGAAAAAAGGGGATAAAAATAGTACCAATCTAATGACCGCAGCTAGAGTCATGAAATTCGGAGTATACATTCCTCTGAGTGTGTAGACACGGAAAATAAACTGATTTTTCGAAATTCGTACTTTTTGGGGTTAAAATGAAAAAGGGGATAAAAATAGTACCAATCAAATGACCGCAGCTAGAGTCATGAAATTCGGAGTATACATTCCTCCGACTGCGTAGACACGGAAAATAAACTGATTTTTCGAAATTAGTACTTTCAAGGGATGCAATGGTACAGAGGGATAAAAATAGCACCAACTAAACGACTACAGCTAGAATGATGAAATTCTAATTCGTAGAAACGTCAAGGGGGTAAAATGGTACCAACCAAATGGGCGCAGCTGGAATCATGGAATTCGGTGTATACATTCCTCTGACTGCATAGACACGCAAAATAAAAAGTTTTTTTTCCAAATTCGTACTTTTTCCTTTACGGCAAAAGTTGGTTGAATCATGAAGTGAGGTTATTTTGCACTATGTACGTCTGATAATGGCTTTTTAAAATTTGTACTTTTGGAATTAAGATAGAATGGAAATACAACCAACTTGAGCACCCACTATCTACCAATATTTATGGCTTTGAAAATATTTTTGAAAATATAAATATAACAATATTTATTTTTTGAATTCACGTATAAGGTAATGCTACCAATCATTACCTTATAAGCCTGGTTTGAAATAGTAAAAATATTATATGTATTTATAAAATTAATTTTTCAATATTTGTATTCGTTTTGGTTTGGCTGTATTAAAAAAATATATTTTCCTGTAATATTACTGCACTTCTACGAAAACCGACAACCTCTGTGGAATGCAACCAATGGTGGAGGGTATATAAAGTTCGGCCCGGCCGAACTTAACGCCGTTTTTACTTGTTAAAATAAGTATAGAAAATTATAGGGTTAATTTGATGCTGGGTTATATAACACCGTGCAACAAAATTAAAGAAAAATATGTGAATAAAAATACAGATGTATATAGAGAATACTATTATGCTCTTTATAAAAGCATTTATTATAATATAATCCTCGCACTATCCTTCTTTTAACCAATTTATCTTCCCTGTCTACTTCACTTCAATTCATTCTTTATTGTGTAAAAATTAGAACTTTCTGTTGTAGAAATAGAAAATCATTTTGAGACACAATTTTAATTTCTGAACCTATGGTCACCCCACTCTGATTTTTTTATATTTTGTTGAGTATAAAATAAGATAAAATACATTAAATACACAAGAAAAATAAAGATATGTTTTTCAGGATATTCAAGGATTAAGATTACTTTTAATTTTTGTAGTCCTTGAACCACAAGGACATTCCCCTTTTCGTACAGCTTCGGAATGAAGCGGTGAAAGCCTTTCCTATGATAGCAATATCGTTAAAATCTGATGATATCGTTAAGGAAGCCATCTCTCCACACAAACCTGCAAGAACACCTTTAGGCCATTGTAAAACGCAAACCATTTATCCCGCAGGCGAATTTATGGCTCCTAGCTGCACTCCCTACACTTATAAATGATTTTGAATACTTTACTTACATGTTTTCAAAACGATTTAGCTCGAATGTCTTTTGGTGTTTGCTTCAAACATTTGGCAGTCTGTTTGACGATTCTCGCTATTGAATATGAATGATAAAATTTATACCTAAAATATTGGTTTCCTAAAACACACTTAATCATTATTCCATTACAGTACCTCGCAGAGTTGTGGCTGTTTGTTTTCATTAATTAACGTACTACACATACAACCAGCCAGTTACTCTAATGCAATTTTAAATCCTGCATGAGAGTTGAAAAACATTTTGAAAGACATTCATTTGGAATAACTTTTCCATTGATTTTTTCTAAACCACAATTAACTTTTACAGATCAACACCGGACACAACTGGCAACAACTGACATCAAGGATTTGAGGTAAATTTCTATGCATATTAAATAAGTAATAACCTATCTTTCGCTCAGTGTACAAGTAGGAGGACAGCAACAAATATACATCGATTCATCAACATCAATTCCAGTTATTATAAAATCCGATTTCGTTCAAGATTTCAAGTAAGTTAAAATGTATATCACGTATTTTTTACTCACTCAACTCCCAAAAATTTCGCAAGTAGATTTCAATCTGAGGAAGAAAGACCCATTGGAAAAACCCCAGGAACATCTGGAACCATTTCACAAACGAAACGAAGAAAAGCCGTAAGACGTCGTAAACCACCAGCAAAAACTCAAAAACGCAAAGCTAAAAAATCTGTAGCCATTGGCACTAGAAATAAGCCCCCTAAAGAAGAGGCTTTTCAGTATAGCGATAATTTTTATGAATTAATGAAATTTACTGAGAAACGACGTCGAACCCAAGAACTTTCTAAAACGTCCATGTTACCAGATATTTATCCGCCACACTTTAAATATCAATTGCCTCCCGAGGCAGTGCTAACGCAGCCCTTGATACCCCCACAACCCGGCATAATGACACCCGATGAAACACAGTCCTTCGATTTGAAAGATTCAACATCAACCTCGCCCTCACTGCCAGAATCGTTGCGTGAGATTTTCGACACGGATGATTTGCGACATTTGTTGGATATTGAAAAGGTAACATATCGTCTGTACGATTATCACATTAAAGCGTTGGCATTGGTTTTAAATGTACGGGATGATTATTTACACGCTGTACTGAATAAGATTTTGAAAATCAATCCAAACGTATTGCGCAAAATCAGTTTGGCTTTAAATACACCTTTTGTGCAGGATCATGATTTATTCGAGAGGACAACGTCCACGGATATTGGATCGCAAAGCAATGAAGCAATACCTAATAGTGGCAGTTCGATGGGAAATGGCGGACTTCCGGTGACACAAACGAAACGCAGAAAACTATGTTAAATTAATCTATTACTTTATGTATAAATAAAGTAAATGAATGTGCTTAAGTACATATGTATTAGATTTGTAAATGAAATGTGGGGTGTCGTATATAATCTACAAATAATTTTGAGATATAAAATACTCATAAATTAATATTTATATTTTTTTCGTTTGTTTTATTTCGGTGTGTAATCAATATTTGATTTGAACTGGGATACTGTCCTGGCTCCAGACCTGCGATTATATTTTATAGAATACTAATACAAAGGGTGATTTTTTAGCTATTATCTTTTTGGCAACACTGGTTTAAACAACTGACGCACGTTTCGTGTTTTGTTTCACTGTCAAACATCTTCAGTTTGGTCTATAATTTAACCATGAATCGTCTTACAAACGAATAACGCTTGCAAATTATTGAATTGTATTATCAAAATGCGTGCTCTGTTAAGAAAGTTCATCGCGCGCTTCCATTTTATGGTCAGTTTAATCGACCCACTGAAGCGGCTATTCGGGCTATTGTGACCAAATTTCGCACCAAATTTACATTGTTGGACATTAAACCACCAACACGCTTACGTAGAGTGCGAACTGAAGAAAATATCGCAGCTGTATCGGCCAGTGTTAATGATGACCATCAATTATCGATTCGTCGCCGTTCGCAGCAATTGGTCCTCTGTTACTCAAAAACGTGGAAATGACAAAAATAGATAGACTGCACCTCAAATGGTCCATCCCCTTAACCATTTGAGGTGCAGTCAAGGTCAACATTTGCATGAAATAATCTTCAAACATTAAATTCTATGGACCGTACTATCGATTCAAATAAAGATTTCATGCATTTTTCTGAATTTTATGTTTTTTTTTTTTTTTTTGAAAAACTTTCCTATAGCTTTCAAAAAATCACCCTTTATTTACAAATGACATGGTGACATTTATAACTTGGCTGCATACTACCTCTATCATGACTTCCGCCCAGTGACGATCATCTTCAGGAGGTTTCACAGTGATTTTTCAACTCTTTAAGTAAATGAATAGTTTATTACTTGTTGAGATTATTTTGACTAATATTCAGAATGTGAATGGAATTGACCGTGAATTTACTTCAGAATGCTTCGCAGCGATTCTTCAACAAAATACCCTGTTTTTTTAAGATAACTATGTTTTACTAACTATGTTTTACATATTTAAAGAAAATCATGTATAAATGTAAAAGTTATGGTCCATCTTGTGGAAGTATATGTCGCCTTCACGTATGACTAAATTAATCTAAGTAAATAATTGACACGATTTTTTGAAATTCCCTTATTTCTACAACAAATAGGCCTTGTTTTCTTCGTTATGAAATAAAACAAAAATATGTTATAAGCAGATTTTCGTGATTTTTAACCAAATAATTAAAAATCATATATTTTTTTAAATTATTTTGTGTCTACAAACAGGTCCATAAATACTACATTTATCCACAGAGCTTTTACACATTATTTTCTACGTTAGACTGTTGGCTATTAAAAAATTTAACACAATAATTTGTTCCATTTTTTTTTTTTCAATTTTATTAGGGTTTTTTCCAGCTAGTCAAAAATATTTTCTTTTGGAAAGAAATAAGTATTTTTCTATTTTTAATTATTTTGATTGTCCTACGGTTATAAGGGATGTTTACACATAAAGGGATGTTTACACATAAAGTTGTAGCATTTTCTAATATAAAATAAGTTCTCTGAGTTACTTAACACTTTTTCTCTGAAAAGTTTTCACAGAAAAAGAATCAGATAAATAAATAATAAATCTTCATGTGTAAACACACTTTTATCAACTAGAGTTGATGTCGTTGGTGACACGCTTTCAATTAGGTTGAGCCCCGTGTTCTAGGCAGTGTTACCGCTGAGAAATTTCAAAAAGTATCACAAAAAGGGGATTTCTTCAAAAAAAGTGGCACACTTTTTTAGACAGATTACATGAAGTTAACAAAAACAATTATTTGTATACATATATAACTAACTGTAAACTGCAAACTGTAAACTTTTTCGTATTTTGTGGTAGTATCTCATAAAAAATAAATAGCTGCCGTCAATACCTTACGAATAACCTAAATCATGTAGATCGGAAATAAATTGACGTCGCAGCGCTCATTTTTGTAAAAAGAATTTTGGATCTGAAAAACCATCTCCTGTTTCCAAGAAATATGAGTTTTTAGCTGTATCTTTGAAAACCCACAAAAAATCAATAAGCGTCCAATAATATGACAAATGAATGACAAATTTATATTTTAAGGGTCTATAAATTCATAGAAAAATTTGGACAGAAATGCAACATAAAAAAATACACGGGAAAAACATGCTTTTTAAAGGTGTTTTCAGGAGCGTTTAGCTCACAGATGTCTTGACCCAGTGACGAAATATTTTGCAGATTAAGAGTTAAATTTTTTAGTTGTGCCACCTATGTTCGCCCTATCCATTGTGCTGCATCGCTGAAGACTAATATAATACATCGGTTTAGTGTGTTTGTGGAAACATTCGGACATCAGAGATTTCAATCAAGGAGAAAGATTATTTCGAAAGCAGCTGGAATTGCATTTCGAAGTGCATTTCGACTGTTGTGGATCGGTTTGATCTGACGGAAACATTTCTTGTTTAAACAACCTAGTTCTATCAATAATAAAAATGTTACAAGAATCCAAGGTATGGCCGTAAAACAAGCACATATAATGCAAGAATAGAGAAAGACGAATTCGTGCAAATTAACCGCGGCTGTCCTGAGTATCACCTCTCTTAAGCTGGCCATAGACGAACGATAAATTCGAGCAATTTGTTGGGTTTGTGTTGCTTTTTTACTTGCAATTTGTTCGCAAACTACCCCACAGACGTAAAAAAGCGACCACAAACCCAACAAATTGCTCGAATTTATCGTTCGTCTATGGCTAGCTTTATCTAACAATGAATTATTAGAAGTGTTTCAAACTTTTTCGCCGATATGAACAGATACTGCAGAAAATAACATTTCAGTCACATCTGAAACGAAGTTTACTTTTTTTAAACGAAAACTACTCACGTATTTTTTCGATCCACGACAATAATCTCACAATCATTGTATCCGGTATTATAACCGTTGTCTTCGTCTCCACCACCACCGCCTACATTTGTCTGAATTTGTGACCAAGTGCTGTTCGCATTTCCTGCACTTGCCGTGCCAATTGCTGCCGGAGTTACTACATTATTGGTCGCATTAGGACCCTGTCCCTGGTTTTGTTGTGTTTTCTTTTGATTAGCGTTGCGAACAGTTATAGTATTGCCTTTAAAGCTGGACCTTGTTAATGATTTAGCCACTTTATTGGCAATTTCCTCTGATTCGAACTGGACAAATCCAAAATTTTTCTGTACCAACGAACCCAATACTTTCGCATACGGCTTAAAAATGCTCTCCAATTCTTCGCGGGTGCATGTTGGCAAATTACCCACAAATACACGATTTTTTGCTGTATTGGGATCTCGTATGATGGCCAGATTCTTTTTTTCGGTATCATTCATTTTTATAGGCGAAAAATGAAAATGTAAACAATTATGCCAAAATGTAGTGTTGATTATTGATTGACAAACCGATTTCGATATCAGTTGAAAATTGATTTTAGGCTTCACCAGAAGATTTCACATGTTCACATCGATTTTACATGTTATTAAATCGATGAAATATTGTCACACTGCATCTAGTTTAAATGACATAAGTTCGATTTACAAATGTCAGATGCCGTACAAATTTTACATTTGAAAATCTACCTTTTGTCACATCAGCTAAATTTCGCATGCAGTGTGACAAGGCTATAATGTCCTATTTACTTTTTAACTAGTGGTGTTTACAAGTAAAGTATTATTGTACAACTTGAATGCTAGTACTGACCTCAATGGAATTTTGATATTTAATTGCTATTACAGGGATGTTCACAATATGCTATAGAGACCTTATAATTTTGTTTCGTTGCCTCTGCACGAAATTTAATGTTCTGAAAACTGTTTTCGTGCGAAATTCTAGGCAAAAAATGCTGGTACATATAACAGAAGGCCTGTTCGATTGGGCTTACTAGCTTACAATTAGAAGACTTGATAAGGTAGCAACGTTGCAACACATTGGTTTTTCTTAAATAGATTAACAGGAAAAATCTGGCAACACAACGAAGAGAGTAGTAAGCTACTTTCTTGTTAAGCGAGTAAATTCCATACAAAAATTAAGCTAGTAAGCCCAATCGAACAGGCCTAGAATATCTGGACGATGCTGACAAATCATACGAAAGTGAATTTACATTACAACAGCTTTTTACATTTGGTTTGTCTACACTCTAATATGCACTTTATCTTCCGTTTTTATTTTTCTGTATCACCCTGTTACACAGAGAAGTCAAGAATCATATTAACTAGTAAATAGTACTATTTTATTCCATCACTCCACAGATTAGAAGTGTATAGATAGGTCTGTGATTGCGCTTACTAGCTTATAATTAAGAGTCTTTTTATCCATGGGTTTTATTGAAATAAATCACAGATAAACATCTGGCACCACCTTACTTGGTAAGTTACATTCTTCTTTAGCGAGTAAAATCCATACAAATATTAAGCTAGTAAGCCTAATCGACAAACAGGCCTATATTAGGCCTGTCGTCGATTTACAAATGTCAAAGTTGTATGGGATTCAAAAGCGAATTGAAAAATAGTTAATTGCTTGACTATCGTGTAAATAGGAACAAATAAAGATTTATCCGGTGCAAGAAAAGTCCTGCATCGGAAGAAGAAACTCTTTGCGTCTGATGAAGGTATTATTTGGGTATTTAAAAAATACGAAACCAAACGTTTTTTTAATTAAAATGCTGGCTTTAAAAGTGTTTGTTTGTGGGGTCTGATAAACAATGAATTGCATTTTACGGCGCAGACGCATAATTTCCCGTGCCTTATAACAATTCAAGAGTCAAATTTCAATGGGATATGTAATTTTAAATCAACGAAAACTTAAAGTCTGACAAATTGTCAACATTCTTTGAATGAGCTTCCATTCGGGGTCGGACTGTAAGATTTCTACTTTACACATACATTTATTTTCAGATCGCAAGATCAGATAGAATAGTACGAATGCGCCTTAAGCGAGATACCGGTTACCCAACTTGCTTCTTCATATTTATGTATGAACTTTTGACAGTAGGTGGCGCAGCTGTAGTTTACGTTACTGTATTTTTGTATTTGCTTTTAATAGATATCAATTGGTGTCAGAAGTAAAAATTTGATGTAAATAACAAAATGCCTTCTAAATCAGACAGTGATGCTACATACTGTTCCGAAGCAGAAAATATGATGAAATGTAAGTAAAGTTAGTTGATTCTGATATTCAAACAAAATTATTTCGTTGTTTTTTCATTGAATACCACATCAGTAACGGAAATTGCTACTTCTGTAGACCAGCCTAAGCGTCGATCCCAACGTTTATCACAAAAATCCGTAAGACATTTCTTGCAGAGAAATAATAATGATTTCTCGCAGACCAAGCCTCGCAAAGTAAATGTTTCTCCGCATAATTGCAATACATTGACACAAGCCGTATTTTCCCCCGCCGATATTAGAGAGGACCAGGAGGCAAATGATGTATTGGCCCTGAATCAAAAGTCTATCAAAGTTTCTCAAAAACATCTCACCACATCAAGTCAGGCCATATGTTCACTTAGACAAAATGATGAGGCATTGACCATACAAGAGAAGTCGGTCAAAAGAATCGGAAGACGTGAAGGTACAACAAAATCTCCTACTATACGCTATGGCAATTCATCAGCACAAATTATATTTTCATCCACCGAAATAAAGGAAAACCAGGAACCCAAAGAGTTGTTGCCTCTAGATAAAAAGTCGTTGACAGTTTCTCAAAAACATGCTGATGCCTTAAGCCGTAAATCCAGATCCGAGCCGTTTCTCAAAAGGAGGAGGGGGCAAAATGTCAACTCATCATCATCATATGCCATCTCTGCTGTTACAAAAAAGCAGAATGATTTTCAAGACACATTGCTGCCCCAAGAAAAGTCACTCAAAAGAGGTCGAAAACGTAAATCGAGATCCATAGCGAATCTCAGAAAACGCAAGAAGTTTCCAATCAACACTATCATAAAGGATGGAGAAGCTTCGCTTGCAAATGCTGAAGAACAGAACGGCGTACCTTTGGATTTATCTATGAAAAAATCTGAAGAGTCATTGAAAACGTCAAATCCAGTTGAGGTCAATGATAACATTCTTATTTCGATTGCAAACACATCGAAAGTTTTCAATATGACTCAAGGAACATTTGGATCTGTTGCGAATGTGACAGATGGAAATGATGGTAACTACATTGCACATTACAATATCATACAAATTAATGTATAAAATATAATATTGATTAGTTTTTGAATTAAAGAAATCCAATTCCACGTTCTCTCCAACACCAATACTGTTGAAAGTACACAATACTTTTTATATCCTCCACCTCCAGGATGGGGGTATACTAACTTTGTCATTCCGTTTGTAACACCTCGAAATATCGACCTGAGACCCTATAAAGTATATATATTCTTGATCGTCATAAAATTCTAAGACGATCTAGCCATGTCCGTCTGTTGAAAGCACGCTAGCATCTAAACGAAAGGAGCTAGAACGTTCAAATTTTCCATAAATGCGTCTTATAGTCGTAGATCGGTTGGGATTTAAATGGGGCGAAATCGGCCCAAAGGACTAAAAATACCCATAATAATCTCTAATATTTAAGCGTATTTAAGTTTTTTTTTTGGATATGAATGTTCATATTTGCTTGATGTTTGGTATGCGCATTCCCCTTATAGCAAAAACGTGCACCATAAAGTGTTTCTTATTTGTAGGGGGTGAAATGGGGCAAAAAAGGGATAAAAATGGTACTTATTAAACGACAATAGCTAGAAACACGAAATTCGGTGTGTGCATTCCTCTAATTGAGTAGATAAATAATATAAAAGTATTTTTTCCAAATTCGTACTTTTAAGGGGTAAAATGGGAATAAAGGGATAAAAATGGTACCAACCAAACGGCTGTACCTAGAATAATGAAATTCGGTGTATACGTTCCTCTGATTGCATAGATAAGTAAAATACACGGATTTTTTCAAAATTCGTACTTTTTGGGGTTAAAATGAAAAAAGGGGATAAAAATAGTACCAATCTAATGACCGCAGCTAGAGTCATGAAATTCGGAGTATACATTCCTCTGAGTGTGTAGACACGGAAAATAAACTATTTTTCGAAATTCGTACTTTTTGGGGTTAAAATGAAAAAGGGGATAAAAATAGTACCAATCAAATGACCGCAGCTAGAGTCATGAAATTCGGAGTATACATTCCTCCGACTGCGTAGACACGGAAAATAAACTGATTTTTCGAAATTAGTACTTTCAAGGGATGCAATGGTACAGAGGGATAAAAATAGCACCAACTAAACGACTACAGCTAGAATGATGAAATTCTAATTCGTAGAAACGTCAAGGGGGTAAAATGGTACCAACCAAATGGGCGCAGCTGGAATCATGGAATTCGGTGTATACATTCCTCTGACTGCATAGACACGCAAAATAAAAAGTTTTTTTTTCCAAATTCGTACTTTTTCCTTTACGGCAAAAGTTGGTTGAATCATGAAGTGAGGTTATTTTGCACTATGTACGTCTGATAATGGCTTTTTAAAATTTGTACTTTTGGAATTAAGATAGAATGGAAATACAACCAACTTGAGCACCCACTATCTACCAATATTTATGGCTTTGAAAATATTTTTGAAAATATAAATATAACAATATTTATTTTTTGAATTCACGTATAAGGTAATGCTACCAATCATTACCTTATAAGCCTGGTTTGAAATAGTTAAAATATTATATGTATTTATAAAATTAATTTTTCAATATTTGTATTCGTTTTGGTTTGGCTGTATTACAAAAATATATTTTCCTGTAATATTACTGCACTTCTACGAAAACCGACAACCTCTGTGGAATGCAACCAATGGTGGAGGGTATATAAAGTTCGGCCCGGCCGAACTTAACGCCGTTTTTACTTGTTAAAATAAGTATAGAAAATTATAGGGTTAATTTGATGCTGGGTTATATAACACCGTGCAACAAAATTAAAGAAAAATATGTGAATAAAAATACAGATGTATATAGAGAATACTATTATGCTCTTTATAAAAGCATTTATTATAATATAATCCTCGCACTATCCTTCTTTTAACCAATTTATCTTCCCTGTCTACTTCACTTCAATTCATTCTTTATTGTGTAAAAATTAGAACTTTCTGTTGTAGAAATAGAAAATCATTTTGAGACACAATTTTAATTTCTGAACCTATGGTCACCCCACTCTGATTTTTTTATATTTTGTTGAGTATAAAATAAGATAAAATACATTAAATACACAAGAAAAATAAAGATATGTTTTTCAGGATATTCAAGGATTAAGATTACTTTTAATTTTTGGAGTCCTTGAACCACAAGGACAGTTTCGTACAGTTTCGGAATGAAGCGGTGAAAGCCTTTCCTATGATAGCAATATCGTTAAAATCTGATGATATCGTTAAGGAAGCCATCTCTCCACACAAACCTGCAAGAACACCTTTAGGCCATTGTAAAACGCAAACCATTTATCCCGCAGGCGAATTTATGGCTCCTAGCTGCACTCCCTACACTTATAAATGATTTTGAATACTTTACTTACATGTTTTCAAAACGATTTAGCTCGAATGTCTTTTGGTGTTTGCTTCAAACATTTGGCAGTCTGTTTGACGATTCTCGCTATTGAATATGAATGATAAAATTTATACCTAAAATATTGGTTTCCTAAAACACACTTAATCATTATTCCATTACAGTACCTCGCAGAGTTGTGGCTGTTTGTTTTCATTAATTAACGTACTACACATACAACCAGCCAGTTACTCTAATGCAATTTTAAATCCTGCATGAGAGTTGAAAAACATTTTGAAAGACATTCATTTGGAATAACTTTTCCATTGATTTTTTCTAAACCACAATTAACTTTTACAGATCAACACCGGACACAACTGGCAACAACTGACATCAAGGATTTGAGGTAAATTTCTATGCATATTAAATAAGTAATAACCTATCTTTCGCTCAGTGTACAAGTAGGAGGACAGCAACAAATATACATCGATTCATCAACATCAATTCCAGTTATTATAAAATCCGATTTCGTTCAAGATTTCAAGTAAGTTAAAATGTATATCACGTATTTTTTCCATGCTTTATATAAGGTTACTTTCTATATATGTTTGTGTGCCACAAAATTTGAAATCAATTTTTGAAAGCTTTTTTCTCAACCAATTTTGCTCAAATTTTGCACACTTAATCATTTTCGATGACAATACAAGGAAATGGAAAAATTTGACCAATTGGACAAAGGGGCGTGGCACTTCCCATACAAAGTTAAAACCTATTATTGAATATTGTCAGTTCTATGACACCTAGAGTGCTGAAATTTTGTGTAAGTGCATCTAGCATCAATGTGCATAGCTGTGCCAAAAATGGGCGGTATTGGAAAAGTGGGCGTGGAACCTCCCATACGAAGTTAAAACCTATTATTGAATATTGTCAGTTCTATGACACCTAGAATGCTGAAATTTTGTGTAAGTGCATCTAGCATCAATTCGCATAGTTGTGCCAAAAATGGGCGGTATTGGAAAAGTGGGCGTGGCACCTCCCATACGAAGTTAAAACCTATTATTGAATATTGTCAGTTCTATGACACCTAGAGTGCTGAAATTTTGTGTAAGTGCATCTAGCATCAATTCGCATAGTTGTGCCAAAAATGGGCGGTATTGGAAAAGTGGGCGTGGCACCTCCCATACGAAGTTAAAACCTATTATTGAATATAGTCAGTTCTATGACACCTAGAGTGCTGTAATTTTCTGTAAGTGCATCTAGCATCAATGTGCATAGTTGTGCCAAAAATGGGCGGTATTGGAAAAGTGGGCGTGGCACCTCCCATACGAAGTTAAAACCTATTATTGAATATTGTCAGTTCTATGACACCTAGAGTGCTGAAATTTTGTGTAAGTGCATCTACCATCAATGTGCGTAGTTCTGCCAAAAATGGGCGGTATTGGAATAGTGGGCGTACCACCTTCCATACGAAGTTAAAACATATTATCGAATAGTGTCAGTTCTATGACACGTATAGTGCTCAAATTTTGTGTAAGTGCATCTAGCATCAATGTGCGTAGTTGCGCCTAAAATGGGCGGTAATGCAAAAGTGGGCGTGGCACCTCCCATATGAAGTTAAAACCAAAATTACACCTACTGTAATTTTGTGTAAGTGCATCTAGCATTAATGTTAACGTTGTGACAAAAATGGGCGGTAATGGAAATGTGGGCGTGGTACCTCCCATACAAACCACAAATTAAAAATCTATTATTTCTGCTCCTGATAACGCAGTAATTTTTCCTTCTACAAAAGATAACTAAAAAAGAATTTCTAGGCCCAATAGAATTCTGCTTGCATAAAGCATGGATTTGAAAAAAAAAAATTTTTTTGATTTACTAGTTACTCACTCAACTCCCAAAAATTTCGCAAGTAGATTTCAATCTGAGGAAGAAAGACCCATTGGAAAAACCCCAGGAACATCTGGAACCATTTCACAAACGAAACGAAGAAAAGCCGTAAGACGTCGTAAACCACCAGCAAAAACTCAAAAACGCAAAGCTAAAAAATCTGTAGCCATTGGCACTAGAAATAAGCCCCCTAAAGAAGAGGCTTTTCAGTATAGCGATAATTTTTATGAATTAATAAAATTTACTGAGAAACGACGTCGAACCCAAGAACTTTCTAAAACGTCCATGTTACCAGATATTTATCCGCCACACTTTAAATATCAATTGCCTCCCGAGGCAGTGCTAACGCAGCCCTTGATACCCCCACAACCCGGCATAATGACACCCGATGAAACACAGTCCTTCGATTTGAAAGATTCAACATCAACCTCGCCCTCACTGCCAGAATCGTTGCGTGAGATTTTCGACACGGATGATTTGCGACATTTGTTGGATATTGAAAAGGTAACATATCGTCTGTACGATTATCACATTAAAGCGTTGGCATTGGTTTTAAATGTACGGGATGATTATTTACACGCTGTACTGAATAAGATTTTGAAAATCAATCCAAACGTATTGCGCAAAATCAGTTTGGCTTTAAATACACCTTTTGTGCAGGATCATGATTTATTCGAGAGGACAACGTCCACGGATATTGGATCGCAAAGCAATGAAGCAATACCTAATAGTGGCAGTTCGATGGGAAATGGCGGACTTCCGGTGACACAAACGAAACGCAGAAAACTATGTTAAATTAATCTATTACTTTATGTATAAATAAAGTAAATGAATGTGCTTAAGTACATATGTATTAGATTTGTAAATGAAATGTGGGGTGTCGTATATAATCTACAAATAATTTTGAGATATAAAATACTCATAATTTAATATTTATTTTTTTCGTTTGTTTTATTTCGGTGTGTAATCAATATTTGATTTGAACTGGGACATTGTCCTGGCTCCAGACCTTTTTGCGTTTATATTTTATAGAATACTAATATATTTATATATATTTATGAATAGTTTATTACTTGTTGAGATTATTTTGACTGATATTCAGAATGTTTTTTTATTTAAGATAACTATGTTTTACTAAAGAATAATGAACCGCGTTTGATTTGAACTAAACTTTTGAAACAAATCAAATTAGATATCAGCATATTTATTTATTTTTTAACATCTGACTTCTAAACGAAGAAAACAAGGTCTATTTAAAGAAAATCATGTATAAATGTAAAAGTTATGGCCCATCTTGTGGAAGTACATGTCGCCTGCACGTATGACTAAATTAATTTAAGTAAATAATTGACACGATTTTTTGAAATTCCCTTATTTCTACAACAAACAGGCCTTGTTTTCATCGTTATGAAATAAAACAAAAATATGTTGTAAGCGGTTTTTGGTGATATTTAACCAAATAATTAAAAAATCATATATTTCTTTAAATTATTTTGTGTCTACAAACAGGTCCATAAATACTGCATTTATCCACAGAGCTTTTACACATTATTTTCTACGTTAGACTGTTGGCTATTAAAAAATTTAACACAATAATATGTTCCATTTTTTTCAATTTTATTAGGGTTTTTTTCCAGCTAGTCAAAAATATTTTCTTTTGGAAAGAAATAATTATTTTTCTATTTTTAATTATTTTGATTGTCTTACGGTTATAAGGGATGTTTACACATAAAGGGGTGTTTACACATAAAGTTGTAGCATTTTCTAATATAAAATAAGTTCTCTGAGTTACTTAACACTTATATCTACTAAAAATCTTCCCCTGGAAGTCTTCACAGAAATAAGAAATAGAATCAGGTTGTAGAATTAGAATGCAAGTTGTACAATAAATAATAAATAAAATTCATGTGTAAATAGCCTTCTATAAACTAGAGTTTAGAGTTTTGTTTGGTGATACGTGATACGCTTTCAATTAGGTTGTGTCCCATGTTCCAAACTCACGGTAAAAAACAGCTGTCATTTTTTGTTTACAAAAAAAAATCGCGCGCACGTGCTTGATTTTTTTTTGTTATTTCAAACTACACACATTTCATTTCAGTAACAATGAATGAAAACATGGAAGCAGAAAACTCCGGAGAAGTCACTGAATCCGCGTCATATCCAGACGAAAACGTTAAACGCCGAACTGTGGTCGGTCCGTGGAAAAATATGTAAGTAAACATATTTATAAACAACAAATTTGATAATAATAACACTACACTCACTGTAGATCGGAATTCAATAAAGTGTATGAATGGCTATTTGGACAAAATTATTCGGCCGCAACGCGACAACAGGCCCTATCACAAATACGCATTTGGAATTTGAGACGCAGCACACAGTGTCCGGCTGCAGTTTTAGCCACTGGTGTGATCATCGAGGTGCAACAGAAAGATCATCCGGAGTCGATTTACTCGCCAGAAGATTTGCAAACTTTGTATGCGAACGCTTTCACACGATTCTTTAATTTTATGTCGTCAATTATGCAAACGCACAACATGCGCTCCATGTATCAGACAGCCAAGGAATTGGGCCTCGATTCATTTGTAGTTGACTTGCGGCACATTTGTGCTCATGGTCAGGTGCTGCCACCACTGCAAGTGTTGCGGAATACAGCTGAATATTGCATTGTGTGGTTGCACAACTACTATTGGGTTGCACAGCTGAACAGCATGTGTAATGTAGATGCCACGCGAATTCGACGCAAGGACAAAACCGCATTTGATGACAACGTCTCGGCCCTCTTTCAAATATACGATGCCGCCTTGGAGGGTCACATGAAGGGTGCCACGAATATCAAGACTCTCAAGCGACATATGCATGGTAAACGTTTTCACAACCTTAAGGATTACTATGCCCAGAATCAACTGAAATCTCTGCAAGATATCTTCGAACATATAACTAAAGAGTTGTATTCTTTGGTCAAACGTGATGTGGCCATTAAGGATATATCCGCAATTTACATTGAAGCTTTATTGAGAATGCGATACTTTTTTTCATTGTCTGGCATTGAGGATTCGTCCAAGGAGCTAGAGTCGTTACTTTCGGTCAACCAAACACTATTCCGCATGTTGGCGATTTATGGATTTCTAGAAGATTTTTTCTTGGCTCTTATAGAAATAGCGGAAAATCCTATTGCTGAAACGCCTAAACGATTATCGTCCAGCTTCTGGGCCGTTGAGATAATAAAGGGATTTAAAGGCTTTCGTCAGTGTAAGCAAATGTATAAAGCAGAAATGGATGAGGTAAGAAGGACAATATATCGAAATACTAATTCCGAAAGGAAGGATTTAGAATCTGAAATCCATTTAAAATTCAGAATTTGTAAGCTAACATTGAGAAATTCCATTCGAAATAGAACTTATCACTTGAAATTGATGTTCTGAATTTAAAATTGAATTTTAGATTTGAAACCAACGAGTTAAGAATTTCTGAATTTCAACTAATCTACTCAGAACTACAATTGTAGGTGGTGTAGACTACATAAAATTCTGGATCTTAAGTTATATTGAGAATACAAGATTATGAAAACATTTTTTCTTCGAAATTATTATTTTTTGCTGCTTTAAAACCTGGTTCTATTTGAGAAGGGACACATTTTCTTGAAAAAAGCCTATCACAGGGAGATCTGAAAGTTTCTTTTTATAAAGACTATCGGAGATGAACTTTCCTTATGAAAGTCTGTTTTAGGCTAAGCTGGGAAATGCATGAATGCAGATCTGCAAAGCCCCACTTATCATTGAAAATTGCTTAATTCGTCATATTTAATACGATTTGTTTAACTATGAAAAAACCTTCAAATTTTATTTTACAGAAATCCACAATAAAAGAGATACCATTTTCGTACTCCAATTTAACAGAAATCTCCCAAGTTACACGGGAATTGTACATATACAGTGGTGTTGGCATGAAGAGAACATTGCTATTAGGCGACCACATTCGTAGGCCATGGGTGTGGGTATTTGAACGTGACTTTTTGGAAGAACGCCTGGAAGTTATAAATGAATACACAGCACCTATATTAAAAAAGTGAGTAGAAAACAAACAAGCGATTGTATATACCCGGAATTAATAATGATAATTAATAAATAATTTCTGTTTTGTTTGCAGCATTTTACCCCTAATAGTCCCGGCTTTAAATAGCAGTGAAATGAAAACATTTTCCAAATTAATTGATTGTTTCTTTGACCTAAATACTGAAGAAGAAACGGAAGATAAGATGAAGAAAGACATTTCGGATAGTAATGTCTATACCGTTGACGATTTGTTAAAGAAATTAGATAAAATAGACGATTCTGAAATGGAGGTCGACAATGCTACTAGCCAAGATCAATTGGGTGATCAAAGCAAAACGAAGACATATGGATTGTGGTCTGAAGTAGAAGGTATGGTATTATCATATATGCATATGTATGTACATTCCTATAGATTTACGACAACTTTTCATTGCAGATGATGATTGGAAATCATGCCCCTTGGGGCGTGTTCCTTGGGAGCTGTGAATTGTTCTCATTAATTTGTATTTATCTGTTTATATTTTTTAAATAATAACGAAGACTGTCATTGATATTAATTGATAGTGCGTTTTGTTTTTCAATATTTAAATATTTGCCTTTCAATGCCTTTGAGTCTTTTTGTATTTGCTTTTTACATTCAAAAGGAAGGAAGGATGGGGCTCATTTATTATACATTCCTCTAGAAATATGTAAAAATTGTAAATATTCACCGAAGCATAGCATCTTGCAGTGTAGGGCAAACATACTTACACTTCATTAGAAATTATGGTTTCTTAGCTTTATTAACCCGCAACACCCCTTCCCTTTTCACATGAACCTGCAACTATAAATTTGACAATCAAGATATTGAATGAATTTAATCAGCTGTTCTAGCGACACTACATCTGTTATTGTGCCATGCTTTGGAACCATAACTTTTGCTTTTGAAAGACTTTCAAGAATAAAATACATATTTAGAAATATTGAAAGGGTTCTCCGTTTTTGCAGGGTAAATATTGCCTGCACGAAATTGCACCCTTGGAACATAGGATACATTTAGTGAAAAAATCAGATTTTTAGTTCGAAAACGTTAAAAACTCATTTTTTCATTTGACAAAATTTAGTTCCTTCCTAAATTTCATTTTATAAGCCCGATACGATACTATAGCGGATATACAGCTAATCAGTAGCATTTTCTCTGAACATACCTATCTCCTTTCTTCAACCCTTAAGGTGGTCCCCATACGATTTTTTTTTATAATTTTTGTTGTGACATTAAGGCCCAAAACTGCCCCGGAGTCGCCCATAGCTGGGTTAAATGTAAGACCGACCTCCATTAATTTTCCCTCCCCAACATTTTTTCCGAACAAACTTACCCCTCCTTAATGGTGCTCGCATACAAAAACTGATTTTTATAAAATCTGCTCACTAAAACAAATGTATGACCAACCCCCAATATTTGTTCAGCCCCAATATTTTCTCAGAACGTACCTACTCTCTATCTTCAACCAATAAAGTGGTCCCCACACATTTCTTTTTTCAAATTTTTGCAAGGGGTCAAAACTGTCCCCTAGTCACCCCTAGAGGGAAGACATGTAAGAGTGGTCCCCATATATTTTCTATCTCCAACATTTTTCCCAAACATACCTGACCCCTCCACTCCATAATGCGGTTCCCATACAAAAACTAAATTTTTATAAAATTTGCTCCCATTACTCTAACTGGCCCAAGGAGGCCCCTAATAGAGTCAAATATATGACCAACCTCCAATATTTTTTCAGCAATATTATCTCAGAACACACTTACCCTCCATCTGCAACCCTTAAGGTTGAAAGAAAGGCCCAAAACAGCCCTGCAGTAGATCCTAGAGGGTATATCTGAAAGACTGACTCCCATTAATTTTCCCTCCTAAACATTTTCCTGAAACACACATACCCTCTATTATAACTCCTTAAGGGGAAAAGTTGATAGACTTCCTATAATGCTTCCTAAAATTTGCTCCCATCACTCCCTTAGAGTGAGTGTTCGAAAATAGTTGAGGAGAGAAAATTAATGGGGGTCGGTCTTACATTTAACCCCTCTGGTGCCGAATTCAAGGCAGTTTAGGGGCTTTTTATGTATTTTTACCCTTTTCCCTCACATTTTCCGAACCTCACAAAATGGAGGGTTCTGGCGTATCCAAATCGAAATTCCCATACAACACTATCCCACCCCTAATATACATACAAATATAATCCACAGTTTATTATATTAAAAATTTATTTTATTCCTAATTGAATTCCTGCCACGTCTTTCTGCATTAATTGTTCTCGTTTATCGTCTTCCTTAGCCATGGGCAGGCGACCATTCCATTTTTGCAAAGTGGAATCGGCAAAGGAGACATATAAAGTCCCACATGAAATTAACACGGCAGCAGATATCAGGAATACATTCCTCCAGGCGGCAAATGTTTGCTAAAATTTGAAAAACAGTTTTGATGTAAAATAATTTACGAATACCATCGTGGGAACTTACATTATTCAGTGTCAATGTACCCACGATGAAGGCGGATATGAAACCGGGCATACAACCGATGGTGCCGCAAATACCCGAAATTATGCCAGCAAAATTGGGTGCAATGTCGATCATCGACGACAAGGGACCGGCAGTTCCGGAACCTTGACACATGGTAGCCAAGGTAATGAAGGTTATGGCCAATATGCGATTTGTACCCAAATAGGCCAAGGCCACCATAAACAAGCCATTAACAATGCAACCTTTCAAGTGAAGATAATAATAAATAAATGCAAATGAATTCTCCACACAACTCACTTATTCCCGTTGCCAATTTCCGTACATTAGTGCGGCTCATCTTATCCGCTCTTAAAAGATAATCAGCAAATAATGAGAAGACATAAGCGAACAGCATGCGTAAGATATGTGGCAGTCCGGAGAAAAAACCAGTCTGAAATGGAAATGGAAAGGATTCCATCAATGAATGACAATGGCTTTGGAAGTGGGCAAGTTACGTGCCGCTCGTATGTCCCAATCATGAATGACTTTAAAATAGGTCGGTGCCTGTGTCATCACTGTGAATATACTCCAGACTCCACCCCATTGGCCAATGACATTCATCCAGACAGATCTCGACGTTAGTATCGCCAGCCAAGGAGTTTCCAGAGTGTGGCCGCTTTGGATGGTATTTCCCAAAGCGGTTTCAATGTGTGCCAATTCCTTCGAACTGATACGGGGATGCTGAGCTGGCGTATCATAGGCCAGATAGAGCCAAGCCAACCACCACACAGTGCCCACAATGCCAGTGATGTGAAAGACCCACACCCACGACGACCAATGCATAATATAGGCAAATAGTGGATAAGCCAATGCGATTCCCACTGAACTGCCAAAGTAGGCGGTGACAAAGTTACTGCGTTCATTGGGCGGTATCCATTTGGCGGTCATATTATGCATGGCAGGCCACGATAAACCCTGAAATTTTGTAGAATTTATATTGTAAATTACATACATGTGTATGTATAAAGAATACTCATTTGGACCTACTGTCAGTAAACCTTGTAACATCCTTACTACCAACAGGACCTTAAGGTCCATGTACGCAGCCGTTGGTATGAAGAAACATGTCCAACAACTTATGACATTCGACAAGCCGAATATCAATTTTGTGCCATATTTTTTAGCCAATATACCGCCGGGTATTTGTGTCATCCAATGTGTCCAGAAAAATGAACCCAATGCTAAGGCCTGCTGGTGCTCATCCCAAAGAAATCGATTCGTTTCGGATTTGATCTGAAAGTTAATGAAAAGAAAGAAGTATTCAAGCATTACGGCGTTGAAAGTTTCCAGAGTTTTTGGCTAAAATATCCATTAGGGGATTACACCACCCAGAATTTGTTTTCGATTTTTTGTCTGCTCTAAAACTGCTATAGGTATGGTAAAATTCTAAGACGATCTAGCCATATCTGTTTGTCCGTCCGTCTGTCTATTGAAAACACGCTAACCGCCCAACGAAACGAGCTAGGAGTTACAAATTTTCCCTAAGTGTGTCTTATGGTTGTAGATCGGTAGGGATTGAAAATAGGCGAAATCGGCCCAGAGGGAATAAAATTCCCTAACAAGGACTGCAAATATTTAGATTAGTTATGGTAATTTATTGAAAATTTAAAAAAAAACAAGTAAGGAAAGGCTAAAGTCGGGCGGGGCCGACTGTATAATACCCTACACCACTCCCTGCGTATACACCTCGCTTTGATTGCTAAACCCAGGTATTTCATGGGAGCAATTTTATGTAGTTCATATAAATTATGCAGTTACTATAAATTCATCTTTAGTCAAATTTAATGAATATGGTAAATAATAAAGTAATTGATCCAATTTTCCAGCAGATATTCCGAGTAAAGTAAATATAACATGATATGGAAAAATTGATCAAGATCCAATGATAAATACAGATTATACAGCGGTAATAGCATGAATCGGACGGACATTTTAAGGGGGCCTATAACAACTCTTAAGGCCTGTGCTAAAATATGTGCCTGCATAGTTTTCATTCACGGTATGTATTTCTAGTTGAAACATATAATGATCTGCAAAAATTTATGAAGACCCGATGTAAGATGTAGTTTCTAGAGCTTTAATAGTGCAGAATGGGGCCCCATTTGGGTTATTCCAAAGTATGGACATATGGGCATCTCCCAAACAAGTAAGGAAAGGCTAAAGACGGACGGAGCAACTATATGATACACCCCACTTTCTATCTGATTACAATTCAATGCAGTAAAAAAGGAATCGGGAAGGATTTTTGAATCATCTAAATGTATGTGTTTGACAAAAAAGTAAAAAAACGGAAAGGACATTTGTATGGTAGTATATTGAAACCTGGAATGATGTGACCCGCTTTCACCATGTCTGTTTATTGGTGAAATATAATATGTGAAGTTTGGCCAAAATCGGTTAAACATTCGGGAGCAACATTTGTATTGGTGCTATATCTAAATCTGAACCGATCTTACCCACTTTTACCGCAGGCTTTTTTAGTCCGATTATAAAATGTTGTGCCAATTTTAAAGAAAATCGGCTACAATATGTGGTTTCTAGAGTGGGAAAAGTCAAATCGGGAGCGACATTTGTATGGGGGCTATGTCTAAATCTGAACCGATCATACCCAGTTTCTGCATAGGTGTTTTAAGTTACATTATAAGATGTTGTGTAAATTTTAACGAAAAACGCGTACAATATGTGGATTTTAGAGCGGAAAAAGTCAAATCGGGAGCGACATTTGTATGGGGGCTATATCTAAATCTGAACCGATTATACCCACTTTCAGCATAGGTGTTTCTAGTTCGATTATAAAATGTTGTGCCAATTTTAAAGAAAATCGGGAACAATATGCGGGTTTTAAAGCGAAAAAAGTGAAATCGGGGCTATATCTAAATCTGAACCGATCTAACCCGCTTTCGCCACATGTATTTCTAGTTTGATTATAAGGTGTTAAGCCAAATTTGAAGAAAATCGGGTACTATATGTGCTTTATAGGGCGGAAAAAGTTAAATCGGGAGCGACATTTGTATGGGGCCTATATCTAAATCTGACCCGATTTCATCCAAATTCAATACCGATGGTCCTTGAACAAGCTTAGATTGTCAGCAGATGGACAGACGGACGGACGGACAGACAGACATCGTTAAATCGACTCAGCTGGGGATTCTAAGCCGATCGGTATACTTAAAGGTGGGTCTAGCTCAATTATTTCTTGGTGTTACAAACATTTGGCGCGAAAAAAGCTTATAATACCCTAGTCCACGAAGTGGTGTAGGGTATAAAGAGGGCTAAAAATGATACCACCCAAAACGCTGATGAGGAAATCATGAAATTCGGTGTTTACATTCATCTGGCTGTATGGACACAAAATATAAAGGAAATTTTCTAAATTTGTACTTTTAGATGGGAAATGACGCGAAAGGGCATAAAAACAGTTCCAACCAAACGGCTGCAGTTAGAATAGTGAAATTCTGTGTGTGTACTGCTCTGACTGTGTAGACGCGAAAAGTGGAGAGTTCTTTTGACATTCAAACCTTCAGAATATACATGAATGGGATTAAATTTGACACCAATCAAGCGGCTGTAGCTAGAATCGTAATATTTAGTATTTGCACTCGTCTAACTGCGTAGATTATTATTCGTAGGGGGTGAAATGGGACAAAAAGGGATGAAAATAGTACCTATCAAACGGATTTTTCAAAATTCGTACTTTTTGGGGTTAACATGAAAAAAGGGGATACAAATTGCACCAACCAAATGACCGCAGCTAGAGTCACGAAAGTCGGAGTACACATTCCTGTGGTGTTTCCAAATATGTACTTTCAAGGGATACAATGGGAACACAGGGATAAAAGTACGAAAGTCGTTCTTTTAAGGGGGTAAAATATGAAAAAGGGGATAAAAATAGTACCAACTAAAAGGCCGCAGTTAGAATCATGGAATTCGGTGTACACTTTACTCGTACTTTTTTACTTTTACTGCTAAAATTGGTTGAATCATGAAGTTAGGTTATCTTGCACTGTGTACGTGAGAGATAATGGACTTTTTTGACTTAAATTATGATGGAAATACAACCAACTGTAGCACCCACTATCTACCAATATTTATGTTATTTAAGCTTTTTTTGAAGATTGCTGTCTTATAGTTACTTTTTGAATTGACAAACGTATTTGTAGCCTTGACTTATAAGCGTGGTTTAAAGTAATAAAAAAATTATATTTTTATTATTTTGGTTTGGCTTTAATTAAAAAATTTTATATTATTGTTATGTTACTGCACTTCTACGAAAATCGACAGCCTTTGTAGAATGCAAACCATGGAGGAGGGTATATAAAGTTCGGCCCGACAGAATTTATCGCCGTTTTTACTCGTTTTCTTGTCTGTACTCAAACTGTCATATTATTTATTCATTATTGTTTGACAATTCATCATGGAAAGACACACACAGCAACAATGACCTCAATAGGCTCTGCAATAGCTAAATGAAGATTCACTGTTTTCGCACCGAATTATGTTCTTTGGTTCAGAGATTCACGAACTACGGTTACATTCACAAAAATGGACTGTGTGGTGTGATTTTTGGGATGGTAGAATCATAGGTCCATATTCCTTTAAAAATGAGGACAAACAGAACAAAATCGTCAGTAAATGACCTTGATGACGAACTAAAGGGTGGTTAAATTGTAAGGGCTGATGTTGAATGTGAACCTCATCTAAACACTCACTTTGAACCATGGAAAGATACACACTAAACAATTTGTGTTTTATTCAGAATCAACATCGACCCTTAATGTTTAACCACCCTTTATTTGTAATATTGACCCCTTCTAAAATGACGACCATATGTAAATGCCGATACACGTATATTCTTTTTTACCTCCTCTATCTGAATCCCTTGTCAGAACCTTGTTATTTTCCAGTTGAAGTTTAATGTCGAAAATAAAGCAAAATAAAAATAATGCTTGAAAAATTTTCCTTCTAGAGAGTTCCAAGCCACTTGTATGTAGGTAATCGTGAAAACTTACAGGCTGGAACGCAAGGTTATGGTCATAGGATTGGACTGATATCCTATGACCATCTGTTATCTAGAGGGGTAAAAAGTGAAAGCTGGAAATAACGACATAATACACTTACATTTTCATCCTTTGCAATATGTTCCAGGGAGTGTTCACCGGAAGTTGTGCTTTGGTTTTGATTGAACCCATCAATGTCACCGGAAGTAATCCAATCATAGACCTCGGTGGTTTCGTTGTTAAATTTTCCTAATATTTCAAACGATGTTTGGGCGGTTGGCGTTGAAGAGTTGTCGGAGGATTGTAGCTGTTGTGGTGGTGGTCGATTTGGTGGTGCTACCATTTCCACAATTGTTATGTTTAGATTGATGCATACCAGATAGTTTATAGCGAATCCTACAAATACTACATGCCATAGAACTGTGCGTGCTTGCACTAGGGGGATAGAGGTTAATGAGTATTGTCAGATTATGCGGTTATTGAATTAATTCTTACCATCAGTCATATTTGTATTTGAACAAATTGTTCAGTTGCTTGGCTTAAGGTTGCGTTTAGCTAATCCTTGTCAATTGTTGATGGGAGTTTAATTGAAATTGTGAATTTGCAAATGGAAATATGAGCATGTAGGCTAATGTTTGGCTAATGTTTATTTTCCCTTTCTTTCTTTCTCTGCTGATAATGACAAAATTCAACATTTTGGTATTTTTGCAGTCAATAATGTTTTCTGATAATGCCGGATGAAGAATTTTTTGCCGAGGTTGTGGCTATTTTGTACACAATTTCCAATGAAATTCAGAATTTCCATATCACATTAATACTTTTAATTTCCAAAGGATATAGATGTTATAATAACACTGTCCAATAGCATTTTTGGAACAGAGTAGTCCTTTCAAAAAGGATTTTTTTCGATTTTCTCGAAAAAGGGTCTAATTGGCCCATACAGAGAGGAGCTAGATAGTAGAGTTCTTCCACAAAAATAATCCTCATAAAATTCCACAATATAGTTCTGACAATAAGAATCCTCTCAGAAGTTAACTGACAACGATTTACTCACTAAGTATAATGCTCCCTTCGACCAAAAAATGAAAACTTTGATTCACTGTAAACAGAAACTCAGACCAGCTGGTCTATAAGTTTATTCTACAAAAATGGTCCACGCTGAAAGAATTTTCCTTCATAATAATAATAATTACATATTCATTCCAAATACTCTTGCAATGATGATTTTGAAATCGCTTCAAAAATATTATGAAGGAAAATTCTTTCAGTGTAATCAATTTTGGGCTAATTTCTAAAATATATTCGTCTGCGCCATTTTAAAAAATTATATCCTTGGGTCCTTGTCTAATTTTCATTTCTTTACAAAACTCAAAAATGACCAAAAGTTATTGAATTTTGACTGCAAGAATTTAATTTTGGACCACTGTGTGACAAACATCTATCGTAAAAGTGGATCGTTATCGTTGACACGGTTGTCATTATTTAATTTCGTTTTTCATTTTCAAAACTTTAAACCTTCATAACTTCTAAACTGGAGGCTCTACGAACAAAAGGACAATAATCTTTAAACCTTTATAACTTATATATTAGAGGACCTACGAGCAAAAGGACCATAATCTGTGATCACTTTTTTTCGTTTTTCTCTTTCAAAATTTTAAACCTTCATAACTTCTAAACTGGAGGCCCTACTAGCAAAAGGACAATAATCTGTGATCACTTTTTTCGTTTTTCATTTTCAAAACTTTAAACCTTCATAATTTCTAAACTAGACTTTAAACCTTCATAACTTCTAAACTAGAGGCCATACGAGCAAAAGACAATAATCTGAACACTTTTTTCGTTTTTCATTTTCAAAACTTTAAACCTTCATAACTTCTGAACTAGAGGCCCTACAAGCAAAAGGGCAATAATCTGTTAAGTTAGGCCGGGCCGAATCGTATATTCACTCCACTACGGAGTCCATTCCACAGAATTAGTGGCTTAGAAGTGCGGAACAATATTAGGCAATTGTGATGTTTTTTATGCACATTACTATATTTTTTACTATTTCAAACTATAACGCATTCTTATGCGCACTGTTCAAAAAAATAACATTGCTTCATAATCCATCTTTATATATAACAAGTAAAAACGGCTTTAAGTTCGGCCGGTCCGAACTTTATACAATCCTCCACAATGGATTGCATTTCACAGAGGATGCCGATTTTCGTAGAAGTGCAATAATATTACAGGAAAATACATTTTTTATATAGCCAAATCAAAACAAATACAAATATTAAAAAAAATATATAAATAATAATATTTTAATTATTTCAAACCACGCTTTTAAGGCAAGGATACCAATACGTCAATTCAAAAAATAAATATTCATATATTTATATTTTCAAAAAGCTTAAATACCATAGATATTGGTAGATAGTAGGTGCTACAGTTGGTTGTATTTCCATTCTATATTAATTCCAAAAGTAAAAATTTTGAGAATCCATTATCAGACGTACATAGCGCAAAATAACCTAACTTCATGATTCAACCAATTTGTGCCGAAAAAGAAAAAGTACGAATTTGGAAAAAACTTTTTATTTTGCGTGTCTATGCAGTCAGAGGAATGTATACACCGAATTCCATGATTCCAGCTGCGGCCATTTGGTTGGTACAATTTGTACCCCCTTTTTCATTTTTACCCCAAAAAGTACGAATTTCGAAAAATCCGTTTTTTTACGTGTCTACGCAATCAGAGGAATGTATACACCGAATTTCACTATTCTAGATGTGGCCGTTTGGTTGGTACCATTTTTATCCCTCTAATCCCATTTTGCCCCTTAAAAGTACGAATTTGGAAGAAATACTTTTATATTATGTATCTACTCTATTAGAGGAATGTACACTAGGGCGTACCTCAAAAAAAAAGTTCGCCGTACACCTTCGAATATGAAGTATTATTGAAAGGTAGTTTCAAAAATTTTTTTTTATTTTTTTTATGCCGAACGTAGGGGTCGCGCTTTTACATTTTTCTATATAACTTCTGCATTTATAAACGGATTTTAAAGTTTGATACATCGATGTTTTTGTCTCGACGAGGCGATTTTTTTGTCTTTGAAGTCATTGAGCTCAATCACCCCCTTCTGGTACTTACCCATCATATCTCAGTTGCTACTACCCTAATGTACCACTCTAATATCAGAAAATTAAAGCTCGCATAAAATCATGAAACTCTTCCTAAGGAAGTATGTCGATTTTCAAAAAAATCGGCATCGTCGAGACAAAAACATCGATGTATCACACTTTAAAATCCGTTTATAAATGCAGAAGTTATATAGAAAAATGTAAAAGCGCGATCCCTACGTTCGGCATAAAAAAATAAAAAAATTTTTTTGAAACTACCTTTCAATAATACTTCATATTCGAAGGTGTACGGCGAACTTTTTTTTTACTTGTAACCTGGTACGCTCTAATGTACACATCGAATTTCGTGTTTCTAGCTGTTGTCATTTAATATGTACCATTTTTATCCCTTTTTTGCCCCCATTTCATCCCCTACAAATAAGAATAAGAATTTTTCTTCGCATTATGAACAAATACGTAAAATTATGTTAAAAAAATATGAAAACAATAATATAAAAATTTTAATTTTCTTTAAAATCGACAAATACGAAAAGTAGTCAACTTTGGACCGATTTCTAAAATATATCCGATTTCCTGATTTTTAATGTTCTCAAAATAATTATTGGGGCCTTTTTACAGAACTCAAAAATTTCTACTAGAACAAAAGTAATTGAACTTTGGCAGAATTACATATAACCACCATACAAATTTCTCTCCCGATTTGACGGTTTCCACTCTAGAAACCACATATATATTTTGACAGAATTTCTTCAAATTTGGCAAAATACTTTATATTTCAACTACAAACATCTCAGGTGAAAATGATTCAAATCGGTTCAGATTCATATATAGCTCCCATACAAATATCGCTCCTGATTTGACTGTTTCTGCTCTACCTTATATAACAACTAAAATCATATGCGGTGAAAGTAGGTCTGATCGGTTCAGATTTTTATATAGCTCCCGTATAAATTTCGGTTCCGATTTGACGTTTTCCGCTCTCGAAGCCATAAATATTTTGACAGATTTTTTTTTTCAAAATTGTTCTAGAAACATACCTAGTGAAAATGAGTCAGATCGGTTCAGATTAATATATATTTCCATACAAATTTCGATTCCAATTTGATTTATTTACGCTTTAGAAACCATATAATTTAACCGATTTTGAACTAGAAACATCTATAGTGAAAATGGGTTATATCGGTTCAGATTTATATATAGCTTCCCTACAAATGTCGCTGATTTTACTTTTAACAGATTTTTATCAGTACAAGTTATGTTTCACCTGGAAACATACATTGTGAAAGTGGGTATCATCCGTCAAACACAAATTTCAAAATTCTCACTGTTTTGAATTCCGTTGGCGTTGAAATTGAAGGGTATCATATAGTCGGCTCCGCCCGACTTTAGCCTTTCCTTACTTGTTTTTGGTTGCTTAAATCAGAAATCCGACAATTGTATTGAATTTACTTTTTCTCGTTTCGTCCTCTAATCATGCTCTTGAATTTTCCACGTGACGCATCTTCTCTTATTTATTGCCTTTGATCACCACAAATGTTCTATAAACGACAAGAAATTCGAATGGGAGAATTTCTCTCTTTAAATTTTTGAGAATATTTAGGGTATTCACGAAGTGATGTACTTCTCTCTTTTAATTTTTGAGTATATTTAGGGTATTCACGAAGTGATGTACTTATATATGTATGTCATTCTATTGACGTATAAGAATTTGTTTGTGACATTTAGATAAACAATCGTAACTTCAGGAATGCCCTAAATGCTTTTACGTTTCTTTTTAAATTTCTTTTTTAAAACAGAGCACACTGTTCTTAGAAAAAAGTTCAACAATCACTATCGCTATTTTATCACTTTGTTATTTTGATTGTAAATGAAAATGCCTATGCCACAATTATTTGTGTTAGACTTTGCACTTTAATGGGCATGTACAGATTAGATTCTAAGATGATATTCCAATTACAAATTCGAGATGGAGTTTATTTGTATGTACATATGCAGTCAACTTCAACAAACAAAAAAATACCGAAACGTTTAACCGGCCGACCGACCTCCTTCTTGATGTGCTCTGTAACAACGTTAAACGTTAAATGCACCCATGTTGCCGCAGATCCATTCTACGGGTGACTTTGTTTTTTTTTCTTTTTCAAATTATTATTTGTTTGTCCGATAAGGAATGCCGTAAAATTATGTTATCCATAGAGAATGAATGAATGTCACAGTGTTTGTTTTATTGCAATGACAAACAAGCGATTGCTTGGGAGGGCTATAACACCAAGCTACAGAAGTCTCGAGTTAATGCCAATTATTGTTTGATACTCTATTAAATAATGATCAATCAATCGGGGTCTATATTGTTGGTACACTAAACAGATTACTCGCAGGATATGCACAGTAGGCTGGGTCGTCGTCCATACAAATCAAAAGAAATCAAAGTTTGGATTGTTTAATGAGGATTTGCAAAATATTACGTTCCTAGATCAAGCCATCTGTGAGCTGAACGCTCCCGATGATAACCCTATAAATCATGTTTTTCCGGCATAATTTTTTTTGTGTTACATTATTTGCCAAATTTTTTCTGAAATAATAGACCCTTGAAAGCACTTTAAATAAAAATTTTGATTCTTGTCTTAGAGTAGCTTATTGGTCGAATTATAGGACGTTTATAGTAATTTTTGGTTGATTTTCACAGTGACAACTGAAACATATTTCGTATTTGGTGTTAGTATTTTATAAAAAATAAATAGCAGTCAATACCTTTCGAATGATGCCTAAATGATGACCATCGGAATTAAATTGACGCCCCTGCGCTCATTTTTCTAAAAAGAGTTTGAATTTTTTTGCTTTGTAAATTCAGAAAAAAATTTAGGCAAAAATGTATCATAAAAAATTAGACAGGAAAAACATGATTTTTAGAGGTGTTTTCGGGTGCGATTAGCTCACAGATGGCTTGACCCAGAGACGAAATATTTTGCAGATCATCTTGAAAATCATCAATCAAATCATCATTTCTGGGGGGTGATCGCTGCAATTTATTTTCGTGACCCAGCCTAATGTACAGCTGCGGGGGAAAAAATAGCACCATGATCTCTGTGGCTCTTTCTTCAAAATTTTCTGTGTTATGTATATACCGAATTGAAGTTTTAACACATATTTGAGGAAAAAAGGTTGTAACAGATTAAAATTCAAAATCTTTCAGTTCCCAATAAATAGGATTAAAAAAATATATATAGGCAAAATACTGTAAATATTCAAAATTTTGGGCGGTAAGAAAAATAGCACTGTGGCCATAAAATGATATTAGGTGAAAAAATCAGAGCTGTTAAATTTCGATTACGATTATTAATCAATTACATTACTTTTTAAAAAGAATCGTAATGATTATATAATCCACTATTCAACAATTTCTGATTACTAATTGATTACGATTACAAATAATCAGGATTACTTGCGATTACCGTTACCTTTCGGTTTTAGCTGGCAAAAGAACGAGAACAGAAAAAATCAAAACTGACATATATTGAAAAGTCAAAAGTTTTGACAAACAGACTACTGTGAATCTCATACCGATTTCGCGAGAATCAAAAGTAATCACAAAAAATCAAAAGTAATCTAAAATAGTCAAAAGTAATCTTTTAATGAGTTCGACTATCATTTTTGATTACTTTTGATTATTTTTCAGTAATCGAAAGTAATCCTGATTATTTTTTGATTACTTGTAATCGTAATCAATTACTAATCGTATAAAACTGAATGTAATCGTATTGTAATCATTACTTCTACTTTAAAAAAAAAAGTAATCTAATTACTAATGATTACGATTACTAATCATTACTTAACAGCTCTGGAAAAAATTAATACAAAAAACTTCAAGTTTTTAACTAAGACATGAAACTATAAATAACAAATCTTCAATATTAGGTTGTATGCCCTTTGTTGGCAATAACGGCGGTGCAACGTCTCGGCATTGAATTGACGAGATCTTCACATCATTTTTGGATTTTTTTTGCCATAATTCGTTAACAAGAGCCCAGAGTTGTTTATTATTTATTGGTTTTGCACGGACATCAGACACGTCTTTTTTAACGCCAAAGAATTTCATTTGGGTTTAGGTCTAGCGACTATGCGGGCCACATCATTACGCTAACCTCATTGTCAAAAACCATTGTCGTGCTCCATAATACGAAAAACTGATGCTAGAAACACTGTGCTTGATTGTCTTACAAGTAAATTGTGGGTTATATTGGACGTTTGGTGGCCTTCGAACATAGGAAGGAGAACCTTTACCAGCATATAAAACAATTTTTGACTCGCCTGTCAAATCAAAAAGTGCATGTCGGTGCTATTTTTTTTGCCGGCACTGTATGTGTATATGGAGGGTGTTTAATTTTTTTTTATGAAAAATTAAAGGCAAACTTTTTCAGAATTTAGTTGGTCAAATAAAACTCCCCTTAGAGCTTGACTAAAGAACAAAAAATCTGGCAATATTACATCTTTTGCTAATTGTGGTATTTCTTAAATAAAATCTAATGTTTTATAATTTGAAATAATATTAATTAAATATTTGAAAAAAACCTAAAAAATGTTATATATATATATATATATATATATTGGATCGAATTCGCCCATTTTCGATTGCAACCTTCCACACGGTCAGAATTTCGTTCCAGCTACAACTGATTGGTTGGTTCCATTTCTATCCTATTTTTATACGAATTTCGCAACTTCATAAATTTCGCAACTTCATAATATTTCGCGTTCACAGTGAAATGTACTCAACTAAGTCATTTGCTTGGTACCACTTTGAATTTCCTGATTCTAGCTGCAGCCGTTTCATTGCTTCAATTTCCTTATCCATTTTCTCTAAAAATACGAATTTTACAAAATCATGTTGCGATCCGAGGAATGTACACACCGAATTTTATGATTGTAGCTACAGTCAATTGGTCGTCCCCAATTTTATCCCTTTTTGGCCATTTTGGCCTTAAAAGTACGAATAAGGAAAGATCGCTCTATTTTTAGAGTCTAAGTAGCTAGAGCGAAGTATACACCGATTTTCATTATTCTAGCTTCAGCCGTTTGATTAGTACATTGTTTATCCCAATTCTCCCCCTTTCCTCCAAAAAAGTAACATTTTTGAAATTTTTCTTTCAGGGGAATGTACACACCGAATTTTATGATTCTAGTTGCAGCCCTTTGGTCTGTTCCAATTATATCCCTTTTTCCACAGTTTACCCCTTAAAAGTACAAATTACAAAAAGTACAAAATACTTTTAGTTTACCTGTATATGCGATTTGATTTATATATACTATGGGTAGGATAGTGCTGTATGGGAATTTTAGGAGTTCGATTTGGAAATGCTAGAACCCCCTATTTGTGAGGTTCGGAAAAAAATTCATGAGTCAAAAAATGGGGATGGTGCGGTGAGCGTAAGATGTAGCTCAGCGGGGTCAAAGGTGAAGGAAAAGGGGTAAAAATACACAAATAGCCCCAAAAATGCCTCAGAGTCGTCCCGAGAGGGGTAAATAAGTAAGACCGACCCCCATTAATTTTCCCTCCCCAACATTTTTTTCGAACACACATACCCCCTATCACCACTCTTTAAAGGGGGAGTGCTCCCACACAAAAATTATTTTAATATCCTCCACCTCCAGGATGGGGGTATACTAACTTTGTCATTCCCTTTGTAACACCTTGAAATACCCTACCCTATAAAGTACATATATATTTTTGATCGTCATAAAATTCTAAGACGATCTAGCCATGTCCATCCGTCCGTCTGTTGAAAGCACGCTAGCATCTAAATCAAAGGAGCTAGGAGGTACTAATTTTGCACAAATACGTCTTATAGTCGTAGATCGATTGGGAATGAAACTGGGCGAAATCGGCCCAAACGGAAAAATATTTCCCTCACAAGAACTGAAAAAACCCATAATAACCTCTATTATTTAAGCATATTTTTTCAATATGTCTTCTTTTGCATACTTACTTCCCCCGATAAAAAAAACGTACTCCATAAAACGATTTTTATTAGTAGGGGGTGAAATGGGGCAAAAGGGGATAAAAATGGTACACATCAAACGACAACAACTGGAAACACCAAATTCTCTGTGTACATTCATCTACTTGAGTAGATAAACAATATGAAACTATGTTTTCCATATTTGAACTTTTAAGGGATAAAATGAGAATAGAGGGATAAAAATGGTACCAAGCAAACGGCTGCATCTAGAATAATGAAATTCGGTGTATACATTCCTCTGAATGCGTAGACACGTAAAATAGAAGGATTTTTCGAAATTCGTACTTTTTGGGGATGAAATTGAAAAAAGGGAATAAAAATAGTACCAACCAAATTAGCGCAGCTAGAGTCATGAAATTCGGAGTATACATTCCTCTGACTGCGTAGACACGAAAAATAAAAGGTTTTTTCTAAATTTGTACTTTCAAGGGATACAATGGCAACATGGAATAAAAATAGTACCAACTAAACGAATACAGCTAGAATGATGAAATTTGGGGTGTACATCCTCCTAATGCGTAGACACGTAAAATAATGAGATTTTATATAGTCGTACTCTTGAGGGGGTAAAATAAATCTAAGAATATTTATTTTTTTGAGTTGACATGAAGTAATATATACATATATATACTAGCTATTGTTGATTATATACTGTAGTTATACCCTTTTTGCACCATTTCATCCCCTTGAAGAACAGTGCGCGATCACACTATAAAAGGATTAAACTAACCAAATATCAAGTAAATAGAAAAAACTGCTGTTATGGACAATCGCTGATACAAATTGCAGACTTTTTTCTCCAAGTGTATGTTAAATTAAGATATTGCCACACCTCTTCTTGTAGTCGAAAACATTTGCAGTTTTTTTGGGTAATTTTTATTTTTTTTGGGCAATTTTTCATTTGGTATTTTTTGTAGCCCCCTGATATACAGTTTTAAAATGTAGGTCTGCCGTTTATTTTCTCTGATAGAAGTTTATAACTTAAGTGAGCAAATTTTATCATAGATAATATATACAGGCTGAATAAATATACAGGTGACATAGTGTTAGTGTTTGAGATTATTATGCATTTGTGAGTTTATTTGAAATACGCTAAATGTGGCGAAGCAGATCCATCTATATGATAATGGCAATAAGTGCAGTGTGAAACTTTTAACAATATTTGCATCCAGCAGAGAGTGTGTATACACACTCAGAAAAAAGTATGCCACGGATTAAGTAAATATGTACTAAAACTGAAGAAAATTTAACTTCGTATAGCGCAAAGGCAATAATTTCTCACATCAAGTACAAACTTTTCCTTAAAAATAAGACATGATTTGAACTTGATTCCAGTTCAACTTTTCCCCAAAGCAATTAAAATTTACTCAAACTGAGGAACATTTTTCTTCAAATCAAGTAAATCTTTACTTAATCTGAGGAAAATTTTCAAATCAAGTAAATTTATACTCAAACTGAGGAACATTTTTCTTCAAATCAAGTAAATCTTTACTTAATCTGAGGAAAATGTTTAAGAAATTTTACTCAAATCAAGTAAATTTATACTCAGACTGAGGAAAATATTCCGACTTTTTTCCTCAATCCAAGTAAATTGTTGCTCAAACCAAGTAAATTTGTAGTCATGCCAAGTAAATTTATACTCAATCTGAGGAAAATTTTCGGAATTTTTTCCTTAAATCAAGTAAATTTGTACTCAGCCTGAATAAAATTTTGCTTAAACCAAGTAAATTTGTATTCAGCCTGATTACGCCTGACTTCGCTTCAGAGTATGCAACACTTATATGAAAAATGACAACATGGTGTAGTTCTCAAACGTTTCATTTTACTTATACCATAAAGAATTGAGATATTTCACCATGATTGCTGCGGAAGCTAGGTAGGCGCCTCCTCAGTGATTGTTTAGAGTAATATTTGAAGTACTTATACTTATGAAGAAAGTCTAGGCTAACGAACGAGAATTCTTCTTAGACTACTATTCATGTATTTTTCTGAACACTCTGAAGTATTTTTTATAAATTCATTTATATTTGAATGTATGAGGAACATGGCATACATTTTATTACATTTATTTACTTTATTCGAAGTAATAAACACATTTTTAAGTAAAACAAGTAAGGAAAGGCTAAAGTCGGGCGGGGCCGACTCTATGATACACTCCACTTTCTATCCGAATACAATTTAATTCGGTGAAAACGTGAAGGATTTTTGTATCCTGTAAATGTATGTGTTTGACAAAAAATGTTAAATCGGAAAGGACATTTGTATGGGGGTATATTGAAATCTGGAACGAAATAGGTGAAAAATAATATGTATAGTTGGCCAAAATGGGTTGAACATTTGGGAGCAACATTTGTATTTGGGCTATATCTAAATCTGAACCGATCTTACCCTCTTTCACCATAGGTTTTTTACTTGGATTATAAGCTGTTGTGCCAAATTTAAAGAAAATCGATTACAATATGTGGTTTCTAAAGCGGTCAAATCGGGAGCGACATTTGTATGGGGGCTATATCTAAATCTGAATCGATCTTACCGACTTTCTGCATAGGTGTTTCTAGTGGAAATATAAGATGTTTTACCAAATCTGAAGACAATCTGATACATTATGTGGTCTCTAGAGCGGAAAAAGTCAAATCGGGAGAGAAATTTGTATGGGAGCTATATATAAATCTGAACCGATCTAACACATTTTTACCACAGGTGTTTCTAGTTACAATATGAGATGTTTTGCCAATTTTAAAGAAAATCTGTTGTAATATGTGGTATCTAGAGTGAAAAGAGTCAAATCGGGAGTGAAATTCGTATGGGGGCATATCTAAATCTGAACCGATTTTCTTCAAATTAAATAGCGTTCGTCCTTATCCCGAAAAACGTCGTTGTGCAAAGTTTCATTTGGTTCTGTCTACAATTGCGACCTGTATCGTGATTACAAGAATAGATGGACGGACGGACGGACGGACAGACGGACATTGCTAAATCGACTCAGAAAGTGATTCTAAGACGATCGGTATAATTAACAATGGGTCTATCTCGTTTCCTTTTGGGTGTTACAAACAAATGCACAAAGACATAATACTCTCGTGGAGTGTATAAACATCCTAAATGGAATTTTTCCATACAAAAAAATTCTGCATTATTTTCTTTCTTAAATGCTAGCAAATTTTCTTCCGCACAAGTATGAATATACTTAATTGTAAGAAGTTTTTACTAGAGTATTGAGTATATGTACTATTTTTTCTGGCTTTGAAATAAGGAAAGTGTACTCATATCTATTTAATTTTCCATCTAGTATGGAAATTTTACCTAAACTGGAGTAAAATTGTTAAACTAAACCGACCAAATGCAGTTGCAATCCCAACCGATCTACGACTATAAGACGCATTTATGGTTTTTGGTTTTCAAAATGTTTACATAACCGGTGAAACCGGTTTTTAATATAGGCGAAAATATATTCTTTTATATTACTTTTAAACTTCGTTGATCTTATTGCATAAATAGTAATATTAAATAGTTGTAAGTACATACAATACACTAAAAATTTTTTAAACATTTTATGTTTAAATTTAAACATCAGATGTGTAAAATTAAACATGGAAATGTTTAAAATTCAACTCTGGATATGTTGAAATTTAAACATTGGAAACGTTTGATGTTTAAATATATATATATATATAAGGTTAAATTTTAGTGTAATATTAAACATTTGTATGTTGAAAATTCTGCATTTAATATGTAAATTTAAACATAGAATGATTATTACTACATCATTGAATGATTAAATGTACTTTTTTAATTTGTACGATATATTCAAATTTAAAAGGATAAACCTATTTTGTATATACTCCACGAGAGTATTATGTCTTTGTGCATTTGTTTGTAACATCCGAAAGGAAGGGAGATAGACCCATTGTTAATTATACCGATCGACTTAGAATCACTTTTTGAATCGATTTAGCAATGTCCGTCTGTCTGTCTGTCCGTCCGTCCGTCCATCTATTCTTGTAATCACGATACAGGTCGCAATTGTAGACAGAACCAAATGAAACTTTGCACAACGACGTTTTTCGGGATAAGGACGAACGCTATTTAATTTGAAGAAAATCGGTTCAGATTTAGATATAGCCCTTATACGAATTTCACTCCCGATTTGACTCTTTTCACTCTAGATACCACATATTACAACAGATTTTCTTTAAAATTGGCAAAACATCTTATATTGTAACTAGAAACACCTGTGGTAAAAATGTGTTAGATCGGTTCAGATTTATATATAGCTCCCATGCAAATTTCTCTCTCGATTTGACTTTTTCCGCTCTAGAGACCACATAATGTATCATATTGTCTTCAGATTTGGTAAAACATCTTATATTTCCACTAGAAACACCCATGGTGAATATCGGTCAGATCGGTTCAGACTTATATATAGCTCCCATACAAATTTCGCTCCCGATTTGACTTTTTCCGCTCTAGAAACCACATAATGTATCAGATTGTCTTCAGATTTGGTAAAACATCTTATATTTCCACTAGAAACACCCATGGTGAATATCGGTCAGATCGGTTCAGATTTATATATAGCTCCCATACAAATTTCGCTCCCGATTTGACCTTTTCCGCTCTAGAAACCACATAATGTATCAGATTGTCTTCAGATTTGGTAAAACATCTTATATTTCCACTAGAAACACTCATGGTGAATATCGGTCAGATCGGTTCAGATTTATATATAGCTCCCATACAAATTTCGCTCCCGATTTGACTTTTTCCGCTCTAGAAACCACATAATGTATCAGATTGTCTTCAGATTTGGCAAAACATTTTATATTTAAACTAAAAACATCTATGGTGAAAATAGGTCAAATCGGTTCAGATTTAGATATAGCCCCCATACAAATGTCGTTCCCGATTTGACATTTTCCTCTGTAGAAACCACATATTGTACTCGATTTTCTTTAAATTTGGCACAACATCTTATAATCTTACTAGAAACACCTATGCAGAAATTGGGTAAGATCGGTTCAGATTTAGATATAGCGCAAATACAAATATTGCTCCCAAATGTTTAACCGGTTTTGGCCAAACTATACATATTATATTTCACCAATTTCGTTCCAGATTTCAATATACTCCCATACAAATGTCCTTTCCGATTTAACATTTTTTGTCAAACACATACATTTACAGGATACAAAAAACCTTCCCGTTTTCACTTTTTCACCGAATTGAATTGTATTCGGATTGAAAGTGGAGTGTAAGTGGTTCGGATTGAAAGTGGTTGGTTTTCAAAATGTTTACATAACCGGCGAAACCGGCTTTTAATATAGGCGAAAATATATTCTTTTATATTAATTTTAAACTTCGTTGATCTTATTGAATAAATAGTAATATTAAATACAATACACTAAACATTTTTAGTCGCGATATTAAACACACAATTATAACGCAACATTTTATGTTTAAATTTAAACATCAGATGTGTAAAATTAAACATTAAAATGTTTAAAATTCAACTCTGGATATGTTGAAATTTAAACATTGGAAACGTTTGATGTTTAAATATATATATAAAAGGTTAAATTTTAGTGTAATATTAAACATTTGTATGTTGAAAATTCTGCATTAAACATAGAATGATTATTATTACATCATTGAATGAGTAAATGTACTTTTTCAATGTGTACGATATCTTCAAATTTAAAAGGATAAACCGATTTTTTTTCGTTTAAATTATATATGTTTGTTCTTTATACGTTATATAAAACAAGTAAGGAAAGACTAAAGTCGGGCGTGGCCGACTCTATGATACACTCCACCTTCAATCCGAATACAATTTAATTCGGCGAAAAAGTGAAAACGGGAAGGATTTTTGAATCCTGTAAATGTATGTGTTTGACAAAAAATGTTAAATCGGAAAGGACATTTGTATGGGGGTATATTGAAATCTGGAACGAAATAGGTGATATAAAATATGTATAGTTTGGCTAAAATCGGTTAAACATTTGGGAGAAACATTTGTATTGGGGCTATATCTAAATCTGAACCGATCTTACACACTTTCACCATAGGTGTTTTTAGGTTGATTATAAAATGTTGTGCCAATTTTAAAGAAAATATATGATTTCTAGAGCGGCAAAAGTCAAATCGGGAGCGACATTTGTATGGGGGCTATATCTAAATCTGAAGCAACCTAGTCCACTTTAGCCACACGTGTTTCTAGTTGGATTATAAGATGTTGTGCCAAATTTAAAGAAAATCGGGTACAATATGTCCTTTCTAGAGCGGAAAATGTCAAATCGGGAGCGACATTTGTATGGGGGCTATATCTAAATCTGAACCGATCTTACCTAATTTCTGCATATGTGTTTATAGTTGGATTATAAGATGTTGTGAAAAATTTAAAGAAAATCGGGTACAATATGTCGTTTCTAGAGCGGAAAATGTCAAATCGGGAGCGACATTTGTATGGGGGCTATATCTAAATCTGAACCGAACTTACCCAATTTTTGCATACGTGTTTCTAGTTGGATTCTAAGATGTTCTGCCAAATTTAAAGAAAATCGGGTACAATATGTCGTTTCTAGAGCGGAAAATATCAAATCGGGACCGACATTTGTATGGGGGCTACATCTAAATCTGAACCGATCTTATACACCTTATGCATAGGTGTTTCTAGTTGAATTATAAGATGTTGTGCCAAATTTAAAAAAAATCGGGTACAATATGTCCTTTCTAGAGCGGAAAATGTCAAATCGGGAGCGACATTTGTATGGAGGCTATATCTAAATCTGAACCGATCTTACCCACTTTCTGTGTAGGTTTTTCTAGTTGGATTATAAGATGTTGTGCCAAATTTAAAGAAAATCGGGTACAATATGTCCTTTCTAGAGCGGAAAATGTCAAATCGGGAGCGACATTTGTATGGGGGCTATATCTAAATCTGAACCGATCTTACCTAATTTCTGCATATGTGTTTATAGTTGGATTATAAGATGTTGTGAAAAATTTAAAGAAAATCGGGTACAATATGTCGTTTCTAGAGCGGAAAATGTCAAATCGGGAGCGACATTTGTATGGGGGCTATATCTAAATCTGAACCGAACTTACCCAATTTTTGCATACGTGTTTCTAGTTGGATTATAAGATGTTCTGCCAAATTTAAAGAAAATCGGGTACAATATGTCGTTTATAGAGCGGAAAATGTCAAATCGGGAGCGACATTTGTATGGGGGCTATATCGAAATCTGGACCGATCTTACCCAATTTTTGCATACGTGTTTCTAGTTGGATTATAAGCTGTTCTGCTAAATTTAAAGAAAATCGGGTACAATATGTCGTTTCTAGAGCGGAAAATGTCAAATCGGGAGCGACATTTGTATGGGGGCTATATCTAAATCTGAACCGATCTTACCTAATTTTTGCATAGGTGTTTCTAGTTGGATTATAAGATGTTGTGCCAATTTTAAAGAAAGTCGGGTACAATATGTGGTTTCTAAAGCGGCCAAAGTGAAATAGGGAGCGACATTTGTATGGGGGCTATATCTAAATCTGAACCGATCTTACCCAGTTTTTGCATACGTGTTTCTAGTTGGATTATATGATGTTCTGCCAAATTTAAAGAAAATCGGGTACAATATGTCGTTTCTAGAGCGGAAAATGTCTAATCGGGAGCGACATTTGTATGGGGGCTATATCTAAATCTGAACCGATTTCCTCCAAATTCAATACCGATGGTCCTTGGCCAGAAAAAAAATTCTGCCAAGTTTCATGACAATCGGGCAACAATTGCGACCTGTAGAGTGCGAACAAGCTTAGATGGACAGCAGACGGACGGACAGACATCGGTAAATCGATTCAGCTGGTGATTCTAAGCCGATCCGTATACTTAAAGGTGGGTCTAGCTCGATTATTTCTTGGTATTACAAACATTTGGCGCGAAACTAACTTATAATACCCTAGACCACGAAGTGGTGTAGGGTATAAAAAGAGTATTTTATTATGATTTTAAAAAATATATAATAACACTGTACGACAATTTTAAACTTTTTCCAAAATTACGGGGTTCTGACAATAAATTCTGAAAGATGAGACTAAAAAAATATACGTATGTCGGCGTTTTGACACATCACATCGGAATTTCATTTTATAGACGATTAAAGTTTCCTAACTCTGGCCTCTTCTTGCAGCATATCGGTGTATAAAACTATGTTTTCTTTACATCTGAGGCATAGGATATGTTGAGCAACTTTGTATATAATGATATGGCGAATATTTTTGTAGAACATAAACATTTTTTGGCTTTATTTTAACAAATTGTAAAAAAACAACCCGAAAAGGGGGAAGGGCGGGGATGAAATGTTCTACAAAAATGTTGGCCATAAACTTTTACTGTATATGTCAGAACACACCAAAACCCAAAAACCAAAACTTAACACAAACGCCAAAGGGTTAATTTTGATATGCTAGAACCCCCTATTTTGTGAGGTTCGGAAAAAAATTCATGAGCCAAAAAATGGGGGTGGTGAGGTGAGTGTAAGTGGGCGCTCATCGGGGTTAAAGGTAAGTGGTAAAAATACTGGAAAAGTCCCAAAACTGCCTCGGAGTTGCCCCAGAGGGGTTAAATATAAGACCGACCCCCATTAATTTTTTCTCCCCAACATTTATTTCGAACACACATACCATCTATACCCACTCGTTAAGGCGCCTCCCATACAAAAAATATTTTATACCTTACACCACTTCGTGGACTAGGGTATTATAAGTTAGTTTCGCGCCAAATGTTTGTAACACCAAGAAATAATCGAGCTAGACCCACCTTTAAGTATACCGATCGGCTTAGAATCACCACCTAAGTCGATTTAACGATGTCTGTCTGTCCGACCGTCTGCTGTCCATCTAAGCTTGTTCGCACTCTACAGGTCGCAATTGTTGTCCGATTGTCAGGAAACTTGGCAGAAGTTATTTTTACTGGCCAAGGACCATCGGTATTGAATTTGGAGGAAATCGGTTCAGATTTAGATATAGCCCCCATACAAATGTCGCTCCCGATTTTACATTTTCCGCTCTAGAAACCACATATTGTACCCGATTTTCTTTAAATTTGGCAGAACATCTTATAATCAAACTAGAAATACCTGTGGCGAAAGCGGGTTAGATCGGTTCAGATTTAGATATAGACCCCCATACAAATGTCGCTCCCGATTTAACTTTTTCCGCTTCAGAAACCACATATTATACCCGATTTTCTTTAAAATTGGCACAACATTTTATAATCGAACTAGAAACACCTATGCTGAAAGTGAGTAAGATCGGTTCAGTTTTAGATTTTCTTTAAATTTGGCACAACATCTTATAACCCAACTAGAAACACTTATGCAGAAAGTGGGTAGGATCGGTTCAGATTTAGATATAGCCCCCATACAAATGTCGCTCCCGATTTGGCATTTCCGCTCTAGAAACGACATATTATACCCGATTTTCTTTAAATTTTTTCACAACATCTTATAATCCAACTAGAAACACTTATACAGAAAGTGGGTAAGATCGGTTCAGATTTAGATATAGCCCCCCTACAAATGTCGCTCCCGATTTGACATTTTCCGCTCTAGAAACGACATATTATACCCGATTTTCTTTAAATTTGGCACAACATCTTATAATCCAACTAGAAACACTCATGCAGAAAGTGGGTTAGATCGGTTCAGATTTTGATATAGCCTCCACACAAATGTCGCTCCCGATTTGACATTTTCCGCTCTAGAAACGACATATTGTACCCGATTTTCTTTAAATTTAGCAGAACATCTTATAATCCAACTAGAAACACGTATGCAAAAATTGGGTAAGATCGGTTCAGAATTAGATATAGCCCCTCCCGATTTCACCTTTTCCGCTTTAGAAACCACATATTGTACCCGATTTTCTTTAAAATTGGCACAACATTTTATAATCGAAATAGAAACATCTATGCTGAAAGTGGGTGTGATCGGTTCAGATTTAGATACAGCCCCCTTACAAATGTCGCTCCCGATTTGACTTTTTCCGCTCTAAAATCCACATATTGTACCCGTTTTTCTTTAAAATTTGCAGAACATCTTATAATCGAACTAGAAACACGTATGCAAAAATTGGGTAAGATTGGTTCAGATTTAGATATAGCCCCCATACATAAGTCGCTCCGGAATATTTAACCGATTTTGGCCAAATTTTACATATTATATTTCACCAATAAACGTTCCAGGTTTCAATATACCCCCATACAAATGTCCTTTCCGATTTAACATTTTTCGTCAAACACATACATTTACAGGATGCAAAAATCCTTCCCGATTTCAATTTTTTACCGAATTGAATTGTAATGTGATAGAAAGTCCGTCCGTCTTTAGCCTTTCCTTACTTGTTTGGGAGATGCCCATATGTCCATACTTTGGTATAACCCAAATGGGGCCCAATCTGATCTATTACAGCTCTAGAAACTACATCGTATCTTCATCAAATTTTGCAGATCATGATATTTTTCAACTAGGAATACCTACCGTGAATGAGAAATATATAGGCCCATGTTTTGGACCAGGCCCAAAATGTTGTTATCGGCCCCCTTTTAAAATGTCGGTCCGATTCATCCTTTCACTACTGTATAATTTGTATTTGTCTGTACAATATACGTTAAATATGACTAAAGATGAATTTATAGTAACTGTATAATTTTTATGAACTACATAAAATTGCTTCCATGAAATACGTGGGTTTAGTAATCAAAGCGAGATACATACGAGGGAGTGGTGTAGGGTATTATATAGTCGGCCCCGCCCGAATTTAGCCTTTCCTTACTTGTTTTTATTTTATTTTTTCCAAAATGAGGCCGGTCAGGCAGTTACCGTGAATGGTCTTAGCAATCGTGAGACGATAACGAACTTTTTATGGCCTGAATTGGAAGATATGGATGTGGACGATATGTGGTTTCAACAGGGCGGTGCCACCTGCCACACAGCTAACGAAACAATGGCTCTTTTGCGCGACAAATGCAATGGCCGTGTTATTTCACGTGGTGGCGATGTCAATTGGCTGCCAAGATCATGTGATTTGCACCGTTGGACTTCTTTCTTTGGGGTTATTTGAAAGAAAAGGTGTACGTCGATAAGCCAGCAACAATTCAAGAGCTAAATAATGAGATAATTCGGCACATTAATGGCATAGAACCTAAATTATGCCTCTGCGCCATCGAAAATTTGGGCCATCTGATGCAGGTGTGCCGCCGAGGTTACGGTGGCCATTTGGTCGATATTTTGTTCCATACATGGTTCAATTATTTACCAATATTATCATAATAAAAAGAAATGACAATAATTTCCTAAATAATTTGTGTTTTATTCAAAATCAACATCGGCCCTTAAAATTCAATCACCCTTTTTTGATATTTATAAATTTGTAATAATTTCTTCTCAATTTCAATGCTGCGATTATCATTTTGATATTTTAATTTCCTAATATCAAATAGTCCTTTCCCCAATAATAATTTGTCTCAATGCCAATTTTCATTTCTGAATTTCAAATTTCATTTCTCAATTTCAAATTGTATTTTCTGAATTACAATTTACATTTCTCAATTGCATCTTGTATTTTCTCAATTTCAACTGGAAATGTAGATTCAAAGATATGTGTTTCAGAAAATATACTATTCTAAACAACAATTAAAATCGGAAGTGAAATTTTTATGCTGGCTATACCTATGTGATCCACTTTCGCCATGTTGACATCTAAACCGTTGTGTCATATTTATACGAAATCGATTGCAACATATCCTTGCTAAATTTAAATCTGACAACAATAACCTCTTGTGATCCGTATATTTGGTCTTACAAAATCCAAATAATGATTCATATGAGACATTACAGAAATGGAGTACATAATCGCATATGAGAAAATATCGTGGTACATAACCTCTCATTTGACACTCACACTTACTTAGAACGGATCGGTTGGTTGTTATAATGGCCACAACAAATCAAATTGGCAACGCCGCCTATCCCGCACACTATTCTGGTCCTAATTAATGATATATTTACACTTTAGCTGTAAGTGCACCTACGCTTTTACATTTCAATGATGACGATAATGTGAGGCGGGCGTGGACACGGAGAGTACGAAAATAAACAGAATTCCGTCTCTAGACCAGACCAGAACCGAACCAAATGAATTATGGAATGTTGATTGCAAACATCGCCAGGGACTGCTGTCGTAGCTCACGGAACAACAGAACGACAGCCGGGCGGGTCGACATTCATACATACTTACACATACATATGTATGTATGTATGTATGTACGATTCGTATGTTGTACTCGTATGTATCGAATAATGAACCGAAATGCCATAAAAAAATCTTAACAATATTGTAAAGACGACAGTAAAAAATGGCAAATAAAGCGAGCAAAAAAGAAAACCAAAGCAGCAGCAGCACAAGAAGAAGAAATCGGAAAACTATGAAAAACATTGTAAATTCGCACAAATTGACGGCAACATACCTTTAATGTTGCACGCATCCCGTACCCCTCCCCGTGCCGGGTGTGTTTGCGCGCGCGCTCGAGTATGTTGACTGTTATTTGTGGTCTGAACTTGATATGCCATAAACGTAAAGGTTTTATGGATGATACCAAACCAAGCCGAACCGCACCGCACCGAATCGCGTCGCATTGGATGGCATTGTGACCAAATGTACTTCTCTGGAGCAACAAATGTAATGAATGTGCTGTAGTTGTCATCATGGTCATCTTTATGGTGGTGCCAAGCCAGGAAACAGAACATACAGCACATGGACGAGGGTCGCGTTCTTCATAAAGTAAACTAAACTGTTTAGGTAGATTATAAAGCCCTCCACCTCCAGGATGGGGGTATACTAACGTTGTCATTCCGTTTGTAATACCTTGAAATATCGACCGGAGACCCTATAAAGTATATATATTCCTGATTATCATAAAATTCTAAGACGATCTAGCCATGACCGTCAGTCCGTCTGTTGAAAGCACGCTAGCATATAAACGAAAGGAGCTAGAGTCGTAGATCGGTTGGGATTCAAACTGGGCAAAATCGACCCAAAGGGAAACATTTTTATCGTACAAGGACTAAAAATACCTATAATAACCCCTAATATTTTAGAGTATTTAAGCTTATTATACCCTCCACCTAAGGATGGGGGTATATTCACTTTGTCATTTCGTTTGTAACACCTTGAAATATTCAACGGAGAACCCATAAAGTATATATATTCTGGGTCTTGACAAAATTCTAAGACGATATAGCCATGTCCGTCTGTCTGTCTGTCCGTCCGTCCATCTATTGTTGTAATCATAGTACAGGTCGCAGTTTAGTCCGATCGTAACAAAATTTGGCACAATTTAGTTTTGCGGTCCAAGGACGAACCCTATTTAATTTAAAGGAAATCGGTTTAGATTTAGATATAGGCTCCATACAGATGTCGCTCCCGATTTGACTTTTTCCGTTCTAGAAACCACAAAATTTACTCGATTTGCTTCAAATTTATAATTAAACTGGAAATATCTATGGTTAATTTGGGCCAGATCGGTTCAGATTTAGATTTAGCTCCCTTACAAATTTCGTTCTCCATTTAACCTTTTGCGCTCTACAGATCACATATTTTAACCAATATTCTTCAAATTTGGCACAGTACCTTATAATTCAACTGGAAACATCTGTGGTGAAAGTTAGTCAGATCGGTTCAGATTTAGATATAGCTCCCATACAAATTTTGCTCCCAATTAAACTTTTCCGTTCTAGAAACCACATATTTTATCAGATTGTTTTAAAATTTGGCAAAATATTTTATGTTTCCACTAGAAACAACCATGATGAAAATAGGTCAGATCGGTTCAGATTTATATATAGCTCCCATACAAATTTCGCTCCCGATTTGACTTTTTCCGCTCTAGAAACTATAAAGGGTGATTTTTTAAGAGCTTGATAACTTTTTTTTTAAAAAAAACGCATAAAATTTGCAAAATCTCATCGGTTCTTTATTTGAAACGTTAGATTGGTCCATGACATTTACTTTTTGAAGATAATTTCATTTAAATGTTGACCGCGGCTGCGCCTCAAGTGGTCCATCCGCTTAGTCCAATTTTGGCATTTCCACGTTTTTGAGTAACAGAGGCCCAATTGCTGCGAACGGCGACGAATCGATAATTGATGGTCATCATTAACATTGGCCGATACAGCTGCGATATTTTCTTCAGTTCGTACTCTACGTAAGCGTCTTGGTGGTTTAATGTCCAACAATGTAAATTTGGTGCGAAATTTAGTCACAATAGCCCGAATAGCCGCTTCAGTGGGTCGATTAAACTGACCATAAAATGGAAGCGTGCGATGAACTTTCTTAACAGAGCACGCATTTTGATAATAAAATTCAATGATTTGCAAGCGTTGCTCGTTAGTAAGTCTATTCATGATGAAATGTCAAAGCATACTGAGAATCTTTCTCTTTGACACCATGTCTGAAATCCCACGTGATCTGTCAAATACTAATGCATGAAAATCCTAACCTCAAAAAAATCACTCTTTATATTGTATCAGATTGTCTTCAGATTTGGCGAAACATCTTATATTTAAACTAGTGAAAATTTAACTGGTGGAAATAGGTCAGATCGGTTCAGATTTATTTATTCATAGCTCCCATTACAATTTCGCTCCCGATTAGACTTTTTCTGCTCTAGAAACCACATATTTTAACAGATCCACTTCAAAATAGGCGAAATATCTTACATTTTGTACTATAAACATCCGTGGTGCAAATGGGTCAAATCGGTTCAGATTTATATAGAGCTCCCACACAAATTTCACTCCCAATTTCACTTTTTGCACTCTATAAACCACATACTTTAACAGACCTTATTCAAATCTTTCAAAATATATTATATTTCATCTAGAAACACCCATGGGTGAAAATGGGTCAGATCGGTTCAGATTTACATATAGCTTTACATATTTTTTCCGCCCAGAAACCACGAATTTTCATCGAATTTCTTAACACGTTATATTTGAACTGGAAAAACTTATTGTGAAAGTTAGTCACTTTATTCCATGTTTGGATATAGCCCCGATACAAATATTATTTTCGATCTGACAAATTGGACCGGGTGATATTAGCCTCTGATTAGGAAACATACAAAAAATCTTCCCGTTTTCACTTTTTTTACCGATTTGAATTGTATTCGGATAGAAAGTGGAGTGTATCATATAGTCGGACCCGCCCGACTTTAGCTTTTCCTTACTCGTTTGAATTGGCTTGAAGTATTATTATTATTAGTAGCCTTGTCTTATAATAAAAATATTATATTTATTTATAAAATATTTTTTTTTTCAATATTTGAATTTGTTTTGGTTTGGCTTTATTGAAAAAATATATATTTTCCTGTAATATTACTGCACTTCTACGGAAATCGACAGCCTCTGTGGAATGCAATCTATGGTGGAGGGTATATAAAGTTCGGCCCGGCTTAACTTAACGCCGTTTTTTCTTGTTATCCATCTGTTCCGATTGTATCCATTGAAAAACGAATTTGGAAAAACCATTCATTTTTCGTGTCTAGACAATCGGAGGAATGTATACACCGAATTTCATGATTCTAACTGCGGCCATTTGGTGGTACAATTTTAATCCCCTTTTCCCATTTTATAGGGTCTCAGGTCGATATTTCAATGTGTTACAAACGAAATGACAAAGTTAGTACATCCCCATCCTGGAGGAGTTATTTATATTCCTTTGGGTCAGTAAAAACTGACTTTTTCCGTAAAAAATCCCAATTTTGAATTTAAGTAAATATTTTCTTAAAAAAAAATTATCCGTAAAAATCTATTTTCAATATCGTTTTCGATTTTAGAAAACCAAAACACACCAGAAAATGTTATAGAACCCACTTTGACGTAATGCCTGCCAACTATGCCGAAATAAATTGATTTTTTTCGGGAGTTTTGAACACTTGGATTTTTATATATTTATTTTAAAAATCTGTAGAAAAAAGTAGAATTTTATGTCAAACATATATATTTTTAAATAAACGCTATGTGGATATAGAGGAATCCGGTGTTTTAAAGCAAGGGAATTTAAAATATATTTATTTAATTCTGAGAATATATTAAAACGCAAATATATAAGCAAGTGAAGTTGAAAGGGTATATTTGGGGATCTTATAATATATGATTTTCGCATTCTCCCCCAACCGAGAAAATTCTAAAGAAATATCATTATCATTTTTTTGTCAAAACTTTTCAGTCTACCCTCGCATAGGCATGTCCACACATAGCCCATCTACTCGTACAATCAACGGTCTTTGAGGCGATGGTCAACGATCGTTTTCGCTTTTCTTTTAAAGGTAATTTGTTGTTAAAGACACTTTCGCAGCGGCAACGAGGAAAAAAACTGGTTGCCCAGTAAATGGCATTCTATGCCGGACTGGCATGGCAAAGCACTGACATCATTCGAAGCAAATTAAAATGCGTACTAAAGGCATAAACCATCGATACCGATTCCGCCACGTCTTCATGGATCTCGACAATCGCTGGCCGGCCGGTCGGCTTTTTGCATTAATTACCATTAATATTTTGATGGAGACACCCTACTAAATCTTTCAAATCTCTTTTAAAATGGACATTGTATGGCAGCGGTAAATGCATCAGCATCATTTATCAACAATTACGTTTGAGTGCGTCGGGCGCAGTGCGCAGTGATCAGCAGGATACGCTGTACGCGGTGATGCCATTGGTTTTCGTAACTGATGATGTTTTTTCCATCAAGTTTGGGTTTCTTTCCTACATCTCGATAATGACTTTTCGATGTGTTTCGTTGTGTTCGGTTGGGGTGAAATCTTTTGGCAACAATCGAAAATATCATCATTATGTACGGACTGGTCATCATCATTCTCTCCCCCTCCCCCTCCTAAAAAAAAATCGTTTGCCAGAGTGATTTTGAATTTGATTAAAAGCCTAAGGCTGACTCCTCTCTCGTCAGCAGTCTTTGTCGTATCCTCACAAGTTACGGATATGCGAGCGATTTATTTGAAAATTAGCATTTTTTGCGGTTTTTGTTGTCGATGCTTGGCTGGGCATGATAACGACAGACCTGACTCACTTGCATCGCATGTTTAAATTTTAGAAAATATTTCCAAAAATAATTTATTTTCTTTAAACTGCAATTAATTATTATTTATTAGCTGTAGTCCAAGCCTCGGCTAGAGCAGACCAACCTATGTTGCGCCAAGGTGTCGCTGTACAGTGGTTCCCAGTATGGTTTATGAATTATACACAAGGAATTGTAGAAGTGCAAGAATTTAGAAGTAAGGAAATTAAAAATAAATTGATTTAGTCATACGTCAAGACGGCATGTATTTCTACAAGAAGGACCATAATTTCTACATTTATCCATACATTTTCTTTTCTTCGATTATCTTATATAGAAATGGATATTTTCCAAAAAAAATAAATTTTAATTAAAATTAAAAAATAATTTAAATTAATTAAAAACTAATTTATGTAGCCACCGTGCCTTTAATTTTATATATAGAAGGGTATTTTATTTTTAAAATGAGAATACATATATTTACGGTACCTTCGCCAAAGGTTGGAAAAAACAACAACAGCCAAATGGTCACCAGGACCACGCTTCCAGGACCATATCCTTTTCATGAAATTTTCCATAACCAAATCGCAAAGTGACTGCTCTATGTCCTCGATAGCCTCACGAATTCTATCTTTGAGGTCTTGAATCGACGCACAGACCCTATCTTTCACGTGGCCCCAAAGGAAGAAGTCGCAAGGTGTTAAATCACAAGATCTCGGTGGCCAATTGTGATCACCTCTTCGAGAGATAATACGGTCCGGAAACTTTTCCCGTATAAGAGTAATGGTTTCATTGCTTGTGTGGCACGTAGCGCCGTCTTGTTGAAAGTAAACGTTGTCCAGATCAATACCATCCAACTCCGACCATAGAAAATCATTAATCATCTCTCGATAGCGCAATACATTCACAGTAACTGTTGATACAACCTTATTTTCGAAAAAGTGAGGTCCAATAACCCCGCCGGACCATAAACCGCTCCAAACAGTCACACGATGAGGATGGAGAGGCTTCTCAACAATAACTCTTGGGTTTTCCGAGCCCCAGATGCGACAATTTTGCTTGTTGACGTAGCCACCGAGGTGGAAATGGGCCTCATCAGTCAAGATGATTTTTCGATGGAATTCCGGAACATTTTCATTTATGAATTTTAATAATTTCAATGCGTTGTTGAGGTGTGTATCGTTCCATTTTATACCCTACACCTCCAGGATGGGGGTATACTAACATTGTCATTCCGTTTGTAACACCTTAAAATATCGACCTGAGACCCTATAAAGTATATACATATATTCTTGATCGTCATAAAATTCTAAGACGATCTAGCCATGTCCGTCCGTCTGTTGAAAGCACGCTAGCTTCTAAACGAAAGGAGCTAGGACGTCCACAAATGCGTCTTATAGTCGTAGATCGGTTGGGATTGAAATGGGGCGAAATCGGCCCAAAGGGAAACATTTTTCCCTCACAAGGACTAAAAATATCCATAATAATCCCTAATTTTTAGCTTATTTAAGCATGTCTGTTTATATTTGCTTGATATTTGGTATGCGCATTCCCCTTATAGCAAAAACGTGCACCATAAAGTGATTCTTATTTGTAGGGGGTGAAATGGGGCAAAAAAGGGATAAAAATGGTACATATTAAATGACAACAGCTAGAAACACGAAATTCGGCGTGTAGATTTCTCTAATTGAGTAGATAGATAATATAAAAGCATTTTTTTTAATTCGTACTTTTAAGGGGTGAAATGGGAATAGAGGATAAAAATGGTACCAACCAAACGGCTGTACCTAGAATAATGAAATTCGGTGTATACATTCCTCTGATTGCATAGACAAGTAAAATACACGGATTTTTCAAAATTCGTACTTTTTGGGATTAAAATGAAAAAAGGGGATAAAAATAGTACCAATCAAATGACCGCAGCAAGAGTCATGAAATTCGGAGTATTCATTCCTCTGACTGTGTATACACGGAAAATAAACTGATTTTTCGAAATTCGTACTTTTTGGGGTCAAAATAGAAAAAGGGGATAAAAATAGTACCGACCAAATGACCGCAACTAGAGTCATGAAATTCGACATATACATTCCTTTGACTACGTAGACATGAAAAATAAAAGGTTTTTTTCCAAATTCGTACTTTCAAGGGATACAATGGGTACGGAGGGATAAAAATGGTACCAACCAAACGGCTACACCTGGAATAATGAAATTCGGTGTATGCATTCCTCTGATTGCGTAGACACTTAAAATAAACAGGTTTTTCGAAATTCGTACTTTTGGTTTTGGTGGTATATGCACTTTGTCATTCCGTTTGTAACACCTTCAAATATTCATCGGAGACTCCATAAAGTATATTTATTCTGGGTCGTGGTAAAATTCTAAGAGATCTAGCCAAAAAAACTAAATACACGGGCGAAATGGGACAAACAGGGATAAAAATGGTACCAATGATACGATAACAGCTGGAAACATGCAATTTGGAATGTACATCGCTCTAATTGCGTAGATACGTAAAACAGAGGAATTCGTACTTTTAAGGGATACAATTGGAAAAGAGGGATAAAAATGGTACCTTCTAAACCGCTGAAGTAGAAATCATGAAATTCAGTGTGTACTTTTATCTGACTGCGAAGATGTGAAATAAACAGAATTTTTTCGAATTGCCGGAAATTGGAGCAAATGGGGATAAAAATGGTACCAACCAAACGGCTGCAGCTATAATAATGAATTGCGGTATGTACACTTCTATTGCTGTGGTGAGAGGGCTTAAGGGAAATTGTTTCTACCTAAGAAGTAGTATTTTCTGGAACGTCTTCCCTAAAGTTTGTCCCACTCTGCAGCATGCAACACATGATGCGCAGCGCAACACTCGTGTGAAGGACTATTTTACTGCACGCAACAAATTTCCAAAATATATTCTGTTTAGGCCCAAGTTCCAATTATACTCGTAGTTCATCAAATCCATCCACGTTGTTGCTGCCGCTCCTGCTTCGAAAGTTATTGAAACACAACAGAAACAAGAACAAGAAAAAGGATTTGAAGGTTATTTAAAAAAAAGTATTTTTGTTGTTAAATTAATGTCTAATCATGGTGTTTGTTATTTATTGCATGTTGTAGGAGTTGGACTCAAAAGTTTTTTGGTCGGCAGCTGCCGAGAATAAAATGTTGAGACTGAATTGATGGACCATGCCGCCATGTATCAGGGATATTGATGAAGTGCCACAGACAGTGTGTGTTTTATTTTCTCTCGGCCAGAGTTGGCCTGAAATTAGTTTGAAACAAAGCAGGCTAATTTATGCAGGCCTTCATTCTTAGAAGACTGGACTGGTTTATTTTTGCATGGTCTCCTAAAGTCACGCAACAACTTTCAACATCTATAAATGTTATACTTGTACATATGTGTGTACATACATACGTACATACCTACCGACATAAAAAAGTAATTGTTAAAACATGTCTTACAATCCCACTAAATACAAACTACTGTCCATGCCAAAGCAAATGGGAGTAAGTAGTCGCCGACATACATACACACATATGTGCTATGTATGTATATCGTTGAGTCTGATCATTCCATAGATTCGTTTAAGAGCTTATTTCCATAGACCAAATCCAGTGGTCTTCAGCGAGAGAAACAAAAAAATAACAACCTTCATCGTTTTTTTTTTCTTCTCAAGACTTGCAAACATGAGAGCAATTAATTTTGTGGCAAGTCACAAAAAAACGCAACCTCAACAGCGGCGACTACGGCTGACAAGATATCTGAGAAAATATTCTTTTTCGCCAACAGTTAGCACAAGTGCCTGAGCCTGAGCAGCCAAACCGCGTTACGAAAATGCTTCATGGATTAAAAGCTCCCCCAATAAAATAAGGGCTGCATGATGAAATGAAGTAACGGTCGGAATGAAACCTGGCCGAAGGACCCCAAGCCGAAAAAAAATATTTTTTGTGTGCAATGAAGCATGCTGATACATAAAACTAACACAAAATATTTTTTATGGATAATTTTTCTTTAAAACTTTAAAATTATTTTAAATTTAGTTTTTTCGTTTGCATTTTTTTGGTCTGTAATCAATATTTGATTTGAACTGGGATATTGTCAAATCAACTGGGATATATACACATACTTACATATGCAACTCAATGAGATGCTTGTAAGATGGCATGTGTGCTTTATTACTTGGTGCGATTTTTTAAACGCAAATTCGGCAAGTGAGTTGTGATTCTCGTTCGTTTGTGAGAATCATCTCCTTATAGAGGCCGGGTTTGATGTTGAAAAGTCGCTGCGAAGCCACTTGAAAAGACTTTTGACATGGTCGAAATCATGATCGTGGTAGTCTGCAGCCAAGTAATAAATGTCACCATGCCATTTGTAAATAAATTTGCATTCTATTAAATATAGAAGCAAAATGGTCTTGAGCCAGGACAATATCCCAGTTCAAATCAAATTATTTTAAATTTATTTATTTATTAAAAATTTAAAAAAAAAATGCCGATTTCCGTAGAAGTGCAGTAATAGGGCTGTTTTTCTTTTAGCTGCGATAGAATTTTGTATGGAGAATTTTAGCCATCGCGGCTAAGTTAAGACTGGATAATTATCCAGTGTTAATTTCCCAGCTAAGTGGTGTCAGCGTTACCGGACTTTATTTTGCCCAATCCGAGATATTATGGAGCTGCCAAATTTATTTTTGCTTTCTTTTTTAGCTGTTTTTGTAACAATTATAGTGAAAAAAAAAATTCTATCATTCCACGTGAATACGTCATACAAATAAGAAGATGGAGAAAAAAATATGAAAAATAAATACAGTTGAACTTCGATTAACCGTGATGCTCGGGACCGGGCTAATCATGGATAACCGAAAATCACGCTTAAAAGAGGTAACATTTTACATGTATAAATTTTATTATTTTTATTTATTTTTGACAAAAAACATGTAAATCAGCGTCTATAAATAACTTATCATATCTCTAGGAATACATACATTTATTTAAAAAAATCTTTTATGGAAGTCTGTCTTATGCTTTTAGCTTTTGATTGTTCTTCCAACAAATGAGTTTGTATGCGATATATTTGCATTTTATCTGGTTGTGAAATACTTGGACAATTAAAGTTTTCTAAAAAACCTAACAAAATACTACTAGCCTCTATTGCCTGAGCCAATGTAGGCGTTTCGTCCGCATTTCCTCCATCTGATTCCTCGGAATTTGAATCAAGTTCATCTTCTTGGCTTTGGGTAACCATGTCTACGATTTCGTCTGCATTGTAGATCTGTTCAGTTGTAAGTTGTTCGTTTTTAATGATTTCATCCAAGTCGTCCACAAACATCGTAGCAGACTCATAATCAGCACACTCCTTTTCTCCCGTAGATTTCAGTCGACGGATTCCATGACTTTTTTTGAATTTATCCAACCAACCAAATGAATAAGTGCACTCTGAATTCATGTTTAACTTCAAATGGAACATTTTTGCCTTTTCGACAATCATTTCGCCTGAAGTTCAGAAGCAAATTTCAGTTTAAGTTCATACAATATCTCGATTTCAGTTAACTTAACTGAAATTGGAGTTCCCTTAAATCTTTCTTGCCGAAACCATTCATATGGTGCGAAATCAACTTTTGGATTTTCGGATGTTTTTAGTGTATATCTGTGTTTAAGGCCAAGCATTGAATCAGTATCGGAGCAAAATTTTAAAATCCAATCTATGTTTTTTATTAAATCGGATACAGTTTGAATGTCAACTCCATATTTTTCAGACAACATTTTAAAAGGTACTTTACGTTTTGAGTATTCATTAATCAGCTCCATTTTTTCTTTAATTGAAAGAACCTTTCTTGCTCTTTTCGCGGATTTAGTTTTTGACGGAGGCATGATGTAAGGAAAACACGTTTTGACAGATCAAATTTCACACTGATGAATGAATATGAAATTTGATATGAAAATTACACTTTCATGAAAAAGGGGAATCACCGAATTTTAATATGAGAGATGTGTGTGTATTATACGAAAAAAAACAAACAAGCAGTCACATGGACATGTGCATCACGGATAATAGAGGTAAATCACGGTTAATAGAGGTAAAAAATCAACCACTCAGCTTCACGGTTAATAGATAATCACGGTTAATAGAGTCACGGTTAATCGAAGTTCAACTGTATATACTTTATAGGGTCGCAGGTCGATATTTCAAGGTGTTACAAACGGAATGATGAAGTTAGTATACCCCCATCCTGGAGGTTGAGGGTATAAAATGTTTAAACAGTCTAAAATATTAGGGGTTATTATGCGTGTCTTTAGTCCTTGTGTGGGAAAAATGTTTCCCTTTGGACCGATTTCGCCCAGTTTCAATCCCAACCGATCTACAACTTTAAGACGCGTTTATGGAAAATTTAGATGCCCTAGCTCCTTTCGTTTAGATGCTAGCGTGCTTTAAATAGAAGGACGGACTGCGTGGCTAGATCGTCTTACAATTTTATGACGATCAAGAATATATAAACTTTATAGGATCTCAGGTCGATATTTTAAGGTGTTACAAACTGAATGACATAGTTAGTATACCCCAATCCTGGAGGGTATAAAAATACTGAAATTAAAATTTTCGTCAAAGGTAAATATTTGTATTCTCATTTTTAAAGTATTGATCCTATCGTACATGCGTTCAACTAGCAGTACCCGCTGCTTCGCAGCCAGTTATTTGTTATTAATTTTATCCGTCACTGCTTTCGGATAGTATTTATTTGATTCAATCTTTTGATGGATATAGAAAAATCAAAAATAGTAATTTGAAAACCACATGTTAGATAGTACTCAGTCAAAGAATTTACTTGTCGAATTGCACTATTTTAGGTGAACACCCTTCGTATGTATAATTTTTATCATTTTCTATCCGATTCCGAACAAAAAATTACATGTTTTTAGATGCAGCCGGTCATTTTATAACTTTTTGCACATCTTTCACAAAAATACACATTTTGAGTGTTCTCGCTTCTCTCATAAAATCCATTACTTTATTTGGTACCACGTTTATCCCTTTTAGTCCCGCATCTTCCTTATAACTACAAATTTTAACATATCCACTTACGTTCCGCGTTTACGTAATTAAAAGATTGTACACCATTTTTATCCCTTTTTATCCCTCGCAACCCTTAAAAGTACAAACTTTGAAAAATCCAATTATAATGATTCTAGCAATTGTTGCAATACTTTAGTTGGCACCATTTTGTATCCCTTTTTGTGCCGTTCAGCCCTTAAAAGTACAAAAATTCATGTATATTGCGCTTCTATATGGTGAGAGGAATTTACATACCCAATTTCATGATTCTAGCTATACTTTAGTTGGTACCATTTTTACACGCCCAATTTCACGACTATAGCTGTAATACTTAAATTGGTACCACTTTTATCCCATTTTGTCCCGCCCCGCGCACCGCTTAAAAATACAAATTTAGAATTATCTAATTTTTCTGCTCTTCTACATGGTCAGAGGAATTTACATACCAAATTTCACGATTCTAGCTGCAATAATTTAGTTTGTAAAATAAAACTACAATAAATAATTTATATTGCGCTTCTATGTGGGGAGAGGAATTTACATTCCAAATTTCATGATTCTATCTGTAATACTTTAGTTGGCACCATTTTTATCCCTTTTTGTCTGCTTGTCCCTTTAAAGTGGACATTTCGAAAAATCCATTTATGTTGCAAGTCTACATTGTGAGAGAAATGCAAATACCGATTTTCACAAATATAGCTGCATAATTTAAATTTGTACCATGTTTATCCCTGTTTGTCTCTTTCCTCACATAAAAGTACAAATTTCGAAAAATCCCTTTTTAGGTCGTCCGCATGGTAAGTGCAAGGCACATACCGAATTTCATTATACACTCCACGAGAGTATTATGTCTTTGTGCATTTGTTTGTAACACCCAAAAGGAAACGAGATAGACCCATTGTTAATTATACCGATCGTCTTAGAATCACTTTCTGAGTCGATTTAGCAATGTCCGTCCGTCTGTCTGTCTGTCTGTCTGTTTGTCTGTCTGTCTGTCCATCTATTCTTGTAATCACGATACAGGTCGCAATTGTAGACAGAACCAAATGAAACTTTGCACAACGATGTTTTTCGGGATAAGGACGAACGCTATTTAATTTGAAGAAAATCGGTTCAGATTTAGATATAGCCCCCATACGAATTTCACTCCCGATTTGACTCTTTTCACTCTAGATTCCACATATTACAGCAGATTTTCTTTAAAATTGGCAAAACATCCTATATTGTAACTAGAAACACCTGTGGTAAAAATGTGTCAGATCGGTTCAGATTTATATATAGCTCCCATACAAATTTCTCTCCCGATTTGACTTTTTCCGCTCTACAGACCACATAATGTATCAGATTGTCTTCAGATTTGGTAAAACATCTTATATTCCCACTAGAAACTCCCATGGTGAATATCGGTCAGATCGGTTCAGATTTATATATAGCTCCCATACAAATTTCGCTCCCGATTTGACTTTTTCCGCTCTAGAAACCACATATTGTATCAGATTGTCTTCAGATTTGGTAAAACATCTTATATTCCCACTAGAAACTCCCATGGTGAATATCGGACAGATCGGTTCAGATTTATATATAGCTCCCATACAAATTTCGCTCCCGATTTGACTTTTTCCGCTCTAGAAACCACATAATGTATCAGATTGTCTTCAGATTTGGTAAAACATCTTATATTTCCACTAGAAACAGCCATGGTGAATATCGGTCAGATCGGTTCAGATTTATATATAGCTCCCATACAAATTTCGCTCCCGATTTGACTTTTTCCGCTCTAGAAACCACATATTGTATCAGATTGTCTTCAGATTTGGCAAAACATCTTATATTTAAACTAAGAACATCTATGGTGAAAATAGGTCAAATCGGTTCAGATTTAGATATAGCCCCCATACAAATGTCGTTCCCGATTTGACTTTTTCCGCTTTGGAAACCACATATTGTATCAGATTGTCTTCAGATTTGGCAAAACATCTTATATTTAAACTAAGAACATCTATGGTGAAAATAGGTCAAATCGGTTCAGATTTAGATATAGCCCCCATACAAATGTCGTTCCCTATTTGACATTTTCCTCTGTAGAAACCATATATTGTATTCGATTTTCTTTAAATTTGGCACAACATCTTATAATCTTACTAGAAACACCTATGCAGAAATTGGGTCAGATCGATTCAGATTTAGATATAGCCCCCATATAAATGTCGCTCCCGATTTGACTTTTTCCGCTTTAAATGCCACATATTCTAATCGATTTTCTTTAAATTTGGCACAACATCTTATAATCTAACTAAGCAAAACTATGGTGAAAGTGGGTAAGATCGGTTCAGATTTAAATATAGCCCAAATTCAAATGTTGCTCCCATAAGTTTAACCGATTTTGGCCAAACTATACATTTTATATTTCACCTATTTCGTTCCAGGTTTCAATATATCCTCATACAAATGTCCTTTCTGATTTAACATTTTTTGCCAAACACATACATTTATAGGATACAAAAAACCTTCCCCTTTTTACTTTTTCACCGAATTGAATTGTATTCGGATTGAAAGTGGAGTGTATCATAGAGTCGGCCCCGCCCGACTTTAGCCTTTCCTTACTGGTTTTATCTACTGCCGTTTAGTCAGGTCGAAGGTTCGATCTTTATACCTTTTTGTCCCATTTTACGTCCGAAAGGTACGAATTTCGTGAAACGCTTTGTAAGTCCGCGTATCCGTCATATTTGTGAACCGTTTGATCCGGGCGCTGATCAATGATAAGCCAGTCAGTAAAGCAACTCTTTTATATATAGATAACAAAATAAAAATTGACTACTGTAAAACTCAAACCACGTACTACTTTGAGCTACGGTAAACGTAGTACTAGTAGAATCTAAATACCCATTCTCATCAAAATAGTAGGGGTTACATTGTCAAAAGTATAGTTTTTGTGGCGCTTTTGATGTAATTGCCTATATTCAATACTAATTTCTAGGCATACGGAGTTGCAGGGTATCATAGTGAATATAGATTAGCCTTCCCTTCATTAGAATAATGAAACGCATTTAAATCCGTACTGGGTATTGGTGAAACCTGAATTATCATAAAATGACCAACAGACATATACCAAGATTTGATGTTTAGTCGGTTTTCCTTTTTGCAACAACCACTTGTTGCCGCTGGTTGGTGTTGCTCTAGAGTTACTGCACAACAACAAAAAAATGTTACACTCTAGGTGTCCACTCCGATGTTTTCAACAAAAATGTTATTTTACATTAAATGTTTTTTTTTTCTGAGCTTCGCTGGTTGCCATTGTTTGCCTCCGTCTCTATCTCTGCTGCCCTGTTGCTGTGGACATTGTTGCATATTCGAAAGAAGCCTCGGGCGGTATGTAATTGAAAAGATTGGTCTCACAGTGTGGAGAAATGTTGTCACTGTTTCGAAAGTATTTAAGTACTCCGGTCGCACCATGAGATCTTTATTTTGGGTCATAACAACCCAAAGCAACCCATCCCCAGCGTAATCATTATGTGCGTTATTGGATTACACCCAAGGAGATGGAGTATTTAGTTTTATTATGAAAATATGGAGATAGGAAATAAGAGGAGATGTTTTATTGACTTATGGAAAGTGTTTGGATATTGTCATTGTCCTGAATTATTAAAGTGTTGATGTTGCAGGATTTTTTGCGAGTTCCTTTCAATTCGTAGCATCAATGAGTCCTTGGCCCACGGAGGCATCAACTTGTAGAATATGTTATTTGTAAATTAATTCTTTATATTCCATCCATAAATAATAGATTAGAATAGATGATAGAATAGTGTGTCGTCATGGTAAGCGCTTTACCATCCAGGCATCCTAGGTTCAACTCCGTGTAAGAAGAATAGACTAATACCTCGTCTATTCTTCTTACACGCTCCTCCTTAAAACTAGCGACATTTATGCCTGGTAAACCTAATCTAATATAGCATAAATGTTCTTACTCTTTTGACGATACATTTTCATCCTTAGTTACTATGAAACGCTATTAGAATGTTTGATCTTCGTTCATGGCCACTTATACTATATACTCCCTGTTTTAAATAAATTGTCGTTTCATTATTATAATATTAAAAAATTTAATTTTACTAGATTCTAGTTCAATTTTCCTCAAACCAATTAAATATTTACTCAAACTGAGGAAAATTCCAGTAAGTTTTTCCTCAAACCAAGTACATTTTTACTAAATCTAAGTAAAATGTTGATGAAATTTTGTTGTAAATTATTCCTAAAACTAAGTAAATTTTTACTAAATTTATGTAAATTTTCTAAAACTAAGCAAATTTTTACTAAATCTTAGTAAAATGTTGCTGAAATTTCCCTAAATCTAAGTTATTTTTTTCGTAAAACCAAGTAAATATTTACTAAATTTAAGTAAATTTTTCCTAAAACTAAGTAAATTTTTACTCAAACCAAGAAAATTTTTACTAAATCTAAGTAAAATTTTGCTAAAATTTTCCTAAAAGTAAGTAAATTTTTGATTTGAACTGGTATATTGTCCTGGCTCACGACCATTTTTCATCTATATTTAATAGAATGCAAATTTATTTACAAATGGCATGGTGACATTTATTACTTGGCTGCAGACTACCACGATCATGATTTCCACACTGTCTAAAGGTTTCGTTCAGGTGGCTTCGCAGTGACTTTTCAACATCAAACTCGGAAATGAGTTTGGAAATGATTCTCACAAACGAACGAGAAGCACATCTCACTTGTCGAATTTGCGTTTAAAAAATCGCACCAAGTAATAAAGTACACTTGCCATTTTACAAGCATCTCATTGAGTTACATATGTAAGTGTGTGTATATGCAGGTATCAGGCCCGTGCGCAGGATTTTCCCCTGGGGGGGGTTTTCATCTCCACTCATAAAAAAAGGTAACCCTATAATGAATTAAAATTAACTAAAATTTAGGAAACCAAGGACATTTTTACTAAATATATGAAGAATTTTGCAGAAATTTTCCTAAATCTAAGTAAATTTTTCCTAAAACCAAGTAATTTTTTACTAAATTTAAGCAAAATTTTCCTGAAACTAAGTAAATTTTTACTAAATCTTAGTAAAATTTTGCTGAAAATTTCCTAAAACTAATTAAAAGTTTACTCAAATCAAGTAAATATTTACTCAAATTGAAGACAATTTTGCTGTTTTGTCCTCAAAACGAGTAAATTTTTACTTAAACTGAGAAATTTTTTTTTATACAAGGAAAAAAGGTAAAATTAAAATAAGTTCAATTAAACTAAAAAATCAAACAAAAAAATAGTTTTGCTTCAGAGTATGACAAACTTATACAAAAAATGACAACATGAAATATTTCTCAAAAGTTTAATGATACCTCTGCCACAAGGAGTTGAGCTATTACTCCATGATTGTTGCGAATGCAAGATAGGCGCCTTCGCAGTGGTTGTTTAGAATAATTCATAAAGTATTTAAGAAATAAGTCTCTGCAAACGAACGAGAATTGCTTCATAGATTAATATTCAAGAATATTTTAAACAATTTCAAATGTTTTTTATAAGTTCATTAATACTTAAATGTATGAAGAACTTGGCAAAAATTTTAGTGAACATTTTAACTTCATTTTTAAGTTAAATTTTCCTAAATGGAATTTTTTCCATGCAAAAAATTTCAGATTTTTTTCTCACTTAAAACCTTGAAAATATTCTTCCACATAAGTTTGAATTTACTCAATTGTAAGAATTTTTTTGTTAGTTCCAAAGAAATGTTTTTAAGTAAATCTACTACCCTTTTTCTAGTAAATGAACTATTTACTATGGCTTTGAAAGAAGGAAACTTTACTCGTACTTACTTAATTTTCTAACTTTTTAGGAAATTTTTACTGGAGCGTTTGGAAACCACTCATATGTTATTGCCAGTAACCTCGAGAAATATTTTGATACATTCGTCCGACAGACATTGTCGGCAAAATTGCATTTCAGTAATCCATCTATCAGTACACTCAAAGGAATATGTCAGTAAAAGAAAGTAGAAAGTCTACTGAAAGAGCAGATTTTCTGCTGTTAAAAAAGAGACAGCAGATTTGTATATGCTGAGATGGTAAACAGCTGTTTGCTGTTTTTAGCAATTATATGATACGCATTTGTCCCAAGCTAATATAAAAGAAACTCGTTTATGAACGCTTATCTATTTTTATATTTTAATTAACAACAGCCAATTTTAGCAGACTGCAAACTCTTTAGCAGTGTGAATGGTGATGTAAGATTGCAGAAAACTGCTGTTATGCCAAAAACAGCTGTATTAGCAGAAAAGTGTCTGCTGATAGGCAGCAAACAATCACTGCTTTTAATAACAGACTTGTTCTCTAAGTGTAGAACTTTTTTTAAATAGTTGCTGGAAATTACATACATACATATCGATGCCTTATATTCATAAGTGGCTATGAACAAAAACATAACTTTTCAGGAGAGCGAAAAAACTAATTTTCTCCTTAATTTAAAGAGAAATTATTAATAATTCTTCTACAGTTTAATCTAAAAATGATTAGCCACTTTTGTATGTTTAAAATTGAGCACTATGAATGTTGAAATAAGAATAAGATTTATTGTAAACTCCATAACTTTTTTCATTAAATCTTGGCAATGTTGTATAGAAAACGCTTTTTCTGTGATGTACACAGCGAATCAAGCGACCAATCCAGCTTCATCCGTCAGATTGGTCGCTTGTAACATATATATAGCCAGTCGCGAAAATCGCTGCAATTGATGAAAAATCCAAAATTCGCCGTTGCAATTTCTTATATTTTAATTTTCTTTATTCATAATTCTGAAACTTTTCATACACAAATATTCCCCATGAAGTCAGCCGGTTTTTCTAAATATACTTTTCATAATTTTTATGCTGCTCCATTGTTGAACTATTTTATTTCTATTATTTTTATGTTCATAGCCACTTATGCAGTCACAAACTAACGTGCGAGAGGATAGCCAAATCAGAAAATTACATGAAAATGGCTTTAGAAAAAAATCTTTTCCAAATTTATATGACAGATGACATCCAAATCTGAGGATAGTTTGGCATCAAAAACTCATTTTCGAGAAAATGGTTCATAACCACTTTTGAATATAAGACCTCGATATATTTTATTTATTTATTTATTTTGAATTACAATACAAAGTAAATTTATATTCTAATTTTGGGTCCAGGGATTGAGCCGGGGTGACTAAGACCATTGTAGCTAGTTATTGCAGCGACAGACCAGAGCATCTGGTGGGAGTCGAACCCACGACCCACACGGTGATAGCCGAGCACGCTACCAACTCGACTACCGGGGCGCTCCAAGCCCTCGATATATATTTTGAAGAAATATTACACAAAAAACGATCAAATTCCTCGGCGATAAAGCCTTCAGTCCCGCATTTTTCTATGATAAATGCAGAAAATTGGATATGCTTTTTGGGTCTAAATAGGATGTCTAAAGAGTTTTGGGGGTTTTAATTTATATAGGACATGAGTAACATGATGTTTACTCAAAATCTTTATACGCATATTCCGATTAAATAAAAAATATTTGAAAATTTTTCTTCATTGTTATAATCTTAAATATGTATAAATTCGAATAACAAATACAGTTTTTTGTATTCGATGCGAGAAGAAACAACTAGAAATTTTTATTACAAAAAACCAAATAATTGGTATTTTAGATTTTCGTTTTCCTACGTATATACAAGTTACTGAATTTGTTGTTTCTCTTTTGAATAATACTTGTTACATATGTACAATATACTACAATACTAACTCTGAAAAATATTTTACATAAGTGATAAATATAACAAAAGTTTTAGTAAGTTAAAGCTCATTTCTTATTGTTTCGCAACTTTAAAGTAGATTTTAAAATAGAGACCTACACGCAGAAAAAAAATGCATTTCGTAGAAACGAAATTTTAAACACATGGACGTCGTTTTTGAGTTTCTTTTGTGGGAAAAATTGGTTTGTTTGCGGTAAAGTTATTGTAAATGAACAAAGACAAATGAGTTTATGTATATCAAAAAGATTTCTTCGTTTGTCGAAATGGGTTTGTATTGTAATTGCAAACTCCCAAAACATTGGAAGTAACAGAAACCGTTGTTGTTGCTTCTGTGATGAAAATAGGACACATCGGCCCAGATTTAGATACAGCTCCATAAAATGTCCAATCGCAAATGTTACATCTTAGCGCTCTACAAGCATTAAGCAAATTATTTGCTTTTATTAAGAATATTTTAGATTTCATTATGATATCATAGTGATTCTTATCAACACTTTTTTAAAATTACATAACGATTTTGTTATTAAATTTCCAAACTTTTATTGCAGTACACAATTAAAAGTTCATAAGATATAGCTTTAGTCGAATGTCAAGAAGTGGTATCGGTTAATAAAAATGAAAATTTTCCGAACAATTTGGTGTCCATTAGGGAAATTAGCACTACACAATCTTGAAATTGCCACAATTCGTTTAGTTTGTTTTTCATAACCTTTGTCCGAAATTCAGAATGTGTCCACGATTTTTTATATAATTTTGGTGTTTTCATGATTTTAATGCAAATTACCATTTCAGACGAGTTATTTAAAAAATACCTTAAAATTCTATATTTTATTGCTTCAGAAAGTCTAGAAGGGTTTAAAATGTATATGACGAAACCTCTCTGGGAGGGTTTGCACCCCCAAAACCCCCCCCCCCCTTCGCACGGCCCTGGCAGGTATAGTTACCCAGCAATACTTCTGCCGTGCCAACGTTCATTTGTTTTAGTTTTTTCGTTTGTATTTTTTGGTCTGTAATCAATATTTGATTTGAAATGAGGTATTGTCCTGGCTCAAGACCATTTTGCATCTATATTTAAAAAAAAACAAGTAAGGAAAGGCTAAAGTCTGGCGGGACCGACTATATGATACCCTACCCCACTCCCTGCTTATATACCTTTGATTACTAAACCCAGGTGTTTATGGGGGCGATAAATTATGCAGCTTTAGCCAAATATAACGAATATGGCAAAATTGATTGGCTGTAATAAGTTGAATCTGAAGAGTTATGTATACAAATCAGAAACTGATAAAGAGCGGTGGTAATTTCTTTGCGTAATACTCCACTTTTGCTGTAAGTATTCCTAACCGAAATATAAGCTGATATAGAAAGTACGTCTAAAATCGGGATCCATGGTACTTCATCAGTAAGTGTTCCTATGTGAAATAATCCATGATCTGGAAAATTTAATCCAGGATATGAAGGATTTGTATTTGGACCCATATGGTCCAATTTTCGTGTATTTATTCCGAGAGTAAATATAATATGATTCGGAAAATTTGACCCAGATCCAGAAATATAATATAATCTAAAAAATTTGATAAACTTCCGATGTAAACTGTGGGTCCTGGAGGTGTAATAATTAAAATGGTGGCCCTTTTGTAAGGGCGCTACATTTAAAAGTTGGCCCTAACAGATCACTTCCAAAGTAGGTATTCTTTATTGAAATATAAAATGATCTGCAAAATTGTATCATGATCCAATCTAAGATGTGCGTTCTAGAGCGATAATTGAGTGAACTGGGGGCCCATTTGTATGGGGGATATACCAAAACATTGACATATATAGCTTGCTTTCAAAATAAGTGTTTCTAGTATAAATGTAACATTGTGTGGGAAATTTGATAACGATCCGATGTAAAATGTGCATTTTAGAGCAGTATTATTGTAAATCGGAGGTACATTTGTATGGGAGCTATATCAGACCATGGACCCATGTGGTCCACTTTCACGTTAAATGTTTCTAGTTCAAATATAACGCGATCCTGAAAATTTTGTCATGATCCCATTAAAAATGTGTATTCTAGAGCAGTAATAGTGTAAATTATAAGGATATTTGTATGGAGGCTATATCTAAATCTGAACCGATTTCCTCCAAATTCAATACCAATTTTGGTCCAAACCAAAAAATAACTTCTGCCAAATTTCACGACAATCGGACCACACTTACGAACAAGCTTAGATGGACAGCATACGGACAGACAGACATCGTTAAATCGATTCTAAGCCGATCCGTATACTTAAAGGTGGGTCTTGCTCGATCATTTCTAGTTGTTACAAACATTTATCTAAACAAATAGTTTTGTTTCAGAGTATACAAAATTGATACAAAAAATGACAACATGTAATATTTCTCAAAAGTTTCATGACACCTCTGCCATAAAGAGTTGATCTATTACTCCATGCTGCGAAGACAAGAGATGCTCCTTCGCAGTGGTTATTTAGATTAGTGGTTGAAGTATTTAAGAAATAAGTCTCTGCAAATATATTAACTCAAGTTTAGGAAATAACTCATTTTTAAGTTAAAATTTCCTAAATGGATTTTTTTCCATATAAAAATTGGAAATATTTTTCCACACAAGTATGAATTTACTCAATTGTGGACATTTTTTTATTAGATCCAAAGAAATGTACTACCCTATTTCTAGTAAATGAACTATTTACTCATATTTAGTTAATTTTCCAACCTTTTAGGAATTTTTTTCTGAACTGATGTAAAATTCTTGAACTAAATTGTAGCATGGATTTGACTCAGATTTAGGAATGCTAGTTTTCTGAGTGTGTGTGTAGAGATGGGCGCTACTCACGTGATCGTGAGTAAACTTTATTTTACTCACTTGAGCATGAGGAACGAAAAAATGTTTCTGCGTGAGTATTCTGCGTGAATCACGTGATTTTTTCGTGTGTCGCACATATGTGTTAATTCAATTATTTTTATTATGTTTTGTTTAAAACTGTGAAATTTTCCATTCAAAGTAAAAGTCATATAGCGTCATCCGTGTTGTTGGTACCTTTTTTATCGCCTTTTCCCTTTAAAAGTACAAATTTCGAAAACTTCCTTCATTTTGCGATTCTAATCATTTTGAGGGATGTACACACCGAATTTTATGGTATCAGCTCCATCCATTTTATTGGTACTATTTTTATCCCTTTTTACCCGATTTCACACACAAAAAGTGCGAATTTTGAAAAATATTTTCTTGGGCGCATTGAAGCTATAAGAGGAATTTTTTACCAAATTTCAAGATTCTAGTCCCAGCCGTTTGGTCATTGCGGTGGTACAATTTGTATCCCTCTTTAACCCATTTTACCCCTTAAAAGTACGAATTCAAATCTGATCTCTTCGCTGTAAGAGAAATGTACATACCAAATTTCATGATTCTAGCTTCAGTCATGTTGTTGGTACAATTTTTGTCCCATTTGACCCCCCCCCAAAGGTACGAATTTTGCAAATGAAATTTTTTGGGATGTCTTCATGCTACAAGAGGAATGCCCATAACAAATTTCAAGATTCTAGGCCCAGCCGTTTGGTCATTGCATTGGTACCATTTTTATCCCTTTTTACCCCTTAAAAGTACGAATTTCGAAAAATCCCGTCTTATCACACCTCTACACTGTAAGAGAAATGTACACGCCAAATTTCATGATTCTAGCTCTAGCCGTTTGGTCTGGGGAGTGATCAGTGATCAGTATATAGATTGATTTGATGATATTTAAAGATAATTTTGTGGATTTTTCAATACCAAATTTTGCATCTATAGTTTTGGAATATGCATTCCCTTCGATTTTGATGCAATTTCTTAATAAATCAAAGTTATACATGGGACCAAAGTTTTTTGTGGAAAGACAAAAAATTTGGTTCAAGATTATTTAATTAGAGAACGCGATCTTGGTACCGCCAGAAAGGTTGTCACCTCCAACTCACCCTAATATACCACATACATGTACACCCATCTGGATGTACTGCAACCAAACTAAACAAGAGTATCTACGAACTGTGATTAGCGGCACGGCCAACAAGTGGATGTCTCCCAGTACAACCATGTTCATAGATAAACTGCGGGGATAGCTATTAAAGCACATCACGTAATTTTATGCATTTGCCAAGTATGAATTAACCCAATCACTTTGGCTATAATCTTCTCCATTTACTCTACAAAAAGACAACAAAAAAAACACAAAAAGAAACAAGGCACAAGGCAAAAAAAAAAACGCCAAAATCAAGTGGATGGGAGGAAAAGGAGCAGCAGCCGACACCGCCGCGACAACAGCAAGTGCAAAATGCATCTTGAGTGGCAGCAACTTTGATACCGTCGTGGCGGTGGCTGTTGGCTAGTGGTGGTGTATCGTGCTGCCGAAGAATTTGTTGTTATCCCAGCACCGCTGGTGGGCATGTTCAGCATTTTAATTGACACAAAAACGGATAAAGTGCTGTTCGCAGACCAAGAAGTAAATGTGCTGCTGCAGCAGTGCCCCCAGTGTACCGCTGCCCGATCCGTCATTAAAAACATGAAACAAAAATCGCACCACTTCCAAATGAGGGAGAGAGAGAGCACGGGGACTGGTGGACATGGCCAAGAGATAGAAGAACACCTGTATGCCACATTTATGAACGAGTTAAATGCTACCATGGGATGCTCTACACATGACATATAATGTAGGGTAAAAATTACCCATTGTAAGACCAATAACACTATGCAACAAAATAGAAATTTTTTTATGTACATTGTGGCATGCTGTTGAATAAAATCGATTTTTGTTTTATTTTTTTTACTAAAATTAAAATTGTTGGTCGTAGGTACCATTAATATTTGTACTCTCATTTTGGATATATTGGCCCGATCGCACCCGCTTATATATTAAATTAAAGGTATTCATGATGACTACAATTGTTGCAAATTACACTTTCACATAGAAACAGTGGTTTAGGAACGGCCTCTAAAGATTTGGGAAAAAGTCTTTTTTTTCGAAAAATCTATTTTTGCTGGCACGAAAAAAATCTTAAAAAATAGAAAAAAGTTGAAAAAAAAACTATTTTGTTTTATTTATACATTTTTTAAATCTTAAAAAATAGAAATAAGTTGAAAAACACTATTTTGTTTTATTTTTAATTGCTAACATTTTAACTAAGGAAACAATGTTTACATGTATAAAATCTACGCGTAAAGGTAGACGTTATGATACTCTTTGTAGACGCAATTATTTGTAATCATGATTTAAACTGGGACATCGACAACAATATTTTCGGGAAGAGTATCCCAAAAGAACAAATTATTCTGTGCATGAACCAATTATCAGGACTTTAAAGGACGAATTTTTAAAGTGACGAATTTTTGCTGGTGGTTTAGATTATGCATTTATTTAAAACAAGTAAACGAGGCGATAAGTTCGGCTGGGCCGAACTTTATATACCCTCCACCATGGATTGCATTCGTAGAAGTTCAGTAATATTACAGAAAATTTTAATTTTTTTAATATAGCTAAACGTTGAACAAATAAGTTTATAAATAAATATAAAATTTTAATTATTTTAAATAAGGCAACGATCTTCAAAACAGCTTAAATACCATAAATAATGGGGATATTGGTTGGTTATATTTCCATCCAATTTTAATGTCAAAAGTATGTATTTTGAAAACTCCATTTTTTACGTGAAAGTAGAAAAAGTAAGAATTTCAAAACTCCATTTTTGCCGTGAAAGTAGAAAAAGTAAGAATTTCAAAATCATTTTAATTTGCGATTTTATGCAGTCAGATGAATGTATACACCGAATTCCATGAATCTATTTACACAGTGGTTCAGAATAAAAGTTCATCGGGCAAAGTTCAATAATTTTTACGTCATAAGCTTTATTATTAGAAACCATAATTTCTAATAAAATATTATGTCAAATTCAAGTGGCTTGAAAAGACTTTTGGCATGGTCGAAATCATGATCGTGGTAGTCTGCAGCCAAGTAATAAATGTCACCATATCATTTGTAAATAAATTTGCATTCTATTAAATGTAGATGCAAAATGGTCTTGAGCCAGGACAATGTCCCAGTTCAAATAAAAAAAAAAGAAATTACGTGTTTTCAATTTTAAAAATCTGGAAAAGTGAAAATCTGTAACACAAAAAAATTTAAATTTTTTCTTTGCATTATGAACAAATACGTAAAAATATGTTAAAAAACATAAAAACAAAAAATAATAATTTTAATTTTCTTTAAAATCGAAAAATACGAAAGTGGTCAACTTTGGGCCGATTTCTGAAATATATCCGACTTCCCGATTTTTAATGTTAATGTCAAAATAATCATAGGGATCTTGTCTTATTTGTTTTGTTTTTTTTTACAGAACTAGAACAAAAGTTATTGAATTTTGGCCGATGGATTTTGATTCTGAACCACTGTGCTGCGTCCATTTGGTTGGTACCATTTTTATCCCTCTTTTTCCAGTTCACCCAATTAAAAGTACGACTTTTGAAAATCTTTTTATTTTACGTGTCTAACAAATTGCATCATTATAGCTGTTGCCGTTTAGCTGGTACCATTTTTATCCCTCTGTTCCCATTATATCCCTTGTAAGGTACGAATTTGGAAAAACCTTTTTTATTTTCGTGTCTACGCAGTCAGAGGAATGTATACACCAAATTTCATTATTCTGGGCGTAGTCATTTGGTTTGTACTATTTTTATCCCTCTTTGCCCATTTTACCTCTTAAAAGTTCGAATTTGGAAAAATCCTTATGAAAAATCTTTGCGCGTCTATGCAATTAGAGGGATGCGTGCACCGAATTTCACGATTCTATCTGCGGTCATTTTGTTGGTACCACTTTTTATCTCGTTTTCCTATTTTAGTCCCTTAAAAGTATGCATTTCGAAAAATCCCTCTATTATACGACGCAAATAGAAGGATGTAAACAACTAATATTCTAGCGGTAGGCGATTGGTTAGCACAATTTTTATCCCCTTTTCCCATTTTAACTCCTAAAATACGATTTTCGAAAATTCCTTTATTTTAAGTGTCTACGCAATCAGAGGAATGTAGACACCGAATTTCATAACTCTAGCTGCGGTCAATTGGTTGGTACTATTTTTATCCCCTATCACCATTTTAACCCCAAAAAGTATGAATTATGAAAAATGTATACCCCGAATTTCATTATTCTAGATGCAGCCGTTTGGTTGGTACCTTTTTTATCCCCCTATTCCCATTTTATCCCTTAAAAGACCAATTTAGAAAAAATACTTTTATATTATGCATCTGCTGAATTAGTGGAATTTACGCACCGAATTTCGGGTTTCTAGCTGTTCTCGTTTAATCCTTTTTTGCCCCATTTCACCCCCTACGAATAAAAATCATTTTCTGATGCATGCTTTTGCTATAGGGGGTATGCGCATTCTCCAATACCAAGTAAGTACAAGCAGACATATTGAAAAAACATGCTTAAGTCTCTAAAATATTAGGGGGTTTTTTATTCCTTGTAAGGGAAAAAATTTTCCCTTTAGGCCGATTTCGCCCAGTTTCAATCCCAACCGATCTACGACTATAAGACGCTTTTATGGAAAATTTGGACGTCCTAGTTACGTTCATTTAGATGCTAGCGTGCTTTCAACAGAAATACGGACGGATGCACGGACATGGCTAGATCGTCTTAGAATTTTATGACGATCAAGAATATATATACTTTATTGGGTCTCAGGTCGATATTTCAAGGTGCTACAAACGGAATGACAAAGTTAGTATACCCCTCCCTGGAGGTGGAGGGTATAAAACATGCGTAAATACTCTAAATATAAGGGTTATTGGTGGTATTTTAAGTCCCTGTGAGGAAAAATGTTTTACCTGTGCCCGATTTTGCCCACTTTCAATCTCAAACGACCTACAACTATAAGACACATGTATGTCAAATTTGAACGTCCTAGCTCATTTCGTTTAGATGCTAGCGTGTTTTCAACAGACTGACAGATATGCCTAGATCGTCTTAGAATTCTACAATGATCAAGAATATATATACTTTATAGGGTCCCAGGTCGATATTTGAACGTCCTAGCTCATTTCGTTTAGATGCTAGCGTGTTTTCAACAGACTGACAGATATGCCTAGATCGTCTTAGAATTCTACAATGATCAAGAATATATATACTTTATAGGGTCCCAGGTCGATATTTCAAGGTTTTACAATGAGGATGGTATAAAAACTTTCAATAATAATAACTTCAAAATATTTATGGAGTAGTAGACAAATCCCTCGTTCATGTGAACATTGCCTAATATAGTGTGCACAAAGAAGCGAAAGGCTTAACAATGTTCACAGGTCGGATTAGGCTTTATTTTCAAGGTAATTAAGACATTTTTTCCTCCAACTTGGAATGACTGTCCTTAGTTTGTGCATTAAATGGTGGTGGTGGTGGTGGTAGTAGATGCATGGCGAGTTGGCATCGTTGCTCGCCGTCGACTTGTGAACATATAAAAACAACAAAGATAATAAATGCAAGATTGTAGGGCGTAATGGAAATTTAATGTTTAATCAAATGAGCCTTTCGAGTGTTTGTCTCTTCTTTTTTTTTTTGGTGGCCACAAATTCATTTTGCATTTCACATTTATAGAAAGTGCACAAATGTATCGTCGGTTGGTTGGTTGGTTGGCATTCGAAACAGGAAAATGTCCACTCCACTTCATTATCACGGACAGCATCGTCGAAAGCATCAGCGTAATCATTGACAACGTCACGTCGCCCTCAATAAAGGACCTCAATTATAATTCCCTGTTATGAATTAATTTATTTTATACTCATTACCATTAAAAAACAAAAGACATTCATTAAATACCAATTATTTATTACGCTGACATACGAGTGTGTACTTTTTTTTTTAAATATATGCATACACTGCGCGTCATTTGGGTGGGTTCACTGCACAAATGCAGTCGAAAGTTTCAAGTGTAGATTTAAAATCTCTCCCATGTCTTTAAATAAATATTTAAATAATTCCTTCAGGCTTAAAACAATTAAAAAAACTGTTGCTATTTGAAATGTTTAATACCATTATATAAACACATATTGGCCCAAAAATGTTGAATTCACCATCGATTGCATTCTACAGAAGCTGTGAAGAAATATGACAGGAAAATATAATTTTTATACCCTCCACCTCCAGGATGGGGGTATACTAACTTTGTCATTCCGTTTGTAACACCTTGAAATATCGACCTGCGACCCTATAAAGTATATATATTCTTGATCGTTATAAAATTCTAAGACGATCTAGCCATGTCCGTCCGTCCGTCCGTCCGTCCGTCCGTCCGTCCGTCCGTCCGTCTGTTGAAAGCACGCTAGCATCTAAACGAAAGGAGCTAGAACGTTCAAATTTTCCATAAATGCGTCTTATAGTCGTAGATCGGTTGGGATTGAAATGGGGCGAAATCGGCCCAAAGGGAAAAATTTTTCCCTCACAAGGACTAAAAATACCCATAATAATCCCTAATATTTTAGGGTATTTAAGCATGTTTTTTGAATATTTCTGTTTATATTTGCTTGATATTTGGTATGCGCTTTCCCCTTATAGCAAAAACGTGCACCATAAAGTGATTCTTATTTGTAAGGGGTGAAATGGGGCAAAAAAGGGATAAAAATGGTACATATTAAACGACAACAGCTAGAAACACGAAATTCGGCGTGTACATTCATCTAATAGAATAATAATCTAATAGAAGAATAATAATAGATACATAATATAAAAGTATTTTTTCCAAATTCGTACTTTTAAGGGGTAAAATGGGAATAGAGGGATAAAAATGGTACCAACCAAACGGCTGTACCTAGAATAATGAAATTCGGTGTATACATTCCTCTGATTGCATAGATAAGTAAAATACACGGATTTTTCAAAATTCGTACCTTTTGGGGTTAAAATGAAAAAAGGGGATAAAAATAGTACCAATCTAATGACCGCAGCTAGAGTCATGAATTTCGGAGTATACATTCCTCTGAGTGTGAAGACACGGAAAATAAACTGATTTTTCGAAATTCGTACTTTTTGGGGTTAAAATGAAAAAAGGGGATAAAAATAGTACCAATCAAATGACCACAGCTAGAGTCATGAAATTCGGAGTATACATTCCTCTGACTGCGAAGACACGGAAAATAGACGAATTTTTCGAAATTAGTACTTTCAAGGGATACAATGGTACAGAGGGATAAAAATAGTACCAACTAAACGACTACAACTAGAATGATAAAATTATAATTGCGTAGAAACGTCAAGGGGGTAAAAATGGTACCAACCAAATGGAATAATGGAATTCGGTGTATACATTCCTCTGACTGCATAGACACGCAAAATAAAAAGTTTTTTTTTCCAAATTCGTACTTTTTCTTTTACGGCAAAAATTGGTTGAATCATGAAGTTAGGTTATTTTGCACTATGTACGTCTGATAATGGATTTTCAAAATTTGTACTTTTGAAATTCAAATAGAATGGAAATACAACCAAATGTAGCACCCACTATCTACCAATATTTATGGCTTTGAAAATATTTTTCAAAATATAAATAGAAGAATAATTATTTTTTGAATTGACGTATTGGTAGCCTTGCCTTATAAGCGTGGTTTGAAATAATTAAAATATTATATTTATTTATAAAATTAATTTTTCAATATTTGTATTTGTTTTGGTTTGGCTATATTAAAAAAATTATATTTTCCTGTAATATTACTGCACTTCTACGAAAACAGACAAGCTCTGTGGAATGCAATCCATGGTGGAGGGTATAAAAAGTTCGGCCCGGCCGAACTTAACTCCGTTTTTACTTGTTTTTCATATAGCCATATATTTTCATAAAATAATTTTGTAAATAATTATAATATTTTTATTATTTTAAACCACGCTTATAAGGCAAGGCTACCAATACGTGTATACTATATATATATCGAAATAATACTTCAAGTCAATTTAAAAAGTAAATATAAGACAGAAATCTTCAAAAAATCTTAAATACCATAAATATTGGTAGACAGTGGGTGCTACAGTTGGTTGTATTTCCATTCTATTTTAATTCCAAAAGTACAAATATTGACACTCAATTATCTCACGTATATAGTGCAAAATAACCTAACTTCATGATTCAAACAATTTTTGCTGTAAAAGTAAAAAGTACGAATTTGAAAAATTGTATACACCGAATTCCATGAGTCTAGCTACGGTCATTTAGTTGGTACCATTTTTATCCCCTCCTTCCTATTTTACCCCCTTTAAAGTACGGCTGTCTAAAATCTCTTTATTTTACGTGTCTACGCAATTAGAGGGATGTACACACCGAATTTCATCATTCTAGCTGTAGTCGTTTATTTGGTACTATTTTATCCCTCTGTACCCATTGTATCCCTTGAAAGTACAAATTTGGAAAATAAAACTTTATTTTTCGTGTCCCTGCAGTCAAAGGTATATATACTCCGAATTTCATGACTCTAGCTGCGGCCATTTGGTTGGTACTATTTTTATCCCCTTTTTCCATTTTAACCCCAAAAATTACGAATTTCGAAAAATCTCTTTATTTTACGTGTCTACAATCAATCAGTGCAAAATGCATCGAATTTAATTTTTCTAGGTGGAGCCTTTGGTTGGTACCATTTTTATCCCTCTATTCCCTTTTTACCCCTTTAAAAGTACGAATTTTGAAAAAATACTTTTATATTATGTATCTACTCAATTAATGGAATGTGCACATCAAATTTTGTGTTTCTAGCTGTTGTCGTTTGATAGGTACCATTTTTATCCCTTTTTGCCCCATTTCACCCCCTACGAATAAAAATCACTTTATGGTGCACGCTTTAGTTATAGGGGGATTGCGCATACTCAATATCAAGTAAGTACAAGCAGACATATTGAAAAGATATTCTTCAATACTCTAAAATATTAGGGGTTATTATGGGTATTTTCAGTCCTTGTGAGGGAAAAATGTTTTCCTTTGGGCCGATTTCGCCCAGTATCAATCCCAGCCGATCTACGACTACAAGACGCATTTATGGAAAATTTGAACGTTCTAGCTCCTTTCGTTTAAATGCTAGCGTGCTTTCAACAGACGGTCAGACGGACATGGGTAGATCGTCTTAGAATTTTATGACGATCAAGAATATATATACTTTATAGGGTCTCAGGTCGATATTTCAAGGTGTTACAAACGGAATGACAAAGTTAGTATACCCCCATCCTGGAGGTGGTCTCGCGTTCTTACCATCTGGTCTAGAGTGACATACTACGGTGAATGCAATTTAAATTCATAAGTTGATGGCGTCGAAATTTTGCGAATTTCTTTATTTTAATAATAATTTATTGTGTAATGAGATAAAGTTGTGTTATCGAACAATGAGTTTAGTTTAAATATTTTAATTGTGTTATTTTTTGGAGTTTTGAATTTGACTTAACATTGCATCTAGTGAACCTATACAAATGGCCTATAGTGTATACACATACCACTAGTACACATATTTTATGTAATTTAATCGGCCGAACACAAAAAATCAGTTACAAATTGATGCAACTGCTTTTAAAAGAAACAACTCATTAAAAATTCGATTGTCATTAACTCGGTAAGTATCGTTCATTGATCATACGCTTGGGTTCAGCTCCGAGGTGAAGCGAAAGAGAAGGAAACACAGCAAAATAATTGAACCAAAATTCAACACTTTTTTTCGGGGCACTCATCAATTTGTAGCGCTTTCTTTCCATGTGATTGCGATTGTGGTTGTTCCTCCCCCCGAAGTTGTTGTCGTTATTGTTGTTGTGCTCGGGGTGCTTGCGTTTAAAGTGCTAAATTTGCGCTTGCGTGCAAAATGCTGTAAAATGTAGTGGACTAAATTTAAACGTAACATAATGATTACATGAACGTATGTACATATATCTACTTACATACTTATGGGGATACCCAGTGAACAAGTTTAATCGATGTATCGGATATCTGTACCTACGCTTAAATTTCATAAGAGAATCACAAGGAATATCGGAAGTATTTTCATTATAAGTGCAATCACCGCCACTTATACGTTAACTTAAAGTTAATTATTACAATGTTCGTAATTTCTCGTAGGTTAAAAAATTGTGAGGAAATCGTCTATTGCTGCCTCGAAAACAATCTTAAACAAGTAAAAACGGAGTTAAGTTCGGCAGGGCCGAACTTTTTATACCCTCCACCATGGATTGCATTCCACAGAGGCTATCGATTTTCATAGAAGTGCAGTAATATTACAGGAAAATATATTTTTTTTAATATAGCCAAACCAAAAAAAAAATACAAATATTGATAAAATAATAATACTTATTTATAGTATAAAATTTTTATTATTTCAAACCAAGCATATAATACTTCAAGTCAATTAAAAAAATAAATAATCTTATATTTATATTTTCAAAAAGCTTAAATACCATAAATATTGATAGATAGTGGCTGCTACAGATGATGTATTTCCTTCATGTTTTAATTCCAAAAGTACAAATTTTTGAAAATCCATTATCTCACGTACATAGTGTAAAATAACTTAACTTCATGATTCAACCAATTTTTGCCGTAAAAGTAAAAAGTACGAAATTGGAAAAATCTTTATACACCGAATTCCATGATTCTATTGGATAGTACCATTTTTACCAATGATTTTAAGAAACATCCTCTATAGAAATCATATTTACACCCATATCTCATCAAAAAGCATAGCAAGTTTTACATATTTATTAGGAAGAAAATTCGGGCTGAGAGTACGAGTTAAGAGTACGACTTTCTAAAATCTCTTTATTTTACGTGTCTACGCACACAGAATTTCATCATTCTAGCTGTTGTCGTTTGCCATTTAAACCGATTTCGCCCACTTTCAATCCCAACCGATCTACGACTATAAGACGCATTTATGGAAAATTTGGACGTCCTAGCTCCTTTCGTTTAGATGCTAGCGTGCTTTCAACAAACGGATGGGCATGGCTAGATCGTGTTAGAAACAGTTCTGTAAAAAAACCCAAATTAGACATGGACCCAAGAATTATTTTGAGATATTAACATTAAAAATCGGGAAATCGGATATATTTCAGAAAGCGGTCCAAAGTTGACCACTTTTTGTATTTTTCGATTTTAAAGAAAATTAAAATTTTTATTTTTTTGTTTTTATGTTTTAAACATATTTTTACGTATTTGTTCATAATGCGAAGAAAAAATTTATTATACCCTACACCACTTCGTGGTCTAGGGTCTTATAAGTTAGTTTCGAGCCAATGTCCAAGAAATAATTGAGCTAGACCCACATTTGAATCGATTGAATCGATTTAACGATGTCTGTCTGTCCGTCTGCTGTACATCTAAGCTTGTTCGCACTCTACGGGTTCAGATTTAGATATAGCCTCCATACAAATATCCCTATAATTTACACTATTACTGCTCTAGAATACACATTTTACATGGGATCTTGACCAAATTTCCAGGATCGTGTTATATTTGAACTAGGAACTGCTAAGGGGAAAGTGGACCACATGGGTCCATGTTTTGATATAGTCCCCATACAAATGTAGCTCCGATTTACAATATTACTGCTCTAAAATTCACATTTTACATCGGATCTTAATGACATTTTCCACACAATGTTACATTTATACTAGAAACACGTATTTTGAAAGCCAGCTATATAGGTCAATGTTTTGGAATATACCCCATACAAATGGGCCCCAGTTTATACTATTATCGCTCTAGAACCCACATCTTACATTGGATCTTGTTATACTTCAATAAAGAATATCTACTTAAAAAACGATTTATAAGGGCCCACTTTTTAATGTAGCGCCCTTGCAAATGGGCCCCATTTTAATTATTACCTCTCTAGGACCCACATTTTTCATCGAAATTTTTTCAAATTTTGCAGATTATATTATATTTCAACTAAGAATACATACTATGAAAGTCAAATATATGGGTCCATATTTTGGTATAACCCCCATACAAATTGGGCCCCCATTCTACTCTAATACAGCTCTAGATCCCATATCGTGCATTGGATCTCGATACAATTTTGCATATCATGTCATATTTCAACTAAGAATACCTACTTTGACCTATATGGAAACAGTTTTTAATGTAGCGCCCTTACAAATGGCCCCATTATAATTTTTACCCCTCAAGGACGCAAATTTTACATCGGATTTTTTTTTCAAATTTTGCAGATTATATTATATTTCAACTAATTATGTGTTTTAAATTTTGAAAATTGAAAAAAACGTAATTACTTTTTTTGAACTGTGTCTCACACATTTTAAGAGATCTTGCACTCAATTTTTTTATTAGAAATTGTGGTTTAAGACGCCAAAACTATGTTTGTGCCAAATATAGTTTGGTTGTAATGAATATTGTAAAAAATATCCTTTTTGAACAAATGTCTGAATTTGAATCAACACAACTTTTTCCTTCAAAAGTTTTTAACTTTTGCCTGCACAAAATTGCACCTTTGGAACATAGGATACATTTAGTGAAAAAAAAATCAGATTTTTTAGTTCTAAAACGCAATTTAGTAATTTTCTTCACATTAACTTCTGAAAAGTAGGTACGCAGATAAAAAGATGAGTAAATTTCCTTTATCCTCTCTTAAAATATGTGAAAAACAGTTCGCTGAAGTCAAAAAAAAATCTTTTCAATTTTCAAAATTTGGAAAATGTGAAAATCTGTAATACAAAAAAATTTCATTTTTTCTTCGTATTATGTACAAATACGTAAAAATATGTTAAAAACATAAAAACAAAAAAATAAAAATTTTAATTTTCTTTAAAATCGAAAAATACGAAAAGTAGTCAAATTTGGGCTTATTTTTAAAATGTATCTGATTTCCCGATTTTTAATATTAGTATCACAAAATAATCCTTGGGTCCTTGTCTAATTTTGTTTTTTTACAGAACTCAAAATGTCTACTAGAACAAAAGTTATTGAATTTTGGCCGATGGATATTGATTCTGAACCCCTGTGCGACCTCTAATCTGCCGGTAACGCCTTTTTTACTTGTTTTCTTTTTTTGTTGGATATAGTTATTTTCAGTTAGGTAAGAATTCGACTCAGAAAGTGATTCGAAGTCGATCTGTATAATAAACGGTGGGTCTATCTCATTTCTCATGAGGCTTCATGAAATTCGGAATTCGAAAGAAATTGTTCGCTGGGTGCGGTGAGTCCTCCGTCTGTCGCAGATATACGAACATGGTCAACAAATAAGTACAACACTCGAAACAAATCAGATTCTGTTTATGGCATTGGTTTCATACTCGTGTTACACTGGCTATACCTATGCGTGGCATGTTTAGTTTGTCGGACCATTTGTAGCGCAAGATAGTTGGTGTCCAGGCGAATGTTTTAGATTTTAATGGTTTGTATTATTGTTCGGCTTAAGGTCTCAAGTAAATGAAAACAAGATCTTGTTTGTTTATTATTTTATTTTTCAATTTTGTTCCCGATATTTCGAACGACTACGTCGATCATCCTCAGGGGCGTTACAATTTAAAAAAAAAAACAAAACGATCCTTCCACTTCCACAAGTTTTTGTCAACATCATAACATTTTAGATTTTGTGATCATAGGTTTACTGCGGTGGAAATTCCCTGGAAATCCAACTTGAAAATTTGTTTGCCACTAGGTCGTTATAATTTATTATGATATGGACAGTGAGTGGTTTGAGTAGTCTATGTAGGGTACTTTTCAATGTTTGATTGTGCCGCCTAAATTAATGGGCTGCAAATGTAATTGAACACATTGAAAAGGGAAATTTTTAATTGGCCAACAAGAAGTAGTAACTGTGAGTTGTTGTTGTAGCTTGTTTTGCTTTGTTGTTTCCCCCCCCCCACTTTGAACTAAATGATCGGCATTTGTTTGTTGCCAATAAACGCAATTTTGTGGCAAGAGGGCCAGGTCGCATGCAACACATACAAGGCATACACCATTGCTTATTTATTACACAACATTTCGTTTAAAAAGGAAAAATTTATAATTTCAACTCTTCGAGTTTATGTCTTCGGAGGCGGTAACAACGCACCGTCGACTATGGTTGTAAATGGGCATGAGGCGTTCAGGAGCTGCCGCTGCTTAACTCGTTCGCGAACGACGATTGCCTTCCCGCCAATATGGCCCAAAGGGATGAACGCACAACATCTCGTCTCGTTTACGCTTCATGCCAGTCACCGCGCATATAAATAAAAATAAAAATATCTGCGCTGCGGCAGCGGGTATGTCATGTAAACAATTTTTGTGCTTCTGATTTGGTTCTTCTCTTGCATTGCGAGTTTATCACCGACAGCACAGAATGTACGATAACAGTGTGTCAGTTGCATGTTGCCGGCAATTCTCCTAGGAGATCCGTGTGCCACTGTGCGGAAGGAACGACCATGATGCTGCTGCTGATGATGATGTTAGAGTGGCCAATTGAAAAAAGAAAACAATTAAGGAAAGGCTAAAGTCGAGGGCCTACTGGGTTCACATTTACTTGATTGAAATACAAGTAGATTCAGAAAGTGTTTCTAAGCCAATCGGTATAATCGCGATGTCTTTTGGGAGTTATAAACAAATGCACAATGGTTACAATACTCTATTGATTATAAAATGAACTATTCCATTAATAGTATAATTCGCTCATCCCGATGCCTAGAATATGACCATTTTTTATAAAAAAAAAACAATTAAGTAAGCTTCAGTCGGCTAAACTGACTCTCAGAGAACATATATACGGGAGTTATAAGGAATTAAAATAGAATGGAAATACAACCAACTGTAGCACCCACTATCTGTCAATATTTTTGGTATTTAAGCTTTTTGAAAATATAAATATAAGAATATGTATTTTTTGAATTGACTATTATTTCGATATGTAAACGTATTGGTTGACTTGCCTTATAAGCGTGGTGTGAAATAATAAAAATATTATATTTATTTATAAAATTATTTTTTCAATATTTGTATTTGTTTTGGTTTGCCTATATTAAAAAATTTATTTTCCTGTAATATTACTGCACTTCTACGAAAATCTACAGCCTCTGTGGAATGCAATCCATGGTGAGGAGGGTATATAAAGTTCGGCACGGCCGAACTAATCGCCTTTTGTACTTGTTTACTTTTACGGCAGAAATTTTTGTTCCAATTTCAATTCTAAAGGGCTCGCTAGGAAGTCGCTGTACGCTAATTATGTTTTTTTACCCTACACCACTTTGTGGACTAGGTCGCTGTTCGCTAATTATGTTTTTATACCCTATACCACTTCGTGGACTAGGGTATTATAAGTTAGTTTCGCGCCAAATGTTTGTAACACTAAGAAATAATCGAGCTAGACCCACCTTTAAGTATACCGATCGGCTTAGAATCACCAGCTGAGTCGATTTAACGATGTCTGTCTGTCCGTCCGTCTGCTGTCCACCTAAGCTTGTTCGCACTCTACAGGTCGCAATTGTTGTCCGATTGTCATGAATTTGGCTCAAGTTATTAAGGACCATCGGTATTGAATTTGGAGAAAATCGGTTCAGATTTAGATATAGCCCCCATACAAATGTGGCTCCCGATTTGACTTTTTCCGCCCTATAAAGCATATATAGTACCCGATTTTCTTCAAATTTGGTTTAACACCTTATCGTCAAACTAGAAATACCTGTGGCGAAAACGGGTTAGATCGGTTCAGATTTAGATATAGCCCCATACAAATGTCGCTCCCTATTTCACTTTTTCCGCTTTAGAAACCACATCTTGTACCCGATTTTCTGTTAATTTGGCACAATATCTTATAATCTAACAAGAAACACCTACGCTGAAAGTGGGTAAGATCGGTTCAGATTTAGATATGGCACTCATACAAATGTCACTCCCGAATGTTTAACCGATTTTGGCCAAACTTTGCATATTATATTTCACCAATAAACATACATGGTGGAAGGGGGTCACATCGTTGCAGGTATCAATATACCCCCATACAAATGTCCCTTCCTATTTAACATTTTTTGCCAAACACATACATTTACATGATTCAAAAATCCTCCCCGATTTGTATTGTAATGAGATAGAAAGTCCGTCCGTCTTTGGTCTTTCCTTACTTGTTTGGGAGATGCCCATATGTCCATACTTTGGTATAACCCAAATGGGGCCCCATTCTGATCTATTACAGCTCTAGAAACTATATGTTACATCGGATTTTTAATTTTGCAGATCGTGATATTTTTCAACTATGAATACCTACCGTGAATGTGAAATGTATAGGCCCATGTTTTGGAACAGGCCCCAAGTGTTGTTATAAGGCCCCTTTCAAATGTCTGTTCGATTCATCCCATGATTACTGTATAATTTGTATTTGTCTGCCGGAAAATTGGATCAATTATCATATTATTTACCATATTCGTCAAATATGATTAGTAAACTGTATAATGTATATGAACTACATAAAATTGCTCCCATGAAACACCTAGGTTTAGTAATAAAAGCGACTTTAGCGTCCGACTTTAGCGAGGTATATACGGTCGAGATATATAGTCGGCCCCGTCCGACTTTAGCCTTTCCTTACTTGTTTTTTTTGGACTATCTAATTACCTCGAAATGTATTTAACATTTGTTGACATTTTTGACTTTAATAAATGAAACCATTGGAATTTTACAAACCAAATAAAAAATTCCACAATAAATCTCAAATACAATTTCCACACAAACGAAACTTATAAATCTGCTAGTCATAGGAAAAACAATAAAACCTCTTTTGAAATTCCACAGCCACTTGTGCCCTTCATGAGAATATATAAATACTAGCAGTACCCCACGCGAAAAAGCCAGTTATTTGTTAATTTTATCCGTCTTTGTTTTTGGATAGTATTTATTTAATTTTCTTTTGGTGGATATAGATAAATCTAAAATAGTAATTTGGAAACCTCCTATTAGCAAACACTCACACACAGTCAAAGGAATGTGCTTGTCGATATAAACTATTTTAGCTGAACTACTTCGTATGTATAATTTTCCACCAAGTTTTGAACAAAATATTACAACCATTTATATCCTCGATCTAATGTTTTTAGATTCAGCCAGCCAGTTTATAACATTTAGCACTTCTTTCCCAAAAAGTACACATTTTGAAAAATCACTATAGGTAAAATGTGTTTTTGCTTCCCCTAAAAATATGTACTTTATTTGGTAACACATTTATTCCTTGTTGTCCCGTATCCCGCCTTTTAAGTACAAATATTGAAATATCCATTTATATTCCGCGCTTACGTAATTAAATGATTGTACATCATTGTTATCCCTTTTCGTCCCGCGCACCCCTTAAAAGTACAAATTTCAGAGAAATTTACACACTAAATTTCACGATTCTAGCTGTAATACTAAAATTGGTACCATTTTTATCCCTTTTTGTCCCCCTCGCAACTTAAAAGTACAAATTTCGAGAAATCCATTCATGTTGAAAGTCTACGTTGTCAGAGAAATTTAAACACAAAATTTCACGACTATAGCTGAAATATTTTAGTTAGTACTATTTTTATCCCGCTCATTGTTTATAAGTACAAAATTAGAAAAATTCGTTTAGATGTGCGCTTCTCGTTGTCAGTGGAACTTACACATCACATTTCACGACTATAGCTCCAATACTTTAGTTGGTACTACTTTTATCCCTTGTTGCTCACCCCCTATAAAAAATTTCAAAAAATCCATTTAGATTGCGCTTTACACACAGTTTACATTCCAAATTTCCCGACTGTAGCTGCAATTCTTAAATTGGAACCCTTTTTGTCCCGCCTACCCCCTAAAAAGTAAAAATTTTGAACAATTCAATTATACTGCGCTTCTACATGGTCAGAGGAATTTACATACCAAATTTCACGATTCTAGCTGTAATACTTTAGTTGGTACCATTTTTATCCCTCTCACCCCCTAAAAATACAAATTTCGAAAAAATCTATTTTTACTTCGTTTCTATATGGTGAGAGGAATTTACATACACATTTCACAATTCTATCTGCAATACTTTAGTTAGTCCCATTTTTATCCCTTTTTGTCCCGCTTGCCCCTTAAAAGTACAAATTTCGAAAAATCCAATTTTACTTCGTTTCTATATGGTTAGAGGAATTTACATACCAAATTTCACGATTCTAGCTGTAATACTTTAGTTGGTACCATTTTTATCCCTTTTTGTCCCGCTTGCCCCTTAAAAGTAAAAGTTTCGAAAAAATCTATTTTTACTTCGTTTCTATATGGTGAGAGGAATTTACATACCAAATTTCACGTTTCTAGCTGTAATACTTTAGTTGGTACCATTTTTATCCATTTTTGTCCCGCTCGGCCCTTAAAAGTACAAATTTGGAAAAATCCCTATTTGTAGCTCGTCTGCATGGTCATTGCAAGGAACTCACCGAATTTCATGTTTATAGCTACTGCCGTTTAGTCAGGACGAAGGTTCGATGTTTATCCCTTTTTGGGCCATTTTATCCCCTAAAAGTACGAATTTCGTAAAATCCTTTCTTAGTCGATGTCTACGTCATATTTGGGAACTACCCTGAAAATTTCATGACCCTGGCTTCAGCCGTTTGGTCTGGGGCCTAGTCAATGATAAGTCAGTCAGTCAGTCAGTCAGTAACGCAACTCTTTTATATATATAGATGATAGGCAATTTGTGAAATCGAGAAGAAATATATCCAAACATGGAATAAAGTAACCCAGTTCACGAATAACGTGTTATGCAAAATTTTAAGCATATTTTCTACAATATGTCTACTTGTACTTGGGTATGCGCATTCCTCCGATAACTAAAACGTGCACCATAAAACGGTTTTTATTCGTAGGGGTCAAATGCGGCAAAAAGGGATACAAATGGTACATATCAAGCGACAACAGCTAGAAACACGAAATTCGATGTGTACATTTCCCTAATTGAGTAGATACATAATAGGAAATTATTTTTTCAAAATTCATACTTTTAAGGGATAAAATGGGAATCGAGGGATAAAAGTGGTACCAACGAAACGGTCCACTACCTACCAATATTTATGGTATTTAAGCTTTTTTGAGAGTATAAATATATGAATATTTATTTTTTAATTTATTTATATAAACTTATTGGTAGCATTGCCTTAAAAGCGTGGTTTGAAATAATAAAAATATTATATTTATTTATAAAATTATTTTTTCAATATTTGTATTTGTTTTGGTTTGGCTATATAAAAAAAATATATTTTCCTGCAATATCACTGCACTTCTACGAAAATGGACAGCCTCTGTGGAATGCAATCCATAATGGAGGGTATATAAAGTTCGGTCCGGCCGAACTTAACACCGTTTTTACATGTTTTAGTTGCAATAGTTTTCTACTGTGCAACTTCACCAAATTTGAGAATATATAAATATAAAATAATAGCTCCTAGAATAGCTCCTAAATAAAACTTGCCTCTTTTAAGAATTCACTTGATTTGATATAATATTGTCCCAATAGAATTTTAAAACCAATTTTGCTTAAAATACCAACTTTTTTGCTAAATTCTGCTAAATTGATTCAATTGTGCATCATCATTAAAAAACTTTTGAGTGATAGAAAACAAAATATCAAAATTAAGGATTATTTAACTCTTGAACATAAGATTATTTTGCTTAGAAACTATTTATTTTCAACTTTAACATCAGTATGGTCACCTCGTGACGTATACTCCTCTCCTCCTCGTAAATGTTTAACAAAACTATATTCGTTTGTTTATGTGAATGTGGCAGAAGAACAGCGAATTTATTTCATTTCAAGTGTTAAGATCAATGGCAATTCGATGTTCGATGTCAATGCTGCCAGGCCACAGATCCCGATGGCAACGCGGTACGTCGAATGATGATGATACGACGATATGCGGCTTCGCTCTCTGTTCTTTGGCGTTTTATGCACTTGCATTGGCGGCTGGTAGTAAAATTGATAAATTTGTGTTAAACTTAATTTTCGTAGGATTTATGTATGTTTGACAGTGGATATCGCGGCGCATACAGATAGGCTAGAAGGCAGCAAACAACAAACATAGTAATAGAACAGAAAACAACAACAATCAACAAAGTCGGTACATACGTAGGAACCCCGCCACATTGGGCCAAAAGTAAATAAAACATTTTCTATACAAAAGTAGCAGCAAACCATGATACTATCGACTACGACGATGTGCATACATATGGGGCATTCCACGAGAAATAATTTTAAGATTTAATAATTAATATTTAAATATTTAACTACAAGCCCGAATGACCCATTTCAATTTAAATTTTTCAATAACATGATTCTCCAAATTTATATGAACGAAACTTAAGGAATCACAGGATATCTACGATTCCATATTGTCAAAAATTATGTTAGAACTTTACAAGCCGCAAGGCTCATCTGATTTTGAACTTTTTTTACTTTAGGAAGAGTCTTCAAAAAAATTGAATTTTTTTATACACTACACCTCCAGCATGGGGGTATACTAAGCTTGTCATTCCGTTTGTAACACTTTGAAATATCGACCTGAGACCCTATAAAGTATATATTTTCATGATCGTTATAAAATTCCAAGACGATTTAGCCATGTCCTTCCGTCTGTGCTTTCAACATCTAACCGAAAGGAGCTAGGACGTCCAATTTTTCCATAAATGCAACATATAGTCGTAGCTCGGTTGGGATTGCAACTGGACGAAATCGATCCAAAGGGAAAACTTTTTCACGAGGACTGAAAATACGCCTAATAATTCCTAATATTTAGAATATTTAAGCATGCTTTTTTCAATATGTCTGCTTATATTTACTTGATATTAGGTGTGCGCATCCCCCTATAACAAAAACGTGCACCATAAAGTGATTCTTATTCGTAGAGGGTGAAATGGACCAAAAAGGGATAAAAATGGTACCTATCAAACGACAACAGCTAGAAACACGAAATTTTGTGTGTACATTCCTCTAATTGAGTAGATACATAATATTAAAGAATTCTTTCCAAATTAGTACTTTAAAGGGGTAAAATGAAAAAGGGGATAAAAATAGTACCAACCAAACGGCTGCACCTAGAATGATGAAATTCGGAGAATACATTTGACTTTGACTGCGTAGACACGAAAAATTAAAAGATTTTTCCAAATTGTTTTTTTAAAGGGCTTCAATGGGAACAGGGGATAAAAATGGTACCAATTAAACGGGTACAGCTAGAATGATGAAATTTGGTGTGTACATCTCTTTGATTGCTTAGACGAAAAAGGGATATTTCGAAATTCGTACTTTTATGTGGGTAAAATGGAAAAGTGGGATAAAAATTGTACCAATCTAATGTCCGCATGAAATTCGGAGTATGCATTCATCTGATTGCGTAGAGACATAAAATAAAGGGATTTTTCGAAAGTCGTACATTTAAGGAGATAAAATGGGAAAGGGGGATAAAAATTGTACCAACCAAATGAAATAGAATAGAATTATGGAATTCGGATGTATATTCATCTGAATGCATACCCTCGTAAAGATTTTTGCAAATTTGGTTTTTAAGGGATACAATGGGGACAGAGGGATAAAAATGGTACCCGCTAAAGGGCTACAGCTGGAAAGATGAAATTCGGTGTGTACATCCGTCTAATTACGTAGACGCGTAAAATAAAGCGAAGTTTTTCGGGATAAGGACGAACGCTATTTAATTTTAAGAAAATCGGTTCAGATTCAGATATAGCCCCCATACGAAATTCACTCCCGATTTGACTCTTTTCACTCTAGATATCACATGTTACAACAGATTTTCTTCAAAAAGACATCTTATATATAAAATAGAAATACCTGTGACGAAAATGTGTTAGATCGGTTCAGATTTATATATAGTTCCCATACAAATTTTGCACCCGATTAGAATTTTACCGCTCTAGAAACCACATATTTTATCAAATTGTCTTCAAATTTGGTGAAACATCTTATATATAATCTAGGAACACGTATGGTGAAAAAAATCAGACCGGATCAGATTTATATATAGCTCCCATTCAAATTTCGATACCGATTTGACTTTTTCTGCTGTAGAAACCACATATTTTAACAGATCTACTTCATATTTGCCAAAATATCTTATATTTCCACTAGAAACATCCAGTGTGAAAATTAGTCAGATCGGTTCAGATTTATATATAGCTCCCATAGAAATTTCGCTCCAGGATTGATTTTCCGCCCCAGAAACCACATATTTTCACCGAATTTCTACAAATTGAGCATAACACTTTATACTGGAACTGGAAGAATTTATTGTGTAAGTGGGTCACTTCATTCCATGTTTAGATATAGCCCAAATACAAATATTCTATTCGATTTGACCCATTACGTCACGTCATATCAGCCTATAATTAGGAAACATACAAAAATTCTTCCAGTTTTCACTTTTTTACCGAATTGAATTCGGATAGAAAGTGGAGTGCATCATATAGCCGGCCCCGCCCGACTTTATGTGTTTTAGTTTGGCTATATTAACAATTTTTAACATTTTCCTATAATTTGTGTGTAGATGTTTTTGTCCGGCTTGAGGTCATGTAATTTAAAAAACAACGATGTTGTGTTTTTATTAATTTTTTTATTTAAAAATTCCCAAACACTTAACAATTATGACAATAATTACATTTATGAATATAGAGTATAAACGACAGTAACTTGTCCGCACAACCAGTCTTTGTCAACTAAAATTATTTTTGCTTACATTTATGCCTTTTAATAATGTGTCTGTATATGTGAGCGCAGCCGTCCGTGTCAGTTTTGTAATTTATTCTATTGTCAGAGGGAACATCAATTATATGTAAAGTTTCAAGAGTGTATCTGCGTTTGTAGTTGTTCTCTTGTGCTAATATTTTTACATCGTCGAAATTCGGCGTGTGACCCGTCAAAGTACAGTGGGCAGCCAGAGCGGTTTTTTGTTCTAGTGGTCTATTTGTTGCTTTTTGGTCAGATTTATGCGAAGAAAGTCTTGTCTTTAATTTAGTCTTAGTGGTGCCAACATATACCTTTTGGCATAAGTTGGACTTGTCCCCGTTGCATGTGATTTGGTAAACTACGTCCGATTTTTCTTCATTTTTTCCATGCTTTATATAAGGTTACTTTCTATGTGTGCCACAAAATTTGAAATCAATTTTTGAAAGCTTTTTTCTCAACCAATTTTGCTCAAATTTTGCACACTTAATCATTTTCGGTGACAATACAAGGAAATGGAAAAATTTGACCAATTGGACAAAGGGGCGTGGCACCTCCCATACGAAGTTAAAACCTATTATTGAATATTGTCAGTTCTATGACACCTAGAATGCTGAAATTTTGTGTAAGTGCATCTAGCATCAATTCGCATAGTTGTGCCAAAAATGGGCGGTATTGGAAAAGTGGGCGTGGCATCTCCCATACGAAGTTAAAACCTATTATTGAATATTGTCAGTTCTATGACACCTAGAGTGCTGAAATTTTGTGTAAGTGCATATACCATCAATGTGCATAGTTGTGCCAAAAAGGGGCGGTATTGGAAAAGTGGGCGTGGCACCTCCCATACGAAGTTAAAACCTATTATCGAATATTGTCAGTTCTATGACACCTAGAGTGCTGTAATTTTGTGTAAGTGCATCTAGCATCAATGTGCATAGTTGTGCCAAAAATGGGCGGTATTGGAAAAGTGGGCGTGGAACCTCCCATACGAAGTTAAAACCTATTATTGAATATTGTCAGTTCTATGACACCTAGAGTGCTGAAATTTTGTGTAAGTGCATCTAGCATCAATTCGCATAGTTGTGCCAAAAATGGGCGGTATTGGAAAAGTGGGCGTGGCATCTCCCATACGAAGTTAAAACCTATTATTGAATATTGTCAGTTCTATGACACCTAGAGTGTTGAAATTTTGTGTAAGTGCATCTAGCATCAATTCGCATAGTTGTGCCAAAAAGGGGCGGTATTGGAAAAGTGGGCGTGGCACCTCCCATACGAAGTTAAAACCTATTATTGAATATAGTCAGTTCTATGACACCTAGAGTGCTGTAATTTTGTGTAAGTGCATCTAGCATCAATGTGCATAGTTGTGCCAAAAATGGGCGGTATTGGAAAAGTGGGCGTGGCACCTCCCATACGAAGTTAAAACCTATTATTGAATATTGTCAGTTCTATGACACCTAGAGTGCTGAAATTTTGTGTAAGTGCATCTAGCATCAATTCGCATAGTTGTGCCAAAAATGGGCGGTATTGGAAAAGTGGGCGTGGCATCTCCCATACGAAGTTAAAACCTATTATTGAATATTGTCAGTTCTATGACACCTAGAGTGTTGAAATTTTGTGTAAGTGCATCTAGCATCAATTCGCATAGTTGTGCCAAAAAGGGGCGGTATTGGAAAAGTGGGCGTGGCACCTCCCATACGAAGTTAAAACCTATTATTGAATATTGTCAGTTATATGACACCTAGCGTGCTGTAATTTTGTGTAAGTGCATCTAGCATCAATGTGCGTAGTTGTGCCATAAACGGGCGGTATTGGAAAAGTGGGCGTGGCACCTCCCATACGAAGTTAAAACCTATTATTGAATATAGTCAGTTCTATGACACCTAGAGTGCTGTAATTTTGTGTAAGTGCATCTAGCATCAATGTGCATAGTTGTGCCAAAAATGGGCGGTATTGGAAAAGTGGGCGTGGAACCTCCCATACGAAGTTAAAACCTATTATTGGATATTGTCAGTTCTATGACACCTAGAGTGCTGAAATTTTGTGTAAGTGCATCTAGCATCAATTCGCATAGTTGTGCCAAAAAGGGGCGGTATTGGAAAAGTGGGCGTGGTACCTCCCATACAAACCACAAATTAAAAATCTATTATTTCTGCTCCTGATAACGCAGTAATTTTTCCTTCTACAAAAGATAACTAAAAAAGAATTTCTAGGCCCAATAGAATTCTGCTTGCATAAAGCATGGATTTGAAAAAAAAATTTTTTTTGATTTACTAGTTTAATCTAGATTTTATCCTGCTAAAAAGGTTATTGACTGTAACATGCGTCTTAAGTGCTAATTGGTATTTCTCTTTGTCGTATAAATTTGAATGGCGAAATCTTTCAGAAAAACCCGCTACATATGTCAAAGATTTGAATATTTTATTGTTTTCTTTGGTATCTGTTGTGGTGTGCACTTTTTCCGAATTTATATTTTTTACTAAGTCTGCTATTGTTTGTGTGGGAAAGTCATTCTTTTTTAGTATGTCCTTAATTTTTAGTATATTGTCTTGGTGAAATTCTGCGTCACTTATAGATAAGATCCTGTTAATGAAATTAGTCGCTGTGTTGATTATTACTCTCCTAGGATGTTTTGAGTTAAAATTGATAAGTCTACCAGAAGCAGTAGGTTTTTGATACCAGTCAAGTTTAAGCCGAGAACCTTGTCGATGAATAATACAGTCCAAATATGGTAGTTTGTTGTTATCTTCCCTTTCCCTATAATGTTACTACACTTTTACGAATATCGACAGCCACTGTGGAATGCAACCCATGGTTGTGGGTATATAAAGTACGGCCCGGTCGATCCTCAGGCCGTTTTTACATTATATATTATAAGGAATAGTGTTCAAAAATAGTTTTTTTTGAAACAAGAGTTCTCGTGTCTTCACCATGGAGTGGCTCATATGCGTGCGTGTGTGCGCAAAGGTTTTTCACTTTTAAGGTGGTAATGTGCATTGTATTGGATTGATTGTGTGTACCTGTGTGTAAAGTGTTTTCAGAATGTTTGTAAAGTATTAAATTTGTTTGTTTTTTCTTGCTGTTGTTCAAAAGGCCAATAAAATAAGCGTTAATTGGTTCAACAAATGAACGACTGTCGGTCGGACTGCCTGAGTGCGTCGGTCATACTCACATACGCTAAGAAAACAAAAAGAATCCATGGCAACCACAGAGAGCCCATTGTCCATGTCCATGATGTTAAGAGGTTTATGCCTCGATATTGTTTGCTCGATATATTAACAAATTTAATTGTTTATTCAATTCACAGCATTTTGGTCATACGTACTCATAGGAGTAGCGGTGTTCGTGGTACTTGAAAATCAAAATCAAATTTTCGATATTGAATTCGTGGAATTGTCATTGCATTGGACGGTAGCAGTCGATTGATGACGGTGGTCTGTCTTAGAAGTGACGAGCATGGAGGTGGGAAAGGGGTGCGCAAGCTGTAAAAACTCCCCATTAAAGATTTTTATTGTGTGTTTTTTGGGGAATTTCTATTTTTTCCGAAACCGCATCTCATTGGCTGAGATCATTTCATGGGAGTCAGTCTGTCGTTGGCTGATGGGAATATTTTTAGTGGGTTAATTAATAATAAAAATAAATAAATTTAGAAATTCATTCATTCCCTGTGAATTGGCTGCGTTTGTTGTCGCCGGTGGCTGTCGTTTGAAATGACTTGAATTGATTTTCATGTTTTAATATTGATGAGATCATTTTTACACCTGTTAAAATCCTCTAATGAATTTTATGGCCGACTATAAATGCTATGTTTTCCAAAACAAATAAAATCTAATTTGTCGAAGCGGAAGTTTTGTCAATTAACGCTTGAAAGTAGCTTGATTGCCGTCTGACTCAATTTGAGGTAGACTTTCTAAAATTAGAGGAATTTTCGAACAAGATTTTTGACAATGTATCTGTTCACTTCGTATTCTCTTTTAGCTTCATTTGCATTTTTCTGGATTTGCAATAGCAGTCCTTGATCTGAGATAATATATATTTATTCCTGAAATTCCTGGACCGAAAAATAGACTGTAAATTTTCACAGCTGTGTCTTAGGCAGGAGCGTCGACAGTTGGGAAAACGACTATCATGCTCACATCTACAGGTGTTAAAAATAATGAGATACATACCTTTTAAAATATTAAAAAGGATAAGATTGATGTTTGTATATATAAATATATTAAAAAATAGTGGAGACTGGAAAATTAAAATTAATAACTCAAAAAATTTCAAAGTGGCGTGTGGTCACCATGCCATTCAGCCGACGACATATGAATTTTAATTATTTTCTAATTTTAGGTAGTGATAAAATATGACTATTTTGCTATGATTCATTTTGCTTAAAATTTTAAAGATAACACTGTGCAACAAATATTTTGCTGAAGAATTTTGGCTTTCTAAACTAGAAAGCGACTTAAAGAAAAAATATGAATTTTGTTTATTTTTTTAAAAATTCAAATTTTCACCGAAGGTATCTTTAAGAGTTGTACTCTCATTTTGCAAATATAGGTCTGATTAGGGTCCTATAAGTCGATTAATCGTTTTTTAGGTGTAAAAAAGTGAAGTCGACCTTTCGACTTTTTGTTAGTGACTAAAGTCGATTAATCGAATTTATTAACTTTAATACAAATATTGTTGTAACATTTTTTATAACATATTGTTATATAAAAAATTTTTAATTTCTTTCCATGAGCGCAAATATATATTAGTCAGCAAATTTCTTCAGGTACTTTGGCTGTCTACATAGAATCGCCATGTCTGTCTTGTGCAATGCAGCGCAATTCGATGAATAATTTTGCTGTCTCGTTGAGAATTGTGCGATTCCATGTAGTTCCATGTCTTCCTCGTTTACTTGAGCTTGGGGATTCCACTCTAGTGCTTCGTGGCAAATTTCGTCGTGTGGCTTTCTTAGTGTGTGTCAGCGCCACTTGTATTTTCTTATTTGTATTTTCGTGTTTATATTGTCTTCGCTGGCGATTTGATGAAGTTGTTCATTGGTAAGAACACTAGGCCACCAGATTTTTTAAATATTTCGTAAATATTTTTATACCCAGAAAAAAAAAATTGGAAGAACTTCCGTAGGAAGCACATTTTAATCGAATTTCAAAATCCAAATGTGCATTTTTCCACCCTTTTGAGAAAGTTCTTTTCAACAACTTCCAAAAAAGTTGATAATATGTTAATATCCCGTAACATTTTACGAATAGCATTCTTGATTGGGAACGTCTGTTTAGTATGAGGTCACAGAGATAAGTTGATAAGGTCTCGGGTTCAAATTGTGGCCCAGAATTTTTTTATTAATATTATAAATAAACAATGTTTAATGTTAATATTAACAATTTAAAAATGTTTTCTTAAAAAAATACAAATTTATTGCTTTATTAATGTACTTCAAATATTTAATTTTTTATTAATTATTAATACTACATAATATCAGTCAATTTAAGTAGTGTTAATTTATTTAATGCTAAATTAACTTAATATTATATATTAAATCATACTAAATAAATATTTTGTAAAGTTTCTCTTTAGTTATTCAGCGCTCACAACAGAGCATAGCTGAGATGGTAGTAGTAGTGGTAGTATAACCCATAAGGTCCGCTGTTCTACCATCCGGTAGCGGCGGAATTCTTTAAAAAGAAAAGGAAACTAGCGGTAGCGGCGGATTTCTTTAAAAAGAAAACAACACTTCAAAGTAACTTTTAAGTCTTTCAAAATAAAGGACATCCCTCCTATGACAACTCCATGTTGAATTCATTGGTGAAGATTCCAATTTTCACTACTTCCGAATCACAATATGTACATCTTTTTCACTTCTTTGGGTGCTCTATTTCTGCTGGGTATATAAGCTAAAACGGAACATTTTATATTATTTTATTCCTTTTTTGAGATTATTGAACACAAAAACATTAAACCATAAGAATTCAAATACTATAAACATACTTATTTACCATTTTCTAATTCCATTTTCACACTTTAAATGCAAATTCACTTAAATCGCCAATCTTGTTTATTTAAATTGTCAATTTATTGTAAAGTGTAAAGATAGATCAAAATTTTCACAAACAAGTCTGCAAATATGCATTATGTCTAAGTCAGTGATGCTGTATGTATTCCATATGAGACATATGAGCTTATAAATGTCATTTTTAAAGTCATATATTCGAAGATTAATTTTTCGTTGGAAATATACAGGAGGTTTTCACAAATTTTGTCAATAGCAGTCAATGGCGTCGATGTTACACATCAAAGGCCAAACGAAGCTATTTGAAATCCTGCCAATTTAAAAAAAGCGTTGGACGGTGTCGGAGTTAACCTGTTTCGGTTTTGACATCCCTAGTTTAAACATTTTGAAATTGCAGCTGATTTTTACTACCCTTATGGAAGTTCTATCTATTTTGTTTTAAACAAGTAAGGAAAGGCTAAAATCGGACGGGGCCATAAGCTCTTGTGCCAAATTTAAATGGTTTCTAGAACGGAAAATGTCAAATCGGCAGCGAGATTTGTATGGGGGCTATATTTAAATCTGAACCGATCTTACCCAATTTCTGCATAGGTGTTTCTAGATGGATTATAAGATGTTGTGCAGAATTTAAAGAAAATCGGGTACAATATGTGGTTTCTAGAGCGGAAAATGTCAAATAGGTTGCCTCAAACCGATTTGCTTCAAATTAAATAGCGTTCGTCCTTGATCCACAAAACTTATTTGTGCCAATTTTTGTTAAGATCGGAGTAAATTTGCGACCTGTAATTTGATTACAACAATAGATGGACAGACGGAGAGAGACGGACATTGCTAAATCGACTCAGAAAGTGACTCTAAGTCGATCTGTATAATAAACGATGGGTCTAACTCGTTTCCTTTTGGGAGTTACAAACAAATGCACAAAGAGATAATACTCTAAAAAAGGCTTATGTCGCTTTGTGTGGGAGGTACCAGAAAGGTTGTGGCAATATCACCCATATTCCAAGTGTATGAAATGTCCATAAAAGCATGGCCAAAGGACAAATTTCAGAGTATTCCGATTATCGATTATGATTTCTGTGGGAGGTATTAGAAGGGGCATAGTAAATTCCGTATATCTGTGTGGAATTTTCGACGGCTTTTATGTAACATACGAATATGGGCCATTTGTGTGGGAGGCATTGGCGTAGGAAGGATATTCTTCTGGGGTTGGCAATAGCCGTCCCCACAATTTGTTTGTTAAAAAGTAAAAAAAATATTTATAGCCGCACGGATAATAACGGCGTTTATCTTTAAGACTGGATACCTGCGATAACAAAAATTTATTTGCGAAATTATAAAAACTGATGAAACAACTTTAATTAAATCCAACATTTTTCACGTTCAATTTGAAAACTCAATTTTTTTCTTTTTGTGTTACCAATGATTTTTACTTTTTCCAAAACTGAAAAAGTACATAAAAAAATAAGATTTTTGTGTGACGCAGACAAATAGTACAAATTGTATTATACTAATTTAAAATTCTGGTGGGAGCTAAAATTTTTTCTGGGTTGGGCTTAGCCCTCCTGGACCACCTGTCCTACGCCATTGGTGGGAGGTACCAGAAGGGGTGTGGCAATTTCGCCGATTTTCGAACTTAAACTAAGTTTGGGAAAAATATTACCACGTGCAAAGTTTGAATTGATTCCTTGCCAACTTTCGAGAGTTATCGTGTACATCAGCCAGACGGACGGACAAACGGACGGACATTGCACTAACAGCTTAAAAAGTCATGAAACGGATTTAATCCAAACATACTTAGGGTCTTAAGTCACTCTTTCAATACGTTGCACTTTTAGTCCGTCCCAAATGATATATACCATCCTACTCTGTAGAGTGAGGTATAAAAAAACTTTATATTTGTTTCCGATTTTTACTATTTTTATGGTTGACACCACAGAAAAAGCACTATGTCATGATTAGCAGCTTTTAAAAAGGAGAAGATGAGCCTGTCAAATTAATTTAATTCCACGTCAACTTATATATAATGTGATGTTTAATTATCGTAATATTGGAACCATTCAAATAATTGTAAACAAGTAAGGGAAGGCTATAGTCGGGCGGGGCCGACTATATGATACCCTCCACTTTCTATCGGAATACAATTCAATTCGGTAAAAAGTGAAAACGGGAAGAATTTTTGTGGGCTATATCTAAATCTGAACCGATCCAAATTCAATACCGATGGTCCTTGGCCAGAAAAAATAACTTCTGCCAAGTTTCATGACAATTGCGACCTGTAGAGTGCGAACAAGCTTAGATGGACAGCAGACGGACGGACAGACAGACATCGTTAAATCGACTCAGCTGGTGATTCTAAGCCGATCGGTATACTTAAAGGTGGGTCTAGCTCGATTATTTCTTGGTGTTACAAACATTTAGTGCGAAACTAACTTATAATACCCTATTCCACGAAGTGGTGTAGGGTATAACTATTCCACGAAGTGGTGTAGGGTATAAAAACGGGTTTCGGTTATTAAAATTTGATAAAACGCTGGTGAAAACGATTTTTATAAAGGGTTGTTAAATAAACATCGGCCCTTGATGTTGAATGTGAACCACACCTAAACGTCAAGTTTTTTCTGCATTTCATTTGACATTTCTCAATTTCAGACTAACCATGGAAAAATACACAATCGACCAACGCGTTAATGTTATTCAGGCTTATTATGAAAATGGGCGTTAAAATCAATCAATGCATATCGGGCATTTCGTAATTTTTTCGGTCAATTTAATCGTCCAAATGTGCGCACAATTGGAAAAATCGTGCAAAAATGTGAGCAAACCGGGTCTGTAGGAGATGTGAAAACACTAGTACATGCTCGTACAGCTCGTAATGCAGAAAATATTGCTGTTCGGGATAGTGTTGCTGAAGAGCCGTCCACCTCAACTCGTCGTCGTGCCCAACAATTGTAACTCTCACGCTCGTCGTTGATGAACATTATGCATAAACTTGCATTTACACGCTTACAAGGTGCAATTGACTCAAGAAATAAAGCCTCTTGACCATTCCAAACGTCGTCCATGGTCGTCCACTTGGTGGCGATGTCAATTGGCCGCCAAGAACATGTGATTCGACACAGTTGGACTTCTTTCTTTGGGGTTATTTGAAAGAAAATGTGTACGTCGATAAGCCAGCAACAATTCAAGAGCTAAAGAATGAGATAATTCGGTATATTAACGGCATAGAACCTCAATAATGCCTCAGCGTCATCGATAATTTGGACCATCGGATGGAGGTGCGCCGCCGGGGACGCGGCGGCCATTTGGCCGATATTTTGTTCAAAACATAATTGAACCATACCAATATTATCATAATAACAAGTAAGAAGGCGTTAAGTTCGGCCGGGCCGAATCTTATATACCCTCCACCACGGAGTGCATTCTATAGTATTACCAGCAGATTAAAGGAAGTCGACTTTACATAGAAGCACAGTACAATATTACGAAAATTGTGATATTTTTAAGCACATTACTATATTTGTTTACTATTTCAAACTATAATGTATACTTATGCGCACTGTTTAAAATCGACTACTATATATAAATAAAATGCTTAAATTGTGAAAGTGAACATGTCTAAATATTAGGCGATTGTCAGTCGCCATTAGAAAGAAGCATTTCCAGATACAGACAAAGTGATAAGAAAAGTATAAATTTTAAAGATATCCCCATTCGCCCCATTCTCCGCCCAAATGTACAAATTTCGAAAAAACCCTTTTTCGAGTCTTCATAGTCAGAATGTATAAACCGAATTTCATGATTTCAACTTCTGCGGTTTGGTAGGTTCCATTTTTATCCCTCTTTTTAATTATATCCCTTAAAAGTACGAATTTCGAACAATCCCTCTATTTTGCGTGTTTATGCAATTAGTGGGATTTACACACCGAATTTCATGATTCTAGCTGTTGTCGTATCATTGGTACCATATTTTATCCCTTTTTGTCCCATTTCGCCCGCTAAAACTTTTATTTTCATCGTGGTGCTTCCAAGCTACAAGAGGAATGTCCGCAACAAATTTTAACTGTATGAAAATAAAAAAATTTATTAATAAGCCAATGCTACCAATATTTGTATATATATATATATATATATATATATATATATATATATATATATATATATAACTTCAATTCATAAAGTAAATATAAGGGAGCAATCATAAATATCCTAAATATTGGGGGATAGAGAGTGTACTTTCAGCTACAGTCGTTTGGTTGGTTGTATTTCCATCCTATTTTAATTTCAAAAGTATAAATTTTGAAAATTCCTTATCTCTAACGTACGTAAAAGCAACAAAATAAAGTACGAACTTGGAAAAAAATATTTTACGTGACGGACAGACGGACATGGCTATATCGTCTTAGAATTTTACCACGACCCAGAATATATATACTTTATGGGGTCTCCGATGAATATTTCAAGGTGTTACAAACGGAATGACAAAGTGAATATACCCCCATCCTGGAGGTGGAGGGTATAAAAAGAAATGACAATAATTTCCTCGGCCCTTAAAATTTAACCACCATTTAAAAAAATATGCTTAAATGATCTAATACTAGGGATATTTTCACGGTGTTATAGAATAGCTATATGCAACATATCCACCTATTTTTCTAGAATATTGAGTCAGCATAAACGCACAAGAATAGAAAACTGAATTTCCACGGCCAAGCAGTTAAATGTGAAATACGTTTCACTTTCAAAAATCCATGTGATATGCGTTCATTTGTCAATGTACTAGTCACATTCGCATTCGTATTCGGATTTGTTTGTATCTTTTCCAAAGTGAAACCTACACGAGTAGACTAAAATGAATAGAATTAATGAATTGAAAACACGAAACAGCTTAACTGCCGAAACACGCTGAAAACACAGTGTAAATTAAGGCTACCACATTTTGACCTCAGACACACAATTTCTGTTCGTTGGACTCCAAACTCTAAACTATGCTGCGCTAAAATATGTTCACTTCACTTCGCTCAAAACCCCGTACAGACCAGACCGGCAGTACTGCGAAAACCACTTTATTTTCAGTGTTTCGGTCCGGTTCGGTTTGGTTTTGGCTGGCCTAAAGTTGTGTGGGGGTAGATAATTGAAAATAATGCAGCACAGTGGTGCATATTTGCAGATATTGAGTTTTCCATGGTCATCGAAATTAAACGGAAGAAAAAAGTGAGACGTGCACTAAGAAAGGGTTTGTACTTGTAGGGTGTGAAATGGGACAAAAAGGGATAAACATCGAACCTTCGTCTTGACTAAACGGCAGTTGCTAGAAACATGTGCCTTGCAATTACCATGCAGACGAGCTACAGATAGGGATCTTACGATATTTGTGCTTTTAAGGGAGGAAAATGGGGATAAAAATGGTACCAACTTAAATAATACAGCTGTATTTGTGAACATTCGTGTTTACTTTTCTCTGACAACGTAGCCTTGCAAAATAAAATGATTTTTCGAAATTTGTACTTTTAAGGGGCGAGCGAGACAAAAGGTACCATATGGTACCAACTAAAGCATAACAGCTAGAATCGTGAAATTTGGTATTTAAATTCCGCTGACTATGTAAAATTGTGTTTTTTCGAAATTTGGTGAGCGAGACAAAAAGGGATAAAAATGCTAAAGTATTGTAGTTAGAGTCGTGAAATTTGGTATGGAAATTCCTCTGATAACGTAGACTCGTAACATAAATGGATTTTTTGGAATTTGTACTTTTAAGGGGTGAGTGGGACAAAAAGGCATAAAAATGGTACCAACTAAAGTATGGCAGCTAGAATCGTGAAATTTGATTTATAAATTCCTCTGACTATGTAAAATTGTATTTTTAAGGGATGCACGGGACAAAAAGGGACACAAATGGTACCGATTAAGTATTGCAGCTTTAGTCGTGAAATTTGGTGTGTAAATTCCTCTGACAACGTAGAAGGGCAATCTAAATGGATTTTTTGGAATTTGTACTTTTAAGGGGTGAGTGGGACAAAAAGGCATAAAAATGTTACCAACAAGTATTGCAGCTTTAGTCGTGAAATTTGGCGTGTAAATTCCTCTGACAACGTATAAGGGCAATCTGAATGGATTTTTGGAAATTTGTACGTTTAAGGGGTGAAATTTGTACAAAAAAGGGATAAAAATGGTACCAACTAAAGCAAGAATCTTAAAATTCGGCGTGTACATTCCTCCCACAACGTAGACCTGTAACATAAATGGATTTTTTTGGAATTTTTACTTTAAAGGGGTGAGTTGGACCAAATGGTACCAAACTAAAGTATTGCAGTTAGAAACGTGAAATTTGATATGTAAATTCCTCAGACCATGTAAAGGGTGTTTTTTATTGGGGTATAGAACTTTAAGTTGGCATCACTTTTTTAACTGGCGGCCATTTTGTCAGCTGTCAAGTGATTAATATTTAGTTTGGTTTGCCATTTCATCATGAACAGGTTGACAAAAGAACAACGCTTGCAAATCGTGCAAATTTATTTCGAAAGTAATGGTTCAGTTCGCGAAGTTCACCGCAAGCTCCGTCCATTTTATGGTCGACATAATCGTCCATCAGAGCAATTAATTCGGTTAACCATGGATCGTTTTCGCACTAAGTTTACTCTATGTGATAATACGCATCCGCAGAGACGTCGAACAGTTCGCACCGAAGAAACAATTGCCGCTGTAGAGCAAAGTGTTGAAGAGGACCCGAATGAATCGATTCGCCACCGTGCACAGCAATTGGAAAAAGTGGTTGAAAATTGGACCTGTAGAATTGGCTATATTCGAGCCAGCCGCGGCGGCCACATGCCCGAAATCATATTTAAACATTAATGGCATAAAATTATCCTTCCAATAAAGCCAAATTGATGGACATTAAAACGATTTTCTTGTGTTTTATTTCAATTCGAAGTTCTATACCTCAATAAAAAACACCCTTTATAAGTGCAGTAAAATTGGATTTTCGAAATTTGTTTTCTTAAGAGGTTCGCGGGAAAAAAGTGATAAAACTGGTGTAGAGCCCCTTAAAACGCGGAACATAAATGGATATTTCAAAATTTGTACTTATAAGGAAAAATGTCCCGGAAACCCCAAACCCTAGTTGTAGATCACTAGGGGTTGAAATTGGGTTATATCGTTGCGGAGTGAAAAAATGTCCGTTAATAAGGCAGTAAATACTTCCAATAACCACTTATGTTTCGAGTATTTAATCATATTTGATTTGGTAAGTTTGATATTTTTATTACGTTTAAATGGTGAAATTGGACAAAAGGGGATAAAAATGGTACCAAACGATCAAACGGCAATAGTAGTAACATAGAATTCAATGTGGGGGAAATGGGGCGAAAAATACTAATGGTACCAATCAAACGGAGAATCATGAAATTCGACATGTATCTCAAAAAATCGATCTTTCGATATTCGTACTTTTGGTCAAGATGGGATAAAGTGTACCAATCAGATTAATGCAATTTGATTTATACATTTCTCTGACTACGTCGCACAGTGGTTCAGAATCAAAATCCATCGGTCAAAATTCAATAAAGTTTGTTCTAGTAGACATTTTTGAGAACTGTAAAAAAACCAAAATTAGACAAGGACCCAAAGATTATTTTTTTTTTTGATATTAACAAGATTATTTTTTGATAGTAAAATCGGGAAATCGGATATATTTTAGAAATCGGCCCAAAGTTGACTAATTTTCGTAATCTAATAAAAAAATTGAGTACAAATTCTCTTAAAATATGTGAGAAACAAAAACGAGACCTGTGTGCAATTTGTCTGCTCAATCAGGTATTATTTAGATTTTTTGGGTATATAAAAAATATAACTTCGATTGCTATAAAATTTAGCATCAGGATAAAGGAAATTTACTCACCTTCTTATCTGCGTACCCAATTTTCAGAAGTTAATGAGAAGAAAATGACTAAATTGCGTTTTGGAACTAAAAATCGGATTTTTTGCACTAAATGTATTCTAACTTCCAAGGGTGCAATTTCGTGCAGGCAAAAGTTACCCTACAAAAACGGGAAACCCTTCAAGCTTTCCAAATAAGTATACATTTCATTAAAAACTTTTGAATGAAAAACATTGTGTTGGTCCAAAATCAGACATTTGTTCAAAAAGGATATTTTTTACAAAATTCATTACGACCAAACTATATTTGGCACAAACATACGTTTCGCGTCATAATAAAGCTAAGAAACCACAATTTCTAGTAAAAAACAATTTGAGTGCAAAATCTCTTAAAATATGTGAGAAACAGTTCGACAAAGTCAAAAAAAGAAATTACGTTTTTGCAATTTTCAAAATCTGAAAAACTTGAAAATCTGCAATAAAAACAAAAATTCTTCGCATTATGAACAAATACGTCAAAATATGTTAAAAAAAACATAAAAAAAGATAATTTTCTTTAAAATCGAAAAATACGAAAAGTAGTCAACTTTGGGCTGATTTCTAAAATATATCCGATTTTCCGATTTTTAATGTTAATATTTCAAAATAATCCTTGGGTGCTTGTCTAGTTTTGATTTTTTTTACAGAATTCAGAAATGTCTACTAGAACAAAAGTTATTGAATTTTGGCCGATGGATTTTGTTCTGGATTCTAATTTGCAAGGTTCTATGACTGAGTGGAATGTTGGAGTTACAAATGTGCCAGAAAATTAGCCCCTCTAGGCTAGTGTACATATTGAACTATTACAGTAGTCCTTACCGTTTTATGATATTGGATAAGTAATATTTTTTGATCTACTCAACGACAAATTCCATCTCCCCCACTTGAATATGTGCCACTGTGTGCTGGTTAGGTTATATTTTTGGGCGTATTTTTGGGGAAAATGTTTTTGGTGTCTAGATACTGGTGGACGGTTGGCCGGCAGGTCGTTCGGTCGTTCAGCGCAGACTGACTGATTGTAACAGCAACATTTTAGCAGCTGTTGTGGCACGTTGATGTTGGTCGTTGCTGTTGCTGTTGTTGCATTAATCGATCTATGTTTAATGATTAAGCACGCGTATTGCTGCAATATCTATCTAGCCGTACCTACCAAGTACAGTCAAGTCAGTCTACTTTAAAGACACATTGGAGTTATTATGGCGACTAAGCCAGCAACAACATGAGCAGCAGCAGCAGCAACAGCATCGGCATTAACAAATAAATAAAAGCCATGACGCAGCCCAGGTGTACATTAAAAGATAGACAGACGGATAGGTCCACCGTACCCCCTCCCCCGCCCCTCAGATATGAACTCGTACTCGTTCGTACCACTGGAAATTTATGCAATTTCTGCTATTATTTGCTTATGGTCCATAATGAAATGTTCACTTCGTGGCATGGTGAGTGTTTTCGTTCGGTTTAAGGTACGGGTTGCAAGATTTTTTTATTTGTTGCAGACTGGCGGGGCTGTTCGGTTTTCAGTTTGTTTTTTTTTGTTTTGCTTTGCTGCTTTAGAAATCAAGTTTATATGAATTGCTACCAGGTATAATTTCGATCAAGTTGCGCAGATGCAAATAGAAATAATTGCCAATGGTTGAGAATGAGTGGTGGCAATGAGGGTGATGGCGGCGGCAGTAGTAGTGGTAGTGTTAGTATGGACCAATGCTTGGCGGCTCTAGGTACAGTGTTCGAGAACATCAACTGGAGGATGAGAATGTTTTAATGGTCTCTGACATTTTTCCAGAGATTTTTAATTCACATATCCAGATTGGTTTTTTCGCTTTTCAAACATTATAAATTTCACTCAATACAATGATACAATATAATATGATTTACACAATTATAAGAATTTTTGTATAATTTCTACCCACTTTCTATTTATTTACTACTAGCAGTACCCGCTGTTTCGCACGCGAAATAGCCAGTTATTTTTTAATTTTATCCGTCTCTGTTTGGGATAGTATTTATTTAATTTTCTTTTGGTGGATATAGATAAATCTAAAATAGTAATTTGGAAACCTACTATTAGCCAGCACTCACACACAGTCAAAGGAATGTGCTTGTCGATATGCACTATTTTATCTAAACTACTTCGTATGTATAATTTTCTACCAAGTTTTGAACAAAATATTACAACCATTCCTCGATCTCATGTTTCTAGATTCAGCCAGCCAGTTTATAACTTTTTGCAGTTCTTTCCCAACATGTAACATGTGTTTTTACTTCCCCTAAAAATATGTACTTTATTTGGTAACACATTTATCCCTTGTTGTCCCGTATCCCCCTTTTAAGTACAAATTTTGAAATATCCATTTAAGTTCCGCGTTTACGTAATTAAAGGATTGTACAGCATGTTTATCCCTTTTCGTCCCGCGAACCCCTTAAAAGTACAAATTTCGAAAAATCAAACTACTGCGCTTCTATATGGTCAGAGGAATTTACACACTAAATTTCACGATTCTAGCTGTAATACTAAAGTTGGTACCATTTTTATCCCTTTTTGTCCCGCTCTTCCCTTAAAATTACAAATTTCGAAAAATCCAATTTTACTTCGTTTCTATATGGTCAGAGGAATTTACATACCAACTTTCATGTTTCTAGCTGTAATACTTTAGTAGGTACAATTTGTATCCCTTTTTGTTCCGCTCTTCCCTTAAAACTACAAACTTCAAAAAATTACATATCAAATTTCACGATTCTAGCTGTAATACATTAGTTGGTACCATTTGTATCCCTTTTTGTCCCGCTCGCCCCTTAAAAGTACAAATTTCAAAAAATCCAATTTTACTTCGTTTCTATATGGTCAGAGGAATTTACATACCAAATTTCATGTTTCTAGCTGTAATACTTTAGTTAGTACCATTTTTATCCCTTTTTGTCCTGCTATTCCCTTAAAAGTACAAATTTCGAAAAATCCAACTTTACTTCGTTTCTATATGGTCAGAGGAATTTACATATCAAATTTCACGATTCTAGCTGTAATACATTAGTTGATACCATTTTTATCCCTCTCGCCCCCTTAAAAGCACAAATTTCGAAAAATCCAGGTTTACTTCGTTTCTATATGGTCAGAGGAATTTACATACTAAATTTCATGTTTCTAGCTGTAATACTTTAGTTGGTACAATTTTTATCCCTTTTTGTCCCGCTCTTCCCTTAAAAGTACAAACTTCGAAAAATCCAATTTTACTTCGCTTCTATATGGTCAGAGGAATTTACATATCAAATTTCACGATTCTAGCTGTAATACATTAGTTGGTACCATTGTTATCCCTTTTTGTCCCGCTCTTTGTATATCGTCTGCATGGTCATTGCAAGGAACTCAAAGAATTTCATGTTTATAGCTACTGCCGTTTACTCAAGACGAAGGTTCGATGTTTATCCCTTTTTGGGCCATTTTACCCCCTAAAAGTACAACCTTTCTTAGTCGACGCACAGTGGCGCCATTTGAGTTTTTTCGTTGCAAAAATCATATCTTTTGAACCGAATAAGATAATTGAACAGTTTAAACAGAATATGATAGATAACTGTTCAGCCTATGAAATTAGCGTTTGGAAAGGGTGCTACGCTCTGTAGGGGCCTAATTATGGGTTATCAAAGTTAAAATTAGTAGAAAAATCAATTTTATGGTAACTAAAAAAATTATTTTTACATTTTTAGATTGTTTTTATTTTTTCTTTCTTTAGGGTTTTATGTTTTAAATTATTACCCAACAAATTAAAAAAAAAATATTTTTTTTTAAATTTATTTATTTATTATTATTTATTTTTTTATTTATTTATTTTTTTTATTTTTTTTTGTCCGGATGATCCATCGCAGCCCCATTTGCTGATCAATGTCAACTTCTCAGGAAGAATTTTCACCTCATTTTCAGGAAGACTCTCCAACAGCCGTTTTGCTGTATGGCCCATGAGATCCTGCAGATTGGCTTTCGCAGAGACTTCCGTAAACTCCGTATGCAGTGGTCGTGAATTTATTTTGGCTTGCGTAATATGCTTGTATCCGGGTAAAACGTCAGCGCCGTGTCGCGTTAAAGATGTCCGTAGTTTCTCATATTTCTCTTTGGAAAGTTCTAAGTCCATAAACAAGGCCAATTCTTCTTCGGATCCATACTTTTTATACACTCCACGAGAGTATAATGTCTTTGTGCATTTGTTTGTAACACCCAAAAGGAAGAGAGATAGACCCATTGTTAATTATACCGATCGACTTAGAATCACTTTTTGAATCGATTTAGCAATGTCCGTCCGTCTGTCTGTCTGTCTGTCTGTCCGTCTGTCTGTCCGTCTGTCTGTCCGTCCATCTATTCTTGTAATCACGATACAGGTCGCAATTGTAGACAGAACCAAATGAAACTTTGCACAACGAACTTTTTCGGGATAAGAACGAACGCTGTTTAATTTGAAGAAAATCGGTTCAGATTTAGATATAGCCCCCATACGAATTTCAATCCCGATTTGACTCTTTTCACCCTAGATACCACATATAACAACAGATTTTCTTCAAAATTGGCAAACCATCTTATATTTCAACTGGAAACACCTGTGGTAAAAATGGGTCAGATCGGTTCAGATTTATATATAGCTCTCATACAAATTTCGCTCCCGATTTGACTTTTTCCGCTCTAGAAACCACATATTTTAACAGATCCTCTTCAAATTAGGCGAAATATATTATATTTGTCCTAGAAACACCCATGGTGAAAATGGGTCAGATCGGTTCAGATTTATATATAGCTCCCATACAAATTTCGCTCTCGATTTGACGTTTTCCGCTCTAGAAACCACATATTGTATCAGATTGTCTTCAGATTTGGCAAAACATCTTATATTTCAACTAGAAACACCTGTGGTAAAAATGGGTCAGATCGATTCAGATTTATATATAGCTCCCATACAAATTTCGCTCCCGATTTGAATTTTTCCGCTCTAGAAACCACATATTTTAACAGATCCTCTTCAAATTAGGCGAAATATATTATATTTGTCCTAGAAACACCCATGGTGAACATGGGTCAGATCGGTTCAGATTTACATATAGCTCCCATACGAATTTCACTCCCGATTTGACTCATTTCACTCTAGATACCATATATTAGAAGAAATTTTCTTCAAAATCGGCAAAACATCTTATATTTCAACTAGAAACACCTGCGGTAAAAATGTGTTAGATCGGTTCAGATTTATATAGCTCCCATACGAATTTCACTACCGATTTAACTTTTTCCGCCCCAGAAACGACGAATTTTCACCGAATTTCATCAAAGTGAGCATAACACCTTATATTTGAACTGGAAGAACTTATTGTGAAAGTTAGTCACATTTTTCCATGTTTGGATATAGCCCCGATACAAATATTCTTATCGATTTGACAAATCGAACCAGGTCTTATTAGCCTATGATTAGGAAACATACAAAAATTCTTCCCGTTCTTCAGGTCATATTAGCCTATGATTTGGACACATACAAAAATTCTTCCCGTTTTCACTTTTTTACCGAGTTGAATTGTATTCGGTTGGAAAGTGGAGTGTATCATATAGTCGGCCCCGCTCGACTTTTCCTTTCCTTACTTGTTAATGTGTGCGTTTGTGGGCGTGGGAATGCTTTCCTTAATCCTTTTTAGTCGCAGTGGGCTTGCATCAGCAACAGATTTGGTTATCTGCGACCTAACTCTTTCACTATCCTTTGTAAATTTAATAGACAGCGCGTCCGATAATTGCTTCGTGGTCAAGTCATTGGTGGCATCGGCAAGTTTCCTCTTCCTTGTGAAAATTGAACACTCCTCAATACTTTTTTTTGGCCTTCCTTTTGCTCCTCTGGTTGATGTGGTGGGTTTATCTACTGCCAATATATCCAGGATGGTGTCTTCATTAAGCCAGTCCTCGTATTTGGAGTTGAAGTTCTGAATGGTTCGATTAGATTTCACCCATTTTGCCTCAATATTTGCATATATCAGATAAAATTTATTTTTTATAATTTCGCTTCTCTCAATATTTCCGTATAAGCTATCAAGTTCTTCTAAAGCAGCTTCCGTGAAAAAATTTGGTGTGGTTGACTTTCTAAACAGTTCAAATAATTTTAAATTGTTCAACGCCATGTTTTACTTAAATTGTTTAATGGTTTCAGTAATTGTTGCGCCAACTTTCAGTCGTACAGTAATCCAGACATTATCCTTATTTTGCAATATATAGGCTTATGCTACCATGCCTAAAAATAAAAAATAAAAATAGGGACCATAAGTCAATATTGTTCTTGACCATTTGCAATATATAGGCTTATGCTACCATGCCGAAAAATTTACCTGTTCCATGCATACATATGGATTTAGGCTGAATAATGCAATTTTGATATTATGCACGTGTCCAAATAAGATTTGTGCCTACCTGTAGGGACCATAAGTCAATATTGTTCTTGACCATTTGTACGCCAAAGTATTGTTTAAGTGAGGAACGTACCTGCTAATTTCAATGAGTAGTTTTTTTCAAACTATTAGATCAAACTACTGTCAGTCAAAACATATAAGGGATGGACGCCATACAATTTCTGCAACCATGTCTTTTTAACCTTTTTTACCTCTAGAAGCCAAACGGGCACGTACGGGCAGCTAACATTTTTGAATTATGTAAAGAAATAATCAATGAACAGGTTTTGCAAATATGGCAAATATAGAAAAATATAGATTTTTTTTTTATTTTCCGTCAAAGTTGAAAAATAGTGAAAAAAGGGATAGTTTTTAAATAGTGATTTACCAGGAGAAACACAAAGCAAACAGTTAATTTTTTTATCATTATACATTTAATAAATACATCAATCAATACAAACAAAAAATAAGGCGATTCGTTACCTATTTTTCGTGATATTACACCTGATATCGCAACAAATTCACTAAAAATTGTGTGTTTTTTTGAAAACCGAAAGTCGGTCAACTTTGAACGTCTATATCTTCTAAACTAAAAATGTGATATTATTAAGAGCGGCAGATTTGAAATCGTTGAAAAGTTTCCTATAACATGGGTTTATTCAAAACTTCGTCGGCGCTCATGAAAATTTTGATTTTTGCAACCTCGTTTGCTCTACGGGCGCTACTGTGCGACGTCTACGTCATATTTGGGAACTACCCTGAAAATTTCATGACCCTGGCTTCAGCCGTTTGGTCTGGGGGCTGGTCAATGATAAGTCAGTCAGTAACGCAACTCTTTTATATATATAGATGACTTTGAAATAAGCAAGTTCTGGAGTCTCTCTACACTGAAAGAATTTTTCTTCATAATATTTATGAAGCGATTTCATAAAAGGTTTTTAGTAAATTTAGTGATTTTTTTCTTAATATGTATGATAAATTCATAAATAACATGAAATGTTTCATACAATTTTGGTTTCATAAGATCAAAGAAAGATTTCATAGTAGTATAGAAACAATAAAATATTTGTATTATTAAAAATCACTTCTTAAATATAATGAAGGATTTCATAGTTTTTATGAAATGTTTCATAGCTTACAACACATTTTTAGTGTGTCGACTTTATTCGTTGAATGAAATTTCATTTGCGCTCTGTTAACTCTGACATAAGTATGAATCCTGATTTATATGAAAGACATATTCATTACAAAGACTCTCGCAATGGTGGTGTGTGTTGCTTGGTTAGTCAACGAGTCAGACCTTTTTTTGCTTTTTTGTTTATATTGGAAACTTCAGAATATACTATTTATGGAACTCTTTCATAAAATTAATGAAGTTTCTTCATAAAATCTATGAAAATTTTCATAAATCCTATTATGACAAATAATGATTTTTTATGACAAAAGTTCTTCGAATGAAGAACTGCATTTCATAGTTTCTAAGAAATGTTTCATAAATTCTATGACACTTTTCATAGATTTGTCCTTTATGTAAAGTGTTTCATACATTTTATTAAATGTTTCTTTGGCGACAAAATCATAAATATTACGAAGATAATTCTTTCAGTGTAGTGTAATACTTTCCGCTGCAACCTATGGTAAATTATAGATTTTTCTTATAGATTTTAGCAACTGAATTCGAATACGATGATAAACTTAACAAGTAAGGAAAGGCTAAAGTCGGGCGGGGCCGACTATATAATACCCTACACCACTACCTGCACTCAGAAAAAAAGTATGCCACGGATTAAGTAAATATGTACTAATACTGAGGAAAATTGAACTTCGTATAGCGCTAAGGCAATAATTTCTCACATCAAGTACAAACTTTTCCTTGAAAATAGGACATGCTTTGAACATGATTCCAGTTCAATTTTTCCTCAAAGCAAGTAAAACTTACTCATACTGAGGAAAATTTTTCTTCAAATCAAGTAAATCTTTACTTAATCTGAGGAAAATTTTTAAGAAATTTTACTCAAGTCAAGCAAATTTATACTCAAACAGAGGAAATTATTCCGATTTTATCCTCAATCCAAGTAAATTGTTACTCAAACTAAGTAAATTTGTAGTCATGCCAAGTAAATTTATACTCAATCTGAGGAAATTTTTCCTTAAACCAAGTAAATTTGTACTCAGACTGACTAAATTTTTCCTTAAACCAAGTAAATTTGTATTCAGCCTGACTACGACTATACTGATAATTGAAATAAATTATTTCGCTTCAGAGTATGCAACACTCATATGAAAAATGACAACATGGTATAGTTCTCAAACGTTTCATCTTACTCATACTATAAAGAGTTGATATATTTCACCATGACTGCTGTGAAGGCTAGGTTGGCGCCTTCGCAGTGATTGTTTGAATAATATTTGAACTACTTATGAAGAAAGTCTCGGTTAACGAACGAGAATTGCTTCTTAGACTACTATTCATGTATTTTTCTAAACACACTGAAGTATTTTTTATAAGTTCATTTATACTTGAATGTATGAGGAACATGGCCTAAATTTAATTACATTTATTTACTTTATTTGAAGTAATAAACACATTTTTAAGTAAAAACTTCCTAAATGGAATTTTTCCATACAAACAAATCTTGAATTATTTTCTTTCTTAAACGCTAGTAAATTATTTTCCGCACAAGTATGAATATACTTAATTGTAAGAAGTTTTTACTAGATCCAATACCCTATTTTGAGTATATGTTCTATTTTTTCTGGCTTTGAAATAAGGAAAGTGTACTCATATATATTTAATTTTCCTTCTCGTAAGGAAATTTTACCTAAACTGGAGTAAAATTGTTAAACTAAATTGGAGTATGGATTTTACTCAGATTTAAGAATGCTATTTTGCTGAGTGTGCGTACGTACCTCGCTTTTACTAAGCCCAGGTGTTTCATGGGAGCAATTCTATGTAGTTCATATAAATTATGCAGTTTACTATAAATTCATGTTTAGTCATATTTAACGAATATGGTAAATAATATGATAATTGATCCAATTTTCCGGCAGACAAATACAAATTATACAGTAGTAATAGGTTGAATCGGACCGACATTTGAAAGTGGCCTTTAACATCACTTGGGGCCTGGTCCAAACAATGGGCCTATATATTTCTTATTTACGGTAAGTATTCCTAGTTGAAATATATCATGATCCGATGTAAGACGTAGTTTCTAGAGCTGTAATAGCATTTGGGTTATACTAAAGTATGGACACATATATTGGACTTTCATAGTATGTATTCTTAGTTGAAATATAATATAATCTTACAAAAATTGAAAAAAAAACGATGTAAAATTTGCGCCTTGAGGAGTAAAAATTATAATGAGGCCACTACATTAAAAAGTGGTTCCATATAGATCATTCACAAAGTAGGTACTATTAGTTGAAATTTGACATGATATACAAATTTATATCGAGATCCAATGCACGATGTGGGTTCTAGAGATGTAATATAATAGAATGGGGGCCCAATTTGTATGGGGGTTAAACCAAAATATGGGCCCATATATTTTTCTTTCATAGTATGTATTCTTAGTTGAAATATAATATAATCTGCAAAATTTGAAAAACTTCCGATGTAAAATGTGGGTCTTAGCGACGTAATAATTAGAATGGGGACCCATTTGTAAGGGCGCTACATTAAATTGTGGGCCGTTTTATATCACGTTCAAAGTAGGTATTCTTTATAGAAATATAACACGATCTGCAAAATTGTATCAAGATCCAATGTAAGATGTGGGTTCTAGAGCGATAATAGTGTAAACTGGGGGTCCATTTGTATGGGGGCTATACCAAAACATTGACCCATATAGCTGGCTGTCAACATAGGTGCTTCTAGTCTAAATGTAACATTGTGTGGGAAGTTTGATCACGATGCGATTTAAAATGTGCATTTTAGAGCAGTAATAGTGTAAGTCGGAATTTGTATGGGGGCTATATAAAAACATAGACCCATGTGGTCCACTTTCCTAGCTGTTTCTAGTTAAAAATGAACACGATCCTGAAAATTTTGTCATGATCCCATGTAAAACGTGTATTATAGAACAGTAATAGTGTAAATTATATAGATATTTGTATGGAGGCTATATCTAAATCTGAACCGATTTCCTGCAAATTCAATACCGATCGTCCTTGGTAACTTCTGCAAAATTTCATGTAAAAAGTCCAAAAAAGTAACTTCTGCAAAATTTCATGATAATCGGACATCAATTGCGACCTGTAGAGTGCGAACAAGGTTAGATGGACAGCTGACGGACAGACAGACATCGTTAAATCGATTCAGCTGGTGATTCTAAGCCGATCCGTATATTTCAAGGTGGGTGTAGCTCGATTATTTCTTGGTGTTACAAACATTTGGTTCGAAACTAACTTATAATACCCTAGTCCACGAAGTGGTGCCGGGTATAAAAATATATTTTCCTGCAATATTACTGCACTTGTACGAAAATCGACCGCCTCTGTTGAATGCAATCCATAGTGGAGGGTATATAAAGTTCGACCCGGCCGAACTTAACCCCGCTTTTATACCCTCCACCTCCAGGATGGGGGTATATTCACTGTGTCATTCCGTTTGTAACCCCTTAAAATATTCATCCGAGACCCCATAAAGTATATATATTCTGGTTCGTGGTAAAATTCTAAGACGGTATAGCCATGTCCACTAGAGCGTACCAGGTTACAAGTAAAAAAAAAAAAGTTCGCCGTACACCTTCGAATATGAAGTATTATTGAAAGGTAGTTTCAAAAAAATTTTTTTTATTTTTTTATGCCGAACGTAGGGGTCGCGCTTTTACATTTTTCTATATAACTTCTGCATTTATAAACGGATTTTAAAGTGTGATACATCGATGTTTTTGTCCGATTTTTTTGTCTTTGAAGTCATTGAGCTCAAACATGATTCATGATTTTATGCGAGCTTTAATTTTCGATTACACTACTCAACAAAATGAAAAAAATTTCATGTACTCCGGATGCGATAATTTTTTCTGTGTAGATAACCTTGACATGAGCTCGAAAAACGCAATAAAAATTTTTTTTTTCGTTTGGTTTTTTTTTTATTATTTTTTTTTTAAATTTTAAAAATTTTTTTTTGGTTAATTTGTTTCGTCCGGCATAACTCGGGAACCACTAGCCCGATTTAATTGAATTAAATTTTAAAAAATTTAAAATTACAATTCCCTTAATCTGTTCATATATTGTTTTCCTATACAAGCAACAGTTTCCAAGTTAAAAATGAATATATAAAGGAAAAAACTTATTTTTTGCCTAAAAATTAAAATTTTTTTTTTTTAAAAAATCCATAAAAAATCCAAAATGAAAAAAAATGTCAAATCTTATTACTTTTACGTAAAGTCACATAACCTATGAGCAAAATGAGACAAAGATCATGAAAATCGATGCACGCGTTTCGCTTTTATTCGCAATTGAGTAAAGGTATGAATTTCAAAAATTTAAAAAATTTTTTTTTGGTTAATTTGTTTCGTCCGGCATAACTCGGGAACCACTAGCCCGATTTAATTGAATTAAATTTTAAAAAATTTAAAATTACAATTCCCTTAATCTGTTCATATATTGTTTTCCTATACAAGCAACAGTTTCCAAGTTAAAAATGAATATATAAAGGAAAAAACTTATTTTTTGCCTAAAGATTTAATTTTTTTTTTTTTTTTAAATCCATAAAAAATCCAAAATGAAAAATAACGTCAAATCTTATTACTTTTACGTAAAGTCACATAACCTATGAGCAAAATGAGACAAAGATCATGAAAATCGATGCACGCGTTTCGCTTTTATTCGCAATTGAGTAAAGGTATGAATTTCAAAAATTTGCTCGACATATGCACAACTTTGTCTATGGTAAGGTTTTTTCTTTTTTATTACAAAAAAATTAAAATTTTTGGGTGACAAAAATATATGACTTTAAATTAAAAAACAATTCGATATATGTACAAGAAATTATCCTAAGGATATCAACGTTAATTAATTATAAAAAAGTTTAAAAAAAAAATATCTCAACACAAAAATAAAAACCTTCAAATTAAAAATAATTATGTGCTTTTGTCTTTCTTTTATATTGTTGTGGGTCTGTTTCTCTTATCAGGAACCAGATATAGTCCCCCATCATAGCTTCGTTCCAAAATCCTTGGTATCGGTGCTCAATTTCTTTCATTTGCTGATGAAAACGCTCACCATGCTCGTCACTCACAACGCCCAGGTTGTCCGGAAAGAAGTCCAAGTGCGAGTGTAGAAAATGTATCTTAAGCGACATATTTGCTCTAATTTTTTTATAATTTTGGAGTAGTTGTTCGACGATCTCTCTGTAATTTGAGCTTTTGTTGTTTCCAAGAAATCCGGAAACAATTTGCCGAAATGAGTTCCAAGCTGCAGCTTCATTTGGTGATAAAATGTGCTCAAACTGTTGGTCTTGCAACAACTTTTTAATTTGCGGACCGTCGAAAACGCCTTCCTTAATCTTTGCCGATGAAAGGTGAGGAAAAATGGTTTTTAAATAGGCGAACGCTTCGCCATCTTTGTTGATAGCTTTCACGAAGTTTTTGATGAGTCCGAGCTTTATGTGAAGAGGTGGGAGAAAAACATTTTCCTTTTTTATGAGTGGTGTATATTTCACGTTGTCGCTGCCGGGGATGAAGTTAACTCTTTCTGTCCAACTCCTCCTGGTGTAATGATGTTGACGATCGCGGCTGTCCTAAAGGCAGAGAAAACAACAGTACTTTGTGAATCGACCTTGTAATCCACAAAGGATACCGATAACCTTAAGGTCGGCACAAACTTTCCAATCGTGCCTCTCATAGTTAAGGCACTTTAGTAGATTGTCCATGACTTCGTATGTTTCCTTGGTGTCAACGGCATGAGCAATTGGAATCGAAGGTTTCTCGTTGCCGTTGTGCAGTAAAATTGCTTTAAGGCTCTGCTTGTTGCTGGCATGATGATTCTCGGCTGTCGTCTGAAAGAATTTCAATAATAAGTTATATATGTTCTTGAATTTCGTAATCTACACTTGCCTTGAGTCAGCTAGCTGTACGTAGCACCTTGGACATAGAGCACTTGGTGTCCACCGCTCATCTATGATTGAGACCTTTAAATTGAAGCTCTCTTCAAATGAATCTCTCAATTTAGGTGAAAAACAACGCTTGTTTTTTTCAGAAACGTATTCTCCGCACATGTAACAAAAATTGCTTGGATTGGTATTGCATTCAAATCCTCGCGAACGTTTGCTCATTTTAACTATCGCGTTCGTCGACACTTGTTGAATGAGTAAAATCGATCAATGAAGACCTATTTATACTGTGTATTGTTTAGTATTTTACTGACAGGTACTTATAAATGGGTGTATATTTTTTTACGGTGGCTACATACCTGTTTCACCATGTGTGAGTCTTAAATTTTCCGAATAATGACCACCCTTAAATGTGGGTTGCATTTCTGTAAAAAAATCATACAGGTAGCCAACGGAAAACCCAAATAATTAAAAAAGTCCCCTTTCCTTTTTTCCTTTTAATTGTTCACGCACATTTATTAGCGTTTATTACTTTGCTTACGCAATCATAAAAATTAAATAACCCTTTGTTTATTCCGTTTTGTTAATTCTGAGAATCAAAAAAAAAGAAAAAACCTTACCATAGACAAAGTTGTGCATATGTCGAGCAAATTTTTGAAATTCATACCTTTACTCAATTGCGAATAAAAGCGAAACGCGTGCATCGATTTTCATGATCTTTGTCTCATTTTGCTCATAGGTTATGTGACTTTACGTAAAAGTAATAAGATTTGACATTTTTTTTTCATTTTGGATTTTTTATGGATTTTTTAAAAAAAAAAATTTAAATTTTTAGGCAAAAAATAAGTTTTTTCCTTTATATATTCATTTTTAACTTGGAAACTGTTGCTTGTATAGGAAAACAATATATGAACAGATTAAGGGAATTGTAATTTTAATTTTTTTAAAATTTAATTCAATTAAATCGGGCTAGTGGTTCCCGAGTTATGCCGGACGAAACAAATTAACCAAAAAAAAATTTTTTAAATTTTTGAAATTCATACTTTTACTCAATTGCGAATAAAAGCGAAACGCTTGCATCGATTTTCATGATCTTTGTCTCATTTTGCTCATAGGTTATGTGACTTTACGTAAAAGTAATAAGATTTGACATTTTTTTTCATTTTGGATTTTTTATGGATTTTTAAAAAAAAAAATTTAAATTTTTAGGCAAAAAATAAGTTTTTTCCTTTATATATTCATTTTTAACTTGGAAACTGTTGCTTGTATAGGAAAACAATATATAAACAGATTAAGGGAATTGTAATTTTAAATTTTTTAAAATTTAATTCAATTAAATCGGGCTAGTGGTTCCCGAGTTATGCCGGACGAAACAAATTAACCAAAAAAAAAATTTTAAAATTTAAAAAAAAAATAATAAAAAAAAACCAAACGAAAAAAAAAATTTTTATTGCGTTTTTCGAGCTCATGTCAAGGTTATCTACACAGAAAAAATTATCGCATCCCGAGTACATTTTGACTGTTGACTAGTGTTATTAGAGTGGTACATTAGGGTAGTAGCAACTGAGAAATGATGGGTAAGTACCAGAAGGGGGTGCTTGAGCTCAATGACTTCAAAGACAAAAAAATCGGCCTCGTCGAGACAAAAACATCGATGTATCACACTTTAAAATCCGTTTATAAATACAAGTTATATAGAAAAATGTAAAAGCGCGACCCCTACGTTCGGCATAACAAAAATAAAAATTTTTTTTTTGAAACTACCTTTCAATAATACTTCATATTCGAAGGTGTACGGCGAACTTTTTTTTTGAGGTACGCCCTAATGTCCACCTGTCCGTCTGTCTGTTGAAAGCACGATAGCGGCCGAACGAAATGAGCTAGGAGGTTAAAATTTTTCCTAAATCTGTCTTATGGTTGCAGATCGGTTGGGATTGAAAGTGGGCGAAATCGGCCCAGAGGGAAAAATTTTTCCCTCACAAGGACTGAAAATACCCCTAATATTTAGAGTATTTCAGCATGTTTTTTGAACATAGATTGAAGATAGCTTGTATTTACTTGATATTTGCAATTCGCATTCCCTTTATAGCATAAAAGGGCACCATAGAGTGATTTTTATTTGTAGGGGGCGAAATGGGACGAAAAGGGATAAAAATAGTAACTATCAAACGACAACAGATAGAAACACGAAATTTGGCGTATACATACCTATTTTTATTTTTTGTACTTTTTTTTCTAAATTTGTACTTTTAAGGGGTTAAATGGGGATAGAGGGATACAAATAGTACCAACTTAACTGCTGCACATAGAATAATGAAATTCGATGTATACATTCCTTTGATTGCGTAGACACGTAAAATAAAAGAACTTTTCAAAATTCGTACTTTTTGGGGTTCAAATGGAAAAATGTGATAAAAATAGTACTTACCAAATGACCGCAGCTGGAATCATGAAATTCGGAGTATACATTCCTCTGACTGCGTAGACACGAAAAATAAAACTTTTTTCCAAATTCGTACTATCGAGGGATACAATGACTACAGGGGATAAAAATAGTACCAACTAAACGAATACAGCTAGAATGATGAAATTCGATGTGTACATTAGAGCGTACCAGGTTACAAGTAAAAAAAAAAGTTCGCCGTACACCTTCGAATATGAAGTATTATTGAAAGGTAGTTTCAAAAAATTTTTTTTTATTTTTTTATGCCGAACGTAGGGGTCGCGCTTTTACATTTTTCTATATAACTTGTATTTATAAACGGATTTTAAAGTGTGATACATCGATGTTTTTGTCTCGACGAGGCCGATTTTTTTGTCTTTGAAGTCATTGAGCTCAAGCACCCCCTTCTGGTACTTACCCATCATTTCTCAGTTGCTACTACCCTAATGTACCACTCTAATAATCGAAAATTAAAGCTCGCATAAAATCATGAATCATGTTTGAGCTCAATGACTTCAAAGACAAAAAAATCGGACAAAAACATCGATGTATCACACTTTAAAATCCGTTTATAAATGCAGAAGTTATATAGAAAAATGTAAAAGCGCGACCCCTACGTTCGGCATAAAAAAATAAAAAAATTTTTTTTGAAACTACCTTTCAATAATACTTCATATTCGAAGGTGTACGGCGAACTTTTTTTTTGAGGTACGCCCTAGTGTACATCCCTCTAATTGTTTAGATACGTAAAATAAAGAGATTTTAGATAGTCGTACTCTTGAGGGGACAAAATTGGAAAAAGGGGATAAAAATGGTACTGAAACAAAATGGCCGCTGATAGAATCATGGAATTTGGTGTATACATTCCTCTGACTGAATAGCCACGTAAACTATTTTTTTTTCAAATTCGTACTTTATTTTGTTGCTTTTACGACAAAAAATGGTAGAATCATGAAGTTGTCGTATACTGCGTACGTGAGAGATAAGGTATTTTCACAATTAATACTTTTGAAATTAAAATAGGATGGAAATACAACAAACCAAACGACTGTAGCTAAAAATACACTCTCTATCCACCAATATTTAGGGTATTTATGATTGCTCCCTTATATTTACTTTATGAATTGAAGTATTATTTCCATTATATATATATATATATATATAGTATAAAAATGTTGCTAGCCTTGGTTTATTAATTAAATTTCTTATTTTCATACATTTGAAATTTGTTGCGAACATTCCTCTTGTAGCTTGGAAGCACCACGATGAAAATAAAAGTTTTAGCGGGCGAAATGGGACTAAAATGGATAAAATATGGTACCAATGATACGACAACAGCTAGAATCATGAAATTCAGTGTGTGCATCCCTCTAATTGCATAAACACGTAAAATAGAGGGATTTTTCGAAATTCGTACTTTTAAGGGATATAATTGAAAAAGAGGGATAAAAATGGGACCTTCCAAACCGCTGAAGTTGATGTCATGAAATTCGGTGTATATATTCGGTGGTCTGATTATGAAGACTCGAAACAAAATGGTTTTTTTTCCAAATTTGTACATTTGGGCGGAGAATGGGGATATCTTCAAAATTTATACTTTTCTTATCAAAATAATGCAGTCACTTTGTCTGTATCTGAAAATGCTTCTCCCTAATGGCGACTGACAATCGCCTAATATTTTCGGCATGTTCACTTTCACAATTACAACATTGTATTTATATATAGTAGTAGATTTTAAACAGTGCGCATAAGTATATATTATAGTTTGAAATAGTAAACAAATATAGTAATGTGCATAAACATATCACAATTTTCGTAATATTGTTCTGTTCTTCTATGTCGACATCCTTTAATCTGCTGGTAATACTGTGGAATGCACTCCGTGGTGAAGGGTATATAAGATTCTGCCCGGCCGAACTTAACGCCTTCTTACTTGTTTCTTGTTAAAATTACCTTATTACAAAATTCCCGATTTTCGATCCGCCCTTGTGTCTTCAATAACATATTTTTTGAAAATCGGGAAATGTTGTACTATTTCCCTTATTCAAAAGTACAATTTTGCAAACTTTCATTAAAATCGAAGAACCTAGGGAAAATTTCATTTCCGTTTCTCATCGAAATGGTCTTTTGCTCGCCACTGTAAGTGCGAATTAAATTATTTGCCCTTTGTGCCGTGTCGTCCGAAACGAACAACTTCAGACTCCGCATTGCATTTCCGCCTCGAAATGCATTCTCATCCTGCCTCTGCGTTTCCTAGTTCCCTTAAATAAATGACTTTCGCCAGAGAATCCTTTTCCTAACACTGTGCCACCACCACCGATCGCAGTGGACACGTTACGAGTGCATATTTCTTTAATTTACAATTTTAAGATGTTGACACACCCCGACACTGCTCGGTCGTGTTGTGCTCACTGGTGGTGAATGTTGTCTGCATGCTGCCTGCCCTGCCCGCCTGGCTATTAATGCGAGTTTTAAACTATTTTCAGCTTTTGTTGTTTGTCCGTCCGTCTGTCTGCCCGCCCGTTTGTTTGTTAACAATTTCTAGTTCAATTAAAAACAATTGCAACTGGAACTTGTTTTTGTTGTTAGTTCTTGTTGTGATTGTTGTTGTTTCCTCTCAAATGGAAACGACTACAGATAATCGATTGTTTTAATCATAATCCATTTTAATAAATAATTCCAGCAACACCAATAAAAGTACTTTCCCATTTTAGCCAAGGCAGCAGCTGGCAATCACAGCACAGCGCAATCCCTTCTAAAATACTTGGGATAGGCGGCTGGACGGGACCCGGGTTATTGTTCATTCTGATGAATATGAATGTGTTCATCTATCCACTATTAAGGTTAATCAAAGACCGACCCCCTTGGAGACGTATTTTTGTTTTGCCTTCGCTCGTTTTCATTATTCACTCTTACTAATTTATTTTCTTCAAAAAAAGCTAATTGACTTGAACTGTTAACTTGGTTTTGTGTTCAGACCCCCCTGCGCACCACACCGCACCACTACTAAATAGCACCACCATCACCTTCGTCCGTCCGGCCGTCCAGCGAAAATCTACTTAAAAGATTTCGCTGTGAGAGGAAGAGGCACCTACCTTCCTCGTCAATGGAATGGAACCTCCAAAAACTCATTAATTGCTTTGGCCAAACAATGTACGAGCGAGTATCGCCTCGGTGAATGTGTTGAAATTACGATGATGAAGCAGAAAATCTGGCGAGGTGTTGTTTGTTACCAGTCAGTCAGTCAGTCATCCAGTCCAGCCCGTCCCCGTTCGGTTCCTTCCCAGTGCAGCTCCACAACAAGGCAAGTCGATTAGAGCCAGGCCGAGGTTGGTGGTGGTGGTGGTGTTGGCTATCTGTGAAATGTTGTATCTCCGAAAATGAGCAGAGAATGAAAACAGAGATTTTTAATTTGTAATTTTCCATTTAAAACGGCATGAAAAATCTTCTAAAATACCATGAATTTCTGTGGCATCAACATTGATTTTCGGCCTGATTCATTGTTGGTTTGTTGAACTTGTCTTGTGTTGTGTTGCCCAAATGGGGATTTCGCCGCTGTTGTTGTTGATACTCTGTTGTTGTTGCCGATTCTATGATTTGTCGATACTTAGCTGATAGTGATGTTTGGTGGTGCTGGTGGTGGTAGTTGTATGTGTGTTAACAATTTATTGATTGATCATTGTTTGTCAGTTGTTCACAGTTGGATATCGACAATAGTAATTTTTTAATGTTTAATAGGATTACATCTTTTGCACAATAATGATCACAATCTCTCATAGACGGCTCTGCACTCGCAGCGTAAAAGGGTAATCGAGGTTTTTGGTTTGACTTAAAATTTGTAAAATTTGTAAACTCAGAAAAAGGTGAACCCTATAATGAGTTCGAATTAACTAAAATTTAGGAAAATTTAACTTCGTATAGCGATAAAGCAATATTTCCTCATATCAATTTCAAACATTTCCTTGAAGGTACTAAATGCTTTGGACTGGTTTCTAGTTCAATTTTCCTCAAACCAAGTAAATATTTACTCAAAGTGAGGAAAATTCCAGCAAGTTTTTCCTCAAACCATGTACATTAGGATGGGTCACGAACAGAGTTACAAGCCGAACCATAATTATCGGCGGCGGCGGCGCTACCCAAAATGGTTCGGCGGCGGTGGCTTTCGGCTCTTTTGCCGGCTCGTTCTGTCATTCGATCCCCCCTATTTATTTGACAATTTTGGGAAAATAGAAGGAACAATTTGTATTGGTTTTTACTACCGTATCTTTTATTTTTGGCAAGTAATTCAATATTCGTTAATATTAGCCAATATTAGCAAATGTTTACATAATTTCATATTATTATCCGAAACAATTATTTTTTGGGATATTCCCAAAATTTATAATATGGATGAATTTAATAAATATTTTTTCTTCTGAGAGGCATATTTGATCAAACATCTTGAATATCATAATCCTCCAAAGAATGCTAAGGCTCTTCCTACTTTAACACACTAAAGAAGCTATTATTTATTGTTTTTTTTTATAGGAACATATGGCCACGCATTCTGGAATTGACTTATATAAATGCGACTTTCTATAGACGTCATCATATAGTGAGATACAAAAGTCAAAGAAAGATCTATATATTTCACAGCAGTAGGTTGTCTAAGTCGACAGTTGTATTTTCTTTTGTAATTTTAAGTGGGTTGTCTATTTTGGTAGTAAGATTAGACGAAGTTACAACTCCGTCAAATCTCGGCAGCGTGATTGAAGTCGATATGAGCCAATGAAATGGGCGGCGTGGTTGAAGTCGATGTGAGCCGATGAAATCGGCGGCGGCTTGTCGGCTTAAAATCGGTCGGCTTGTATCTCTGGTCACGAAAATAAATTGCAGCGGTCACCCCCCAGAAATGAAGATTGGATTGTTTATTGATGATATGCAAAATATTTCGTCGCTGGGTCAAGCCCTCTGAAAACACTAAACGCTCCCGAAAACACCTCTAAAAATCATGGGTTTGGTCCAAAATTGTTTTCTGAAATAACAGACCCTTGGTAGCACTTAAAATAAAAATTTATATTCTTGTCTTAGAGTAACTCGTTGGTCGTATTATTGGACGTTTATATTGATTTTTTGTTGTTTTACAAGGTGACAGCTAAAAACTCATTTTTCTTGGAAACATTTTGTAAGAGGCATTAAAAATAAATAGAAGGAATCAATACCTTTCGACTGATGTCTAAATGATGAATATCGGACGAAAAATGATGTGCTTGTGAAATAATTTAATTTTCAGAGCCAACATTTGCAAACTCTTTTTACAAAAATGAGCGCTGCGGCGTCAGTTTCCTTCCGATGTTAATCGTTTAGGCATCATTCAAAATGTATTGACTGCCGCTATTTATTTTTAATAAAATGTACAGCGAATAGGAATAATTTTTTAGTTGTCACTACGAAAAACCACAAAAAATACTATAAAGGTTCAATAATTCGATTTATATTTAAAGCGCTTTTAAGGGTCTATTATTTCAGAAAAAATCTACAAAAATGATGCACAAAAAATTACACTGGAAAAATATGATTTTTAGGGGTATTTTGAAGAGAGCTAAACGCACTGACGGCTTGATCTAGGAAAGAAATATTTTGCGAATCATCGTTAAAGAATCCAAACTTTATTTTCGTGGGGTGAAAGGAAAGTGTTTTCCTTTTGTATGAACCGCGACCCAGCCTAATGTACATATTTACTAAATCTAAGTAATATTTTGCAGAAAAATTTCTAAATTTAAGTAAATTTTTCCTAAAACCAAGTACATTTTTACTAAGTTTTAGTAACATTTTCCTAATACTAGGTACATTTTTACTCAAACCAAGTACATTTTTACTAAATCTAAGTGAAATTTGCCTAAAACTAAGTAAATTTTTATTCAAATCAAGTAAATATTTACATAACTGAGGACAATCTTAATTTTTTCCTTAAAACAAGTAATTTTTTACTTCAATTGAGGAAAATTTTACTTGACACCAGGAAAAAAGTGAACTTAAAATAAGTTCAATTTAACTAAAAAAATTCAATCCAATGGTTTTGTTTCAGAGTATGCAAAACTAATATAAAAAATGACTACATGGAATATTCTCAAAAGTTGCATGATACCTTTGCCACGAAGAGGCGCCTTCGCAGTGGTTGTTTTGATTAGTACTTGAAGTATTTAAGAAATAAGTTTCTGCAAACTAACGAGAATTCTTCTGAGATTAATATTCAAGAATTTTGTAATCAATTTCAGGTGATTTTTATAAGTTCATAATTTCTTAAATGTATGAAAAACTCGGCGTAAATTTCAGTAAACATATTAACTTAATTTTAGGAAAAAACACATTTTTTAGTTAAGATTTCCTAAATGGAAATTTTCCATACAAAATTTTTTTATTTTTTTACCTAAAACCTTGGAAATACTTTTAAGGAATTTTTTTCTGAACTGGAGAACAACTGTTGAACTAAATTGATTTTACTCAGATTTAGGAATGTTATTTTTCTGAGTGTATAATGAATAATTGAACACACTCAGAAAATAATGTACTAAATTCAGTCGAAAATGTACTAAAATTATGGAAATTGGTATCTGTTTGGCACCCAGTATGCCTTTACTCAATTTAAGTTTATTTTTTAGTATTTTTTAGTATTTTTTAGTTTATTTTTTTATGTAGTACGTTCATACTCAAATCAAGTAAAATTTATTCAAAATGAGTTTTATTTACTCATTTTAACTACAAATGTACAAAATGTGCAAATATTACGAGTCGACGCAATTAGAGGGATGAGCACACCATAACGTACGTACAATGAAAGCTGTTATAACTTATATACGGATGATTGGACTACTTTGAAATTTGACATTTGACAATGCATATCGCCCACAATATGGGCGATTTTGCTACACCCCTTCTGGTGCCTCCCACATAAGCTATGGTTAACATAAAACTTACATATCTTCCATACGGATAGTTGAAATCAGTTGCAATTTTATATTTGAAAATGTTTTTATAATCACATTAAACTTATAAAATGTGTATGCTTTTGGCACACCCCTTCTAGTACTTCCCACACAATTATCTCTATACTATGTAAAATTAAACCCTTTATAACTTCTATAACGGTATCTGAAATTCATTTCTGGCATAAGTAGTTCGGCCCTAAGCAATTTAAGAGTTTTGAAAAATCCCAAACAAATGCTTTGAATTTTGATTCTGAGAGTGAGGGTATATAAATATAAGCCGGTTTAACCGACTGAAACTACTTACATGTTCTTTTAATTTTTGGTTCACGTTCACTCTGTGGCAAATTAGAATATAAGGCGACAAATTAAAAACAAGTAAGGAAGGCTAAAGTCGGGCGTGGCCGACTTTATGATACCCTACACTTAGTCATTATACCCTATGGTGTAGGATATTAAAAGGTCATTACATTTGAAGTGGGTGATATACGATGCAGCTATGAGAGGAGAATATACTACAAATTCCATACTTCTATCTGTATTTGTAAGAAAATTCGAACACAAACTTTGAATGGGAGCTATAACAAATCTCTGACAATGATCTGACCCATGTTTAGCAGAGGTTTTCTAGTTGAAATATTAGACGCTTTCCCAAATTTTATGGAACATTATCCGATGTGCCGAATTAGAAGAAAATCTGTTCAAATATGCTATTTCTAGAGCGGAAATAATCAATTCAGTAGCGAAATTTGTAATATATATATATATATATATATATATTTATATCTGAACTCATCTGACCCATTTTCACCAGAGCTCTTTTTAGTATAAATTTAATTTAATTTAAATATAAGTTGTTTTGCCAAATTTGAAGAAAATCTGTCAATGTTTGTGGTTTTTAGAGCGGAAATAGTCAAATCGGAGGAGACATTTTTATGGGAGCTATATATAAATCTGAACCGATCTATCCTATTTTTACCAGAGCTGTTCTTAGTTGAAATATAAGCTGTTTTGCCAAATTTGAAGAAAATCTGTCAAAGTTTGTGGTTTCTAGAGCGGAAAGAGTCAAATCGGAGGAGACATTTGTATGGAAGCTATATATAAATCGGAACCGATTTGCTTCAAATTAAATAGCGTTCGTCCTTATCCCATAAAACTTCGTTGTGCAAAGTTTCATTTAGTTCTAACAACAATTGCGACCTGGACTTTGATAACAAGAATAGATGGACAGACGGACGGACATCGCTAAATCGACTCAAAAAGTGATTCTAAGTCGATCGGTATAATAAACGATGGGTCTATCTCGTTTCCTTTTGGGTGTTACAAACAAATGCACAAAGACATTATACCCTGTGGTGTAGGTTATACATATTTGGGGTTATTTTCTGCCATTGTTACGAAATAATTTTTCCTTTGGTCCAATTTCGCCCATTTTCAATTTCAACCGATCTGCTACCATTAGACACATATGCGAACGGAATTATAAAATGAATATCCATGTTGAAGAACTTGGAATGGACAATATTGGCTGGCCATTTAAGCATCTCTATATGTTGTGATAGGCTCACTAATGGCTTAGAGTCTTGGTGGGAAAAAGAATCACTCCAAAAATACACCCCTTTTTACACGATGATGTTGTTCCATTGTACAAACATGATCGACAATGGAAAAACACTGTTTGTATATGTTACAAATTGGGATTTTAATTAAACTTTAATTGTTTTATTTTCCAATCCCTTGGGACTGGACAGACCATATGAGAAAATTTACAACGCTGATGATTGATTTTTAATATATAACGTCTTGTATAAGAAAGAGAGTCTCAATATGTCTGGCAAAGGAAATGAAGATTATATTTGAAAAAAAAATAAGAAAGCAGGAAACCTCAATTCAACCTCAATATTTTAGAAAAATTAAGTAGTACTCCAAAGAGTTCATATTCAAATGCTTTGCATTTGAATTTGCAGTGCCACCCGTGACATGGGCTGTTGCCTCGTCTCCATCTAATCCGCTGAGTTGTTAATTGCATCTTTTGATATGTTAATACAAACTTTGTGTCAATTCAAATATTCAAAGAAGCAACAAAACGGAATCTGAATACATTGTATACTCGTATGTATGTACAGTACATAAGTTTCACAATGGGATAAGGAACACAAAACGTCAGCGTCAGCGTATTTGAATGAATGCATTTATCGAAATTTACATTTGTATCGACAGTTAAAATTGTTTTTTAAATGAAAATCTCCACATTCAGTTACATGGGACACACAGAGAAAACGGAAAATGTTTCTTTTCAAACACAAATCCACAAGATTTCGGAATTGAAAAGTTCACAGCGTTTGTGTCTGGTGGGGTGACACAATGCCGATCAAAAGGAGGCCGCTTCACGATAAATTATACGAAACTTATTTGGAATGCATATCATCATTGTTTATTGATATGTTTTTAATTTTTAGTTTTACTGTATTATTCATATTGAATTGTAAACATTATTGTTCGTGGATTTTTACAAAGCGCAGTCATAAATTGTAATTTAATTAATAATAAGTAAAAACGGCGTTAAGTTCGGCCGAGCCGAACTTTATATACCCTCCACCATGGATTGCATTCCACAGAGGTTGTCGGTTTTCGTAGAAGTGCAGTAATATTACAGGAAAATATAATTTTTTTAATATAGCCAAACCAAAACGAATACAAATATTGAAAAATTAATTTTATAAATAAATATAATATTTTAATTATTTCAAACCACGCTTATAAGGTAATGATTGGTAGCATTACCTTATACGTGAATTCAAAAAATAAATATTGTTATATTTATATTTTCAAAAATATTTTCAAAGCCATAAATATTGGTAGATAGTGGGTGCTACAGTTGGTTGTATTTCCATTCTATTTTAATTCCTAAAGTACAAATTTTAAAAATCCATTATCAGACGTACATAGTGCAAAATAACCTAACTTCATGATTCAACCAATTTTTGCCGTAAAAGAAAAAGTACGAATTTGGAAAAAACTTCTTATTTTGCGTGTCAGTCAGAAGAATGTATACACCGAATTCCATGATTCCAGCTGCGCCCATTTGGTTGGTACCATTTTTACCCCCTTGACGTTTCTACGCAATTAGAATTGCATCATTCTAGCTGTAGTCGTTTAGTTGGTACTATTTTTATCCCTCTGTACCATTGTATCCCTTGAAAGTACTAATTTCGAAAAATTCGTCTATTTTCCGTGTCTACGCAGTCGGAGAAATGTATACTCCGAATTTCATGACTCTAGCTGCGGTCATTTGATTGGTACTATTTTTATCCCCTTTTTCATTTTAACCCAAAAAGTACGAATTTCGAAAAATCTGTTTATTTTCCGTGTCTACACACTCAGAGGAATGTATACTCCGAATTTCATGACTCTAGCTGCTGTCATTATATTGGTACTATTTTTATCCCCTTTTTTTATTTTAACCCCAAAAAGTACGAATTTTGAAAAATCCGTCTATTTTACTTATCTATGCAATCAGAGGAACGTATATATCGAATTTCATTATTCTAGGTACAGCTTTGAATGGGAGCTATAACAAATCTCTGACAATGATCTGACCCATGTTTAGCAGAGGTTTTCTAGTTGAAATATTAGACGCTTTCCCAAATTTTATGGAACATTATCCGATGTGCCGAATTAGAAGAAAATCTGTTCAAATATGCTATTTCTAGAGCGGAAATAATCAATTCAGTAGCGAAATTTGTAATATATATATATATATATATATATATATTTATATCTGAACTCATCTGACCCATTTTCACCAGAGCTCTTTTTAGTATAAATTTAATTTAATTTAAATATAAGTTGTTTTGCCAAATTTGAAGAAAATCTGTCAATGTTTGTGGTTTTTAGAGCGGAAATAGTCAAATCGGAGGAGACATTTTTATGGGAGCTATATATAAATCTGAACCGATCTATCCTATTTTTACCAGAGCTGTTCTTAGTTGAAATATAAGCTGTTTTGCCAAATTTGAAGAAAATCTGTCAAAGTTTGTGGTTTCTAGAGCGGAAAGAGTCAAATCGGAGGAGACATTTGTATGGAAGCTATATATAAATCGGAACCGATTTGCTTCAAATTAAATAGCGTTCGTCCTTATCCCATAAAACTTCGTTGTGCAAAGTTTCATTTAGTTCTAACAACAATTGCGACCTGGACTTTGATAACAAGAATAGATGGACAGACGGACGGACATCGCTAAATCGACTCAAAAAGTGATTCTAAGTCGATCGGTATAATAAACGATGGGTCTATCTCGTTTCCTTTTGGGTGTTACAAACAAATGCACAAAGACATTATACCCTGTGGTGTAGGTTATACATATTTGGGGTTATTTTCTGCCATTGTTACGAAATAATTTTTCCTTTGGTCCAATTTCGCCCATTTTCAATTTCAACCGATCTGCTACCATTAGACACATATGCGAACGGAATTATAAAATGAATATCCATGTTGAAGAACTTGGAATGGACAATATTGGCTGGCCATTTAAGCATCTCTATATGTTGTGATAGGCTCACTAATGGCTTAGAGTCTTGGTGGGAAAAAGAATCACTCCAAAAATACACCCCTTTTTACACGATGATGTTGTTCCATTGTACAAACATGATCGACAATGGAAAAACACTGTTTGTATATGTTACAAATTGGGATTTTAATTAAACTTTAATTGTTTTATTTTCCAATCCCTTGGGACTGGACAGACCATATGAGAAAATTTACAACGCTGATGATTGATTTTTAATATATAACGTCTTGTATAAGAAAGAGAGTCTCAATATGTCTGGCAAAGGAAATGAAGATTATATTTGAAAAAAAAATAAGAAAGCAGGAAACCTCAATTCAACCTCAATATTTTAGAAAAATTAAGTAGTACTCCAAAGAGTTCATATTCAAATGCTTTGCATTTGAATTTGCAGTGCCACCCGTGACATGGGCTGTTGCCTCGTCTCCATCTAATCCGCTGAGTTGTTAATTGCATCTTTTGATATGTTAATACAAACTTTGTGTCAATTCAAATATTCAAAGAAGCAACAAAACGGAATCTGAATACATTGTATACTCGTATGTATGTACAGTACATAAGTTTCACAATGGGATAAGGAACACAAAACGTCAGCGTCAGCGTATTTGAATGAATGCATTTATCGAAATTTACATTTGTATCGACAGTTAAAATTGTTTTTTAAATGAAAATCTCCACATTCAGTTACATGGGACACACAGAGAAAACGGAAAATGTTTCTTTTCAAACACAAATCCACAAGATTTCGGAATTGAAAAGTTCACAGCGTTTGTGTCTGGTGGGGTGACACAATGCCGATCAAAAGGAGGCCGCTTCACGATAAATTATACGAAACTTATTTGGAATGCATATCATCATTGTTTATTGATATGTTTTTAATTTTTAGTTTTACTGTATTATTCATATTGAATTGTAAACATTATTGTTCGTGGATTTTTACAAAGCGCAGTCATAAATTGTAATTTAATTAATAATAAGTAAAAACGGCGTTAAGTTCGGCCGAGCCGAACTTTATATACCCTCCACCATGGATTGCATTCCACAGAGGTTGTCGGTTTTCGTAGAAGTGCAGTAATATTACAGGAAAATATAATTTTTTTAATATAGCCAAACCAAAACGAATACAAATATTGAAAAATTAATTTTATAAATAAATATAATATTTTAATTATTTCAAACCACGCTTATAAGGTAATGATTGGTAGCATTACCTTATACGTGAATTCAAAAAATAAATATTGTTATATTTATATTTTCAAAAATATTTTCAAAGCCATAAATATTGGTAGATAGTGGGTGCTACAGTTGGTTGTATTTCCATTCTATTTTAATTCCTAAAGTACAAATTTTAAAAATCCATTATCAGACGTACATAGTGCAAAATAACCTAACTTCATGATTCAACCAATTTTTGCCGTAAAAGAAAAAGTACGAATTTGGAAAAAACTTCTTATTTTGCGTGTCAGTCAGAAGAATGTATACACCGAATTCCATGATTCCAGCTGCGCCCATTTGGTTGGTACCATTTTTACCCCCTTGACGTTTCTACGCAATTAGAATTGCATCATTCTAGCTGTAGTCGTTTAGTTGGTACTATTTTTATCCCTCTGTACCATTGTATCCCTTGAAAGTACTAATTTCGAAAAATTCGTCTATTTTCCGTGTCTACGCAGTCGGAGAAATGTATACTCCGAATTTCATGACTCTAGCTGCGGTCATTTGATTGGTACTATTTTTATCCCCTTTTTCATTTTAACCCAAAAAGTACGAATTTCGAAAAATCTGTTTATTTTCCGTGTCTACACACTCAGAGGAATGTATACTCCGAATTTCATGACTCTAGCTGCTGTCATTATATTGGTACTATTTTTATCCCCTTTTTTTATTTTAACCCCAAAAAGTACGAATTTTGAAAAATCCGTCTATTTTACTTATCTATGCAATCAGAGGAACGTATATATCGAATTTCATTATTCTAGGTACAGCCGTTTGGTTGGTACCATTTTTATCCCTCTATTCCCATTTTACCCCTTAAAAGTACGAATTTTGAAAAAATACTTTTATATTATTTATCTGCTCTGCACACCGAATTTCGTGTTTCTAGCTATTGTCGTTTAATAAGTACCATTTTTATCCCTTTTTTGCCCCATTTCACCCCCTACAAATAAGAATCACTTTATGGTGCACGTTTTTGCTTAAGGGGAATGCGCATACCAAATATCAAGCAAATATGAACAGTCATATCCAAAAAACATGATTAAATACGCTCAAATATTAGGGATTATTATGGGTATTTTTAGTCCTTGTGAGGGAAAATTTTTTCCCTTTGGGCCGATTTCGCCCCATTTCAATCCCAACCGATCTACGACTATAAGACGCATTTATGGAAAATTTGAACGTTCTAGGTCCTTTCGTTTAGATGCTAGCGTGGTTTCAACAGACGGACGGACGGACGGACATGGCTAGATCGTCTTAGAATGACGATCAAGAATATATATACTTTATAGGGTCTCAGGTCGATATTTCAAGGTGTTACAAACGGAATGACAAAGTTAGTATACCCCCATCCTGGAGGTGGAGGGTATAAAAAGACTTAGTCGCTTTTTGACGGGGCCAAGCACATCGGAAGATATACAGGGTGAACAGCAAAAATTACATTTTCGGTTTTTAACTCTAGTAAGGGAAGTAGGGTTTGGGGTCCGGGAATTCCCGGGAAAAAATTTTAAATTTCCCGGGAATACGGGAAATATTAAAAAATATTTTGTTGTTTATTTTGAGCGCTAATTTAGTTTTACTATATAAATGGGAAATTGTAGATATATTTCAAATGCATATATTTAAATTACTGACAATAATAGTGACCATTTGATACTATGGTTGACATAGTGCCAATACGTAACCCCTCGTGCTATTTCCTTTAACTTGTTTTCCCAGAAAAATTGACGAAATAAAAGGTGAAAATCTTCTCAAAGACGAATTTACATGTGAAACCATTAGGAAATGATCTAAAAATAGAAATAAAAATAAAATTGACACCTGGAACCTTCCAAGAAAAATCTAATATGAATAGAAATATACCCTACGATATATCAAAAAAAAAATGAATGTAAACACCGAATTTCATGATTTCAACTTCAGCGGTTTGGTAGGTACAATTTTTATCACTCTTTTCCAATTGCATTCCTTAAAAGTACGAATTTCGAAAAATACCTCAATTTGAAGAGTCCACGCAATTAAAGGGATATATTCTATCTGTTGTCGTATCCATTTCCATCCCAGGTGTACATCGTAAAAGTAATGTACACAAAGAGAATCACAATTTTAGCTGCAATACTTTGTTTGGTAACATTTTTATCCCTTTTCGTCCCGATCCCCCCTTAAAGTTAAAAAATCAATTGCAAATTAAATAAAATTGAACCAGTAAAGATGATTGCTGTATTAATTAGATATTTCAATTCATTCAATTAATTTTCAATTAAATTTAAAAAAGTGTTAATTTTTTCGGTGTAACTGCAGTCGTTCGGCTGGTATTCCATTTTGATCACTGTTCCTTATAAAATCACTCAAGCCATACGAAAATTGAAAAAATAATTTATCTTGTGCGCCCACACAATAAGTGGAGCAATTACTATGAATACATTTATAACCGTTTGATTGGTACCTTTTTAGCCCTTTTGATACCATCCACCATAGGATGGGGGAATACTCATTGAAATATCATAAAATTCTATGACGATCTAGACATGTCCGCATATTAAAGCATCTAAACGAAAGTATTCGTTGTAAATCGGTTGGAATTGAAAATGGGCGAAATCGATCCAGCGGGAAAATTGTTGTCCTAACATGAAGAGCAAATTCCCTTAATATCCTCACATATTTCGAGAATTTACGCATGGGGAAAAAAGGGATAAAAATGGTACCTCAAATCAAATGTCAACAGCTAGGAACACGAAATTCGGTGTGTACATTCCTCTAATTGAATAGACACGTAAAATAAAAAGATTTTTCCAAATTCGGCGGTAAAATGGGAACAGAGGGAAAAAATGGTACCAACTAAACGGCTCCAGCTAGAGTAACGAAATTCGGTTTTGCACACTCCTATGACTTTACTGATGTACATAATCGCGAAAATGTTCGAAATTTGCACTTTTATTGAGAAACGGGGATAAAGGGTATAAACTTGGTACCAAGCAATGAAAATCAGTTTATAATTCGCTCTGGTTGCTTGGACTCGAAATATAATGCGATCTTTCGACAGCAAAGTGGGCAAAAAGCGATAAAATTCACACCGAGCAAATGACTCATTCTTCTGATTGTTGAGATGCGCGAAAGGGATATAAACGGTACCAATCGAACGTTTGTAGTTAGAAGCATGAAATTCCATTTATACATTTCTCTAACTTCGTAGACACGCAAAATAAAAGGCTTTCTCCAAATTCATTCTTTTAGGGCCAATTTGGGGCCGCAAAAAATAAAAAGGCAAACAAGGAAACGGCAGTAGTTGTTCTCCCTCTTTCTCCCTTGGGAATCTACAGGAGCCGAAGAAAGTGCATTAGCTCAGCTGGCAAATGTATCAGCCGACCATAGGGTGCAAAATCTGTATAGGAACCGCTTGATGTTCTACCACATGCATTTCATTTTAAACTGATTTTTGTAACCGAATACGTAACGCCATTTCAATTTTAGCATCTGTTTAAATTTGAACATTTTCATTCGACAATTTATTACAACTGCAACAAAAAATGTATATATATTGAGAAGGCAGCTACTGTGGCACATGCTTCAAGTGAAGCTATTTTTGCAATAAACACAGACCCACGCACAAACACACATACATACACACACACACACGAATACATGCAATGATGCATCACTGAATTATAAAATATGATATTAAAATAAAGGAGCGAAAGGAGGCACAAGGAATTGAAACGTTGCAACAATCGATTTATGAAACTCTCGCCAACAGACACACAGACAGACAGGAACAAAGGTACCCAAAGTAACCGGTGAACAGACAGACACACACCCAAACACACTCCGGTCCAGCTTTGGAGCATACCAGGGGCCTTTCGAAAACAACAAAAACAGTTTTACATACATACTCGTGCATTCTGTCGTACCTACGTACGTGGAGTGATAGTTACGAGTGGAGTGGAGTGCACTTTCCGTAGTAAAATTTCATAAAGAATGGATGGTCGGAATGAAAAGAAAACAATATCGGAACACTTGCCTTATATTTTACCTTCCTACATGAACTCAATATTGGCCGGAGTTTGGTTTGGCTTGGCTTGGCTTGGCTTGGCTTGGCTTGGCTTGGGTGGGTAGGTAGGTAAGTTGCTGTTTGGATGGATGTTGAATGTTGGATGCTGAAAGATGGTCGGTTACGATGGTCTTTTATTATTTGTTTGTTACTTTTACTTACTTTACATTAAACCACAACAACAACAGAATCAGAACAGAACATAATACAGTGCACAGTGGATGGGAAGTTTTCAAAATAGGAACATTGGAAAATCGGTAAAAAATTGTGTCATAGAAATTTCCAACAAAATCAACAAGAACTCCTTGTACAGTGGGTTGGCATTGCCACTGCTCTTCTTCAGAATTTCGTTCATAAATACCGAACTCAAAACCGACGAAGAAAAATGGTTATATTAATTCGATACGTCCTTTTAAAATACTATATAGTATAGTTAAAGTTTCTGAATTCTTCAATAAATTCATCCTAATTTAGGGTTAAGTGGAACTGGTAAAAACAGGCAGGGCTGTCGATCATATGATACCCTCCATTCTCTGTCCCATTACAAGGATAATGAATATCAATTCTAGACATTTTTAAATGATCAGTCAGATCTTAATTATTAATTATCTTTTTTATGCACCAGAGTAAAACTATGCAACAAAAAACAAGTAAGGAAAGGCTAAAGTTGGGCGGGGCCGACTCTATGATACACTCCACTTTCTATCCGAATACAATTCAATTCGGTGGAAAAGTGAAAACGGGAAGGTTTTTTGTATCCTGTAAATGTATGTGTTTGACAAAAAATGTTAAATCTGAAAGGACATTTGTATGAGGATATATTGAAACGTGAAACGAAATAGGTGAAATATAAAATGTATAGTTTGGCCATAATCGGTTAAACTTTTGGGAGCAACATTTGTATTTGGGCTATATTTAAATCTGAAGCGATCTTACCCACTTTCACCATAGTTTTGTTTAGTTGGACTATAAGAAAGTCAAATCGGGAGAGACATTTGTATGGGAGCTATATCTAAATCTGAACCGATCTAGCCCGCTTTAGCCACAGGTGTTTCTAGTTAGATTATAAGATGTTGTGCCAAATTTAAAGAAAATCGAGCACAATATGTGGTTTCTAGAGCGGTAAATGTCAAATCGGGAGCGTCATTTGTATGGGGGCTATATCTAAATCTGAACCGATCTTACCCAATTTCTGCATAGCTGTTTCTAGTTAGATTATAAGATGTTGTGCCAAATTTAAAGAACATCGAGCGCAATATGTGGCATTTAAAGCGGAAAAAGTCAAATCGGGAACGACATTTATATGAGGGCTATATCTAAATCTGAACCGATCTTATCAAATTTCAGCATAGGTGTTTCTAGTTGGATTATAAGATGCTGTGCCAAATTGAAAGAAAAACAAGTACAATATGTGGTTTCTAGAGCGGAAAATGTCAAATCGGGAGCGACATTTGTATGGGGGCTATATCTAAATCTGAACCGATTTGACCTATTTTCACCACAGATGTTCCTAGTTTAAATGTAAGATGTTTTGCCAAATCTGAAGACAATCTGATACAATATGTGTTTTCTAGAGCGGGAAAAGTCAAATCGGGAGCGAAATTTGTATGGGAGCTATATATAAATCTGAACCGATCTGAACTTTATTCACCATGGGTGTTTCTAGTGGAAATATAAGATGTTTTGCCAATTTTAAAGAAAATCTGGTGTAATATGTGGTATCTAGAGTAAGAAGAGTCAAATCGGGAGTGAAATTCGTATGGGGACTATATCTAAATCTGAACCGATTTTCTTCAAATTAAATAGCCTTCGTCCTTGTCCTGAAAAACTTCATTGTGCAAAGCTTCATTTAGTTATCTCTACAATTGCGACCTGTATCGTGATTACAAGAATAGATGGACAGACGGACGGACGGACATTGTTAAATCGACTCAACAAGTGATTCTAAGTCGATCGAATAATTAACAATGGGTCTATCTCGTTTCCTTTTGGGTGTTACAAACAAATGCACAAAGACATAATACTCTCGTGGAATGTATAAAAAGAAAAATTGTGTGTAAAAGCCGAAGAAAAATATTTTTTGGTTTGATGAGGCATGATTATAAAGGGTGATTTTTTAGCTATTATCTTTTTGGCAACACTGGTTTAAACAGCTGACGCACGTTTCGTGTTTTGTTTCACTGTCAAACATCTTCAGTTTGGTCTATAATTTAACCATGAAACGTCTTACAAACGAACAACGCTTGCAAATTATTGAATTTTATTATCAAAATGCGTGCTCTGTTAAGAAAGTTCATCGCGCGCTTCCATTTTATGGTCAGTTTAATTGATCCACTGAAGCGGCTATTCGGGCTATTGTGACTAAATTTCGCACCAAAATTACATTGTTGGACATTACCACCAATACGCTTACGTAGAGTGCGAACTGAAGAAAATATCGCAGCTGTATCGGCCAGTGTTAATGATGACCATCAATTATCGATTCGTCGCCGTTCGCAGCAATTGGGCCTCTGTTACTCAAAAACGTGGAAATGCCAAAATTGGACTAAACGGATGGACCATTTGAGGCGCAGTCAAGGTCAACATTTGCATGAAATAATCTTCAAACATTAAATTATATGGACCGTACTATCGATTCAAATAAAGATTTCATGCATTTTTCTGAATTGTATGTGTTTTTTGAAAAACTTTCATATAGCTTTTAAAAAATCACACTTTAAAATCAACACAAACATTTTTTATGGATAATTTTTGTTAATTGTTTACTAAAATTAAATTTTTCGTTGTAGGACCTTTAATATATGTACTCTCATTTTGGATATATTGGTCCGATCGTACCAGCTTATATGTTAAATTAAAGGTAATTGTGATATGTACAAATGCTGCGAATTACGCTATCACATAGAAACAGTGGTTCAGGAACAGCCTCCAAAAATTTGGGAAAAATATTTCTTTTTCGAAAAAAAATCTATTTTTGCTGATATGAAAAAAAAATAGAAAAAAGTGTGGAAAAGGTATTTTATTTCTTTTTAATAACTAACATTCTAACGCAAAAAAAACAATGTTTAAGTTCTGCCGGGCCGAACTTTATATACCCTCCACCACGGATTGCAATCCTCAGGCTGTGATTATCGTAAAAGTTACAGGAAAATGTCAATTATTGTCAAATGTTATATATTGAAACAAGTAAGGAAAGGATAAAGTCGGGCGGGGTCGACTATATAATACCCTACACCACTCCCTGCGTATATACCTCGCTTTGATTACTAAACCCAGCTATTATTTAATGTAGTTCATTGCTGGCAAATTGGATCAGTAATTGATCCAATTTGCCAGCAGATATTACGAGTAAAGTAAATATAACATGATCTGGAAAAATTGATCAACATCGAATGATAAATACTGCGATAATAGGATGAATCGGACGGACATTTGAAGGGGGCCAATAACAACACTTGAGGCCTGTGCCAAAAACATGCGCCTATATATTTCTCATCCACGGTAGGTATTCCTAGTTGAAACATATAATGATCTGCAAAATTTGATGAAGATCCGATGTAAGATGTGGTTTCTTCTAGAGCTGTAATAGAGCAGAATGGGGCCCCATTTTGGGTTATACCAAAATATGGGCATATGCGCATCTCCCAAACAAGTAAGGAAAGGCTAAAGACGGACGGAGCCACTATATGATACACTCTACTTTCTATCTCATTACAAATCAATTGGGTAAAAAGGTGAAATCTGGGAGGATTTTTGAATCATGTAAATGTATGTGTTTGGGAAAAAATGTAAAATCGGAAAGGACATTTGTATGGGGGTATACTGATACCTGTAACGATGTGACCCGCTTTCACCATGTATGTTTATTGGTGAAATATAATATGCAAAGTTTGGCCAAAATCGGTTAAACATTCTAAATCTGAACCGATCTTACCCACTTTCATCATAGGTTCTTCTAGTTCGACTATAAAATGTTGTGCCAATTTTAAATAAAATCGGATATAATATGTGGATTTTAGAGCGGAAAAGGTCAAATCGGGTGCGACATTTGTATATGGGCTATAGCTAAATCTGAACCGATCTTACCCACTTGGTATGGGGGATATATCTAAATCTGAACCGATTTTATGAAAAATACTTTTAAATATTCAGAAAATATTTTAAATATATATTTTCTGACATGGGAGTATGCGAACGGGTTATGCAAGGAGTTAGGATTTTCATAATATGCAAAGTTTGGCCAAAATCGGTTAAACATTCTAAATCTGAACCGATCTTACCCACTTTCATCATAGGTTCTTCTAGTTCGACTATAAAATGTTGTGCCAATTTTAAATAAAATCGGATACAATATGTGGATTTTATAGCGGAAAAGGTCAAATCGGGAGCGACATTTGTATGTGGGCTATAGCTAAATCTGAACCGATCTTACCCACTTTCAGCATAGGCGTTTCTAGTCCGATTATAAAATGTTGTGCCAATTTTAAAGAAAATCGGGTACAATATGTGGATTTTAGAGCGGAAAAAGTCAAATCGGGAGCGACATTTGTATGGGGCTATATCTAAATCTGAACCGATCTTACCCACTTTCAGCATAGGTGTTTCTAGTTCGACTATAAAATGTTGTGCCAATTTTAAAGAAAATCGGGTACAATATGTGGTTTCTAGAGCGGCAGAAGTCAAATCGTGTGCGACATTTGTATGGGGGCTATATCTAAATCTGAACCGATCTTACCCACTTTCAGCATAGGTATTTCTAGTTCGATTATAAAATGTTGTGCCAATTTTAAAGAAATTCGGGTACAATATGTGGATTCTGGAGCGGAAAAAGTCAAATCGGGAGCGACATTTGCATGGGGGCTATATCTAAATCTGAACCGATCTTACCCACTTTCAGCATAGGTAGTTCTAGTTCAATTATAAAATGTTGTGGCAATTTTAAAGAAATTGGGTTCAGTATGTGGATTTTAGAGCGGAAAAAGTCAAATCGGGAGCGACATTTGTATGGGGGATATATCTAAATCTGAACCGATTTTCTCCAAATTCAATACCGATCGTCCTTGGCCCAAAAAAGTAACTTATGCCAAATTTCATGATAATAGTGCGAACAAACTTAGATGGACTGCAGACGGACGGACAGACAGACATCGTTAAATCGAATCAGCTGGTGATTCTAAGCCGATCCGTATACTTAAAGGTGGGTTTAGCTCTATTATTTCTTGGTGTTACAAACATTTGGCGGAAAACTAACTTATAATACCCTAGTCCACGAAGTGGTGTAGGGTATAAAAAATAATTTCATAAATAAATATAACATTTTTATTTTTTCAAACCACGCAAGGCTACCAACACGTTTATACTATATATATCGAAATAAAACTTCAAACCAATTCAAGAAGTAAATATAAGGCAGCCATCTTCAAAGAAGCTTAAATACCTCTCTCTCTGTTTCCATTGTATCCCTTGAAAGTACCATTGTGGAAAAGCCATATTTTTCCGTGTCTGCGGAGTCAGAGGAATGTATACTCCGAATTTCATAACTTTCATTATTCTACGTGCAGCCGTTTGATTGGTACCATTTTTATCCCTCTATTCCCATTTTACCCCTTAAAAGTACGAATTTGGGAAGAATACTTTTTTATTATATATCTACTCAATTAGAGGAATGTACACACCGAATTTTGTGATTCCAGCTGTTTTCGTTTAATATCTACCATTTTATCCCCTTTTTGCTCCTTTTCACCCCCTACAAATAAAAATCACTTTATGGTGCACGTTTTTGTTATAGGGGGAATGCGCATACCCAATATGAAGTAAGAACAAGCGGACATATTGATCTATTAGGGGTTATTATGGGTATTTTTAGTCCTTATGAGGGAAAAATTTTTCCCTTAGGGCCGATTTCGTCCAGTTTCAATCCCGATCTACGGCTATAAGACGCAATTATGGAAAATTTGGACGTCGTAGCTCCTTTCGTTTAGATGCTATCGTGCTTTCAACAGACGGACAGACGACGGACGGAAATGGCTAGATCGTCTTAGAATTTTATGACGATCAAGAATATATATACTTTATAGAATATCAAGAATATATACATATATATACCTCAATCCTGGGGGTTGAGGGCATAAAAAAACTTTTTAAAAAATTGTTCCCCGACCACTGTGCATTGTTCTTGTGCCCGTACTTGACGGTTTGGGTGGTGAGTACGAACGTGTATTGTTTAAGAGACAGTGACTGTAGGCAGCTGATTGCGTAGATGGTATCCATCCGGACAAACATGAAATATGACAGTAAAGAGAGCACAAACATAAAAGGAACCCATTACAAGCGACAAACCAAGCAGCCAAGCAGCAAACACTCCAAACAGACCCACCAACGAACGAACAGCCATCCGCACGGCCACCGAATAAAATAAAAAAGGCGAAAAGCGAGTAACGAGAACCAAAGGATGACACTGCTCCACCAAGACCGGGTTGCCTCTGTGGCCTAAGATGAATGTATGGCGGAGGCTCAAACATCAGCACAACAATAGTAGGCAGTTCGCAACTGTGTGTGTGTGTGTGGATGGATGTGCGTGTATATGGCAGCCTTAAAAGGGTCCATTCCAACCATTCCCGCTCCCATTCCCATTTGTGTGCCCTGGTAATATGATGTTTATGGTGAGCGTCGACAATGGCGACAATAACAACAAATGCTTGTATGATTGCGCAAAAGGCAAACAACAGATAAGCTGATGCGCAGCAGCCCTTTTTTTGGTTCCTGAACAACATCGGAGTCTCCTGTTGCATTGTCAACGAGACAAAGCCCAGAGATATATGATGGCATTGTCATCCAGAAACAGAGAACCAGGGTACGGCAATGGTGCAATGCAATTTTTGAGGCACAAATAAATATTGATCAAAGGAAAGTCAATTCGATTTTCCAGAATACTTGTGGAAATTTATGAAAAATATTTGATATTGATTTTAAATATATATTATCTGACATGGGAGTATGCGAACGGGTTATGCAAGGAGTTAGGATTTTCATGATTAAAGCCATAAACACTCAAAGACTGCACTTGAGATTTTTTATTTTCATTGGGACACACTTGACTCGGGAAATTGTGTACTAAACGAATATAATTTAAGCACCACGTACACCAAATCATTGATGGCGGTTCGAAAGCTTTTTATTGACGACACTGCGATTTTCTTGAATGGCTGATTTGGCAACCCAAAAGGCAGCGTCGAAAATAAGAAGCTCAGGGGTGCGCTAGGCCCTTTCGAATATAAATTAGAAACCACGTACACCAAATCATTGATAAAGGCTCCAAAGTTTTTTATTGATGACACTGCGTTTTCATGAACAGCTGATTTGGCAACTCATAAGGTAGTCACGTAAAAAGGCAGCGTCGCAAATAAGAAGCTCAGGTGTGCGCTAGCCCCTATCGAATATAATTTAGAGCCCACGTTCGCTAAACCATTGATAAATGTTCGAAAGCTTTTTATTAGCGACAATGCGTTTGTACAGCTGATTTGGCAGCCCATATGACAGCGTCGGAAATAAAACGCACAGGTGTGCGCCAGCCCCTATCGAATATAATTTATAGACCACATATGCCATATCATAACAGCTGATTTTACAACCCACAGGCAGTCATGTAAAAAGGCATCGTCCAAAATTAGAAACTCATGTGTACGCTAGCGCCTATCGAATATAATTTATAAACCACGTACGCCAAATCATTGATAAAGGCTCGAAAGCTTTTATATTGACGACGCAGTCTTTTTCTTGAACAGCTGGCAGTCATGTAAAAAGGCAGCGTCGAAAATAAGAAGCTCAGGTGTGCGCTAGCTCCTATCGAATATAATTTAGAGCTCGCGTTCTTTAAACCATTGATAAAGGCTCGAAAGCTTTTTATTGACCACACTGTGTTTTTCTTGAACAGCTGATCTGGCAACCCATAAGGCAGTCACGGAAAGTGGCAGCGTCAAAAATAAGAAGCTTAGGTGTGCGCTAGGCCCTATTGAATATAATTTAGAAATCACGTAAGCCAAGGCATTGATAAAGACCCGAAAGTTTTTATTGACGACACTGCGCTTTTCTGGAACAGCTGATTTGGCAACCCATAAGGTAGTCTCTGAAAAGGCAGCATCGAAAATAAGACGCTCAGGTGTGCACCAGCCCCTATTGAATATAATTTATAGACAACATATGCCATATCATTGATAAAGGTTCGAAAGCTTTTTATTAATGAACAGCTGATTTTACAACCCATAAGGCAGTCATGTAAAAAGACAGCGTCGAAAATAAGAAACTCATGTGTACGCTAGCGCCTATCGAATATAATTTATAAACCACGTACGCCAAATCATTGATAAAGGCTCGAAAGCTTTTATATTGACGACACTGCCTTTTTCTTGAACAGCTGGCAGTCATGTAAAAAGGCAGCGGCGAAAATAAGAAGCTCAGATGTGCGCTAGCACCTATCGAATATAATTTAGAAACCATCATTGATAATGATTCGAAAGCTTTTTATCGTTTTTTTTTCTTGAACAGCTGATTTGACAGCGTCGAAAATAAGACGCTCAGGTGTGCGCTAGCTACTATCGAATATAATTTAGAGCTCGCGTTCTTTGAACCATTGATAAAGACTCGAAAGCTTTTTATTGACGACACTGCGTTTTTCTTGAACAGCTGATTTGGTAACTCTTAAGACAGTCAAGTCAAAAGACAGCGTTGAAAAAAAAAGAAGTTCAAGTGTACGCTAGTCCCCATCGATGTTTATATATTCGAAATTATTTCGGCTTGATTTGAAGTATGTTTCGAAAATGGCATTAGATCGTAGATCTCTTGCAAACCATTGCTTCAAATAAGGGCTATAATCCTACCCCTGACATGTCACATGGTAGTACACTCGTACGTTCTGGCGTACGTACCCCCACGTGAATATGCGACAAAGACTTTTAAAAATGGAATTGTTATGCCAAAGTGACAGAAATGAAAAAGAAAAAAAAAAAACAACAGAAAACTGAGACAATATTGCAAATTTCAATATTTATTAAATTTGATCAGGCCACAAAGATTACACAAATGCGAACATGAATATTTATGAATCGATCTCCGACATATTCACGCAGTTACGATAACTGCAGTAATGCTGGTGCGATAACGAGGGCACACAAATAATGCATCCTTCCCCCGTACCCTAATAATCCGTAACCATTCATCACTATTCGACCGAGTAAATCTATTTCTCCAGTTGAGTCCTTTCGTGCAATTTCGCGATCTGCTCCTCGTTTGCATTCGCAGTAGAAGGAGAAACCAAAATCAATTAAGCGGCGAGTGCAAGACAATAAAGATTTTTGACGGCCTCAAAAGATAAACGAGCAGCGAGGAACGACCAAAAAATAATTTGAAAGTTTTGAAAGGAAAAAAGTGGACGTGGCCAAAGAGAAGAAGAAAAATGGTTTAAAACAATTGTTAAATGAACAGCCAGAAGAGCAGGAGCAACATCAACAACAACGTAAGGGCCAGCACAACCAAATTGAATTGAAAGGATTCACGTGATTATTTTGCAGTCGCAGATCGCATCTTATGTGGAGCATAGTCGGTTGCAACGCTCGTACTTGCGCCAAAGTCTCATTGAGCCAGGCAGGTAGAAGGAGCCGTTGTTAGGAACGTGTTCCTTTTTTGGGATTTGGTTTGCTTTTGGGTACGCAAATTTAACCAAACCCGAGAAGAAATCTAAAACAATGCATATTGATTAACAGTGGTTGGGAAGTTGTTAAAAGTGGAGAAATAATCAAATGGTGTGTAAGATGTTGAAAAGGGTACAGCGAATAATGGCCTGCCTTAGCAGCTGCGGAGCAATAAGGGCAACTATATGTATGTAGTGTTGCCAGAATAACTTGGCGTAATATAGTCAAATTGGGGGTTCGTCAAGTCGTCAATATATTTTTTGAAAATCGTAAAAATGAATATAGTAATTTTTTATAGAATTTTCAGTTTATTGTGAGAAGTAAGATTCAAATAAAATTAATTAATAACACTGTCCAACAAATTAAGACTTTTTGAATGGAATAGCGATCATATAGCACTGAAAGGGCATGTTGAGTAGAACATTCTTGTAGAATAAACTTATGATCTAGCAGGTCTGACTTTCTTTTTATAGCGGGTCAAAGTTTTCAGTTTTTTTTTGTCGAAGAGAGCATTATTCTAAGCGAAAAAAGTGTTGTCAGTTAATGTTTGAGAGAATTCTTATTGTCAGAACTATATTGTGAAATTTTATGAGGATCATTTTTGTGGATGATCTTTACCCTCTAGCTGCTCTCTTTATGGGTCAATTTGACCCTTTATTCCAAAAAAATAAAAAAAAGTCCCTTCAAAAAAGATTAAAATGTTCTACGAAAAAGTTGCAGGAAAATTTCAGTGGGGGTCACCAAAGACACCAAAGTTGTAAATAAAGCTCTTCAAGCTTAAATAGAAAATTACACGCCAACTTATACAACAAAATTACAAGGGTTAAAATCCGTACATTTTTTTGGGAAGATCGTCATTTTCAACATAAAACTTGGATAAACAAAAAATACAAATTGAATATTTTTGCAAAATTTTTATTTTCGTGGTAAATATGGCTAGGATGATATATATATGAGATTTTTGTTTTGTAATTTTCTCGCAATCTGATCCAAAAATGCTGTTGGACCGTGTAATACTCGTGTAGTACTCTGCGAATGTTCATCTAACAGGGAATGAAATATTGGAAAAATAAATAATTAAAAAAGTCCACTTTTGAACACATTTTTGTTTTTTGAAACTTTATACATAAACTTAAAAAAAAATAAATAATGATTAAATTTATTTTCAAATATCCTTAAATCTGATCACATAGTTCATTGCAAAAGTATATGGGATAAAAATACTGTTAATGATTTTTTTGACGAATGATTTTTTAAGATACCTTGAAATATTCATTGAACAGTCCATAGAGTAAATATATATTCCGGGTCGTGGTAAAATTCTACGACGATCGAGCCATTTCCGTCTGTCTGTCTGTATAAAGCACGCTAGCTGCCGAACGAAATTAGATATTAGGTCCAAATTTTACCTAAATGTGTCATATGTTTGCAGATCGCTTGGGAGTGAAAGTGGGCGAAATCGGCCCAGAGAAAGGACTGAAAATAACCCCTAATATTTCGATTATTTAAGCATTTTTATACCCTCCACTTCCGTTTGTAACACCTGGAAATATCGACCTGAGACCCTATAAAGTATATATATTTTTGATCGCCATAAAATTCTAAGACGATCTAGCCATGCCGGTCTGTTGAAAGCACGCTAGCATCTAAACGAAAGGAGCTAGAACATTCAAATTTTCCATAAATGCGTTTTATAATCGTAGATCGGTTGGGGCGAAATCGGCCTCACAAGTACTAAAAATACCCATAATAATCCCTAATATTTTAGCGTATTTAAGAATATTTTTTGAATATGTCTGCTTATATTTGCTTGATATTTGGTACGCGCATTCCCCTTATAGCAAAAACGTGCACCATAAAGTGATTCTTATTTGTCGGGGGTGAAATGGGGCAAAAAAGGAATAAAAATGGTACATTTTAAACGACAGCAGCTAGAAACACAAAATTCGGTGTGTACATTCCTCTAATTGAGTAGATACATAATATAAAAGTATTTTTCCCAAATTCGCACTTTTAAAGGGTATAATGGGAATAGAGGTATAAAAATGGTACCAACCAAACGGCTGTATCTAGAAGAATGAATGTCGGTGTATACATTCCTCTGATTGCATAGACAAGTAAAATACACGGATTTTTAAAAATTTTTACTTTTTGGGGTTAAAATGAAAAAAGGGAAAAAAATAATACCAATCAAATGACCGCAGCTAGAGTCATGAAATTCGGAGTATATATTCCTCTGACTGTGTAGATACGGAAAATAAACTGATTTTTCGAAATTCGTACTTTTTGGGGTCAAAATGGAAAAAGGGGATACAAATAGTACCAACCAAATGACCGCAGCTAGAGTCATGAAATTCGGAGTATACATTCCTTTGACTAAGTAGACATGAAAAATAAAAGGTTTTTTTTCCAAATTCGTACTTTCAAGGGATACAATGGGTACAGAGGGAAAAAATGGTACCAACCAAACGGCTACACCTAGAATAATGAAATTCGGTGTATACATTCCTCTGATTGCGTAAACACGTAAAATAAACGGATTTTACGATATTCGTACTTCATGGGGTTAAAATGAAAAAGGGGGTACAAATAGTACCAACCAAATGACCACAGCTAGAGTCATGAAATTCGGAGTATACATTCCTCTGACTGCTTAGACACGGAAAATACACGGATTTTTCGAAATTCGTACGTATTGGGGTCAAAATGGAAAAAAAGGAATTCGAAATTCGTACTGTCAGGGATACAAATAGTACAAAGGGATAAAAATAGTACTGACTGAACGACTACAGCTAGAATGATGAAATTCTAATTGGGTAGAAACGTCAAATAAAGAGATTTTAGATAGTCGTACTCTTAAGGGGGTAAAAAGGTACCAACCAAATGGCCGCAGCTGGAATCATGGAATTTGGTGTATACATTCCTCTGACTGCATAGACACGCAAAATAAAAAGTTTTTTTTTCCAAATTCGTACTTTTTCTTTTACGGCAAAAATTGGTAGAATCATGAAGTTAGGTTATTGTAGTGCAAAATAACCTAACTTCATGATTCTACCAATTTTTGCCGTAAAAGAAAAAGTACGTGTGATTATGGATTTTCAAAATTTGTACTTTTGGAATTACAATAGAATGGAAATACAACCAACTGTAGCACCCACTATCTACCAATATTTATCGTATTTAAGCTTTTTTAAAATATAAATAGAAGAATAATTGTTTTTTGAATTGACGTATTGGTAGCCTTGCCTTATAAACGTGGTTTGAAATAATTAAAATATTATATTTACTTATAAAATTATTTTTTTAATATTTGTATTTGTTTTGATTTGGCTATATAAAAGAAATTATACTTTCCTGTATTATTACTGCACTTCTACGAAAATCGATATCCTCTGTGGAATGCAATCAATGGTGGAGGGCATATAAAGTTCGGGAGGCCGAACTTAACGCCGTTTTTACTTGTTTTAATTTGTTTTTTTTTTTTTTAAGGACAAAATGGAAAAAGGAGTGAAACTGGTGCCAAGCAAATGGCTGTAGCTAAAGGTTCCACTCTTAAACATATTGGATCTTCAATATTAGAGCTTTTCCAATGCTACAGATATTTAGGCTGTAGCTGGAATCAAGAAATTGTAAATGGGGAAAATCGGGCTTGAAGAAATTTTTTCTACCTAATAATATTTTGGTCATATTTTTGAAGATTGCTGCCTAATGTTCACTTTTCGATTACGCTTGAAGTTTTATATTTATATATAGTAGAGAACTATTAATATTATAATAATGAAGCATCACAATTTTCCTAATATGGTAGTGCACTTCTATGTAATGTCGACAGCCTCTAATCTGTCGGTAATACTGTGGAATGCACTCCGTGGTGGAGGGTATATAAGATTCGGCCCCAATATGTTCTATATTCAGCTCAGATTTCTTTCGACTTGAAATTAGCTCAGATCAGACCACTTTTGCGAACAACTCCGTAACGATGGTACTTAAATCCGTCTTCGGCAGCTCCTCTGCTCGTTGGTTCCCATAAAAGTCCCTACGTCCAGGGATCCATATAAGAGTGACTTCAGACAGACAACTTAGTCTGGACAGCTCATCAGTACACTGACCTACTAGTGTAGATGTTGTGCGGTTAGAACTTGGAGACAAATTGGTGTAACTGGGTCGGATGTTTACTTACGGATTGTCACCAAAACCTACTTTAAGATTGACATAGATTTTGAATCCAGCATTGTATACTATCCTAACCAAAGGAGAGATGTGAAAAAGATGCTAATCTTGTGATTTGGAAGTTGTGAAAATTGAGCACTAACCTAATGAATTTAACATGGTGTTACCATAGGAGGGATTCCCTTTATTTTTTATATTTTTCGTCTTATTGTTCAATATCCACACAGTTCGTTGAAATCGACGACACCACTTGATCTGTGAATCGCTTGTTAGACAGCAAAGAGCACTGGGTCTTATGTGCATTAAAATCTATTCATTTACTCGACCCCATTTTGAAATGACCAATGAATCCTGAACTAGTATCTCATTCATCAATCGCCTTTTGTCCTCAATTTCTTGAAGATTTCTTTTATCGAATGAGTATAAATGACAGAGATTACTATCGTCCGCGAATGACTAGATTCGATTCAAAGTCCGATCCAAATGGTCGTCAATGCTATGTTGTGCTCGTCGGATGAGATTTATTTATATCGATCTCTGAGGAAGCTCGATAAAAACCAACACCAAATGCTATTAGCTTTGATATGAGTGCTCCGCTCTATCGAAGGCCTTGGAGATATCTAGAGCATCAACCGTACTCTCACCAAATTGGTGGATGGATCGACACCATTTTTCCTTCAACAGCGTCATCAGGTACCCGATATTCTCTATAATTTATTATTGATATTAGAAAGTACTAATACATAATAAAATACTATTAAAAAATTAAATGTTTGAAATACAAAAGTAAATACTTAATTTATAAAATTTTTGAAATTAATAAAATTGTAAAGATTATCCATTATTTAATAATAATAACAAAATAAAAGTTTGTTCCCGAGCCACAATTCGAACCCGAGGCCTTGTGAGATTCGTAATTTTTCAAATAAAAATGTAATATTTGTATGGGGCCCCCTTAAAGAGTAGGGATAGGGTTTATGTGCGTTTTAAAAAAATTTTGGAGAGGGGGCAATTAATGGGGGGTCGGTCTTACATTGAACCCCTTTGGGAGCGACTCCAATATAGTTTAGGGACTTCTTGTGTATTTTTACCGCTTTTTCCCTCACCTTTGAACCCGATGAACGCTCAGTTGCACCTATCCAACCACCACCATTTTTTGGCTCATTCATTTTATTTCCGAACCCCACAAAATAAGGGGGTTATATCGTATCCAAGTTGAATTCCTAAAAATACCATACAACAATATTCCACACATAATATTTATGCTTTTCTTATTCTGTTTTTATACCCTCCACCTCCAGGATGGGGGTATATTCACTTTGTCATTCCGTTTGTAACACCTTATTCATCGGAGACCCCATAAAGTATATATATTCTGGGTCGTGGTAAAATTCTAAGACGATATAGCCATGTCCGTCTGTCTGTCTGTTGAGAGCACGATAGCGGCCGAACGAAATGAGCTAGGAGGTTCAAATTTTCCCTAAATGTGTCTTATGGTTGCAGATCGGTTGGGATTGAAAGTGGGCGAAATCGGCCCAGAGGAAAAAAATTTTCCCTCATAAGGACTGAAAATACCCCTAATATTTAGAGTATTTCAGCATGTTTTTTGAACATATTAGCTTGTATTTACTTGATATTTGCAATTCGCATTCCTTTTATAGCATAAAAGGGCACCAAGAGTGATTTTTATTTGCAGGGGGCGAAATGGGACAAAAAGGGATAAAAATTGTACCAATCAAACGACAACAGATAGAAACACGAAATTTGGTGTGTACATTCCTCTAATAGACTAGATACATAATATAAAAGTATTTTTTCTAAATTCTTACTTTTAAGGGGTTAAATGGGGATAGAGGGATAAAAATAGTACCAACTAAACGACTGCACCTCGAATAATGAAATTCGGTATATATATTCCTCTGATTGCGTAGACACATAAAATAAAGGAAATTTTTGAAATTCGTACTTTTAGGGTGTAAAATGGAAAAAGGGGATAAAAATTGTACCAAACAAATGGATGCAGCTAGAACCATGAAATTCACTGTATACTTTCCTCTGACTGAGTAGACACGAAAAAAAGTTTTTTCCAAATTCGTACTTTCAAGTGATTCAATTGCAGCAGAGGGATACAAATTGTACCAACTAAAAGGCTACAGCTAGAATAATGAGATTTTCGAAAGTCGTACTTTTAAGGAGTAAAATGCGAAAAAGCTTTTACGACAAAAATTGGTAGAATCATGAATTTGTCTTATACTGCGTACGTGAGAGATATCAAATTAATACAGTCACTTTGTCTGTATCTGAAAATGCTTCTATCTAATGGCGACTGACAATCGCCTAATATTTAGGCATGTTCACTTTCACAATTACAGCATTGTATTTATTTATAGTAGTATAATTTAAACAGTGCAGTATACATTATAGTTTGAAATAGTAAACAAATATAGTACTGTGCATAAAAATATCACAGTTTTCGTAATATCTACTTATCTTACACTGTACTTCTATGATAGTTGACATCCTTTAATCTGCTGGTAATACTGTGGAATGCACTCCGTGGTGGAGGGTATGTAAGATTCGGCCCGGCCGAACTTAACGCCTTCGTACTTGTTTCTTTTATTTTTTGAATGACTACTTCGACTATATCTCGATCGCTGTTTGAAAAATGAAGACAAATTCAAACTCGTGAATTGAATTTTGTAAAATTACTCGATTTCTTTGAAATTTCTTAACACAATATGTAGTAAAAGCCGATTTAAATCATCAAAATCCAAAATTATGTATATTCAGTGTGATTTTTTGATATTTATTCACCGAAAACTTAAGTTAGGTTCTTCAACATTCATCGTGGAACGTCTCCATTTCTTTAGATATTTTACAATTTTTTTTGTAGGAATTGTTTGATGACGAATTCTCTTCAATATGTTCATACGTTAGAATAGCATTTAACCACAAGGGATGGAAAAAGGATTGATTCGCATTTATCTATATCATTTTTCATATTTCAATCAGTCGAAATTCGCTCAATTACCGTATAGAAAAATAAATAACTACCTATATTTTCCGGTAAACCAAAGTATCTGTGATATATTTTTGCGCAAAATCGGTGCGATATTTGGCGGACGAGTTTAAAATAAACTGGCATCAAGTCCACCCACCACATCCACCCGTTGCCACTGCAAGCGTTTTAATTAAACGACATGGCATGACAACGGTATGCCGTCGGGCATCATCATCATCATCATAGAATTCTTGCGCAGATGAACCTTCGAACGATGTTTTAACCTTAAATCGAACTCCTAGAAGCAACAAACAGGCGCATGCTAAACCGGATTTCGGTGGACGAGAGTAGTCGAGAGTGTGCACACAATGGTGGCAACCAACTTGAAAATGATCAACAGACGAATACTCGCCCATAATCGTGCCAGTGTAAAATGAGAGGAAGTAGTGCAAAATATACACGAACTCACAGCATGACATGATTTAAGTGGTTGGTCTCCGTCTAAGTAAGTAAGAGCGGAAGACGGTTTTGTAAATAACGTTGAGCGCCGGTGGAGCACGTTGAGACAGAGGGAGAAAGGTAGAGAGCGCGAGGTGATCTAATTGGAAAATTGCAGTTCGTTTTGAGAGTATCTAGATACAAACTGGAATATGGGAAGCCGGATAGTGGAAGAGAGAATCATATACGTTTCCATTGGAATAAGATACATTTCCAATGGGTTTGGAAAAGAGCCAGAGACTGAGAGAGAGAGTGTGGTAAGACAGCCAGATATTTCTGAATTTTATTAAAGTAATCTTTAGTCACTGTTGAGCCAGGCTTGATAGTGGTGTGACACGTTTGGTGGCGGCATGGTTAACATATTTCAAGCGATCGCCTAACTTTATGAAATGTTCGTGAATTTATTAATATGCAGTGGCTCACAGTCATACGGCGAGCCATAGTTATGCAGGGGAACTTAAATAAAATAATTTAAATGGAAATGTTTAACTACCGAAAAGATCGTAAAAATATTAACATTTTTAAAAAAATATATATGATGCTTGCTGTAAATATATTGACTTATGTTCTGAATTGCTTTCTTAGCGCTGCAGAATGTGGAAATTCGACAAAAGTGGGTACAATGAGGAACATATTTTAAAGAAAATTCACACAGTTCAAGCTAAAATCTTATCGACTATTTTTTTCTTTGTGACCAGGTTCTGGGAAAGTATTACAGATTTATAAAATCTACAATTCATCAGCTTTGAGTAGTTTGGGTCTATTAAGTATTTTTAAGAGATTGGAGTCAGGATTTTGAACTCCAGAATCCGTACTTTGGATCCCTATTTTGACTTTTCCGCTCTAGAAACCACATTTTGTACCCGATTTTCTTTAAATTTGGCACAACATCTTATAATCTAACTTAAAACACCTATGGTGAAAGTGGGTAAGATCGGTTCAGATTTAGATATAGCCCCAATACAAATATTGCTCCCAAATGTTTAACCGATTTTGGTCAAACTTTATATTTCACCTAAAAAATACATGGCGAAAGCGGGTAACATCGTTCCAGGTTTTTATATACCCCCATACAAATGTCCTTTCCGATTTAACCTTTCTTGTCAAACACATACATTTACAGAATTGTTCTAAATATTTTGGCAGAACGTGGTATATTTTACTTTGAAACATGGGTCCTGATTAAGTCCATGATTAGGCCCCATACAAAAATTCTTCGCTATTTCACTTTTTTACCGAATTGAATTGTAATGGGGTAAAAAGTGGAGGGTATCATATAGTCGGCACCGTCCGACTTTAGCCTTTCCAAGATGAAATATAAGGTGATCTGGCAACTTTGAATCTGTTCAAATATGTGGTTTTTAGAGCGGAAAAAGTCAATAGTCTGTCTGTCCGTCTGGGATTTAAAGTGGGCGAAATCGGCGCAGAGGGAAAAAATACCTCCAATATTTCGACTATTTAAGCAATTTTTTTTTAATTTCTGCTTTATGTACACTAGAAATATGTTTCGTACATTATTGAAGAGTAAAAGCACCAAAAAGTAAATATAAGTTTTAGCGGCCGAAATGGGGCAAAAGGGGATAAAAATGGTAACAATGATACGACAGCTAGAAGCATGAAATTTGAAATGTACATCCCTCTAATTGCGTAGATAAATATTTTTTTCAAAATTCGTACTTTAAATGGATACACTTGGAAAAAAGGGATAAAAATCGTACCAAACCGCTGACGTTGAAATCATGAAATTCGGTGTGCATATTCATCTGACCGTGGATATGTGAAATAAAAAGGAAATTTTCGAAATTTGTACTTATAGGCGGAAAATGGGGCGAATGGGAATAAAAATGGTAAAAACCAAACGGCTGCAGCTGTAATAATGAAATTCGGTGTGTACTCTTCTCTAACTGCAGTGACGCGAAAAATGAAGATATATTTCGATATTCGTACCGTCAGGATCTAAATGGGATTAAATTTGGCAACAACCAAACGACTGTAGCTAGAATCATGCATGACTGACAAGACGCGGAAAAGAAGAGGGCTTTTTCCAAAATCGAAAAAAGAATAAAACTGGCATCAAGCTAAAGGCTGTAGCTAAAATCGTGAAATTTGTCGTGTACATTCTACTGTGACCGCAAAACAAATTGGATCTTCAAAATTTTTACTTTTCCCATCAAAATGGTACGGACATTTAAGCTGTCGCATGAATCAAGAATTTGTGGCAAATCGGCCTTGAGAGAAATTATTTCTAACTAGAAAAGACTGGCAATGCACGTGATATATAGGTCATATTTTTGAAGATTGCTGCCTCATGTTCACTTTTTGATTACTCTTGAAGTTGAAGACAATTAATAATAATGAAGCATCATTATTTATTCAAAAAACTGCGATAAGAACACCGTAAAGAAATAGTAAACAAAGATCGTGATGTGCATAAAAAATATCACTATTTTCCTAATATACTAGTACTTTTCTATGTTTGACAGCCTCTAATCTGTCGGTAATACTGTGGAATGCACTCCGTGGTGGAGGGCCGAATCTTGCCCAGGCGATAAATTGACGATATAAGCTAGACTTGCAGGATGATTACATAGTTCGACTTGAACTGGATTATAGACGCCTGAAACTATAGACAAAATGGAGTTAATTGGCGATTTTAGTTTTTCTTCATATTGTCCCTTCAAAGGACTACAATTTCTAAAGGATACAATTTTTCAAAAATTATTTTAAATACTCATTCACGCCCTAGGACAATATCTGTTAAAAATACTTACATATACATATTTCATGCTTCTATCTGTATTACATTAGAATTAATGAACAATTTCAAGTTTTCCTTTTTTTCTTAAAAAGTAAAATATGAATAAAATATATAAACTAAAGTGGTAATATGGACTATCGGACGGTGTAATCTTGTAATATCAATTCAATTTATCATCCAGAATAATTACTTTCATATTGCTTTGCTATTGAGGTAATCTCAATTCCGCAATACGAATATTATTGTTGACTGACTATTATTATTCTTCTACACCTTTTCAAGTTTATAATGAGAAAATGTAATTTATAATCAGAATATGTAAATTCATAATGAGAAATGTAAATTCATAATAAGAACATACAAATTCATAATGTGAAAATATAAATTCATATTCAGGAAATATATGTATATTCATAATGAAAAAATATAAATAATTACTACGTTTTTTAATTTTTTAAAAAAGCTATATCATTTAACGAGTAATCAGGAAAAACTTACAGTATACCAGAGGGTTTTCTGTAGTGGGTGCTAAAAAATTTAAAAAAATTGAGGAAATCAAAAATATTTTTTTTTTAACTGTCCGATTTGTCGGAGAACGCCCAACATATTTTATCAATGTTTTCATTATAAATTTATATTTTCTCAATATGATTTTATATTTTCTCATTATAAATTTACATTTTGTGAATATGAAAACTGATTTTCTTATTATGAATATGGATTTTCTGATTACAAACTTGTATTTCTCATTATGAATTGGTATGTTCCTATTATGAATTATTAGTTCTCAATTTAAATTAACAATTCTCATTATGAATTTATATTTCTCATTATGAATTAACATGTTCCTATTATAAATTTACATTACCCATTATGAATGTTCCTAATATGAATTTACATTTTTCAATATAAATTTGTATGTTCTGAATATAAACTTGAAATGGTGTAGTCAATATGATTTCGAATCATTTTCGTTTTACTTTATTTGTTGGGTAATTAAAGTTAAGATTTTTGCCTGAGAAGTCCGTCATCTGCGCTTGAAATTTTGTGGTCCAACGCGTGAAAAATATTACCGATTTTCCAGCTCAGTTGTAAATATGCAACGTGACAAATTATCTTCGCGTATGAGACCCATTTTTGGGTCAGTAGCTATGTCAACAAGCTAAATTTGTAAGTGACATACAATCCACAAGTGTTCGGTCCAGCATCATTCTATGAGCAATGAATGACTAACTGACGCTATTTAGGACATGTATCATTGAACTTTCTTTCGAAATGACGTAGGCGAAACTCTTACCTTGAATGGTCGTTGGTATTGAGCGATGTTACCAGACTGTCTGTGGTCATAGCTTGGCAACAGGGTACTATAAAGGAAAGGAAACTATAAGTTAGAATGGGTATAGCATAGAAATATTCTACTTGCCACTGCAATTTAAATAATTATTTCAGGAAATAATATAAAATGTCTACATGTGTACAGAAATGTGAATAACGTTATATACCATTTTAAAGGTACTTACAATACCTTTAAAATGATATGTTGGTCGGTCTCATGCACAAATCTGATTCAGAGATATGATCAAATATATGTACTATGGCTAATCAAAATTGTGCTAAAATAAAGTGACAATTGTAGGAGTTTGCGAAAAATTCTGACGCGATATTAATTCTACCATAGACTACACACTTAGACGAACACTTTCACATTTACACTTTAAGTCAAGTTGAGTCATACGTATAACTTTTGGTCCACGACATTTATAAATTATGTTCTCTACAAATCACAAAATTACAATACCTATGAATACTTACAAGACCACAATAATCATAAAATGTTAAATATAATTTTTCAACTACTAACTCTTGCCGTCAATTTTCATAATATAGTCACTTTATTATTTTCTTTTTAAGTCTTGATTTTAATTAATTTGTAAAACTGCTTTAGACCCGAATTAATCCCACTTGTTTCAACGGCAAACTTTAAATGCCTCTCCGGCTTGCAGTGTTGCCACCTAGTTTTCTCCAATACATTTTCTTGATAGCTTGGAGTGTTACCATTAAGAAAATATGTACACATTTAACAATTTCCGATTTAAATTTTTTGAATTTCTGCCAAAAAATATGGATTTGGGACCATAGTGGGGCGGTCGGTATTGTATATAAGAATCTTGTATCAGGTTTAGATTTATTATTACCGTTTATTTCACATATGAACACGTAGTGAAAAGTGGACTATAACCATAATGGGTCCTTGTTTAATGTAGATCCCATTTAAATATCCCTCCGATTGGCACCATTACTTGTTTTCCTATCCGAACGTCCCTTATGTTCGGTCATGGTGATAGTTATTCTAATGGCTTTCTTGCCGGACTATTCCGATCGAGTGTGCGAGGGTTCTACGGTAGCGTTTTGGTCTGTCCGTCTGTTTGTTTAACCCTAAGACAGGTAATTAAATAACTTGTGAAATAAACCAGCTGAGATTGAGGGTGTGTGCCAGGTGATTCACCCGACATAATTTCTTTCACTGAAATGTGAGGTGGAAATATTGATTCTAGATAGTGAAATGTGATGACATGATCAGTCATGTTTTTTATTTTGTATTTCATTATCTACATACCATTTTAATAACAACGTGTAGGCATGTTTGTGGTACCTCAAATTACCCCTGCAATTTCCATCTGCCCCGCCCGCCGTTCCACACCAGGTTGGTTTGTTTGCTAGTATGTCCTGAATTCTGACAGTTTTTTCTTTGGGGATTTTGGTGTGCAATAAAAAGTGAGTTATCACTTTGTTATCGCCAAAAGACGGAAAAAGTAAACATCAATGTCGTTGTCGTCGGAGTTGGGATTTCGTTTTCATCGACAGCGTCATCGTCATCGTTGTCGCTGTAATAAAAGTCAGAAGTGTGCGCGCTGCGCTCATAGTCATCCATGGCGGCAATGCAACCCAATACAATTGCCAGCAACATGCAACAGATACTTGGAGCATGCCTACAACTCTGCGCGTTGCAGGCCGATACCTTTTGTCTGGAGCAACTTTAAATAAAGGTGTGCTGTGTAGGAGTGACAGTTTACAGAGATAAAGTGATATAATGCCTGCAGTCAAACCGAGCACTAAACACCTTTTGCCCGCCGCAACCCCCTTCCCCCAACAACAGCCTGTGTTTAGTTGGGCCGCCAAGACAAACTCCAGTTCGCATTCGTTCCAATTCAATTTTCGTTTGTAGCCAGGCAACTGACAAATCTCGGTTGTGTTTGTTTGGATGGGGCGGCCATGTCCGTCCGCAGGAGACAACAAAACAGAAATGACTCAAGACAGAGTTTTATTTTTATTTTTTATGTTATTTTATTTCGATTTGATTTGATATACACCGAGACGTTAAAATGAATCGAAATGTTTGCATAATAAACCCGTAAGTACACGTTTCGTTTTAACCACGCCACGTTTGTCTTGCCAGCATGTCCGTTTCCAGTTTTGCCTTTGAGTTAGGAATGAAGCACAGTCGATCATTTGGTTGGAAGGCAGTCTAAATTCTATAAGTTTGGTAGGAGTTAGAATATAATGATATCGGACTAAGCAGCGCGTGTGATCGCAGAGCTTGTTCCTATCGACGTACTAACGACCGAAGTGATGAGAATCCACGATAGGAAACCGAAGGACAAAAATAGAGTGATCAGATCTGTATTGATCTCTACTTGGAAATATAAGTACAGTTGTAATACGACAATACGAGGAGACTTAATACTAAATAAAGGATCATGGAGCCTTCGGGAAGTACCTGCACAAATTAGGACATAATTCGAAAAACTCGGCCATTCGAAAAAGAGGACATCTCTGCAATCGAATAGATTCCTCACCTCCAGCGCAAAACAAAGAAATAAGGAATTACAATTGAATTTGGGGACAAAAGTGACATCGGGAAAGCTTTTTCTAAGGTTATTTTTGTAAGGTAGGGAAACAATGTTGTTGATGTTCCCGACAAAAATGAGAGATAGGTTTGTTTTGTGTGTTCTCCCGAAACTCCATAAAACAGATTTTGCTTGAAAATAATTCACGATGAGAATGGTATTGAGAAAAAAAAAACGCTAGAAAGTAAAATCCGACCTGAGCCTTATCAAACCATATTAACTTGCAATATGACCCAGTATAAAGGACAGATTTGCACTATTTTAGTGCAATTTTTAATGCATTTTTTATAAATACCTCAATAACTTCCACAGTTTTAGTTCGATTTATGTTTTTAGGGGGTTCGTTGGAGAGGTATTGATAACCAATTGCAATTTTTAGATTTTCCTAACCCATTAAGGGCTGCAAATATTTTTCATACTGCTAATACTCAGTTGGTTAAATATGATGTAAAAAACAGAAATATGGGGTTATTTGCATCGTAAACACATTCTAGTCTAATATATAGATAATTTTGGAAAGAAATTCAACCATTTAAAATTTTCCCCCTTAAAAACTAAAACATGAATAATCTACATAAACTTTTTAAAGGGGGAAAACTGAAATGGTTGTTAATGTTAAATTAACTTAGATACCCGCATGAAATTTAAAGTATATTTAAGAGATGTTCTTCTCTTTCATTTGATACCCATCGTCATTGTATGAAACGCAAAAGTACGAAACTAAATTATTGAAATCCTTTGGAAATTAAAAGTCCTGTAAAAAAGACAATCGACCACGAAATAAACCAGTAAGGAAAGGCTAAAGTCGGGCGGGGCCGACTATATGATACACTCCACTTTCTATCAGAATACAATTCAATTCGGAAAAAAGTGAAAACGGGAAGAATTTTTGTATGGTCCTAATCATAGGCTAATATGTCCTGGTTCAATTTGTCTAATCAAAAAGAATATTTGTATCACGGCTATATCCAAACATGGAATGAAGTGACCCATTTCACAATAGGTTCTTCCAGTTCTCAATTTTAAGTAATTCGATGAAAATACGTGGTTTCTGGGGCGGAAAAATCAAGTCGGGAGCGAAATTTGTATAGGAGCTATATATAAATCTGAACCGATCTGACTCATTTTCATCCTGGATGTTTCTCATGCAAATATAAGATATTTTGCCAAATTTGAAGAAAATCTGTTAAAATATGTGGTTTCTGGAGCGGAAAACTCAAATCAGGAGTGAAATTCGTATGTGGGCTATATCTAAATCTGAACCGATCTGGCTCATTTGGTCCGTTTCATGGGTGTTTCTAGTTTAAATAGAAGATGTATATCTAGCGGGAAAAGAGTCAAATCGGGAGTGAAATTCGTATGGGGGCTATATCTAAATCTGATCTGGCTCATTTTCACCGTGGGTGTTTCTAGTTGAAATATAGGATGTTTTGCCAATTTTGAAGCACATGTGTTAAAATATGTGGTTTCTACAGCAGAAAAAGTCAAATCGGGAGTGAAATTCGTATGGGGGCTATATCTAAATCTGAACCGATCTGGCTCATTTTCACCGTGGGTGTTTCTAGTTGCAATATAAGATGTTTTGCCAATTTTGAAGAACATCTGTTAAAACATGTGGTTTCTACAGCAGAAAAAGTCAAATCCGGAGTGAAATTCGTATGGGGGCTATATCTAAATCTGAACCGATCTGACCAATTTTCACCATAGGTGCTTCTAGTTGAAATGTAAGATGTTTTGCCAAGTTTGAGGAAAATCTGTTTTAATATGTGGTATCTAGCGGGAAAAGAGTCAAATCGGGAGTGAATTTCGTATGGGGGCTATTTCTAAATCTGAACCGATCTGGCTCATTTTCACCGTGGGCGTTTCTAGTTGAAATATAAGATGTTTTGTCAATTTTTAAGCACATCTGTTAAAATTTGTGGTTTCTATAGCAGAAAAAGTCAAATCGGGAGTGAAATTCGTATGGGGGCTATATCTAAATCTGAACCGATCTGACCAATTTTCACCATAGGTGTTTCTAGTTGAAATGTAAGACGTTTTGCCAAGTTTGAGGAAAATCTGTTTTAATATGTGGTATCTAGCGGGAAAAGAGTCAAATCGGGAGTGAAATTCGTAAGGGGGCTATATCCAAATCTGAACCGATTTTCTTCAAATTAAATAGCGTTCGTCCTTATCCCGAAAAACTTTGTTGTGCAAAGTTTCATTTGGTTCTGGCTACAATTGCGACCTGTACTTTGATTACAAGAATAGATGGACAGACGGACGGACGGACGGACATCGTTAAATCGATTCAAAAAGTGATTCTAAGTCGATCGGTATAATTAACAATGGGTCTATCTCGCTTCGTTTTGGGTGTTACAAACAAATGCACAAAGACATAATACTCTCGTGGAGTGTATAAAAACTGAGTATGTGTTTTCCTATTATTGACCTATAGTTTCACTTATATATAATCTCGTTCTTGGGAGGGAAATCATGTCGCACGGTTTTATTGTAACATCTTATGTGAAGTTTCCCTCCCAATTTATCCATAGAAAGACCAAAATTTCAGATGCTTTTTTTTTCAAAAATTAGCTTTTGGTAAGACTAGAATGTGTTTACGATGCAAATAACCCCATATTTACATCACATTTAACCCACTGAGAACCAAAAGTAAGAGAAAAATTGTCGGCCCTTAATGGGTTATGAAGTTCTAAAAATTGCAATTGGTTATCAAGACCTCTCCAATGAGCCCATAAAAACATTAATCGAACTACAAATGTGGAAGTTATTGCGGTTTTTATAAAAAATGCAACAAAAATTGCACAAAAATGATAAAATTCCACCCTCCATTCTGGGTTAAAATGCAAGTTTTTGAAATGGTTTGATAAGGATCGGACCAGATTTTAATTTCTAGCAGGTTTTATATAAATACCATTTTCACCGTGAATTTTATTCAAGAAAATCCTGATTTATAGAGGTTATGTTGAACGCGTCCAGCTCACTAACGGACAATGATAAAAGCGAAATATTTTGGGAGAACACATACAACAAAACAATCTTTCATTTTAGTCGGGAACATCCACAACTTTTATTTTGAAAAAAAATTTTTTTTCACTCTAGTGACATGCCGTTATAAAAAGGTTTTATTCTTTCAAATTTTGGTTAGATTTTATTAAACTCTAATTAAATTCACCTCTATTATACTCAGTTCCGCAAGTAGAGGGTATATTTATACATTCTCTTACTCTCAGAATTCATGCACGTCAGTGAACACCGCTTAAACAGTTGCAGTTTTATTTCATTTCAAATCATCACCATCGCATCTCGTTTAAGCTGTCGCAACAGTTCGGAGCTTGTGTGCAGGCGCAGCTGTCTGGCTGTGGCTGCGCCTGCGCGCGTTTTATGCTTGAAAGTTTGACGTTTTGGCTGCTTTACAGTTTTGCCGTCGGCTTGTCGCCAATGTCAAGTCTGACAAGTTTTTTTGGCAATACATTTACTGAGTGTCTGTTACACACATACATACATCCATGGAGATCTCGGTTGACTCTGTAGAGTTTTTCATTTCGGTCATACTATAAATGCAAGTTTATTTTAAATTCAAGGACTTCCACAAATGTTTAATGTTGTTGCTGATGTTGTTTTGCTGAATTATTGCCAAACTAAACGTTTTCGTTCTTTGTTGTGTTTGTTTTTTTCGTCTCTGATGGATTTTTTTGTTAAAAAAATTATGCAAACGAACAAGTTTAATACCACATCATAACTGACAGTTTGCTAATTTCGTGTGTCAAAAAGATGTCAAAATGTTCTTGCTGCAGATGAGAGAGATGACTTTGATTTCTGGCTGACATTCGACATTCATTCGGTGAGAGACCATGAACTTGAAGATGTTATGCCGGCTGGTACGAGTATGAAATTGATATGTCTGTAATTCGGTTGCACGCTTTAATAATAAATCGTGTTTGGAAAACAAACTAATACTTACAAGTTTTCTAGATGGTTTACTGGAAGTATGTACTATTGCACTGTGCGAAAATGAAAAAAAATATATTTGTTCTGAATGCTGACACGAAACATAACAAAACTGTGTACTTCGTTATTCATTGTCGGGTCGAGTTAGCTTTTGAAAGGACTCGTAATTTTTGAAGGATTCCACAAGTTATTGTAATTTGTCTGCTGATCGTAAAAACGTGATATTGGTATCAAATGAAAGAGAACACTTGGGACAATCTAAATAATATTTGTTGTACTGGCAGAGGGACAAAAAGGTCGTTTCAAATTTTAATTCCAGAGGAACACAGTGCTTGAGCTCTTGTGATGCCTCTGGGGCTGGGGTATGTGGAGCCGGATAGAGAATTTCCACCTACTTTGTTGCCCCAAACATCCTCTATAAATCAACTCTAATTTTATTTGGTCTATCTCTCACCTGGCCAGTGGTCGTCAAAGGGTTAACTGCACGCTTTAATAGCACTGTCCAATAGCATTTTTGAAACAGAGTAGCGACTCTATACATTGGAAACTCATATTGAATAGACCATTTTTGCAGTATAAACTTATATTCCAGCTGGTTTGAATTTCTTTTTACAGTGGGTCAAAGTTTTAATTTTAGGTCGAAGGAAGCATTATAATAATTGAAAAACAAGTAAAAACGGTGTTAAGTTCGGCCGGGCCGAACTTTATATACCCTCCACCATGGATTGCATTCCGCAGAGGATATCGATTTTCGTAGAAGTGCAGTAATATCACAGGAAAATATATTTATACATTCCACGAGAGTATTATGTCTTTGTGCATTTGTTTGTAACACCAAAAAGGAAACGAGATAGACCCATTGTTAATTATACCGATCGGCTTAGAATCACTTTTTGAATCGATTTAGCAATGTCAGTCTGGCCGTGTTGTAATCAAATTACAGGTCGCAATTATAGTCCGATCTTAACAAAAATTGGCGCAAGTAAGTTTTGTTGATCAAGGACGAACGCTATTTAACTTGAGGCATATCGGTTCAGATTTAGATATAGTCCCATACAAAAGTCGCTCCCGATTTGACATTTTCCGCTCTAAAAACCACATGTTGAACCCGATATTCTTTAAATTTGGTAAAACATCTTATAATCCAACTAGAAACACGTGTGGCTAAAGTGGGTCAGATCGGTTCAGACTTAGATACAAATGTCGCCTCCGATTTGACTTTTGACGCTAGTCGGCCCGCCGACTTTAGCCTTTCCTTACTTGTTTTTAATATAGCCAAACCAAAACAAATACAAATATTGAAAAAATAATTTTATAAATAAATATAATATTTTTATTATTTCAAACCACGCTTACAAGGTAAGGCTACCAATACCTTTACTCTATATATATCGAAATAATTCAAGTCAATTCAAATTATTCTTATATATTTTTTTTTCAAAAAAGCCTAAATACCATAAATATTGGTAGATAGTGGGTGCTACAGTTTTTTTTAAGAAACCTTTTATTTTTCGTGTTTACACAGTCAGAGAAATGTATATTCCGAATTTCATGACTCTAGCTGCGGTCATTTGTTTGGTATTATTTTTATCCCTTTTTCCATTTTAACCCCAAAAAGTACAAATATCAAAAAATCCGTTTATTTTATGTGTCTACGCAACCAGAGGAATGTATACACCCTTAAAAGTACGAATTCAGAAAAATACGTTTATATTATGTAACTACTCAATTATAGGAATGTACACATCAAATTTCGCGTTTCTAGCTGTTGCCGTTTGAAAGGTACTATTTTTAAAGTGTTACAAACGGAATGACAAAGTTTGTATACCTCCATCCTGGAGGTGGAGGGTACTACAGGTAAGGAAAGGCTTGCTATCCCAAAACAATACAATTCAATTCGAAGAAAAACATTGAAATCGGGAAGAATTGTTGTTAAAATGTGAAGTTTGTAGAGCGGAAAATGTCAAATCGAGAGCGATATTTGTATGGAAACTATATATCTAAATCTGAACCGATCTGACATATTTTCACCATAGCTTTTTCTAGTTTAAATATAAGGTGTTGTGCCACATTATGTGGAAAAGGTCAAATCGGGAGCGAATTTTTTCTCATTTTTCTCATAGACGTTTCTGGCTGAAATATAATGTGTTGTGCTAAATTTAAAGTGCGGAAAATGTCAAATCGGGAGTGAAATTTGTATGGAAGCTATATACAAATCTGAACAAATTTCCTTCAAATTAAATAGCGTTTGTCCTTATCCGGAAAAACATCGTTGTGCAAAGTTTCATTTGGTTCTGTCTACAATTGCGACCTGTATCGTGATTACAAGAATAGATGGACGGACGGACAGACAGACAGACAGACAGACGGACATTGCTAAATCGACTCAGAAAGTGATTCTAAGACGATCGGTATAATTAACAATGGGTCTATCTCGTTTCCTTTTGGGTGTTACAAACAAATGCACAAAGACATAATACTCTCGTGGAGTGTATAATTTCAGGCCAACGTATGCAAAATAGGTACTAAGGTGTTAAGTTCTACCGGGCCGAATCTTACGAAACATCCACCACGGAGTACATTCAACAGTATTGCCAGCAGATTAGAGGCTGTCGACATTACATAGAAATGAACTACCATATTAGGAAAATAGTCCTCTACAATATACATATATAAAACTTCAAGTGTAATCGAAAAGAGAACATTAGGCAGCAATCTTTAAAAAAATGCCCTATTATTAGGTAGAAACAATTTCCCTCAAGCCCGATTTTCCCCAATTGCAATTTCTTGATCCCAATTACAGCTTAAATATCTGTACCATTTTGATAGGAAAAGTTCTAATATTGAAGATACAATCCACAGAGGCTGTCGATATTCCTAGAAGTGCAGTAATATTACAGGAAGCCACTTGAAAATACTTTTGACATGGTCGAAATCATGATCGTGGTAGTCTGCAGCCAAGTAATAAATGTCACAATGACATTTGTAAATAAATTTGCATTCTATTAAATATAGATGCAAAATGTTCTTGAGCCAGGACAATATCCCAGTTCAATTTTTTTTCAATTAATTTTTGTAATATATCCAAACCAAAACAAATACAAAATACTTTTATTATATATTATATTTTATCGAAATAATACTTCAAGTCAATTCAAAAAATAAATATTCCTATATTATTTATATAAAAAGCATAAATACCATAGATATTGGTAGATATTATGTGGTACAGTAGGCTGTATTTCCATTCCATTTTATTTCAAATTTTGAAAATCCATCATATAACGTACCATTTTTATCCTCATTTTCCTATTGTATCCCTTAAGAGTACAATTTTCTAAAATCTCGTTTCTGTCTACGCTGTCAGAGGAATGTATGGTACTATTTTTATCCCTTTTTTCCATTTTAACCACAAAAAGTACGAATTTCGAATAATCCGTTTATTTTACGTGTCTACGCTATCAGAGGAATGTTTACACCGAATTTCATTATTTTAGGTCCAGCCATTTGGTTGGTACCATTTTTTATCCCTCTTTTCCCATTTTATCCCTTAAAAGTTCGAATTTGGAAAAAATACTTTTATATTATGTATCTACTCATTTAGGGGAAAGTACACACCGAATTTCGTGTTCCTAGCTGTTGTCCGTTAATATGTACCATTTTTATCCCTTTTTGCCCCATACGAATAAAAATCACTTTATGGTGCACGAAGAATGCGCATACCCATTATCAAGTAAGTACAAGCAGACATATTGAAAAAATAAAAAATACTCTAAAATATTAGGTGTTATTATGGGTATTTTTAGTCCTCGTGAGGGAGAATTTTTACCCTTTAGGACGATTTCGCCCAGTTTCAATCCCAACTGATCTACGACTATAAGACGCATTTATGGAAATTTGGACGTCCTAGTTCCTTTCATTTAGATGGTAGCGTGCTTTCAACAGACGGACGGACATGGCTAGATAGTCGTTGAATTTTATGACGATCAAGAATACATTATATAAAGGGTGATTTTTTTAGCTATTATCTTTTTGGCAACACTGGTTTAAACAGCTGATGCGCGTTTTGTGTTTTGTTTTACTGTCAAACATCTTCAGTTTGGTCTATAATTTAACCATGAATCGTCTTACAAACGAACAACGCTTGCAAATTATTGAAGATTATTATCAAAATGCGTGCTCTGTTAAGAAAGTTCATAGCGCGCTACCATTTTATGGTCAGTTTAATAGACCCACTGAAGCGGCTATTCGGGCTATTGTGACTAAATTTCGCACCTAGTTTACATTGTTGGACATTAAACCACCAACACGCTTACGTAGAGTGCGAACTGAAGAAGATATCGCAGATGTATCGGCCAGTGTTAATGATGACCATCAATTAGCGATTCGTCGCCGTTCGCAGCAATTGGGCACCTGTTACTCAAAAACGTGGAAATTCCAAAATTGGACTAAGCGGATGGACCATTTGAGGCGCCGCCAAGGTCAACATTTGAATGAAATAATCTTCAAACATTAAATTATATGGACCATACTATCGATTCAAATAAAGATTTCATGCATTTTTCTGAATTTTATGTGTTTTTTTTTTTTTGAAAAACTTTCCTATAGCTTTTAAAAAATCACCCTTTACTTTATAGGGTCTCAGGTCGATATTTCAAGGTGTTACAAACGGAATGATAAAGTTAGTATACCCCCATCCTGGAGGTGGAGGGTGTAATTAATTTATGTAAGAGAGAGGGAAAATTAATTACACAGAATTTCATGACTCTGATTCCGTTTTTATTGACTTTCTGGTAAAAGTCAGAGCGACTATACACCGATTTTCATTATTCTTGCTGCAGCCGTTTGGTTGGTACCATTCGTCCCGTTTTTCCCTTGCGTTGCGTGCGAATTTAATAATTTCAATTTCGGCCTTTTTGTTGGTACCATTTTTATCCACCTTTTTACCATATTACCACTTATAATAAAAATTTTGACAAATTGATTTATTTTACGTCTTCAACTGTTGTCGTTTAGTTGGTATCATTTTGTAGTAGTTTTAGTCTTTCACTTTTACCGCCTCATTCTTCAAACTGGTGGCCATCATATAACATATTTTTGAATTATTGTTTCTTTAAAATTCCATCACAGCCAATGAATGACAAGACATGCTCTGGCATCCATTCAGCAAACAACATATTTTCCATACAAATGTAACTTTGACATTGTGACCATCAGGAAAAGGAGCCGCAATGAAATTCCGGTTATTTTATGACCCACATTGAACAGGTGCAAATATTTTGTTGTTGTTGCTGAAAAGTCCAAAATTAACGAAAGGACTTCATTAAAGAAACGGAGTAAAGGCGAGGGACGAATCAGCGGAGTCAGCAAAATGTAAACAATTACGATGATTGTCAACACATTGACTTCTTCATCACAGGCTCTGGGCAGCAGCAACAGCGCGTATTAAAAAGCATTTAAGCCATAAAAGCTTAAATATGGATAAGAATCGTCAAAGAGCATAAAAAAGTGGGAACTGTGCAACAGTAAGAAAAAATAAACAAACAAACAACGAGGGAGCCACAGCCCCCTCCCCCCTCCACAGTCGTTAAGGCAAACAAAGCCAAAACCACAACCAAAACAATGTCCACGCCGCAGCTTATTTTGCACGATTAACGCCAAACGGAATTAAATCCACCATTCAAGGCATTCACACATACATACATATGAGTCATTCCATGCCAAATGGTAAGATTTTAGAAAAGAAAACATTTAACGCAATGATTCCGATAAAGCATCTAAACAAAAGGAGGTGGGAACTCTGATACGTTTAATACTTGTAGATCGGATGGAATTGAAAATGGATGAAATTCGTGCAGAGGAAAAAATGTTCCCTAGCAACGACTGAAGATACCCCCAATAACCCCTAATAATTTCTTAACCATGCCTTTAGGCGTTGAAATGGGACTAAAAGGATGAAAATGGTACCAATCAAACGACAACAACTAGAAGCATTCGGAATGTATGTATATACCTCTGATCACATAGATACATAAATTAAAGGGATCTTTTGAAATTCGTACTATTAAGGGGGAAATGTGAAAAAGGGATAAAATTGGTACCTATCAAATGGCTGCAGCTAGAATCATAAAATTCCTGGTATACTTTCCTCTGAATGTATAGAAGCGTAAAATAAAGACAAATTTCGAAATTTTTACTTTTAGGGAATATATGGAAAAAAGGGATGAAATTGGTGCCGACCAAATGGCTGCAGCTAGAATAATAAAATTCCTGGTGTATTTCCTCAGAATGTACAGAGGCATAGAATAAAAAACATTTTTCGAAATTTTTACTTTTAGGGAATAAGGGGCCAAAGGGATAAAAGGGTACCAATCAAACAGGCGCATCTAAAATAATGCAATTCGCTATAGACTTTGCTGCGGCTGTATAAAGGCGGCAAGTAAATTCATTTTTCGATATTCGCATTATTAAGGGGGAAATGTGGGAAAAGGGATAAAATTGGTACCCACCCAATGGCTGCAGGTAGAATCATAAAATTCATTATCTACTTTCCTCTGAATGTGTAGAGGCGTAAAATAGAAAATTTTTTGAAATTTGTGCTTTTGGGGAAAACAGGACGAAAGGGGATAAAAATAGTACAGATCACATGGCTCCAGCTAGAATAGGGAAAAATCGGCATGTAATTCGCTCGGTCTGCGCAGATGCGAAAAATAAAGGCATTGTACGAAATTCGTACTATTAACGGGGTAAAATGTGGTAAAAGGCATAAAATTGGTACCGATCAAATGGCTGCAGCTAAAATCATAAAATTCCTGATGTACTATTCTCTGAATGCAGAGGCGTAAAAAAATTCGAAATTTGTTCTTCTAAGGGAAAAGGGGCGAAAAGGAATAAAATTCTACTAACCAACAACTGGAGCTAGAATAAATAAAATCGTCATATACTTTGCTCTGGCTGCGCAGACGTGAAAAATAAACAATATTTTTCAAATTAGTACTATTAAGGGGGGAAATGTAAAATAGGGATAAAATTGGAACCGATCAAATGGCTGTTGCTAGATCAGCACAGAATTCGCTCTGGCGGTGTAGACGCGAAAAACAAAGACATTTTTTGAAATCTGATCTATTAGTAGGAAAAATGTGGGAAAGGGATAAAATTTGTACCGATTGAACGGCTGCAGACAGAATCATAAAGACCGATGTGGACAATATAGACAATTTTTCGATTTTTGTACTTTTAGTGAAAAAAGAACGGAAGGGGATAAAAATGGTACCATCAAACGACTGCAGCTTGAATAACGAGTGTCGGCATATACTTCGCTCTGGCTGCGTAGACTCAGAAATTAGAGCGATCTTTCGATATTTATACTATTAAAGGGATAATTTGGGAAAGGGATAACATTGGTACCGATGAAATGGCTATAGCTATAATCATAAAATTCCTTGTGTACATTCCTCTGAATGTATAGATGCGTAAAAAAAATTAATAAATTTGCACTTTTAAGGGTAGAAAACGGTACCAATACAAAGAAAGGGTAGAAAACGGTACCCATATAATAATGAAAATCGGTGTAGACTTTACTCTGGCTGTATAGACGCGAAAAATAAATCCATATTTTGATATGGATAAAATGGGCAACAGGGGATATATTTTGTACCGATCATATGTCTGCAGCTATAATCATAAAATTCATACGGGAATCCCGCGGGAACTCATATCGATTTTAATTAGGTATGTCACATATTGCAGTTGGATGACAAAATATTTGTATGCTGCGTTCGCATATACACCCAAAATTCACTTTATCGGGGTTTGCCTGTCAAACTTCATATTGAAAATTTTAAAATCCGGAAGAAGTAGATTTTGAACATTTATTTCCGAACGCCAAAATAAATGAAGTCAGTCGTTTGAAAATATTTTAAAGAATGTTACAGAAAACGCGAGTAACAATATTGTTCTTTAAAGGCCATGATAGCTGTCTAAAAAAATTATAGCCCGGACAAGACAATTATAGACCGGACAAAGAACAGAAAAAATAAACATTTTATTATTGCTCTACTGACTATTAAGCCTGCATCTGTTGAATGTGAACCATCGCTCTCCATAGTGTCCACATTTTCCAATAAAAAAAGAAATATCAGATAAGGCCATAAATTCATTGTCTGCTCTTAATTCAAATATACACTTGCATATTTTGATTGCATACATTTAATTAAGTTTGAAACTTGAAAAAAATGTTTGAATTGAATTCTGTAACAGCTTCCTTGTTAAATTATTTATTTCTCTCCTGACTCAAAACCATTTTGCATCTATATTTTACAGAATGCAAATTTATTTACAAATGACATGATGACACTTATTACTTGGCTGCAGACTACCATCATGATTTTCATCCTGTGAAAGGTTTCGTCAGATGCCTCTTTAAGTAAATGATTTTCACAAACGAATGAGAAGCACAACTCACTTGCCGAATATCCGTTCAAAAAATGACAACAACTAATAAAGCACACATTCCACCTTAATAAAATGTGAATGTTTCATTTGAAACCAGTAAGGAAAGGCTAAAGTCGGACGGGGCCGACTATATGATACACTCCACTTTCTATCAGAATACAATTCAATTCGGAAAAAAGTGAAAACGGGAAGAATTTTTTTATGTTTCCTAATCATAGGCTAATATGTCCTGGTTCAATTTGTCAAATCGAAAAGAATATTTGTATCACGGCTATATCCAAACATGGAATGAAGTCACACATTTCACAATAGGTTCTTCCAGTTCTCAATTTTAAGTAATTCGATGAAAATACGTGGTTTCTGGGCGGAAAAATCAAGTCGGAGCGAAATTTGTATAGGAGCTATATATAAATCTGAACCGATCTGACTCATTTTCATCCTGGGTGTTTCTCATGCAAAAATAAGATATTTTGCCAAATTTGAAGAAAATCTTTTAAAATATGTGGTTTCTGGAGCGGAAAACTCAAATCGGGAGTGAAATTCGTATGGTGGA